>CM076576.1:984552188-985958826 GCA_034641835.2 Pinus albicaulis
GGTTTGAGGGAGGCTAACGCTATATAGAGAGGAGAGCCTCCTCATTTTGATCATTCAATGTTGATGATATTGAGCTGGTCATTTCGAATTCTTGAGCACACTGGTTGTTTAGCTAGTCTGCAGCACTATTTAGTGCACCGAGTGTCTCTGTTCGGAGATCTCACCCTCAGCCCCAGGGGACTTCGAGTGCCTGCTTGGGTGAGGTAGTTCCATCAGTATTTTGTAGGAGGATTGGTGTTTAGCTTTTGCGGAGGAGCAGTGCATTCATAGACTACACAGTCTTGAGAGGGAGGGTGCAGTCCATTTCTAGGGAGCTCCGAATTGGGTTCTTTTTGGTGGTTTCGAGCTGTGAGATTGAGCAAGGGGCCAACCCTTGCTATTTGGAGGATTTTGGCAGAGTTTAAGGCAGTATTTTGGTGGTTTCTATTCAGCCTCAGCGCAGAGCCTTGGAGGATAGCGTAGATCCTCAAGGGGGTGATTTTCGGGGGTCGATCATTCCAGAAATGCTTTTTGGGCTTTTCTGGGTTTGGTGAGTAGAGGCTGATTCCAAAGTTTCAGCTCATTCTGAGGAGGGGAGCAGCCCCAAATCCTCATTTTGTTCCAGCAGTAGCAGCTACACGGCAGTTTTCCAGCAGCTTGGACGCAGATCAGAGAGCATCCATTTCCTTGCCATTCTGAGAGTATTTCTTCACTTGCCTTGAGCAAGTCTAGGTGCCATCACTCTGATCACCTATTGTACTCACTTATATTTCTCAGTATAATAAAATGGCTTAGCATTCTCTCTATATTTCTGGAGTATTTGTTACATGCTCTATATATACTATTGTATGCTTGCACTACTGTTATTTTTCTCTCTTTGAGCATTCCAGTTCTATACCACTTGGTGTGTTTTCCCTATACTCTTAGACAGAGTCTGGAAAGGGCCAGGTAGCCTCCAGATCTCACCCTCTTCTCAGAGGTGAAATATCTGGTAAACGCCCTCCCAGTCTATCTCTGGTTGGAGTTTGCGTGTGTTTGAGAGATATCCCTGAAACGAGATATTACAGTGGTATCAAAGCATAGTTTTGGCTCAGCCTATGGAGCTAGTTGTCCATGACATCGGGGGAGAAATCCTACATTTGCTACAGAGGCAAGAAGTACAGAGATATTGAGCGTAGGTTGGAGAACACCTGCGGAGAAGGTGACTGTGTTTGGGTGGTGGACGCAGAACAGGAGGAGCCTGTGATAGACGCAGAACAGGAGGAGCCTGTGGTAGACGCAGAGCAAGGAGAGCCGATGGCAGATGACAGTGATGTAAAACAGTTTGGGGAAGCGCTCCTCAAATCAGTGCAAGATCTGGCAAGGCAGATCGAGGTGATGGGGCAGAGATTCACCGTTGTGGAGGCTAGACAACGTGAAACCCCAAGAGGTTTCCAGATTGGTGAGGGATCGAGTACATCCCACCATTTTCCAGAGCGTATTGCCACTCAGCGTGATGCTACCCATCACTAGGCATCACATGCACCCACACGTTCCACTATGCCCACTTTTCTGGGGGCAGACACAGGGGCAGGAGCACAGCATGAGCCAGAGCCTGGTCACATGGGTGACTATTTTGCGGAGTACCAGGCATATGGGCAGGAGTTTAGGGATGCCCTTTCATTCAGAGATTTTGTTCAGCTCCAGCGGGACAGCAGACCCCGCGATCATCACAGAGGGCACCGGCATAATCATGATGGGGACACCCAGCGTACAGCGATCCGATTCCATTTGCCAACGTTTGATGGCTCATCAAACAGTTCGGCAAAGTCTTGGGTGGAGAAGCTGGACATATATTTCCAACTTAACCAGATGGCAGAGTCTGAGGCCATCAAGGTGGCCACGCTGCATTTGGATGGTGAGGCCCAGGACTGGTGGTTCCATGGGATGGTGACACTCGGGCATTCAACAGTGACCACATATGCCGAGTTCACCCGAAGGCTAATAGAGAGATTTGACCGGAGGGATCCGAAGGAGCATTTTGTTGAGCTGACGAGGCTCAAATAGACCGGGAGCCCGGAGATGTATATTGCAGATTTCTTGAGGGTTTCAGTGATGGTGCCAGATCTATCCGCAGCACGGATGATCTACATGTTTGTTGAGGGGTTAGCAGAGCCACTTAGGGGTCTAGTCAGATCCACTAGACCAACCAAACTCTAGGACACCATTGGCAGGACCCGAGATTTGCAGGATGCCTTACCCAGGACCAAGACACCTTGCCCCCAGAGATAGGCTTTCCAGCCAAAGGGGAAGGATGTGAGGATTCCGCCTCCAAAGGGGAATCAAGGTAGGGGACAGTTAGATGATGATGCCAGGAGGGAGTTGAAGAAGAAGAGGTTGTGCTTTACCTATCAGGAGCTGTGGGCGCTAGGACACAGATGTGCTGCAGGCAAAGCACATTTTATTGAGGTCTTCTCCGAGAGCAGCGGGGAAGAGGATGAGTATGAGGATGGGGAGGCAGGAGACAGTCAGACAGCACAGGATCATTTGCCACCTCCACCTCCAAGAGCAGGAGGTGCAGCTTTTGCACCCACAAGGTGAACCCTTGCAGCATTGCGAGGAGTACCCAAGTATTTGACGCTGCATGTCCGAGGGACAGTACGGGGGCAGCGAGTTTCAGTTTTGGTAGACAGTGGGGAAACCCACAACTTCATCGATGCACAGATGGTTGAGCGTAGAGGCATACCGATAGAGAGCTTCGATGGATTCTCAGTGTTGGTCCCAGGAAATCAGACGATGCAATGTGCCAGGTATGTTCCAGAGTTGGCTGTGACGATGGGTACCTACACAGTGACCGACCACTTTTTCGTGGTCAACATACCAGATACCAATGTGGTATTGGGTGTTCAGTGGCTGATTACTTTAGGGAAGTTCACCACAGATTGGGAGGCCTTGGAGATGGAGTGGGATGATAAGAAGACCGGGAAGCATGAGAAGACACGTGAGATGCACACTTACCCACCCCAGACTGTTTTAGCTCACCGGATGGAGGCAGACTTCCGGAAGGGAGACATAGAGTGGACGGTTGAGTTGCGAGCATCAGAGGCAGGGACTACCGGGCAGACAGTTCATCCAGATATACAGGCCATCCTTGACAGATATGACACGGTGTTTGGGGATATACCACCAGGCCAGCCACCAGATCGGGGGTTTAAGCACACGATTGAGCTAGAGCAAGGCATCCAAGCCGTTATTACCACACCGTATAGGCACCCCAAGGCCTATCGGGACGAGATTGAGCGAGCCATCCAGGAGTTGCTGGCTCTTGGACACATTCGACCGAGCACCAATCCTTTTGCTTCTTCTGTGGTGTTGGTGAAGAAGAAGGATGGCACATTGAGGATGTGCATTGATTACAGGGCCCTGAACAAAAAGACCCTAAAGAACAGGTACCCGATACCGAAGATTGATGAGCTTATGGATGCGTTGAGGGGAGCAGAGTTCTTCTCAAAGATTGATTTGAGATCCGGGTGCCATCAAATTCACGTGAGGGAGCAGGATGTTCCCAAGACCGCTTTCAAGTGTCATTATGGCCACTTTGAGTTCTTGGTTATGCCTTTTAGGCTAACCAACACC
Organism: Pinus albicaulis; assembly: GCA_034641835.2. Lineage (NCBI taxonomy): Eukaryota > Viridiplantae > Streptophyta > Pinopsida > Pinales > Pinaceae > Pinus > Pinus albicaulis. The sequence goes on from CM076576.1 coordinate 984,555,783, forward strand.
CCAACTACTTTCCAGTCTTGCATGAACCATATCTTCCGCAGTCATCTGAGGAAGTTTGTGCTGGTCTTTTTCGATGATATATTGATATATAGCAGGACTTGGGAGGAGCATCTCCAGCATATAGAAGCAGTGCTGCATATCTTGGAGGAGCAACAGTTCTATGCTAGGCTCTCCAAGTGTGAGTTTGGGTTGATGGAGATGTTGTATTTGGGTCACATCATTGGAGTGGACGGAGTGAGGGTCCACAAAGAGAAGATCAGGGCCACCAAATATTGGCCAAAGCCGAAAAACGTGACGGAACTTTGAGGATTTGTTGGTATCTGCACTTATTACAGGAAGTTCGTCAAAAGTTTCTCTCAGCTTGCAGCACCCCTTACAGATTTGACGAAGAAGGGGGCATTCAGTTGGTCAGATACAGCGCAGCGGGCCTTTGACAGGCTCAAGGAGGTTATGAGCAGCTGCCCAGTGCTTGCATTGCCAGATTTTACGTAGCCTTTTGTTTTGGAGTGTGATGCATCGGGAGAGGGGATCGGTGCAGTTTTGATGTAGGGAGGCCACCCTATAGCCTTTGAGAGCCGAAAACTCCTTCCTCATGAGCAGTTGTATCCTATATACGACAAGGAGATGTTGGCCATTATGCCTGCATTGGCCAAATTCCGGCAGTACTTGGTGGGTAACAGGTTCAGGGTGAGGACTGATCACAACAGCCTCGGGTTCTTTTTTAAGCAGAAACAGCTACAGGAGAGGCAGCAGAAGTGGATCAGCAAGATCCAGGCTTATGACTTTGACATTGAGTATGTCAAGGGGAAGAACAACGTGGTAGCCGATACACTTTCACGTAGACCAGCCACGTTGTCTCTAATGAGCTTGGATGCAGGTTGGAGGGCTCGACTCTTGGTGGAGTACTCCAAGGACAGATTTGCCTGTGAGGTTTTGGATGGTCAGGTGACAGATGACAGATACAAGGTGATAGATGAGATCATCTACTATAGAGATAGGATCTTCTTGACTGAGGGCTCCCAACTCAAGAAGAAGATACTTCAGGCGTCACATGACTCACCATTGTCTGGCCATCAGACGTTTACCAAAACCTACCGGGCCATTAGAGAGAGGTTCTCATGGAAGGGCCTCAAGGAGGAAGGGCCTCAAGGAGGACGTGCTCCAGCATATCAGGGAGTGCAAGATTTGCCAAAGAAACAAGGGGGAGATGAACCATCCCGTAGGTTTATTGCAGCCTCTTCCCATTCCGGAGGGGAAATGGGAGAGCATTTTGATGGACTTCATCACAGAATTTCCCATGGTGCAGGGCAAGGACTGTATATACATTGCCGTTGATCGGCTGACGAAGTACGCTCACTTTTTCGCCATATCCGCACACTATTCAGCAGCACAGGTGGCGGAGCTGTTCTTCAGAGAAATCTTCAGGTTACATGGTCTTCCCAAGACCATCATCAGTGATAGGGACAGCTGCTTTATGGGCGGATTCTGGCAGGAGATTTTTCGGCTGGTGGGGACAGAGTTGACACCGAGCACCAGCTACCACCCACAGACAGATAGGCAGACAAAGATAGTTAACAAGTGGTTGGAGGGCTACTTGCGTAACTATATCAGTGGGCAGCAGAGAGCATGGCAGAAGTGGCTGCATCTAGGGGAGTACTACTACAACAACACACAACACATGTCCATCGGTATGTCTCTGTTTTATGCTTTGTATGGATACCATTCTTTATCTTTTGCTGATGTGATGTTTGGTGCTAGCAAGGCTTCAAGAGCCAAATATTGGATCCAAGAGAGTTAGGACATTCTCCGAACTCTCAAGGATAACATGGCTACAGTGCAGAACCAGCAGAAGTTGTATGCCAAAGGGGTCAGATGGAGAGAGAGTTCGAAGTAGGAGACTTGGTCTACCTACGTTTGCAGCCGTACCGATAGTCGTCACTAAAGAAGAAGGGAGCTGAGAAGCTCAAGCCCCGCTTTTATGGGCCATAAAGGGTGTTACGCAGGGTTGGATAGGTTGCTTATGAGTTGGAGCTGCCCCAAGGCAGCAAGATTCATAACATTTTCCATGTATCATGCCTGAAGAAGGCATTGGGGCAGCAGGTGATAGTGACAGAGGAGCTACCTCCAACAGATGATGAGGGGCATTTGGTGTTACAGCCAGAGGCCATTATTGATACCAGGGAGAGGCAGCTGTGGAACAGAACAATCTGAGAGTTCTTGGTGAGGTGGAAGAATTTGCCGGATGAGGATGCCACTTGGGAGAGTGAGAAGATTTTGCAGCATCCATCACTGCAGTTGCTTGGGGTCAAGCAACATTTTGCTGAGGGAGACTGTAATATTCCCAATTAGCAATGGCTAATTGGAATATTCGATTTTGGTCAATTTTGCCTTATGTAGTTATATTATAAATAAAAATGAGTTGAGGGGGGCATAACTCACTCAAAAATAAAAAGTGCACTCCCTAGTAGACACATTGTAACTTAAGTGAGCCAAGGGGGCCAAGAGACCACGTAGAGAGAGGGCCCACGTAGACCACATGGAGGGACTGCGCAGGCCAAGATGGAGCACGTGGCAAAGGGAGGCAACGTTGGAGGAGGTGAGCCTTAGGGTTTGAGGGAGGCTAACACTATATAGAGAGGAGAGCCTCCTCAATTTGATCATTCAATGTTGATGATATTGAGCTGGTCGTTTCGACTTCTTGAGCACGTTGGTTGTTTAGCTAGTCTGCAGCACTATTTAGTGCACCGAGTGTCTTCGTTCGGAGATCTCACCCTCAGCCCCGGGGGACTTCGAGTGCCTGCTCGGGTGAGGTAGGTCCATCAGTATTTTGCAGGAGGATTGGTGTTTAGCTTTTGCAGAGGAGCAGTGCATTCATAGACTGCACAGTCTTAAGAGGGAGGACGTGGTCCATTTCTGGGGAGCTCCAAATTGGGTTCTTTTTGGTGGTTTCGAGCTGTGAGATTGAGAAAGGGGCCAGCCCTTGCTATTTGGAGGATTTTGGCAGAGTTTAAGGCAGTATTTTGGTGGTTTCTATTCAACTTTAGCGCAGAGCCTTGGAGGATAGCGTAGATCCTCAAGGGGGTGATTTTCGGGGGTCGATCATTCCAGAAATGCTTGCTAGGCTTTTCTGGGTTTGGTGAGTAGAGGCTAATTCCAGAGTTTCAGCTCATTCCGAGGAAGGGAGCAGCCCCAAATCCTCATGTTGTTCCAGCAGTAGCAGCTACACGGCAGTTTTCCAGCAACTTGGACGCGATCGAGAGCAGCCATTTCCTTGCCATTCTGAGAGTATTTCTTCACTTGCCTTGAGCAAGTCTAGGTGCCATCACTCTGATCACCTATTGTACTCACTTATATTTCTCAGTATAATAAAATGGCTTAGCACTCTCTCTATATTTCTGGAGTATTTGTTACATGTTCTATATATACTATTGTATGCTTGCACTACTGTTATTTTTCTCTCTTTGAGCATTCCAGTTCTATACCACTTGGTGCGTTTTCCCTATAATCTTAGACAGAGTCTGGAAAGGGCCAGGTAGCCTCCAGATCTCACCCTCTTCTCAGAGGTGAAATATCTGGTAAACGCCCTCCCAGTCTATCTCTGGTTGGAGTTTGCGTGTGTTTGAGAGATATCCCTGAAACAGGATATTACACCAAGTGAGCTAGTAAAAGGATCCGGTTTGCGTGTTTTTTTCCTGCAAATAAACAACCATGCAAACAAATAAAAATACAAGCCTTACGACACAACGTTAGATTTCCGGTTAGTCCATCCGACAACTATATATTTTTTCTCATTATTTCTGATTTCCCGATATCGCACAAAGTTGCAGGGAAAGAGCATACGTAGCAGAAAATTCTCGTATTCTTGTTTCTGGTTTGCCAAATCGCACACAGCGTAGAGAAAAGAGCATACGCAGAGAAGAGGGTATAGATCCGGTAATAAAAAAAGACTATAGACCGAAATAAACAGAGGGATTAATAAGTATAACTGCAAAAAAAAAAAAAAAAAAAAAAAAAAAAAAAAAAAAAACTTTACACCTCTAGATCTAAAATGACATAACTTAGACAACTGGAAACCTTTTCGCGTGAAACGAAAGGGTTTCCTCACTGTAACAGAGGCTCTGGACCAAGGTTGTGGGGAAGCTTCTCCCCCGCCCCCCCCGATACCGCTCCCAAAACACGCTCCGTTCAAGAGCTCTTTGGGAGTGCTCGAGAGCGCGCTCCCGAAAACGCTTCTTAAGGGGAGCATTTTCAAGAGCGCGCTTCCAAGCCCGAAAAACGCTCCCCCATTAAAAAAATGATTCGAGAGCATTTTTTTAATGAAGGGAGCAGTCGGGGAGCGTTCGCTCCCGAACGCCCCCCAACACATAAAAAAAATGGACGGCAAATTTTCCAAATTTTTGGGGAGGGAGGGAGGGGGGGTTGGGTAAATAAAAGCCCACCCTCCTCATTTGTTTTTCATTGTTTTAGTTTGAGAGTGAGAGCAAGAGCTTGAGAGTTGGAGAGCAAGTTCAAGAGCAAGAGAGCTTGAGAGTTTGGAGAGCGGAAGTGCCAAGGAGAGAGCAAGGAACAAGCTGCAAGAAAGCAAGAGGAGGATTGAAGGAGTCAGGAGTCAGGACAAAGAGGTAGGACTTCTAATCTAGTTTTTTATTTTCTAGGAATCATTTTTAAGTTGTTCAAAAATGAAAACTTGATTTTTTTCTCAATGTTGCATTTTAGTGTGTTGAAAAGTGAAAAATTGAATTCTTTTTTTCCTATGTTGCATTTCCTATTCCCATTTGGCATTCCTCCATTTTTTTTGCAAGCTAGAAACTTGAAACTTGAAACATCATGGCTATATGGCTAGGGATTTTCTTCATGTTGGTTCCTTTCTTTGTAATAATGGTGTTGGAGAGTAGAAGAAAGAGGCCCATTAGAGAAGAGGAGGATGAAGAAGTGGGTTATAGTGGATTTGATGAAAATCCTGAAGAGGAGGAAGAGTATGTTGAGGAGGAAGGGGAAAGTGGAGAACATGAGGCCATAGAGACCCCAACTAGACAAGACCAAAGTCAAACACCTTTGTGGAAATATGTTCAGAGGCAAGAAGGAGGGAAAGGTGGTGGAACCACTAAATTTCTTTTCCCCCATTGCAATAAAGAATACACAGGTTCATACACCTGTGCCAGAAGTCACCTTTGTGGGAAAATGCCAGGGGATGGAGACAAAAATCTAGGAATCAAAATTTGTGAAAGCGTGTCAACAACAGAGAGAGAGAAATATAGAAAGGAAGAGGAGGCTGCCCTACAAAGATCTAAAAGATTTAGGGGTTTCATTGATTCTCATACACCATCAAGTCCATCACATCATGGACAAATAATTCCATCAACTTCCATCCATGGCAGTGGATATGGAGGCACACCTGGACCAAACATCTCCTTAAGGCGTAGAACCATATCCGATGTCCTTGACGAAGGGTGTAGGAATGATGTGCTTTCAAAAAAATTATGGTTTCTATATGCATGTTGGGTGCCATTCAATGTTCTTCGCTCACCTTATTGGCATGAAATGGTTTCTGCCATTAATGATGCCCCCAAAGGATACAAGAGCCCTGGGTATGACAAGGCCAGAGCCGTGGGACTTGATCATGAAAAAGCTAAAATAAACAATTCTTTGGCTAGAATGACAAATTCTTGGAATGAGCATGGGGTGTCCATTGTATCTGATGAATGGACCAATGTAAAAGGAAAGCCATTGATAAGTGTTCTGGCTGTGTCGGTTAGTGGTGAGATATTCCTTTCAGCATATGATTATTCAGACAAATTCAAGACCGGCATTAACATTGCAGAACCATTACTTGAAACAATTGAAAGTATTGGGCCATACAACGTCATCCAAGTCATCACTGATAATGCTGCTAACTGTAAGGCAGCAGGAGCAATTATTGAGGATAAATACCCCAACATATTTTGGTATGGGTGTTTGGTTCACACAATGAACCTATTGATGCATGATATCATTAAAAACAAACAACCTCAATTCAAATGGCTTGGTGATTTGTACAAGAGAGGTAAAAAAATGATAAGATTTATTACAAATCATAGCAATACCCATGGGTTTTTCCGTACTCAATCCAAATTGGAGTTGTTGAATATAGCAAAGACTATATTTGCTAGCTATTACCTCACCTACATGCGCCTTTTGAAGGTAAGAGAGTCATTGGCAGCAATGGTATCAAGCCCACACTAGCAGGTATTAAAGGATAGGACAGCGACGATAGTTGACAAGCAAGGTTTTGAACATGTGGAGGAGACCGCCCTTGACCCTTTGTTTTGGGCATGTGTGCAGGAAATTTTGAATTTCACCAAGCCCATTTATCACATGATTTGCTTTTCATATATAGATAAAATAGTGATTGGGGAGGTTTATGAGCAGATGGATAGCATGTTGGGGTAAATAAAAGATGTTGTTAAGGATAATGATCCCAACTTGTATGCAATGATTTACAATTGTGTGTGTGCACGGTGGAATAAACTCAATGTTCCACTACATGCCTTGGCATATATCCTTATGCCAAAATACTACTCTCCATCTTGGTTGGGCCAACCTGCACCTAGAGGTAGGGTTAGGATCAAACCTCACACAGATCCAAAGGTACAAGAGGGGTACATGAAGGCATTAGACAAGTTGGTCTCCGACAGGGAGGAGTGTGCTAGATTGCGCCTTGAATTAGGCAGATACTTCAGTTGCACTAGTAACTTTGGTTCTTTCCATGCAATGGAAGACAGAGAGATTTGATGCTCTCACATGGTGGGAAGCATATGGCAGCATGGGACTTTTGCCAAAGTTGGCAAAAAATGTTCTCTCACAAGTTGTGAATACTTCTTCTGCAGAGAAGGGTTGGAGCACCTACAGCTTCATACATAATGTGAGAAGAAACAGGCTGAATGAAAACCAAGCTGAAAGCTGGGTTTATGTGCATTACAACTTGAGGTTGTTGAGTTATTATTGTGATCGGGCATATGAGGATCAATCATATAAAGTCTGGGACAACAACCCAAAGGATGATAATTTGGAGGACGGCACTGTTCATATGGAAGAATTGGAAGCAGAACTTTTGAGGGATGATGATAAAGCATCAGCAGCCATGCCACCACCACACATAGGGCCAGTCCCACCTTCTAGTAGCAATGCGGGTGCCAGTGCCAGTGCTCGATATCCAACTATTGTTCCTTTGCAGATTCAGCCTCCACCTACATTCTCACGTTGCCCTCCGCCTTCTAGTCATGGTCGTGGACGTGGTACTCCTGAGAGTTCTAGAAGACCACCATTGCCTTGTGGTTCTCACAAATTAGACATTTCTCGTGGGCGTGGCAGGGGGCCAACCAATAGATAAAATAGATTTGTTGTTTGCTAGTCTTTTCTATTTTCTAGTAGTTTTTATCTTTTATAACTGTTGAACAATTGAAACTTGGCTCTTTCATATTTAATGACAATTTAAGTTTGAAGTTTGAATTTGAAAGGTGAAACTTTGAAGTTGGCATTTATGAATTATGAATTATGAATATGATGCTTCATGAAAGTTATATGGTGATCAATGAATCAATGATGATAAATTTTATATATCAATGATGATAAATGTTATATATTGAATTTTGAAATCAATGAATCAATGATGATAAATGATATATATCAATGATGATAAATGTTATATATTGAAATTTGAAATCAATGAATCAATGATGATAAATGTTATATATTTAATTTTGAAATCAATGATGATAAATGTTATATATTGAATTTTGAAAGCTTGAAACCTTCAGATTGATGATTTGCAAGACTTAAGAGTCAATATGTTGTATGTTTCCAACTTGTGGGCGTGGTTGATGAAGATTATAACTTCTAGATGATTGATGTTATATGATTCAATCTATGTTTTTATGTTTTTTATGTCTAATTCATCATTCTACATGCTTTTGTTGACATATGTGCATCAAAATATAAAAAATATATATATTTAAAAAAAACACTCCCCGAAACACTCCGGACCGGGAGCTTTTGAAAATGGCGCTCCCACTTTCGCTCCCACTCCCAAGTAACCATGCTTTGGACACAACAGAGCAGTTCTCCCGGCCCGAAAGTGGTCAGAAACAATAGATCTGGAAAACGGCAGTCGCATGCAGTCAAACTAGCTTCGGATTTGGATCGACAACGAATGCGACCCTCAAAACAGCTCTGATAACATGTAGGAATTTACAGGGTAAGTTCCTTAGATCAAACACCAAAGGTCACCACTCACAAACAGATCACGGACCAATACAACAGTGTTTGACATGGTTAAAACCCTCGAAGAGAGAAATAGTCCACGCCCTGAGCCAACGCAGCCACATCAGGCAATTTATTAATATAAAGAAAAAAAAATTACATAAGCTTCTCTCATAAACAGTTATCGGACAAATGACCCTCCATGCTCTTTAAATAGAGATCATGGACCAATCGGGTGTTAAGCCATGGATCAAGTGTCAGTAATACTGAGGAGAAAATGAACTGCCGGATCACTACATATCGCGATCATGATCGTCAGATTATAAGTTACAAATGTACATTGTAAAGAAACACACTTTACCTAACTCTACAATAGACCAAGTTATACTAAACTATTTCCTATGTGTCAGAATATCCTAACACTGGAGGATGGTTGAATTTCATTGGGTAGGCCCAACTTATTGGAGGCAACTGACATAATTTTGTGACAATTGAGTTGCATTCATCCTTGCAGCCAAATTGTGCAAAATATTAAGCAATTTCCAGGTTCCATTAGTGTATTAGGTATGAAATTTCATAATTTAGTTGAATAAAGAATTGGCTAGGTTAATTGGTGTTCAGTTGGTAAAGCATGTTCTGTGTGGTGATTTATTGATTTATTGTGTGAAGTTTCTCCTTATTTTCATACCAAATAGGAAACTGTCAATAGCAAAGTGTTTGTAATAATTCATGAAAGAAAAAAATTAAGGATCTTAGCAAATGTGTGCACTAATTCACCACTAGAATTGGCCCATTCTATAAAGGGGGCATTACATGTTCCCTTAAGGGAGCATCCAAGAAGCATGCTCCGAAGGTGCTTCCTTAATGCTCCTTCTGAGAACACGCTTCAAGAGCAAAGCATTCTCAAGGAGAATTGTCTCTCGTAGAATGGATTATGCAAGAAAACACATAATTTTTAGATTTGATTCTAGTATTTTTGTGACTAAGAGGATGTGAATAAACATTCAGCAACAAGTTTCAAACAACAGTAGTGTTGGTGAATTCACCATAGAACCCATTTGCTACATTTACACTCCCATTTAGGTGACTAGGTTCTTCTGCAATTACAATCAAACATTTCTGGAGATTTTTCCAATTAAACTCGCTGTCAATTTTTTTCAAGAGGCAGTTGACTTATACTGTTGACACTTTCTTTGAGTAGAGTTTGCATTCTGAAACATTTGAATGCAGACCAAAAATATCAGGTTAAACAATGAGGTAGGTTAACATGTAACTGTGATTAACATTGATCGAAGATGCAATAGACACTTTGTCTCTCTTAAACTCCACATGGTGATTTTCAATTGTCTCAATGACCATATTACCTGTAGATAAGAGGTTGGGGCAAAAGCTATCAGCTGAACCACACTTGGGATTTAGCATTCTAATCGAGTTTCAGACATCACAAATTCATTGCAACTAGATATAATCATTAGGATAACGAAGGCTTCAATGCCCTAAAAAACACAAAAGGATTATGCTTTTAGTATTTGTGCAATTTCAATGCAGCAGGTTGCAATTGATGGTGCAAAAGATACCTCCCGTGCAGTGGTAGTCACAAGTTCAGTCATGCGATCAAGGAAGTGTGCGTACATATTCTTCAATCTTGAGAGAGGTTGTGCCTGCCTGCCACAATGCACTAACAAAATATTATCACAAGGGATCTGCGTTTGACCTCGATTGGTTCTATTCTTATATGTTATGCTTATTCCCTCAACCCTATACGTTGCATACTCACCTTAGAACATACATAAATGGAAGTGAGAGTGTACCTGGATAAGCCCAACAGGTATACTGCATTGGCTTGGATTAGTTTGCTTTGCAGTTCCAGATATATGGCGTAAGCTTCGTAGAACAAAGAATAAAATTGACCTATACCCTTTTCCTCCATGGTTGAGTAAACCTGGTCGAAATCCTGAGAGCTATCTGCCTGGTAACATTTCCACGAAAGAAACAAAATGAGCACGAATCATGGCAAGAGTCTGCTTGTTTGCTTTCTGAAAGCCATCTACTAGAAAGAGAAAAAGAAAAAAACATTGATGTATCATTGAGATCTTACATAAAAGATCCAAAGTTTTAAGTATCTGATATCATTCCGGTACTTGTCATCATTCTGAAATGTGGCTGTGCAGGTCTCCAATAGCTTCTTAATATACATATTTTGGGTGTCGTGGGAGAATGTGGCTCGAACCCATTTGACGCACCTGCAGGATATGTTGGTGCTCTTCGTTTCAATTATTAGATCCAGCATGACAGAAGGTGAGTGTTAATGTGAAACGAAGTCTCCACACACAGAGATATGGCATTGAGGGGAGATAGCTTTGCAGCACACATAAATAGTCACGACAAACCGTGGACACCCCCAAGACATGACACCGAAACCACCAGGATGGAGGAATGAATGAATTACATACCTGAGCCACGGCAGCAGAGGATCGTCCCCGACGTAATTGGAAATATCCTCAAACATTTTCCTGCAGTACAATAGTTGTAAGTGTTACGCCATGGATTGAATCCGTGGACTTGGGAAATTGGGTGTCTGAGAAAATTAAATTGGAGATATGGTTAAGGGTTCGACTGACTTCCATTGTTGCTGAATGTCTGTGTCATCATTGTCCGAACCGAATCCCCAAATTGGCTGATCCACTTTCACATTCTTCGCCTCCATTCTTCGCAGCGCCTCTTCTATCATGGTGATGAAGGGGCATTGGTCATCATTCCAGTGTGGCAGGCGTTGATAAATTTGATGGCAGATATGATGTATGTGGACGTGATTTCTTCTTATTGCGATTGGGATGCAGTAAATGATACACACAGGATTGTTTTTTCAAACCACAGAAAGGATTGTTAAAAGTTTAGGAGAATTGGAGGGAAAGTCAGCGTTCAAGGCTAGATTTCAAATGTTAACGGGATATATATTCATCAGTATGGGTTGGAAGGGTTACTTTTGAGGATAAATGATTTTCTTAGTGAAGTAATTTTTTTGATGTGTGTATTGAGAAAAGTTAATTGGAAGGATGCATTCGGGTTACATTTATAATCTCTTTGTGGTTAGCATGAACATGTGTGACAATATGATCATGAGACTACTCTATTTTTTTTATTTTTGAATTATTTTGTTGGTTTACAAATGAATTGTCCAAGAGTACAATCACACCCATGAAATTTAATAATAAAAATATATTATTGGTTATAGATTAATTTAAATTTATTTTAAAACTGGATTTATTAGATTCTCAGAGGGATGAAGTTTAAAGTCAAGATGAATTTAAGTTCTTATTCTTGTATTCTTGCATTCTTGCATTTTGTGAGGGGTTTCCTTTTAATTATAACAAATATCATTGGATGCAATATCATGAGCTTGTAAAATATGGTGAGCTTATAGTTTAATTTAACTTTCGAATTTTATAGTTAAAATTATAATTATTAATTTTATTTTTCATTTTTGTAATTTTAATTATAGATTTGCACTTTTTTTTCAACACGTCAAAATATTTATGTTGACATTAAAACACCATTGTCATATTGGACTAAAGAGCATATGATGGCACAATAATAGATAAACCAAGATAGAGTTATAAGAGATGATTTTACAAGATAGGGGGTCTTGAGGAGGTCAGCCAAATTGTTATATTTTAATGTATCCATCTTGGAATTAGTGAGAAAAAGGTGGTTACATGAACTTCTTGGGGAATCCACATGGTGCTTTGTAAGCATCCTTATTTTAACCATGTTTTTTTATTATTAACGGATAATTATTCATGGTTATTTGTTCTTAATCCTATTAATGACATGGAAAGGAAAGTTGGCTAAAAAATCCAAAGCTTGTTGATAATTTTAGATTGTTGATTGTTCCAATAGTTAGAAAACTATGCTTGTGTGCATGAGAGTGATGACAATTTAGTAAAATTGTCCAAAGGTGAGATCCGTTGGAGTTTTTGGCATTGAGATTTCTTGGCCAATGGCACTAGAGTTGGAGAGAACGAGAATAACTTAAGGGACTACATTGTAGAGAATGGGATTCATTTTTTGGGGTTTTGCACGCCGAGGGGGAGGGCTAGTAAATTGGGATCTATGTGAGTGCAAGAATGAGAACGCAATTGTAACAACTTGATATTTGGTTTTATTTTGGACCTAGAGTCGCCTAGTCACCTATCTTTGTTGATTCATAACCTTAACTTGGGGGTGATATGTTGTAGAGAGTTAATGTGCAATGGTATGAGATTTGGTGGAATGCCTAACGCCTACAACCAATCAATGTGAATCTAATATGAGGAAAAGTTCTTTGTTTTCTTTGTATTATATTTTCGTTGTGATTATATTGAGTTATCTATCTTGCTAATGTTATCTATGTTAATGAGTAGTTGCACTTGCATATGTTTGTGTTTCTTGATATTTATATGAGTTTTTCTTTGTCATACACGATTATTGATTATCAAAGTATGGCATTAAATGTTAAAACTCACACAATAATGTGAATTTTAAGGCAATGAGGTGTAGCAGTTTGTTATAGATTGGGATCAAAGCATCAATTTCATTTCTCTAGTCATGTGGGCAGATGAACAGATTCATATTAGTAGAGGTTGAGCCAAAGGGTGCGTAAGTGGCTCGAAATATTTTTTTGAAAATATGAATTTTTGAAAATTTTGGGATTTTTTATATAGTGACATTGATGATGATGTGAAAGTTGACATCATCAATGATGTGGACATGCCATGATGGCATGGTTGCAATGGAAAGCTCGTGTGTCATACAAGTCCATAGCAGCATGCTTTGGGGTTTGTGCCACAACATGGCAGACCCTAGATAATGTGGATGACCACAACACATAAGTGATTTGTGGCAGTTTGAAAGATGGTATTGAGAATGTTTCCCAAAACCTAACGACCAATTAAATTATAACGCATGGTAGCATGGTAGTTTCTAGATATAGAACATCGATATCAAATTAAATCTCATGTTATTTAAAATCTAACAATACATGATAATTGTCAATCTTAATTTTGTCTTCATTATTAGATCAAGCACTTTTTAAGTTCATTAATTAAATGTGTTGTTAACCCACACACATCTTGTTGACCCTTAAAGAACCTCCACCATAGGTTTAGGGCAAGGACGGGGGATATGCATGCTAAGGAAAATATGCAGATGGGGGTCCACCACTAGCATGGAGTTAATGAGATAATGTTGTGTGGATTGTCAGACCTGAGTGGGGCGAGAGGAGAAAGGAAAGGTAAGGAAGGAGAGGGAAGAAGGAAGGAGGTTGGTTGTGACAAGGCATGTGAGGTGGTCGATATATGTGACATGGCATCACCCTAGGGTACCATGTGGACCCAACATGTGATCCAAGAGGATCTAAAAAGGCCCAAAATTCAAAGTCCTTAAATCTTAGCAAAAACAACACCAAGTCGTAGAGCTTGGCGAACCGATTCCAATAGCACAAACGACACCTCAATCCAATTTTGTATGAGGGAGTTACGTTCATATGAAGTTTGGCACAGACAATGAAAAGTCAAATTCAAAAGTCAACCTAGGGCGCCACGTGGCACTCCCACAAAATTCCATGCGACATCCCAATAAGCAGGCCTAGGTGGGACCCATGACAATTAATGTGGCAAGTTTGAAGGAAGTATGGTAGAGGTGTTGACTGGACATATGACAGGGTGTAAGGCGACACACATGGACCAATAAGGGCATGACACATGGCGCCACGTGACACCTCAAATCATGCCAAGTGGCCTTGGAACGTGTGTGCACCCTCCATTTCACTTTGGCAACTTGGTTCATGCATGGGTTTTTGTTTGTATATGGTGTGTTACGTGGGGCATACATAAGGGTTTACCATATATTATATGGTTAATATACTTTGTCATATATGTAATAAAAACAAAACAAGTGGGAGGGCACCCAGTTTGACCAAAGGACTTCCCCACATACCAAATGACTTAACTTAGGAGTGACAACCAAGTGGACTAACAAAGACATTGTTAACTTTTCCCACGCAATATTATTTAAACCATTGCCCATCCATGTGTTGGAGGGCGGAGAGACCAATTCATGGCGGAACAGAGAGCACAAAGAACGAGGCCCTCCCTAGGCACATTTTTTGAGATAGATTCCTAAAATATTCTAAGGAATATTTTACAAGAATATTTATAGAATCTTGAAGATTCCCTGATGGGTCTAGAGGTGAAGGTGACATGACCAATTGAATTTTATACTCATTTTTCACGAAATTTCCCAAGATATTCAGTTGTGCAGTCAGAATTGTGATCTAAGTAGCAAATTTGAGGGCTCGTGGTTGGAGCCCACATGTGGCATTAATGATTGGAACATTTTACGAGATGGAGTTGAATTTGTTATAAGGCAATTAAGTTTATACTTATTTTTCTTGAAATTTCGCCAGGAATCCACTGGTGCATTTAGAATTAGGATCTAAGCAACGAATATGAGGGCTCATGGTAGAATCCCACATGTGCCACTAGATGCTTGGCACAAACTTCAAAGCAACATTGCACATGTCAAAAGGTGAACGTGTTTATACTCTAAAATTGCAGAATTTCGAGGCGAAACTACTAGTATGGAGTATGTTGCAATTTGAGTAGCAGATTTTCATGTCACTCTCGAAAGTGAGGCATTTCCATGTATTTGTCATTATTTCGCTAAGATGATATAGAGGGGTCTCCACTTTGAATTTGGGCCCAGAGATGTAGCTCACACATTGTGAGTAAACTCCATTAACAAATCTTGGTACATTGTCTATGATGTCTTCATTTTGTGTTGCTTCCTCATGGATGTTGCATTTATGGTATTTTCATGATCTTTAACCATTTTTACTTAACATTACCAAAGAAAATATCGTGTATCAACACGCCACATCAACAAATGTTACTCTATGTTTTAAACTAAAAAAAACTTGAGCCAAAATCATACTTGAGCAATATCAAGAGTACAATAGCTTATAACCAAATGAAATGTAATGGGTATATCCACAATTAGGAGGGCTATAGGGATACCAGTAACGACCCGCTAACCAATTACTCTCTTGTTTGCCAAAAACTACAAATTAGTGAGTTTTGAAGAATGAGATGGTACTCCTAGACAAAGGCCTTGTTACTAATGAGATTGATCTAGATCTTGGGGGGGGAGGCCCCCGAGATCTAAAAAATTGGAATTCCAAAAGAAAATAGGAGAACACATAGTAAACAAAACCACAAAGAATTTTTTTTAATTAAAATAGAGAATAATTGTAAAAGCTACATTGTGGTGGACAATCTGTCCTTTTACAAAATGTGGCTTTTTACTTATAGCCTTTTTTAGTTACAATATCATAGGTGAATTCCATGGGTGGGTAAAGACCATGGGTGGATGTCACTTATAATGCAATGGGTAAATACCATAAGTGAATGAATACCATGGGTGGATGCCACTTACAATGCCATGGGTAAATTCCATGGGTGGATGAATACCATAGGTGGATGCCACTTACAATACCATGGGTGGATGAATACCATGGGTAGATACCACTTTCCATTCGGATCATTCCTCCCTCCTTAACAAGAAATGGTCCCCATTGCGTGAAGTTCCCTCTTGAGAAGCCTTTGTTGAATATGAAAAGCCACTGAAGAGAAGAGTTTTGTGTGGTTAACCCATAACCATAATGAATGAAGATATGAGGATAGAGATACCTTGTAATGCTTGTGACCAACTGTGATACTAACAGTGTGCGGCCTAGCAAATGGACTTCGATGACAAGGGTTTTGTGCGATTGACCCATAACCATGATGGTGGTTTTTTCTGGTAGATTCTCTTATCCAATGAGATGTTGTAAAGGCTTCTTTCACATTATAGACCTCTTGCTGCAACTTTGCTAATAACTTTTGCTATGAGTAATAAAATCAAATTACGTTAAAGACCCATTTGAGGTATTGAAGATATCTTTCCATCGATATGAGAAACTTGAAATTTGATGACCTTAGGAGTGAAAAATTAATTCCAAAAAATCATGGTACGTATGGTCATGCAATGCTCCAGACATGTGTAACTTCAATTGCTCACATCTCTCAAACCGGGAAACAAAATCAAATTTCGTAAAAAACACATTTGAGCTAATAGAAATATTTTAAATGAGATATTTTTCACCTTCTAAAATTCTATGTGGAGGTCGGGGCACTTGCATTTGTTGAAGATTGTTGCAAAAATTTGAAATTGAAATATGCTTCAAACCCCCATTCTCATGGAGTCGTAAACTGAGTGTGATACCACTAATTCAGATCTTGGGGGGAGACCCCCAGATCTACAAAATTGAAATTTCAAAATAAAATAGAAGAACACACAGTAAACAAAACCACAAAGAAACATTTTTTCTATTAAAATAAAGAATAAATGTAAAAGTTACATTATGGTGGACAATGTGTCCTTTTACAAAATGTGACTTGTTACTTATAGTCTTTTGTAGTTACAATACCACATGTAAATTCCATAGGCGGGTAAATACCATGGGTGAATGAATACCATGGGCAGATGTCATGTAAAATACCATGGGTAGATGTCACTTACAGTACCATGGGTAAATTTCATGCGTGGATAAATACCGTGGGTGGATGAATGCCATGGGTGGATGTCATTTACAATACCATGGGTAAATTCTGTGGGTGGGTAAATACCATGGGTGGATGAATATCATAGGTAGATGCCACTTTCCATTCAGATCGAAGATTTTGACAAGGAGTCAAGAAAGCAAGCATGAAGATACCCACTAGAGTAATTGGCTGAAATCCAAGGGTTTTGGAATGGTGATGCTAAAACATGTCAAAATTCATTATTCCATAACACTTTTGGTGGATTTTAAAAGGAGGAAAGGGGATCCTAAATGAAAAAACTATAAAGGTTCACTTACTTAACATTTTATCTATTCATTAGTGAAGGTTTTTCCCAAACTCCTTTGTTTAGGAGTAGTTAATTTCACTAAAAAAATCAAAGTTGGAGAAAAATAGGAAAAGGAAAAAGCTGAAAATTCCATATTGTTGCATAATTTGACTAAATCACTAATATATGAATTATAAGGAATCATTATTGTCGTTAATATCAATGTGTGAAAAATATTTATTGGTTTATTACAAATTTTATTTTGTAAGTGACAAAAGTTGTTCTCTTAATTAAATTTGCACCAATGAGAAAGTGCACAAATTTGGTGAAAATGGAAACTTCAAAAAAAAAGAACAACTCAATAGTCATATTGAGGCTTGAGTATAGTCATTAACAAGTCAATCCACGGGACAATAAGCTTAAATGCTTACAATTTGGAAAAAGGTTACATAGGTATTCATGAATTGAGATGAAAAAAGTCTATAGCTTTAATTAACGAATTTTATAATATGCATGTTTCTAACAACATTGGTTGCTTGCACTTTTTGCAAAATTAAGGGTATAAGCGGAACAAGACAAGCTTGTGATTGCAAATTAGAGACATGGAGGATGAACAAATAACTTATAAACATTAGTGTTAGTCCTCTTTTTGATCAAGAATTTTATTATGTTTTTGGTTTATTTAGCCCTAAAAATGCCTCTCTTAGTCATTTATGACAATATTTATCCATAAATTTCCAAATGCATTTTTATTGTATTTTTATGTTTTAAAAATTCATGTAATTAATTGTATTTTAAAATTAATTTGCATATTTTAGTAGAATTCGTAAATCGTCATTCATTGTGATGTTTGTAAGATATTTTTGGTAAAATATAGAACATGGGTTTTGATCATCGATGTCTCGAGATGGTGAGTTTCTTACTCACCCAACCTAAAACAACTTCATGACACCTAGTTAATGTGTGGTCAAAACAGGCTCTCTAGCAAGAAAAATGCAACACAAATTGCTAAATTCACCCAAATCCAACTTTTAGAGATTGCACCCATGGTTTCAGTGCCCAAGAAGGATGATTGTATCATATTTCATCTCTATAATAGTATGAAAATAATAAAAAATATGATTTTTGGGTATTTTGTTGAATTTCGCATATAAAGGCAGGCAAACTTATCTTACCAAGATGTGTTGTTATTTTTTAGAACTTCGATTTCAACTTAGGAGCTCAAATTTTGTCTGTAGACTTGGTTTTAGTCATCTTAAGGAATCCATGGAGTGCCTTTGATTTTTTCAATTACTGATTCCAATTAAGTGTGCTTGTTGAGTTGTGGAAGGGCCCGCATCACTTAAGCTAGTACTTTCTTTCATTGTTGTGCGTTAATATGTTAAAAATTTTCTTTTTAATGCTGCATATCATCATATTTCTTCTTTATAGGCTCTAATTACATTTTTTATATTCAAATCTAGGGTTTTTTATAAAATTATATTCCTAGCCATTGTGTAAATATGCTTTAAATTTTGAAACCTTTGTATATAAGTGTTCTTTTATGATTATACCATGGTTATATTATTTACTTTTGAATGTTTTCAGTGTTGTTTTATTTTGGTTATGTTAGTTGATTCTTAATGTGAGCTCACTAAACATTATAAGCCACATAATTCTACATTGCATAAGTACATCATAGCAACCACATTCATCTGATATTCCATCAAAAGAATATATATTTTTGCTATCGATTTAAGTATGTTTATGAGTTTTACTTATCATAGAGTAGTTGTTGTTTGAAGGAACAATCTAATTGGAAAAGTCGATCGAAGCACTCAGAGTGCCATTCACCATCTTTCTTGGTGAAGAAGACCCCAACTTCTTGATAACTTTTCCACTTAGCCTTGAGCTAACAAACACTATAGTCCTTGATTTTCATGTACTATTTTTTTTAATAAATTAATGGTTTAGGAACATATTGGTTAATAGAATGAGTAGAATACTACGAGTGATCGCCTATTTTCACTCTCACAAATGGCGAAG
Organism: Pinus albicaulis; assembly: GCA_034641835.2. Taxonomy (NCBI): domain Eukaryota; kingdom Viridiplantae; phylum Streptophyta; class Pinopsida; order Pinales; family Pinaceae; genus Pinus; species Pinus albicaulis. The sequence continues at coordinate 984,574,953 of CM076576.1, forward strand.
GTCGTAGTGCATTCTCAACCTCTTAACTAGCACTGGGTCAAAATCCATAAAAATGACTAAAACACAACTAGAGTGTCTACTTGGTTTTAGTGGGAATAAAGGCCCTAGTGCATTAATCAATCCTTTTGATTAAAAACCCCTTTGACCATTTTTATTTTGAAGTATTTGAGTGAAATCTTGATATATTGAAAAGAATTTGTGTTGAGAACTCTGATTTGTGTGAGAAGTCTCAGTATATGCCCAATCCAAGTGTTCATAAATTAAGTGGGTGTGTTTTACATTTCAATCCAATGTGATTATATTAAAAGTTGTGTTTCATGTTTCCTTAATTTAGTCGTTAGTTTTGATTTATTTCAAATTTAACCTACAAGTGACAACTAATCTAATCTAACTCATTACATATTGCAGTGTGATTCCAAGTTTACGAACACCAGATTGATGTGAATATTGTGTCCTAGTTTAGGTATTTAAATTATCCAAACAATTAGTTTGGGATATGAAGGAATTGGTTCCAATGGACATAGAAGTGGGGTGGAGCCAACAAAATTGGTAGAATCTATTGGAAATTAGAGAGTGGAAGTGCAGAGTTATGAAGTTTATGGTGAAAGAATAATAAGAGCCTAGGAGGAACAAATTCAACAGAATAGTCCATTGTAGCAAATCTTACGTTTTGAGACAAATATATATATATATATATATATGTATATGTATACATATATGTATATGTATACATATATGTATATGTATACATATATGTATACATATGTATACATATATATATATGTATACATATGTATATGTATACATATGTATATGTATACATATATATATATATATATATATACATATATATATACACACACATATATATATATATACACACACACACATATATATATATATATACACATGGGCTTACGACATGAGGAAAAAGGTAGACCTATTGCAAGAAGGAATAACCATAGAGGATCTAGGCACTTAAGAAGTGCTAGCAAGTCTAAAAAATATCACTACTCACCCACCCACTAAGATATGAAGTTTTATGCATTTGAAGGGTCGAGGAGCAACCCATAAGTGTCCCTTGTTAGTCTTCAAAGAAGAAGCTATGAGTTGAATGCTTTACAAGGTGAGCTTAGGTAGCTTAAGGCACAAACCTTTTATGGTGAAAAAAAAGAGGAGATGATAATAACATCCAAACATTTGGTATTAGAAAACATTTTCAATTTCATAGTTACTTCTCTAGTCTAAAAACCATAATTAGCATGTAACATTTACAATGAAAAGCCTCTATGCGATAGGAGAAGTTGAAGTAAGTCAAGCACATCAATGAGAAAAGAATTACTTGGAAGTAATTATAGAAATATGTCTAGTGGAAATATCTTTCGTACCACGATTGTGATAAGAAAATGCATGATTTGAAATCAAGTTTTGAATTGTTTTCATACATTAATTGTAACTTATCTTGAATTTATTAATAAACTTTAATGAGTAATTAAAAAGATGTACTTGCAGAATAAAGAGCAATAAGAAAGACCAAGAAGAGAAGTTGGATTGGAAGGCAAAGAGCACAATATGGTTGTGTGTCTCATATCAGATATTATTGATTGTTTCAGGAGAAGCTACAACAAAATCTTTGTGGGACAAGTTGGGGACTTTCTATTAGTCTAAGTCCCTCATAAATTAATTGTTCATGTAAAATAATTTGTATAACCTAAGGATGAGGGATGTAGACTCGGTGATAGAGCATCTGAAAACCTTCAATATTGTGGTACATCAGTTATTATCTGTTGATATTAAGATTTCAGATGAGGATAAGTGCATTAGTATGTTATGTTCTCTACTAGTCTCGTGGGATAGTTTGGTTGTTGTTATAGGTAGTAATACAATTATCTTGAAATTTGATGAAATAATATCATCCTTGTTGTTCAAGGAGATGACACAAAAACATGGAGATCCAAAATGGAGATACCTTGTCTGTAAGAGGATGATCCAGAAACAAAAATAGAAACAAGTTCTCAAGTGAAAGATTTAAATTTAGAGGGAGGTATAAATATCTAGGAAATTTTGTAAAGCTATGCTGGAAATGCTGAAAAGAAGGACACTACAAGAAAGAGTGTAGATCTAAAACTCTCGAGAAAGGAAAGGGATTCGATGATGCTCCTTCTATAGAGGCAAAAACCACCTCAAATGAAGGTAGATATTTGTACTTGGCTTCTTCTTCAAGTACACATGTATATCATTAGGTATGGTTAATGTACTTAGGTGCATCATTTCAAATGACTCCCCATAGGGAGTGGTTCTACGAATACGATAAATATCAAGGTGGTGATGTATTCCTAGGTGATGAAAACAAGACCATAATCACGGGACAAGTAAAAATCAAGTTGAGCTTGATAGGTGGAATGATCAAAACACTCCATAGCATTATGCACATTCCAAGATTGACCAAAAATATAATTTTATTAGCAAGATGGATGATGCAGGTGTAAAAACAGTGTTTTAGAAAGATACCGACAAGTTGGTTTGAGGAGCATTAGTATTGCTGAAGGGAGTTCAGATCATAACTTTGTACAATTTGTTCGGAAATACTATTATTGGTAGTCGAAACAATTCTATTGTTCCTTTAAGTGGAGCAAAAAGTCTTGTAATCTCTGGAGAAAAGACTATATTGTGGCATCAAAGACTAGGGCATATTGGAGAGAAGGGCCTAAGTTTGAATACTACATGAAGTTATGTTTAATTTCTCTCCGGATTTTGATTTCTATGAGCATTGCGTATACGGGAAGCAGAATCAGCTGAGATTTTCCTCTTGTGCTAAGAGAGCGAAAGAATATTAGAGCTTGTACACAGTGATGTTTTTGGACCTGTGTTCGTTTCATCACTAGGTAAATTTGTGTACTATGTCTTGTTTATAGATGACTTCTTGAGGAATACATGGAGATATTTCCTCAGGAAGAAATGTGAAGTCTTTGAAAAGTTTAAATAATTTAAGGATCTTGGGAAAATTAGGCAGAGAAGAAGATTAAGATGTCGAGGATAGACAATGGTGGTGAGTTCTACAAGAAGGAATTCAAAGAGTTTTGTAAGAAGTGTGATATAGCACAAAAAAATATTATTCCATATACACCTCAACAAAACAAAGTTGTCGAAAGGATGAACATGATGTTGATGGAAAAATCATGCTCAGTGATGTTGGATTAGGACAAAAACTTTTGGGAGAGGAAGTGGAGATAGCATTTTACCTTGTTAATATATCACATTCATTAGTGTTGGAGGACAAGACTCCACGTTAAGTATGGACTAGTAAGAAACCCTCTCTTTCACATCTCAGGGTATTTGGCCAAAATGCATATGTACGTGTTCCAAAGCACAAAAGCACCATGTAGAAATTAGTTGTAGATTCAAAACTACTCATGTAATGTACTAAAACACAAGACTCAAATATACTCTACTCATTTGTGGAATCACATTCACGATCGAGAACACATATAAAAAATACACATCGTGAACACACATACATAGAGATTTGTCTATGGGAGAGCAATTGCTCAAAACCCCTTCCTATATGTATTGCATTAATCAAATAATCTAGATGAATATAATATGCTTGCTCAAGCTTGAGCGCAATTTGCACAAGTATCTTCTATCCTCTATTCGACTAACTGAATTTGGCCAAAATTTAGCCAATTTTCCTAACTTGTAAGCTCCTATTTCCTTGTTTTGTTTGATGAGGAATTAGCCCCCTATTAATTATGGAAATTTCTCATTAAGAATTGCGCAATTCTATTAGGCTTTTCTTTGACTACATGCACCACATGTACAATTTGGAAAAATCTACAATTGATAGTACATTGCCCTTAAACTCCAATCTCAATTGGGTAACTCGAATTTCATTCATGCATGAGTTTATTTAGGTTGATTAATCAATTAACTAGTTAAATACTAAAATTGCATCCTACTGTTACACCTCCCACTAGTTCCTCGAATAGTTGGAACTAGTTTTACTAACCTTAACTCAATTTAACTAGATTGAATTATTACAACTAAAATTAACTCAACATAGGCTCCTAGAATTTGGGAATCATTGTACACAACTCAAGTTAGGCCCACAAATCGAATTAACTAAGCTAACTAAGTGATAATAACTCAGTTAACTCATTCAAGTTGTCTAGTGATGTGGAATTACAATTTTCACTTAATTTGACTCAAGGGAAAACTAAATTAGGAATTTCTTGCTGCATTTTCAAAACTCCCTATCATCAAGAAAGGGATTATCAAATACCCCAATCCTGCCTCTATGGAACTCAAATTTTCCTCTTGGCAAGGTCTTTGTCAAAATATCTACATCATGTTCCTCTGTAGGAATGTATTCCAACAACATGATATGCTCATGCACACAATCTCGTAGATGGTGGTATCGGATATCAATGTGCTTGGATCGATTGTGAAAAACTGGATTCTCATAGAGTTTGATACATGTCTAATTGTCGTAGTAAATCACAGTAGTATCCATCATCTAAGAAAATAACCCAACAAGAATATTTCTCATCCAGATAGCTTCAAAAGTTGCTTAACTGGAAACCATGTACTCTGCTTCTGTTGAGCTGAGTGCAACTGATATTTTCTTCCTATTGTACCAAGAAACTTCTGTTGACCCAACACTAAAAATTCCTCCTAAAGTGCATTTTTGAAGCCTTAAAGCTTCACTCCCTTTGTTTGTTTGCACCAAGGGCCAAACTAAGTAGTGCCTATGAGGTATCTCAACACATGTTTTTTCACATTTAAATATAGTTTGGTTGGGTTAACCGTTGCTTGGCTAAGATTTTTAACTGCATAACACATGTTTGGTCATGTGTTCACCAAATACATAAGTGAACCCACAAGTTGTTTGTATATAGTAGCCCCCACTTCCTCACTTGAGGTGGCATCCTCCTTCCTCCAACTGCCTGCTAGAGGAGTGTCCATGGGTTAACTACTCTCCATGTGGAATTTCTTCAATATCTTGTTTGCGTACTTGCCCTGAGAGACAAGCAATTCCCCATCTCTTTTTCATACTTCCAAATCGAGGAAATAATGCATGAGTCCCATTTCCTTCATCTCGAATTATCTTGTAAGATCCTCTTTTCAAGATTTGATCAACTTCTCATCACTGGCTAAAATAAAATCATCGACATATAATACTATAATTAACAATTTACCTTCAACAACAATATGGTAAAGGTTTGCATCTGCTTCACTTTTGGTGAAGCCCAACCTGGTGAAATAGTTTTCGATCCTGGTGTACCAAGCATGGGGTGCTTGTTTTAATCCATACAATGCTCACTTGAGTCTGCACACAAGCGAATCTATGTCGAAGGTCTCAAATCCTTTTGGTTGTTCAATGTACACCTCCTCCTCAATCACTCCATTGAGGAATGTTGTCCTCACATCCATCCCATCTGTGTTTCAAGTGCTATAATTGATCTGATAGAAGAGTACCTTTCTACTAGATCAAAGGTATCCTCATAGTCAATTCCCTCCACCTAAAAGAACCCCTTGGCCACAAATTTGGCCTTGTGCTTCTCAGTGCTTCCATATGTTGCTTGTTTCACCTTGTAAATCCATCTTGAACCCACCACTGACTTGTCCTCTGGTCCTGTGACCACTTCCCAAACACTGTTTATGACAATGGAATCATATTCCTTTACCATGGCATCGATTCACAATGGTTGTTGCACTACTTCCTCGAATGAGGATGGTTCTGTCTCTACTAGCTCACTAGTTAGAGCCATGTACCCTGTGTATAGATCCGGTGAAATCCTCTGCCTCCATTATGACGTGGGTGCTCCCACATTCCCTCTAGCATAATGCAATAAACTGTCAACTTCCCTGGTGCGTTGCCTTCCTTCTCTGGATGTCTTTGCATGAGTACATGTCTCCACTCTCTACTCCTCTTCTTATGGTTGCTCCACAAAATCTTTAGGTTAATCCTTTGGAGCCAAAATCTCCTAATATGAACGCAACTGAAGCTCCCTCTCAGGGGAACACCTCATTTCCTTCTCCTCATTGAACTTCACATCTCTATCAAAAACTGTCATCCTGAGATATTGCAGGTACAGCCAATAGTTGTGAGGTGTATCAGTGTACCCCAAAAATATGCCCAACTTTGTTTTTTTCTCTATATTTTTCATTGATTCCTTGGAAACATGACAATTTACTAATGAACAAAAGATCCTAAAGTGTGACATATCTAGTTTCTTCCTTGAAAATGATTCTTCTGGTGTACTCATCCCGAGAACCAGTGAGGAATCCTATTATACACATATATCGATGTGTTGCTTGCTTCGTCCTACAAGTGCAGTGGTAGCCTAATCATGAACCATCGCCTGTGCAACTCCTACAATACTTCTTTTCTTTGTCTTAGCCACCCCATTTTGTTGTGGGTTATGGGGTGTTTTCAACTCCCATCAAATTCCTTCCTCCTCACAAAATTTTGTAAACTCATTCGACACATATTCAACACCGCTATCACTCCTGAGAGTCTTCACTTTCATGCCAATTTATTTCTCAACAAGTGCTTTAAATTCAATAAATTTAGAGAATATCTGGTATTTCTTCTACATGAAGAAAATCCATTAATTATGTGATAAATCATCTACAAATATAACACAATACATGTGCTTGGTAATGGAGGCTATTGAGAAGGGTCCATAGACATCAAAATGGATCCTTTCAAGGATTTCATGTGCCCTGCTATCCTGATCGTTGAAGGTGGATTTTGTGTACTTCCCCAAGGTACATCATTTGCATGTATTATTTTTCTCTAGTGCTCTATTAGGGAGTCCCGTGGTGGTCTATTTAATTATCTTTAAAGCCCCATGATGCAAATGGCCAAGTATTCTATGCCATAATTCACCGACATCTCGGCTCTACACCTTCTCTGCCTTTGTGCTCAAAGCAACACAATCTGCCACATCCAACATGTATAGGTTCTTCACCCGAACCCTAATTTTCTTCACTTTTCATGTGGCGATGTGCCTTAGGAATGCCTTTCATTTGTTGAATATCACATCATAGCCATGGTTTTCCAACACCGCGACAAAAACCAATTTCTTCTTTAGACCCAGAACAAACATCACATCCTTGAGCTTGAAAGGGGAGTCAGATTCCATCTGAGAAGTAACTGTACCGATATCGATCACACTATACCTCCCATTATCTCCCATCTTGATGTGCATCTGGTGGTCTTTCTCCTCCAAGTCATTAAAAATTTATCAGTTTCCCATCACATGGAATGAGGCACCACTATCCAGATACCACACACTACCCATAATTGTGATTTCCATGCATGCAATGAGGGTAAAATCAAGCTCGAATTATGAAGCTAGAGCTTCAACTATTGCTCCTCCTAAGGGCCTCTTACCCGCCTTCTTGTATGGATACTTCGTGGCATAGTGTCCCAATTCATGACAGTGAAAGAACTTGATTTTGGACAAGTCTTTATTCTTTCCCACTTGACTGAAATCTCCTTTGGATTGGGATTTGTTCCCTTGCCCTTTCTTTTCCTTTCCAACCAAGGCAGAGTTCTGCTCATCCTCAACCTTGGATGAAGTCCTATCTCTGTTACTTCCCCTTATTTCTTCCTACACTAAATCAAACCATAACCGCTTAGCAACTTGGTAGTTTCTCTCTACCATTTATTGAATCTTGATAATTGTTCCAACTCTTGGGAAGGCCCAAAAGAGCTAGAGCTACCAAATCTTCTTCAGGGATAGTAACACTAACCTCGCAAATTTCATCACAAAATTGTGTAAACTTGCTCATGTACTGCGAAATTGATTCATTCTTTTGCATCTTAATACTTCGAAGCTTGTCCTAGAGTGCCAACTTCTTGTGGTCACTATTGTCCTCAAAAAAATCTGTCAATGTTTTCCACATTACGAACCTATTTTATTTCCCATGGAGATTCGAGAAAATATGATCTCGAACTCCCTCCAATATGATTCTCCTCGCTTTAGCCACATCATTCTTCCACTGAGAAAGGTCATGAGCATCAAATGTCGGGGGTTTTGCTACATCTGTATTGATGTATTCTAGCAACCCATTTTCATCCAATACTACCTCCATGGGAATATTATATGCCACAAAATTTGTGGTTCCTTCCAAAGCATACTCGAGCCTGAGTCCAATGAAAGCCATCTTCCCAATCCTGAGAAAACCTACAACACTTTTATTGAAATTCAAACCTCCTACAATGACAACTTCGAATTATCTTCTCTACTGTGAATCTAGCTATGATACCATGTAGAAATCAATTGTAGATTCAAAACTGCTCACGAAATGTACTAAAAAATAAGAATCAAATCTACTCTACAAATTTGCGGAAGAAAATTCATGATCGAGAACACATATAAAAAACATGCATCATGATTCAACACACATACATAGAGATTTATCTAGGGGGGGGCAACTCCTCAAAACCCCTTCTTATATGTATTGTATTAATCAAAGAATATGGATGAATACAATATGCTTGCTCGAGCTTGAGCACAATCTGCACAAGTATATTCTATCCTCTGCCTGACTGATTGACTTTGGACAACACTTAGCCAATTTTCCTAGCCTCTAAGATCTCGTTTCCTTGTGTTGTTTGATGAGGAATTACCCTATATTAATTAGGGAAATTTCTCATTGAGAATTGCACAATCCTATCAGGGCTTTTTTTGACTGCATGCATCACTTGTACAATTGGGAAAATTCTACAACTGATAGTATACTGCCCTTGAACTCCAATATCAACTTGTTAACTCAAATTCCATGCATGCACGAGTTAATTTAGGTTGATTTATCAGTTAACTGGTTAAAAACTAAAGTTGCACCCCACTTCTATACTTCCCACTAGTTCCTCCAACAGTTGGAACTAGTATAACTGACCTTGACTCAATTTACCTAAATTAAATTGTTACAACTGAAATTAACTCAACCTAGTCTCCTAAAACTTAAGAATAATTGTACACAACTAAATTTAGGCCCACAATTCGAATTAACTAAGCTAACTGAGTAATAATAACTCAGTTAACTCATTCAAGTTGTCTAGTGATGTGGAATTTTTATTTTCTCTTAATTAATTAACTCAAGGGGAAATTAAATTAGGAATTTCTTGCTGCATTTTCAACACACCAAGTTGGATTTCACATCTTCAAGGTGCATCTTTGTTGCATATAAAATGGTTTAAAAGGTTAAGATATTTGGAACCCATAAACAAAGAAGGTTGTGTACAATCGAGATGTGGTATTTAGGGAAGTGAAGGATGTCTTGAAACAAGAAGTCCTTCTAAGGGAAAAAGAACTAAAGAATATAATGTTTCAATTGAAGGATGAGGAATATATAACATACCCCTTATATCATTAGCCCCTACTAAGAGTAGAAGGAGGCAATTACTCTAATGACCCGACCTCCAATGTCTCATTATGGAAATGGGGTCTAATAATTTTTATGTTTTTAACTTCCTCAAAATTTACAATACATGACATTGTTGTGTTCATGTAGTTGAGACCTTTCCAATGATATAAGATTTTCCTAAAGCTGACTCTTGGATCAAAATATATGGTTGTTCAAATATTGGCCTATCAAATTGTGCCATGTCATCTAGACCTCTTGCGTAGTGCCCACTGTGTTATCAAAGTCATGTCCACGTCATCGAAACTTGAAATTTTCCAACCCATTCATATCAGTTTACGAATCAACTTCCTACATGATATATGCCCCACTATGCCCACGTCGCCCTCAGAATAAAATCCTTGCAGTATCTCATGCAATCGCCTTGAATATTCTAGGGAAGCCCTTCTAGGGTTACATGGATCACTTGCAGACCTTCCTTTAACGTGTCCCACTGCCATTAGCTACCGCAACATGTTTAGGCTTTGTTGAAGAATGTAACTAGTGTTGGTCTTCATAATTGTATTTGAGTCAAATGTAATGTATTTGTCAAAATAAAGAAAGAAAAAAATATTGTTATATAAATTGACTTATTAAAGCATGGGTTTCATGCTTGGGTCAATTATTTATAGGTCAAAGCATCCATTGTAGGATTCTAAGGTTTATGTCAAGTGTCCTTGTCATAATGTAAACGACCCTTCTTGGGATTCGTCTAAATAAGTTTATTTTTATGTAAATTAGGTCTTCTAGGCCTCCTCCACCAAGTTGACCTCAAATTGGACAAGTCAACCTAATTTAGGGGAATAATCTCCTATATAAATGCAATAACTCTACCTCATTTGGAGCACTCACTCATCAAGTTCGATCTACAACTTCTGGGGCAAGAAAATTGAAAAATTTAAGGGACAAGCAAGAAAAGTATAGTGAAGAAGAAGGATGTATCTATCAAGCACAATAAGTCAAAATTCTCTCTCCCTCTCTCACACATGTGAAGTTGTTGAGTTGCTGGAAGGGCTAAAATTGTAGTCCTAAATTTGGGGCCAAAATTATGAGTTGTTGGGGGCCAAAATTATGGGTTGTTTCTGGTCTATAGCTACTTCACATGAAGAGAATACCTAAAGTTGTTGAATCATATTGGAAGGTTGAATTGGTGGAGGAGGAAGGTTTTTTGGTCTAGAGTCTTGGTCTATCTCTTTTGGACATTGGGTTCAACACTCCCTGTGTGTTTCATGACATGGACTAACCGCCTCTTGTGGATCCTAACTCTGGCAATTGTAGCGAAGACTAATGCCTGTGGGTTTTGGTCTAACAACAATCATGATTCCAACAATTGGCATCAGAGCGACAAGTCTCGAGTTCGAAACTCACCCGGCTCGCATTGGGGGGAGATTGTTGGACATTGGGTTCAACGCTCCCTGTGTGTTTCGCAACATGGACTAACTGGATCTCGTGGATCCTAACTCTGGTGATTGCAGTGGAGACTAACGGCTGTGGGTTTTGGTCTAATGGCAATCATGATTCCAACAACCTCAACTTGAATTTACTAATGGAAAAGTTTAACTGAGTTTTCCCCTATAGAGAGGTTTTAGCCCTCGTTGAGTCCCTATATTTGGTTTCCTCGATCTCCATGTTTTGTTTTGATGATTTATTTTTGAAACAAAGATAAAAGAAGAACACAAGAAAGTTGATAATAACACAAAATTTTCACAAGTAAATATCAACATAATATTTTTTTTTTGTCTTTTCGATTTTCTAACATGGTATTAGAGATTAGGTGAAGAAGGAGGAAAAAGGAAAATTGAAGATGTGTTGAATATATATATATATATATATATATATATATATATAAGGGTTTCAAGGAAAGGTTACAAGGAGTAGAATATAGAAATATGACAAACTCAATGAAGGGAGAAAAAAAACTAGAAAGAGCCTCCAACTACGGGGCATGGAAAAAGAGGATAGATCTGATCCTTGCTAAGTAGAAAGTGTTGGACATTGTTCAAGGAAAAGTAAAGAAGCCTATAGATGAAGCAGAGAAAGAGAAGTTCAAAGAAACCGAAATCTTGGCCACGAATCTAATTGTAGATGGAGTAAAGTACAACCTAATTATATACATATCCAACACAAACTTCGACAAGAAATGTATGAGGCTCTCTCCAAATTTTTCACCATCAAAAACATTTGTCAAATAACAAGCCTCAAGAATGAACTAAGGAAAATAAAGATGACAAGAGACGATATTTTATCATCATAATTTGTAATTATATCTATATCAAGAGATGAAATCCAAGGAATAAATGAATTTGTACCGAAAAAGGAGCTCATAATTGTTTCTCTTCTAGAACTAGCAAAATCGCAGAGTGCTTTTGCATAAGGAATTAGTAGTTGGAAGGACACTCCAACATTCAAACAAATGTTGAATGCATGCAGTCAAGAAGAAGCCTAAATGTCATTAGTAAACAACAAGAAGGAGGATGAATAATAAAACACCTCTAATGCCTATTATGCTCATCACAAGAATAAGGGAACCTTGAATAAATTCAAAGGACCAAAGAAGAAAGTTGACTTATCCAAGGTTTTGAATCCTACAACTGTCATAAAATGGGTCATCAAAAAAATTAATGTTTTGAGAATCCAAGAAATAAGAAGAGAGATAGGGATCAAGAAAATATTACTGATGAAGCTCCACCTAAAAAGAATAGGACTAAAGTATCAGAAGTCAAAAGACTTATACTACTAAGTCCTCTCTTACATGTCCTTCTTAGTTTTGTATTTTTTTTCTTTATGTTTTGCTTTATAGAGTTTCTAGGTCTAACACATATTTTTAAAACATTTTTTAATTATTTTGATAAGTTGTAGGTATCCCTCAAAAGGATTGGATTAAGAGGGAGCCTTCACCATTTTACCAAAATATAAGTATCATATTCTTTGTTTCATGTTTTATGTTTGGTCTCCCTCCCATATTAAAATTTGTTTGTATTATATGCTAATAAACTTTTATATTTTCCTTGGTAGGAAAGATTTCAGAATACACAAAGGTTATGGAGGAGACTTAGATCTTAGAAGAAGTTTTTTTGCAAATAAATCCTTTCAAGAATTGATGTCCTACAATATTTTTTAAAGAAGAATTCAAGATATGTCTTAAACTACAATTTTGTTACAAATTTATCTTTATAGAAAAGGTATGTCCATTCTCTTTTGAAATTTGCTTTAATGGCATCGTTATGTCTAGGGTTTTGAATCACAAAGATACTTGTTAGGGTGATTAATCATTAGATTAAATATACCCTTGTTATTATGTCATTTGATCATTATTTTGAAACCCTAACCCTTAAGGTTCATTGTAAAAACCTAGCCTCTTATTGCTAAGGGTATGTAAATGTTGATTAATTAAACCCTAATCTACTTGGGGAATGTTCATAAAGTCTAAAAATCCTATTATTTTGAAGTTTAGGTTTTTAGGGTTCGTGAACAAAACCTTTATAGTAAAATCCTAGGAATGAAACCCTAGGTGTATATTCGTCTATATAATCAAAACCACAGTTTGAATAAAATTAGTATATCTAACTTTGATGTATTAATGTTTGTGTCGTGGGTTTACCTAGTAGACATCGATATGAAATGAATCCTAGATATGTAGACACAAGTATGCTAACTTAATTGTTGATGCTCATAGTTTGTAAAATCTAGGGTTTGTAACAAAACCCTAGTAGAGATTGATATTCTAGGATGATGATAAAATATAGGGTTTGCAAAAAACCCTAGTAGAGTCTAACATGTAAATTACAAAAGCATATTGTTTAAACCATAGATGTATAGTACTATGATTGAATTGTTGATACCTAAGGCTTTGTGTCTCGAAGATAGAGTCTAGGGTTTATGACAAAAACCTAGCAAGAAGTTGAAGTCTATATTATAAAATATATGACACTTATGATTATGAACCTAACTAGGTTTAGGCATTTGATGTCTAAAATCATGAATGAGTTGATGTTTCCATTGTAATGACAGTTAAATTCATGCTTTTGTATATTTGTTTTTGGTTGTACTTGCTATTAAAGTTTTGCAGGTACATAATCTTCAAGATGTTGAAGATGTTCGTAAATGAAGATGACTTGATAATATTGGTAAGTATGATGAAGGAAGTTATAAGAATGATGACGATCAAGATAACCTTGATGTCATAAGAAATAAATAAAGCATGAAGTTTCTTCGATATTACGAAGTTGTTGATCTCCCTAAGTTGAGAGGGAGCTTGGATAGAAGAAAGGGTATATCTCCCGAGTTGAGACAGAGGGCATATTATGATAGAGAATACTATGAATTAAGAATGAAACCAAATGAATGAAAGTACTATAGATGAATGTTCATAATTCATGAAGTTGCAAACAGACTACTTGAGAAGTATTGAGGTTGTATTTGATGTTGTTGAAGAAGTGAAAGAAGAATTCTTCTTGTTGGGGTTCCTATGTTTTGGCCATTGACAAAAACCAAAAGATAAGACAAAATCAAACCACTTTGGGATTCAAGGATCTAGCCCTCCTGAATCCAGAAAGGGATATCTCTATGAATGAGTTTAAATATGTGATCTTTAAAGCCTGAAATGTGATATTAGGCTAGTTATGAAGAGCATGGGTTTGTTTTGTTTGTTTTGGTTGGGCAAAGACATGATGAGGGTGAAGGAAGTTCATAATAAAGGGTGAAGATGTATGCAAATGAAGGAATGATTCGGCTGATAGAAAAGGCAAAAAATAGCTTAACCCATTGGGCTATGGAGTCATAGGAGGATTTTAATTGGACAACAAGTTTCAAGAAGGATCCATGGGGCAAGTCACTTATGTCAAAGGATCTCTTAAGTTGATTATATGGAATGAAACAGATAGGAAATGGAGAACACAAATGAAGAACAGTGAACAACTTGAGGTCGAGTAAGTGCTTTAAAACTATCTTGCTTTGGCATGTACTTAGAGAAACAAAACACAAAAGTATTATGAGATCAGGTAAGTGCTTTTAAACTACCCTGCATTGAAGTACTTTCAGTTAAAAACTTTTTTAAAAGAAATATAATAGCTTAAGATCAGATGATTGCTTCGAAACCAACCTGCTTTCAGCATATTCTAAAGGAAAACTCAGATAATCATCACAAAGAGCAATCTAGATCAGGCAAGTGCTTTGAAACCAACCTGCTTTAATATACTCTTTCAAGAGAACCTTCAAATGAATAAAACATAGAAAATAAAGCTTTTAGTAAGAGTAGGGTACTGTTGAGAGTAAGTCCTAGCTCTATGTTTGTTGTTCCTTATCAGAGAAAGTGAACAGAGTGAAAACATTAAAGGAAATAACAATTGACAGTGAGGAACACATCACCATTAACACAAATCAGGATCCCATGAATCAGCAGCTTGTATTTGATGTTCAAACCAGTTACAATTAGCAAGCCCGGTGGGTCTCTACAACTTCAAACTTCTCATATCAGCTTATGTATCTTCAAATTGCACACAGGGCATTAGTAACTTCAGAGACTATTACATGCATTCAGATGTCCAGAGCCCAACATTGGCTCATCTTCTACATAAGTATTTATAGAAGAATGAGGGGGTGGGAGGATTTCCCAGGGGTCAAGTAACATTAATTGTGTAACCAGTGCAATTCCTGGCCTTTGGGAACCAGGCAAGGCATATTGCGGGAATGTAATCATTTCTAATTCTCCTTCATAACTTTGTTTTTGCCTTTCGAGGCCTAATGATCGAAAATGATTTGCTTCCGAGCTGTTCTTAATCTTTAAAAATAGTTTTGCCGACAATTAGAGATAAAATCTTTGATTTGCATCAATTGTTCAGCTGTCTTTAGGCAAACACCTCTTGTTCTGGTAGTGACTAAAACTTCTTTGATTCCTGTGAAGCTGCAGGTGTCTTTAGGAGCTGGAGAGGGTTCAATTGGCCTCTTCTTATGGCGGTGGAGGCTTTCTCGGCTCGACAGATGTTTTTGTATTTCCCTAAAAAACCTTTAATTTACTTGAGATCTGTGTTTTAGGTCTTCAATCTCCTGTTTCTGGTGTGTTTTGTCTTCGACACTGATACTCTTTGATCGGTGCTTGATTAAATATGTTTTTTGGTGTGCAGGGTTGTACAGGGATCGAATGGAATCAATGCCTCGTGAATCATTGATAAAACGTGAATTTTAAACCCTGCGAATGATTTCTTTGGTGAATCGAAGGCGGGAGGATCGTCACCCTCAGCCTGTGAATTTTCTTTAGCATGGTGGAAAAACCATTAAATCCTGCAAAAATACAAACAAATGTTATAAAATCCTGCATGTGTAGGTTGGCTATTTCAGAAGGCACGTGGAGGGAGCATGTCCGTTGGATGGCATCATCCAACGGTCGATATTGATCAGAGGAATTCAAAGGGAAGGCGGAAGAAGAATTTAAATCTGAGCCGTCGATTGCGCAAAGATCGACGGTTGGGAGCGAGGGCGGAAAGTCAATGCAAAGGAATCAGGGTGATGAATTGTGGACCGTCGATCTGTAGATCAGATCAACGACGGAGATGCTTAAATGACCGCGTCGTATCCGTGGTTCAATGTCAGGATTCTTCCAAGCGCGATCACCGTCCGATGAGCGGCCTCAGATCGGACGACGCACATCAATATCGCGTCGGGTCCACAGTTGAACTTTAATGTGCGATGAGCGACGGTTTTCCAATAGTGCTCGAGGCCACGTGTTGGTCACTAAATGGAATCGCTGCCAAACGAAAAAAACCGCCGCCCTCGCAAAAGCGGTACGATGAATCCAGCCTGGTTTTTCTTTTTAATAAAATGAAAAAACACATTAAAAACCCGAAAAATCATTTATAACAAAGGTTTAAACTTTGGGGCGGAAAAATATTTGCAATACAGTTTGGCGCCCGTCTGTGGGGCCGTGGGTTTATGGAAGATAATATGGCCAGGGGCTTATGCACAGGGCTAATCGGCGTCGAGCAATGCGATAAGCACTTGGATGGCTAGCGCTTGGTTCCAGCACCAAGGCGTATGTAGTGGAAATGGTTAAGGACCTAGCCCAAGGGGGCTTGAATCCATAATATAAAAAAAAAAAAAATGTGATTTTTATGAAGTTTTCAATGCTCTTCAAGGGTTTTGAGAGTTTCGATATAGTTTAAAAAAGGAGTTTTAAACTATGCAAGGTGGTTTTTTATGAAGGAGGAAATGAAACAAAGGAAAGATAGAGGAATTTTATGAAGAAAGAAGAAGCAAAATGAAGGTTAGTTTTGAGATGGAGGAAAAAAGGAAAAAGGATTTTTTGCAGCAGTCTTTCTCTTTGAAATCAGCAGAATTTTCTGAGCTTTGAAATGGGAACAGTAATGAACAATTTGAAACAAAGGAGATGATGTCTTCAAGAGGCTTCAAGAGATAACATTGTGCATAAAAATTGTTTCTTGAAGGCTCCAACAATGTTTTGGCCACCTTTTGATAGAACAAATTTTATAGGTGGCCAACAATGGCTCCACTTGGGGATAGTGCCTTCCTAAAGGCATTAAGAATTTCAGACTTGCATCCTCTGGGAGACTGATTAATGCTTTATCCATTGGGCTGCATTCTTTGCTTGGATGAATTGCTTTTTCTCTGAAAACATGTTAGCAGCTTTTGAAAAAACAATGGATCCTTATCAACAAACTTTCTACCTACCCAATCCTACTGATCTAACATTTTTCTTCATTTAGAGTGCACTTGGATTGGCAAACTCTGTTACAACATTTATTCTTTTGAAAATAGGAAGTCTAATCTATTTCTACTCCTTATTTCTCCATGGACTCAGATTAAGCAGTTGAGCCCATATAATTCTCTACCTAATCTACCATATGTTGGGATTAAACTGTCCAACAAATTTTTTATCTAAATTCTACAACAGAAGTTTAAAAACAGTCAAGTCAGGATTAAACAATCTAACTTGATGCTGGTCTATGGCATAAGAACAAGCTGCACATAGAAATTTATTTTGTAGAAAATTTAAAGCAAAAATGGAAGGCTTCAGATCTAACAGTTCAAGTACTTCCTTCATCTTTTTACAGCTCTAATTTTTCTTTTTATTTGAGCTGTCTTTCCTTTGTCAACTGGTTCAGATTTTGAGCTGATTAGAACCAGTTATTCACCTCCTTTATTGACTCAAGGAATAGAAAGATTTGAGTCATTTCTCATGAGAACTTAGGTTCAGATTTTGAGCATGTTTGAACCCTTCATTTCTAACCTAATCTATCTACTGATAAGCCAAGATTAAACAGTTTGGCAAATCGAATTCACTATCCTATCAGCAGAAAATTTAAAACTAATTAGCCAAGATTAGGCTGTTTGACTAATTAGAAGTGTGTTTTTCAGGAGTGGCATTTGAGCTTACACACTCTCAGATTTGTTTCTCTTTTTTGGTATGGGGTTATACCTTTATTTTTTTTTACATTCTGCCCTCTTTTCTATATTTTATTGTTTTTGTATTTTTTCTTTATAAAACTGAACAAAGCAATGGTATTTACAATGGAAATGAAAGCTTTTAAAATTGAATTCAACAGTAGTAATTCTTGAGCATCCTGCCATTGATAGGGCCCCCAAACAGATCTGTGCCATCTAACTCTTGCAAAAAAAAGGCGTTTGGACCAATGGTGGACTGAATCATGTAAGGACCTTGCCACAAACTGTCAAATTTACCATGTTTACCCTTATCTTCTCATTTGGAGTCCCACTTGAGTACCCTGTTTCCAATGTTGAAGTCACAAGCTTTTGTTCTCTTGTCAAACAACTTCTTTATATTCTCTTGCACCTTATGAGCTCTATTGTAGACTTCTTCCCTTGTCTTCTGGAGATGTATAGTCTGATTGATCCTCCTTACAGTACTGTCTTCTTCTGACTGTATTTCTTGGATCAATTTTATCACTGGTACACCCAAGCTAGTAGGAAACACTGCATCTAATCCATAAACAAGCTGGTAAGGGGACATTCCAATGGACTTCTTTGTGGGCAATCTGTTTGCCCACAAAGCATGCACCAACTTGTTATTCCATGATTTTTTTATCTTCTTCAAGTAACTTCTTGATGATGGTCACCAAAACTTTATTTTATGATTCTGCTAGCCCATTACCTTGAGGGTAGTAAGCAGTAGAATGACCAAGTGTAATCTGATACCTGTGAAAAAAATCAATCATCTTTCTGGAACCAAAAGCAGCAGCGTTATTAGTAATAATCTTCATAGGACAGCCAAATCTAGACAGGATATGATCTTCAAGAAATTTTATAATGACAGAATCTGTGGCATTCCTAGAAGGTATGGCCTCTATCCATTTGGTGAAGTAGTCAGTGGTTGTGAGAATCCATTTGTGTTGGGCAGGTGAAGCAGGATGGATTTCTCCTATGAAATCTAGGCCCCATTGTTGAAAAAGAGCTTCAACAGTGATAGGTTGTAATGGTAAAGGGAGGAGTTTTCTTTTGCCTTAAAAAATTTGGCATTTGTGACAGGAAACTACCATTTTATGGACATCTTGAAAGAGGGTGGGCCAATAATAGCCAGCTCTAAGGATTTTATTGGCTGTGGTTTTCCAGTAGAGATGACCTCCACATTATCCTTCATGGAATTCATGCTTGATCCTCTCTGCATCAACTTCATGCAAACATTTAAGCAATAAACCATTAGTATTTTTCCAATATAACCTTCATTTAAAATACAATAGTTCCTAGCTTTCAACTTTAAAAACCTTGCCTTTGTTTTTGATAAATCAGGAGGAGCATTAAGATTTGTAAGCACATACAAGATGTCAGTGTACCAAGGTGAACTTTGAAACCGCTCTTCGAGAGTGGGAGCATGTAATTCTTCCTGTTCATCCAAGGCATGTACCATGTTAATGTCAAGGGCTTGTAGATTAGATTCAACCATTAATTGAGCTAAGCCTTGAACTTTAATGAGTTTTGTGGGTTTGATTTCCAAATCATACTCTAATATTGCAGCAATCCATTTGCCCCTCTTTCCATCTGGGTCTTGTGACAAGATGTATTTTACCACTATATTAGGCACATAGGCAATGATGTGGGAATGCAGAATATACACCCTGAAGTCCTTTAGGGCCTTTACCAAAGCATAGGCCTGTTTTTCCATTATGTTATATTTCAAGGGTGCATCCCTTAAAGCCTTGCTAAAAAAAGCAATAGGTTGTTCCTGTCCCTCTAGATTTTTTTGCAGCAGGACTGCAGCCACAGTATGGTCTGAGGCAAAGGAAAAAATAAGGAAATCCTTTGAAAAGTCAGGGCTGATCAGGATAGGTGCTTGGGTGAGTGCATGTTTTACCAATTCAAAGGATCTTTTGGCTTCTACAGTCCACTTCACTCCTTCTTTCTTGAGCATATTAGTCATGTTTCTAAGGAGCTCTGCTAAGTTGGGAATAAACCTCCTCAAGAAGTTAATCTTTCCAATAAAGGACTGTAATTATTTTATGTTCCTTGGTTGGATAATCTGTAGTATTCCCTCAACTCTTTTTGGATCTATTTTAATCCCCTTTTCTGATATAATATGGCCGAGGAGTTTACCTTCTTGAAGGCCAAACACTGTCTTTTTGGGATTTAAAGATAATCCAAACCTTCCGCACTTTTCCAGGACCTTTCTTAGATGTTTAAGGTGCTCTTCATCTGTTTTGGAATAAATTGTTATGTCATCAAGGTAAATTACAATGAAGTGCCCTATCTCCTCTGAAAATGCAATGTCCATGGCCCTTTGGAAAGTGGCCCTAGAATTCATTAATCCAAAAGGCATTTTCACATACATGAAAGTGCCCCGGGGAGTGGTGAAAGCTGTCTTGAGTTGGTCTTCTGGGAGTACTAAAACTTGGTTATACCCTGAAAAACCATCTAACAGAGAAATCCTCTTTGAACCAACTACCCTTTGTAGGATGTGTTCCATTTTGGGTAAAGGGTAATTGTCCTTTAGGGAGGCTCTGTTAAGGTTTCTGAAATCAATACACAATCTGATTTCTCCTGTCTTTTTCCTCATAGCTACAAGGTTAGAAACTCAATCTGAAAACCTCACAGGCACTATGATTCCTGCCTCATACATTTTCTTGATTTCCTTTTCTACTAGAGGCAGTTGTATTGGATTAATTCAACGCAGTTTTTGCCTAAAGGGTTTTTGGTTTTCTTTCAATGGGATCTTGTGCTGGATGATTTCTGTATTGTAGGCCTTTAAGTATTCATAGCTCCAGGAAAAAACATCAACAAACTCTTTAAATAGGTCGATGTATTTCTTTTTCATGTCGGCTGGCAAGGACCTAGCTAATTTAGTCATTTTAGGCTTATCCTCTGTGCCTATGTTGCATTCCTCGACATCAGACTCTGTATATTCTACAGTGGGCTTCTTTGCTACGTCGTTAAAATCAAACAAGTCTTCTAAAGGTGCTAACCCCCTAGGTATGTTCTTGTCCTTTGACGGCAATACCTCTATGTCTTTATTTTCTGCGTCCTCGTACTCTTCAGTATGAGTTCCAAGTTTTTTAGTTAACATTTTGATTTTTACGGAACCGGATAGTTTATCTCCCTCAGGGGACTCTTTGTTGAGGCAATTTTCGTCAGATTTATAATGTAAGTTAGATAACTCAAATTCGTTCCTTCCAAGCAGGAAATTCTCTATCTGCTTGTCGCCCTCAAAGACCTGCCAGTATTTTTCATTATCTGGCACTGCAGGTCTATATTTTGCTTGAATAATGATCCGTTTATCACCAAGTGATTCTTGACATGAACTAGCAGCGCAAGCCAGCCCGTTTGCAATTATGTTTTTACTCCTTGGGACAAACACGAGCTCATATTTTGTAAACGTGTTCAGGAAATCTATGGCATTATTTCAGTATACCTTTAGTCTAGGATGCTTAACGACATACTCTCCATTTAGTTGTTTGATGACTAATTCTTAGTCTCCCTGAACAATTATCTTCTTTGCTCCCTGTTCTTTTAATAGACGCAATCCTAGGATGAGAGCCTCATACTCTGCGATGTTGTTAGTGCATTTGAAATCTAGCCCGAAATCATGGCTTTCGGAGTAATTGTTTTTAGTGTCGACCAACCATACCCCAACGCTCGCACTCTTTTTAGTGCAAGACCCATCAAATTTCATGCACCATAAGGGATTGCTTGTAGGGATAACATCGTTTTCATCCCTATTTCCTTATTCATCATTATGTTCTATTATGGGATCTGCAACATGTTGTGCAGGGTCTCGTTCCTCAGGATTTTCATGGAGTTGAGTGTGATGGATAGTCTGTTGTTTACCATCTTGGCTTTGTTCACTATGGTTTGTTGTTTCAATGCACTGTTCAGAAGTTCCTCTCTCGTTTTCTTCCATATCTAGAACTGCCATCATTTCTAGATTAGGGGCCTCTAACTGGTTATCTGAGTCGCTGTTTCTGGTTCTGGCTCCTTTGTGGATTCATTGTTGTAAAAGATAAACAAATCCAGGTTTGTATGGACAGAATAAATTGGGGAATTTTCAGTCTTTTCTAAGCTACTGACCATGAATCTCATGTGTGCCTCTCTGTATAGTCTTCTAAGCTGCCTAAAGACAGGGATAGTGGCATATGTCCCATCCATCTGTATGGTACCTTGCAGCTTGGCACCCCATGATCTTGACAACAACATGCCATACTTAGGAGGCACATCAGCCACCACAACATCCATCACCATGCACTTGGCTGGGATTTGGGTCAAACTCACACAAAGGTCTTTGATTAGGCCAAGGCACTTCACTCTGCTAGAATCAAAAGAATATAAATCATTGTAAAGTCTAGTTATTTCTAGTCCTAGCCTTTCCATTATCACCTTTGGCATAAGGTTGTGCGAGGCTCCAGAGTCATGCATAGCATTATGCAGGATTTTGTCATGAACATTCAAACTCACATAAAAGGGAGGAACGGGTCCCTGTTGATATATACCTTCAATCTTAGGACCAAAAATGAGCTCTGGCTGGTCATCATTAAGACTGACTGTGTCATTATTATCCTCAATATTTAAAGCCTTCAAAATTTGGGTCCTATATACATTTTGGGCAGCCAACTCAGTCAGGGGAACCGAGATTCTGATCTTTGAAATTTCCTGCTCTAGGCTAAAAGGAATTTGTTTCTTTGAAGAAATTGTCTCAGCCTTACTATCTGCCAATCTATCAGCAACATCAGCTTGCTGATTTTTTCTATTCGTATTTGACAAAATGGTTTTAACAAGAGTACTAGCTGAAGTGGTAGTACTACTAATGTCCGCACTCTGTTTTTCATTGTTTTGGGTGCCTTTCTCTCTACCTTTATCAGAATTTATAGCCACTGTTTTATCCTTTTGTTTGACAATTTTAGGCTTGGTTGTAGTGTTGTTTTGTGAATATTTGTCAGAGGTTTTGGTGTTGGGAGTTTGTTGACTGGTTTTGCTTCTAAGGTCATATTATTTTTTAGACTCTATGATGACATTTTCCATGTTTTGAAAATAACTTTCATCATCATCTCTGTTGTCATCATAAGGGGTATGAAGACCTTGATTCTATCATAATGAATCTCAAAGTCATCATTATCTACTCCCAACATGTTGATATCATATTCCTCTATTATCTCATCTGTTTCCTCAACCTCCCTTATATAGTTTTGATGAAAGGGAGGAGTGATCTATTGATCATCTTCCCTAGGTCTGTTTGGAGGTTGGTTCCTTCTAAAATTATGATTCTGGTTTTTGTTTTGAGGAACAGTTTGGTTTTGACTGGCTTGTACTCTCTCAAGGATGCTCATTTTCTTCATCATTTCCTCCATCATTCTCTCCATTTTTGAGTTGGAAGTAGAGGGTGTAGATTCCTCTCTAAAGGACACTCTCTTTTCATTTTTCATTCTTGCTCTCTTCTCCATCAAGTTCACTTCTACAACAAGAGCACCTTTTTGCATTTCTTCAAGAGTTGCAGGATGTCTCTCTCTCAACTGATAGGCCATCTCAGGGTCAAAACCTTCAGGAAATTTGTTTAAAGCTAAGCCTTGTGGAGGTTTTAGATCTGGGGAAAGTGCATTACATACACTATTAAATCTAGTACAATAAGCTTGTACACTTTCCCCCGTGTCTCTATGGAGGTTCTTGTAATCCGAAAGGACTTGGAGAGGGTTTTTCTTTACTTCCCATTTGTTTAAAAATGTCTTATGAAAGGCTTGGAGATCATTGATACTATGAGGGGTTAAGCCTTTAAACCATTTTCTGACTTCCCCTCCTAAGCTTTGAGTAAATAATCTAAGCTTGATAGAATCATCATCAATTTCATTTCGGTTAAAGTAGTCATTCATTTTATCAATATGTTGTGATGCAGTTGTAGCATTGCTAGCATCATATAATGGAATTTTAGACTGATAGTCCTACAGAAGATTGACTAATGATACGGGAAGGACTAAGGGAGCATACCATGCTGCCATGATATGTGGTGGAGGTGGATTTACAAGAGGTGGATTAACAGGAAGGAAAGTGGGCTGAAGAGAAATGGATGGACCAGGAATAGATTGCTGAGTTGTTCTTGGATGAGAGACACCTAAGTTGTGAATGAAATGTGAATCAGGAGGTGTTGTTTCTCTGCTACCAGGATGTTCACTTGTTTTAGGAGATGAAAGTTAAGACTCAGAATCTAAATGACCTAAGTCACCAAGAGACCTAGTTCTAAAGGGATTCACTAAGTCAACTTGTGATTGTTGTAGAGCTGAAAGATTTTCAGGAACTGAATTAGCTCTTAAGGGTGATCCGAGAACAGTTGATAATTTAATCCTAGGAGACCTCCTAAGGATACTTTCTGGATTTTCAACTATCTCAGGTGGATCAGGGTCAGGATAGGCTTTAGTGTGAGTCTTTATAGAAGCTACTATGCTGTGTTTTTTAGACCTAACTAAAAAACAAAAAGTGTTAACCAGATATGATAATCTGTGAGCGGTTTAACTGATCTTTTGCTAAGAGAAATTTAATCATAAAGCCCTCTTACTATGTTTGAATGGTTTTATAATGATGACGGGTCCTCCCAGTGGAGTCTTAAGGTCTGCAGGGTTGTGGAGTTGCCAAGTGGAAGTTTTTAGCTCTTTTGGAGGTAAAAGGTGTTATGGTCCACTACCATGTTTTATTGAATACCAATATGAACTATTTTTGGATTTTTTAAGTTATAGTGGTTGTTAAGAATATGCTAACTCTGTTTCAAAACTTAGCTATGGTTATGAGACAAAGACAGTCTACTCTTATGGCTAAGCTAGCTGATTTTTCAAGGTTAGATAAAATCTTATGAGAATCCTAGGGTTTGCCTATTTTGTCACTGACTTAAACAAGTTTCATCATGATTACCATTCTTTGGTATTGCTTGAAAAGGCTACTTTCTACTCACAAGGTTTTATGAAGCTTTTAAGGGAACCTAAGGTGAAAATTCAATTGAGATTCCCCAGTGGAGTCGCCATTATGTTGGGGTTCCTATGTTTTGGCCATTGACAAAAACCAAAAGATAAGACAACATCAAACCACCTTGGGATTCAAGGATCTAGCCCTCATGAATCCAGAGAGGGATCTCTCTATGAATGAGTTTAAAGATGTGATCTTTAAAGCCTGAAATGTGATATTAGGCTAGTTATGAAGAGCATGGGTTTGTTTTGTTTGTTTTGGTTGGGCAAAGACATGATGAAGGTGAAGGCAGTTCATAATAAAGGGTGAAGATTTATGCAAATGAAGGAATGATTCGGCTGATAGAAAGGGAAAAAAACAACTTAACCCATTGGGCTATGGAGTCATAGGAGGATTTTAATTGGACAACATGTTTCAAGAAGGATCCATGGGGCAAGTCACTTATGTCAAAGGATATCTTAAGTTGTTTGTATGGAATGAAACAGATAGGAAATGGAGAACACAAATGAAGAACAGTGAACAACCTGAGATCAAGTAAGTGCTTTAAAACTATCTTTCTTTGGCATGTACTTAAAGAAACAAAACACAAAAGTACTCTGAGATCATGTAAGTGCTTTTAAACTGCCCTGCATTGAAGTACTTTCAGTTAAAAACATTTTTAAAAGAATTAGAATAGCTTAAGATCAGATGATTGCTTCGAAACCAACCTGCTTTCAGCATATTCTAAAGGAAAACACAGATAATCATCACAAAGAGCAATCTAGATCAGGCAAGTACTTTGAAACCAACCTGCTTTAATATACTCTTTCAAGAGAACTTTCAAATGAATAAAACATAGAAAATAAAGCTTTTAGTAAGAGTAGGGTACTGTTGAGAGTAAGTCCTAGCTCTATGTTTGATGTTCCTTATAAGAGAAAGTGAACAGAGTGAAAACATTAAAGAAAATAACAATTGACAGTGAGGAACACATCACCATTAACACAAATCAGGTTCCCGTGAATCAGCAGCTTGTATTTGATGTTCAAACCAGTTACAATTAGGAAACCTGGTGGGTCTCTACAACTTCAAACTTCTCATATCAGCTTATGTATCTTCAAATTGCACACAGGGCATCAGTAAATTCAGAGAACTATTACATGCATTCAGATGTCCAGAGACCAACATTGGCTCATCTTCTACAGAAGTATTTATAGAAGAATGAGGGGGTGGGAGGATTTCCCAGGGGTCAAGTATCATTAATTATGTAACCATTGAAATTCCTGGCCTTTGGGAACCAGGCAAGGCATAATGCGGGAATGTAATCATTTCTAATTCTCCTTCATAACTCTGTTTCTGCCTTTCGAGGCCTAGTGATCGAAAAGGATCTACTTCCGGGCTGTTCTTAATCTTTAAAAATAGTTTTTCCGACAATTAGAGATAAGATCTTTGATTTGCATTAATTGTTCAACTGTCTTTAGGCAAACACCTCTTGTCCTAGTAGTGACTAAAACTTCTTTGATTCCTGTGAGGCTGCAAGTGTCTTTATGATCTGGAGAGGGTTCAATTGGCCTCTGCTTATGGCGGTGGAGGCTTTCTCGGCTGGACATATGTCTTTGTCTTTCCCTAAAAACCCTTTAATTTACTTGGGATCTGTGTTTTAGGTCTTCAATCTCCTGTTTCTGGTGTGTTCTGTCTTCAACATTGATACTCTTTGATCGGTGCTTGATTAACTGTGTTTTTTGGTGCGCAGGGCTGTACAGGGATCAAATGGCATCAATGCCTCATGAATCATTGATAAAATGTGAATTTTAAACCCTGCGAATAATTTCTCTGGTGAATCGAAGGCGGGAGGATTGTCGCCCTCAGCCTGTGAATTTTCTTCAGCATGGTGGAAAAGCCATTAAATCCTGCAAAATTACAAAAAAATGTTATAAAATCCTGCATGTGTAGGTTGGTTGCTTCAGAAGGCACGTGGAGGGAGCATGGCCGTTGGATGGCATCATCCAACGATCGAGATTGATCAAAGGAATTCAAAGGGAAGGCGGAAGAAGAATTTAAATTTGAGCCGTCGATCGTGCAAAGATCGACGGTCGGGAGAGGGCGGAAAGTCAAAGCGAAGGAATCAATGCGATGAATTGTGGACCGTCGATTTGCAGATCAGATCGACGGCGGAGATGCTTAAATGACCGCGCTGTATCCGTGGTTAACTGTCGGGATTCTTCCAAGCGCGATCACCATTCGATGAGCGGCCTCAGATCGGACGACGCACATCAATATCGCGCTGGGTACACAGTTGAACTTTAACGTGAGATGAGTGGCAGTTTTCCAATAGTGCTCAAGGCCACGTGTCGGTCGCTGAATGGAATTGCTACCAAACGAAGAAAAAAAAAATCCGCCCTCGCAAAAGCGGTGCGATGAATCCCGCCTAGTTTTTATTTTTAATAAAATGACACAAAACACATTAAAAACCTGAAAAATAATTTATAACAAAGGTTTAAACTTTGGGGCGAAAAAATATTTGCAATACGGTTTGGCGCCCGTCTGCAGGGACGTGGGTTTATGGAAGATAATATGGCCAGGGGCTTATGCACAAGGCTAATCGGCGTCGAGCAATGCGATAAGCGCTTGGATGGCTAGCGTTTGGTTCCAGCACCAATGCGTATGTAGTGGAAACGGTTAAGGACCTAGCCCAAGGGGGCTTGAATCCATAATATAAAAAATGTGATTTTTATGAAGTTTTCAATGCTTTTCAAGGGTTTTGAGAGTTTCGATATAGTTTAAAAAAGGAGTTTTAAAATATGCAAGGTGGCTTTTTATGAAGGAGGAAATGAAACAAAGGAAAGATAGAGGAATTTTATGAAGAAAGAGGAAGCAAAATGAAGGTTAGTTCTGAGATGGAGGAAAAAAGGAAAAATGATTTTTTGCAGCAGTCTTTCTCTTTGAAATCAGCAGAATTTTCTGAGCTTTGAAATGGGAACAATAATGAACAATTTGAAACAGAGGAGATGATGTCTTCTAGGGGCTTCAAGAGATAACATTGTGCATAAAAATTGTTTCTTGAAGGCTCCAACAATGTTTTGGCCACCTTTTGATAGAACAAATTTTATAGGTGGCCAACACTTCTGACAAGACGTATTTGGATAACTTGATTATGATATAAGCAACATCCGAATGATTGAGGACCCTGAAGATTTGTGTTTAATTGAATATATATTTAAATTTTTATTACTAATTGGGGTTGTGATTGTGCAGGATCTCTCCATAAAAGGTTAAACATTTGAAGCATGCTTGGATTGGTGGATATATCCGATTTACTTGATTTGGAGATATGAATAATATTATAGGAAGATTCTTGGGAGGATATCTAGTAGGCCTATGTGCTTATGTCTATATCCAAATTAGGGAGGGTGGCTTTGGTCAGAGAATTCCGACCTTGGATACACCTCTATATCCCTAGGTTGTTGGTATAACTTAAAATATTGATGGTACCTAGAGTGTTTAAATTTTGAGTTCACCTTAGTCCCGCATGATTAGAGTACCCTAGTCAAGTATCTAATTAGTATCACTGTGAGTGTTGTGACTCTTCATAGAGCATATAATTTTGAGATATTCCATGTACCTTCATATATATGTAATTATGAATACCTCCCTAGTTAAGAGGAAGTGTTGAAGAATGTAACTAGTGTTCGTGTTCATAATTTTATTTGAGTCATGATGTATTGTATTTGTCAAAATAAAGAAAAAGAAATTTATTATTATAGAATATGACTTATTAAAGCATGGTTTCATGCTTGGGTCAATTGTTTATAGTTCAAATCCTCCATTGTAGTCTTCCAGGGTTTATGTCAAGCATCCTTGTCCATGTCATAATGTAAAAGACCCTTCTTGGACTTCATTTGTTAAGAAATAAATTTATTTTTATGTAAATTAGGTCTTATAGGGCTCCTCCACCAAGTCAGTCTCAATCTGGACAAGTTGACCTAATTGAGAGGCAGAATCTCCTAAATAAGGGAACCAACTCAACCTTATTTGGAGCTCTCACTCATCAAATTCGATCTGCAACTTATGGAGCAAGAAAAAGTGTGAAATTCAAGGGACAAGGAGGAAAAGGCTATTGAAGGAGAAGGAGGTATTTATCAAGCACATGAAGTCGAAATTCTCTCTCTCTCTCTCCCTCTCTCTCTTCTCTCTCACACACACACACATAGATACAAAGTTGTTGAGCTATTGGAAGGGTCGAAACTGTATTCCTAAAGCTGGGCCAAAATTCTGAGTTGTTGGGGGTGAAATTATGGGTTATTGTTGGGATATATATGTTGGATAGGAAGAGACTAATGAAGTTTGTTGAATCATATTATAATGTTGACTTGGTGGAGGAGGAAGGTCTTTTGGTTTCAGGTCTTGGTCTACCTCAACTTGAATTTGCTAGTAGAAGAGTTTGACTGTGTTTTCCCCTATAAAGGGGTTTTAGCCCTGTATGAGCGCCTATATTTGGTGTCCCTTATCTTCATGTTTTGTTTATATGATTGATTTATGAAACAAAGATAAAATAAGAACCTAATAATGTTAATAAGAACACAAACTTATCACAAGTACTTATTGTTGGAAATGTTGTCATTGATGGCAAAGGAGATGACAAAGGAGGAGCACATGGAACATCATTCAAGGGGCAGAGGAGGAAAAAAGAGAAGGAGCAACATCAGTCAAGGAGCAGAGGATAGCAAAGAAGCAGAGAGCTATTCAAGGTGCAGAGTAGTGAGGAAAAAATGAGGGCCATAGGATTTTGAAAAGGGGCCGAGTTAAGAGAAGAAGAAGTTCTGCCAAGGCAAGAAGAAGTGTTTGCAGGTGGATTTATTTGTATATGTGGGAGGAATTGTTCAGCATTACATGAGTATGATGAGACTCTGTAATTGGGAGTATAAATGGCTCCTATGTGCAATTGACTGTGCATGAATGATTGTGAGTCTATCAGGGTTTATAAACAGAGTTGAATAAACCCTATGGCAAAGGAGAAGTACCTGAACTAGCAATAAGGCAATGGAGGCAGAAAAGATAGAGACAGACAAAGGAGGCAGCAAAGAAGCGAACAAAGGAAGTAAAGGAGACAGGCGGAAGAAGACTGTCGAAATGTAACAGTCAAACAGCAGAGCGGAAGCAACGGCAGAGACCAAAAAAAAAAAAAAGAACACACACACAACTAAGGCAGAGGCAAAGGCAGCGAATATAGAGGCAGAGCCGTTATCACAGCATAGGCAGAGCCTTTATCAAACAACATCAATATGAAAAGGTCGAGATGAAACGAGCAGTAGAGGCAGAGGCACAGCGAAGGCAGAGGCAAAGATGAAATGGTCGAACAGTAGAGGCAGAGATAGAGCGAGCAGAAAATTCCTGGAATCGTAACCTAGGCGGGAGGATACATAATATTCCAGGAATCTTAACCCAAGCGGCAATGTATATATATAAACCTTATTTCAGGAACCATAACCCAGGCGGAAGAATACACAATATTCCAGGAATCCTAACCCGAGCAGCAAAGTATATATTCCGAGAATCGTTACCCACGCTGGAGAATACACTAAAGCTGAAACATAAAGCTTATATATATATATGCAGCGCATTACATATATTGCGCCTTATTCACAAAGGTCCAAAGCATATATATTAATTTATATGGAGTGCTTTATGATCGAAAGAACCAAAGTACCATAAGGTGGGACCTTTTCCCAATCGCATCAGAGAAAAACTGTGCAGCGGAACATGTAAACAAAGAGTTGCGATTGCGATGAAAGTCTGGACCCGATGGGTCTATAAGTTATGATTTTATATGTTTAAGTTCCGGTCCAATCGCATCGGCACATTTAAATGAACAGTGGTCAATCGCATCGGAGTGAAAGCAGGGCAGCGGGACTTGCAATTAAAAGTTGCGATTGCGATTAATAGCAATCGGAGTAATCGCATCACATCAAAGTAATCGCATCGCATCGGAGTAATCGCAATCACAACATCAGAGTACAGGCATATCGGAATATGCAACCAAAAGTTGCGACTGCGATCAATTGCAATCGGAAAGCTCTGGAGGAGATTCATCGCATCGGAGTAAAACATAACAGCGGATCATTGAACCGTGCGATTGCAATGATGCGATCTAATCGCAGCCGTTGGATCCTGGATGATAGCAACCGTTGGATCTTAAAGGAAGTTAGAGCGGGGCCTACTGGAATTCAAACTCGAAAAATGAGGATTTCCTTTGTTAAAGAGCATCGACAGATAAAAGATAAATATAACATAAAACATTGAAATGTCGAAGAAAGGTCTGGTGGGACCCTCGCTCATCGCATCGGCGAAAATCAGACGACCAAAGGCACAAGAGGATATCTGAAGTTTGCGATTGCGATTGGAAAGTAAAATAAGGCGGAGAATGTATATGAACCAATATATATATATATATATATATATATATATAAATATATATATATATATATATATATATATATATATATATATATATATATATATACATCTCTCCGATTTAACATATAAAATATTCGAACTTTGTTTTATGTTTGAGCTAAAAAGGAGTTTCTCCGGAGGATACAGTGCCATGCGATTGCGATTAGGCTCATCGCATCAAGAACTCATTGATATATTCCATTGCTGCTTTCGTGGCCGAAGGTTCCACACTGCACACACACACACACACACATATATATGTGTGTGTGTGTGTGTGTGCAGTGTGGGGCCATCGCATCAGCACGAAGGCTGAGCAATGGAACATATCAATGAAGTTTGCGATTGCGATCAATCGCATTGGAACAATCGCAAAGGGTGTAATCGCAATCGGAAATCATCGGAGGAGACTCATCGCATCGGAGCATAAAACAAAGTTCGGATGGTGGTCCCGAAAGGGAATTTTATATGTTAAACAAGCTTTTACTACTACGCCGAGAGTTGATTTAAGTTGTATTAAAAAGGCAGTTCGTATGTTAAAACTTATTATAATTATGCCGAGAGCTGAATTTGTGTTATATATAAAAGACGCTGTTACAGATACATAGTAATTACACCACGGCAGTGCACATATCAAAATGACTTATTATTATTGTGCCGAGAATCATAGTTACATATGTATGGCATATGGTTGCTACCCTGTAACAGTGAATAAGAAAACAAACAGAGCCGAAAAGGATAAAGACACAGTCAAAGAAAAGACAAATGCGCAGCGAGCCAAGAGGCTGAATGAGTGAGCTGGAGTTTGCATTGTAATTGAATGTAAATTATTTTAATTTATATTTTTGTGATGCATTGGCAAGTCTCCGGAAGAGAACAAATATCCCACTGTAATGTTAAATTGGTACCTACATTATATATATATATATATATATATATATATATATATATATATATATATATATATATATATATATATATATTTCTATGTCTATGTATATATATGTGTGTTTGTGTGTGTGTGTGTGTGTGTGGGGCCATCGCATCGGCACGAAGGCTGAGCAGTGGAACATATCAATGAAGTTTGCGATTGCGATCAATCGCATTGGAACAATCGCAAAGGGTGTAATCGCAATTGGAAATCATCGAAGGAGACTCATCGCATCGGAGCATAAAACAAAGTTCGGATGGTGGGCCCAAAAGGGAATTTTATATGTTAAACAAGATTTTATACTACACCGAGAGTTGATTTAAGTTGTATTAAAAAGACAGTTCGTATGTTAAAACTTATTATAATTATGCCGAGAGCTGAAGTTGTGTTATATATAAAAGACGCTATTACGGATACATAGTAATTACACCACGGCAGTGCACATATCAAAACGACTTATTATTATTGTGCCGAGAATCATATTTACATATGTATGGCATATGGCTGCTACCCTGTGACAGTGAATAAGGAAACAAACAGAGCCGAAAAGGACAAAGACACCGTAAAAGAAAATACAAATGCGCAGCGAGCCAAGAGGCTGAATGAGTGAGTTGGAGTTTGCATTGTAATTGAATGTAAATGATTTTAATTTATATTGTTGTGATGCATTGGCAAGTCTCTGGAAGAGAACAAATATCCCACTGTAATGTTAAATCAAAAATTCTACATTATATATATATATATATATATATATATATATATATATATATATATATATATATATATATATATATATATATATATATATATATATATATATATGCAAGTTGTGGGGCCATCGCATCGGCACAAAGGTCGAGCAAGGGGAACATATCAATGAAGTTTGAGATTGCGATCAATCGCATTGAACAATTTCCAAAGGGTGTAATCATAATTGGAAATCCTCATACCGCCGACGGTCGTGATCGGCATAAACAAAATTCCTGACAGGGCCCGAAAGGGAATTTTATATGTTAAACAAGCTTTTACTACTATGCTGAGCATTGATTTAAGTTGTATTAAAAAGGCAGTTCATATGTTAAAACTTATTATAATTATGCCGAGAGCTAAAGTTGTGTTATATATAAAAGACGTTGTTACAGATACATAGTAATTACACCACGACAGTGCACATATCAAAACGACTGATTATTATTGTGCTGAGAATCATAGTTACATATGTATGGCATATGGCTGCTACCCTGTGACAGTGAATAAGGAAACAAACAGAGTTGAAAAGGACAAAGACACAATCAAAGAAAAGACAAATGCGCAGCGAGCCAAGAGGCTGAATGAGTGAGTTGGAGTTTGCATTGTAATTGAATGTAAATGATTTTAATTTATATTGTTGTGATGCATTGGCAAGTCTCCGGAAGAGAACAAATGTCCCACTGTAATGTTAAATTGGTACCTACAGTTATATTTTCTGAATGAGAGGATAAAGAAATGAGAAGGCAGAAGGCAAAGAGACATGGCTGTCCATTTCGAATTCCTAGTAGAATACAAACATCCATGAAGCTATTTTGTATAAAACAGGGTAATATCCAAAGGGAGAAGGTTGACAAAAATAGAGTGAGAGAAGAAGAGAGTGTGCAGCATAATTGAAGAGAGTTGAAGAAAATAAGAAAGCTGTAAGAGGTTAGAGAGTGAGTGAAGAGAATGCAGAAATGAAGCAGTGAGGTAGAGAAGAAAGAGGAGCTGAGCAGAGAAGAAGGAGAAGCTGATTGATAATCTGAGAAGATGTAGAGATGATACAGGGAAGATATGAGAATAGATGAACAACAGAGCAGATGGAACATAACAGAGCTGATATCCAAGGTAAATTAGAAAGTGTTTCTCTTTTGAAAGAGTAAGGAAGTTGGAGCTTCCCTATCAAGTTGTAGCTGACTGAGGTAGGAGCCTCCTGTAGGTTGGTGCCTACAAAAAATAGATGGGGGTTGGTGCTTCCACATCAAGTTGTAGCTTGATAAAATGTTAGTTGTAGCTGACTGAGGTTGGAGCCTCCTGTAGGTTGGTGCCTGCAGAAAATTGATGGGAGTTGGAGCTTCCTTGCAAGTTGTAGCTTGCAGAATTGAGGTTGGAGCCTCCTGTAGGTTGGTGCCTACAGAAAATCAGTGGTGAGAGGGAGTTGAAGCTTGCCTTTGCATCACAACAATAATAAGATGT
The DNA here is from genome assembly GCA_034641835.2 of Pinus albicaulis. Classification (NCBI taxonomy): domain Eukaryota; kingdom Viridiplantae; phylum Streptophyta; class Pinopsida; order Pinales; family Pinaceae; genus Pinus; species Pinus albicaulis. The sequence continues at coordinate 984,609,331 of CM076576.1, forward strand.
GGTTTTCTCCCTTTATGGGTTTCCACTTATATCTGGTGTCTTTGTGCATGTGTTGATGTGATTTATCTAATCTGCTTAATACTTGTTGCTCACATATTAAGACTGTTGTTACATTAACAAATCTGTTTGATACTTTCTGCTCACTAATAAATATTGCTCACATATTAAGTTGATCATGAAGTGAAGGTGTAAATAAGTTTTAAGAGAAAAGTTTTAAAAGTCCATGTATGTGTTAAACTAATTCACCCCCCCCTCTCAGTTTAACTAAGGGTTCAACAATTGGTATCAAAGCAGGTTCCTTTGGTGCAAGCCTAATAGCTTGAAGGAGATCTGGTTAAGTTATGGACTATCAAAATGTACCTGTGTTAAGTACGACAAACTTTCCTGAATGGAGAGATAAGTTTAAAACAGGATTATTGGCTTATGAACCTGAAGTATGGAAGCTTGTATGTGATGGTTACTACATAGACTCCCCCATGGTGAAAGAACAACAGAGGAATGCCAAGGCAAAATGTGTGATATATAACAGTCTTCATAACAAGGACCTTGAGTTGATAATGGATTTAACCTCTGCAAAAGAAATCTGGGATAGATTGCACTTCATGCATGGAGTAAACACTAAGGACTGCACTGACAAGAAGGATAAGAGAATTTAGAAGAAGAAAAATTCACGTCAAAAGGAAAATTTTCCAGCAAATGAAGTACCTGCTAGTGTGAATGGTAGTAAGAGCCATGAAGAAATTGCAGCTGAAGAAAAAGCCAAACTTGACACAGCTCTGACTGAAATAGAAAAATTGAAGAATGAAAACAAAGACCTTAAGAGATTGGTACAAATATGTGATGAAAAAGAATATGAAGATAGGAAAGAAATTATTGGCCTGAAGACACAGCTTGAAGAGGCAAAGAAAGTAGAAGACACTCTGCTGCAACAAATGAGAGAGAAAAGTCAAGAATGTGAAAGATTGGAAGAAGAAGTAGTGAGCCTAAGAAAGAACTTAGAAAAAGCCCAAAGAGAACTATTAATGAATACACCTCTAATGAAAGGCTTTGGACAGTTGGACCAGATTCTAAATGCACAAAGGTCACCTCTCATAAAGACTGGGATAGGATATGAAGGAGAAACTAGTAAGTCCAAGGCAGAAGATAACAAGAAAATCATTTTTGTAAAAGCTATAAAGAACAGTGAAACAGCTCAGCAAATTCCTACAGAAGCAGAAGCCAGCAAGAACATGAGTTGCAGAGAAACAAATAGAATCAAGCAGCAACATGAAAGAACAGAGAATGAGAAGATGAAACAATCAACTGCTAAAGGCTCATATGCTCCTAAGGATGAATTGAACAAATTCGGAAGATGTCAAAGGAGGTTCCTCCCTCCTATGAAAAATAGCACATGTTTCTCTTGTCATAAACGAGGACATAATGCAGCATATTGTAAGACAAAGCCAATCTAGTCCAACCAGCAAAGGATGCAGCAAAGAGAGGAACCCCTCAAGCAAGAAAATGGACAAGACAATCTTTCACTAGGTACACAAATCATTTCCATGGCTATTGTTATGCATGCAATAATTTTGGACATAAAATTGTTGATTGTAAAATGTATTCAAGAAGAGGAACAAAATATTATACATCAGCTCAAATGCACCTTGGTCAAATAAGATGTTATGTATGTCTTAAGCGTGGTCACAAAGCAAAAAACTGTAAACTGCTAGATATATTAAAGAACTCTAGACAGATGATGAAGTCCAATCCAATCAAACAAAATTATGAATCGGAAAGGAGTGCAGACATTATGATGAACCCCAATAGAGTATGGAAGGAAAAGAGAAAGGGGGAGCCTATTATCTCCATAACATAATGAATACATCCTAGTCTGAGGGGGAGCTGCTCTAGGAAACAAAGAAAATATCCAACCAATGATAAATATGAAGCAACATCCCAGGGGGAGAGTAGTTCATATGTAGTCCCCACAAAAATTAGTCTAAGAAGAGCTCCATGAAATGAGAACAGCTATGAGATCAGGAAGTGAAAGGAAATTCCTCTAACATAGAACTATAGAGGAAGAAGATTATCTGATGTTTTAACTAGCTGACAGAGAAGGCAACAAGAAGCCATGGTAAGAGAAAGAAAACATCAACACCTTAAATGATGATCACATTGTGCATCATATTGCTAGAATTGACAATAAATCACATTAAGAAGAATGAGTAAGAAAAGTGCCTGTCATCATTAATATCATTACATCACTCATCTATGAAAAGTCCCCTTGGAGGAGTACAGTCAAGTAAGTGACAAATTTCTGAGTGATCTGCCCATGAAGAGTCCTAGGAAAGAAATTGAAGATGTCTTCCCTAAGATCACTATGTTAGAACAGTTGAATTGTATGTAAAGCAGCAATGGTTCTGGAGCAGTCCTAGAAAAGAAAATGCTGTGATTTCCTCTGAACAAAATGACAGAAAAAGCAAAAGATTAATGAGGCCAAGATCAGATTCAGTATATTGATGATTGTTGTTGAAAACAATGGAGAGCTCAATAATAGAATTTATGAAGGATGTCTTAATTATGGGTAAATGTGCAGGCTGAAGTGAAACCTCTGCATGGTTTATCAAAGTAATATCAATTGGTGTTTAGGTACAAGCAGCATGCTTATCAACAGATTACCAAGCATTATCAGTGGAGCAGCAGTATGATACAGGTCCACAGGATCAAAGAACTATGGCAAAAGAACCTCAAGATGAGTATTGCAAAAGAAGACATATTCCATCCACAATCTTCCTCACCAGAAATGTATTGGCACACTAGATCAGATAGAGACTGAAGTATATTTGAAGCATTCTCATTATTTTAGGTTTAATCCAATGATGCATCTCTGATTAGATAAAGCTGGTACAATGTGTTCTATGAAGTGTCATTATCCTCACTTTCAGCTTTATACAAGTGAAAGGAGTCAGTGCCTTGGGATTGTATCAACTTGTAGTGTACATTCAAGATCAATAATCCTCAAAAGTATTCTCTCAACAACTCTTTTACACCAGTTTGGAGCAGCAGGGTACAAAGTCAGAAGAAGAAGGCCTAAACACATCTCAAAGAGAGGAAATGCAGAGATAGAATTTACACTGAGAAGATGTGCAACCCTTTGCCATTGATGTCAAAGGGGGAGGAAAAGCAGATAGACAGAGGAAGCATTGGATTATTGGTGGATGTGTTGCCATCAATGCCAAAGGGGGAGACTGTTGGAAATGTTGTCATTGATGGCAAAGGAGATGACAAAGGAGGAGCACCTGAAACATCATTCAAGGAGCAGAGGAGGCAAAAAGAGAAGTAAGGAGCAACATCAGTTAAGGAGCAGAGGATAACAAAGAAGCAAAGAGATATTCAAGGTGTAGAGTAGTGAGGACAAAATGAGGGCCATAGGATTTTGAAAAAGGGGCAGAGTTAAGAGAAGAAGAAGTTCTGCCAAGACAAGAAGAAGTGTTTGCAGGTGGATTTATTTGTATATGTGGGAGGAATTTTTCAGCATTACTTGAGTATGATGAGACTCTGTAATTAGGAGTATAAATGGCTCCTATGTGCAATTGACTGTGCATGAATGATTGTGAGTCTATCGGGGTTTATAAATAGAGTTGAATAAACCCTGTGGAAAAGGAGAAGTACCTGAACCAACAATAAGGCAATGGAGGCAGAAAAGATAGAGATAGACAAAGAAGGCAGCAAAGAAGTGAACAAAGGAAGCAAAGGAGACAGGCGGAAGAAGACTGTCGAAATGTAACAGTCAAACAGCAGAGCGGAAGCAACGGCAGAGACAAAAAGAAAAAGAAAAAAAGCACAGCTAAGGCAGAGGCAGAGGCAGCGAATATAGAGGCAGAGCCGTTATCAAACATCATAAAGATGAAAAGGTCGATATGAAACGAGCAGTAGAGGCAGAGGCACAATGAAGGCAGAGGCAAAGATGAAATGGTTGAGTTGAAATGGTCGAACAACAGAGGCAGAGACAGAGCGAGCAGAAAATTCTGGGAATCGTAACCCAGGCGGGAGGATACATAATATTCCGGGATCTTAACCCAAGCGGCAATGTATATATATAAACCTTATTCCGGGAACCGCAACCCAGGCGGAAGAATACACAATATTCCAGGAATCCTAACACGAGCAGCAAAGTATATATTCCGAGAATCGTTACCCACGCTGGAGGATACACTAAAGCTGAAACATAAAGCTTATATATATATATATATATATATATATATATATATATATATATATATATATATATATATATATATATATATATATATATATATATGCAGTGCATTACATATATTGCGCCTTATTCACAAAGGTCCAAAGCATATATATTAATTTATATGGAGCGCTTTATGATCGAAAGAACCAAAGTACCATAAGGTGGGACCCTTTCCCAATCGCATCGGAGAAAAACTGTGCAGCGGAACATGTAAACAAAGAGCTGCGATTGCGATGAAAGTCCAGACCCGATGGGTCTATAAGTTATGATTTTATATGTTTAAGTTCTAGCCCAATCGCATCGGCACATTTAAATGAACAGTGGTCAATCGCATCAAAGTGAAAGCAGGGCAGCGGGACTTGCAACTAAAAGTTGCGATTGCGATTAATCGCAATCAGAGTAATCGCATCGCATCAGAGTAATCGCAATCGGAGCATCGGAGTACAGGCATATCGGAATATGCGACCAAAAGTTGCGATTGTGATCAATCGCTATCAGAAAGCTCTGGAGGAGATTCATCGCATTAGAGTAAAACATAATAACGGATCATTGAACCATGAGATTGCGATGATGCGATCTAATCACAACCGTTGGATCCTGGATGATAGAAATCGTTGGATCTTAAAGGAAGTCAGAGTGGGGCCTACTGGAATTCAAACTCGAAAAATAAGGATTTCCTTTGTTAAAGAGAATCAACAGATAAAAGAGAAATATAACATAAAACATTGAAATGTCGAAGAATGGTCTGGTGGGACCCTCGCTCATCGCATCGGCGGAAATCAGATGACCAAAGGCACAAGAGGATCTCTGAAGTTTGTGATTGCGATTGGAAAGTAAAATAAGGTGGAGAATATATATGAACCAATATATATATATATATATATATATATATATATATATATATATATATATATATATATATATATATATATATATATATATATATATATATATATATATATATATATATATATATATATATATATATATATATATATATATATATATATATATATATGCAGTGTGGGGCCATTGCATCGGCACGAAGGCTGAGCAGTGGAACATATCAATGAAGTTTGCGATTGCGATCAATCGCATTGGAACAATCGCAAAGGGTGTAATCAAAATCGGAAATCATCGGAGGAGACTCATCGCATCAGAGCACAAAACAAAGTTTGGATGGTGGGCCCGAAAGGGCATTTTATATGTTAAACAGGCTTTTACTACTACGACGAGAGTTGATTTAAGTTGTATTAAAAAGGCAGTTCGTATGTTAAAAAACTTATTATAATTATGCCGAGAGTTGAAGTTGTATTATATATAAAAGACGCTGTTACAGATACATAGTAATTACACCACAGAAGTGCACATATCAAAACGACTTATTATTATTGTGCCGAGAATCATAGTTACATATATATGGCATATGGCCGCTACCCTGTGACAGTGAATAAGGAAACAAACAGAGCCGAAAAGGACAAAGACACAGTCAAAGAAAAGATAAATGCGCAGCGAGCCAAGAGGCTGAATGAGTGAGCTGGAGTTTGCATTGTAATTGAATGTAAATGATTTTAATTTATATTGTTGTGATGCATTGGCAAGTATCCGGAAGAGAACAAATATCCCACTGTAATGTTAAATTGGTACCTACAGTTATATTTTATGAATGAGCGGATAAAGAAATGAGAAGGCAGAAGGCAAAGAGACATGGCTGTCCATTTTGAATTCCCAGTAGAATACAAACAACCATGAAGCTATTTTTTATAAAATAGGGTAATATCCAAAGGGAGAAGGTTGACAAAAATAGAGTGAGAGAAGAAGAGATAGTGCAGCAGAATTGAAGAGAGTTGAAGAAAATAAGAAAGCTGCAAGAGGTTAGAGAGTGAGTGAAGAGAATGCAGAAATGAAGCAGTGAGGAAGAGAAGAAAGAGGAGCTGAGCAGAGAAGAAGGAGGAGATTAGCAGAGAAGAAGGAGAAGCTGATCGAGAATCTGAGAAGATGCAAAGATGATACAGGGCAGATATGAGAATAGATGAACAACAGAGCAGATGGAACAGAACAGAGCTGATATCAAAGGTAAATAAGCAAGTGTTTCTCTTTTGAAAGAGTAAGGAAGTTGGAGCTTCCCTATCAAGTTGTAGCTTGATAGATATCAGTTGTAGCTGACTGAGGTTGAAGACTCCTATAGGTTGGTGCCTACAGAAAATAGATGGGAGTTGGTGCTTCCACATCAAGTTGTAGCTTGATAAAATGTCAGTTGTAGCTGTTTGAGGTTGGAGCCTCCTGTAGGTTGGTGCCTGCAGAAAATTGATGGGAGTTGGAGCTTCCTTGCAAGTTGTAGCTTGCAGAATTGAGGTAGGAGCCTCCTGTAGGTTTGTGCCTACAGAAAATCAGTGGTGAGAGGGAGTTGGAGCTTGCCTTTGCATCACAACAATAATAGATGTGGTTTCTCCCTTTATGGGTTTCCACTTTATATCTGGTGTCTACGTGTATGATGTCTATTGGTTGATGTGGTTTATCTAATCTGCTTAATACTTGTTGCTCACATGTCCAGGCCTCTTCTGGTAAATTAACAAATCTTTTTGATCTGATGAAAATACGGCCAGATGATGGAGCTTAGTGAAATGAAGTCGCCTTCACTAAGTGGGCCCATGAGAGCAAATTTTGGCGCAAAGTCTATTTTTAGACTATGTACATTTTTAGACATATGGAGCATGGTCCGAGGGTTGCAGTATTTGCGTATGTTATTCTTGGAGTATTGGTCATGTTGGCAAAAATTTATGGACCTCTATTTTTAGACATATAGGTCGAAGTCTATTTTTAGACTGCCTATCCTAAAAATAGAAAAGTCAAATATTATTTACCCTTAATAATATTTGGACTCTAAACTTCAGTTTACTCTCTTGGAGCACTTCAGTTCGAGCTACAGAAGTGGCTCGTGCATCTGACAGAGGAATTACGCTATTCCTAGGGGTTTGGTGAGCTCATGCATGGTTGACTTCAGTTAGGACTTCAGTGGCAGAAGTTTGGTGGAGTTGATGGGACAGTTGGTGGAGTTGTGTTCGGTTTAACTTAGTTGAACTAGTTGAGATTAGTTTAACTAGCTAATCAACTAGTAATGAGTGGAGTGAATTAAATATTATTTAATTCAATAATTATTAACTCATTATTCAGCTCAAGAACACATCAGTTCACTACAGTGCATGGACAGTTCAGTGGAGACCAGTGAAAGAGGTAGATGAAAGGGTTGAGATAGCTATCAGTTGTGACATCAGTTGTGCATGAGATTTGCACCACACTTGAAGGAATTTCCCATGATGATTGCACTATCAAGCCAAGGAGATTAGAACCTTGGATCTCTCAGTAGACCAGCCTTGATTGCGCAATAGAGGCAGGCAATTAGTGGATGTGTTTTGAACCTATGACTTGTTCAAAACCAAGCTAGTTTGTGTGTAACTTCATGAGATAGTACTGAGTACTTGTGAGGAGTATTGTACTGAGTTTGTTACATGTTTTCTCCATTATAATATACACAATAGCTGAGGGTTTTTCAGCTATAAGCTTTCCCCATACATACTGTGTAATGTGTGTGATGTTTTGATGATCTTTTGATCGCATACCGCTTGTTTTATTTCCGCATGTGTGATGATTTGAGTGGAAGAGATTATGTGTTGCATATGAATTCGAATTTATATGTGATCAGGATAATCTCGGTGGATAAATATCATTATTCAGCAAATTTCTACATGGTATTGGAGCTATTGAAGCAGATATTGATCATCACAGTGATTACAGACTTATTTCGGTAGACAGAGTCTGCATGCGGGCCAGGTAGCCTCTGGATCCATCCTTTCCTTTGAAAGGTGATATATCCAGTAAATGCCCCTGCAGTCGATCTCTGTGCTAGAAATAATTTGTTCTCACAAATCAAGAGCGGTTGAGCTTTGAGCTTGGAATTCGAATTTTGCAGCAGTGTTGTTTTCTTGGTGCTGGAGTTGAAAATGTCTTTCAACGGTTTGCGACTTGAATATGCTCTTGAAGGCAGTTCGAATTATGTTGCATGGAAGGATCGCATGGAGGCAGTATTAGAAGATAATGGTCTGAAGGAGTTCGTAGATACGGATGTCCAAAAGCCCACTGATCCTGCTGAAGTCGAAGCATGGCAAAAGAAGATGGTGAAGTGTCGAAGGATCCTGCTGGAGGGCGTCAAGGATCATATTGTATCCAGCCTGCATGGAAAGGCTACTCCATATTTAATGTGGAAAGCCTTGACGGATCTATTCCAGAGTAAGAGCGACCAAAGGAAGCTGGCGCTCAAAGATAAGCTCAGGAACATCAAGATGGAGAAGGGCGACATTATCGCCAAATACCTCACGAAGTTCACTCAATGCAGAGATGAGCTGGGAAGTGTGGGGGTGACTGTCGAAGACGAGGACATGGTCGACCTGGCTCTCCTTGGTCTTCCGAAGGCTTGGCACTCATATCAATATAGTGTCAATGGTCGGGAGAAGCTGCCGGGATGGGAGCGCCTTTGGGCAGATCTCATGCAGGAGGAGATAAGGAGGACTACTCGTGATGGATCTTCATCAAAGGGAGTTGATGAAGAAAATTGCGCTTTGGTGGCCAAAGAAAAGAAGGGGAAGGGTAAGAAAACTTCTCATTCCGGTGCAAAGGGCAAGAAGTAGGATATGGCGAAAGTGAAGTGTTTTCACTGCCATGATCACGGACATTATGCCACCAATTGTCCGAAGAAGAAGAAAAACAAGCAAGCGGGAAGATCTGCAGATGGAGAGGCTTTGGCTTCGCAGTTCGAGCTTGAATTTTCACTGATCGCATGCTTGGTTTCAAGTGTGATGGGATCAGTGTGGTTCTTGGACAGTGGTGCGTCATTCCACATGACGGGAGATCGGGATTTGTTCTCAGATTTGGAGGACAAAGATCTGGGCGTGCACATCGAGATGGGCGTGATGGTAGATACAGTGCGACTGGTATCGGTACCATATCCTTTCAGAGGGAGTCTGGTAAACCCTTCATGTTGAAGGATGTCATGCATGTACCTGGATTGAAGAAAAACTTGATCTCCGTGGCGATGTTGGAAGATAAGGGGTATGATGTGGTCTTCAGCGAAGGAAAGGCTTTCCTGCGTAGTAAGACTACTGGTGAGACCCGGAAGATAGGGGTTCGAACCAAGAACCTTTATCAGTTGCAAGTAGATGGCTGCGCAGCAATGGCATGCAAGGCAGGAGAAGTGGTGAGCCGGGATGATGAGGGCGAACTGTGGCACAGGAGATTGGGCCACCTTCACCACGGAGCTTTGAAGATACTGCAGCAGATTTCTACTGGGCTTCCTAAGGGCACTCTTGCGTAGTCAGATCAGTGCAAGGGGTGTACCTTGGGGAAGTATGTGAAAGCCACCTTTCACGAGAAGGATAGTCGCGCCACGACGATCCTTGAGAGAGTTCACACAGACGTGTGTGGTCCTTTCTCAGTTGCTTCAACAGCAAAGCACAAGTATTATGTGATCTTTGTTGATGGTTTCTCTCGAAAGTGCTGGATCTTCTTCATGCAGAAGAAGAGCGATACATTCGCGAAGTTCTGTGAGTTTAAAGCACTGGTCGAGAAGGAGTCGGGGAAGAAGGTGATTGCTCTAAGGAGTGATAACGGTGGTGAATTCATCTCGGCTGAATTCAAGGATTTCTGCAGCGCAGAATGGATTCGGAGAGAGCTCATCGCACCCCATAACCCACAGCAGAACGGGGTGGCTGAGCGGAAGAACAGAACGATCGTGGGTGCTGCACGGGCGATGTTGCATGATCAGGGCCTACCCCTTCACTTGTGGGCTGAGGCATGCAATACAGCAGTGTATGTGCAGAACCGTTGTCCTCACGAGGTTCTTGGCATGAGTACACCGGAGGAGGCGTTTTCTGGCAAGAGGCCTGATATTTCTCATCTGAGAATTTTTGGCTCACCTGTCTACATGCATGTGATGAAGGATGCTAGAAAGAAGCTGGATCCGACCGCAGAGGTTGGAATATTTGTGGGGTACACTGATACACCTCACAACTATCGGGTGTATTTGTCAGACAGTCGCAAGACTGTTGTGCGACGGGATATAAAATTTCAGGAGGAGAAAGCCATGCAGTGTTCGCTTGAGAGGGAGCTACACTTGCATGCAGATGAGGAGCTGTTAGTTCCTAAGGAGGAGCTTCCGGATGTGGATCAGCCACAAGAGGAGGTTCGGGAGGTGGAAGAAACCACCCAGGCAGCGCCAACCATCAGAGGGCGCATGCGCACTACAGAAGCTGAGCGACTGGCTCGGGATGCAGAGAAGGTTGTAGGACCACCTACAGCACAGCGCAGACAGAGACAGTCACCGGATCGGTACATTGGATACATGGCTCTTATGAGTCAATGTGTCGTGACGGAGCCATCCTCTTTTGAGGAAGCTGTGGAGGAACCCGCATGGGTAGATGCCATGATCAAAGAATATGATTCGATCGTCAGAAACAGTGCATGGGAGATTGTCCCAAGACCGGAAGGGAAATCAGTGGTGGGTTCGTGATGGATCTACAAAGTGAAGCAGGCGGCTGACGGGAGTGTGGAGAAGTACAAGGCGAGATTTGTCACCCGTGGCTTCTCACAGATCGAGGGGATCGATTATGAGGAGACCTTTGCACCTGTCGCAAGGTACTCTTCCATACGGACGATCCTAGCTCTCTCAGCGCAGATGGGATGGCACATCCATCAGATGGATGTGAAAACTGCGTTCCTCAACGGAGTCATTAAGGAGGAGGTGTACATAGAGCAGCCTGAAGGTTTCGAGATCTTCAGCAGTGAGTCGCATGTGTGCCAACTCAAGAGAGCACTGTACGGGCTGAAGCAAGCACCTCGTGCTTGGTACACACGGATAGACAATTATTTCACTGGGCTTGGATTCTCCAAGAGTGAGGTGGATCCTAACCTGTACCAAATTGTGGTGGAGGGGAAACTGCTGATCATTGTACTGTATGTAGATGATCTGATTTTGACGGGTGATGAGCTGTTGATACTTTCATGCAAGGAGGACCTTGCTAGAGAGTTCGAGATGAAGGACTTGAGCCTCCTTCATTATTTCCTGGGATTGGAGATTTGGCAGCGCAGTGGAGGACTGTTTGTTTCTCAGGGTAAGTATGCCCGGGAGATTCTGGAGAGGTTCAACATGCATGGCTGCAAGCCTGTTGACACTCCTCTTCCTGGTGGTTGGAGGAAGGAGGATGCTACTTTAGCGGAGGTAGTGGATGCCACTGTCTATCGACAGTTGGTGGGGTTGCTTATGTATCTGGTCAATACACGACCCGATATATGCTATGCAGTTAACCAGCTTTCGCAAGCTATGGTTAAGCCTACCAAGCTCTTTTGGAAGGCGGGAAAGCATGTATTGCGCTATATTAGAGGCACATCGGGATATGGTCTATGGTACAGACGGGAGGATGGAGCGAAGCTTTCTGGCTTCACTGATGCAGATTGGGCAGGGAGCCCAACGGACCGGAAGAGCACATCTGGAGGAGTTTTCAGCATTGGGTCGACAGCAGTTTCCTGGTACAGCAGGAAGCAGAGATCCGTGGCACTCAGTTCAGCAGAGGTCGAGTACATGGCAGCTAGCTTGGCTGCATGCGAGGCTATTTGGATGAGGAAGATCCTCGTTGGATTGTTCGGGTTGCATTTGGAGCCTACAATGATTTATTGTGATAACCAGAGTTGCATTAAACTCTCGGCTAATCCAGTATTTCATGATAGATCCAAACACATCGACATCAGGTACCATCATATCAGAGATTGTGTTCAGCGGAGAATCATGATGCTTTCATATGTTCCCACGGAGGATCAGGATGCCGACATCTTGACGAAGGCGCTCACCGGGAGCAAGTTCGAATTCCACAGAGGCAGGATAGGGGTTGCAGATAATCCATATCTTGCTGAGAGGGAGTGTTGAAAATGCAGCAAGATGATGGAGCTTAGTGAAATGAAGTCGCCTTCACTAAGTGGGCCCACAGGCAAATTCTGGCGCAAAGTCTATTTTTAGACTATGTCTGTTTTTAGACATATGGAGCATGGTCCGGGGATTGCAGTATGTTATTCTTGGAGTATTGGTCATGTTGGTAAAAATAGATGGACCTCTCTTTTTAGACATTTAGGTCGAAGTCTATTTTTAGACTGCCTATCCTAAAAATAGGGAAGTCAAATATTATTTACCCTTAATAATATTTGGACTCTAAACTTCAGTTTACTCTCTTGGAGCACTTCAGTTCGAGCTACGAAAGTGGCTCATGCATGCGAAAGAGAATTATGCTATTCCTAGGGGTTTGGTGAGCTCATGCATGGTTGACTTCGATTGGGACTTGATGGCGAGAAGTTTGGTGGAGTTGATGAGACGATTGGTGGAGTTGTGTTTGGTTTAACTTAGTTGAACTAGTTGAGATTAGTTTAACTAGCTAATCAACTAGTAATGAGTGGAGTGAATTAAATATTGTTAATTCACTAATTAGTAACTCATTATTCAACTCAAGAACCATCGGTTCACTACGGTTCATGGACAGTTCAGTTGGAGACAGTGAAAGAGGTAGATGAAAATTTGAGATAGCTATCGATTGTGACATCGATTGTGCATGAGATTTGCACCACACTTGGAATCCCACTGCATGATGATTGCGCTGTCAAGCCAAGGAGATTCAAACCTTGGATCTCTCATTAGACCAGCCTTGATTGCGCAATAGAGGCAGGCAATTAGTGGATGTGTTTTGAACTTGTGACTTGTTCAAAACCAAGCTAGTTTGTGTGTAACTTTATGAGATAGTACTGAGTACTTGTGAGGAGTATTGTACTGAGTTTGTTACATGTTTTCTCCATTATAATATACACAATAGGTGCGGGGTTTTTTGTATAAGCTTTATATGCGCTGTAATGTGTGTGATGTTTTGATGATCTTTTGATCGCATACCGCTTGTTTTATTTCCGCATGTGTGATGATCTGAGTAGAAGAGATTATGTGTTGCATATGAATTCGAATTGATATGTGATCAGGATAGTATCGGTGGATAAATATCATTATTCAGCAAATTTCTACAGATACTTGCTGCTCACTAATAAAGATTGCTCACATATTAAGTTGATCATGAAGTGAAGGTGTAAATAAGTTTTAAGAGAAAAGTTTGAAAAGTCCATGTATGTGTTAAAATGATTCACCTCCCCCCCCCCCCCCTCAGTTTAACTAAGGGTTCAACACTTATCAACATAATAAAATATTTATGTCTTTTTTATTTTCTAACAGGCTCCACCACATTACGTCGTCCCCACCCATTCTCTTCTGTGAGGCTTACAATTTGTTGGAGTTACATGGAAGAATACTTGGCTAGTGACCACCTTATCTTTGCTCCAACCAATCACATTGTCGCAATCCCTTATGGTTGTACATGTGGGCTTTTTCATGCCACATCACCTCGGGGATTACATCTCGATGAGGTTTTCATCCATTTTCATTGGAAATTTCCGAGGCCAAGGTGTTTATGTGGCGTCATCCTTGACGTGGCCCCACATTAGGTGTGCCATGTGTCACTCGGATCGTAGCCATTAGGTCCCAAAAAGAACCCTTAAATTTAGCTTACACATGTCCGCCCACTAGGACGTAACGTGGCTCTAAGTCCATGTAACCTACCATGCTAATTGGGGGTCCCACCCGATCCTCTGCTACATTATAAGTTAAAATTTCATGTTATAAATGTTTTGGGTATCCTCCACCTCAATGTGGAAATCATTGAAAAACCGACCTCACCCATCACGTTGTCCCAAAAATTCAATCCTGGCAGGATTTTCCCATCCTCCCGTCGAAATCTCTAGGGTACCAAACCTCTGGGACATGTGGACAACTTTAACACCTTGACAAATCCGACAACTAGGATCTCTCCCACTTACACCCTTGGTCATGTCTCTTGGTCATATGGTTTAGAAGGCATGCATCTTCATGCTCCTCCAGGCCTTATCTTTTGAATCCACGACACATGATTATATGTAGATAGATTGGGCTCATCCTCTCTTGATGCTTTCTTACAACGCTTGCACACAAGGACAAGCATTGAACCCATTAACACATTATGTTAAGCTCTTGCTCTTTTCCATAAGATTTTATACATATATTGGTAAAAATCTTAAAGCTAATCGCTCCTAACCTTTCATTGTATGCACATATTTATACATTACACTCATTATCCCTTCTGAGATTCTATTAGGGCTCAACCTAACCCATTCAACACACACACACACACACACACACACACACACACACACACAGATATTTATATATATATATATATATATAGATGTTTCCTATTTTCTATATTTCTTGTTCAATGTATGATGTTAATTGAAATTTTTACATGTGTTGTAAATGTATGTCTAAAACATAATTGGCCAACGCATCAATTAACATGTTTAAACTCCTAGGAGTATGTTGATATTGAATGTAATCAAAATGTCTTTCTAGAAGGCGGATCCTCAAAAACATGCCAAGCATAGTTGGATTTCGTACTGAATAGATGTTGTTCAGATGTAGTACTACGAGTTGTGAATCAATTATGACCATCAAATGGCGAATGCCACATGAAATAGCGCTAAAAAATAATTTGATCACTGTGCTATACTAATCGATGTTATTGGTTGAATGACCAATACAAATCCCTTTTAAACTCACTTATTCTCCATTCAGAGCATAGATATCCCACAATGTTGAAGAAAGGTTTCGAGTACTACGACTAGCGCGATCAGCATAACCAACATATGGCTCAAGGAACGCCGAAATCTGCAAATCAAATGTAATATAATACTAACAGAGATAGTAGGAAATTCAAATAAAAACACATTGCAAACACACTAACACACCTATACATTATGTACACAGTGACTATGCAAATATGATCCAAGCATAGTATTTTTTGAGGTACAACCCATTTATGGGTTATGCCAAGGGGATTCCATAAAAAGTAATGAGTCCATAATCCCCTTTTACGAGAACACATTTAGCTATATATGGGCCTAGCCATATTGGTTTGAACCTCCCAGCCCCTAATTGATCGACTTTCTGATCATACAACAATACTAGGTCAGCTTCCAAGAAGGCACAAGGTTTTACATTCTTGTCATATTATGATTTGACGCGTTTCTTGTGGGATTAATTAGCCATCATAGCATTACACTTGGTTTCATATAAGTGAGCTAGATGCAAGGGACTCACTTCTTTTGTGAAAGTCATGGGGAGAAGTTCAAGGTCAAGCTTTAAAGATGGAATCTCACATTTGATGGGAAGGAGTGTCTCTAGACCATACACCAACTAAAAGGGTGTGAATCCAGTTGCAGTCCAGACATAGGTTTGGCCGGCCCACAAAGTGACATAAAGGATGAGATTCCAATTCGTTTTGTGAAACCCTATCATGCATTGCAATATTGTTTTCAAAAATTTGTTAATAACTTCTACTTGCCCATTAGCTTGTGGGTAATAGGGAGTTGAGTTGTCATGTTGAAGGCCCAACTTGGTAGTAAGCTCATACATCATGTGATTCCGAAAATGTTTTCCATGGTCTATAACAGTGGATTGCGGTACACCACACCTAGAAATAACTTGATTAAAAAGAAATAGGGCAATTATTTCACCGGTGTTGTTATATGTAGGCATCGCTTTGGCCCATTTGGTAAAATAATCTATCACCACAATGATTTAACCATGCCCTCGACTGAGTGAGGGTTACATGTCATAAAGTCAATGCCTCATTTTGCAAAGGGTCCAACGACAATAACAAGATGTAAAGGAGTAGGTGAAGCATGGGTTTTTCAATCATTGATCTAGCAAGCATGATACTTTTGGACCGTAATGATGCAATCTAAAAAAATAGTAGGACAATAGTAACAAACATGCAAAATTTTCTGGGCGGTGGCATAGCCAAGGATATATCCACCACATGATCCAACATGGCATTTGTTTAAATATTTCTCAACCTCCTCATGAGTGAAACACCATCTAAATACAATATCGATACCATGAAGATAAAGCGTGTCGCCAATTATAATGTAATTTTTAGCCTGGTATCGAATATGTCGCTAATAAGAGAAAGAGGTATTAGGATGAAAAGTATGGGTCTAGATATAGATGATGATATCTCATACAAAGGATCAAATGAATCAATTAGAAACAATGACTTGTTAGGGATAGAATTTTGAGATGTAGATTCAGCTTCAGATGAGGGAAGGTCGCATATCAGTTTGACAAAGAATAAGGATTTCTTAGATTTGGACTTGATGAATTCCAAATCGAACTCTAGGAGAATGACAATCCATTTAGAGTACTTGCCCCCCAACAATTGTCGTGACATAATGTATGTCATTGGGTTGCAATAAAAAAATACCATATTATTCTGAAGCATAATGTAGATTCCTTGCTTCAAGACAACGATGCTGAGAATTCTACCAAATTGGACACAAAACACACATTTGTGTGGATTTAGCCTTATATTATAATGTTGACAACATAATAAAATAACCATGAGATGCATCAGATGATCCTCACAATGTTTTGAGTGGGAAGGTAAATCGTCCAAATAGGGTTGTACAATGTGCTTAATATCATGGAAGGCATAATTCACAACCCTTTGGAAAGTCACACCAACGTTCTTCAAACCCAAAGGGAGATTTTTATAGGAAAACGTGCCTCATGGACAAATAATTTTTTAATTTTTAAATTTTTAAAATTTTTAATTTAATTTAATTTAATTTAATTTAATTGATTTATTTTTTAATTTGATTTAATTTAATTTAATTTAATTTTTAATTAATTAATTAATTATATATATATATATATATATATATATATATATATATATAATTAATATTATTATTATTATTTTTTATATGTTGGTTCGATGGGAGTATGTTGATTTGGTTGTAGCCGAAAAAACCATCCATAAATAAAGCACTTCACTTATAGCACAATCATCAACAATTTGGTTGATAAATGAGGTCAGATACTTGTCTTTAGGACAAGCACTGTTGATATCGTGATAATTGACACATATACAAATCGTGCCTTGTTTCTTCATTACATGAGAAATGTTCGAGACCTAATCAATAATAGGAACTAAGTAAATGAAACTAGCACATAAAAGTTTCTCAACCTCCGCTTTAATCACAACAAATTTCTTAGGATGCATCAGACGCAAGCATTGTCAAATAGGCTTAGTATCCAAATACATTTTGAACTCATGTACAAAGATATTTGGATCAATGCCTGACATCTCTTCATGTGTACCTGCAAAAATGTCTTTGAATTCCTGAAACAAGGTTCTATAGATCTTGACCTCCTCAAGAGAACTAGATGCACCAATGTTTACATTTTCAACAATCCTGGGTTTAATTGAAATATAAAGAGGAAAAATATCTTAAATATTTGATTAATTTTTCTGAGATTTGAAATCATTAATAGATAAGGAATCCATAGGTATCTCAATAATATTGGATGAATAAATATCTCCAAGTTTATCCTCAATTTTTTTTTTTTTAGTATTAGTATTATTATTATTTATTTATTTTATTTTTCTAGTTAAGGAGGAACGATGATGATTATGGCCCTAAGGCGCATCGTTTGACATCATGATTTCCATGATGATTTCATCAGTAGAGAATTCAATGAAAAAAGGATAAGTGGATGAACCATGATCTAGGGAATGATCGACCCAATATATTAAGGACGGGAAATTAGAATGTACTGAACATGTCAAATAAATAGCTTCATATTTGAACTCAACAGGATTGAGCGACATGCGGTCACCAAATGTATCAACATTAGAAGTATTTAGCACTATCCAAGGATCAGATGGAATAATACAAGAAGAAAAAATATTGATAAAGGCCACTAGATCTGCAATGTCAAGACGATGGAGGGAAAATTCTCCCATCAAGGATGAATCCTTAAGAAATCCTGCTCTGACATGTAAATAATACTGTGGGGATTCGCCCACAAGAGGGATGCTTCCAGTAGTTTGAGAATGTTTGGAAAAAAAGGTAAGTTTTTCCATAGCCATGATGCCCGCTTAATGAGGGAAAGCGGTCATCCTAAAAGAGGTCGAAACAAACAAAACCATGGCAAAAATCCATGTGTGACCCAGTAAAAGGTTATAATCCAACAATCCATCGATAACTTCAACTTCTATTGAAACCATTTTTCCAGCTAATTCTACTTGCAAAGCATTTAAAATTCTGTAGGGTTTGAAACCTCTTCCATCAAAAGCTTTAAGAGTAGTGGGTAATTAATTAAGTTGAGGAGAAACAATAGCCTTCCAATAATAAAGTGACATGATATAGGTCAAAGCACCTTTATCCACAATTGTTCGATGGATAGTCTTATTTCGAGCAATAACTTGGATCATTAATGTTGGTTGTGGTGGAAGTTTGGGGGTATGATTCTCATAATTAAAGATCATGAGACTCGATTCAGAATTGTCTATGCCTCTAATTGTGACAAGTAAAGCCCTCTTGTAGGTAGGGCAATTATGAAAAACCTCGAGAGTTGACATAGTAGAGGGAGCTTGAGCCAAGTCCTCAACTATGTTATAATTTTATGCAACTCTCGCACGAGGATAGAATGTTGATTTGTGAATAACAACCTTGGGAGGTTCAATATATAATTCAGTTGGAACCACATTTGGAGAAGGATCCGAGGTAGAGGAGGTATAACTAACAGGTTGATTAGGAGCTTTACCAGTCGATGGATTTTAGTTACCATGGTATTTATTTCTCGTAGCCACCATGATTTAATTTTTTTGTCTGGTAGAAGATAGCATAATAACCTGGGGAGAGGAAGTTGGATCCCATGCAACCATATTCGTCTCCTAGTTGGGAAAGGGATCTATTAACACAATGAGCATGGTATATGACATCTTTAGGAATTGATTAAATTCCATTCGATGTGGACAGTCCCGAGTATAACAAGGTTTCCATTTGTCTTCAAGAGACTGATTATTTTGTTTGTCCTATGAAGAATTATCTTTCTTCTTATTTCTTTTTCCCTTCTAATTACTTCCTAGTTGCTGAAATTTGTCTTTCATGGATTGGATGACATTCATATCGGAAGTAGTCATGGGAGTAACAGAGGACAAGCTTTGAGTAGCCACAATAGGAGATGAAATAGATAATTTAATCACTCTTTTTTGGCTAGAAAAACCAATCATGCCATCAATGATGTGATTCTTTGCTGGGAAGCGGTGGAGCAATGTGCTGAGGTCTTAGAGCATTAGGTAGGCATTTTTTTCGTACAACGTGCTAGATTAAGTGTAAATTAGATCAAGATAATGGGCATGAGAAATGACTTGCTCTTTGGTAAGAACTCTGCCTTTAGAAACATATTTAGTTATGGATGGTAATAAAGATTTGATAAACAATTCGACAAATAACTGATTAGGGATGAAGTTTTGACCAAACTATGTGCCACCTATCATGAATATGATCATAAATGTGAGTGGAGTTAGAATGTTTCAACGAGGTCAAAAGTTCGGTGCTAGTTTCATATTGGATAGGCAATTGAAAATGAGTAAGGAACCTAATTGCTAAGGCATTGAAATTGTTAAACAAAGCTTGTGGAAATTCAACATACTGCTTTGTTTCTATACTAGCAAGGGTTCTTTGGAAAATCCAAAGATGAATCAAATCATCATTTAAGGAGTTGGATGAACACCATAAATGATATGTCATAACATGAGTAGACGAGTCTTTTCTAGGATTTCCATAGAATTTAGGGATATCACTTAAAAATTCAGTAGGAATGGACAACCAATAAGGAGAATCACAAATGGGATTATTCGTCATCCTGGTTAAATCTGGAAACTTAAGGGTTACTACAAAAGAAAAGTGCCTATTAAAGTTCGGTGGAGGGTATCTTGGGTATGATGGAATGGGTTGCGCGTCAGGTATCTGCGCTCCAAGATAAGGAGGATTTTGGTAGCCTGGGTAAATGTAACCAGGTTTCCCAGTTCCAAGATAACCTTGAAAGGGCTGAAATGAATATGTTTGAATTTTTTGACCTTGATATGGCATTTGTGGAATACCTTGGTATGGTTTCCTTGATGGATTTTGCATTGTCCATACGTTAGGTTGACTAGCTGGAATATGTGCCATGTCGTGTATAGGTTGATTCACTTGCACTTGAGGTATAGACTGACCAAGCATGTGAGGTTATAAGGCACCTTTAACAGACTGGGTAAGTGGGGTTTGAGAGGTCCCAAATATCTGTGGAATAGGTTGTGTTTGAGGTGCAACCGATTTTCAGTCACTTACTTGAGATAAATCTTGAGCAGGTTGGGATATGGGTTGGAAAGTAGGAATTTGGGGTGTAGCTGGAACATTTTGAGAAGTTTGGAATTGATTCAAAATCTATCCAGGTTGTATGGGAAATGTAGGATGCCAAGGATTAACAACCATTCCTGAAAATAAAGGAATTGAATAGGATATAACAACAACTTGTGGTATTTGATCAATAGATTGGAACTTTCTAGCAATAGGTTTCCCCCTTGCTGAAAGATAATGGGAATATGGAGGAAACTGCGCTCTAGGAGGAGGGTACCCAGTGTAAGGAGGAGTAGCTTGTTGTAGATGTATGAATCTGCTGATATATGAACCATATTTCTGCTCCACTGAATTTTAGCATGCAATAGGAGGGATAGGTTGTGTGGAGCTCATTAAAAAGGTACCAGATGGCATTAGATATGAGGATGTCAAGGGAGAAGTCCATGAAATGGTCGATGCATTGGAAAAATGTTTGAGATAATGATTGGTATCCAATTGGAACCGACAAAATACCATATAGATGTGTTTCTGGTAAAGTTGCAAACATGGAAGTAGTTGCAACATTGGTTGTCTCACTCATAATGGTAGATGTTGGCTAAGAAATCGTGATAGAATTAATCATGCTTAAATTTCTTAAGGAGGATAATCGAGGGAAACTGAAAGGCAAGTTGAAGCAAGGAGTATCAAATTAAGGAGTTTGTATTGGAGTTTGAGGAGTGGTGAAAGGATGAGCTTGATAAATATGAGTCCCTATTAAATGGACATGAGAGGAAGGTTGAGACTCTTCTTGGGGAATTTACTCAATACTCAAAATATGAGGTGGATGTTTTTCACCGTGAGGACCAATATATACAAGTTATGATTGAGTCAAATACAGAGGAAGAGAGGAAGAAGGCCCTTAAGTAATAGGCTCAGTCGACTGAGGCTCCTTGAGTTGTATAACCTCAGGTTGTAATGTGTCTGAATGAGGAGATTTTGGTTCAATGACCTCAGGCAGTGAAGTTTCAAGGGCCTCAATTTCGACTGCATCAGACTCACCAATCAGTAAAGAGGTGATCCTAGGTTCAATACTTATAGGAAGGGACGATTTTGGTTGGCTAATTTAAGATGTAGGTCTAGAATGGGTTGCTTTCGAAGTATTAGATTCGATATTTTGCATATTTTTGTTCTTTTGACGACCAGGTGTTGCCTCTGGAGGAATATTAGGAAATATTTTCATCTTACATGAACGATGGGGTTGTTGAGGTTGTTCTTCCACAATGGTGCAATAAATTTTAGAAATAAATAAATCAAAAGGGGTAACTAGGAAAATGGTTTTATCGAGTAACTGTTACCTGCATAATACCATTTCCAATATGTGTAGGAAATCTCCCTGAATGTTGTGTTTAGTGTATCATAGTATACAAAAAAGTTGACTACGTTACCTATGGTGGGATAACAACCTATAAGGGGCTTCCAAAATATACCCAGAGGTACGTGGAAGAATAGTCCGTGGTAGTGTTTTCTAATGCATCCTGTATGGTAGGAAGTGTTCTGATATACTTTTCATACGTGGAGAACCATCCGATATACCCAAAGGTAGGTGGAGAATGATGTGATATACTTACATACGTGGAATACCGACTACCCCCACAATGTAATGTAGAAAAAGAACGATAACCCCTGCGTTTAAATATGTCGGAACACGTCTCTATCCTAGACCTCTATGTTTTTCGTTAAATGTTACAAATGCTCCTTAGATTGATTCAATAAATTTTAGAGTTGATCTTTGATTATCTTTCAATTTCAAGGCTCACCACGAGTTCACCTGAATTCCCTTTAGTGCAATCTAGCATGATAATAAGAACTCTTTAATTTTCAATGAAAATATATCTACGAGTGGGAGGATATAATGAATAATGCAAGACAGAATAATGCAACTAAAAAAGCTTCCTAAGTAGATATTTTAAATGCAACTGTTACAATTTAAATTCAAAATCCTATATGATGAAAATAATGAAAAACAATATTTTCTTTCCTCATAAGATTCAAATGCAATGAAAACTAAGATGCAACTAGATCACTGATAAGAGAAATCACACAGAAGATGACTGTAATACAAATTTATTAAATCTAATCAACGATCAAGCAAAAATTTCGCAAAACACCTAATTAATAAGAAAAATAAAAATCCAAAGAAATTCTCGCCAAGGCTAATAAAATCAAAAGCAAACATAATGATGGATTTTCAGAGATAGAGGCAAACTTAGAGACACAAGGAAAACTTGTTGGACCAAAGCAAAATAAAGAGCAAGGCAAAGGAATGTGATTGTGTCCCTCCTACAAGATAAATGTAGGTGCAGAATAAACACTAGTGCAGTGAAACACATGCACAAAGAAGAAACAAATGCGCTGAGGCGCTCTTTCGTAGAAGAGAGAAAGTGTTGGGGCTGTTTTGGTCAAAACACAACAGAAGAAACCATATCAAACTCAAAAATGCGTTTTATTTAAGGTCAATCACTAAGTCTCTTTGAGAGGTGAAAAGATGCTAAGGCCAAAGAAACCACTAAGGGAAATATCATTCCCCAATATGGTCACCAAATTTTTATATGGAATTTTCAAATTTTCACTTATGCAAACAAAAATGAATTCCCTAGATCTGGTGGACAGATCTAGAACAATATAGGACAAAAAGGATTAATGATTTCCTTAAAGAGATTGGAATATAGAAAAGAGACCTACCTATAATTCGTAGCAAGTCCTTGTCTTCTCTTCGCTTGCGGGCTCTAATCCTAGATCCACGCACTATAAATGGAATCCGCAACAATGACTAAAACAAGCAAATGAACTACAATATGCACATAAGATAATCCAATATATCTCTTCAATTAGTTAACATGGCATCGAAATAGAAAATCATAAGCATAACACAAGTATAGGAAAACAAGATGCTTTTTGTATTAATAAATAAAGGAGAGAGATACAACCATATATAGAAGCTGACTTTGTAGGTCTCCCTAATTGTCTTATCCTTCCTTGTCACAAAGAAAACCTTCACACTCAACCCTAATGAAAATGGATGATGATTCCTTTAGATCAAAGCAACAACATGAGGGCACTAGCAATCTCCAAAATCCAACCAAGTAATCTCCAAAAGCCAACCGAGACTCCACAAGAGGCAACAAATTTATAGGGTAAACATGGTAGTTTAGGATTTCCCAATTTAGGCTTTAGATCAGCTTATTAGGGAGGATAAACTCAAGGGATAAGAGATAAAATCACTAAAGTAGGATCATATAGGATTTTCATATCTTTATCTGTGGTAAATTGTTAAAACCACCTTAGAAGCTTCTGGAAGGAGAAGATTTGAAAATTTATTTATTTATTTAATTTAATTAATTAATTTATTTTTAATTTATATTTATATTTTTTATTTTATTTATTTATTTGTTTTATTTTTATTTATTTATTTTTAATTTTTAATTTATTTTATTAATTTATTAATTTTGTTTTTTTATTATTTATTTATTTATTTATTTTTTCTGAATTTCTAGATTCAGCTCACCTGCAAAATGGAGCAACCCGCGTTGATGCTCATGTATGCAAATTGCACCCAACGTTGGTGGACAAGAAGGAAGAGCGTGTTGGGCCTAAAAAGATGGTTTTTAAGTAGATAGACCCAAAAACTCAGAATTTTTGGAGAAATAATGCTTAGGGATTTGCAAAGGGAATATGACAAGGTGTTCAAGGATGTTGATTGGTCCGATTTTCAGGCCCTTTGGGTTTATGTGACAAAATGGCCTATAAAATCTTTGCAATGATATAAAATTTTCCTAAATTTGACTCCCAAATCAAAATATATGAGCGTTCAAATATTGGTCTATCAAATAGTGCAATGCCATCTAGACCTGCCATATGGCTATTCTAGTCATGTCCACCTCATCGAAACTTGGAAACATTATCCCAGTTTCCATCCCATTCAAACTGAGTTATGAATTAACTTCTTCCATGGTTTACAAATCCCACATATATTTAAAATCCCAATGTTATCCAATGCGGTTCCCCATTGAATCTCTTGGGGAAACCCTTTAAGGGTTATTTGGATCCCCTATAGACCTTCCTTTAATGTGTCCCACTACTATTAGTTACAACAACATGCTAAATATATTCTAGCAATGGCATTTTTTCTGACCCATCTTTCCAATATCAACATGTCCTTATTTATGCTATCTTCACACTACTCATTTCTAACCTTCGTCATTTTTGTTCATGCTCTTTAATTATTTGCATGGCCTCTTCAGACCGTAATTCTTGTTGGGACTTCTCAGCTCTCTTACCAGAGTCCTATGGCTTTCCTGCCACGCTCAACCAAAGTTCACGAGATACCCAAAATATGAAAATGGAATGCAAAATCCAGAGGAAAGAGGGGGGGGGGGAAATCCATGAAAACATTTATAAAATCACGCAACAAAATAACGTGAACATGCGAAATCCAATAGTCAAAAGGATAATTCAAATATAAATCAATCGAGGAACACAAAACATAAAATATTCAACAACATAAATCCCATGAGATTTGGTGTTCCAAATGGTTCACGAATAAAAGCTGAAGAAATTTCCAACCATTCATGCTTGTTGCACCATGCCACGATATAGACTTCTTTTACTACCACTAAGTCTTGTTATGCTGCCACATGCACTCAGTTAACTAAGTTTCAAAATTTATAATACATATACACATACTAGCATGTTGCTATCATGCCGTCAAAGGTTTATAATTCAATATTTTAATTAAGATCAACAACATAATTAAAATCAACTTCCTTACCAAGGCCAACAACATCACTTAAATACCAGTCTCTTTACTCAAACTACCATTTTAAAATTTTAAAACTCAGCCTTTAGCATTTCTTTTTGCATTCAACCTTATTTTTTGAGGTCAACAATCATTTCCTCTACAATCTTAAGGGGCGTTAGTTATAAATATACATGTTACATCAACATCTACCATCTTATATATATATATATATATATATATATATATATATCTGCTACACCCAACATTCAATTGCACAAGCAAACAATCAATACACAGTCCATGAATACAGTGTTATAACCCACACTTACTTTTATAACCCAACAATTATCAAAACACTTCAATATCTAATAGAGTCACAAAAATCCTACCTATAATCCACCGAGGCTCTCTGTCGTATGGCACACAAACCATGGAATTCTTCCATCCAATCAACACACACACACACACATACATCTAATTTCAACCAAAAACATCTATGCTAAGCAATACAAGCAATGCAGGGTTTTCCCGATTCTTCAAATCATATGAGCATTCACATATGCATTCATCCAAAACATGTAAGAACACACCATTTAAAAAACCATGTACAATACCATGCAGGTTGTTCAAAAACATCTAAAGAAATAACAACATCCTTGGTCAAATCAATAGATTGTCTAGACCTTCAAGATGCCTAATATAAAAAACATGCAATACCATTACATTTTTAAATAAAATAAATCATACTAGAACATCCTTGCAACTAGCATGCAAATCATAATCAAATACTATAAATAACATGTAATCATATCCATATTCACCTACAACACTAAGAGCTAGAGCTCCATCCTAGCTACAAAGGTCCAAGCATTGGACCTAATGTTCTGTTAATTCTATAACATGGTACCAATTTATTCCCAAAATTTCAGAGTTGAAACCTTTGTACACATTATTTCTATGATAGAACCTATCTTGTCTGAATGTTGAATCTAGAAGCTCTAATACCACTTTGTAACATACTCCCTACTATCCCTAACCCGTACTAAGAGTAGAAGGAGGCATCTACTTTGATGGCCCAACCTCCAATGTCACTTTATGGAAACGGGGTCTAAATTTTTCGATGTTTTCAACTTCCTCGAAATGTACAATGAATGACATCGTTATGTTCATCTCGTCAAGGCCTTTCCAACGATATAAAATTTCTCTAAATCCGACTCCCATATCAAAATATATGGTCATTTAAAAATTGGTCAATTAAATAGTGCCACATAATCTAGACATTCTACATGGCTATCCTAGTCATGTTCACCTCATCAACACTTGGCAACATCACCCCAATTGTCGACCCTTTCATACCACATTATGAATTAACTTATTACATGGTTTACCAAGCCCCCCCCCCCACACACACACACACATCACACATAAGGTATGCGGGTGTGGGTCCACTACAACCACATCACCCCAAGAATAAAATCCTGGCAGTATCTCATGCGATTCCTAGTTGAATCTTACAGGGAAACCCTTTCAAAGTTATGTGGATCACCTGTGGCCCTTCCTTTAATGTGTACCACCGCCATTAGCTACGACAACACGTTTAAGGGATTCCAGTGATGGCCTTTCCCTAACCCATCTTCCCAATATCAGCATGTCATTATTCATGCTATCTTCGCACTACACAGTTCCAATCTTCCTTATTCTTGTTCATACACTTTAATATTCATGGGGGCTCTTTCAAGTTGTAATTTTTGTTGGGAATTATAATCTCTCTTACCCGAGTCCCATGGATTCCTTGCCATGCCAAACCAATGTTCCCAAGGCCCCTAAAGCATGAAAATGAAAGGAAAAATTCAAAGGAAAGATAGGGAAACCATAAAAAATAAATAAATTAATGACAAGAGTCATAAAATCACGTAAAAAATGGCATGGACATGCACAATCCAAGATTGAAAAGGACAAATCATACATAAATCAATCGAGGAATAGAAAACATAAAATATTAAAAAACATAACAACTCAATCCCCATGAGTTTTACAGTTCCCAATTGTTCATGAATAAAATCTCAGGAAATTTTCAACGATTCATGCTTGTTGCACAATGCCTCATTACAGGCTTCTTTTATTGCCACTACATCTTCGTGTGCTGCCACATGCACTCGGTTGTTAGTGTTTTAACGAAATATAATAATTATATGAACTGTTATCTGACAACTATACACATGTATTAATTAATTCATTAGTCAAATGTCTAGACCAAGACAATTTTAATTATATACATTAACCTGGTTTCTAAATTTATAATACATATACACATACCAACTTGTTTATGTCATGCCATCATAGGTTTAGATTCAATCTTTAATCTAGATCAAAAAATGATTAAAACCAACCTCCTTACCAAGGCCAACAACCTGAGATGAATACTAGTCTCTTTACCGAGATTATCATTATAAAATTTTAGAACTCGACCTTTAGCATTTTTTTTGCAATGAACCTTCTTTACGTTGGCCAACAATCATTGCCACTACAATCTCAAGGGGAGTTAGTTATAAAACCACATGTCGTGTCAGGGGTGGACATGGCTTCCATGATGTCGTCATCACAATAGGAGGTGGAAGGATAGGAGGAAGGGAGACCACATGACGCGGCAAGGCTACCTGACTCATCATCATGAGAAGAAAGGATCACATGCGCATCATCGCGGGGGATGACGTAAGAACAAGCAGATAAAGGATCTACTGATGTTAAGCCCAGGGTGGTCGCTGAAAGGAGGTCAAACGAAACAACATGAGAAGATTCAGAGGGATCTTCTGTGGAGGGTCTCAAGGATGATGAAAGGTAGAGGATGGTGGCCGCATGCTCCGTCATTTTGACATCTGGGGGGAATGTTAATAGGAGCAGGTAAATCCTTAGTCTGGCCTGCAGCATACTGTGCAAGTACAGTAGAAGCAGATTGGTTCTGTTTAATCTTGTACTCCCGAACTACCTCTAAAGAGGCACGGTAGTGCGTAAGGTGGGGACAATGATGAGAGTAATGGCCATGGAGACCACACAAAGGACAAGGGTGTTTGGTGTGAATATTCTTGGTGTTCTTGGTTTCGGTCGATGACAAAGCAGAGGTTTCAGGGACCGTAGACTCAGGGAACGTGACATTAACCATGGGCTTGATGCGGGGCAACTTGGGAAAAGTATGGGTGGCATGACCGATGAAATCACACAAAGTGCAGGGCTTTGGAGGCGGAGGAGGTGCAGGGTCAGTTGGGGCAGCTTTGTCCTTTGAGGCCCTTTTGCGAGCTCTGCCCTTCTTACCCGAAGCGGTCGCAATAGGAGGCGGTTCCTGTTGAGGTGGCTAAGGCACTGTGACAACGAGGGAAGTCAGGGGGACCTGTTGAACCGGGGTCAAATCAAGATAAGGTTTAGGTTGACCTGGCGGGGTGGCAGTTAGAGGATCAAGGTACCAAACTGGAAGCCCAATGGTCAAGTTAGGAAGAGAGAGGGTGGCCATGACAGGTGCCGTATAGATGCCTGGTGGAGGGACTAGGAATAGTATCTGACCGAAGGGGTAATGGCCAGGTGGGATGGCTCCTGAATGGTTAAAGCCTTGAGGAACCGACCCAGGAGGATAAAGAGGATCATGAGTGCCGGCTGAAGGGCCAGGAGGACAAGCTTTAAAAGGCTACATCGAAGGGCTAGGAGATGGCTGCGGAGGGCAAGGGGGCTGCTGACTAGCTGAGGCGGGCCTCTTAAGAGCTGCCCGAGATGATTGCAACATGAAAACATTCGATGAGATGGGATTAGATATGGGAGGAGGAAGACCAGGGAATGTACCAAGCAAGGAGGAGTCCTTGTAGACGTCGTGTGAGACACTGGTCAAAGGGTCGATGGTTTGCTTATTGGCCATTGAAGAAATAGTGGACTCAGGGGATGTCTGAGACTTCGGTTCGTAATAATTCAACTGGTCAATGGTGACTATCTTTCCATTATGGGGGAAGGACATCTTGCTGTGGACCACAGAAGGGACAATAAACATCGCATAAGTGTAGCTACGACCTAATATAATGTTGTAATTTAAGGGGACGTCTATGACTTCTACGTCAACGCAAACCGTCTTGCCCGCAAGAGTGATAGGACAATTGCGGGATAAGTTAATGGGCTTGGAGGCATGGCCATCCCACGCTCAGAGAGTGATCGTGGAGGGAGCCAATTCAGGAGATCCGATTTGTTTCCAAACTGAAGCGAACATCACGCAGGTGGATGCCCCCTCATTAATAATGCATCGAGAAACGTTGGCATTCTGGATATTGACTGGGATTTTGAAAGCGATGGAAGCATGGATAAGAGGATGTTCTGACTGGTCAACATCAAAGACAATAAATCGATCTTCGGAAGGATTTACAACACCCACAACAGAAAGAAGAGATTTTCGTCGTGAAGGGAACAACTGGAGGAGTTCCAGCGTTGAAATGGCAGCAGGGGATTGTGCCAAATCATCGAATATGCTATACGAATGGGTGGCTTTGCCAGAAGCAGCATTTCAACACAGTGGTCCCTTAGGGATCTTGGTATGAACCTATGCCCTAGGCTGAGGGATCTGTAAGGGACCCTTGGGTGTCGAAAGAGGCTCTGTAGAGACCAAAGAAGGCGGCTCAGAGACAGACGTAGTGGGAGGCTTGTTGTATTGACGGGACTGAGTCTAGAGATTGATGTCTACGGTTGAAGGTTGATCAGATTTCATCATGAGAATCTGGTCATCGGGGGTACCATACGGAAGAGGTTGGGTAACAGCGTGGTAAACAGGAGGTTGGGCAAAGAGAGGAGGCATGTTGTACCCTGAATACATGCTACCAGGAGGGGAAGATATGCAGGAGGTGCTGGCATCCCCCTGAGGAAAATAAGAGCCCATGGGAGGTTGAGAAATGATGACACACACAAGGCACAAAGGAAAAAGAGACCGACAAGGGCAGGGAGGTGCAAGATCAACCGATTACAATGTCGAAACAATGGCAAAGAGGTGCATAATCAATTGATTTCAATATTTTAGAGTCTTTTCTTGGCGGTGTTAACCAAGCCCTTTTTCGCTTAGGGTGTGTGTGTAAAAGTGTGTAAATTTTAATTTTTAAACCCAGAAATTTGTAGAGAAAAAGAAAAAAGTGTGTTGTATAGCCGTAAATAACCTGCAAATGATAGTATATAAGCCTGTAAATCAGAAGATAAATAGCTAATAATGCAATAATCTAAACCCAAGAAGGTGGGCCTCCAAACAACTAGTCTATAGGTTAGTGAAAAAACTAATCAAAACACACTAAAACAACCAATAGATCTAAGGTCAGAAGGGACAGGGATCTAAAGGACAAAATATGCTAGAAAGTGGTGCAGAAACAACAACAGATCAGCAGAAAAATTGCTGTAAAAAGAGGTGGCGAAAGGCTATCTCCAGGAGGGAAGAGGAGTGCACCCTAACGGAAAACCCAAACAAAGATAAATGAGGAGATTTGGATGGATAACAAGTCGATCTGAAGCAGATCTGAAGGTGAGGTATCAGATATGAAAAAATGGCTGAAGACTCTGAAATTTCATACAACCTGCAACAGCAAAAACTCTTCCACAAAAAGTGGAGGGTACTGAAGCCCTAGAGGGCTAGGTTCCCACTTAGTTGAGTAAAATAGAACAAGAACAGGTCCAAAACGGGCGGAGATGGTAGTCAGACAACCTTGAACAGAGGCTCAGACAAACCCAGAAAACTTTCAGAAAAATTCCTACAAAAAGTCTAGGTCGCAGTTTCTGACTTGTTTTCAGCAGAGGTCGCACTTTTTGGGCAATAAAGTGCGCCCTGGAGGTCCAGGTCGCAGGTTTTGGGCTAAAAAGTACGACCTGCACTTCCAGCACTCTCGGCTGCAGATTTCAGAAAAAGTTGCCGTCTCAGCTGCGACTGATGTCTGTCACCTACGCAATAGGTCTGAAAACACACGGAAGTCATAATTTTTATCGTTTTAGGGTTTTATGGGTTAAATACAAATCAAGAAAAGAAAAAACAAGGGGCTGAAGAGAAATCCTAGGGTTTGAAGCAGCTGGATATGCAAGGATTAGAAAAACGACAACGGTCGTAATTGTAAACCCGTGTGGAGTCGCCAATTGTTAGTATGAATCTTGATTCGAGGTGTACGAAAAAAGACCGCTTTAGCTGCGCATAGAAAACAGCTCTAACAGCAGAAATGACTACTAATATCTT
Organism: Pinus albicaulis; assembly: GCA_034641835.2. Taxonomy (NCBI): domain Eukaryota; kingdom Viridiplantae; phylum Streptophyta; class Pinopsida; order Pinales; family Pinaceae; genus Pinus; species Pinus albicaulis. Next base: position 984,640,933 of record CM076576.1, read on the forward strand.
CAGATCTGTAGTTAGATGATCAAGACAAATGCTGCAAAAATCTAGATCTATGCATTAGAAGACATTAAACAGTAGAAAAATAAGATTTACTCCATAGATCTAATAGACAAGACAAGAATATATCCAATGAAATTTTTATTAATGGCACCTGGGAGGAAAACACAAGAGGGTGTTCCCTATTCTCCTCAATGGGATGGGTTCTTGTAAGTTTTCAACACTTCAGATTTAGAATTCCTCTCTCTTGATGGTGTAGAAAACCCAGACAAAATTGGAAAAATATGGCTATGATAGTGGATCAATAGCCAGACCAAGAGTTGATATCCAGAGTGATCTTTAGGCAACAAAAGGTGACAAATGAATGGGAAAACCCTTCTATTTATAACAAAATATTGAGTTAGTCTAGATATTGGTGCATAATTAAAATATTATTAACCAAATCAAGATCCAACTTTTATGAGATATTTTATTATATTTGTTGGAGGGAAAAGGAATTTGACGTGAGTCAAATCCCCTTATTTGTAAATAATAAATAAATAAATGATTTATTTATCATTTTAAGGATGTGATTAAGTAATAATAAATAAATAAATGATTTATTTATCATTTTAAGGATATGGTTGAGTAATAATCAAATAAATAATGATTTATTTAATTATTTAAGGGAGATGTAGTCATATTTAGCAAAGAACATTATTTAAATAATGTTTAAATAGTTATTCTTTAGAAAATAATAAGATAAATAATGATTTATCGAATTAATTTCCTTGTTTTGAGTTAAATATAACTAGGAATATTAATTAAATTGCTGTTTAACTAATTATTCCTTGAGGAAAAATCAAATAAATATGGATTTATTTAATGTTTCCCCATGGGGTTTCCTATTTAGACCATAAACACCTTAATAAAGGTGGTTTACTAAGTTATTTTTCATAGTGAATGCGATTTTACTTGGGGTAAAATTGGTCCTACTTGGTGTACTTGGGTCCATCTAATAACAATGGATTAGATGACCAAAAAATGGTGTAACACTCAATATGAAGCACTTGTTTTGAGCATACAAAGATCCATTCATGCCAATGACGCATCCTTAAAAGCAATAGGTGATTAAAAAATAATAGTATGATAGGTACGTGATACCATTCGTTGTGTTTCACCTCGTTTAAAGATATATTAACAAAAGGTATGGAATTTAATTCCATATTTCCAAGTTTTAAGTATTCTTTCTATTCCAAGAATCCAATACACAACTATAGATACATTAACCAATACTGTTGTTAGGTTGTCACCATCGAAGGATGATTTTTTTTTTTTTAATAAGCCATATCTCCTCGACAATATCGTTTATTCACATTCGTGTGATGACCAACATATACTGTGTTTCGTGGAAAGCACTTCCATACTTAAGGATGAAGTGATTCACAAGGACACACACGAAGAAGCACTGCAGGACATGACCAACAGGGGTAAAGAAAACCCCATCCCCAAGGGTGCGATATCTTTAGAAGATCTACATGACCTACAAAATAGATTATGGTGACCTGCCAATGCCAAAACTCATAGTGCCACGTTATCACATAAACAAATCAACTTGGGAACAACAAAAGTTCTGAAGGGTGTGAATCTTGGTATGTGTCGTATACCACAAGAGTGGCTAGCCTTTAACCGCTTATTTAGGTAGTACCAATATGTACCAACATGTACATGTAAAGAGATGAAATTTTACAACACAGAAATATCCTAGTATGTCACACCAAAAAAGGAAGGGGCTAAACCGTTCCAGCAGAAGCCGATGAAATTACATCCAACACTTGAACCCCTTATCTATAAAGAGTTAAGAAAATTGCTGGATGTCGAGATCATTTATCAGGCGTGACACTCAACTTGGGCCCTAGTCAGAAAGAGGTATGGGAAAGTTCATTTTTGTATTGATTTCCATAATCTTAATCACACCTAGGGCAAGCACAACTAATTCGTGTTATCAAGGGCACCGATTTTGCAAAGAGTATCGGGGTTTGATATGTTTTCTTCGTTGTTTGAGTATTCAAGGTACAACTAGGTTCCGGTCACATAACTTGATGCACTAAAACTTACCCTCCTCATTATCTATACATACACTTGGTACATGGAGTCATGCCAACATCTTGAGCATGGCACCATCCCCTCTTATTTTTCCGCGCAACAAAAAAGGGCGCTTAGGCTAAAAGTTCTATCTTATCGGTTGGTGCAAGCATTAATTTTTAGAGGATATCATAACAGGGCATTGTTTAGATGCTTGGATGCACGTAATTCAGATAAGGTGTTCCGCGATCCCCATGATGAACCACACGAAGGACATTTTACAGATAAGACACACAAGGTCGTGCATGCCGAATCCTATTGGCCCACTTTATTTAAAGATGATCATGCTTATGTCCAGAAATGACGAGTCTATCAAAGGTGTGCTGGCAAGGAGTAGAAGTCACCTACCCCACTACAAACTATCACAGTGGAAGAGCCATCCCAGCAGTGGGGCTTAGATATTATTGGTGAAATTTTCCCACATTCGTCAAAGTAGCATTGCTACATTCTCACCACCACAAATTATTTTTACGATGGACGGAAGCAGTTCCACTCAAATAGGTGAATGATCAGAAATTCATTGCTTATCTACAACAAAACATTATTTCCAGGTAAGACGTTCCTACAACACTTGTTTTTGAAAGTGAAATATATTTCTCATCGCTATAGCTTTATGATTTTGTATTAGAAAATGGAATAGTATCATGGGAATGGTCTTGCTGAGAACTTGATCCCCATCATTAGAGAGACCATACTCCTTAAGCAAATGAACTAGCACCCTGCTTTGATAAAATCCTTATGCACTTACCGAGTCACACCTAAGCCTTCCATGAACGCCTCCCCTTACTTCCTGGTATACGGAAAAGAAGCCATCATCCCTCCTAACATCTACTTATCTACTCTCCAATATTCCAAAGAGTCCTATGACAAGCCATGTTTATTAGTATGACATAGGATGGAAATCCTTATAAGCTCGAGGAAGAAAGACTGAAATTCAAAGGAAAATTATTACTCCATCAAAAATGTATTAAGAGGTGGTTTGACAAGAAGTTTGCGAGGAAAATCTGCTTCAGTGTGGGTGACTTAGTCTTGAAGTGGGATAAACCAAATCCAAACATACTAAGTTTCCATCCCTGTGGATTGTGCCATCCACTGTGCACGAGAAGGTTGGACAACACACCTATCGTCTTCAACCACTTGACGGGAAGACTGAATCTCTCCCTGTCAATGGCAAAGATCTCAAACATTACTTTCAATGAAAATCTATGGTTGTTACCTACACCATGTACAAAATCTATTTTCATCAGTTTTCTTATTTTCATTTTTTTTTCCTTTCTTTCATGTTTTCATCTGTCTGGTGAATAAAGTGTTTTTCTCGTGTTGGTTTCTGAGAATGTGTGTGTGGCTAAAGTCTAAGGAGCCTTGTAACACTTCAACATTTGGTTAGCCTTTGGTTTGCCTTCCTTAGTTATGTATTTTTTCCGATGAAGTTCCGATGGAAAAAATGATCGGTCCGTAAGGAGAGTCTTGGCCAAACCATGAACTCATGTCTATCTGGGAAATCTTCTACCCATATCCGGTTTTTGTTTTGGTGTTTTTATGCTTATCCAATTAGTAAAAAGGGAGAAGGGGAACATCGAAACGAGAAAAAATAAATAAGAGGAACCTGTATACTTCTCTGAAGGAACAACCTCTCCTTCTCTCAATAAGTTGGGATCCATCTTCCACCTAAAATAAATAAGTTCCAATGCAAATTCCTCTTTTAAAAAAAATAAATAAAGTCGAAAGAAGAGAAAGGCTTCCAGCATAGAGAGGAAAAGAAAGCAACTCTTTCGGGGTACTGTTAAGGCTCATTGGAAATAGAGCAATGTTTGTGTTCCTGAAGTGACTCTGCTAGGGTACTGTCCAGGCTTGCTGGAAGTGGAGCAACACTAGAGATGAAAACTTATACTCTGAAAAATCTTAAACTTGCGAGCTTCATTACACTCCCATGTTTGAAACTTTGTGATCAAGATAAATCTCTGTCGAGTTAAAACCAATGTGGCATGATGGGGAATCGGTTTATTCATGGGGTAAGTGGGGAAACCAAAGCAATTTGCATAATGAATCAATACTCCCTGAAGAACCATGGCCCTGTACAAAAGAAGTTAACCGAAACAGAGAAGCCATAATCCTACCAGTGTGTCACCAATTGTTGTAGCCACTACAACCCCCTCCAAAATTTTGGCCCATACCAAATTTTAGAGCCTTGGTCTTGTTTATGGCTGTCGCAAACTTTGTAGTTCATTTCATTGCTTTTATTAAAGTGTTGTGATCCCTTTCGCAAGATAGGAAAAATGCCTCCTTTTGGCATGTTGGTTACTACAATGAATGTATAAGCTTTTTCTAGTGATTTCAGGAGGTCATATTTGTGTAAATGAGTTGTTTTTACCATGTAGGTATTCATCACACTCATTTCCAAAGTTCCGAGCACCGTCGCACAAGTGTTGTCACAATTGTTGTAAAGTGTATCTTTGGTGTTTCATTTGTCACAACTGGTTATAAATCTGTCACACAGAGGATAATGATTTATCTATATCTCTTGGATTATCTATGTTGTTTGAGTCCTCAAGCATGCTAAGTGTGTGATCATAGTCAAAATCCATCAATCTCACCTTTCCCACACTTAGTTATTTTCAAGAAAACTTCCTGACCAAGCAACTTAGCCTCTCTGGGCCTCCCCTAAGATGCACATTATGCAGTATCATTCCTTTGGTTGTGAAATTGCTACTTCGTACTACGCAATGCGCAGTACTAGCTTCCCAAGACTGCCCCCATTGCATAGTTTTGGTGGCCAACACCCGACCTTGAACTCCAGAATTGCGCAGTTGAGGCCTTCAACCTGGCTTGAAATGCGCACTTCGCAACTTCAAGACACAATATTATCCCCTGAGCCTTATAACTACACACTGCACAGTCACCCATGCCTCCTTGATCTCCTGAATTGCGCAATTGGCTTTCCCAACTCTCATCTTTGTTGCCTGTCCCCGCTGACTCCATAAACTGTGCATCCATGTCCCTCAGTCCAACCTGAACTACGCACTGCCCAGTATCAAGGATAAAGGATTCCACTTGCCTGCCTGAACAATGCAACTGCACATTCACTGAGCCTCCTTTCCCAGCCCGTCACCTATCTTAGGCTCATTTCATGGATTAGAATGTATCATTTTAGACTCGGGTGTTCGGATTTATGTCGTCCCTTCATGAGTGAATTACAGGAACAAGTTCTCTATCAAGTCATGGCAATAGGATAAAGGAGGAAATGAAGGAAGAAAACATGTTCAAATACTCTCTTGCAGCTGAAATTACAAGATGATTGATCGAGAGAAAGAGAAAGGACACTAGTTTGCAACCACTTTGAAGACTTGAGATCATTGAAGACTCCGTACATCAAGGCATATGGAGGAGTGAAGGAGAGATATTTCACGACTAAACTTAACTCTCAATAGAAGCTATGGCTTGAGCTTTCCATGTCATCAAATAGTCCATGTTAGCAGTGTCATGTCATGTCATGTCATGAGAGGTCATGTCGCCACATGATTATTGTATATCATGTCCATTGTAATCAAATCTATTGTAAATTGGAAGTCCAAAGGACACACATGAATGTAACAGTCACGTAAGTTGAAGAGTCATTGGAAGTCAAACAATCATGAGGGTAGTCAAAGGGTCACCCTTGGTTATATATACTCCATCATTGTATGAGCAAAGGACTTTTCACCTTGGCTCCAACAAGGAAGCAATAAGGAGAATATCTAGTTCTTTTGTGGAGCAAGGAGTGGCTTCAACACTCCACTATTAGAGCTAGTGATGTTCATTGTATATATGTGTCTAAGAACTTTTACTTAATAACATAAACATTTCAAGGTCAACATGTTATTCACACATGAATTATTAATGTTTGTAAGAATTTTCTGCGGATGTTTGTACTTCATGTTTGTTTTTCACATATACTAATATAGTTGAAATATTTCATATATTTTAGTGCCCATCTTGTTGATAATGTGATGTAATGGTTGTAATTGCTGTCCCATCCTTATGGATTATTTTGCAGAATATTAGACTTACCTTTCTCATATTACTGTGTGTGTAATTGTTGTCACATCCTCGTGGACTATTCCGCAGGATATTATACAAATATTTCTTAATACATTGTGTGTAATGACTACCGAATCCGTTATGGACTATTCCATTGGGTGTTAGATGGAACCCTTTAGTTCACGTGTGTCCTTTCCTGAGTGGTACTATTACTTCTCTCTTAGAGGCTCACTTTTCTCTTCCTCCCCCATTTTGCAGTAGAAGAACCTTGACACACTTGTAATTAGACACTCACCAGGCACACCCCCCTTTCTTTGTGAAAGTACATTGGAATCACTCTCTCTTGCTAATAGTAAGAGCCAAGACATATCTTTAAGAATAATGCAACCAAGCCTTTGTTCTAGATGACACTCCTACACCAAAAAGTGCAAGGTCTAATTGGGAATTTATATCGGGGAGATCCCACAATGTTGGCGGGTCCAACACTGTCAAAAAGTAGGGTCCAAATAAAATATGCAACGTGGGTACTACTTTGATATAAAATTAAATTTCACCTACACCGAGTGATCCCTCTCGAAATTTGACTAAAATGACCAGAAGATAAGTTGAAAATACGATTTGAAAAAGTATTTTTTTTCCTTTTTTCCCTCTAAAACTTGATGATGTAATCTAATCTTATTTTATTTTTTTCAACTATTATTTTATGATATTCCTTAGGAGAACTATTTTATGCCTCAAAATTTCTCTAATTACTAGATCCACCTGCAACAAACTCAAATTATGTAGGCCACATTTCATCCAATTTTCAAACTCGACACACATACAACATTATGTTCATCAAACCGAAAACAAAACCAATCCTCTCTTCAGTAACCAATTTACTCATTAAAATACAACTCTATCATAGTAAAAATTTAAATTGAAAATTAACAACAAAACAATTCTCAACAACACAAATTCCTCTCTGCAACAATTAGAATCTCTACATACAAAATACAATTGTTATTCATAACTCTACCATAGTCACTCATTTAATAGAACAATGATCTCAACTTCAACCACTTAGCCATCTACATCTCAACAAATATGTCCTTATCCAATCATCCCTTAGAAATCAACCATTACAATGCAAACTCCTAAGACCATCAATAACATAATACATCTTTCATAATTCAATTGCATTGGCTTACTAGCAGCATACCAAAACTTTGACCTTAATAGAAAAGTAACATACATCATACTCCTATGAAAAATTATGCTAAGAAACTCTACATACATCTCTCTATAAAATGTTAACACATCAATGACAAGTATCTACTAACTCAACATAGTAGTGTGATCATCAAACCCATCATCACATCTAGCATCAAACTCATAGAACTCTGTTATAAAAGAGACACACAACTACAATAAAAAATATTAATCCTTTGTACAAACAATCACTAATCATTTCTCACTTCATGTTCACCACAATACAATGATCTCAAAGTAACATTGGCATCCCATGCATTAACATACCGTCAATACTACAACAATGGTATATCATAGGCACATTACTCCATTCAATCGTTGCACACTTGCTTCAAGACTCATAACCCAGACTTGTATCGAGTTCTTGCCTATAATTTTATGTCTTCAATACACAAGAACATAAGAATTCATATTAGTCAATGATCTTTGCCCAAATATCTTTGCAACAAACACTCAACCATCAACCTTCAACATCCATAATCACAGGAATACTCTACCAACAACATACTCTCCACAACATACACTTTACATGGAAAATTCTCTCAACCAAACCTTCAACATAAACTCTACAAATACTCTGACCAATATCATATACCAACATATAGATATTATAGGGCTTTGTGATAACATTCATATGAGCACATGTGATAATTAGGTTCTGGTAGCATTACAAAGTTCTCTGTATATTACACTCAATAACTACACTCACTCATGCCATACAAGTCAGTGAATGAAGTAACACACCAAAATCAAACATTATGATAGACCTGCAAAACATATTATTAGAAACATAAATATAAAAATCTCATGTCCTACATACATATATAGCCAACAATATCTGATCTATGTGTTCCATGGATACTTTGCTATGGTCCTTTACTATACAATGCACCAGTCAATACCCACGTTCTTATTCTATCTAAATCTCATTTGTGCACTATTTGGTATAGGGTTTACCTTTATCACTCATTCGATTTGGAATCAAACCACAAATTCCAATCACACTACTTATCTCACAAATGCATCTCTGTCCATAATTTGGCTCCTACACATCACACCAACAGTTTCTACGCACTTCGGTTAACACACTAGACAAACCTCCTTCGATTTGCATCCCAATCATTAAGTTGACTTAGTCACTTTCAATGTTCAACAAAATTCACAATCAAACCATTGCAATGAAAACCCCACCTTAGATCATGTGTTCTATACCCATCGATCAACCCTGCAAAAACAAAAATCGATCTAATAGACCAATTCAATGATGCAAACAATTCAAGGATAGAGCAACATGATTTCATATTTTAAGCATAAGATATGAACTTTGTCACTTGACTTATTCATATCGCATCAGATTTATACGATTCCAAAACAAATTTCTAGTACTCATTCAATGCAGACATATATTTAATCATTAACAAAATTCAACACATTGATTCCCACCAGAATTATCATGCACTCAACCTTTGGGACTTCTTCAAATAACTCAGTCACATACCTCCTCAGATCTAAAAATAAACCTTGCATACTAAAAAAAACCTATACCAGAACATGAATAGAAAAAGCATAAGATAAGCAAGGGTGCAAGATCAAACTCCTCAATTGTACACAAAAAATGACAAATTTTCAGATGAATTTATAAGTTATTTTCCCTTTGATTGCCACGATACTTGTTCTATGGTATCTAATAGATGTTGAATCTTTTCAATCATTGGATTTACCTTGCAAAATTTAGTGGTTTTGCCCTTGATTTTTATTTTTCTTCACCTATAGGCATCATCGCGGGGATAGAATTGTCTCCAAGGGATGATCATCACGGGGATAGAGTGGGAACCCAACAAGGTTACTGAAATCATCACTATGTGCTAGTTATTATCCCAGTGAAGTTTCTCTAGCTTAAGAAAAAACATACTTTCTCTTCCCAGGCCTCTGCAACACTTCTCCATCATTTTTCTAGGCACCTCCAAAGCTTATCCAAATTTTGCATACTATTGCAACTATGATACAACACCTCATAAAATCAACAAACACCAAAGCATCATCACAAGATCCATAAACTATACAAGCCATCCTCTACATACTCTTGCAACTCTGTTGCAGTACCTCATAACATCAAGGCATTATCACAAGCTCTAGAAATTTTGAAAGCCTAAAAAACCTCTGTAAGCACTTGATCATGTTGCACAATATAATTGACCTACTGATATCATTTCCAACTTGATTGACACCATGCTTCCAACAACCCACTATCTCCTAGTCTGTCACTCATTAGGAGGGAAATGAAGGTGTTATGGGATGGGTGGGAAAGGTATGGAGGGAAAGGAAAAGGGAAGGGTGGAAGATGGGGAAATGGGAGTGGTGATGTGGAGGGACGGCAAGGCTAAGGGGGGAAGGGAATAGGGGAGACTCTAAGAATTGTCCCTTCTCTCAATGTTTTTTTAAGGTTACCCCCTAAATGAGTTGTAGGATAAACTTGATATTCATTTACAAGGGTGGGGAGGGAATTATAACAAAGGATAATGGGGGGGGAGGGGACGAATGAGAGGATGGAGGAGGGGGTTTTCCTAGTGGAAATAGTGGGGCATAATCAAAAGCAAGGTAACAAATTTCAAGGTGTTTCATGTGCAAAATGTCAATTTCGATGTTAAAATGTTTTTCCCAATATGGCCCTATTGGATTCATTGGTCTTAGTTACCTTTTCTTCTAATGATTTGTGTTAAAAGCTTCAAAAGTTAATTTTCCATGAAGATAAGCGAGTTCCTTAATTCAATTCCTTAAATCTTATGGAACCACCTTAATCTCTAAATCTAAGGCATACAAAAAAACAATGATTCATAGAGTGAGTTTGAGGACAAGGATGATAACTAAGTTACACCTTGATGAAAAACAAAAGTGTCTATTTCATTATCATGGTTGTCCCAGTGACATGCATTGTAAATTTATGTAAATTTACTTGCACTTTAATTTTATGATATTATCTATATTGTTTTTAGATTTATGTTAATTTCCTTGCATTTCCATTTCTAATATCATCTATATTGTTTGAATGTGTAAAAAAGATATTTTATATTAGCTTATGATCATTTTCATTCTTTGTAGTGATTATTTATGTTGAGGATTAAGGTACATTGCATGTAGTTAAGGTTTTAAATGACATATAACAAGGAGGCATAACACTATAATGTTGAAATGGCACCCCAAGGGTGCTTCTAATTTAATTTCCCCTTAATTAAACTAGAAGATAAATTGTAATTTCATCTCATAACAACTTGTAAGTGTTAACTGGGTCAGGAAGTCTTATTTAGCTCTGATCATTCGAGTTGGAGGTAAAGAGGAGGCATGTAGAGTTCTTCCTAGATTTTAAGGGGTCTAGTTACAATCATTTGTGAGTTGTAATTAGTTGAGTTAAAATCAATTTAACTAGTTCTAAATGAGAGATGAGCTAGTGATAGGTCCAGTGAATTAAATCTGATTTAATTCATAAGTAGAGATCAATCAATCAACTGATAATTTGCTATAAATAGCTATTTCATGTCAATTCTAAGGAAGGCCCCATTGAGATTGGGGTCAAAGGGAAGATAATTGTCAGTTGTATAGTTTGAAATTGTACAGATCATGCATGAGGTCATCATGATACCTTTAAGGAATTGCGCAATCAATTATTGGGAATTTCCTTATTAATAGGGACATAATCCCTCCAATAATGCGTAAGCAAGGCTGGTTAGTCAGATGCTGAGAATTGGTTAAGTATTGGAACAATTTTTCCTAGATCAAAGTGAGACAGTCAACAGAGTGCAGTGGTTTCTAAGTGAGGGAAATAAAATTGTATTATTTCATTGTCTTGACTTTATGAAATATACAGGTAGTAGGGTTTTGAGTAGTTTCTTTCCCCAGATACATTTTGTGTTGTGTGATTTATTATTTCTTTCTCTTACTTGTTATGTGATTGTGTGATCATAATTGGTTTCCACAATTCGTAGTAGGATCATGTATTCTGTTTTAGTACATTACAAGACCATATTGAATCCATTTGGATAATTTCTACATGGTATCAAAGAAGGAATCATAATATAATAGAAGAACCATAGTCTCTTTTGATAATGTACATCGAATTTGCAGATTGATTCTTCAAAACCCAAAAAAATATCAATATGTCTTTCAATGGCTTGAGACTCGAATATGCACTCGAGGGAAATTCAAATTAAATAGCATGGAAGGACAAGATGGAGGCAGTGCTTGAGTACAACGGGTTGAAGGCATTCATAGACAATGATATTCCCCATCCTGTAGTAATATATGCTCAACTCCTTGATGCATGGAAGAAGAATGTAGCAAAGGCGAGAAGGATATTGTTAGAGGGAGATCGAGATCATATTGTCTCGAATATCAATGGAAAGAAAACTCCATATGCTATGTGGAAGGCCTTAACAGATAAGAAGTTGGCTCTGAAAGACAAGCTCAGAAAGATCAAGATGGAGAAGGGCGGCACAATCCAAAAATACTGGACGAAGTTCACTTTGTGTTGAGATGAGCTTAGAAGTGTTGGTGTGACAATTTTCAATTATTATTTGGTGAACCTAGTGCTTATAAGCCTTCCCAACAACTGTAATAGTTACTGTTATCACTCATTAAGTTGTGAAACATTTATTGATAGGGCCATACAGGTCACTCACCAAATGGATAAGGTCTCATAAGCCATTTTAATGTGGTATAGGAATTGTTTTTGCATTTTTAAGCCTATCCTAAGTTTTATGATCACCTTCATTTATGCCATTTTAGCCAAATTAGTCCCATATCATATCAATTATCATTCCCCATGCATTAAAACTCAAAAGGGCGCATCTGTCAGTTTTTCAAATTTTCGTAGCGTTTTACACAGGAAAATAATAGATTTCGCTACGAAACTGCCTAATAGTTTCGTAGCGAATCTGTCAGAAGCTTAACTAATTTCGCTACGAAAATTTGTTTTCTGACCTGGCTTGTCAGAGTTGTATGAGGTGTCATGTTATAATTAGAGCAGTAAAGGTGGAGGTCATTCAAGGTTGTTATGGTAAATTAAAATGTACATAACCATGTTTGATGTCATCATTACCCCTTTTTGCTTGCATGTGTTATGATTGAGGCTCAAGCTGTCAGTTAAACTATTAAACCTCACCTTAATTAGCCTTTTTTCATATTGTGCTTTATCCTTGCATGTGAGTCAATCCCTGGAGAGCTGTTTCATCGAGCCAAGCAGGTTGCTGGCAAATTTGAACTCTGCAGGTGTCATCAACAAGTGAGGCAGTGAAGATTATAAAGAATCCATGGCTACAAGAAGGAAACAAAATAAGGGTGGCCATTGCCATAGGTATGATCCCATGGATATGAAATTACTCAATGAAGATCCTACTGCTATGGAGGTTTTCAGAAGGACTGGCTATTTGCAATTCTTCCAGAGGTTGCAAGGCTTTCATTTACAGGTTTCTAAGGATTGTGCCACCAGCTTCACAGGAAAAGCATCAAAGGTTGGGCTTTTGAACCTTACAGTGACACCAGAGAGAATCTCATCAGCTACAGGAATCCTTAGAGGTGGTGAAAAGTGGTTTAAAGGTATCAAATTCACAATGCAGGATTGCAAAGAGTTTATCAAGAAAGAACATAGTGAAGTTGATTTGAAAAATTCTATCCCTAGGAGTTTCACGAAGGAGAATTACACAAAAATGTTGATGGTCATCCAAAAATATTTTACTAGTGAAGGAAGATTTCACATGGTCTACTCATACCATCTCAGACTTCTTTTTCAATTTGTAGGTAAGAGGTCACTTGATTTTCCTTTCTATTTATACATAAGTCTAGGGAAAATTTCAGATAAGGTTCAAATTAAGACTGAGGGCAATGAGACATCTCTTTTTCATCGTGGTCTAATTAAGGTGTTAGTGTTGGAAGAATTGAGAAGGTTAGACAAAGACTGGATTTCTTTTTTGTTCATGAGTGGTTATGAAATTGATGTGGTTACTCCAAAGAAAGCCTCAAAACCTAGAACTACTTCATCACCAGCAGTGGCAGAAGAATTTGAAGAAGAAAATAGATCATCTCCAACAGAGCTAGTGAACATGGGAGCAAGACCTTTGCAAGAGACTGACACACCTCAAGCATCACCTGCAAAATAGAAGCATACAATTAGCAAACAAGGTAGCAAGAGAGTCACTAGAACCCAGAAATTGGCTAAAGGAAAGTTGGAGGATATCCTTCATGCAATTGACATTGAAGAGTCACCCATTGTTCAAGCTACAAACATTGAAGATGGTGGAAGAAATATGAAGAAAGGTAAGACTACTAAGAAACTAGATTTTGCAGGTGATGATGCTGGTTTTATATTTTAGCCAAGGAAGCCAATGACTAGACATGCAAAGAAGGTCATGGAAAGCAAAGAGACTGAGGAAATCAATGAAGCTACTGAGCCAACAAGCATCATATATTTGTCTCCATTAGCAAAGGAGGAAGTGGTTATCAGGAAGAGAAAGGGTAAAGAGAAATTAATTGAAAAATAAAAAATAGAAACCCTCAAAGAGAAGTTGAAGGAAGCAGTTAAAGAAATATCAGTTTTGAAGCTAGAGGCAAAGAAGCATAGAGTTGAGAAGGTTCAATTTGAACAAATGAGGAAAATATGGGAGGATCAAGTTACAAGTGTTTCAAAAACTTTGGACATTGCAGAAATGTTGCTGAAATGGACTCAGCCATTAAGAGGGGAGGTCAAACACATTAAGAAGATGAAATTTCACTTACAATCCAAGAACATAGCATTAAAATATCAAGTGGAAGATATTTAGGAGCAGCTGGATTTGATTCAAATGGAGTTAGAAAAGAAAGGGTTGAGGATGAAAGTGGTAGAAGAACTCATTAGCCAATTGATTGTAAATGAAGATGAAACACCACAGGAGTAAAAAATTGAGTTGTAATATGTTTGATGAGGTTCATGACTTACAAAGAACCTAAATTTTACCTTTGGAGATCAATTTTTGAAGTCAATCTTGAAATCAACAAATTCTAGGTTTTTGGACAGTTTCGTAGCGTACTTCAGGCTTGAGGTCAGAAAAATGCTACGAAATTTTTTGTAGGTGCATTTTTGCCTTGAAATCCAGTTTTGTCAAGTATTATGGAGGGAAATTGATTGTTTGCAAGGTGACTTGGCATAGTAAATGTTTTTGAACAACAAAGGTAGCAAGGAGATAGGTGAAAAGGCAGGTTTTCATACGCTACAAAAACTCGCTATGAAACTGCCTAAACTGCCCTGTTTCGTAGCGAGGAGATTTTTGAAGATTTTTGAGCATTCTAATAGCACATTAGCCAGTTGGAGACCTCCAGCATGTCACTGGGCCATCTTATCAGAGATTCATTACTCAAAAGAAGTGTCACACATCCAACTCATCAGGCAGAACAATGATTAAATTGAAGGTTATCCATCCTTAAAAAGTAGGATTGTGTTCCACAGATCTAGGGGTGTTTTAAATATGTAAAGTGATGGTGAATTATCCCTTGAAGATGTGATATCTAATATGTAACTATTTCACTGTTAGGAGAACCGAATGTAATAAATAGGAGATAGAGTCCTATTAGGAGTTTGATTTCTTAAAGGATAACTGTCCTTTTTCTGTTTTAAGTTAGTAGTTCAGTTATGATAGGTGTCAGAGTTAGAATTCGAAGATCTAGCTAGCTGGGCAGATCATATACATTGTAAAGAATGTCTATTTATAGACTGAACATCAAAGAGAAAAGGGTTAGAGAATATTGCCCCAAATTGCTGCTTGTATGTTTTTGTCCATTATCAGTAATATATAGTGAAATTCTACTTCCAAGCTGTAATGTTCCCACTTAGCCTTAGCTAAGATGAACATTCAGTTTTGTTTTAATTTCTGTTGCATGAATAAATGAATAAATGAGGACATGTAAAACTCCTAAATTTTTTGAATAAATCAATGCCCATGTGAACAAATACAAATCAGGGCCATGTAAATAATCACTTGCAGGTGTGAAAGAGGTTTGAGCTAAAGACTATGTCAACCTTGACCAAATCAACAACGCTGTCTAAGTTCATTGCATCTCCAAAAGGGACAATGCAGTTCTAGAAGGAAGCCTCTCATGTGAAAAGGGATAACTCATCAAGGTGGTTTAGGTTTTGCAAAGGATTTCTCATCTTATAAAAGGAAATGGAGGGTAGCAAGAGAAGGCTGTTGATTGATCATATTTCTGAGTATTTGTCTACTTAGACAAATACCATTCTCTACTGTTTAGTGGAGGATTGTATTTGGAATTCCTATGCAGGGATTTCACCTCTTCCTTTGAGGATTCTTGGAGGAGTGTTTGCTAAATTGAACCACTATCAGGCTTAAGGCCAATCTCTACTTTCAATAGCAGCGCTGATCCATTGAGGGTTTTGCTGCTTCTGCAAGCTGCAGCAAGTGGGAGCTTAGATCTGTAGAGATCTAGTGTATTTTTGGGAGCCTCTTCTCATGGATTGTGTTCTTTAACCTCCTGGAAGAGTGTCTCTTCTCCTTGTACTTCAGATCTAAAATTTTACAGTGGTTATCTATGTCATTTGAGCTACAGCGCTGTTCATCTAGATAGACTACGTTATTTTGGTGTGAGCATCTTCATGGTGTTTTGCTCATAGTTTAGATCGGAGATCTCTAGTGCTGGGCTTTGCCTTCCACTTGGTGATCCATGGATTAGCTTGATGATCCATGTTCTATTTATATATGATCCATTGTAATGAAATTTCATATTCAGAAATTTACTGCAGCATTTTACAGATCTATAACTTGTTTCTTAGACTCTTATTTATGCATGCTTTTGTCAAAATTGCAAGGGGATCTTGAAGAGAAGACTATATAGCTTCCAGATCTGAAATAGATCTGATGTTTTGTCCACATATCTGTCCTAGATATGATTTGTAACTTTTAGCTGCTAAAGCTCCTTAAAAATAATGCCGTTGAGCCATTTCTGCAAATGTACATGTGTTCTAGCTCTCTTTTCTGAAGATTTCTTGCTGTATTGTCTCATGCATTCTACTGTATAGTGAAATAGCTTCATAATAATGACTATTTTCTGCTGTATTAATGAAATATAAACTCCTTACTGATCTCCATTGAATATCTGATAAAACTGTGCAATTCTTGAAGCAATGTTTGCATTTGGCTGCAACCTTCCTCTTTGGGTGCTTTTTAGCTAGTCTAGTTTTTGGGAGATATGTTTAATGTATCTAAAATGATTTTTTTTAGATAAAATTCCATATATAATTCCCATACAACGTAAATAAGAGGAACCAAGTCGTGATCTGCATTTCTGTTGCACAGTTTTTCTTATACAACGTTTTTCTTGAGCACATTGTTGATATTCCTGAAAAAGGGATATTACAGTGGTATCGAAGCTCCTCTCTTGGCACAGCCTGTGCTTGCCTTGGAGCACCTGTCATGCTGCATTCCAAATAATATGATCCTCTTACTAAGAGGGAGAGGAGGTACCAGAGTAGAAGTCATAAAAAGTATGACTACACTACTGATGACCCTGACAAGGGTCAAGACAAGGGGAAAGCCCCTGAAACTGTGAATGAAAAGGAAGCAAAGGAGTTTGAAAAAATTTTCTTGGAGACCATGCAAGATCTTACCAAGGAGATCAAAGAGATGAGGGTGGACATAATGAGGGAATCTCTTGGGAGATTTCATCAAGGAGAAAGTTCTGACATGTCTCATTATGGGACTGGTCAACCTGTGAGCCTGCCACAAGCTCCACATGCCTCACAATGCTCTAATATGCCTACCTTCTTGGGTATAGAGAATGAAGGACCGCAAGAGCAAACCTCCCTTGAAGGTTACTTTGTGGAGTATGACTCTCAGAGTCAGATATTCAAGGATAACTTGAGTTTCCAAGACTTTTTCCATCTCAAGGACCGGAGGAGACCATGGCAGCAGTATAGAGATGGTGGTTTCTTTCATGGGAGACACCACATTATGGGAAGATTATTTTTTCCCAAGTTTGATGGATCATCCTCTTGTTCTACCAAAGCATGGGTGGAAAAGCTGGATATCTATTTCAATTTGAACAAAGTCCCTGAAGTTGAAGCCATCAAGATTGCAACGCTGCAATTTGAGGGTGAAGCACACAATTGGTGGTTCCATGGGTTGTCTACATTGGGACACATAAATGTGACTACCTATGATGAGTTCACTAGAAGACTGGTGGAGATATTTGATCGGAAGGATCTCGAAGCACCCTTCATAAGCCTTGCAAAGCTAAAGCAGACAGGAGATGCAGAGGCTTATATCTTTGAGTTCCTAAGATTATCAGTCATGGTCCCTTATCTATCTGTATCAAGGAGAGTCTACATCTTCATTGATGGCCTGGAGGAACCTTTGCATGGGTTGGTTAAGTCTACCAAGCCCATCACTTTTCATGATGCCATTGAGAGAGATAGAGATCTCCAATATGCCTTGCCAAAAGAAAAGGCAACTTTCCAAAGCAAAGCCCCTCACTCTTCTAAGGGGAAAGAAGGGAAAGCTGCTCCTCCCAAGGAGAGCTCACTGAAGAAACCTCTTGACATTGATCTCTACAGGGAGTTGAGGAAAAAGAGATTGTGTTTCACTTTCCAAGAGCCATGGGTATAGGGACATAGATGTGCTGCTGGGAGGGCACACTATATATAAGTCTTCTCATATTTTGAGGAGGAAGATGGGAATGATGGACCTAGGAGGGGTCACAACACTAGTGATGATGAGGAGGAAGATCAAACACGATCCAAAGATGAAGAGGGAGCCTTTGCTCCAACAAGTGGGACTCTTGCCTCTTTGAGAGGAGTGCTTAAGTACTTGACCCTAAGAGTATAAGGCTCAGTCATGAACCAGAGAGTGTCTATTCTGATTGACAGTGGGGCAACCCACAAATTTATTGATGCTCACCTTGTGCAGAGGAGAGGAATCCCCACTAACACTTTTGATGAGTTTTCTATTTTGGTCCCAAGAGATAGAACCATGCAATGCATGCAATATGTCCCATCACTTTCCGTCACTATGGGATCCTACACTTTGGTGGATCACTTATTTTTAGTTGACATACCACACACCAATATCATCTTGGGTGTCCATTGGTCGATTACCTTGGGGAAGGTTACCATTGATTGGAAAGCTTTGCAGATGGAGTGGGTGGACTTGAATAGTGGGAAACCACAAATAATTCAAGGCATGCACACTTATCTTGCACCTAATGTTTCCACACAAACAACAGAGATGGATTTGCATAGTGGAAGCAAGGATCTCACAGTTCCTTCTCTCATGTTTATGAGAATGCTGCAAGAGACATTCCTACCTCATGGAAAGCCACTTGGAATTTCATTAGATTCTGATCCTGTGGGGAAAGCCTCACAAAGTGTTGCTCCAAATATAGATCCAACAAGGATTGGAGCAATGAAAAAGAAAGCTACAGCGCTGTGGGAGGAAGGAAAGGGGAGGATCAGCCTTCCAACAAACAATTTTGGCATGTGTAATGTCAAATAAGCAATCAGAAACAAGGCAAGCGCTCCTATAGATGTATCAACAACACTGTCATTGTTGAGCTGTGTGAATCCATATTGGAGATCTCAACTCCTTGTGGAGTACTCGAAAGATCTTCACACCAGGATGATATTAGATGGCATCTTGGTCCATGAAGGGGTAATCTATCATCTTGGTAGAGTATTCTTGTCTAAAGCCTCCAAGATTAAGTAATATATACTACAAAGGGCACATAAAGAGTTCCTTTCTAGCTATATGCAGTCAACAAAGATCTACACCCTCATCATGGGGAGTTTTGATTGGGAGGGTATGAAGGAGGAACTACATCAGCACTTTCAAGAGTGCAAGAGTTATGAGGAGTGGGAACAACCAAAGGACTCTATGCAGGGGTCATTTCAACCTTCTCTTCCTCCTCTTGAAAGAAGAGAAATATCCATGCCCAACTCCACATGTGTGGGAGAATTGTATGGTAAAGAATCTGATCTCATGGAGGATGTTTATTTTTCTGATTTGAAATATTCTCTTACCATATGTATACAGGCCATGGCTCCTACAGGGAGTGATATGACATATAGATCTCATGGCATTGGTAAGGCCAATAAAAATTCTGAATCTGATCGCTCCCTTGAGGTGCAAAGGGAGATTCTTTTTCATGATGGGTGCTTCCCAAAAGAACCTAACTTATGTATCACTTTCAGCCATGCCAAAGTGACTCATGTAGCAAAGGTGTGGTGGGAATAGCACTTACCACACTCATATCTACTAAAGACAAGGGGTGCATTGTGCTGGCATCTTATGTGGGATTGTGACCCACCTCCTCAAGTGCAAATTTCAGTTTTCATTTATGTGATTTTTCTTCCATACATAGATGATATATTGGTATTGTTCATGGGTTTGTATGGTCAAAGAATGGGCAGTGTATATGTACCACATGGGATGGAACTTCAACTTGTACTTCATGATACATGTTTTATATGTAGCATTGCTCCACCCATGTTTATTTCTGTTGAGTTTTACACTTCCGAAGGGATGGACATTGCCCCTATTTTGTTGGCATTGGAGGAGTAATTTTTGATGTATTGGCTTAATGAGCACTTGACCCATGATGAAAACTTGATACTTGATGGTGCCATCAATGGAGAAGGAAAAGAACTATAGATGTTACCTTATCATTTGCTTGAGGACAAGCAACATTTTGGAGGGGAGGACTGTAATGTTCCCACTTAGACTTAGCTAAGAGGAACATTCAATTTTGTTTTAATTTATGTTGCATGAATAAATGAAGAAAGGAGGACATGTAAAACTCCTGAAAATTATGAATAAATCAATGCCCATGTGAACAAAGACAAATCAGGGCCATGTAAATAATCACTTGTAGGTGTGAAAGAGGTTTGAGCTAAAGACTGGGTTAACCTTGACCAAATCAACAACCCTGTCTAGGTTCATTGCATCTACAAAAGGGATAGCGCAGTTCTAGAAGGAAGCCTCTCATGTGAAAATGGCTAACTCATCAAGGCGGTTTAGGGTTTGCAAAGGCTTTCTCATCTTATAAAAGGAAAGGGAGGGCAACAAGAGAAGGTTGTTGATTGATCATATTTCTGAGTATTTGTCTGCTTAGACAAATACCATTCTCTGTTGTTTAGTGGAGGATTGTATTTAGAATTCCTATGCAGGGATTTCACCTCTTCCTTGGAGGATTCTTGGAGGAGTGTTTGCTAAATTGAACCACTATCAGGCTTAAGGCCAAGCTCTACTTTCATTAGCAGCGCTGATCCATTGAGGGTTTTGCTGCTTCTACAAGCTGCAGCAAGTGGGAGTTTAGATTTGTAGAGATCTAGTGTATTTTTGGGAGCCTCTTCTCATGGAGTGTGTTCTTTAACCTCCTTGAAGAGTGTCTCTTCTCCTTGTACTTCATATCTGAAATTTTACAGTGGTTATCTATGTCATTTGAGCTACAACACTGTTCTTCTAGATAGACTGCATTATTTTGGTGTGAGCCTCTTCATGGTGTTTTTCTCATAGTTTAGATTAGAGATCTCTAGTGCCGGGCTTTGCCTTCCACTTGGTGATCCATGGATTAGCT
Organism: Pinus albicaulis; assembly: GCA_034641835.2. Lineage (NCBI taxonomy): Eukaryota > Viridiplantae > Streptophyta > Pinopsida > Pinales > Pinaceae > Pinus > Pinus albicaulis. Next base: position 984,661,924 of record CM076576.1, read on the forward strand.
TGTCGATCCATGTTCTGTTTAGATCTGATCCATTGTAATTAAATGTCATATTCAGAAATTTACTGCAGCATTTTACAGATCTGTAACTTGTTTCTTATATCTACTCTTATTTATGCATGCTTTTGTCAAAATTCCAAGGGGATCTTAAAGAGAAGACTATCTAGCTTCCAGATCTAAAATATATCTGATGTTCTGTCCATAGATCTGTCCTAGATTTGAGTTGTAACTTCCATTTGCCGAAGCTCCTTAAAAATAACGATGTTGAGCCATTTCTGCAAATGTACATGTGTTCTAGCTCTCTTTTCTGAAGATTTCTTGTTGTATTGTCTCATGAATTCTACTATATAGTGAAAGAGATTCATCATAATGCTGATTTTCTGCTGTATTAATGAAATATAAACCTCCTTACTGATCTCCACTGAATATCTGATAAAACTGCACAATTCCTGAAGCAGTGTTTGCATTTGGCTGCAACCTTCCTCTTTGGGTGATTTTTAGCTAGTCTAGTTTTTGGGAGATTTGTTTAATTTATCTAAACTGATTTGTTTTAGATAAAATTCCACATATAAGTCCCATACAACATAAATAAGAGGAACCAAGTACTGATTTACGTTTCTGTTGCATATTTTTTCTTATACAACGTTTTCTTGAGCACATTGTTGATATTCCTGAAAAAGGGATATTACACAAACCTGATATTCTCATGAGGTATTTAATTTGTTATTGCTCTATATCTTTATGTCTAATCACTTGCAGTGAATTTTATCTCTAATTACTTAGAATTCATACTATTATGCTCTGACTTCCTTTAGGGGTGAAATTTCTGTGCTTTCCTTATGTTGTGTGTGTGAATCATCTTGATTAAAGACCTCTATCTACCTCATCTTAAATGTGAAGAAAGACTGTCATTAAGAATAATGATTTTTACTCCATAGCCCAATGATATCAAGCCTTCATTTTTCAACCTGCAATCATACAAAAACCAAGTTACAATTCATAGAGTTGGCCATATAGTATTATTTCTATTAAAAATCATAAACCCCCTTTGAGAGAGCCCTCTCAAACTGAAGAGGCTAATCTTCAGTTAGAATTGGTTTGAAAGTGTTACATTGAGTTGATTGATGAGCAGCCAATAAAGATAAATTTGGTGATAATAGTTACCACGACTTTGTGAATGGGAGGGAGAAGCTACTAGATTGGGAGCTATTTTGGTCCAACTTGGTACAAAAGAGTTTCAATGGAGCACCAAATATGGATCCTCGTCAAAGATTAATGATGAGGAGAACCATGCCTTCGATGGAAAGACAAAGAAAGGAAAAGGGAAGGTGTCCCATTCCAGATTAGATTTGGGAAAGACATGCAAGAAGCGAGACTTGTCAAAGGTGAAATATTTTCATTGTCATGAGCATGGACACTATGCCACAAATTGTCCACAAAATAAGACCAACAAGAAGGCCTTAGGAGGAGCATCATGTGAAGCACTTTCTTCACAATTCGAGTTGGATTTCACTCTCATCATATGTATGGTGTTTTTGGTGATGGGTTGTGTGTGGTACTTGAATAATGGAGCTTCATTCCATATGACTGGCAACAAAGAATTCTTCAGTAGCTTGGAGGAGAAGTAACTCCAGATGCACATTGAGATGGGTGATGACAGAAGGTATAACACTACCAGTGTAGGTACAATTACCTTTCAGAGGGAGTCAAGTAATCCACTCACATTAAAATATGTCATGTGTGTTCCTGGTTTAAAGAAGAATTTGGTTTCTATTGCTATGTTTGAAGACCGTGGATATGATGTGATATTCAGTGAAGGAAAGGCGTTCCTTCGTCCCAAAGCCATGGGACAGGTGAAAAATATTGGGGTTTGAGTAAAGAACCTCTACAAATTGGATGTAGAAAACTGTGTTGCATTAAGCACAAAAGCAGAGAAGGTGGAGAGACGAGACATCAATTATTTATGACATGAGAGATTGGGCCATCTACACCATGGCACTTTGAAGATCATGCAACATATTTCTGCAGGACTTCCAAAGGGTGCACTTACGTAGAGAGATACATATAAAGAGTGTACATTGGGTAAGTATACGAGAGGTATAGCACTACCAGTGTAGGTACAGTTACCTTTCAGAGGGATTCTGTAATATTCCGAAATGGAAATCAACAGATTTTTCTCCACTGAAATGTTCCTTTGTCGAAAATATGAACAAGGCTATTTCAGAGATGGAATGAGTGGGAATTTACCAGATATTTCACCTCTAAAAATAGGATTATATTTGGAGGCTAGCTGGCCCCTTCTCAGGCTTTGTCTATAGCTATGTAAATATTCCTCCTTGGGAAAATTCAGGAAGCAAGAAGTAAAAACACATTTCCAACCATGCATGCAATAAAATATTGAAATGAACTCTTGGATCCCATAGATATAGAAATAAAAAATCTAAATCCAAGAATAGAGTTGAAACAAAGCAAACTAGGTGGGCTAAACAGATTCCCACTACTAGTATTGCCAAAAAGTGCGAAAACCCCAAGACTGCAAAATATTGGAGTTGCTGCTTGATGGAATGCGCAGTATATGAAATGGTTTATACTTTGAAAATTAAGGAAACAATATATCTACTCATATATTAATAAAAAATTCTCAAGGAATGAGATCTAGTCTCCTTATACAAAAAGCAAGACAACCCGGCAAGGGTTTCTTGTCAAACGCTCTGAGTACAAAATGTAATATTCATAAATATTTGAATACTCACTGCAACATGAAGCATGAGAGAGTAAGAGGCTGATAGAAATATTATCTGATGCATATCCTTCAAAGGCTTCCTCCCATGAGATAATTAACATCTCAATCACAAGGAAAAACCATAAAGAAGCCAGTAAACCCTGCCATGAAATCTGCCTCCAAAAATAACGCAGTTCCCAGCTACAACTGCTGGAAAATATGAGAAGAGTTTGGTCTGATACCACTGATATGAAATCTGCTCCAAGACCCTCCAAACAGATCTGTGGATGAAATGAAATCTCCCTCCAACAAAATATTAGCTCAGAAAGTGGGATTTCAATCCCTTCCATTGCTGCACCCAACAACACTACACAAACTTCGGAAAAGTTGTGCTGATGAAGATGGCTGAAGCTTGGCCTGAAAACCTGATGTGGAATGTTGAATAAAAACTCTCCCAATGAGCTCCTCAAAGGAAAGAGGTGGGATTCTCGCTCGGGAACACCCAAGTGCTAAATAACACTGCTACTCTGCTAAACAACAAGAGTAAGCAAATGTCAAGAGAGACATGAATAATGATAAAAACATGAAGAAAAATTCTCCCATCCTCTTCCTCATCTATAATACTAGTTTTCTTCTCCTTTGGCCCACCCAATTAGGTCTCCTCTATCCAAAGATGCTCTTCCCTCCAAAATTGCGTTATTCTTCCTAGGGTTTCTTCTCCTCCAAGACTGCGCAGTTGACCAAGTCAAAGCAGTTGCATTTTATCCTTGTTCACAAATAGAGGTGTTTTATTGAGCTTGAAATAATGTCTCCTTTCTCACTTGGAGTGTTTTTATCCTCCTTGGGAGACTTATGGGATTTTCTACCCATTTATTTGCCGATTATAGCTGCTGCTAACTCTAATGTTCCATTTAGCATGGAAGCTAAAAATTTGGAACATTACAGTCCTCCCCTCCAAAATATTTGCTTGTCATCAAGAAAATGAATAAGAAGATAAAAATATATCCCCTCCTCCTCATGTGGAATCCATCAATAGCCTCCATTACTACATCAAGAGAATCTGCAAATAAACTGTCATCCAATGCTTCCTCCCAAGGGTGCAAAACAAAAGTGTTTGCATCAATCAAAGGTGGAAAGTGTGAATGGAAACATGCTAGCTGTCTCATGGCCTCCACAAAGTAGGAGTGATGATCAACATGGTGAATGAGTGCCTCCCTCATCCATGCAATCATCCAAATGAAGTGAGTCACCCTCCAACATGGTAACTCATGAAAATTCTCTTCCACCTTGTGCTCCTGAAATGAAGGTGGGCTGAATAAGTGAACATGATAGTAAAGAGGGCCTATCCCACGCTGTTCTCCTCTCCACTCATGATAAGTGTAGAGGGTATGCTAATATTGGGCTGAAACATGATTGCCCTCCAATGACAAGAAGAAGATTGAGCCTCCAAAGGCTCTTTCTCCAAGATCATGAGTCATGCCAACCCAAACCATTCCATTCAAGATGAATGACACATCATCACCACATGGAATCCAAATAAGAAAATGGCTGAAGGTTATGTGCAAGTTTGGATGATACATATGGTCTCTCTGGTGGATACTGTGTAGTTCTCCCAACTGCTGCTTGAGAATTTCATATGGAAAGTGTTCCTGTAACAAGTTACAAGCTGAATATGTATGTTCTCCCAACATGTGGAAGTAAGCATAAATGTATATCAGCTGTACATATACAAAATAAAAATACACCTGCCCAATGTCATGTATAGATGGGTTACTATCATCATAAACATTGGTCCTAAAGTGACCATGAAACCCAAAAATACTCCTGCTCCTTTGGGGAGCAATGCACTGTACAAACATGGCGAGAAAGTAAAAATACTCAATAGAGTAACCAACAAGTACATAAATGCATTCTCTACCATACATAGTGAGTGGAATGAAAGTGAGATCCTCCAATAAGTCCTCCCATGAGAATATACTCATAAAAATCTGCAAGAAGAAGGGATACCTCCTCCCTTTGGAATATCTCATCCATAAGAACATGCTCCTATGTGACAGCGCTGTAGGCCTTTGTAATAAGGCTCCATGAATTCTCCCTTTGAAATTCCACATGCCAAAGCCATCCACCATAATGTTGTTATGTGAGAAGATCATCTTCCGATATGGATGTCTCTCATGATCCTCCAATGCTGAAGGGTAGCCTCCTTGTGCCATGAATGTGCCTTCTCTTCAAAAATATCATGCAAAGTATGGGAAGAATTTTTCCCATACTCTCCCAAGTGCAACCATAGCAACAAAAACTTTTGTTGCTACCTCATCTCTCCCTCATACAAGCTTCCTCTAAACAAGTATACATTAACAATACATGGAAGCAAGATACAATAAAAACAAGTTTCCAATTGACAACCGGAGAGTGAATCTTGGTCCCTCTCATGGAACCAGTGTAGTGCACCCTTGTCCTGCATCAAAATAAGAATCAAAAAGTGCTTTACCAACCACTTTTTTGCTGCCATAGTCATCTCATGAGATGGAAACATGAAGTTACAATATGGTGTCACTGGTGCACACCAAGAGACATATGGCTTCCCCCACAGCTCATCAAAAAGATAGCCAAAATCAATGCTACAAGTAGCTGCAAGTACATCATCATATAATATGCAAGAAGAAGAAAATATTCTTGATACATCATGCTGCTCAAATAATGAAAAGAATTACAATACAAAATGTGAAATTATACCTCCTCCATCATGTACTTGAGGTCTTGAGCTGAAATGGCTCAACTGAAAATTCTCCCTCACTCTCAATGAGTAGGAAGGTGGCTGTGACATCCTCTCTATCACCATCCAGGCTATGCATCTCTCCATATGCTAATATATGTCATGTTGGATGCCCTCCCAAATGAACTCCTCCATCAACTGGAAATATGCATCAAGGTGCATAGAAGAGAAGTCCTCATGTGCTGCATGTAACAACTTCTCCTTGAGACTAGAATATATAGTCAAGAAGAGCCTGCCATAGGAATAGATGACCACGTCATCCACCATGTATCTGTCATCTCCATCCGGGTCATCAGGAACCATGCATGCACCAAGATCCTTGGAGTACTCTACAAAAAGTCGAGACCTCCAATTAAGATCAATCCTCCTCAGTGACAACGCTGGTGAGATGGCATGTGAGGCTCCACTCATGATACTGCCTGCTACTTTGACATCCCCCATGCAAAATTTCTCCTCAAAAATCTTCACCTCTCCAAAATCCAAGAGTGGTGAACCCAAAGACAAGACATCTCTCATCAACTGAAGATCAGGTGGCCTCCCAGGGGGAATGCCTCCATATAGTGAGACATCAATGTCAAGAGTAGACTGTATAGATGATTGGGCAACCTTGCCCTTGCCCTCACTGCGCAAATAAGCCTGCCTCTTCCTTGCATTATCTTTATGAAACAGAGAAGGGTGTATGCCTCTCATCAGTTGATGCTTCTCTTCCTCATTTCCTCCTCCTTCCAACTGCAATGCTGCACAATCATGTTGTTCACTGATTGTGCTCGGACCCCTATGTATGAGATCCTGGGGAATTCCTTGCAAAGAAGCAAGAATCCCTCCTGTGGGAGAATGTGATCCTCCCTCCTCTACATGAGGCACTGGATGTGCTTTAGATATGACAGTGCTGTTGCCCTCCTCTTCAATAATGTGTGTGGGAAACCTTCCAACAACTTGATCCTTTTGTGAAAAAGAGACCCCTATGTCCTCTTGTTCAAGAATATGAACTAAAGGTCTTACCTCTGGAAATGTGAAATGCAAGATTCCATCTCCATTCCTCCATCTCAAGATAGATCTGGGCTCTTGGCTGCGCTGTGCACTATGGTGTGCAGCTGCATGCTCCTCCTCACCATGTGCAAATCTAGATTTTTCTCTAGATTCATCCTCCCTTGGAGATCCCATCTCCAATCTTGTGTTCTTCAGCTCTCCTTGAAAGCTCTGTATAAATTATGGGAGAAGCTTTTTCAGCTTATCCTCCCTTCCTTCTGCACACACTGAAGCTTTCTGGTATCTTTCCACCTCTTCTTTCTATGAAATGCAATGGGTTGAGATCTCATTGCAACCTCTTCTTCTTTGATACCCCCTTGGAATCTCAATGAATTTTCCCTATTTTTCTTGAGATTTGAATATGGATGAGAGTAAACTCATATTCTTCATCCTTGAGCCCTCTAATCTGAATTTCTAACTTCACAGGCTGAGCCCAGTTCGAAGCTCTGATACCACTGTAATATTCCGAAATGGAAATCAGCAGATTTTTCTCCAATGAAATGTTCCTTTGTCGGAAATATGAACAAGGCTATTTCAGAGATGGAATGAGTGGGAATTTACCAGATATGTCACCTCTAAAAAGAGGATGAGATCCGGAGGCTAGCTGGCCTCTTCTCAGGCTCTGTCTAAAGCTATATAAATATTCCTCCTTGAAAAAATTCAGAAAGCAAGAAGTAAAAATACATTTCCAACCATGCATGCAATAAAATACTGAAATGAACTCTTTTATCCCATAGATACAGCAATAAACAATCTAAATCCAAGAATAGAGTTGAAACAAAGCAAACTAGGTGGGCTAAACAGATCCCCCACTACTAGTATTTCCAGAAAGTGCTAAAACCCAAATACTGCAAAATACCGAAGTTGCTGCTTGATGGAATGCGTAGTAAATGAAAGGGTTTATACTTAGAAAATGAAGGAAACAATATATCTACTCATATATTAATAAAAAATTCTCAAGGAATGAGATCTAGTCTCCTTATACAAAAAGCAAGACAACCTGGCAAGGGTTTCTTGTCAAACTCTCTGAGTACAAAATGTAATATTCAGAAATCTCTGAATACTCACTGAAACATGAAGCATGAGAGTGTAAGAGGCTGATATAAATATGATCTAATGCAGATCCTTCAAAGGCTTCCTCCCATGAGATAATGAACCTCTCAATCACAAGGAAAAACCACAAAGAACTTGCCATGAAATCTGCCTCCAAAAATAATGCAGTTCCCAGCTACAACTGCGCTGGAAACTCTGAGAAGAGTGTGGTATGATACCACTGATCTGAAATTTGCTCCAAGATCCTCCAAAAAAATCTTTGGATGAAAGGAAATCTCCCTCCAACAAAATATTAGCTCAGAAAGTGGGATTTCAATCCCTTCCACTGCTGCACCCAGGAACACTACACAAACTCCAAAAAAGTTGTGCTGATGAACATGGTTGAAGCTTGGCTTGAAAACCTGATGTGGAATGTTGAATACAAAATCTCCCAATGATCTCCTCAAAGGAAAGAGGTGGGATTCCCGCCCGGGAACACCCAAGTGTTAAACAACATTGCTACTCTGCTAAACAGCAAGAGTAAGCAAATGTCAAGAGAGACATGAATATTGATAAAAAAACATGAAGAAAAATGCTCCCATCCTCTTCCTCATATAGAATACGAGTTTTCTTCTCCTTGGGCCCACCCAATTAGGTCTCCTCTATCCAAAGATGCTCTTCCCTCCAAAATTGCGTTGTTCTTCCTAGGGTTTCTTCTTCTCCAAGACTGCGCAGTTGACCAAGTCAAAGCAGCTGCATTTTATCCTTGTTCACACATTGAGGTGTTTTATTGAGCTTGAAATAATGCCTCCTTTCACACTTGAGTGTTTTTATCCTCCTTAGGAGACTTATGGGCTTTTCTACCCATTTAGTTGCCGATTATAGCTGCTGCTAACTCTAATGTTCCATTTAGCTTGGAAGCTAAAAATTTGGAACATTACAGATTCAAGTAATCCACTCACATTAAAAGATGTCATGTATGTTCCTGGTTTAAAGAAGAATTTGGTTTCTATTTCTATGTTTGAAGACCATGGATATGATGTGATATTCAGTGAAGGAAAGGTGTTCCTTCATCCCAAAGCGACGAGACAGGTGAAAAATATTGGGGTTTAAGTAAAGAACCTGTACAAACTGGATGTCGAAAACTATGTTGCATTGAGCATGCAAGCATAGAAGGTGGAGAGATGGGACATCGATGAGTTATGACATGAGATATTGGGCCATCTACACCATGATGCCTTGAAGATCATGCAACAAATTTATACAGGACTTCCAAAGGGTGCACTAGCGTAGAGAGATACACGTAAAGGGTGTACATAGGGTAAGTATACCAAAGCCACCTTTCACGATAAGGAAATCCGAGCAAAGGTGATCCTTGAGAGAGTTCACTCATGTGTGTGTGGACCGTTCTCGACAGATTCCATGACAAAATACATGTATTATGTGAATTTTGTTGATGATTTTTCAAGAAAGTGTTAGATTTTATTCATGCATAAGAATGATCATACGTTTGCTAATTTTTGTGAGTTCAAGGTACTTGTCAAGAAATATACAGGGAAGAAGGTGAAGGATCTTAGAAGCGACAATGGTGGAGAATATATCTCTAATGAATTCAAGAACTTATGTGCCTCATAAGGAATTCATAGAGAATTGATAGCACCTCATAACCTGCAATAGAATGAGGTTGCAGAAATAAAGAACAAAACTATTGTGGGAGCAGCACAAACTATGTTTCATGATCAGGTCCTACTGTTGCATCTGTGGGTGAAATCATGCAATACAACAATATTTGTGCAAAAAAAAATTCTTCATCGAATACTTGGGATGAGTACACCATAGGAAGATTTTTAAGGTAAGAGACTGAATGTATTGTATTTAAAATTTTTGGTTCATATGTTTATTTCCATGTAACCAAAGATGATAGGAAGAAGCTAGAGCCAACAACAGAGTTGGGTATATTTGTGGGGTACACTGATACACCTCACAACTATCAGGTGTACTTGCCAACACACATGATGAAAATGGTTAGAAGATATGTGAAATTTGATGAAGAGAAAGCCATGTGATTGTCCCTTAAGAGGGAGCTTGAGTTGCTTGCAGTTGAGGATCTCTTTGCTCCAAAAGATGAACCTTAGGATGTGGAGAAATGATCCAAAATATTTTTCTTGAAACGTGTTAAAGAATAACATGTGAAAATTGCAGCTTAAACAAGAAACTTTGAAGGCATAAACATACAAATAGAGAAGCAATTAACATCATGCAAGAATACACAGACTTTATATCGTAGTACTTCCTGGACGAACTCCGATATCAATTATGTGTCTTCTTGCATGATGTTAATTGATTCTCTCTTCTTATGTTTATGCCTTTAAATTTTCTTGTTTAAGTTGCAATTTTCACATGTAATCCTTTAACACATATGAAGAAACCAATATGTTACCATTCAGAGAAGTTCTCCAAGGCTGTCATCAATTACCCCACTTACGACAAGGAACTGTATGCCTTGGTCCAAAGTGTGAAAAAGTGGAAACACTACCTGATTGGCAAGGAAACCATTATCCATATGGATCACCAGCCCTTGCAATATCTTCAGTCACAGACCAAGCTACAACAGTCTCGTCATTTCAGGTGGATGGGGTTTCTACAATAGTTTCATTGTGGTAATAAAGTATAAGAAGGGCACTAGTAACAAAGTAACAGATATGCTCTCTTGCCCTCCTATTGCTTCTTTTGTTATTTTTTATAATGCTTCGTTGTCTTTCGAAAGTTATGCTTAAAAATACGCTAACAATGATGAATTTAAAGCAATATATGCAAAACTAACTCATGGTTTAGAGGTGGACAACTATCATTTGCAGGGGAAGCTGTTGTATCACCTTGGAAAATTGTGCATACCCACAATAGAAAGGGTACATGTAACCCATTTTGTAAAGGGATATGTGATGTGTTTTGTTTCAAATCCCTCTAATAGAAAAATCGAGCTCTACACACCACTCCCTATTTTTGGTCATCCATGGGAAAGTGTGTCAATGGACTTTGTAGGAGGTTTTCCTATGTATAGAAAGGGTCACGACTATTTGTATGTTGTCGTAGACCACTTTAGTAAAACGTGCATATTAATGCCTCGTAAAAATCAGGTCACTGTTGAGCAGACTGCTTATCTTTTCTTTCTGTTTGTTTGGGTCCACTTTGGGTTTTCCACATCGAGTGTGTCAGATCGAGACTCTTGCTTCCTTGGAGATTTTTGGACCAGCTTGTGGCGTATGATGGACACCAAGTTGAAGAGAAGTACATCATTCCATCCACAAACCAACGGATAGGCAAAGGTCTTCAACCGTACCGTGGTACACTTGTTGCGGGGCTATTGTAGCAAACATCCCAAATTGTGTGATGAACATCTTCCATATGTACAACATGCCTACAACTGAGTAGTGCATTACTCTACGCAACGTTCACCATTTGAGACATGTTTTGGTTACTTACCAAAGGATCCTTTTGACATGATCTATGGAAGAGATGAAGATGCCAGTGGATGTGACGATAGGGACAAAGCACAACAGTTCATCTGGCCGATACAAAAAATTCACCAAGCAGTGGGAAAAGAGTCAGGCTCGATATAAGGCTCGACATGATAAGCACTGAGTCGACCATAAATTTCAATTTGGTGACAAAGTGTGGTTCCATATCAGCAAGGATGGAATGAAGGGGGAAGGCAAGAAATTGCGACCAATCCGGTATGGTCCATTTACCATATTGGAAAAGATTGGGAATAATGCTTTCCGACTCGATTTTACAGTATACATGCAGATGTACTCGATCGTGAATGTAAAAAATCTAAAGCTTTATGAGCCACCATTGATTATGGACACCGAGGAGGTAGGATCGGTTCCTACAATGGATTACTTTGCACCAGAGTATCTCGATGAACTTCCAGAGGACATCATTCTCGATCAAAGAACCAAGACTTCACGACGAGGGGATGTGGAATATCTCTGTGTTGGTTTCAAAGGGATGCACCCAAGTAAAGCTAAATGGCTTGAAAAGGAGAAGGTGAGGGAGCAATTCCCTCACTTTCCTGTTGATTGATAAGGCTTTTGGGGTCCAAAAGCTCTTTAGTGGGGACGAATAATCTAGGTGGATTGAACAAGTCCAAGTACAAGTGGCTTAAGTACAAGGCTCAAAAATAAAAGTGTCCGAAATGTGGCAAACTTAGTGTCAAGTTGAAGATCTCATCTTTATGATTCCAACGACGCAGACAACACTCAATTTCGATTCGGTATAGAGGAGTTAGGATAAGTCAAAGTTTGAGGGTTGAATTGGTAAAGTGGCAGACTAAGGAGGACACAAATTGGATTTTTTCTAGCCACTAGATTTCGACCAGCTCCAGTTGGATTCTGGGCCAAATTGTAGGGTCGTTAATTTGACTCCTTCGGTAAAATTAACGAATTTAAAAATAAAATAAATAAATAAATAAATAAATAAATATATATATATATATATATATATATATATATAAGGTTGACGGGTGGCCAAACCCCGTCGACCCCTTCGCATATCACAATATAATGAAAATGTATTATTAAAATAAGGGGGTCGGTGGCCATTACCCCTCTGCCCCCACACCTCACGTCGCCACTCTATTGAATACGGGTGGGCGGGGGTTGTTAACCCACTGCCCAACCCTCAACTCATTGCCACATGCCGTATTTTGTTGCTAGCAAAGAATTCGGGGGTAGGCCTCCCAATGCGGGCTTGGCCCCCCACCTTTAGACTTACATATATATCCAGGCGGGCTTAAAAAGTTTGGAACGGTTAAAAAAAAATGTTTTCTGACTTAATATGGAGGGGGCAGGGTTTGACCACCTGACCCCGTCCCACAAACGATGGATCTCTAACCATTCTCCAAACGAATTCCTTTGGGAAGTCTGCCAACATCTTCAATAAAAACCAGTGATTTCATAAGTACGCCCAGGCATCCAGGAGCGGGCACATAAATCAAGACAGTGGAACCATGAGCACTGTGCAGGAGGGGGGTGAAACCATGATCTGAGCCATTTTCTAGAGGTTCCAGATTTTCACTTTGTTAGATTCAGGCAAATTTTATATGGATTCTTCACTTCTCGACACCACAAATCTAACTGTGTTGTCCATTTCTTTATCAGAGGTCTTCAATTTTCGGGCGCTTTCAACTATGGATGTATAAGGGTGTAATTTTTCATTTTATACTTGTACTTTCATTTTTTTGCCACTTAATGAACGAGGGCCTCCCCACTATTTGAGTAGTGCCTGGAGAGGTAGTACCTCCTAGATGAACTCTGATATTATTCTATGTCTTCTTGCATGATGTTAATTACTTCTATCTTCTTATGTTTATGCCTTTAAAGTTTCTTGTTTAAGCTGCAATTTTAACATGTAATTCTTTAACACATCTCAAATAAAATATTTTGGATAAAAAAACCACAAGTAGAGGAATAAAGAGTGATAGAAACTGCTCATGCAGGGTCATCCACCAATGATGGAAGGAAGCGCACTAGAGAAGCTGAAAGGTTGTTGCTAGATGTGAGAGAAAATGTGGGAGCACCCACATCACAACACGGGCAGATAAGGTCCCCAGAGTGGTACACTAGATACATGGCTCTTATAAGTGAAGGTATTGAGATAGAACCATCCTCTTTTAAGGAAGAAATGTAGCCAGTGTGGGTTGATGCCATGGTTGAGGAGTATGACTCCATTATCAGAAACAATGCTTGGGAAGTTGTCCTAAGACTAGTAGGGAAGTCAGTTGTAGGATCCAAGTGGGTCTACAAGCTGAAGCATGTAGCATATGGGAGTGTGGAGAAGCACAAGACCAAATTTGTGGCCATAGGGGTCTCTCAGGTGGATGGGATAGATTATGATGAGACTTTTGCACCATTCGCAAGGTAATCATCAATCAGATCCATCCCGGCACTCTTAGCACAGATGTGATGGAAAATACATCAGATGGATGTAAAGACAACATTTCTCAATGGAGTTATCGAGGAAGAGGTGTGCATTGAGCAACCAAAATGTTTTGAGACCTTAGGCAGGGAGTGGCATGTGTGCAAACTCAAGAGAGAATTATATGGGCAAGCACCCCATGTTTGGTATACCAGGATCAAGAGTTATTTCACCGGGTTGGGCTTACCAAGAGTGAAGCGGATGCCGATCTTTATCAGAATGTGGTAGATGGTAAGATTTTGATTATTGTTCTTTATGTTGATGATATGATATTGACAGGTGATGAGCAGTTCATAAAGTCTTTCAAAGAGGATATTGCAAGAGAATTTGAGATGAAGGACATGGGGCTATTGCACTATTTCATGGGATTGGAATTATGGCAAAGATACGGGGAGCTATTTGTATCTCAGGGAAATTATGCCAACTATATTGTCAGGAAGTTCCACATGGAGGGAAACAAACCCATGGAGACTCCTCTAACAGGAAACTAGAGGAAGGATGATGCTACTTAAAGCGAAGTAGTGTATTCTACTATTTACAGGAAGCTTGTGGGTTCACTCATGTATTTGGTGAACACATAACCATACATATGCTATGCAGTTAACCTAGCTTAGTCAAGATATGGTTAAGCCTACCAAGATATTTTTGAAGGCATGCAATCTTGTGCTGAGTTACCTCAGAGGCAATACAAAGTATGGGCTATGGTACAAACAGACAAAGGGAGTGAAGCTTCAAGGCTTCACCAATGTAGATTGGGCATGGATCCATCTGAAAAAAATAACACATTAGGAGGCATATTCATCATAGAATTAACAATATTTTCTTGTTACAATAGGAAAAAAATATCAGTTGCACTCAGTTTAGTAGAGGTAGAGTGCATGGCAGCCAGTGAGGCAACAAATAAGGCCATCTAGATGAGGAAGATACTTGTTGGTTTTTTTGGTTTATGGATGGATCCAACAGTGATATATTGTGATAAAAAGAGTTGCATCAAACTATCAATTAATCCAGTTTTTCATGACAGGTCCAAACATATTGATATTCGGTATCACCCTCTCAGAGATTGTGTGAAAATTTGGATTATGTCATTTGAGTACATTCTCATGAAGGAGCAGGATGCATGCATATTGACGAAGGCACTAGCAAGAAGAAAATTCAAGTTCCAAGGAGACAGGATTGGGGTAGCAGATAATCCCTATTTTTGAGAGGGAGTATTGAAATAACACACCAAGGGGGCTTCAAATTAAATTTTCCCTTAATTAAATTGGAAGAGTATTTTAATTTCATCTCATAACAACTTGGAAGTGTTAACTAAGTCAAGAAGACTTAGCTAGCTTAGATAATTCGAGTTGGAGCTCATTGAGGAGGCACATAGAGTTCATCCCAGATTTTAGGGGGTCTAGTTACAATTATTTGTGAGTTGTAATTAGTTAACTCAATTAATTGAGTTAAAATCAATTTAACTAGTTATAACTGAGAGATGAGCTAGTGATAGGTCCAGTAAATTAAATATGATTTGAATCACAAGTATTGATCAATCAGTTAACTGAGAATTCACTATAAATAGCTATTACATGTTAGTTATGAGGAAGGCCTAGTTGAGATTGAGGTTTAAGGGAAGATAACTATCAATTGTATAATTATAAAATTTTACAGGTGTGCATGAGGTCATCAGGATGCCTTGAAATAATTGTGCAATAAATTCTTGGGAATTTCCTTATTAATAGGGACATAATTCCTCTAGGAACGCATAAACAACACTAGTCGTAAAAAGGCTGAGAATTGATTAAGTATTGGATTGATTTTTCCTAGATTAGAGTGAGACATTCAATAGAGTGCAGATGTTTCTCAGTGAGGGAAATAACATTGTATTGTTTCATGGTCTTGAATTTATGCAATATACAAATAGCGGGGTTTTGAGAAGTTTCTTTCTCGAGATACATCTTGTGTTTTGTGATTGATTATTTCTTTTGCTTACTTGTTATCTAATTGTGCGATCATAATTGGTTTCCGAAATTGGTATAAGGATTCAATATTTTGTTTTAGTACATTACAAGATCATATTGAATCCCTTTGTATAATTTTGTACATATAATATGGTGAATAATGAGAAGAGGCCCAAGACACCTCTTCGGATGTCTAGTCTTTTAGCTCTAGACAAACTTGAATCCATGGAAGAAACTTTTACCCATGAAGTTGGGATTATGGCTATATGATGTGGAATTTGAAGGTGGAGCACCTAGTTTTTAGGTCTACATGGTATCTTGGTGAGTATTGATTTTTTCGTTGGGGTTGGGTGTCTCAGTTTTATTTAGGATTGTAAGTCACTACAAGGAATATACCTTCTAGCGGAGGTTATAATGAAGTTTTTTAGTGTTATAAAATTGGAAAATTTTGTTAAAAAACCCTCTGCTACAACATCCATTTGTGGTAGAAGATGTCTTAGCGACGCTGATAACAAAAATTCATTACAACTAAAAGAATCTGGGCAGTTAGAGGTTTTAGTAGATATTTTCTTAGCAATGCGGTTACTGGAAAAATTTCACTGGTGCACTACTAATATAAAAGCAATGATGTTGTAAATTTAAATAAAATCAATGTGACTAGAGAAAAATGTTTGGAGCACCGATGCTATAAAGAATCGGTGTTTTAATAATAAAAATACACCGGTGCCTAAAAATTATACTGCCTTGGTGCTTATATCTTCCAAAAATGCCCCATACAATATTTTTCAGAAAGTGCATCGAGGCAAGAAAACAAGTCTTGCAGCCTCGGTGCTTTTATCTTCTCCAACGCACTAGATCGTTATGTGTAAGAATACACTGGTGCTTCAAAATTATAATGCCCCGGTGATGTACTTTTCACAAAGGGAACTAGGGGAGGCAAAAACAATGTTGCAGTACAGGTGATTTTACCTAATCTAACGCACTAGTGAATTAAATATAACGATGCACTAGTGCGTTAAAGGAAAATCACACGAGTGCATGAAATGTATATATTATCGATGTGTATTTATTTTACAAACGCACTGGGATACCATTTTTTATTATTATAAATGTTGTTGTTGAAAAACTCATATTCGGAGCCGTGCACATTAATAAACTATATCTCAGTATCCGTTTTCCATTTTTTAGAAACATCAACCCGTGTCAGTGCAAGTATTGTGATTTTTAAAATCCTTTATTCAACAAAAAACTGACATATATCTTATAACACTATTAATATAAATTATATTTTGATTAATGCATTTGCATATGATGTTTTGATTGATTTGTTAGATCATAAAATTTCACATCTCTTCATTATAATATTTAATCATCCATATATTTAATCGACATTGGACGATATTTAATCATCCATTTCACAACGACATTGGACAATACAATAGAATAAATTAAAATGTGTTTTTATAATATATGAATAAGAGGCTCTTTGTCAAACAAAATGGGATAGTTATTGGTAACCCCTTGTCTTTCAATTGGGACACTATGTCCATTACATTAAACACAATGTCTGATTTTCACAAACAATTATTTAAAAATTACAACAACTTGCATTGATATCGAGATAGATCATCATGATTCGTTGGAACTATTGTGAGTGCTTGACCTACTTCCATGACTTGGGTTATTTGGACGAAAGTTTTGTTGATTGCATCAATTGTTTTCATGATCTTCTTCATGTTCCATCTACAAACATAAAAATAAAGTGTAATGAGTGTATCTACATTGGTGAGAATAATGAAAATTTAAATAAATAATATACACCAATGTACATCGAAAAACAATGTACCATAGAAAGAAATGAGTCCTAAATTATACACATTATTTCAAAACCAAATTTCATTCTTTATTTCAACAAGTCTTCTGTTGGCGTAGTTCCATATTTTGTTTCTTGCAAGTTTTATACCCCATAATAAATCATAGATTTAATATAAAGGATTTTTTTGTTCTATTAATTATAAACTCAGAGAAGTAAAACAACATAGATACTTACAAATTCCACAATTATTTTTTGATATGCCAACATATACTCACAACACATATTTAACCCAATGTCAATCAATTCTTCTTATGGCTCTTATTTGTATGTTAGCACCTGTTTGAGGACATTCAAGGATGGTTGTTGTAAAACAACTTAAAATATACAAAAATAAAATCTTAAGTTGTTATAAGTAAATATTAACAGTTACTCACAAACTTTGATATCAACCTTTTTCTTCCTTGTCGCCTTGTTTTATGTGTTGAATGCGTTTCATTTTGTTTTCTTTTCTGTAAGAAAATACTTGAAAATTAATATTTAATGTTAAATTATTTGTTTATATGTACCTAATTGAAAAATCAATGATTACATACATTTAAAGCACGTTGTTGTTGATATGGTTTCTCATGTGATGCAAATATGTCCATTTCTTTGACCATATCCTTGTACACTTGTTTGGACATTCCTATTGACATGTTTCGGATATCAGTTCGTTGATCCTTTGAGATTTTCATAATTTTCCTAAAAAAGTAATAAACTATTTTTATATTGATATATGAAAACTAAATATAAAAAAATTGATATCAATAAGTGAATTAATTGTAGTAATATATACATATAATTATAGAAAAATAATTTTAACTAGGAATATTACTTTTTGAAGAATTATTTTTTGTTGTTGTATGTTTTTTCTTTTGCAAGCCTGTCAGGTCTCATTGACCATTGCTATGGAAACACTTCCTGTAGTTTAAATATAACTTGGTTCATGGAATCATTGGCTTTATTTTTGTATTGTAAGAGGAAAGTACGTCTATAAGTTGTTCCTCTTTATCCCTCATAGTTTTGTAAAATCACCCCCCTCTTTCATTAACCTCCAACACCACTCTGGATGAGCTAATGACCAATTCATCGTTATTTACATGTTCTATAATTTTTTTCTTCTTAGAACGACATCCTTTTCCTTTGTTGTTGGTCCCTGTAGAACATTAAACATATGTGAATTAATAGATTGTTTGAAACATTTTATCTAATATTTGTAAGTATATTATTAATGAAAAAAAAACTCATATTGAATAATAGATTTTCATTCACTTGATTCATCTTTCTTCAATTTTTCCACTAGAATTTTACTCTCTTTTGCACTTCGATAAAAAAGAATATTATCGAGATTCCTCATTTTTTGGCTCCGAGTGACACACACTAACCAATACATATTAGTTAAACTTACATATAGTTCAAACATATTAATTTTGTAAAAAAATTACAAAGAACTTGTCTTTTATACTTTTTTGGATGTGCCATCATTGTGCTGATCAATATTTTTGTTACTTGACATATTATGAGACATTTTTTCATCAATATACAACATGTACCATTCAATACGACAACCATTAAATATATATTTTTAAATAAATCAAATAATTTTCAGCCGAAAGGAGGTCTTCTAGTTGGTGCAGTTATGTGCATAAACACATTGGTGCGTTTAATTTAGTAAACGAACCAGGGCGTTTAATTGTTGAGCACTGACAATGAAAGTTATTATTTTTAAATAAATTTAAATTATGACGATGCGATATGTAACAATAAAAGCACCACTATCATAGTAAAAAAAAAACATAAAAAACTAAACACAAGTTTTTTAGACTTATCGATGCTATTTGGCAGAGGTGCACTAATGCGTTATATTACACGGGGTACACCGATAAACATAATTCATTTAAAAAAAAAAGAACGAACATGTCCAATAGGGTTTGGATCCAATTCAATAATTACCCCTCCCCCCTACGTTACATGTCAAATGCCTTATATATAGTGACACAAACCCATTAAATCTAAAATTCCTAAATTGAAAAGCCCCAATTGTGAAGTGTTAGAGGGAGTTAAACCCTAAGGTGAAATTTTGTAGTCACATAAGCAAGATGAAGTAAGGGCTTAAGGTAAGTATTCATTTTTTTTGTTTTTGTTTTTTTGTTTTTTTAAAATTAAATCTAACAGAAATTGTGAAAATTTTTATTAGTAAAATCAACAGTAAAATTTAAATTTTTTACTATGCAGGGTTTTGAGTGAAACACCATACCTTTCAAATTCTGATCTTCTGAATAATTTTGTTGTTCAAAAGTATTTTTCTGCTCCACAGTGCTCCCAATATTGTAGAAATAACTCGAAATTTGTAGCTGCTAATGAATTCAGTCTGAAAACAAGAGACACAAATTTCTTCTACTCAATCCGTGGAAGAGAAAACATACAATAAAAACACATGCAATTATTCAACCACAATGAACAAAATATTTTTACTTGAGAACCCAACTGGGAAAAACCCCTCCTCTGTTTTGTATTATATAAGATGAGACAATGATCTATTACAATGACAACTTCAATCCTTAAAGCTCAACCTGCACTGCAATACTGATCTCTTGCTCTGCCTGCTTTGACCAATCACTTAGCCAAAATAGGCCTCCAACTTCCTCCGATTTCCTTGTGCAATTCCCAAGGAAATCATCTCCTAAAAAATAAGAAATCTCCTATTCCTTGCATAAATCCAAGAGAAATTGCTCACCTGCTCCAATATAAAACTTGTACACTCAATAGTATACAATTGATAATTAAAATGATGCCTTTTTTCATAATGCCATCCTCCCACATTTATCAATCTAACTGCTCCACCAGGGTAAACATGTGATGAAGAGTTACTATGATAAGATTCAACTCCCCCAGTATAGTTAAGGAAGTGGAATTGACAAACCAAAACCAAACTGACCTTCCTTAAGAGCTACAAGACCCCAGGGGCTAACCAACCACTCCAGGTTCCCAAAACCTAAGATAACCTACCTTTTGATTGAGCTAGGCCCCTAGTCGCTCCCATGAAAAGCCCTCCATGAGACTGTAACCCTCCAGTCGCTCCCATAACAAGGGAATCCATGCGACTGTAGTATTTTTTAGGTAGTTTTTTGCCAACAATCCCGAATTCTTAGCCAATTTTTCAGGGCTAAGACTCAGGCCTCTGCCCATAACTTTATGAAATTATTAGAAATTATAAATAACAGGAAGACAAGGCCTCTAATGCAAAACTTGAACAAGGAACTGACCTGACTCATCCTAACCATGAAAGGAATTTTTTCAAACACATCATGGACATGTAATGTATAGGTCATAAAAACACATCTTAACATAGGAACTTCATACTTATCTGAGATTCGTTAAGAAGGTCTCATGCCCTCTCATAATATATGAAAAATCAACTATTAGATCTTACATCCATTAACCATTCATTTAGTAATCAGAACATGATGAGATACATAACTAGAATCTGTCATAAATCTGTGCTTATAACCATCATATTAAGAACAAAATAATAATGATATAATAACCATTAAGATCACATAATAAAAATCACATTTACCCATAAAATACAAGAGGAAAAGAGCTCTTATTAACTTATGAAAAATCCAACCAAGTGAGGGACTTCCATGTACCACTCGACCATATATTGGGCTGAACCAAATCTCTCTTTCAACCAATCACCCTCGTGCCATATTCCAAGTGGGATCTCATGGAATAAAAAAAGAAAACCAAACCAAGGCTTCAAGAGGCCAAACTGTCTCAACCCTCAACTAGTGATTCCACCTCACGACCGGACATCACTAACCATCACTAGATCGGTCTCTACCAAAGTTATCTTGGGCTCCAGAGCATTTTTTCCAGCCTAGCTTCCAGGACTAGTAACTCAACCCACAATTTATGTTAAGCTCCAGAGAAATTGTCCAAATAAGGCTTCTATGACTAATAACTTAACCCACCAAGGGCTCTAGAGGATTTTTCAAACTAAGGCTTCCAGGACTAGTAACTCAACCCAAGATGTTATACGGATTTTAGAGCGTTTGTCTAGCGAAGGCTTCCAGAAACTAGTAACTCAATCCACAACCAATCAGAAAATAAATTGGAAAACCCACAACACCATGGCTATCCAGGAAATGTAAAGGCTAGGAGAAACCACTGTTAATCTAGGAAATCTACATGGAAATGACAAATCATAACCAAACAACCACATTTATATGCCATGCATGTCAAAACGAGAAAGGAAATCATACATGCAACTTGTTACTTGCAAAGAAAATCTGTTGTAGATGTCGATCCCACTCTTCCCTTACACTTTCTTGATTTTCCTTTGCCTTCCTGCTCTAAATCCCAAGTAAGCCACACTCCTCCAAGAGTGGTCCAAGAAAAATCTAAGTGTCCAAGAGTATGAGAGAGAGAATAACAGGGAGAGAGCTCGAAGCTAAAACTAACAAAAATCAATGAACTGATCCTCAGAAGCCTTTTTATCATTGAGGCCTCTAATTTCTTCATTTTCCATTATTTTCCTTCATTTTTCTCCTCACATGCAACCTGTGACCTTTCACCTTCCTTTTCTCCTATTTTACATTATTTTCATAAATAAAATGTCAATAAATGCCATATGCCTTTCCAAAGCCTTTGCCATTTCCTTTTCTAATTTCCATAGCCATTAATTAATCACAAGTGATCCCCATAACTATATTTTTTCCCAACATTCAACTTGGAATATGTGTCCCATGACCTTGTTTATTATTTTGTCTTTATTAACTTTATTACATGGATTTTTAGCCCAAGGATATTACAGAACCATCCCCCTTAGGGGAACACCGTCCTCGGTGTTCAATGACACCTACAACTATCAAACCATTGAAACCAAAACATACTACCCATGGATCTTTATAACTTAGCTCAATGCAATATTTACAATGAAAAACCTTCTAAAAAACATAACCAACATGACAACATAACAATATGAGAACCATACAACTTATTGGAGCTGTATAACACAACTTGTTGTGGTTATTTACAATAAAAACCATACATAAATAAGTACATATACCAAAAATACTTTGCCTCAACTGGAAAATAATGAAGGATACATAACCCACATCTGATCAACCATATCCCATGTAGCTTCATCAAAACCAAAGTGCCTCCACTGCACCTTAACTTACTCGATTGCTCGGTTCCAGAGCATGAGTATCTGTCTCTGAAAAATTCACTGAGGTTCCGGCTGGAATTTTCCCTCTGTTTCCACCTGTAATATATGCCAATCAATCACATGATCAACATCCTTAACATACTTCTTATGTAACGACACATGGAAAACATCATGGAATTTCACTGTCGGAGGCAGTGCAAGTCGATATGCCACTGGTCTAATCCTCTCAAGGATATCAAAAGGCCAAAATTATCAAGGTGCTAATTTCGCACATGGCCCAATCCTCAAGGAGCTCTTCTTGGGATTGATGCGCAAATACACATGTTCCCCAACCCAAAAATCCTTAAATTACCTGTGCTGATCCACATAAATTTTCTGCCTATCCTGTGCTTCCTTTAGTTTCTTCTTGATAACCTGCATTTCCTATTACATTTCTTCCAACATGTTTGGTCCAATCAATACCCTACTCACTAGATCACGCCAACTGATGGGAGTGTTACAAATCCGCCCATAGAGTGCCTAAAATGGGCTCATGCTCAGTGGCTCCTAATGAATATTGTTGTATGCAAACTCAACCAATGGAAGATAATCTTCCCACTTTCGCTGTTGATGCATCACATAAATTTTCAACATGTCCTCCATAATGTTGTTGACCCTCTTTGTCTCTCCTTCTGTCTGCGAATGATACGCTGTGCTGAAGGCCAAATTTTTACCCATTCATGCAAATAACTCTTTCTAGAACCTACAAGTGAACTTAGCATTCATGTCTGATACAATATTCTTCGGTACACCATGTAAAATCACTACATCTCTGATAAAGACCTATGCTACATCATTAGTTGAATAAGTAAAGCTCACTAGAATGAAGTGCACTACCTTTGAAAACCTGTCAACCACAACCATGATGGAATCATGCTGTCTAAATTTGCTAGGAAAATGTGTGATGAAATCCATGGAAATGACCTCCCATTTGCACTCTAGAATCATAATAGGCTATAGTAACCTACATGGATGCTTACATTTTTATTTTTACCTGTTGAAAATTCAAGCACCTAGCCACAAACTCTACCACTTCCTTCTTCAGATTCAGCCAATAATAGAACTTATTCACCACTGTAAGTGTCTTCTAATATCCCAAATGACGTGAATATGGCTTAGCATGAAATTCCATCAAGATAATCTTATTGAGCTCACTGTTATCTGACACATTGATCATGTCCTTATATTTGACCAAACCTTCCACTATGAGACGATAGTCCACATCCTAATCACTTGGATCCTGCTGTTACCTGTACATAAGCTCCCTGTACCTGTCATCATGTTGACCTTCCTGTAAAATATGATCTTGTAAATCTGTCCCATATGAAATCATAATTGTTATGTGATTTACTTGTACTCTTCTGCCAAGATTTCCCTTTAATGTACCTAATCTCAAATTTAAACTCATTGATCGTGGAAAACCACCTAGGTTTCCTGGAATTCAGATTTGGTTGGTAAAATAAGTATCTCAATCCACTGTGGTCAATCATCAAGATGAATCACTTGCCAAGAATATAGTGCCTCTAAATATTCAAATCATGGATGATCACTGCCAAATCAAGCTCATGTGTAACATAAATCTATTCGTGCTCATTCCATTTCCTTGATTCATAACATACCACTTGTCCTTCCTACATAAGGACTCCAACAAGTCCTCTCTTGCAAGCATATGTACACGCCACAAACTCTTTTTTTGGATATGCGATTTTTAGAACCAGAGAATTTGTCAACAATTGTTTCAACTACTCAAAACTTGCCGTACATTCCTCTATCCATACAAATTCCTTACCTTTCCTTTGAAATTATGTAATATAATAAGAAATATGTGAGAAGTGCCCGATGAACCTCCTATAATAAATTTCTGACCCCATGAATTATCTAACCTCATCCAAACTCCTAGGAGCTTCCCATTCCATCTTTTTCAGGTACACTGTTATGCATTCCTTGGAAACCACATGCCCCAAGTAATGTACCTATGTCTGGAAGAACTGCATTTACTAAGCTTCACATACAACTGATGCTATCTTAGAAATCTGAAAACCGCTGCTAAATGTTTGACATGATTATCCTCATTATTAGAATATATCAATATATCATCAATGAAGATAATAACAAAATTGTCCAAATATGGATGCAATACACTATTCATCAAACACATAAAAGTAGCCAGAGCATTAGTCAAAACGAAAGGAACTACACCAAAATCATAATGCCCATACCTCGTTTAGAAAGAATTCTTGTAGATTTACTCTTCTTTAATGCATACCCGATGGTATCCTAATCTCAAATCAATCTTCGAGAAGACCACTACTCCCTTTAACTAATCAAATACGTTATCAATCTTCTACAACAGATACCTGATCTTGATGATTACCTTGTTCAAATTCCTGTAATCAATGCATAGCTTGAGAGTACCATCCTTCTTCTTCATAAATAATACTAGTGCACCCCAAGGTGACACACTTGGGCTAATGTATCCCTTATCGAGCATTTCCTTCAACTAAAACTTTAATTGCATAACTATGGAGTGCTTGTCTTGTAAGGTGCCTTTGATGCTAGTGATGCCCCTTGTACCAACTCAATAGAAAATTCCACTATCTTGTGAGGCAGTAACTCTGTAATATCTGTGGAAAATACATCCTGAAATTGTTGTAGAACCGGGTACTTGTTCATGACTTCCACATCCTCAACATCCTTACCTTTAACACTGTAAATATGTATTGCAAATAACACACACCCTTTCCTGCGACTGCTCTTTTCTTGCATAATTGTCACCATTCTAACTGATGTTTCCTTCTTCTTACCCTGCAAGATCCTCTGTTCACCATTTTCATACAAGCAATCAATAGCCTTATCATAGAAATCTACCTTAGTCCTATGAAGATACAACCAATCCATACCCAACAACGTATTGTATTATCCCAACAGAAGCACATTCAACTGCACTAATGTAGGCATACCATTAAGCTCAAATACACAAACTCTTACCTAATGATGAACTCTTTTCTTTGTACATGTAGTCAACTGCACTAACCAAGATTATGCATGCACCTCCTTATTTAAACCACACTTATCCACCGCGTCAGGGTTAACATAACTATAATTAGATCCAGGGTCAATCAAAACAGAAACGAATTGATCACAAAACTTACCTTCCATCTCGATAATAAATGCTTGGTGATCCACCTGCTTACTATCTGACACTACATAAATACATGGAATAATATGTCCAACATCCCCCACTGTCTGTGCCTCCATAGCACTGTAGATCTATAGTTTTCCACACTGATTTTGCAGAAAATGTGTTCGACGATGATCCTTACCACAAGTCCAACACTATAAAGGCTTCCTGCCATCACCCTTTTTCTGCTCCTCAGAATGAAATACTTGTCCTATGTCATATGCATTGAATTTCTTAGGCGGTGTTGAATTCTATTTGTTACCTGTGTCCCAAGGTCTAGTTTGCTTCTTATCCCATTTTCCTTTATTCTTCTCATTACTTTTCCAATCCTGCTTAGTCTCAGACATGCTCTTCGATTGCTCATAACAATGTTTCAAATTTCTAATGGCTTCCTCTAATGATCTAGACTCATCAAACTTGATTATGTCCTTGAATTCTACCGACAAACCATTGATGAATATTTGAATCTTATCTTTCTCCTCCTTCAAATAAGGAACATACCTCAACAAATCCAAGAACCTGCTAGTATACTCCTCATCATTCATAGATCCCATATTCAAATCATATAATTCCTTTTCCCTGTCATCATAGTATCTATCAGATAGATACTTCTTCTTGAAAATTATCTCGAGCTCACTCCAAGTCAACTCTTCGTCATGAATACATCTGAAATTCTTTACATATTCCCACCAAATGTCTGGTTTACCTTTAAGACTGAACATAGATATTCTGGCCTTCATATTCTATGAGTAATCATGCAATCAAAGTAAATTATTCATCCGAAGCAACCAAGCTTCTGCATCCTTTGACTTCTTCATTTCTCCATTGAATGTAGGTGGCTTTTATTTATTAAAATAGTTTGACAAATATCCCCTTTCTCTCCTCCTATAAGGATGATAGCAATGATGGCCATGATAATGGAATAGAACTAGAGTAAATCCCGTATCATCTTTTTCCGACCTGTGCCCACCATGAGACCTGCTACCATGGGCTCCATTAGTCCTGTCCTCCTATCCATGACTAATAATAAGTGGTCCCTATCTTTACAAGTTTGAAAAACTTTGAAGGATGACTGAATTAACATCTGCTTGTTTCTCCCATGCCTTGGAAAGTCTCCCTTGTGACTGAATGATTTCTTAATTATCTATTTTGCAACTCCTTATTCATGCCTTCAAACCTCTCAAAGTTCCTAATATATCAGGAGAGTACCCACCACCATGTTGTTAATATGATCTATATGTAGAATCTCATGAAATATAATCCACCATTTTGCTAGTCATCTTCGATCTTCTTCTTCCTGCAAGTATATCATATAAGCTAAACCAAAACATAAACATAACCAACATACCTGAATATAGTTCAGGGGGGATATCTCGTTTGCAAGATCAACTAGATTAGGACAATGCATGTATAAACATAACCATAGAAACATGTAGACATCATCTCAATAATTATCCTAGTTACCATGCATGATGTCACAACTATAACACCAACTAGACATGATGCATTCACAACAACATATATAAACTGACATGCATAACCAATGCATATACAATCGACATGCATTCATGACAACCACATCCCAACAACAACATCGTCAACATCTACATGAAAAGACAACTGTAACCATGATTACTGCCATGCATACATAACAAACAAATAAACCAGAAGCATAATGAACACATATGCAACATACATGTATGCACTACAAACACATTCCGCCCATCTAGTCCAAGGGTTGAGCCATGCTCTAATACCACTCTATAACAACCTCCTCCCACATTTACCCAAGCTAACCAGTCCACCAGGGTAAACATGTGACTAAGATTTACTATGAAATGATTAAACTCTCCAAGTACAATTAAGGAAGTGGAATCAACAAACTAAAACCAATTTGACCTTCCTAAGGAGCTACAAGACCCCTGAGGGCTAACCAACCACTCTAGGTGCCCAAACCATGAGTTAACCTTATTTTTGACTGAGCTATACCCCTTGTCACTCCCATGACAAACCCTTCATGCGATTGTACCCCTACAATCGCTCCTATAACAAGGGCATCCATGCGTCTGTAGTATTTTTTAGGAAATTCTCTACTAGGGACCCCAAATTTTGAGCCACTTTTTTAGGGCTAGGACTCAAGCCTCTGCCCAAAACTTTATGAAATTCTTAGAGATGATAAATAACAAGAAGACAAGGCCTCTAATGCAAAACTTGAATAAGGACTTGACTTGACTCATCTAACCGTGACAAACATTTTGTTAAAGACATTATGGACATATAATGCACATGTCATAAAAACACATCTGAACATAGGAACTTCATACTTATCTGAGATTCGTCAAGAAGGTTTTATTCCATATCATAATAGCCCAAAATAATATATTAGGTCTTACATTCAGTAAACATTCATTTACTAATCAAAACATGATGAGATTGATAACTAGAAACTGTCATAAATTCATTCTTATAACCAAAATATAATCAACATAATAACAATGATAGAACAACCATTAAGACAACATAATAACAAGTACATTTACCCATAAAATACAAGAGGGAAAGAGCTCTTATTAACATATGAAAAATCCAACCAAGTCAGGGACTTCCACATACCACCCGACCATAGATTGGGATGAACCAAATTTCTCTTTCATATAATCAGCCCTGCGCCATATTCCAAGGATGAATGTGTGATATGATAGAATAAACCAATAAAATTGAACCAAGGCTTCCAGAGGCCAAACCACCTCAACCCTCAACCAGTGATTCCAACTCATGATCGGAAATCACTAACCATCTCTAGATCAGTCTCTACCAAAGTTGTCCAGGGCTCCAGAGCGTTTTTTCCAACCCAACTTACAGGAATAGTAACTCAACCCACAACTGCCACTGTGATCCAGAGCATTTTCCCAACCAAGGCTTCAAGAAATAGTAACTCAAAATACCAAGCGTTTCAGAGCGTTTGTCCAACCAAGGCTTCTAATATTAGTAACTCAACCCAAGCTATTATAGGGCTTCCAGAGTGTTTTTCCAATGAAGGCTTCCAAGAACTAGTAACTCAACCCACAACTATATGGAACATGAGCACCAATCAGAAAACAATTGGGAAAACCCACAACACCATGGCTATCCAGGAAATGGCAAGGCTAATAAAAACCACTGTCATTCTATGAAATCCTTTATGCCAATGATAGATCATAACCAAACAACCACATTCATATGCCATGCATGTAAAAAATAGTAAGGAAATCATACATGAAACTCGGTAACTGCAAAGAAAATCCACTGTAGCTACTGATCCTGCTATTCCCTTGCACTTTCTTGCTTTTCCTTTTCCTTCTTGCTCCAAATCCAAAGTAAGTCACAGTCCTCCAAGAATGATCTAGGAAAACTCCAAGTGTCCAAGAGTATAAGAGAGAGAGAGATCAAAGCTAAAACTGACAAAAAAATAAGAACGGATCCTTATAAGCCTTTTTATCATTGAGGCCTCTAATTTCTTAATTTTCCATCATTTTCCTTGATTTTCTTCCTTACATGCAACCTGTGACCTTTCACCTTCCTTTTCTACTATTTTCCATTATTTTCATAAATAAAATGCCAATATATGCCACAAGACTTCCCAAAGCCTTTTCCACTTCGTTTGTCAATTTCCATAGCCACTAATTAATCACTAGTGATCCCCATCACTATGTTTTTTCCCAACATTCATCTTGGAATACGTGTCCCATGACCTTGGTTATTATTTTTCCTTTATTAACTTTATTACGTGGATTTTTAACCCGGGGCTGTTACATTTTCCTCCACTCAAATAGGAAATTTGAATTGCATGCATGAATAGGGATTAGTGAATTAACAACAACTAATACTTCTTAACTGAACTCCTATTCAATCTATTCATGACTAGAGCTCAAATAACTGAGTTTCACTAACTATAAATCAACTAGATTACTAGATATTAAGAATCAACTCATGCACAACTCTACTTCTATCCCACAAACTTGAATTCACTGATTTAACTAAGTGACTTGGCCATGTCACTCCTGCTAACTGCAACTCAGGTAATCTTGGTGATTTGAAAATTCAAATTTCTCCATTTGACTAAGGCACAAGTCAAATGAAGCCTTTTAATGCTACAATTTAAAACTCCATCTTAGCAAGAAAATGGTTTTGAACCACCCCAATCTTGCACCTATGGAACTTGAACTTGCTTCTTGACAAATCCTTTGTCAAAATGTCTACATTCTTCTCCTATGTGGGAATGTAAAACGACATTATGGTCCTCCTCTTCAAACAATATCTAAGGTTATGGTACCTGATGTCTATATTCTTAGACCTATCATGAAACATTGGATTTTCAGAGAGTTTTATACAACTCTGATTTTTATAGTGGCTCAATGTAGGCTCCATCCCTTGACTCAAGAGACCAACCAAGATCTTCCTCATCTAAATAGTCTAGCATTTTTCTTGACTAGTAGCCATATAATTGACCTTTTTTGAGTTGAGTGCTACAAATCTCTATTTCCTGTTGTACCAAGAAAATGTTGCTGACCCAACACGGAAGATAGCTCCTGTTTTTATATTCTTGTCTGATGGATTACCTGCCCAATCTACATCTATGACGCCTTGTAACTTCACTCCGTCTATCTTCTTGTACCATAAACCAAAGTATATTGCGCCTCTGAGGTATTTGAGAACATGTTTTTTTTTTCCCAGTGAATCTTGGTAGGCTCCACCATAAATTGACTAAGATAATTAATTGCAAAAAAAATATCAGGCCTTGTGTTCAATAGTACATTAAGGACCCCACCAATTGTCTATAGATAGTCCCATCTACTACCTATCCTATAGAATCATCCTCTTTCCTCGAGTTAGTAGCTAGAGGAGTGTCCATGGGATTACAATCCTGCATATGTAATCTCTGAAGGATCTTAGAGGTTTACTTCCCCTGTCCAAGAAATATCTCTCCATCTCCCTGCCACACCTCCAAACGAATGAAGTAATGCATAAAACCCATATCCTTCATCTCGAAATATCTTGTAAGGCCCTCCTTACTAGACTAGATCAACCTCTCATCTCCTATCAGTATCAAATCATCTACATTCAGGACTAAGATGAACATACTATCATCTACCAAAATGTAGTAGAGTCTGGCATATTTTTCACTCTTAATGAATCCCAATCCATTGATATAGGAATATCTATGAGTGTACCAAGCACGAGGTAATTTCTTGAGGCCATAAAGGGCTCTCCTAAGTCTACACACATGTGTATCCCTATAAAAATCTCAAATCCCTTAGGTTTCTCAATGTAGATATCTTCCTCAACCACTCCAATGAGGAAGGCAGTCTTAACATCCATTTGGTGGATCTTCCACCCCATTTATGCTTCTAATGCAAGTAAGGTCATGATATATGAGTATCTTTCCATAGGGGAAAAATTATCCTCATAATCAACTCCCTCTACCCATCAAAAATATTTGGCCGCCAATTTGACCTTGTACTTATTAACACTGCTATCAGCTGCATGTTTCAAATTATACACCCACCTGGAGCTAATAACATATTTTACCTCAAGTCTAGGCACAAACTCCCAAGCATCATTCTTCATGATGGAGTCATACTCCTCCACCATAACATCTACCCACACATGCTAAGAAACTACTTCCTCAAAGGAAGAAGGCTCAAAATCAATTAGTTTTGTCGTGAGTGCCATATATGCAGCATATCTGTCTAGTGATATCCTCTGTCTACACAAGGAGATAGGAGCTCTAAAATTCTCCTGATCATCCTAAACCAATCTATCTACCTCCCTGGTTCTCTACCTCCATTCTTTGGAAGGCTATGTGTGAGTGGGTGCCTCCACTCGGCTTCGTCTCTTCTCCTCCACATGTGGCTGCTCCACAACATCTTGAGGATCTGACTATGGCTCCTCCTTTGAAGCTAGAACCTCCTCCTCTGGTGGAATGCTCAAATATCACCCTAGAGAGCTTCTCACGGCCTTCTACTCATCAAATATGACACCTCTCCTCATCACAACCATCCTGAGTGAAGGTGTTTAAAATGCAGCAAGAAAGGATCAATTTTGATTTTTCCTTAATTAAAATTGAGGAAATTTGAAACTCCACATCAACAGACAACTTGGAAGATTTAACTGAGGTGACATGGCTCTTGTCACTCAGTTAAGAACACTAAATTCGAGTTTATGATTTCAAGTTCATTTTACTTGAGTTGATTCCAAAAAATAGGAGTCTAGCTCAGTTAATTCAAGTTAGGGGCATGAAGTTCAGTTGTGTGCAATGGGTTTCTAAATTTTAGGGGCCTAGGTTGAGTTAATTTCATTTGTAGCAATTTAATTCTGTTAAATTGAGTTATGGTCAGTTAAACTAGTTCCAAATATCCGAGAAACTAGTGGAAGGTCAAGTTGTGCAGTGTAACTTCAATCACACTCAGTGATCATCTAGTTAACTAAATAGTTAACCTAAATTAGCTCATGCATGTAGAGAATTTGAGTTACCCAGTTGAGATGGAGATTCTAGGGTAGTGTACTATCGCTTGTAGCATATTCCACATTGTAAAAATGGTGCATGCAGTCAGAGGAAGGACATAAAGGAATTTCACAATCCAGATGAGGGAATTCCTATTTAATAGGGGCTAATTTCTCGGAGGAACAAATCAATGAATTAAGAGCTTGGAGGCTTGCGAATTTGGCTAATTATTGGTCAGGTTTATTTATTCACGTCGAGGATAGAAGAGACAAGTGCAGGTTGTGCTCAAGCTTGAGCAATCATATTGTATTCATCGAGATTCTTTGATTAATGCAATTCAAATAGTAAGGGGTTTTGAGTAGTTAATTTACCCTAAATAAATCTCTGTGCATATGTGATGTTTCCTTTTGCATGTTAATGATTTGTGTTCTCAATTGTGATTTTTCTTCCTCAAATCAGTGGAGTAGCTTCTAGTCTTGTTATTTAGTAAATTTCATGAGTAGTTTAGGATATACACATTAATTCCTACATGGTATCAGAGCTAGAATCACTGTAGAGAAGATATTTTGAAGTTGTCATTGCAGAAGGTGTAATTTAAAGATCAATGTTACAGGTTTTCTCCAGAACTGAAAAAGATGGCTTTCATTGGACTAAGGCTAGAGTATGCGTTGGAAGACACCTCTAATTTTTTTGCATGGAAGGTTCGCATGGAGGTAGTATTGGATGATAGTGGATTTCTAGAATACATCAAGATAGATGTTGCAAAGGCACAAGCATTTGATTCCCAGAATATTGTTCAATGGAAGAAAGATGTGGCCAAAGCGAGGATAATCATATTGGAGGGAGTACGAGATCATATTGTCTCGAATCTCCATGAAAAAGAGACTCTGTTCACAGTGTGGAAAACACTTACAGAATTATTCAAGAATAATAGTGACCACAGGAAGTTGGCACTCAAGGACATGCTACGAAGTATCAAGATGCAAAAGAATGATACAATTACGTAGTATTTGAGCAGGTTTACATAATTTCGTGATGAGCTTGGTGGGGTCAGTGTTAATGTATTTGAAGAAGACTTGGTAGCTCTATCCCTTTTGGGCCTTCCTAAGAGATGGCATAACTATCAATATTTGGTAAATGATAGGGAGAAACTACCAAGTTGGGAGCACTTATGGTTTGACCTAGTACAAGAGGAAATAAGGTGGAATACTAGAGATGAGACCTCATTCGAAGAAGAGGAAGAGGAATTTTCATTAGTCAACAAGGGAATGAAGGCCAAGGGGAAGAAATCCCAATATGAGGCTAATTCCAGCCAAGAGGGAAAGAAGAAAGACTTGTCTGAAATCAAGTGCTTTCATTGTCATGAATTCAGGCACTATGCCACGAAGTGTTCCCATAGGAAGGAAAGAAAAAAGGAGGCTATTGTAGTAGCAATAGGTTAAAATTTGGATTTATAGTTCGAGATTGATTTTAATCTCATTGCATGAATGGGAAACACAGTGTTGGGAAGCATGTGGTATCTCAACAACGGTGCCTCATTCCATATGATGGGGAATAGAGATTTTTTCAGTGACTTGGAGGAGAAAGATCTCTAGATGAACATCCAGTTTGGAGGTGACAAAAGGTACAACACGGCCAATATTGGTACAATAACCTTTCAGAGGGAGTTTTCCTCCCCTCTTAGACTCAAGGATGTGATGTTTGTTCTAGGCTAAAGAATTTTTTTGTCCCCATTTTAGTTTTGGAAGATCATGGTTACGATGTGATATTCAACAAAGGAAAGGCATTCCTAATACACATAACCATGGGAAAAATTAAGTAGATCGGGGTTAGAGTCAAGAAAATGTATACACTTTAGGTAGAAGATGCATGCAAAGCCTTGAGAAGCAAGGAAAATACTAGAGATATGGTGGTTGAGAGGGAGCATTGTAAAATTATCAACATGCAACCTTAGGAAATTGTGGAGTATCCACAAATGGATAAGAAGAGAGGAGGAAAGGTGGAGAGATCCACTCAAGCAAAGACCTCTAGTAGGGGGATATTTTGAGACAAGTGAGAATAGGGATCACATGTAGCTATACCTATAAGAGCGAGGTGGAACAACGTATATCCCTAGTCCAAGAGTTGCTGAAATTGGGGAAGGGTCCATTGAGGCATTGTCCTCATGAATCATTACCTTGCTATGAGGGCTCACAATATTCGGTAGCGAGATGATCAATTTTAGTTAGATACTGAGGAGTGTAAAGCAATGTTGACAACATAATAGGAGGTGCAGTAGTAGAGTTAGCAACAACACAATTTTCCCAGTAGACAATTGTAGACATAATTGATTGAGTTTTGTTTTGGATGCTTCTCAGTTTTAGATGTTGTAGTAGCAACAACAACAATGAGAGGTGTTGCATGCATTAAATTCCACAAGAGTAGGATTGGGGTGGCTGATAATCCCTTTCTTGCTGAGAGGGAGTGTTGAAAATGCAGCAAGAAAGGCTTAATTTTGATTTTTCCTTAATTAAAATTGAGGAAATTCAAAATTACACATCAGTAGACAACTTCGAGGAGTTAACTAAGGTGACATGGCTCTTGTCACTCACTTAAGAACATTGAATTTGAGTTTATGAGTTCAAGTTCAATTTACTTGAGTTGATTCCTAAAAAATAGGGGTCTAGCTATGTTTAATCGAGTTAGGGGCATGAAGTTCAATTGTGTGCAGTGGGTTCCTAAATTTTAGGAGCCTAGGTTGAACTAATTTCATTTGTAGTAATTTAATTCAGTTAAATTGAGTTATGGCCAGTTAAACTAGTTCCAAATGTTGGAGAAACTAGCAGAAGGTCAAGTTGTGTAGTGTATCTTCAATCACACTCAGTGATCATCCAAATAACTAATCAATCAACCTAAATTAGCTCATGCATGCAAATAATTCGAGTTACCTAGTTGAGATGGATATTCCAAGGAAATGTACTATCAACATATTCCAATGTGTGCATATGGTGCATGAAATCAAAGGGAGGACCTAAAGAAATTGCACAATCCAGATGAGGGAATTTCCTATTTAATAGGGGCTAATTTCTTGGAGGAACAATGCAAGGAATTAGGAGCTTGGAGACTTGAAATTTGGCTAATTATTAGTTAGTTTCAATCAGTTAGGCAGAGGATAGAAGATGCTGGTTCAGGTTGTGCTCAAGCTTAAGAAAACATATTGTATTCATCCAAATTCTTTGATTAATGGCATACATATAGTAAGGGGTTTTGAGTAGTTGATTTCCCCTAGATAAATTTATGTGCATGTGTGATGTTTCATTTTGCATGTTAATGATTCATGTTCTCGATCGTGAATTTTATTTCGTAGATCAGTGGAGTAGCTGATAGTCTTGTGATTTAGTAAATTTTATGAGAATTTTAGAATCTACACATTAATTCTATAGAAGGAATATACACCCAATAAATATGAGGTGTCTTTGTGTATCCTACAAATATCCCTCTCTTTGTAGTAGGCTCCAAATTTTTCCTTCTCTCTTTTGAGACATGACGATAGACCATGGATCCAAAAATGTGAAAGTGGGAGACATCCCGATTCCTCCCAAAGAAAGTCTCTTCAGGTGTGATAATTCCAAGAATTTTATGAGGGCTCTTGTTATGAAAATAAACAATTGTATTGCATGCTTCTGCCCACAAGTATATTATAAATCCTTGATCATGCAACATTTCTCTTGCAACCCCTACAATGCTTCTATTTTTCCTCTTTGCCACCCCATTTTGCTATGGGTTGTAAGGTGCATTCAACTCTCTTTTAATACCCTCCTTGGAACATAATTATTTGAAGTCATTAGACACATAATCTCCTCCATTATTACTTATCTTGGATTTCATTTTATGTCCAATCTCATTTTCAACTAAGGCTTTAAATTCAACAAACTTTGAAAAACCCCATCCTTATTCTTCATAAAATAGATCTAACATTTGCGGGAAAAATCATCTACAAATATCACATAATACTTGTTCTTTGCAACTGAGATTGTAGAAAATGGTCCACACACATCTGAGTGTACTAGCTCTAAGATGACTCTTTTTCTACTATCTCGGCCCTAGAAGGAGGATTTGACATATTTTCCAAGAGTGTATCCCTTGCAAACATCATGTTGATCAAGGGTGCATTTTGGAAGTCCAGTGGTGACCTGTTGCATTATTTTCAAATCTCCATGGTGTAGGTGTCCCATGAGCCTATGTAAAATATCTCTATCATCTCAGCCCTAAACATGTTCTTATAGAGTTTTTTTAAACCTGGACCCCCATTTTCTTTACTTGTCTAGTAGGAACATGCTTCAAATAAGCTTTCCCCTTATTGAACACCACATAATATCCACGATCTTCAAGTACAACTGCAAACACTAAATTTTTCTTCAGACCAGACACATACATTAAATTCTTTAGGTGCATATGGGAGTCCGACTCCATCTTAAAGGTGACAGTGCCAATCCCTTTGGTAATATACCTCCCATCATCTCCAAGTTCCATATGTAATTGTAGGTCCTTCTCCTCTTGTTGAAGATCAACAATAAAATTTCAGCACCCATGCTAGTGTGGGACTAGGAGATTCAAGCAGCACCTACACTAGTGTGGGACCATAGGTCTTTGCAGCACCTACACTGGTGTGGGCTAAATTTGGTGCATTTCTATTTTAGTTATTCCTTAATTAAGATGGACAATAAAATGTAATATAATCTCAAAATAAATTGTAATAGTTAACTGAGTGTGATAAACTTAGTTAACTCATGAATTTCTAGTTTAGGGTAGTTGGTGAGGCATGCAGAGTAATTCTAGTTGTAACAGAGTTTTAAGGGAGGTTTTGCATTAGTTAATGCCAGTTGTAATAAGTTTAACTTAGTTAAGTGAGTTAAACTAAGTTGTGCTAGTTTTAACTGTTAGATACACTAGTGAGAGATCAAGTGAATTCAATATTAATTAATTCATAATCAGTGATCTACATGCAACTGAGGATTTACTATTATTAGATGCATGCATGTCAGTTCCAACGGAGACCCAGTTGAGATCTAGGTGAAAGGGAAGTTGACTATCAGTTGTAGGATTATTGGGTTGCACCCATGTAACCAAACACTCATTGGATTTCCCATGATCCTTGTGCATTTTAGGAAGGCCAAAATTCCTATGGAATAGGGATTGCATTCCACAAAAATTGCGCAAGTAAGGCAGGCTATCTGGAGGCAGTAAATTGGCTAAGTATTGGTCAGTTTTATCTGAGACAGTGCAAGACAGTTAGTTGAATACAAGAGGGCTCTTATGAGAAGAGTTGTATGTAATTTTTTCATGTATCCATGTTGAATATACAATAAAATATAGTGGGGTTTTGAGCAGCAAGCTTTCCCTGGGAAATTATCTGTGTTGTGGATTAATTGATTCTTCTTCGCTTCATGTGATTGGCGATTGTGTTTTTAATTCCACAATTGATTTGTAGAAGTGATTCAGTATTTAACTTTAGTAAATCATTATATCAGATTGAATCCATGATATGCATGATTTTTGTATAATTTCTACATGGTATCAGAGCACAGGAAATCACAATAGTGAAGGAGGAGTTGAGTTTGTGACTGGAGAGAATTTGAATTTGCAGAAAGAATTTCTTGGTGCTACAGCTGATTCATGATCGAAATGGATTTCAATGGCTTGAGGTTGCAGTATGCACTCGAGTGAAGCTCAAAATATATTGCTTAGAAGGACAGGATGGAGGCAGTACTCGAAGACAATGGCTTGAAGGAATTCATTGACAATGATGTTCCTAAACCACTGTGACATATGCTGCAAATCTTGATGCATGGCAAGAGAAAGTGGAAAAGGCAAGGAGGATCCTATTGAAGGGAGTATGAGACCACATTGTCTCAAGCCTCCATGGGAAATACACACCATATGCAATGTGGAAGGCTTTGATGGATCTATTTTAGAGCAGCAGTGACCATAGGAAATTGGCACTAAAAGATAAACTCAGGAATATCAAGATGGAGAAAGGCGACTCCATGCCAAAATATTTAAAAAAGTTTGTCTAATGTCAGGATGAGATGGGGAGCATTGGCATAACTGTTGATATGGTGAGTTTAGATCTCCTAGGACTTCCGAAGAGTTGGCACATTTATCAAGACTCTGTCAATGGAAGGGAAAATATTCCAGATTGGGAATGAATGTGGTTGGATTTGGTGCAAGAGGAGTTTAGAAGGAACACCAGAGATGGATCTTCATCTAAGAATGAAGATGAAGAATATTTTTCTTTGGATGCCAAGGTGAATAAGGGGAAGGGGAATAAATTCCATTCCAAAGTAGAGTCCAAAGATGGCAAGAAGCGGGACATGTCCAGGGTGAAGTGTTTTCACTGTCACGAGCATGGGCATTATGCTACTAACTGTCCACAAAAGAAGAAGAAAAAGAAGGCTAGAGGATCTGCAGTTGGTGAGGCTTTGGCCTCACAATTTGAGCTTGAATTCTCATTGATTGCATGCATGGTTTCAATTTCATTGGGATCTATGTGGTATTTGGATAATGGTGCTTCCTTTCACATGAGGGGAGACAAGGAAATTTTCAGTAGCTTGGAGGAGAAGAATCTCCAAATGCATATTGAAATGGGTGATGACGGGCGGTACAGTGCTACTGTGATTGGTACCATTACCTTCCAGAGACATTCAGGTAAGCCCTTTCAATTAAAAGATGTAATGCATGTGCCAGGTTTGAAGAAAATTTTAGTCTCAGTTGCAATGTTGAAGGATAAAGGCTTTGATGTTGTTTTTAGTGAAGCAAAAGCTTTTTTATGACAAAAAACAATAGGACAAGCCAAGAAGATAGGGATTCGAGTTAATAATGTCTACAAGCTGAATGTAGATGGTTGTGCAAAATTGATGGGCAAGGCAGACAAAGTGGTGAGGCGGGATGAGGGCGAATTATGGCACAGGAGATTGGGCCATCTTCACCATGGAGCCTTGAAAGTCATGTGACAGATTTCTTTTGGTCTTCCCAATGGTACACTTGCACAGTCAGACACATGCAAGGGATGTACTATTGGAAAATATGTAAAGGCCACCTTTCATGAGAAGGATAATCGAGCCTTAGGGATCCTTGAGAGAGTTCACACAGACATGTGTGGACCATTCTCTGTTGCTTCGACAACAAAACATAAGTATTATGTCATATTTGTTGATGAATTTTCTCATAAGTGCCAGATCTTCTTCATGCAAAAGAAAGATCACACATTCTCAAAGTTTCTTGAGTTTAAGGCACTGGTGGACAAAGACACGGGGAATCAAGTGAAGGCTCTTAGGAGTGATAAATGTGGAGAGTACATATCTAACGAATTCAAGAATTTTTGTAGTAAAGAAGGAATTCAAAGAGAACTGATAGCGCCTCATAACCCAGAGCAGAATGGGGTCGTTGAAAGAAAGAACATAATGATTGTGGGTGCAGCAAGAGCGATGTTGCATGATCAAGGCCTACCGATGCATCTGTGGGTGGAACCATGCAACACTGCGGTATTTGTGAAAAAACATTGTCCTCATAAGATACTTGATATGAGTACATTTTGTAGTATTACAACAACCCCCCTTTTTTCTAGATAAATAGTATAGAAAGAACAATGGGGACCCTTTTAAATAATTACTAGGGTTAGATCAATTTTAGAACTTAGAAATTTGAACCTATTAGGTTAAGTTTTTTTTTTTGATAAAAAACATAAGAACATAAGGAAAAAGTGCTCCAAGGAACCCATAAAGGACTAAGAGTACAAGAAGCAGGAAAGAAATCACCGAAACAGAAGACACCGATAAGCGAAAAGCTGAAATGCCGATATGCGAAATGCCGAAATGCCAATGTATGAGGTTGCGAAGTAAGTTATATAATGAAGAGCGATATC
The DNA here is from genome assembly GCA_034641835.2 of Pinus albicaulis. Classification (NCBI taxonomy): domain Eukaryota; kingdom Viridiplantae; phylum Streptophyta; class Pinopsida; order Pinales; family Pinaceae; genus Pinus; species Pinus albicaulis. Next base: position 984,702,043 of record CM076576.1, read on the forward strand.
ACAAACTGTCACATGACATATGCAGATATCGCATTCCGTCATTCAAAAGGAAAAAACCATCGCAATATCGCATTGTCGCATATCACGCATTGCTGCAAAACATCAAAATTTGCTAAATCATGAAAATTCCGATTGATGGATCCCAATAAGATAACAAATGTCAAATTCACATGAATCCTAATATATCAATTTAATGATAATTTAGGTGTTTTATGATCTCGAAGTTTGTAAATGATTTTATAGTTATTTCAGATTTAATACCGAGGATTCCCATTATGCATGAGTTAAGGTGATACGACAATTAATATCATTGGATGTTATTTTAGCTTACGCTCTCTAGTTTTTCTTTCAACAGGGCAATTCCAACAACTTAGGCATAAAAGGATGTCAAGGCTGATTAAAGAACAAAATAAGTCTGCCACCCCACCTCAGTTAGTTATTCAGCAAGAAGAAGATCACGAGATGGCTCCTCTAGTCTCAGACACAACATGCAACCTAGAAATTGGTTCCTCAAGCTGGGAAGGGATTTATAAGTTTTTTGAGAATGAGAATCCATAAGTAATTTTGAACAGAAAAGCCGTAGCTGATGATTCTGCATCATGAGATTCAGACTCATGGTACGACGCAACTAACTCTTTTCTACACATAATTGCTACATGTCCTAAAATTCTGCCATACACTGACATAGTAAGATGGGTGTTAGATCATGTGGACATATGAGATATAAATTTTGTTACCAAAAGCAGAACAATCATTAATTCTCTCAGGCCTGCAGATTTGAAGGAAATGTAAAAATTTCCCGAACCCCACAAAAGATATGACAATTATTTTGTTCAAGAATTTATGCGAGAGAATGAGCACCCTTCAAATGTGATTAAGGATTGGAGAAATGATACTAATCGACATAAACACGAAGATAAGCATATGTACTCAGTAGTTTCTCTTAAAATCCCATTCTCGCAAATTTCTGCAATGACGTGTTGTCTTTTTGGGTCTTCAAATACAACCAAGTTTAAAGAAGATTGGACACCCTTAATAGAAGCAGACTCTGACAACTATATTATTGATTGGGATAATATTTTGTCTAATAATTTTATTATATGTATCACTGTCTATAGAGAAAATTGGAATCTTCCATCCAATACAGTCACTCCTTTTTATATGAGTTCATTTATCCTAGATGCTATTTGTTTTTCTACTGAATTTCCGTCGTCAGGATGGAAATGGAACAGAGAAGTTAAAACCCCCATATTTGTACAATTATAATTCTTTTGGGAACCAAAATACCACTCCCATATGTTTAGAATATGCAATGATGTAATGCTCCCAGTTTTTCAAATCATTTTCGAAAGGAAAATCTTTAGAGTCACCCATGAAGCCAATAGAAATCTCAGGTCTATAGGAAGATGGTTTGGTGAAGAATTTTTCATGTACATTTGAGTTTTCGGAAGTCATGCTTGCCCTCATGTCCTGCCCTTATATATACCTAATAAATTATTGGCCAAGGATATTTCTTATCATACCGTAGGTAATGGGTTGACTAAATTTCTGAAAGAAGCCAAAAATACAATTTGGCCAACTTTTCCTATCACATGTGGGTCATATACTCTCGAAAAATTCAAGCATGCATGCCTTGAAATTGATCGATTAAAACCCTTCAATTTCCAAATTTTTCCCAACAGAATTTATGATGCATATGGTGTTGCCAAAGAAATAACGAATCAAGTTAAGCTGCGGTGTTTGCAAGCGAGCCTGATAAATTTGACGATGTGTTTGAATCAATTCCAGAATTATCAAGGGTTCTGCAAATAGCAACTGTGAAATTCAATCCAGAAGAATAGATACAATTCAAACAATATTGTGAATAGATGAATTCTCATTTTCTAGACTACATGTTCAACAAGCCATTTCCAGAACAAATTCAAATTCCTCTAGTTTGTGTTCAAGTGCCAGAAGCAGAACAAATTCAAATTCAAGTTCCTCAAGTTCAGATTCAAGTGCCAGAAGCAAAACAAATTCTGATTCTGATTCCTCCTGTTTAGGTACAAGTACCAGTGGTAGAATAAGAAATCGTAGATGTTCCACAAGAAGAGAGATTTAATCAAGACTGGGAAAGTTTTGAAAAAGCATTATCTGATACTAATACTCTTGCTGGTCAAAATGTTATTTTCTTAGAAACTATTCCCACTAAAGATCCTCTAAGAACAACAATTCATGTAGGTGAATCAAGCATTCAACAAGTATCCTATAATTTAAATGATTCTTAAGATCAAAGAGAAATTCGAGAAATATCATTCATTGCAGAGGTTTCCGAAATTACTATTCAGAAAAATCAGACACAATGACAAGAAGAAACAATGACTGAAGACATGGAGATTATCCCTTCTTTTCCTACAACAGAAATAATTATGAAGATTGAAGAAATACCTCCTTTGGAGGTATTTTACAGTCCAAAGCATAAAGCTATTGTATCCAGGTCAAAGAAGAAGCGAAAGATTGAAGATTCTCCAGAAATACCTATGGACACAACATCAATGCAAGTTCTGTGGAAAGGAACACAGTCAACTCCAGGAAAAGAACTTAGCCGATTATATCAGTTTGCAGGTGCTTATGTAGACAAAAATATTCATAAGGAAATAGAGATTGAGTCATTAATCACGGAGAAAGATTAGAAAATGACTCAAATGGAGCAAAGTTTCTTCAATGAAAAGCAAAGGGTAAAGTAGGAGTTGCAATCAAATATTAATAATATGTAAATTTAGTTTGAAGGTCTCAAGCTCAAAATCGAGAAGGAAATTAGAGAAAAGGATTTACTAGTCCATCAACTAAAACATAACATTCAAAAGCTCCAGGGGAATCCAAAACTTAATGAGGTAAAGAAAGAATCAACTGAACTGGAAACATTGCTGGTAAACCAACATACAATTTTCTATCCAAAATACCAACAGATTCAAGAGCAGATTAAAATAAGTGATTAGTTACTCACTCAAATTTCTGATTTGAGGATTTATTATGAAGAAACTAATGATAAAGTGTCTAAGTATTTATATTGGCAAGACACAGTGCAAGGGAGAGCGACTGATCTTCCTCGCCTTGAAGAATCAATAAAGGATATAATATTTGGAGATTGGGACATGAAAATGAAAAGTGCAGAATTAACTATCATTAGAGATAAAAACATGTCATTTAACATCTTCGAGTATATAAAATATTCTCTTCTACAAGCTAATCTTATCTAGGAAATTCCAAAAGGCACTATGCATGAAGTCAACCTTTTGAAATAATATTGGCAAGAAACATCAAGCAGGAAATCTCTTGACAAAGAAAACTTGACAAAGATAAATATGGAAATTTATTGGTATTTGTTGATCATGTCGCATAGTCAATTGGGAGTGATGAGGTGTATTTCCAACATAGCAGTTCAACTTCTTCTGAAACTCAATGATGAAATATTCATGAGCCAGATGAGAATGCAGCCAATGCATCCCCCTAGCTCGAATATATGATCAAAGCTTGCCATCTCAAAGAACAATTAGAGAGTGGATCTGAGAAACAGTCTTGAGACTGTTATAACTACTGCATTTTAATTTCCTAGCTTTTAGTTTATAGTTTAGATTAGATTAAGAAGACTTCTTTCAAAATTCTTCTATTTTTGTAATATTAATTAGTATTTAAACCCCTTTCATGCATTTAGAAAGGGGTCCATATTTCTGAGAAGGTGGCTTTTGAAACTTACATTATTGTTTGAACATAAGTATCTAATTGAAAGTCTGAGCCCAGAGGATATCTTTTTATAACTAAGCTATGATGCAATGAGTACTATTATCTGTTTATTAGTCATTTTATGTTTATGATATTATAGCAAACTTGTTTCTATCTATTAGTCTCTTTCTCATAAGCATTGAAATGATATATATTATTATTACTATTGATAAAATGTATTGAATGATATGCTGTTAGATAAGTGACTTTGAAAGTTGTTATATGATTAATTTTCTTCATCAACTAAATCAATTACATTACTTTAGTTTCTTTAATGTGCTTACATTCATTTTAGTATGCAAATGATCTATATTGTTTCATGCTTATGAAATCTTTCTCTGTAATCATATAAATCAGTCCATCTCGGGAAGTATTTAGAATTAGTTTTATTAATGTTATTAGTAGAATAGATCATTCCAATTGTGTTGATTTTATTCCATCATTTTACAAACTCATTTTTATACGGTAAATTGGTCCCTATATCCCTAGTGGGACCCACGATTTCAACGGAAAAGGAGTATCAAGGAGTTTCACTGACCTCTCGGCTGGGTGGAATCCCTAATGTTGAGGAAGTCACTCTTCATCCTTCAACATTTTTGGCGCTAGATGGAGGGCTTCCGACTATGTATGGTATATAAAGCTGAATCTCAATTGAAAAGCCAACATAAGAGTCAAAGTCCCTCCAAATTTTCTACGGATTCTAGATCTCATTCACTATCTCCTAGTCATAAGCCTAAAGTTTTAGAACCATTTCTTACATCTCTTGAAACATTACCTTGTAGACCTTCTTCAGAACACATTCCTGAATCTCTTTAAGTTAAGTATTGGATTGAAATATTATAACAAATATCTATATCGCCAGATAAGACAACCAAACCAGAAGTTTCTAAAGAAAATATTACATCTAAATTTCGAAGTATTGGTGTGTTAACTAGATCAAAAAGTGAAAAAATTGGGATAACTCCTTTTGAGTTTCCTATTTTATATCATCGTAACAAAGAAACCACATCAACATCTCATTCAGGTATCGATGAGATCATATTATCTTCATTTCCATTTACTTCCACCATCTTCTCTAATCAACCCATTTCTACTCAAACAATCATTGCTACTGTAAGTAGTACTAGTCTAGTATTAAGTTCTTCTCCATCCATATATGCTTCTGGATGCAGTAGCTCATCTTCACAAGCACCAAATCAAACAATGGAAAATCTACCATGGGTTAATTTGGGAGCTGTGCAAATGTAAAATTTACATCCTCTCCCCGATCTTCCAGAAAAATGGTTACCAAAATATAATCCCGATGATGGTCTTCCTGCTGAAGAACATCTAAATAATTTTATGCTGGCTATGAATCTCCATAGTAAGTAACATGAAGATGTTGTAGTAAGATTATTTCCTTATACTTTTCAAGGATCTGTAGGATCCTGGTATTTGTCCCTCCCTTTCGATTCAATAGGAGATTGGAATATTTTTCAAGACTTATTTCTTGCTAAATATGGCAATGATAGGACAATTGTATCCTTAATAAATTATCTTTCTAATTTAAAAGCTAGTTCAAATATTTAAACTCCAGGTTTAAAAAGTTATTGAATAAAATTCCAGCTGCTTCTCGACTAGGATTGGATGTACAAATAGAGTGGTTCATATCTTCTCTTCCTTCTAATATAGCAATTTTTGTAGATAGATCCAATAAGCCTACCCTTATAGAAAATATGAAGGAAGCCCTGTTTGTGGAAAGAAGAATCATATCTTTAGAAAATAAAATCGAGTTAGAAGACAAAAAATCTAAAAAAGTAACATTCAAAGATGATCAAAAGAAGAAAAATCGCAAAGATCCTTTCGATATTGAGGGATTGCAAAAGGTCCTAAAAACCATGTAAAATGAAATGGTTGAAATAAAAAAACAAGTTGCTGAGGCTTCTACTAAAAAACCCTTTAGATCATTTAGAAAAAAACAGTCATCTGTCTCATAGCCTCCCAATATCATTTCTGATGTTGAATTTGAAGAAGAAGAAGAAGAAAATACAACTTCTACCGACGAATCTCAAGATGAAGAAGTAGTTGAATTACATGGATTATGGGAATTTTTCTTACATTCCTTTGATGAAGAGATAGAGTCTGAAGCAATGCCTGTAGGCACTAGAAGTAAGGCTTCCGCATAACCAAATAAATCAATTTATAAACAGAAGGTCCCAACTTCTATTGCTAAAGACAAACCCGTTAATAAAAAACCACCGATCAAACCATATTAGCAAGTTATTACTGAATCTCAGCCGATTAAATTTGTACCCAACCCTCAATCTAAAAATTTGGTAGTATTTGATACTATTGAATACAACATTGTTGAGGATATGAAGAAGATGAAAGCTAATATTTCTCTTCACGAAGTAGCAAATTAAAGCAACAATAGAATATCTTATTGAAATATTTGAATGCAGTTACCGCATCTCCTCTTCCTTCAACTGTTATTGCTAAAAATACTAATGGGATAGGGAAACCTCCAATTGACAATTTAAACAAAGTAAATGCTTCAAATGCTATTTTTATTGGTGATAGATCCAATTCTCATACACCTCCTTTCCTCTTAACTTATGAAATATACAATAGAAATGTTCATAACTATTTGATTGATTCTGGAGCATCATCCAATATAATGCCATATTCAATTTGCGAGAAGTTAAATATCACACCCCATAAATCATCAGTTAGCATAGTTCAATTGGATAGAAAAAAATTTAAGGTCTTAGGAGAGATTAACTCGGTAAGTATTCGATTGTCATCAAATCCATAAGTCGCTCAAATTATCAATATACTGATTGCCAATATCCCTGAATTCTACAGTTTAGTTCTTAGTAGAGACTGGTCTGAAAAGTTACATGGATTTTTGCAACGGACTGGTGTCACATGTGGCTTCCATACAATGAAAAACCCAACCAAATCAGAGTTGATCGCGAAAAGCATATGAAATACTCAGTTATAGATATTGGAGAAGAAAATGAACCCATAACATTCAATAATAATATTTTGGGTAATTATTCTACAGATTCATTTTTGGGCAATTTTAATGCTAAAAGTTCACCTTTCTTGATCGATTCTATTAATTCACAAATAGAAAACTTTTCCCAAAATAATTTATCCAAATACTTAAATTTCGAAGAAGAAACAATAATCCATTCCACGTTTTGGAAACTTTTCTTTGATGGATCAAGATCCAATGATGATGCAAGAGCAAGATGCGTACTTGTTAATCCAAAAGGTGAAAAAACTATGCTAGCTTGTAGATTTGAGTTTGAATGCACTAACAATATTCCTGAATATGAAGCTTTAGCTCAAGGTATTCGTAAAGAAATAAGTCTTAATATACAATATATTCAAGTATTTGGAGATTTAGAAAATGTCGTAAGACAAGTATGATACACTATTCACTGTCTCTCAAATCACTTGAAACATTATCAATATCTGGTTCAAGGCCTCACATCTCATTTTTTAGCATTCAATATCTCTCATATTCATAGATCACAAAATGCTAATGTTGATCTTTTGGCTAACGTTTTATCCAAGCTAATTCCACCTGAAGATTTTAGTCCTGACAGATTCTCTATCGAATTGATTTTTCGTCCATCTGTGCCAGATAAGGTTACTAGTTGGCGAGTCTTCAATGACGATGGTGACATTTTAAGTTTTCTTACTTTTGAAAAATCATATGATGATCAAATTCTAGATGAATATGAACATGTTAATAAAATCAAGCAACAAGCTGATAAGAATCTTTTACCAAAGTCTGTGGTAAAACTTGAAGATTTATACGATTTAAAAGACAGATTCAAAAAAATCAACAATTTCAAACTACAAAGTTCTACTTTGAAGTTTGAACTAGTTAATTTAGGATATGATAAAGAACATCAAGATATAAATATAGGGCTTACCCTTTCATATGAAGAAAGAAATGCGTTCATTTCCTTATTGAAAAAATTCAAAGATAATTTTGCATGGAATTATGAAGATCTTAAAACCTACAACCCATATATCATTCAACATATTATTCCTATGTCACCTGATGTTCAACCCATCCAGCAAAAGCTCAGAAAGATACATCCAAATTTGGAAACTCAAATAAAAAATGAGTTAAACAAACTTTTGAAAGCTAAAATTATTTTTCCTGTTAGACATTCAAAATGGGTTTCTAATCTAGTACTTGTAAGAAAAAATAATGGTGATATCCGTATTTGTATTGAATTTATAGATATAAACAAAAAATGTCAAAATGATAATTTTCCTTTACCATTAACATAACTAGTTTTACAGTCAGTAGCAGGTTCAGAATTAATGTCTTTTTTAGATGGATTTTCAGGATATAACCAAATTTTGGTTCATCTAGAGGATCGTTTAAAAAATGCATTCAGAACAAAGTGGGGAACCTATGCATACCAAAAGATGCCATTCAGATTAATGAATGCAAAAGAAAATTTTCAGAGGGCCATGGATATTTCTTTTAAATAATTGATAAATAAAACAGTGGTCGTATATCTTGATGATATAACCATATATTCAAAGAAGAGAAACAATCATTTGCATGACTTAAATCATATTTTTGAAAGATGCAAAAGATTTTGGATTTCTTTTAATCCAAAGAAGTCAATTTTTTCTTTAAGTGAAGGTAAACTTATTGGTTTTATCGTCTCAAAAAATGGAATTTGTATTGATCCCGACAAGATTAAAACAATTTCAGAAATTCCACTACCACATAAAAAAAATCGATGCAATCCTATAAAATTCATAAAACGATTCATTCCAGATTTTTTAGATATTTTCCTTCCATTGCAAAATATGATAAAGAAATATGATTTGTTTAAATGGGGATAACATGAAAAGGAAGCATTTCAAATTATTAAAGAAGCAATCACCGATGCTCCCTCTCTATCAACTGCAAATTCTACCAACGATTTCATTCTATATACTTTCACTTCTAATCTATCATATTCCGCGGTATTAAATCAACGAGATGATAAAAATATTGAAACTCAAATTGCCTTTTTTAGTTCTAATTTTTAAGGAGCTGAATTGAACTATACATAAGTAAAAAAACAAGCGTTTGCAGTTTATAAAGCGATGAAATATTTTCTCCCTTTTCTTCTGAAAGCTCATGTAAAAGTAATCATTCCTTTCTCATCAGTCAGACAAGTACTTATACAGAAGGAACTAGGAGAAAAGAGAGCCAATTGGGTAACTGCCATGCAAGAATACGACTTAGAAATTAAACCTGCTAAAATTGTCAAAGGGCAGGGGTTTTGCAGATTGATTACAAGAATGAATGATAAATCACTTGATGAGGTAACTGGTACTGTTGAACAGTTCACTGAGGTAATCAATACTAACCCTCAATCTCAATATGATGATTTAATCTTTTATCTAAAGAATGGTCATGCCCCACTTAATTTAGATTCTAAAAGAAAACGAGCATTAAGATTGAAGGCTAATCAATATCAATTAGTCAATGATGTGTTGTTCAGAAAAAATCATGATTCCTTTTTACTCAAATGTTGTGAGAAATCTTAAATACTTAATGTGCTTCAGGAACTTCATGATGGACCATCAGGTGGACATTTTAGTGGGGATACCAAAACCCATAAAATTTTACATGCAGGTTATTATTAGCCAACATTATTCAAATATGCACATAGCTACGTCAGAAATTGTAAAACTTGTCAAACTATGGCAGGAAGACAAAGAAAATCCTCAATGCCACTTCAACTAGTCAATATGGAACAACCTTTTGAACAATGGGGACTCGATATAATAGGTGAGATCGTTCTTCATTCTTATAAACAACATAAATAGATATTGACTGCTACAGATTATTTTACAAAGTGCGTAGAAGCAGTACCTTTGAGTACAAACAACTCTGAAAATATTATTGATTTCATTGTTCAATTTATCATCACAAGGTTTGGGGTCCCCTATGCTTTAGTATTTGACAATGCATCTTATTTTTCTGGAAATGCCATGACAGAATTTGCTTTCAAGAGAGGGTTTAAATTGAAATATTTTGCAAATTATTATCCTCAAGGAAACGATTGGAAGAATCCACAAATAAAAATCTCATAAGAGTAATTAAATGCACCATTGATCAAAACCAGAAGAATTGGCACAAAGCTTTGACTTTTGCATTATGGGCAGATAGGATAACTAAAAAATCTTCAATGGGAAATTCTCCTTTTCGATTGGTATATGGGAAGGAAGCAGTTTTACCTTTAAACGTAGTTATCCCGTCAACAACCCTAGTAAAATTCATTAACGAACAAACTTTTTCTTCATTACAATCAAGATTGTCTCAAAGAATTAAAATTGAAGAAGAAACAGAAAAGGCTAAAATGGTACATAATCGTCATCAACAATTGATCAAAAGTTCATTTGATTCAAATACAATTAAAACTAAATAGTTTGAAATTGGCGTTTTGGTTTTGAAATAGGATAAAACGCAAGAGGACAAAGGAAAACATACAAAATTTCAAAAACTATGGCTTGGTCCTTTTCAAATAAGTGATAAAGTAGGTCCATCAACTTATATTTTGCAAAACTTACAAGGGAAGAAGGAAACTCTTCCTGTTAATGGACTTATCCTGAAAAAATACTTTTCTTGAAAGAACGAGTAGTTATTTTATAAAATATGTACATACTTTAGTTTATAATAAAACAAGTTTTTGTAATTTTACACAAAACGTGAAACACTTCATCATTTTCTCAAACCTAAAAGTGCTAATCTTCAAAGATATAAAATTAGGAAATAAATCATTTTATTGAAAATCTCTTTCTTTAGAAAAATTTGATTCAAAATATCCAAATTAGAAAGAAGATTTTTTTCTAACCCATGTAAATTGAAATATTATTTTAGCATGAATCAAGTTCGAAAAGTTTTTTTTACAAGTACATGATTTTGTTGAAGTATTAGCATCTTTTACTTAAATGGTCATCCAAAAGCTCATAAAGGGAAAAATGATAACCTCCCCATTTATTCGTATTAGATATTTTTTCAAAGTGTAATTCAAAAATATAAAAAATTTAAATTTGAGAGGTCTCATTGCGAGTCGACTCATCATATTCATAGGAAACTAGTATACTTGACATTATCAAACTAGCTACCAAACTAGGATAATGGCTCTAGGATTAAAAACCCCGAGACAAGGTATCTCATTTACTAATAACCAGTGAATGACATTATCACTTCTAGCTACCAAACCGGGATAATGATTTTAAAGTGACAAAAAATAAAAATAAAAATTATATTACGTTTGGAAATATCTATTACGTTATGAATGGGATACTGGATCATTTTGGTTAAATAGTAACCCTATTGAGGCTATGAATGCCTACTGGAAGCAACAGCTCTACTAGTGACTAATAAGTTCATCAAACAAGCTAAAATTCGACTAAATATCTACTTATATTTTCAACTTATTATAATTTGATTCATTTAGAGAAAAATTTCACTTGCAAAAGTAAGAACTTTTTTTCATGTAAAACCAAGCTATTTGAATTGAAATTTACCTATATTAAAGAAATATTTCAATTATTTATAATTTCCTAAAATACTGTCTTTTAAGTATTAATATTTATCAAATATTCTAGATTCATTGAGTGTATCGCCAATTGTTGTAATATTACAACAACCCCCCATTTTTCTAGATAAATAGTATATAAATAACAATGGGGACCCTTTTAAATAATTCTTAGGGTTAAATCAATTTTATAACTTAGAAATTTGAACTTATTAGGTTAAGTTTTGTTTTTTCATAAAAAAACATAAGAAAATCATGAAAAAGTGCTCCAAGGAACCCATAAAGGACTAAGAGTACAAGAAGGGGGAAAGAAATCACCAAAGTATAAATCGTCGAAACAAAAAACACCGATAAGTGAAAAGCTGAAATGCCGATATGCGAAATACCGATGTATGAGGTTGTGAAGTAAGTTATATAATGGATAGCAATATCGCAAACTGTCATGTGACATATGCCGATATCACATTCCGTCATTCAACATGAAAAAACCATTGCAATATCGCATTGTCGCATATCGCGCATTGCTGCAAAACGTCAAAATTCGCTAAATCATGAAAAGGCCGATTTACGGATCCCAATAAGAAAACAAATGTCAAATTCACACAAAGCCCATAATATGAATTTAATGATAATTCAGGTGTTTTATGATCTTGAGGTTTGTAAACGATTTTATAATTATTTCAGATTTAATACCGAGGATTCCCATTATGCATGAGTTAAGGTGATATGACAGTTAATAGCATTTGACGTGATTTCAAATTATGCTCTCTGGTTTTTCTTTCAATAGGGTAATTCTGGAAACTTAGGCATAAAAGGATGTCGAGGCTAATTAAAGCATGAAGGAAGTTCGCCACCGCACCTCAGTTAGTTGTTTAGCAATAAGAAGATCACGAGATAGCTTCTCTAGTCTCAGACACAACATGCAACCCATAAATTGGTTCCTCAAGCTGGGAAGGGATTTATAAGTTGTTTGAGAACAAAAATCCACAAGTGATTTTGAACAGAAACGCTGTAGTTGATGATTCTGTATCCTCAGATTCAGACTCATAGTTCGACGTAGTTAAATCTTTTCTACACACAATTTCTGCATGTCCTAAAATGCTGCCATACACTGACTTAGTAAGATGGATGTTAGGTCATGTGGACATACAAGATAGATTGTTTGTTAACAAAAGTAGAACAGTCATTGGTTCTCTCAAGCCTACAGATTTGAAGGAAATGTACAAATTTCCCGAACCCCAGAAAAGATATGAAAATTATTTTGTTCAAGAATTTATGTGAGAGAATGAGCACCCTGCAAATGTGATTAAGGATTGGAGAAATGATCCTAACCGAAATAATAAGGACGATAAGGGTATGTACTCAATATTTAATCTTAAAATCCCATTCTTGCAGATTGCTGCAATGATGTGTCGTCTTTTTGGGTCTTCAAATACAACCAAGTTTAAAGAAGATTGGACACCCCTAATAGAAGCAACCTCTAACGACTATATTCTTGATTGGGCTAATATTCTGTCTAATAATTTGATTATATGTATCATTGTATATAGAAAAAATCATAATCTTCCATCCAATACAATCCCTCCTTTTTATATGAGTTCATTTATCCTAGATGCTATTTGTTTTTCTTCTGAATTTCCGTCATTAGGATGGAAATAGACCAGAGAAGTTAAAACCCCCGTATTTGTACAATTATAATTCCTATGGGAGTCAAAATACCACTCGCATATGTTTAAAATATGAAATGATGTAATGTTCCCAGTTTTTCAAATCATTTTCTAAAGGAAAACCTCTAGGGTCACCCATGAAGCCAATAGAAATCTCAAGTCTATAGGAAGATGGTTTGGTGAATAATTTTTTCATGTACATCCGAGTTTTCGGAAGTCATGCTTGCCCTCATGTCCTACCCTTATATATACTAGATAAATTATTGTCCAAGGAGATTTATTATCAGACCGTAGGTAATGGGTTGGCTAAATTTCTGAAAGAAGCCAAAAATACAATTTGGCCAACTTTTCCTATCACATGTGGGTCATATACTCTCGAAAATTTCAAGCATGCATGTCTTGAAATTGATCGACTAAAACCCTTCAATTTCCCAATTCTACCCAACATAAGTTATGATGCATATGGCGTTGCCAAAGAAATAAAGAATCAAGTTAAGCTACGGGCATTTGCAAGCGAGCCTGATAAATTTGACGATGTGTTTGAATCAATTCCAGAATTCTCAAGGGTTCGACAAATATCAACTGTGAAATTCAGTCCAGAAGAAATGATACAATTCAAAAAATATTGTGAATAGAGGAATTCTCAATTTCCAGAATACATGTTCCACAGGCCAATACAAGAAAAAATTCAAATTCCTCTAGTTTAGGTTCAAGTGCCAGAAGAAGAACAAATTCAAATTCAAGTTCCTCAAGTTCAGATTCAAGTGCCATATGTAGAAAAAATTCTGAATCCGATTCCTCTTGTTTAGGTACAAGTACCGGTCGTAGAATAAAAAATCGTAGATGTTCCACAAGAAGAGAGATTTAATCAAGACTGGGAAAGTTTTGAAAAATCATTATCTGATACTAATACTCTTGCTGATCAAAATGCTATTTTCTTAGAAACTCTTCCCACTGAAGATTCTCTAAGAATAATTCATGTAGGTGAATCAAGAATTCAACAAGTATCCTCTAATTTAAATGATTCTTAAGATCAAAAAGAAATTCGAGAAATCTCATTCACTGCAGAGGTTTCCGAAATTACTATTCAGCAAAATCAGACACCAAGTACCAATGGTACAAAGGAGAGACAATAAGAAACAACGACTGAAGACATGGATATTATCCCTTCTTTTCCAACAACAGAAATAATTCTGAAGATTTAAGAAATACCTCCTTTGGATGTATTTTACAGTCCAAAGCATAAATCTGTTGTATCCAGGTCAAAGAAGAAGCGAAATATTGAAGATTCTCCAGAAATACCTATGGACATAACATCAATGCAAGTTCTCTAAAAAGGAACACAGTCAACTCCAAGAAAAGAACTTAGCTGATTATCTCAGTTTGTACATGCTTATGCAGACACAACTATTCATAAGCCAACAAATATTGAGTAATGAATCATGGAGAAATATCAGAAAATGACTCTAATGGAGAAAAGTTTCTTCAATGAAAAACAAAGGATAGAGCAGGAGTTGAAATCAAATATTAATAACCTGCAAATTGAGTTTGAAGGTCTCAAACTCAAAATCGAGAATGAAATTAGAGAAAAGGATTTAATAGTCCATCAACTACAACATAACATTGTAGAATCCAAAACTTAATGAGGTAAAGAAAGAAGCAACCGAACTGGAAACATTGCTGGTAAACCAACATACAATTTTCTATCCAAAATACCAACAGATTCAAGAGCAGATTAAAATAAGTGATTAGTTACTCACTCAAATTTCCGATTTGAGGATTTATTATGAAGAAACTGATGATAAAGTGTCTAAGTATTTAGATTGGCAAGACACGGTGCAAGGGAGAGCGACCGATCTTCCTCACCTTGAAGAATCAATAAAGGATATAATATTTGGAGACTGGGACATGAAAATGAAAAGTGCAGAATTAGCTATCATCAGAGCTAAAAACATGTCATTTAACATCTCCGAGTATATAGAAGATTCTCTTCTACAAGCTAATCTTATCCAGGAAATTCCAAAAGACACTATGCTTAAAGTCAGCCTTTTAAAACAATATTGGCAAGAAACATCAAGTAGGAAAGCTCTTGACATAGAAAAATTGACAAAGATAAATATGGAAGTTTACTGGTATTTGTTGATAAAGCTGCACAGTCAATTGGGAGTGCTGAGGTGTATTTCCAATGCAACAATTCAAATTCTTCCAACACTCAATGATGCAATATTCACAGGACAGATGAGAATGCAACCAATTCATCCCCACTAGCTCGAATATATGATCAAAGCTTTCCAACTCAAAGAACAGTTAGAGGATCCGAGAAATAGTATTGAGACTGTTATAAATACTGCATTTTAATTTCCTAGATTTTAGTTTATAGTTTAGATTAGATTAAGAAGTGTTAAGTCCCTATATTACTAGTATAGTCCCTTATTGTTATTAGTGTAACCCCTTTATTGTTATTATTATACCCTTGTAACCCCAATTTTGTTATTATTGTGCCCTTAAATTATTATTTTTAGGTTGGCTAGGATTACATTGTGGCCCACTAGGATTACGT
Organism: Pinus albicaulis; assembly: GCA_034641835.2. Classification (NCBI taxonomy): domain Eukaryota; kingdom Viridiplantae; phylum Streptophyta; class Pinopsida; order Pinales; family Pinaceae; genus Pinus; species Pinus albicaulis. The sequence goes on from CM076576.1 coordinate 984,717,591, forward strand.
TATGGCCACATGGACTCCTATATATAGAAAGGAGGTTTTGTAAATTGTATCATCCAAGAATTTTTCAGTTATGTAATGTATTGGAGGTTTCCCCCTCGAAGTGGCTTATTTATAAGGCGTTGATATCTCTTTTCTTCTATTTTTGGAGCTGGTTACACAACATTTGGTATCAGAGCTTTGGATTCTAGAGTTTCGCTGCTCCAAACAGGTCTTCGTGGAATTTTCGCTATAACTTTTTTTCTACGAAGTTTCAAAAGCTTTAGGGTGTGAAGCCAAAATCCTGAGGAATATTTTCTAACAATTTCAGAGCTTGGTTCGCAATATTTTCGGAGATATGATCTGTGGAAGTTAGGTCTTTTTTCAGGCTCCTAAACAGGTCATCGTGGAATTTGCGCTATAAAATTTTTTCTACGAAGGTTAAGAATATGAAATTTTTAGGGTGCGAAGCTAAAATCGTGAGGAAACTCGTCAAAAAGTTTCAGAGCTTGGTTCACAATATTTTTGGAGATATGATCTGTGGAAGGTAGTGCTTTTTCAAGTTCCCGAATTTCATCACAAAGAGGTGATCGTGGGAAAAGTTCAATAACTCTCTCTCTGAGCATCGGATTGGAGTGCCGTAAAAACTGGTTGCAAGTACATGGACTGCAGTTTCTTGGCTATCAATTTCACAGGCTAAGGACGAAACAGTGACATGTGGAAAGTCGTACAAGTTCACTCTACTGAATTAGTCCATAATTAGGTCATTGTAGGAGATTGGACATAACTTTGTCTTGGAGAATCCAAATCAGGTCAGACCTATGGCATTCAAAAGAGAATTTAGAGGGATACTTCAGTGCTGAATTTCAAATATTGAAGAGCCACAATCACAAAGATAATCCATTTTCAATATCGAGCTCCTCAAAAGCAAGAAAAATGTGTGTGTGTGTGTGTGTGTGTTTTTTTTTTTTCCGAATTGCATAAGTCTTGTTTGAAGAATCAATTTGAATTGATTCCAAGGGCATATTGTAGAATAGATATTGGTATTAGGTTCTAAAATATGCCCCGTAAAAATAATTCAACAGCCATTAAGCCTTTAGAAGGCTCTACTATGACTCATGAAGATGAAGAATTGCAACATGATCTATCAAAATTACAAGAGAAAGTGCAACAAATTTCACTCTCGCAAAGAGCAACAAAAAATGAAATGGAAGTTTTGAAGAAAGGCGTGGAAGCGAAGATGGACAGTTTGAAGAAAGGCGTGGAAGCTAAGATGGATGGCATGGAAGCTGGCGTGGAAGCTAAGATGGATGGCATGGAAGCTAAGATGGATGACATGAAAGACAACATGGAAAACATGAAGAATGATCTAAAAGCGGACATAGAAGGTTTGACAAAGTTGATACAAGAAATGTTTCCTAATGGTGAAAAGATAGTAGAAGAACCTCATGATGGGAACAAAATAAATGTTAATCATGATTTCATAAACTCGAATGTTGGCAGGAAGAACCACCATATTCCAAAAATGGATATGAGGAAGTTTGATGGAAAGGATCCTGTAACATGGATACTACAGATGGAGCAATATTTTGATCTCCATAACGTGCAAAACACATAAAAGGTACGCATTGCAACTTTACATTTAGAACAAAATACATTTGTATGGTATCGATGGCTTTGTTCCCGTAAAAAAATTGTCACTTGGTCAATTTTTACTGAGGAAATGATAGCACATTATGAGGATACAAAGAGCAACACCTTCTTTACCCAATTGATAAATCTCAAACAAAAGGGTTTAGTGGGGCAGCACATTGAGGACTTCCAAAAATTGAATATAAGGGTAACTGATATTCCAGAGGAACACAAGATCGATCTCTTCATAGGCACTTTAAAGGATAACATCCAACATGAAGTTCGTGTTTTGGAACCGGATTCATTGGAGAAGGCATTCATGTTGGCAAGAAAAGTTGAATGTAAAATAATGGCGACAAGGAAGCCTACCACTCAATTCTATAAAGAAGGAAGTGTTGCTACGCCTAGATTTCCACAAACTACAAGGCCGACACCACAACAATTGGAAGAAAAAAGAGAAAAAGGGATTTGCTACAGTTGTGATAGAAAATATACTAAAGGTCATAAGTGTGCTGAGAAGAAATTATTTTACATAGATTGTGAAGAGGAAGAAGAAAATGAACAAGAAGAGGATATACAACAGGAACCAACCCTAGAAGAGGAAGAAATGAATCCGACCATATCGTGTAATGCACTGGCAGGAATTACCACTCCTCAAACTCTCAAGATACAAGGACAAATCAAGAAGAAAAAGGTAATAGTGTTGATTGATTCAGGTAGCACCCATAATTTTATTCATTGTAAGGTAGCCAAGGAATTAAATTGTTTCCTTTACCCAGCACCAGAATGTCAAGTGATGGTTGCAAATGGAGGAACTATAAATTTCTCTGGAAAATGCCATAATATCAAGCTAACCATGGGGGAATATGTATTGAATAGTCCAATGCTTTCCATTCCTATGGTAGGTGTTGATGTTGTACTAGGAGTACAATGGTTACAATCTTTGGGGACGGTAGCTTTTAATTTTCAAGAAATTTTCTTGAAATTTTTTTCAGAAGGAAAGGAAGTTGAATTACGGGGTATTGCGGGGAAGCCGGGAAAGATAATAAGCTCTAATGTCATGACAAAGCTTCTAAAAAAATAACAACGAGGCGTCATTGCACAATTATGCTCACTAGAAGTTCCAACATCAAAATCATCTATTTCTGCAGATCTCCAACAAGTCTTGGACAATCATTCCAAGGTGTTTGAAACTCCCAAAGGACTCCCACCTATTCGTGATCATGGTCATGCTATTCATTTGATTCCAGGAAGTGTTCCTCCAAACATCAGGCCTTATAGATATCCTTACTTCCAAAAGAGCGAAATTGAACGTATGATTGCAGAAATGTTAGAGGCAGGTATAATTCAACCTAGTCAAAGTTCTTTCTCTGCTCTTGTAGTATTGGTACACAAGAAGGATGGATCATGGCGAACGTGTCTAGATTATAGGGAGCCCAATAAGCTCACCATTAAAGAAAAATTTCACATTTCTATGATTGATGAATTATTGGATGAATTACATGGAGCAATTTATTTTACCAAGTTGGATCTTCGTTCAGGATATCATCAAATTAGAATGAAGACTAAAGATATTCCAAAAACAACATTTCAAAATCATGAGGGTCATTATGAATTTTTGGTCATGCCTTTTGGCCTTACCAATGCACCTTCTACATTTCAAGGGTTGATGAATTCCTTTTTCAAACCCTTATAAAATTTGTGCTAGTATGTTTTGATGATATACTAATCTATAGCAGGTCTTGGAAGGATCATGTTGAACATGTTGACAGGGTGCTCAAACTATTGCAGGAGTATGCAAAAAAGTCCAAATGTTTCTTTGGAGTAAAAGAGGTGGAATATCTCAGTCATATTGTATCTCACGAGGGTGTTAAAGTAGACCCTAACAAAATTAAAGCCATTAAGGAATGGAAAGTCCCCACAACCATAAAGAAGTTGCGAGGATTTCTCGGGTTAACAGGGTATTATCGCAAGTTTGTTAAGAATTATGGGAGAATAGCAGCACCTCCAACAACATTATTGAAGAAAGATGCATTTTCATGGACTCCTGAAGCAACTAAGGCCTTTGAACGTCTTAAGGAGGCAATGTGCCATGCACCGGTCTTAGCTACGCCAGACTTCACAAAACCTTTATTGTGGAATGTGATGCCTCAGGAAATGGAATTGGTGCAGTTTTAATGCAGGAAGGAAGACCCATTGCTTTTGAAAGTCGTCCAATCAAAGGAAAGTATTTACAGAAACCTATTTATGAGGAGGAAATGTTAGCAATACTACATGCACTAAAGAAATGGCGAACTTACCTAATGGGAAGACACTTCAAGGTAAAAACTGATCATGATAGTCTTAAACACTTTTGGAACAAAGACTATCTTCAGAAGAGCAGCAAAAATGGGTCACAAAGATGTTGGGTTATGACTTTGAAATAATCTACAAAAAAGGAAAGCTTAATGTTGTTGCAGATGCACTCTCAAGAAAGAATGATGAGGTGGAAGCATTGCTTTGTGCCATTTCTATTATCCAACCAGATTGGATAACCGAAGCACGAGAGGAATGGAAGAAGGACAAAGATGTATGGACACTCATTCAAAAGTTACAGCAAGATCCTAGCACATCTGATACATTTAGTTGGAAAAATGATTCCTTATGGTATAAATATCGGTTATATCTTTGTAAGAATTCCCAACTAAAACAAAATATTCTTATGAAATTGCACACTTCTCCTTTAGGAGGACACTTACGATTTTTAAAAACTTACCACAGGGTGAAGAAAGAATTTTTTTGGGATGGCCTTAAATCTTATATTCAAAATTTTGTGGCGGAATGTTTGGTTTTCCAACAGAATAAAGTTGAGACAATTAAGACCCCGGGACTTCTACAACCTTTATCCATTCCATGTCAACGTTGGGAGGATATTTCAATGGGTTTTATCACAGGTTTACCTAAGTCTGAAGGAAAGAGTGTTATCATGGTGGTAGTTGATAGACTTACCAAGTATGCACACTTTTGTGCATTATCTCATCCATTTAAAGCAAGTACAGTTGCTACTACATTTATGGACAGAATTCAAAAGCTACATGGAAGCCCAAGGGTTATTGTGAGCGACAGAGATCCCATTTTTACCGGAAATTTTTGGACGGAGTTATTTTCTTGTTTGGGTACTCAATTAGCTCATAGCTCATCTTATCATCCTCAATCTGATGGTCAAAATAAGATAGTAAATAAATGTTTGGAAGGATATCTTCGTTGTTTTGTATCTGATAAACAAACACAATGGGTCAAGTGGTTACCTCTCACTGAATGGTGGTATAACACTTCCTTCCATACTGCAGCAAAAATGACCCCATTTATGGCACTTTATGGATATCATCCACCATCCATCACATCATATTTGAGGGAAAATTCGAAGGTTCAAGCAGTGGAAGATCACATTGAGCATCAGCAAGAAGTTCTCCAACTCTTAAAGGATAACCTGAATTTGGCACAAAATCGAATGAAACAACAGGCAGATCAACATCGTAGCGAGGGAAGTTTTGATGTAGGAGATTGGGTATTTTTACGGCTACAACCATACAAACAAATGTCCCTCAAGCAAGCAAAGAAGGATAATAAATTATCGCCAAAGTACCATGGTCCTTACAAGGTGTTGCAAAAGATTGGTACTATGGCATACAAATTGGAGCTTCCTGCTTCTTCGCGAGTACATCCAGTTTTCCATGTTTCATGCTTAAAGAAGGTTATAGGTGAAAATCTTTCAGTTCAAACAATATTGCCAGAACTTGATGAGGAAGGAAAAATCATATTGGAACCAGAAGCGGTCATGGAAACAAGAACTCGACAACTACGGAATCGATCAATTTCAGAGTATCTCATCAAGTGGAAGAACCTACCCACTGAAGATTCTACATGGGAGGATGAGAATTTTATACAGAAGCACCCAGAGCTACTCAAGCGTTGAGGACAACACTTTTTTCAAGGAGAGGGGCATGTTAGGTCCCTATATTACTAGTATAGTCCCTTATTATTGTTAGTGTAACCCCCTTATTGTTATTATTGTACCCTTGTAACCCCCATTTTGTTATTATTGCGCCCTTAAATTATTATTGTTAGGTCGGCTAGGATTACATTGTGGCCCACTAGGATTACATTATGGCCCCATGGACTCCTATATATAGAAAGGAGGTTTTGTAAATTGTACCATCCAAGAATTGTTCATTTATGTAATGTATTGGAGGTTGCCCCCTCGAAGTGGCTTATTTCTAAGGCGTTGATATCTCTTTTCTTCTATTTTTGGAGCTGGTTACACAACAAGAAGACTTCTTTCACAAGTCTTCTATATTTGTAATATTAATTAGTATTTAAACCCCTTTCATGCATTTAGAAAGGGGTCCAGATTTTTGAGAAGGTGGCTTTTGGAACTTACACTATTTTTTGGACAGAAGTATCTAATTGAAAGTCTGAGCCCAAAGGATATCTTTTCAGAACTAAGATATGATGCAACGAGTACTATTATCTATGTATTAATATTTTTATATTTATGAGATTATATCAAACTTGTTTCTATCTATTAGTCTCTTTCTAATAAGCATTGAAATGATATATATTCTTATCACTATTGATAAAATGTATTGAACGATATGCTATTAGATAAGTGACTTTGAAAGTTGTTATATGATTAATTTTCTTCATCAACTAAATCAATTACATTGATTTAGTTTCTTTAATGTGCTTACATTATTTTTAGTATGAAAATGATCTATATTGTTTCATACTTATGAAATCTTACTTTGTAATCATATAAATCCGTCCATCCCAGGAAGTATTTAGAATTAGTTTTATTTATGTTATCAGTAGAATAGATCATTCCATTTGTGTTGATTTTATTCCATTGTTTTACAAACTCATTTTTATACAGGAAACTGGTCGTTATATCCCTAGTCAGACCCACAATTTCAACGGAAAAGGAGTAACAAGGAGTTACACTAACCTCTCGACCGGGTGGAATCTCTAATGTTGAGGAAGTCACTCTTTTTCCTTCAAAAATACACCAGAAGAGGATTTTTCTGGTAAGAAACCCGATGTTTCACATTTTAAGATATTTGGCTCATCTGTTTATGCGCATGTGACCAAAAACACTAGGAAGAAGCTGGAACCAACAACTGAGATCGAGATTTTTTTGGGGTACACTGAAAAGCCCCAAATCTATCAGGTGTATTTGCCAAACAACAAAATGAATGTTGTGCGACAGGATATACAATATGATGAGGAGAAAGCCATGCGGTTGTCCCTTGAGAGGGAGCTGGACTTTAATGCAGAGGAGGAACTATTGGTTTCCAATGATGAGCCTCAAGATGTGGAGCAACCACATGAGGAGGATCATGAAGTGGCGGAAAACACTCATGCAGAGCCATCCATCAGAAATGGTAGAAGGCGCACCACAAAAGCTGATAGATTGAGATTTGATGCAGCAGAGAATGTAGGAGCCCTTACTTCATAGCACAGACATAGACAATCTCCAGACAATTTTACTGGATACATGGCTCTTATGATAAAATGTATTGTGACAGAGCCATCTTCCTTTCAGGAGGCAGTGCAACAACCAACTTGGGTTGATGCAATGGTGGAGGAGTATGAATCCGTTGTTAAGAACAGTGCATGGGAGATTGTCCTAAGACCGGTCAGCAAATCAGTGGTTGGATCTAGATGGATATACAAGGTAAAGCAAGCTGCTGATGGGAGTGTGGAGAAATACAAGGCTCAATTTGTGTCCTGAGGGTTCCCACAGATGGAGGGGATCGATTATGATGAGACTTTTGCACCAGTTGCAAGGTACTCTTCCATTAGATCCATCCTTGCACTCTCAGTGCAGATGGGCTGGCACATTCATCAGATGGATGTGAAAACTACGTTTCTCAATGGATTCATTAAGGAAGAAGTGTGCATAGAGAAAACATAAGGTTTCAAGATCTTCGACAGTGAGTCACATGTGTGTCGACTCAAGAGAGCATTGTATGGGCTGAAGCAAGCACACATGCTTGGTACACTCGAATAGACAACTATTTCATCGGACTGGGCTTCACCACAAGTGAAGATGATGCAAACCTGTACCCGAATGTGGTTGAGGGTAAGATTTTGATTATTTTTCTTTATGTTGATGATCTGATTTTGACTGGTGATGAGCAACTAATACACTCATTCAAGGAGGATCTTACAAGGGAGTTCGAAATTAAGGACACTAGACTCCTTTATTATTTCCTTGGCTTGGAAATATGGTAGCGAGATGGTGAACGCTTTGTTTCTCAAGGCAAGTATGCCAAAGAGATACTTCGTAAGTTTCACATGGAGAGCTGCAAACCCATGGAAACTCCTCTTCCAGGAAATTGGAGGAAAGAGAATGCTAATTCTATAGAGGTAGTGGATGCTACTGTCTACAGGAAGTTAGTTGGTTCACTAATGTATCTAGTGAACACCAGAACAAACATTTGCTACACAGTTAACTAGCTGATTCAAGCTATGGTTAAGCCTACCAAGCTCTTTTGGAAGGTGGGGAAGCATGTATTGAGATACCTGACGGGCACATCGGAGTATGGTTTATGGTATAGACAGACAGAGGGAGTGAAGCTTCAAGCTTCATGGATGTAGGTTGGGTAGGCAGTCCATCAGACATAAAGAGCACATCAGGAGGGATCTTCAGCATAGGATTGACAACAGTTTCTTGGTATAGGAGGAAGCAACAATCTGTGGCACTCAGTTCAGCAGAAACAAAGTACATGGAAAAAAGTCAAGCTGCATGTGAGGCTATCTGGATGAGAAAGATCTTGGTTGGTTTGTTTGGTTCTCAGATGGATCCGACAGTGATACATTATGATAATCAGAGTTGCATTAAACTCTCGATTAATCCTATGTTTCATGATAGGTCCAAGCACACAGATATCTGGTACCATCATCTCAGAGATTGTGTGCAGAGGAGAATAATGTTACTTTAGTACATTCTCACGAAAGATCAGGATGTAGATATTCTGACGAAGGCGCTCACTAGGAGAAAATTCGAATACCATAGAGGCATGATTGGGGTGAAAGATAATCCCTTTCTTGTTGAGAGGGAGTGTTGAAGTTCAACAAGAAAATTTCAGCACCAACGCTAGTGTGGGACCAAAAGGTCCAAGCGACACCTACACTAGTGTGGGACCACAGGTCTTAGCATCACCTACACTAGTGTGGGCTAAATCTGGTGCATGTCTATTTTAGTTATCCCTTAATTAAGATGGACAATAAAATGTAATCTAATCTCAAAATAACTTGTAATAGTTAACTGAGTGTGATAAACTCAGTTAACTCATGAATTTCGAGTTGAGGGTAGTTGGTGAGGCATGCAGAGTAATTCTATTTGCAACAAAGTTCAAAGTGTAGTGGTGCATTAGTTAATGCAGGTTGTAATCATTTTAGCTCAGTTAAGTGAGTTAAAATCAGTTGTGCTAGTTGTAACTGTTAGATACACTAGTGAGAGATCAAGTGAATTAAATATTAATTAATTCACAATCAGTGATCTCACATGCAACTGAGGATTTACTATTATTAGCTACATGCATGCCATTTCCAGTGGAGACCTAGTTGAGATCTAGGTGAAAGGGAAGTTGACTATCAGTTGTAGGATTATTGGGTTGCACCCATGCAACCAAACACCCATTGGATTGCCCATGATCCTTTTGCAGTTTAGGAAGGCCAAAATTCCTATGGAATAGGGATTCCTTTCCACACAAATTACGCAAGCAAGGCAGGCTGTTTGGAGGCAGTAAATTGGCTAAGTATTGGTCAGTTTTATTTGAGACAGTGTGAGACTGTTAGCTGAGTACAAGAGGGATCTTGTGAGAAGAGTTGCATGTAATTGTTTCATGTATCCATGCTGAATATACAATAGAATATAGTGGGGTTTTGAGTAACAAGATTTCCCTGGGAAATTATTTGTGTTGTGGTTTGATTGATTCTTCTTTGCTTCATGTGATTGGTGATTTTGTTTTTAATTCCATAATTGATTTGTAGAAGCGATTCAATATTTAACTTTAGTACATTGCTATATCGGATTGAATCCATGATATACATGCTTGTTTTATAGTTTCTACAAGCTGCTGAAGAACTCCTTACTTCTTTTCATATGAAATGAATCACCAAAATCTAAGTACCATACAATGTCTCATGCAATTCTTGCCATGCATGCAATGAGGGTGAATTCCAACTCAAATTGTGATTTGAGAGCATCACCTCCTGCTGCCCCTTGAGGCTTCTTAGTGGGTTTCTTGTGTGGAAACTTGGTTGCATAGTGTCCATACTCATGGCAGTGAAACAATTTAATTTTACTGAGATCTTTCTTCTTACCATAGTTTTGGTTGGATTCTGCCTTGCCTTGGACCTTCTTTCCATTGGATTCATTTCCTTTTATTACTAGTGCAAAGTTGTCTTCCTCCTTTGTTTTGGATGTGACACCATCTCTAGTGTTTCTTCTAATCTCCTCTCTTAGTTTTGGATGTGACACCATCTCTAGTGTTTCTTCTAATCTCCTCTGACACAAAATTAGGCCAAAGTCTCTCCCAATCTGGGAGCTTATCTCTTCCATTAACGAAATCTTGATAGTTGTGCCAGGACTTTGGAAGGACAAGGAGCGCTATGCTCACAAGTTCAAATGATGGAACATTTTATACTACTCCTCAAATTTCCTCTCTGACCTAAGTAAATATGCATAGATACTGAAAAATGGTTTCATTTTTCTGCATTCGAATGCTCTTGAGCTTATCTCTCAATTCCAATTTCTTGGCATCACTGCTATTTTGGAATATATTTGTGAGAGTTTTCCAAATTGAAAATGGAGTCTCATTTCCATTAAAAATTGAAACAACATGATATATCAATCCCTCCAGGATAATCCTCCTTGCTTTTGTCGTGTCTTTCTTCCACTATGCTAGCTATTGTGCATCTGATGTTGCTAGTTTTGGAATATCAGTTTGTGTTTACTCCCATACTCCATTTTCATCCAGCACAACTTCCATCATGTATTTTAAAGCAAAACAATTAGAGGTTCCCTCTAGTTCATACTCAAGCCTTAATCCACTGAAAGACATCATTCCTACACTAAAGAAGATATGCTCTAAAAAATATTCTATTCAAAAATTTTCTGAGAGAAGATATGGAACCTGGTTTCTATGTAGTCTTAAATATCTCTAATACCATGTAGAAATAGCTCAAAATTTTTAGCTTCTAATGAATTCAAACTGAAAACAATAGATACAAATTTATTGTAATAAATTAGTGGAAGATAAAAAATACAATAGAAACACATTAGTTTTACTAGGAAACCCAACTGGGAAAAACCCCTCCTCTGTTTTGTATTATATCAAGTGAGACAATCATCAATTACAATGAGAATTTAAATGCTTGAAGCTCATCCTTCATTGCAATATTGATCTCTTGCTTTGCCTGCTTTGACTAATCACTTAGCCAAAATAGTCAACTAGCTTCCTCCTATTTCCTTGCACAATTCCTGAGGAAATTAACTCCTAAAAAATAGGGAACTATCCTATTTACTTGTGCAATTACAAGAGAAATTTATCACATGCTCCAATGAAAAAATTGTACATTAAATAGTATAAAATTGATAATTACAATGTACCTTTTTCCTCCACTCAACTAGGCAATTCAAATTGTGTTCATGACTAGGGATATTTTTAGTAAATTGACTAGTTAAGTAAGATATCAGTGAGTTAACAACAATTAATACTACTCAACTGAACTCCTACTGACTCTATTCATGACTAGAGCTCAGATAACTGAGTTTCACTAGCTATAACTCCTCTAGATTGATAGATCTTAGCAATCAACTCATGCACAACTATACTTATAGACCACAAACTCGAATTGACTGATTTAATTAAGTGACTTGGCCATGTCACTCCCACTAACTGCAACTCAAGTCATCCCGTTGATGTGGAAATTCGATTTTGAAAAATAAATTAACGCTCGTTTTTCAATTTGAAAAAAATAAAATCGCGTTTTTTTAAAAAGTTTTTTAGAACATCGGTGCATTTAAGAGTAATGCACACCGATTAAGATAACTTATTTGTGCCTTGTTTTTTTTAACACACTAATATGATAGAATTCATTTTTTATTTTTCAAAATCTCAGAAACCGATGTAGTTATTATTTTAACATATCGATGCGGTCATTATTTTAACTCATCGATGCAATTAGTTTTACAAGAACATCGATATGCTTTAAAAGTGATATAAATTTTTCTTTTCACATAAAATAACATATTCATCTGAAATTATCCTTTCGGATGCATCCACATGAATTACAATAGTTCGTAGTATATACTTCCTGCTTAAAGTCTCCTTATTCTTGAAAAATGCTTTGAAAACTATATTTAAATCTAGATTGTGGTTATATGGTTCTTGAAATTAATTTTAGATATGAACAAAAAAATTATTATTGATTTTTCTCAAATGCAGGGAGACAATCTCATTATATACAATTTCCAATTTTTCAAATTTCAGCTCGTTCCATATTGCTCAAATTCCTTCGTGGAGTTCTCCTTTCCATCACTAGTAAGTTCATATTTTATTCATATTTCGATTATCTAATTGATTTTTTTTAATCCATGTAAATTTTAATAAAATTGTATCCGAAATTGCAGGATCCTGATTCAAAATTGAGTTCAAATGGAGAAAATATTCCATCGGTTCAAAAATGTATGAAGCTCTTATCAAGAGAAACATAGGGCAAGAAATTTGTATATGAAAATGGGAAGCCACTTTATGTTTCCACTTGTAACATGCCATATTCTAGCCGCAATCCTAGGTAAACGATGGTAATAATTTTTTAGTATAATGTAATTTCAACAAACTAATTGCATTGTGCTTACTAGTATCATTGATGTACTAATGCTCAATATTTTTTGAAATTAAGATTCTAGTGATGATGAGCCACCTACCATTCCGATGCACCCCACTATAATGTCAAATCGAGAGAAAGTTGCATTAAGAGCAAAAATCAGAGATGAAGTATACTAAGAATGGTTGAATCAACCGCCTATTCAATTCCCACTAGATTCACCAATTAGCAATGACTACAACAATAGTAGTTATTCATCACAAGTTGGAAATGGAGGTGTAACATCCATGGTTAAAAATCCATGTAATAAAGTTAGTAAAGGAAAAATAAGACCAAGGTCACGAGACATGTATTCCAAGATGAATTTTGGGCAAAACATCCTAGAGGGGTGTTTATTTGGTTTATTATGGCTAAGGAAATTGGCCAAGACAATGACAGAGGCTTCAAAAAGGAAAAAAATAACTAATTGGCATTTTATTTATGAAAATAAAGTAAATTAGGACAAAAGGAAGGTAAAGGGTCACATGTTGCATGTGAGGAGGAAATTGAATGAAAATAGAGGAAAAATTAAGAAATTAGAGGCATAAATAATAAAAATTCTTCTAAGGGTTTGTTCAACCTTTTGTTAGTTAATTTTTGAAGCTCTCTCTCTATTCTCTCTCTCTCTCTCTCTCTCTCTCATTCTCTTTCAAAGTTAGAGCATTCTTGGAGCACTCTAGAAATGGAAAAATGAAGGAAAAGGAAGGACAAGAAAGCAGAGGGAAGCAAAGATCAAGAAAGGAATAGTTGGATCAAGAGACTACAATGGGATTATTTGAAGGTATTGAGTTGCATATATGATTTCCTTGCTAGTTTTGGCATTCATGGTATATGCATGTGTGTATTTGGTTCTCTTGCAGTCTTTGGAATGGGTTTTTCTAGGTGTGACAATGGTTTTCAATATTTCCTTTCCATTTCCCGATAGCCATGGTGTGCTGGGGTTATTTCATTTGGTTGAGATGGATTTCCGAATGGTTTTGGAACCGGGTGAGGTGGTCACTCGAAAATTCCCAAGGGCCTAGGAACCCCTTGACTGGTAATGGCAGGATACACGTTAAATGTTGGTTGTATAGATGAGGGTTTCGGGCCTAGGAACCCCTTGAACGGTAATGGAGGGATACATGGTAAATCCTGAGGAATCTCTCATTGTTTTTTTGTGAGTTCCACATTCATGCTTGGAATATGGCACGAGGGTGATTGGCTGAAAGAAAATTTTGGTTTAACCCAATATATGGTCCGATGGTAGGTTGAATTCCTTGACTTGGTTGGCCTTTTCATATGTTAATAAGATCTCTTTTGCTGTTGTATTTCATGAGTATTTATACTTTTTATTATGTGGCTTTGATGTCTATCCTATCACTGTTATTATTCTGGTTATAAGCATGGCTTTATGGCATAATTTAGCTATGGCTCTCATCATGTTTGGACTAGAAAATGAATGGTTAATGAATGCATGACCTAATAGATGATAATTAAACTATTGTGAGAGGCCATCATAAATTCTTGACAATTATCAAATAAGTATGAGATCCCTATGTCCATATATGTAACTATGACCACATGTTCATGATGTATTTGATAGAATTATTGTCATGGTTAGGTCTGGTTAGGTAAAGCTCTTGTCAAATTTTTGTATGGAAGGCCTTTTCCCCATGTCATTTATCATTTCTGGGAGTTTCATTAAGTTCTAGGCAGTTGTTGGAAAAAGGTCCCCTATTTGTATTTTGATATGTTCCAACGCTGCATTTTTGATATATTTTTGTAGTAATTGGTCCTGCACAGGGGTTTTGGGGCGGGTCAAAGCCCCCAATGTATTGTAACGGGTCAAAGGTTAGACCTAGAGTCCACAAACCACGGTTTGCAAACCACAGGATGACGCAGGCTATGATGATATAAATAGATGGATAGTTTGAGTCTAAGGGTAAGTAAGTAATATTGATGCTATGCACGAACTGTTGAGATATATTTTGGTGTAGTTTTGGGTAAGGAATCCTATTGGCTATGTGCGTGGAGATCCTTTGTCCTGCTGTGTGCAGACCCCTCTGGCTGTGTGCGCGGGTTGTGACTTGGGTTTGTAACTTGGATTTGGATGCTAATGAACACGAAATATATTATGTTATATGAACTGGTTGTATTCACTACTGAAGTACCTCTGTGTTATTTGAATTAGCTGCAATTGTGTCTATGATATATGAATTAGTTGCGATTGTGTTATTCCATGATGATAATTGCTGATGTGCACGTGGATGCAAAGGCGTTGATAAGATCTGCTTAATAATAGTAGATTTGTTTATGTTTACATTCTAGTTACACTGTTAAGGGCTCGATAATAGGATTGGTTCTATGTGAATAGAACTCAACAAGATTTGCCTTAATTACCCACTCTCTCCCAGGGTGCGGAAACCTGGTTCCAACGCTCGCCCATACTACTTCGAGTGAGAGCTTGGCCTGCGAAAGTAGGTCATTACTGAAAGGGCCAGTAGTATAGGGGTTTGTTGGCAAACCTTAAATACAAACCTGGGTTAGGACCCCTCAAGCCAAAAAATGGTTCTATTGTCAGGACGGGGAGAATTTTGAGAGAGAGATCAGGTAATGCCGCGAGGTCATTGGAGACATGAGAAATTGGAGCTCGAAGACTGGTTCGAAAGATAGATTCAAGAATTTTCTGTAAAGGAGAATCACAGCACGAAGCTAACAGCTGAGAAGTGGAAGAACAAATATATCTTCACCGAAGTATATGAAATTTTCTTTGTAACTTTTGCGCATGAGCTCCAGGAGTGGCTAGTAGAATTCCAGATGTGTTGGAAAGACGACCAAGTTACACAATGGACTTCGTAATTGATTCAACAATTAGAAGGCTGACATCACAATCACCCGAACTGTGGATCATTGGATGGATAGTGTACTAGGAGGATTTGTAACAGAGTTCACAGTCGATCAGTTTATGTCCTACTCTGAGGCAGAGAGGGGGTTCTTCAAAGGATTCTGAGGTAAGTTCTTGCCAACATTTCCACTACTAATCAAAATATTACTGTGCGAAAAGGGAATTTTGTGTAGCCACATCGAATGAATGACCTCTAATCAGAGTGACAGTACAACACGAAGCGGTAAGCACTACCGAGTCAACCGAGAAGGGGATAGATCCGTCTACATTAACAGAGCCGGTTGTGCACGCAGGAACTAGTCCTCCAGCTACACCATCTTCGAGTCAGCATAAAGGCAAGAACTCCCCTACACCTCTGCCACTACCAGAAGAAGATATGGCCACACACATGAAGCTTCCCACCTTCAAGGGTGTAGGAGATGAAGACATGGACCGATTTTGGTTCGTAGCGGAATCAATATGGACTGCGCAGAATGTTGCTAGCGATGTTTTAAAAAGGGCACATCTATCCCTCGCCTTTGAAGGAAGGGCCCTGGATTGGTTCGTGGGGTACGTAGGCCAACATGTGGATCCATCAATACAAGAGATTAAGAATGCTTTAAAACAACAGTTTCAGAAGCCCAAGTCCTATGCTTAGCTGGTGGTTGACTTGAAAGACTTTAGATAAGGACCCACTGAGTCGGTATGGGAGGTTGATTAGCAGCTAAAGAAGGTTATCAAAGATGGGGAATTGAAGTATGAGGATAGACAACAAAAGGAATGGTTCATCGCCATGCTATTACCTCACTTGCACGGACCCATGGGACATCAAGCAATTGAGACATAAGAGAAAGCCTTGGATATTGCTACAAATCTAGAATCTGCACTAAGAGATGATGCCTAGTTTCAGGTACAACAGATCCAGGGATAGCTGGAGGCAATGCACCTCAAAATCCAGAATTTACGGAAGGATCAAGGAAAAGAAGCTAGCCTAGATGTATGGTGCATAAGATGTAGGGTGTCAGGCCATACCAAGGATCAATGCCCTCTTCTAGTAGACTTCATGCAGACTGGGGAGCCCAACCCATTGCGCCCTAAAGAGGCTGCGGGACCAAGCGGTCCAACGTCATGATGCGCTAACTGCCGCATAGCTGGACTACATAATACCAAGCACTGCCCCCATCTTGGTGCCAATGTTCAAGAGTTGAAGCAATAATGGTGCCGATTCTGCTCATCTATGGGACATGACGAATACAATTGCTGGACATATGACTTAATGATAGACTGAGGAAACCTGTACAGGGTACAGGCTAACCCTTCTTCACCAATGTCTCCCTCGGGATGGGGGGGACCCCCCGCTAGAGGCCGGGGGGGGTGGGGGGAAGAGGTGGAAGCGCAGGCCGGGAAAGAGGGCAATTGTTTTGTTATAATTGTGGAGAAGTAGGGCACTTCGCAAGGGACTCTCCAGACCCTGCACGAAAATCTTTCAGATATTGTAGACAATTGGATCATGTGATCGAATATTGTCCAGTACTAATAGCAAAAATGCAGGAAAAACAACAGACGCCAACACAGAATGTGCAAAGGGTTAAGGCAGAACCATGTGATGAGGGACCTAGTATTATTGTCATAACACACAATGACATGGCTACTGGAGGAGCTGAGGAAATAGCTGCGGCGGAACCCCTTATCTGAAAAGTTGCGATAAAAAAGGAAAGCTTGGACCTAGAGAAGGAGAAAGAAACCTTTATATAAGCTCGCAAACATTTTACCAAGGATGAGGCATCCACTTCCAAGGCTCCAACAAACTTGAAAGCGGACGACAAAGTTAAACCATTCCTACAGGCATGTATGAAGTTGCTACGCAACTAGAAGGTAGTATAAAATCTTCAAGCACTGATAGACAACTGCACAGAAAAAATTGACCCTCCAACAAAAGTTAAAGAAGTTCACAAACTTTACAAGCATAAGAAACACACTGGTCGGGAAATGCGGCTAACGGTGCAAATTGGAAATTATGAAATGGATCAGGTCATCCTGGATTTGGGATCCGATGTGAATGTCCTGCCCAAACAGACGTGGCAGAGGACGGGAGAACCTAAGATGGAATGGTCTACTATACAACTATGCATGGCTAACCAACAAAATATCATACCGTTGGGGAGACTATCAAAGATTATGGTATATATCGCAAGGGTTAAGGTATACGTGGATTTTGAGGCAATTCAAATTGTAGAAGATGGGGACCCTTATCCTACACTCCTGGGACTGGATTGGACTGTAGACATGGGGGCATTATCAACTTGAAGGAAAGGAGCATGTTTTTTGAGAGTGAGTGTACGAGAGTAATAGTCCCTCTAGACCTAGTGGAAGGATAACGGTATATAGAACCCATGCGCGAAGAAGACGACGTGGATCATATCTATAAACTAACCACCCGGGATGAGGATTGGATTAATCCTACGGCTGATGGCATGCTTTGCTGGGAGAAAGATAGTGAAATCCTCTCTGAATTCGATGGGGAGATCGAAAATTAGCAGAACTAATTGCATGACGTATTTGTATTGCGATTTCTTAGGATCACAAAGAGCTTCTGGTGTATCTCCTTAGAGGTAAGAGAGCTACCTTACTTTGATGGTTCTGGTGGTATTAGGGATTTTCTTAGAGCATTCAAATTAGAAGTCCCAAGGGAGCGAACAATGTGGGTGTTAACCTAGCCATGCGTGCGACCCCTGCGCAGTGGTGGGAAACTCATAAGAGGATGTTCTAGGATTGGGAGGAATGTCACAAGATGATGATCCTACGGTTTGAACCTCTGGTTCACCTACACGTGGAGACTTTCCTTGGCCAAGGGGACTCGCGCAAGCACTTAGCTGCATGGATGGAGTTGTGGTGCGAAAGGATCGGGGACGAATGGGTCCACCTGTTCATTCATTCCTTGGGGCCAATCCCCACCGCATGGTATTTGGATGCAGAGCTACATCAGCGTACCCTCCACTGGGAGACCCTGAGAGACGATTTTGTGGGGAAGTTTGGATTGATAGGTGGAACTGAGGCATTAGACGATGCCCTAAAGGACATAGATGCCCTAGTATTTGATGAATCACGCCCTCATGTGGAGTATGGGGCACCATCTTGGGATGCGCAGATGCAGGATATTGCTAACTGTCACAATATATCAATGGAGGAATGTGATGAATAACCGTGAAATATCACTACCTCAGAATCAGAGGGTGAATGTGCAGTTGCGGGACCCCCACTGTAGAATGTCGATGTGACCAAGCCTCTTAATCTAAGGGAAGTCAACATTGGAACAAAAGAACAACCTAACCTAGCTAAGATTGGGGACTACTAGGATGATGATACCATTGAGAATGTCACAGAGCTTCTCACAAAATACCAGGACATATTTCCTATGAAATTCTCAGAACTCAAGGGTATTACAGGGGACCTGGTGGTCATGCACATCATTGATTTAAAACTAGATGCACACCCTATCAAGCAATGAACTTACTACCATAACCCCAAGTATAAGCAGAAAGTCAGGGAATAAATTGACAAAATTTTAGCCGTGGGTATCATCGAACCAGTAGAACAATCAGATTGGGTAAGCCCTATGGTGGTCTAAGAGAAAAATACTAAAGGCGAAATAAGAATCTGCGTCGGCCTGCAGAAGCTGAATGATGCCTGCGTATATGATCCCTTCCCTACGCCATTCTTTGATGAAATCCTCGATAGTGTGGGAGGGAAGGAAGCATACTCGTTCATTGATGGGTTTTTGGGCCACCATCAGATTAGGATCACACCGGAAGATCATAGAAAAACTATGTTCGCCACCGAATGGGGATCCTTCCAGTACATCGTCATGATTTTTAGGCTTAAAAATGCCCCTGCCATATTTTTGCGAGTAGTGGTCGTAGAATTCAAGGAGTTCAGTCACAAGTTCTTGGAGGTATATTTTGATGATTGGATAGTATTTGGATTGGTAAAGAATCACGTCTCGAACCTACGCATGATGTTGGATGCCTCTAGAAAGCACCAGATTTCCCTAAATATTAAGAAGTGCATATTTTGTGTACCTTTCGGGATCTTGTTAGGCCACATAGTCTGTTGGCAGGGACTGATGGTTGAACCGGTCAAGGTAGCAATTATCATCAACTTAGCATTCCCTATAACTGAGAAGAAGCTGCGCTCCATCCTCGGGCACACAGGCTACTATAGGAAGTTTATTCAAGGGTACGCACTGATCACAATACCCATGGAGAAGCTACTAAAGAAGGAAGTTTCATTTTCTTGGGACGCGGAGTGTCAGAAGAGTTTTGAGATACTCAAGGAAAATACGGTCTCTGAACCTATCCTCATATTTCCTGACTGGGCGAAGGTTTTCCACGTCCATGTAGATGCTTCAAGGATCTCCCTGGGAGCTGTCCTTATGCATCTTGGGGAGGGGGACATTGACCATGTGGTTGCGTTTGCTAGTAGAAAACTCTCTAGTGTGGAGCGTAACTACTCCACTACTGAACGTGAGGGGCTGGCCATGGTGTATGCCCTACATAAATACCAGCATTATCTGTTGGGAGGGTACTTCAAAATGTTCACGAATCACTCAAATTTGAAGTACCTAGTCAATAAACCTGTGTTGGGGGGGAATATTTGCTGATGGTTACTGCTATTTCAAGAATATGAATTTGGGATAATTATGAAGCCAGGGAAACTAAATGCTGGACCAGACCACTTGTCCCGAATCGAGAATGGTGAAGATCCAACCAACCTAGAGGAAGGATTGCTCGATGCACAACTATTTGCTTTTAAGGTGGTTAATGTGCACTTTTCCGATATTACTCAATTATTAACTACGGGGATGGAACTTGTAGAATATTCGTTACAACAGAAAAAAGAGTTGGTAACCCACACAACAGACTTTACCATCATCGCAGGCCACTTGTATAAGCGGGGAGCTGATGAGGTACTGCGAAGATACGTTATGGAGCATGAAATACAATCCATTTTAGCAGAATCCCACTGAGGCGTAGTAGGAGGCCACTACGCAGGGAAAGCAACATCACAGAAGATCTTAAGAGCTGGGTTGTGGTGGCCCACAATACATAGTGACTCTTATGACTATTGCAAAGGCTGCGACACATGCCAAAGGATAAGAAGACCGTCGCACATGGAAGAAATGCCCTTGCAACCACAAATAGACCTGTATGCATTTGAAAAATGGGCCATAGACTTCATTGGGCCCCTCAACCCACCAGGGAAGAAGACAGGTGCCTGCTACATCATCACTGCGACTGATTATGTAACTAGATGGGCCGAAGCACAAGCTGTGAAGGATTGTACTGCAGATACTACTGCACACGTTATTTTTGAGCATATTCTAACCAGGTTTGGCTGTCCAAAGATCTTGATAAGCGATAGAGGTACATATTTCATTAATGGCACAATACAAGCTTTGACTAAAGAGTTTCGAATCCACCATGCAAAAAGTGCCGCATATCACCCGTAGGCAAATGGAATGGTAGAAGATTTTAATAAAATTCTGGAACAAGCGTTGACCAAGATCTGTAATGTCGATCGAAGTGATTGGGACGTGTGCATTCCATCGGTCCTTTGGGCCTATCAGACCACGTGCAATAAATTGACTTGGAAAACACCATTTCGGATGGTCTATGGAAAGGAGGCCATTATGCCCATCGAGTATATCATTCCTAGCTTGCGCATCACAACCTTTATGAACATGGTGGAGCCCAATATCATGGAGGAATGCTTAGCGCAGCTAGTCGCCTTGGAGGAAGATCGATTCATTGCTAACTTTCATCTAAAAGTTCAGAAGGCCCGAGAAAAAGCATGGCATGATAGACATATTCGACAGAGGGTCTTTTTGGAAGGAGAATTTTTCCTATTATATAATAGCCAATTTGCGAAACACCCGGGGAAGTTCCGTTAGCACTGGCTAGGCCCTTATATGGTAAAGGAAATCACTAATGGAGGAGCTGTCTGATTAGATACATTACGCGGTGATATTGTACTAGGATATGTTAATGGAATCCGGTTGAAGCCCTATTGGGACTCCTCTGTACTGATCAAATGAATATATGGCCGGAGTAGTTGTATTGTGATGAATACGTGCAGGTAAGAGGAAAAACGCAGGCAGGCCCGTTATACGCGTAGGGGTCGACCATAGGTCCGGAAGCCTGGGGAGGTGTGCTGGGAGCACAGGGGTCGACTGCAGGTTAGGAAACCTGGGGAGGTGCTTTGGGAGCACAGGGGTAATACAAAGTTGTGAAAACTAGCCGTTGGAACAGTACTGGAGGGTAAAAATCCAACTGGAAGGAGCGGGCAGTAGGAAATTAATGCGGCGATTTCCGAAGATTTTTTACCATTTCCTTGATGGTAAGTTTCAACTAAGTTTCATCCGGCCGTTGTTCACTCTTAAACACTCTAAATGGAGGAGGGCAGCTCCAAATTGGGTTATGCATATCCTGAAAATATTTTTCCTTGCAAATTTCCGTAACTATTATGCTATGTTTATGTCTAGGTGTGCTACCCCCTCTGATAGTAGTAACCCCGAGTTTGTCTTCTGAGCGAGAATGACTGCGACTAATCGCGCTAAATCATCGAAGATCGTGGCCTCTACTGAGAGAGCATCCGATGAAGTATTGGATGTCACCCCTGAAGTCGAAGAAGTCATTTCCACACCAACCAAGGGGAAGCAGGTGGAGAAAAATAAAATTAAGGGGAAAATCCAAGAGCAAGGGTAGGGGAGGGCTACAAAATGGGTTGGAGGGAAGTCACGCACCTCCCCTTGGAATGTGCAATCTCCCCGAGCGGTGCCTAAGGCACGCTCGCCTAACCCGACGAAGCGACCTCTATCTGCTTAGGAAGAAGCTCGTCTCGCTGCCCCAATCACTTGGCTATCGCCCTATGTTCGGCCCCGAAGGCCTTTGGTGTACATGCTTAAGAATCTCGAGGGTCTGCGCTCCTATATGCAAAAGCTGCTAATTCCAGGTGAATTCCCCATAAATAGAGAAGCATACGACAAGCTCTCCTCAATTAAGTTCGACGATCACGATATTGCCAACCTGGAGGCCTTCCCAGAATTGGCACCTGAGCTGTATCTCGAAAGAGTATTCGAGGATGATGTGCGAAGGGTCGTACCAATGCTGTGGGCGTGTGGGTTAGAAAAATCTAGAGCACTAAACTTGTTGCGGATACCTCACTTTGGATGATACAATGTAACCGATCAAGTTGTGTGACAACTGCTAGCCTTGATCCATGACGGTAGCTTGTGGATCCAGAACTGCATTCCCCTCAATGCTGCCCTAATTCATCACATTACTAGTCTCCCCATGGAGCGGCTGAATCCCATGGAATGCGTCGGCAAGAAGTACGAGCAACATATTGTCGAGAAGGTGTGAGAAGACTACCATGTTGAGCGAAACACCAGAGGGTTCATAATCAACACCATTAACAACCCTGGAGTGTGCATGGGTACCTTGCTATTGGCTGGTAAAATGATGCACAAGTACCAGGCTACGACTGTGATTCAGCTTGCTGGCTGCTGCCAAAAGGGGGTCTGCTTTAATTGGTCGCAGTTCCTTTGCAATGAGTTTCTGGAAAACGTGTGCAAGGCCCAGGATCATGGGAGGGCATTCTGCTACTCTTGGATGTTGCTCCTAATTGCATTGGTTGCATGGGAAGCCCCTGAGGGATCGGTCCTCCCTAAGCTTGAACCAGACATGTGTGAAGGGGCGCGATATGCAAACTTATGGGATTCAAAGGATGAGTAGCGGATTAAGGAATTTATTATTATTTTGGGTACTATTTCAAAGCATGCTCATAGCATCAATTCACTCCCAAACACACTTGTCGCTGATGGTCTATGACAATTACAAGAGCATCGCAACATTCCAGGTCATGATGCACAACGTGTAGATTCGAGGTTGTAAGGATCCAGCTTGGATGTCGCTGCCTTACATGGTCACCGATGAGGAAATCGAATGGCTCATCGCCACTTGGCCACCGCACTGGAAGTTGGGATTCACGTCAGTCGCGGCTGAAACTGTGGGTACAAGCGCAATCCTGAAGACCCCCAACCCACCTGATACTGCCAAAAATTTGGAAGGTCGTGACCCGGAAGGCTCCACTAGGCCGAAGGTTCCCCCAGACACAGCGCAGGGCGTGGAGCAGGAATCGCAGTAGGACATGGAGACTGAGGGTCTGGATACGCAGGGTACTGGTTCCTCGCATGGTACAAAATGGACAGCCAAACCTCTCAAGGTACAATGAACGAAACGATAGGCTACAAGGCCCGGTCGGGAGACTGAGGTTACCTTAACCGAGGAATATTTGGCGCAAATCGTAGATGCAGTCACCCTCGCTTAAGAAGACAAATAGCTTGCCTTGGAAGAGCAGCAGAAGGCCGCAGTATCTGCATTAGAGTCTAAGCTCCAAGCTCTTCGGCTCAAGGATGATACCCTGCAGATGAGCGAGGTTCAAGTGAGGATGCCTCCAACAACCACTACTGAGTTGATCTCCACAACCGAGACCCACTTCTACCCCTTGCCAGGCACAAAAATCACTCTCAGTCCGCCTACCTTATGTGTGCAAGTCCAGGCCTACGCAAAAGTACATCTGGACTTGGCCCGACTTCCACACATCCCTCTTTGAGGAAATCCAACATAGAGACCGCCGAGTGCAGCAACAACTAAGTACAACCGAGCAGACAATCATTGAACAGACTACCAAGGCATCCTAGGCACAGGCCTCGTGCTTCCTTTGTTGATCACCAGTTGTCATTGATGTCAACCCAAGCAGCACAAGGGGCTACCCCAATATTGCATGGGAATTTTTACCTACCAAATTACTATATTTTGGGTCAATAATTCTTTTGATGGTTTCTTCTTGTCGAGATGTTTCCATTGATATATGACATGCCACACAATTCTTCACGGTTTGAGAGATATTCATGTTTGAAGTTTGTAACCCTAGTTAATGGGCTAAAACCCCTTGGGGTTGTGGCATGGGTCATTGAAAAGTCATAATTAATATTTTTTAAGCTCCTAAAATCCCTCCCAGGTTCACTTGTTGAAGCCCCTATCAACCTAATTATTTATATAAATTGTGATCCTCATATCCTCCTTATGCAAGGGATTTCACCATTTGAAACAGGTCATCGTGGCATTTTTGCTCTAACTTTTTTTTACGAAGGTTCAGAAGCTGAAATTTTTATGAGGCGAAGCTGAAATCCTGAGGAAGCTCCTATGAAAATTTCAGATCAAGTTGCGCAATATTTTCGGAGATATGATCTGTGGAAGTCAGTATTTTTGCAGGCTCTTGAAATTCATCTCAAAGAAGTGACCTTTGGAAAATCATCATAACTCTCTCTCTGAGTATCAGATTGGAATTATGTAAAAAATGGAAAATAGTGCATGAACTGTAGTTTTATTTCTATCAATTTCAGAGATGAATGAAGAAACAATGACACACGGCATTCCGTACAAGTTCTCTCTACTGAAACAGTCCATAATTAGGGCATTGTGAGAGATTGGGCATAACTCTCCCTTGAAGAATCAAAATTGGGTCAGAACTGTGGCATTGGAAAGACGACTGAGAGGAATACTACAGGACCAAAAATCAGATATTGGGGATTTGAAATAACAGAGATACACCAGATTCAATATCGAGCTCCTAGAAGGTAAGAAAAAGCTAGATCATGTGTTGTCAAGGGTTGCAAAGGACCAGACTTTTTAGGGAAGAAAAGCAAAGCAAGGTGCAGTAGAGGGTAGCATTACAAGAGAAGAAACCAAGATGCAGAACAACAACAAGAAGTTCATCACATGAAGTCTTCAAGTGGGCAGCACTGCATACAGTCACAGAACAACAACAAGAAGTTCATCACATGAAGTCTTCAAGTGGGCAGCACTGCATACAGTCACTATAAAGGTATCATTGTACTAAGTCATTGTAAATACATTATTGTAAAAATTGTTCTAGTTTCTATCTACCAAGAGTTGAAGAGGCAGTGTCGGGAGGTCTAGGATCATCATTAGGTGGTTGTGTCATAGTTGGGGTTATGTTCTATTTTGTCTTCTTCTTCTACATCATTCTATATCATTGTAAATTGGACCATTTTCCCTGGTACGAGAGTCCATTCTTCTTTTATTCTTCTATAGGGTGGTCGGGTGGTGCTAGGGTGAGTTGTAGCTCATTAGGTGTTGGGGCATCCCTTCAGTTGACTACTAAAGAATTTCAGACGTTGGAGCATCCATCCAGTGGGAGCTGGAGAAGAATGCTTTTCTAGATTCTAGGAAGTTGGAGCTTTATTTTCAATTGGAGTTGAATATTAGAGAATTATTAGAAAAATATTAGGTGGTTTTTGTCCCCGAGTGGGTTTCCACCTTAAAAACTATGTGCATTTGTGTTCCTTTTGTTTGCTGCTATCATTGTAAAAACACTGATAATAATTGAAGATTAACTAATTCTCTAATTGAAAGGAATACTAATTCACCCCCCCTCTCAGTATTTCCAACAATTGGTATCAGAGCTTGGTTTCTTCAATAACAGTTTAACAGCTGGAAGGAGGTCATGGAGCATACCAAGAATGGTGTAACTCTATTCAATGAAAATAATTATGCACTCTAGAAATGAAGAATGGAGGTCTATCTCTTGGCGCAAGGTTGCGAAGTATGGGACACTGTTCAAAATGGATTTACATCAACCACGGATGAAAAAGATAAGAATAATTTGGTAAATGATGCAAAAGCAAAGAATATTATTATCAGTGGACTTATTGAATCTGCTTATCATAAAGTGTTGGGTTGTAAAACCGCCAAAAATGTAAGGGACAAGCTTGAGAATATATATGCAGGTGACTCAAATGTCAAAGAAGCAAAGCTTCAAATCTATAGAGAAAAATTTGAGCAACTTAGAATGAAAGAAGATTGCAACATTGTTGCATACTTCCAATCTGTTGATGAAATAACCAATATTCTGGAAGGATTGGGAGAGCCAGTTGATGAGAAGACTATTATATGAAATATTCTTAGAACATTACCAGGGAGATTCAACCCAAAGGTATCGATCTTAGAATACAGTGCAAATCTAGACAAACTCAGCAAAGAGGAATTACAAGGATTTCTCATAGCATATGAAATGAGACTTGATGAAGAAGAGGGTACTTCGCATCTAGAAACTACGTTCGTTGCATATAAGAAAACCAATAAGGACAAACAACCTTCAATTGAAAAGACATTCACCTGCAAGTGTGAAGAAAAGGGAGATGATGGAGAAGGTCTTTCAGATGAAGAATATGCTTAATTTACGAGAAAACTAAAAATTGGTAAGGGAAAATTCAAATGTAAACTTCCATTGATATGTTTCAGCTATGGTGAGGTTAGGCATTTCACAGCAAAATGTCTGATCAGAAGTGATGGCAACTCAAAAGGAAAGAAAGGCTTTAAGAAATTCAAAAATCAAAGATCCAAAAGGAACTTTCTCTCTAAAGAAGATATCTCATCATTCGATGAAGACAATGATAGCGAAGAAGAAGCCAATGAGAGAGTATTGTTTATGGCCAAGCACAATAAACAGGAGGTATCAAACAATGAAGAAGAAGGATTGACCATAGAAGAATTTTCTAAGGAAGCAGTCAAGCTTATAAAAGAGCTCAAGGCAGAGAAGGTATGTTCCAATACTCTTGAAGAACAAGTTCAAGGTCTCAAAATTGAAGTTGAAGAACACAAATGTATTGAAGAGTCACTTCAAAAGAAGTTGGAAGAAAGCAACCAAGAAAAGGAAGCATTAGAAGCTGAAGTAGTCTCGTTGCATAAGGAAGTGAAGAAGGGAAAAACTTTCCAAAAATCTGCTAACAGCTCAAGGGCATTGGAAGAAATCATCAACAATCAATGATCTTACAATGAAAAAACTGGCCTCTGTTACAAAGAAGAAGAAGCAGGACCTTCTACAACAAAACACAATGAACCTATGAGATTTGACATGCATGTAGACTTCATTGGACAAGATTCACAAGCACATCCTTGGAAGACAATTCCTCGACGAATATTTCCATCCAGGTACCAACATATTTTTCATGGCTATTGTTATTCATATGGAAAATTTGGTTATAAAGCTGTGGAATGTCACACGTACCCTAGGAACCAATACAATTCCAAGAGATAATTCAAATATGAACCTCCCAGGGCTCAACGAAACATCAATAGATTTGAACATTTAAGAAAAAATGTGGAATGTTACGAATGTAAGAACTTTGGACACAGAGCCAGAGACTGCAGACTTGAAAATCCTCCAAAAGAATCTTCGAAGCCACAGAATGAACGAACATGGAAGAAGAAGAAGTCTGATAATTGTGCTCTCGCTCCCAAGGCTCAAAACAAAAAAGATGTGTGGTATGTTGACAAAAGTTTCTCAACACATATGATTGGAGATAGAAGGAAATTTGTATCTCTGAAAGAAAAGAAGGATGTTACTGTATCCTTTGGAAATGATGGATCTTCAAATGTTATAGGATCCGGTACCGTAACTCTCGGAGGAAAATATGTTATAGCCAAGAATGTTCTATTGGTTGAAAATATGAATCACAATCTGCTCAATGTTGGAAAAATGTGTGATCAAGGACACAAAATGCTATTCAACTCCACAAAATGTGAAATCAGGAAAGGCAGGTATGGTAAAATTGTGGCTACAACAAGTCGAGCTCCAAACGACATATATGTTATGGATGAAGAAACTAAAGCATGTATACTAGCTAAAGAAGATGAAAGCTAGTTATGGCACAAACGAATGGGTCACATAAATTTTGACAATATTGTTAGGATAAGAAAAAAGGAAGCAGTACGAGAAATGCTAAAAATCTCAAAACCTTCCAACACACTATGTGAGGACTTTCAGCACAGCAAGCAGACAAAAGTCCAATTTAACACAAAAGAACACTTTGCATCACATCCATTGGAATTGATACATACTGATCTATGTCGTCCTATGAGAACAAAATGCTTAGATGGAGAATTATATTTCATGTTAATGGTAGATGACTATACCAGGATGACAACCGTCAGTTTCCTAAAGAAAAAAATCTGAAGCATTTGAGTGCTTTAAGATCTACAAGGAGTTGGTCGAAAATGAAACTGATTTGAAAATAAAGTGTCTAAGATTAGGTAATGGGAAAGAATTATCTTCCAAATGATTTCAACAATACTGTGACGAAAATGGAATAAAAAGACAATTTTCAATAGCACGAACACCTCAGCAAAATGGAGTTGCTGAAAGAAAGAACAGAACCGTATAGGAAATGGGTAGAAAAATGTTGAAGGACTCAAAATTGGATGAAAAATTTTGGGTTCAAGCAATTGATACGACAATCTTCATTATCAACCGAAGTCTTCTCAGAAATAGTTGCAGCAAGACCCCATATTAATTATGAAAAGGAAAACTAGCTAATGTAAAATATTTCAGAATCTTCGAAAGAAAATGTTATATCAAAAGAGAATATCAAAATTTGGGTAAGTTTGAATCATGTGTTGATGAAGGTATATTTGCTGGTTACTCGCGCAAAAGAAAGGCCTATAAATGTTATAATATAAAACGAAAACAGATAGTGGAGAGCATAAATGTTATATTTGACGAAGATGGTGTTCTAGCGAATAATGATGAGGATCTAGAATCTTTGAAACTTGAGACAGAGGCTGAAAAAGACACAGATAAAATTGTATAACAAGAAGAAACTATCAACTAGGAAGAAATAAATAATGATCATCAAGATGTACCAGAACAACAACAAGAAGCTCCTCCAAGGAGAACAAAAGAATGGATTCAAAAGAACCATCCATCAAATCAAATCTTTGGTGACATAAATGAAGGTCGACAACTTTGTTCATCACAACAAGCTCACATTGCTTTTCTAGTAACATTTGAGCCTAGCAGTTTTGAGGAAGCTAGCCATAATGAACATTGGGTAGCAACTATGACTGAAGAATTGGAACAAATCAAGAAGAATAACACTTTGGAATTAGTTCCACGACCAAAAGATAAAAATGTCATTGGGACTAAATGGGTGTTCAAGATCAAATTGAATGAATATGGACAAGTTACCAGAAACAAAGAAAGATTGGTTTGCAAAGGCTATGCACATGTGGAAGGAATTGATTTCGATGAAACATTTGCACCAGTTTCCAGAATGGAAGCCATCGGAATGTTTCTCGCCTATGCATGTTCAAGAAAAATCAAAGTCTACCAAATGGATGTTAAGTCAACATTTCTGAATGGAGAATTAGAAGAAGAAGTTTACATCGAATAACCTGAAGGTTTTCTACTATCAAAAAAAGAAGACTATGTTTGCAAGTTAAAGAAGGCTCTATATGGTCTCAAGTAGGCTCCCAGAGCATGGTATGCTCGTCTTGATGGATATCTACGTCAACAAAGGTTCAAGAAAGGTACAATTGATAGCAATATTTATGTACAAATAGATAAAGATAATTTAACAATCGTTGAGGTATATGTGGATGATATAATATTTGGTAGCAATGATGATCAACTAAGTAAGAAATTTTCTACAAATATGCAAAGTGAGTTCGAGATTTCTTTACTTAGTGAGCTGACATACTTCTTAGGGCTTCAAATATCTCAACAAGAGAAAGGAATATTTATATGTCAAGCCAAGTACATCAAGGAAATGCTCAAGAAATTCAAAATGGAAGATTGCAAACCCGTCCTTACTCCGATGGTAATACGTTGAAAATTGAGCATAGACGACTCATTTAAGGATGTGGATCAGAGGTTGTACAGATCTATGATTGGCAGTCTTCTATATGTAACAGCCTCTCGGCCAGATGTTATGAAAGCAGTTGGACAAGTAGCAAGATTCCAAGCAGCACCAAAAGAATCACATATTATTGTCGTCAAAAAAATACTTCGATGTCTAAAGGGCACAAAAGAATATGGCTTGTGGTATCCCAAGGGTAACAATGTCATTATTCAAGCCTTTACAGATGTAGATTGGGCATGAAGCGTTGATGATCGTAAGAGTACTAGTGGAGCAACATTCTATCTAGGTGGTTGTCTCGTATCATGGTTGAGAAAAAATCAAACCTCAATCTCGTTATCTACAGCGAAAGCAGAATACATTGCAGCGGCAACATGTTGTATTCAAGTCCTTTGGATGAAACAAACATTGCAAGATTGTTAAGTACAATTCAGTGAGCCTATTCCCATATTCTCTGACAACACTAGTGCCATCAACATCTCCAAGAATCTTGTCATGCATTAAAAAACAAAACACATTCCAATCAAATATCATTTTGTTAGAGAACAAGTCGCTGAAAAGAATATCAAAATTGAGTATGTTGGCACAAAAGAACAAATCGCTGATATCTTCACTAAACCTTTACCTCGTGAAGCATTTGAATATCTTCGCCAGAAGCTTGGGATTATCCCAAGTTCTCATTAGATTTTCCTTATTCGTAATATAAATGGGGAGTGGAAGTGTGTACAGGTTCGCAGGATGGTTGTGTGTCAGGGGGAGTTACCCTTTTCCATTGATGTCAAAGGGGGAGAGAATGTTGTAGGAAGAGGTGTCATGATCGCAGGGGGAGTACTTGTGTTGCCATCAATGCCAAAGGGGGAGATTGTTCAACAATTTTCATTGATGTTGACCCAAGAAACACCAGGGGCTACCCAAATATTGCATGGGAATTTTGACCTACCAAATTACTATATTCTGGGTCATGGTTTCTTCTTGTCGAGATGTTTCCGTTGATATATGGCATGCCACGTAATTCTTCACGGTTTGAGAGATATTCATGTTTGAAGTTTGTAACCCGAGTTAGTGGGCTAAAACCCCCTGGGGTTGTGGCATGGGTCATTGAAAAGTCATAATTAATATTTTTTAAGATCCTAAAATCCCTCCCACGTTCACTTGTTGAAGCCCCTCTCAACCTAAGCATTTATATAAATTGTGATCCTCATATCCTCCTTATGCAAGGGATTTCACCATCTGAAACAGGTCATCGTGGAATTTTTGTTCTAAATTTTTTTCTACAAATTTTCAGAAGCTGAAATTGTTATGAGGTGAAGCCGAAATCCTGAGGAAGCTCCTATGAAAATTTTAAATCAAGGTGCGCAACATTTTTATAGATATGATCTGTGGAATTCAATATTTTTGCAGGCTTCTAAAATTCATCTCAAAGAAGTGACCTTAGGAAAATCGTCATAAATCTCTCTCTGAGTATCAGTTTGGAATTCTGTAAAAAGTGGGAGATAGTGCACAGATTTTAGTTTTCTCTCTATCAATTTTAGAGCTGAATGAAGAAAAAGTGACACATGGCACACCGTACAAGTTTTAAATATTGAAACAATCCATAATTAGGGCATTGCGAGATATTGGGCATAACTCTCCCTTGAAGAATCCAAATTGGGTCAGACCTATGGCATTGGAAAGACGAATTAGAGGACTACCACAGGACCAAAAATCAGATATTGGGGATATGAAATAACATAGATACAACGGATTCAACATTGAGCCCCTAGAAGGCAAGAAAAAGCTAGATCATGTGTTGTCAAGGGCTGCAAAAGACCAGACTTTTTAGGGCAGCAAAGAAAAGCAAGGTGCAGTAGAGGGTAGCATGACAAGAGTAGCAACCAAGGTGCAGAACAACAACAAGAAGTTCATCACATGAAGTCTTCAAGTGGGCAGCATTGCATACAGTCACTCTAAAGGTATCATTGTACTAAGTCATTGTAAATACATTATTGTAAAAATTGTTTTAGTGTCTATCTGCCAAGAGTTGAAGAGGCAGCATCGGGAGGTCTAGGATCATCATTAGGTGGTTGTATCATAATTGGGGTTATGCTCTAGTGTGTATTCTTCTTCTACATCATTCTATATCATTGTAAAGTGGACCATTTTCCTTGGTACGGGAGTCCATTCTTCTTTTATTCTTCTATAGGGTGGTAGGGTGGTGCTGGTGTGAGTTGTAGCTCATTGGGTGTTGGGGCATCCATTCAGTTGACTACTGAAGAATCTTGGGCATTGGAGTGTCCATCCAATGGGAGCTGGAGAAGAATGCTTTTCTAGATTCTAGGAAGTTGGAGCTTTATTTTCAATTGGAGTTGTATATTAAAGAATTATTAGAAAAACATTAGGTGGTTTTTGTCCCGGAGTGGGTTTCCACCTTAAACACTGTGTGCATTTGTGTTCCTTTTGTTTGCTGCTATCATTGTACAAACACTGATAATAATTGAATATTCACTAATGCTCTAATTGAAAGGAATACCCACCCTCTCAGTATTTCCAACATCCTTGCCTCGCGCAGCAGACCAAGTTGGAGTGTCTGATCAACAGATTATGCACAGATGTGACTGAATACATTTTGGCCTCTGCCACCCCCCAAAATAAGATTGAGGGACTCATCGTAGCCCTGGATGCTTCTTGAACTGAGATCCAGAACCTCCAGATCGAGATGGAGCAGCAGATTGCTGCGTTGCAGGCTAAGTTGCAGCTGAAAACTCCTCTCGAAGTACGCGCCCAGAGAGATGTGCTAGTCACAGAAGCCACGGAAACCATTACAGATCAGGTCGCTCAGGGCACAGAATTTCTTGAGACAGCTATGCAGCTGTGGTATAAGGTGCATCATGACCCTCTCCTGCATGAATTTACCCAAGAACTGTGCCGAAAGGAAGAAGAATTCAAGCAACTGGAGGCTACAATACCCACTCTGATCCCCACTCAATGCCTGGCACGTCTGCGAGCCAGCCATGCGCTCAGAGATGAATTGGAAGAGCTTCACCACAGGAAGAAGGTTTTGAGTAACCACCTCAAGCCATGGGCCGATGAAGCCCTCAAGATATCTCAAGACTTGTATGTTGCGGTCAAACAACTGAATCAGACCTTGGAAAGTGTCACTGCTGCCACTGAAGGCCCAACTTTGCAGAAGTTGGTGGAAATTGCAGAGAAATATGCCACGCAAAGAGAATGAGTGTTTCCCCCTCTAGTCGATGCCATTAAGTAGCTCTAGGCAAATATGCGAACCCCACGGCCACAATGATTCGGGACGAGTCACAAGATTCTGTTGGGGGCATGTTGGAACATGGTCCCCTAGCTGCGTTTTGATATGTTCCAATGCTGCATTTTTGATATATTTTTGCAGTAATTGGTCCTGCGCAGGGGTTTTGGGGCTGGTCAAAGCCCCCAATGTATTGTAACGGGTCAAAGGGTAGACCTAGAGTCCGCAAACCACGGTTTACGGACCACAGGATAGTGCAGATTATGATGATATAAATAGATGGATATTTTAAATCTAAGGGTAAGTAAGTAAGATTGATGCTATGTATGAAATGTTGAGATATGTTTTGGGGTAGTTTTGGGTAAGGACTCCTGCTAGCTGTGTGCGCGGAGATCCTCTATCCTGATGTGTGCGGACCCCACTGGCTGTGTGTGCGGGTTGTGACTTGGGTTTGTAACTTAGATTTGTATGATAATGAACACACAATCTATTATGTTATTTGAACTGGTTGTATTCACTACTGAAGTACCTCTGTGTTATTTGAATTAGCTGTGATTGTGTCTGTGATAGATGAATTAGCTGCGATTGTGTTAATCTGTGATGATAATTGCTGATGCGCACATGGATGCGAAGGTGTTGATAAGATTTGCTTAATAATAGTAGCTTTGTTTATGTTTACATGCTGGTTACATTTTTAAGGGCTCGATAATAGGCTTGGTTCAGTGCGAATAGAACTCAACAATATCTGCCTTAATTAACCATTCTCTCCTAGGGTGCGGAAACCTAGTTCCAACACCCACCCATACTACTTTGGTTGAGACCTTGGCCTGTGAAAGTAGGACATTGCCGAAAGGGCCAGTAGACTTATAGGGGTTTGTTGGAAAACCTTAAATATGAACCTGGGTCAAGACCCCTCAAGCCAACAACAATGGTCTAGAGACTCGCCTTGAAAAGTGGCTTAGATCTCGCGGTCACATGCATAGAAGTGGGTGAAAAAGAATTAAGTCACTCCCTTGTAGGATTATGCACACGACTAGAGGGTTAAAATCTAATTTCTATAGTGTTGTGCCAACGTCTAGGATTCTAGGAAATTGAAAAAGAGGCTTAACTCAGGATTTGGTCACCTTGAAGGGTGGTTTAGCCCTTGGGGGTTCTGTATCACTTGAGGGAAGTTAGTAAGGTTTTGGTTTTTTTTATTCCACTTCCTTAAGGTGATATAGGAGATTGATTCATGTCTTAGTAACTCTTCGTCACATACTTTTCCCGATGGAACGGAGAACTTGGGTAAGTGTGGGAGGAGGGTGTTACAAATTGGTATGAGAGATTGGTTCAAAACTTGGACTGGATGGGCGGAATGTGGTTTTTATGCATGCATGAAGGTTTTATATGTGATTCTTATGTATGCATGGTGGTGGCCATTATTACGGTTTTGTTGACATGTAGAAATTAATGTTGTGGTTGTTGGGATGGGTTGTCATGAATGCATGTCGATTGTATATTTGCAGGAAAAGGATCAAAGTTGACTAGAAAAATGGTAGATTAAAGCTGACAAGACTCTCCCTACAGATCATATGAGCAACATGGTGATGAGAACTCCCCTCACATAATAAA
The DNA here is from genome assembly GCA_034641835.2 of Pinus albicaulis. Lineage (NCBI taxonomy): Eukaryota > Viridiplantae > Streptophyta > Pinopsida > Pinales > Pinaceae > Pinus > Pinus albicaulis. Next base: position 984,752,610 of record CM076576.1, read on the forward strand.
TACTTTGGGAAGTTTGAAGGAAAAAATATAAAGTTGCAAAGAGGATAATCACAAAATAATTTAGTCACTAGAGATACTTTACAAGGAATAAGAGCAACAAGCAGAGGTCAATGCAGTTATTCTTAAGAGTTTTTCGGACTTGCAGAGACATGGACAACCATGGGTCAGTTATGGGTAGGAGGAAAAAACTAACGGGGCATATGGAAGTAGGTCTCATGGTGGGCATAGGTCAGATAGATATGACATGGTCAGAGATGGTAGGTTCGAGAATACACCAGATAGGAGAGGTGCTGAACATGTGTTCTATTCTAGTTCTGGTTTAGACAGGTATCATGTTCATCATAGATATCATCCTTATAGAAGGAATGATGAGGGATATTTTCTGGATAAGTTCAAGAAAGCCAACTCTGGATCTAATTATAGTTATTTTATCTCTGACCTGGTGGATAAGTGTGGTTTGAATAAATAAGTGCATGCAAAATCTTGGTTAATGCAGTTGGATACAGGTAAAAAGAAAAGAGTTCATCACTGGGTAAGAGCTTTTGCATTTGATTTGAATGGTATGCCTACATAAATGAATTTGAATGCACTCCATTAGGATCATACAATATGCTTCTGGGTACGGATTGGTTGTATCTTCATAGGGCTAAGGGGGAAATTTTGGAGAAATATATTGAGTGCTTGGATGACGATGGAGAACAAAGAATCTTGCAGGGTAAGAACAAAGCTACATCATTCATAATTGTTACAACTATGCAGGCAAAGCACAATCGCGGGAAAGGGTGTGTGTTATTTGTAGTGCATATTTATAGTGATAAAGGTAAGGATGTTGAGGATGCAGAGGTATTGAGAAGATACCCTATTTACAGTATTTTTAGGATGTATTCCTTGCAAATATTTCAGAGTTACTGCCTCACATGGAAGTGGCATTTTTTATTGAGTTGGTACTAGGGGAAACACCAATCAAATTCAACTTACAGGATGAGCACACCAGAGTTAGTGGAATTGAAGTTGCAGTTGAAGGAAATTCTTGACAAGGAATACATCAGGCCAAGTGTGTCGCCTTGGGGTGCACCGATATTGTTTGTGAAGAAGAAGTATGTTACTCTTAGGTTTTTCATTGATTATAGGCAGTTGAAAAAGGTAACCATCAAGAACAAGTATATGTTATCGAGGATTTATGACTCTTTGATAAGTTGAAGGGAGAAGTAGCATTCTAAAATATTGATCCGAGATTAGGATATCACCAGGTACACATCAAATAAGAGGACATTTACAAGTCTAATTTCTGGACCAGGTATGGGAATTATGAGTTTTTTGTGGTTCCTTTTGGTTTGAATAATACTCCAGCTAATTTTATGTGCTTTATGAATAATCCATTGCGTCCTTATTTGGACAAGTTTGTTATTGTATTCATTGATGGTATATTGATATATTCTAAGAATGAGGAAGAGAAGGCTGAACATTTAGCATAAGTATTGAGATTTCTAAGAGAGCATCAGGTGTATTCCAATCTTAGAAAAGTAGTTTCTTTCAGACAGAGGTACATTACTTGGGGCTTGTTGTTTCCAAGGAAGAGATAACAATAGATCATGGAATGGTCAACTCATAGGAATGTGGATGAGGTTAGATCATTCATGAGGTTAGCATGTTATTATAGGAGGTTCATGAGGAAATTCTCATGGATTCCCTATCCTTTTACATCATTGCAACGAAAAAGAAATAAATTTGAATGGAAAAAGGAATGTGAAACCAATTTTGAGCAGTTGAAGCAATTGCTTAAAAATTCTCTAGTTCTAAAGATTGCAGATCTGGATAAAGGGTTTGTGGTATGTACATGTTTGAAAAAGAGGACTTGGTGGAGTCCTGATGTAGGAGGGATAGGTGGTATGTTACGAGTCAAGGAAACTGAATGAGCACGGGCAGAACTATGTGACACATGATCTTGAGTTGGAAACGATCATTGATGCATTGAATATGTGGAGGAACTATCTTCTTGGTAGGTGATTCATCTTGATGAGTGGTCACAATGGATTGAGATACTTATTTGACCAAACTAATCTAAAATCCAAACAAGCTAGGTGTTTGGACACACTTAGCGAGTTTTACTTTGAGATCAGGTACATTAAGGGAAAGGAGAACATGGTTTCAAATTCTCAATGTAAATCACATAGTAACTTTGAGTTCATATGGGACAGATTTACATAATTGGATCTTACATGCAAGACAACAAGATGGCAGGTACATGGATCTTAGGCACAAGTTACAACAATAGGGTACAGATGATTAGGCTGTCGACTATTATCTCATGGAAAATGTTTTGGTCAGATTTAGGGATGATATTTATGTGATGGACAACAGTGAGCTCAAGAAGTTTATCTTGAGGGAATTTCATATCAAACTGTATTCAGGTCATCTGGGATATCAGAAGACATTGGAATCAATGAATAATTTCTACTATTGGCCAAATATGAAGAAAGAAGTGACATAGTTCGTGGTTAGATGTTTGGATTGTCAACAAGTAAAGGCAAAGTGTAATCATATAGGTGATTTACTACAACAGATTTCGATTCCAGAGTGGAAATGGGAGGTCATTTATATGGATTTCATTATATTTTTTCCGAGGACATATAGATAACATGATTCTATTATGGTTGTGGTTAACAAGTTTAAAAAGGTAGCACACTTCGTTCCAATGAAGTATACTTATTCAACTAGTGATGTATCACAGGTTTTCATCAAAGAGATAATGAAGTTACATGGTATTCCTACGAATATTGTGTCAGAATTATATTCTAAGTTCACTTCTAGGCTTTGGAAAGAGTTATTTGTAGGTTTGGGTACATAGTTGGCCTTCAACATAACTTATTATCTGCAAATGGATGGACAAAAAAAGAGGGTCAAAAATATTTTAGAGGACATGTTGAGAATATATTTTATGCATCAAAAGTGGAAGTGGGAGGAGTATCTTCCACTGGCTGAGTTTTCTTACAATAATGGCTATCAGAAGTCACTGAGGATGAGTCTGTTTGAGGAATTTTATCAAAGGAGTTGTAATACTCCTATTATTTGGAGTGATCCAACAAAAAAGGTGTTGATAGGACTAGACATGTTGGTAGAGATGGAATAGGAAATGCAGGTTATCAAGAAGAATTTAAAGGTATCATGAGACAAGAATACAAGCTATGCAATCAACACAGAGTATTTAATGTGTTTTAGGTTGGGGAAAAAGTGTACTTGTGCATCAATCCCAAGAAAATTTCCTCGAGGATTGGGTCATGTGCGAAGGTGGCACCTTGATATTGCGGGCCTTTCGAGATCCCTGAGAGAATTGGAATAGTGACCTACAGATTTGCACTACCTCCAAAAATGAAAGTCCATTATGTTTTCCATGTTTCATTGCTTAAAATATATGTAAAGGATGTTGATCATGTGATTTATTGGTTTGTATTGCAGGTGAATCCATAAGGATAATTCTAGTTGGAACCTCAATGCATTTGCAACAGAAACAACTCATGCTCCGAAATTGAGAAATCAAGAAAGTTAAAGTGCAGCGGAAGCGATTTGTGCCCGATAAATCTATATGGGAGATGGCTGATCAGATGTAGGATATGTATCCTTCTCTATTCTCTAGTTGAGAATATGTATTTTGGTATATGTTTTGGTGTTGTGTTCTGGTTATGTCTATATATGCATATGTATGATGCAAATACCACATCAAGATGAGTTATAAATCTCCAATAATCAGTATTGTTGTCATGTGGTCATGTTGGTTATGTTGGTTTTATTTTCAACAAGTGGTTCATTGTGAATACTGCATCGGTCTAGTGTGTTCCCTTTGGGGGTGGGGGGGGGTGGGGGTGCTAAATGTCCTAGTTAAAAATCCATGTAATAAAGTTAATAAAGGAAAAATAAGACCAAGGTCATGGGACACATATTCCAAGCTAAATGTTGGGAAAAACATCCTAGAGGGGTGTTCATTTGGTTTATTATGGCTAAGGAAATTGGAAAAGGCAATGGAAAAGGCTTTGAAAAGGAAAAAAAGAATTAATTGGAATTTTACTTGTGAAAATAAAGGAAATTAGGAGAAAAAGAATGTAAAAGGTCACAAGTTGCATGTGAGGAGGAAATTAAAGGAAAATAGAGGAAAAATGAAGGAGTTAGAGGCATCAATAATAAAAAGGTTTCTGAGGGCCAATTCAACCTTTTGTCAGTTAAGTTTTGGAGCTCTCTCTCTATTCTCTCTCTCTCATACCCTTGCACACTTAGAGAATTCTTGGAGCACTCTAGCATTGGAGAAAGGAAGGCAAAGGATAGACAAGAAAGCAAAGGGAAACAAAGATCATGAAAGGAAGAGTTGGATCAAGCAACTACAATGAGATTACTTACAGTTATTGAGTTGCATGTATGATTTCCTTGCTAGTTTTGGCATGCATGGTATATGCATGTTTGTATTTAGTTCTATTGATATCATTGGCATGGGTTTTTCCAGGTGTGATAGTGGTTTTAAACCTTCCATTTCCATTTATAGATAGCCATGGTGTGATGGGGTTCTTTCATTTGGTTGAGCTGGATTTCTAGATGGTTCTGGAACTGGGTGATGTGGTCTTAGGAAAATTCCCAAGGGTCTAGGAATACTTTGACTGGTAATGGTGGGATACACAATAAATATTGAGGGTGGAGATGGTAAAATTTCTCAAGGTATTGGTGAATAAATCCGGAGGCATCTAAGTTTGTTTAGGGCCTAGTGATCCCTTGACCAGTTTTGGCGTGATTACAGTAAAACCTAGTAGTGTAAGTTTGTTGTTTGGGCCTAGGAATCCCTTTAGCGGTAATGGCAGGATACACAATAAAGATTGGTTGTATAAATTATGGTTTAAGGACTAGGAATCCCTTGATTGGTAATGGAGGGATACACGGTAAAGCTTGAGGAAGCCCTGGATGGTTTTTTGTGAGTCCCACATTCATGCTTGGAATATGTTACGGGGGTGATTGGCTGAAAGAAATATTTGGTTCAACCCAATCTATGGTCGGGTGGTACGTGGAAGTTGCTGACTTGGTTGGCCTTTGCATATGTTAATAAGAGCTCTTTTACTCTTGTATTTCATGAGTATTTATACTTTGTTATTATGTGGCTTTGATGACTATTCTATCATTGTTATTATTCAGGTTATAAGCATAGATTTATGACAGACTTTATTTATGGATATCATCATGTTTGGATTATTAAACAAATGGATAATGAATGTATTCCCTAAAATATGATAATGAAAATATTGTGAGAGGGCACTGGACCTTCTTGATGATTGTCATATAAGTATGAGATCCCTATGTTCAGATATGTAATTATGACTTGTAGATTAGATGTTCATAATGTTTTTGACAAAATGACTATCATGGTTAGGCCTGGTTAGGTCATTTTCTTGTCTAAGTTTTATGGAAGGCCTTGTACCTATGTAATTTATCATTTCTAAGAGTTTCATTAAGTTATGGATAGTGGTTTGGAGACTAGCCCTAAAAATTTCTTAGATCTTGCGGTCACAGGTATAGAAGTGGGTGAAAAAGACTGCAATCGCTCCCTCACAGGATTATTTAGGTGATTGGAGGGTTACAATCAAATTTTCGCAGTGTTGTGCCAACGTATAGGAATCCATGACATTGAAAAAGAGGTTTAAATCAAGGTTTAGGCACCTGGAATGGTGGTTTAGCCCTTGAGGGTCCTATAGCACCCGAGGGAAGTCAATAAGGTTCTGGTTTTATCGATTCCACTTCCTTAAGGTGATCTAGGAGGTTGATTCATGTCATAGTAACTCTTCGTCACATATTTATCTTGATGGACTAGTGAACTTGGGTAAGTGTGGGAGGAGGGTGTTACATGAGGCAATCAAATAGAGGTTGTTATGGATGATTAATTACGAGATACAACTACCATGGAAACATTTCTGTTAAATTCATTCCAGAATGATGAGCTAGGGGATGATGCTCATATCAATAATCCATTTTTTGAAAGCCTAAAATCTAATTCGAAGTCAAATTCTACCCAACTGGGGACAACGATGTTATAGTACAACTTGAAAGCAAAGTTTGGCATGTCGAATGCATGTTTCTCGGTAATATTGAGGTAATTGACCATGATCAAGTCCCTTATATTTTGAGAATTCTTGTCACACGATCAACATTAAAAATGGTAGATTTTATGAATGTTAAATATTGACAATGTACATTTATATTTTCCACCAACTGTAGGTTCAAAGATAAGGTTCTTTTTAGTGATAATGTATTTCTCAGTAGCTGCGAAGAGGCAAAGTAATTGTTGAAAATGTTGGGCGTTGATTACATATCATATCATGCATGTCTGAATGATTGTATTCTATACATAGGAGAATATGAAAACACAGAGCCATGTCTAAAATGTGGGCATGAAAGGTACCATAAAAAAAGGGTGAATCACATGGTACTCCTCATAATATATTGAGACACATTCCTATAATTCCAAGGATTCAAAGGTTCTTTCATTGCAAAAAATTAGCTATGTTGTAGGCATAGTATGCCTCAAACAGAAGTGAGTAAGGAGTTATGAAAATACCAAAAAATTCAATAGCCATGAAGCATATAGAGGATACATGGCCCAAAAAAATTCAAGGATGAAGTATGAAGTCTACGACTCAACATATCCATGGATGGCGTCAACCCATATTCCCTCCAAAACACCAACTATTATGTTTGACCTATAGTAGTGATCAATAAAAATATCCCCCCATGTTTTCCCTTGAAGAATGAACATCTTATGTGGGCTCTCATAGTCCCTGGTAGAAGTCAGTGAAGAATATGGATGTCTACTTACAACCATTGGTAGATGAATTGAAGGAATTATGGGAAGGGATACATGTATACGATGTATCATGAACCATTGCAATAGAGAGGAGTTTTATGTTATATGGCATATGTGCTTACACCACACATGATTATACAATATTAGGAGTTTTCTCTGCTAAATTATATTTTTATTGATTTGTTTATATACGTAATAATGTTGTTTTCACATATTAATTTAATTTTTTTTTGGTAGATGAATTGAAGGAATTATGGGAAGGGATACATGTATACGATGTATCATGAACCATTGCAATAGAGAGGAGTTTTATGTTATATGGCATATGTGCTTACACCACACATGATTATACAATATTAGGAGTTTTCTCTGCTAAATTATATTTTTATTGATTTGTTTATATACGTAATAATGTTGTTTTCACATATTAATTTAATTTGTTGTAGTTTTTTTTATCTTCATGATCGCTAACATGCTGTATATACAATAATTTCACAGCTCTTGTAACAAAAGGGTATCATGGATGTAAATGTTGTGGACCATCTCTGAAGCCTAGATGGTCCAACCACCTATGAAAGCTCATGTATGAATGCTCTAGGGTATTCCTCCTAGGAGAACACCCTTACAGAAGAGCAACATCCACTCTCAATGGTAAATGAGAGAGAACCCAAAGGCCTGCAATAATGACACCGGTTGAATAGTTTGGAGAATATGAGTGAGAGAATGAGAAGGATATTACAAAAAAGTTCAATTCAAAGGGGGAGCCTATGTTTGATGATCCAAAATTATTCTACACTTATGTTGAGAAATTTCCCATTGGGATGAAAATTAAATTTTCCTTTTATGAGCTTCCACATTGGGAGCATCTTAATATTTCCCACTTACTATATCCCATCCATATATTGAAAAATGTTTCATCTTCTTTATGGAGGCACATATCATCAAAATAAAATGGCGCATTGGTTGTTAGGAGAGATCTTATTTCTTCAAAAACTAAAAAGAAAAATTTTCCAAGACAAGAAAGTAGAGGAGAGGTTGGTCCCTCTTGGTCTTTCAAAGAAGGTGATGTCCAATGGATTTTAAAGAAATATGATATTTCTTTTCCAACGGAAGTTATAATGGGTGTGAAGGTTCTTTCTTTATTTGAGTCTTCACTACGATGTTGCTTCACTGTGGAAGACCATTTGTCGGGGTTGAAATTGCATGACCATTTGAAGCTTCTAAGGGTACGTATGTCAAAAAAATGATTTTATTATATGCTATTATTCTTATGCCATGGGATAAATTATAATTATTTTTTGTATGTGTTTATTTGCAGTCTCATTATCCTTTGCTTGTGCGTGGGCATGTGAACCATGACTTCCCCCAAGACCTACGATGTGCCATATCTAAATTATTTGAATTTGTACATTGGATCACATCAAAGGATATTCATATGGATAACATTCCACAGTGGCATAAACATATAGCTAAGATTGTTTGTATGTTTGAGAAGGAACTGATGACGAGTTTCATGGACTTGCAGGTTCATCTTCTAATTCACCTAGTAGATGAGGTTGAATTAGTTGGGGTGGTTTCTTGTCATTGGGTGTTCTTCTTAGATATGTAAATGAATAAATTAAAAGGTTTTGTTTGATAAATGGAAAAACCCGAGGTGTTTATGGCATAGGGGTACATATTGTATGAGTATTTCTATTATGCCAGTGAGTACATCAAGCAGATTGACAACACACCAGGTGCGGTGATTTGGGATGATGAAAAGGATCAAGAAAAAAGAGAAAGGGAGCTTCTCGAAATGAATGAAAAAGACACGTGATAAAGAGTAAGTGACATATCATTTGTAAAAATATACAAATTAACTATTCACATTGAAATTAATAATGTATATTTTGATCTCATATGTACTATATATGTCAGTTTGATTTCATTCGCGAATTCAAAAAATGAAGTTATCAAAAAATTAATTATTTACAATTTGGAAGCAACCCATCTATGGGTTGTACAAACAAAAGAGGAGGAAATGGGACAGTGACAAGAAAGAATTTAGACAGTTGAATGGTAGAATTGTGCCTTATCCTGATCATTTAAATGAAAATATGCCAATGATATTCCCCAACAGTTGGGTTGTTGACCAAGTTAGAGAGAAATATGGTGCATCCAATCATTATCCACGTGCTGAAGAGGAAGCGCTAAACATAGGTTTTGGGTGCAACAACTTGGTAATACTCTATTTCTATACATTTTTAACTTCAAAATGCACCTTTGAATTGTAAAATCTATATTTTATATTTTAATTATGTTCGAGTTATTAGACACATGACATTGTGATAAAAATATAATACAAGGGACGTTAGGTTATGCAAAAAAGATACAAGATATCTTTGAAGTGGACTTCTCCTTGTTCCAATGTGCTATTTTTAGGTGCAAGTGGTGGGACACCTTTGATTAGAATAATGTAAAGGAATATCACGATAGTGCATTGATATATATCAACTCTAGAAATATGTGGCATGAAGCTAGCGAGCCTTATGTTTTCCCCAAACACTACAACCATGTGTTTTTTTAGCCAAATGTGTTGGATAGGGATTGGTGGTTCATATTAAGACACAACCCTAGATCAAAACATATTTTTGAGAACAACAATGTTATCATGCCAAGCGAGGAAGATAAACATGGTGATGAAAACGAAGAGTGATATGTACTTGTGTTTTTCATCATTTATTCTATTGTTGTATGTTTTTGTTTTCTTTATTTCGTTAATTATATTGATTTTTATTCAGATCCTTGGAATGTTATATAATTGGTAAGATTCACAAATGTTTTTACATGTTTTATTTTCTCAATGGAAACATATTTACAATTAAAACTAAGTATTTCCAATTGTGTAATTTATAATTTAAAAATTAATGTTTTATCATAGTTGTTTAATTCCAAGTTGTGATAAGTTTAATTTTGATTTTGTGATAATTTGGTTTTAAACTTAGCTATTTGTTAGTTTACATAATTTTATCATTGATTTTGGAAATATTTAAATTATGTCCCCAATGTTGACTAAAACCACAATTAATGAAGTGATTAAAAAATTTGATAGCAACCAACTTATGAAATAATGACAAAAACAACACATATAGGAAGATTTGCATCCATAAAATTTTAGGGCAATATAATGCTTATGATTGGAGATCACAACTTTTTTATAATAACAATTTTTAGGATAGAAGAGTTTATTAAAAAGGAGTAAATAATAAAATGGAAAATAACATTTATTCATATGTAATTGTTTTTTGAAAATGAATTTAGTTAGAATGAGTATGAACTATCTATATAATAGACAAATATTTATGTAATTTTACAATTATAGTTTCAACCATATTAAGCTTTGTAACATATAAAAATATATTTGCATTTCTTTTTTAAAGTAAGCCTTTTTGCATGTAATTTCATATATAATTTTTTGATATAAGTTCGCCAATATATAATCTATAATAAATATATATCATTTCATAAAAATAAACATCATGATGATAACCATCTAAAAAACATAAACGTAATCTAAAATACATGTTCAAATTCACTAACATAATCTAATTATATACACCTATAGCACATATAAATGTCATTAGCTAACACACAAATCTAATAATTTAACAATGCATCATCATTGTGATCACATCTAACAATATCCCACGCTAGTAGATCTAATGTTAATTATATTTTTTTAATTCATTTTGTTGGAATTTTATATAATTGGTAAGATATTAAATTTAAATTTAAATTGGTAAGAGTTGCTATAAATATTAAATTTCAATTGCTTAAACTCTCATAACTTTAGTGATAAATTAAATTTTATTAAAATAAAATTTTTAACTTATATTAAATCTAAATTTCATATATAAAATTTTGATATAAGTTCACTAATACATAATCTATAATGAATATCATTTCATAAAATAAAACATCATGATGATAACCGTCTAACAAACATAAACATAATCTAAAATACACATTCAAATTTGATAACATCATCTAATTATATACACCTCTAACACATATAAACGTCATTAGCTAGCACACAAATCTAATAATATAACAAGGCATCATCATCGTGATCACATCTAACAAAACACAAACATTGTGTAACATCATTACCACACACATCCTCAAATATACATCTCATGTCAAATAAATGCTATAACGTACACATCTATTTGCAAGCACGTTAAATTAACATATCTAACATGACCTAACAATGTACAAATCAACACCAACAGATAAATTAAGTACATCAACATGGACATAAAAAATGTAATATATATATATATATATATATATATATATATATATATATAAGTCAAATAAGTGCTATAAAATATTTTATACAACAATACAAATGGCGACCTGGTTTGTAGAAGAAGACGATGGATGGCTATCTGCCTCAAGAGTTGAAGAATGAGGTGGAGGAGGAGGTCATTAGTTTGTTCTAAGAGGAGAAACATGAGGCAGTGGGTCATGAGGTGAATGAGGAGAAGGTGGAGTACTACCAGAAGGATCACCACCCTGATCATCAATCGATGGGGTAGTACGTCTGGGTGAAGACTATGTATTTGATGCATGGACACCCTGAGGAGGTGGAGTAATATTAGAAGGATCACCACCCTGATCACCATCCAATGGGGTATTACTGGGTGAATACTATGTATCTGATGCATGGCCATCCCTCCTCAATTCCAGTATAAACACGGTAGATCCTACGATATGACGTATAAGACTATCATATTGTGCAACAAGTTTGTCCAGAGCTCCAGGAACCTAGAATTTTCCCTGATGTCTTGAGCAGTGGCAAGGTGGACTCCCACCTCAACCAAAATTATAGAGAGTCAGTCACCCAATTCCATCTTCAATCTAATATCAGGCCTAAGCGCAGGCCGCATTCCCACATGTATTTTCATCCGAGGACATCCCTCACCCTCTGCGGCCTCGACCATATCTGCATATGCATCCGGTGGGGGAGGTGGCATGTACCCAATGAATGTACCAATATCTAAAAAATATATAGTACACAACAATAATTAGACAATTTCATTAAATAATGTGTTAGAATAAATCTTATTCTAGCTAATTAAGACAATAAAATGAAACTAGATTAATTTAAAGAAAACACTAACATTACCTCTCTCATATGTTAGCTCATCCTGTGTGAAGAGGATGTTGGGACACTGTCGCCAATCCATCCCCGTGTAAGAACAAGACAGCATGGCGAACACGTGGTCGACCTCACCAGCTAGTAGCCCTAGTGTGTTTGCGGAAATCTTGACCGGATACTCTAACTAGCCCCTCTTGGGAATCATCTCGCCTTTCATGTGCATTTATAACTCAGTGATCGACCTAGGATGGTGATGGTAAAAATTAGGCCTCATCTCTGGAAACCCCTTTAAAAATAAACAAAACAACTATGAAGCAAAAGGGAAGTTCGACCTCCCATGTATCATAACACAATATCTATTTAAAGCTATACAAAAATGCCACAAAAAAATTGCAAACCATCTGATACATTGTGGCCCTTGCACCAAAAAATTAAGATAAAAAAAGAGGGAAACTAATGTGTTTCCCATCACTAGTAGAGTGTGCAATAGTAGTCACTAATAGTGAGAGGCACCTAACCTCTTATGCACCAAAATAAGGGATTTGTGGTTGTCCACTAGACACCTGAAAATCCATTGGGGAAACTATGTGATCCCCAAAATATCTCTGAGAGTAGATAAGTTGGCTCTCTGTTGAAAAACCATGGGGGACATCAGGGAACTGGGGAAATCCTCCCCTCTCCTGTATATGACAGTGATAAAATAAATTTCCTCCTTAGTGGGCTCGTACCACATGTCGGGATCGACATGGAAAGCATGTTTGTGGACATCCCACCGATGGATCAATTGTGCCAAAAACCCAAAGTGCCCCTTCATGGATGTTCCCTTCTCATAGTACTTAAGGAAGCCTACATTCCTCAAGAGGCCCTAGGCAAATGCAGTAATAGGGAAAGGGTAAAAATCTCTCTCCCTCTCCCGTGCCTCCCAGTCTTGTACCATATTGTACTGGTCAACCTTATTCTCTTACTGCTGCTGCTCCTATCTCCATCGACATCTCTGCATGATTGACATATAAAATACATCAAACTAATACATAAAGCATAAGTTTTTTTTTTTTATTAGATGAAAAATGTTTTTTAAATATGGACATATAAATTTTAATTACTCAACCTTGATGTGCCAAAAAAAGTAGGAATGCATTGTACACGGTGCACCGAAAAAAAGGATTGCATAAAAAATGATGCATACATCGACTTGAAACACCTCTTTCGGTTTGCATACATATATAGCATTACGGTGAAGTTTGCATAACATTTCGTACATATGTGCTAATTTTACGTTGATGCACCACATCGAAACGTTCAGGTTACCGAACACACGTTCAGGTCACCAAACACACCGAGCTATAATTTTTTAATACTATGCATTGCGTTTGGTAAAAATAAATGCACCAGGAAGTTACTTTGACCAGACGCACAACCATAAAAATTATAAATTTTAAAGTGGCGCATTGTGGAACTTCACGACTTGGTGCATTTCCATTTACCAAACACACTGAATAATATTAATTTTTTTTTTTTTTGCGTTAACATTACGCACCGATTTTTGGTACACCCTGCAAATTTACATGGTGCGCTGCGAATGTGTGAGCCGAAGCTCTCGAACACAGTGTGTAGAAAGTAAAATAAAATAAAATAAAATAATTTTTTATATAGCTAATTTTCAATTCTACTCCGCTAAAAAATTAAGTTATGTAATATTCCTAAATTAGCATACAGCTAATTGGAATATTAAAATCTATTTTTTCTTCTTAGTTAGAAGAATAAGGGAGACCCATAAATCTCCTTAGTAGGAATAAAACCACTCCAAATGTGAATGGAGGGCATCAAAAGAGTTGGATAAAGCTCCCCTATGTGTGAACAAGGGAAAAAGCATGTGGATTGGGTCAACTTTGACCAAATCAACGACGCTGGTATGGAAGTAGTGGACATTCAATGAGGGACAACGCAGTTTTGGAGGGAGATCCTTTTCATGGAAGTAGTGCCTTTAATGAGTGGGGCCCAGGGTGAGGAAGCTCACCAAGAATATAAGGAAGAGGATGGCAGCCATTGTGTGCATGTTTTTATATTATTATTTGATAGTGGTCTGTTAAGACTATGAGCTCTCTTCCACTATTTAGCTAAGATTGCAGTGCTGTTTAGCACAACGGTGTTCCCGAGTGGGGATCCCACCTCTATCCTTGAGAAGACTCAAAGGAAGAGTATTACACTATCATTTCCACATTCCAAAATTTGGCCAAGCTTCAACTTTCTTCTACAACGCACATTCTGTTTAGATATGTGCTGAGTTGCAGGGTGCAACAGTGCAAGATTTCTTTGAGCCATTTCAGAGCTTGTATTCAGTGGAGGAAGCCTTATTTCCATTGGGAGATCAGTAAATAAGGTCCTTGTGCTTCATATCAAATTTTTGCATATGGCAAGTCAGTAACATCCCCTACATCGCAGTTCCAATCCATGACTGCATTATTTTGGTGAGTTGTTGCAGGGGTAATTTTAGTGCTCCATTTGGAGTGTTTGCTTTCCATTGAAGCGATCAACCCTTCCTTGAGAGAGTATTTTGGAGGAGTTATTTTAGATCTACATTAGATTCAGCCACCTCCTTCTATGTGCTTCAGTTGCAGTGAATCTTCAACCCTAGGGCTTTAGATCCACCATTTATATTTTGTGTATTTCCAGAAACCCTTCATGGGTTATCTAGGAAAAGTGCCGAGGAGCATAGATCTCCATTTTTGGCCTTGTATGAGCATTGAATTATCAGATCCATTCATTTAAATTTTCTAGCTGCAGTATTAGCTGTAAAACTGTGTTGTACTTGCTTCAAACATTTTGTGTAGCAGCTTCAACTCATGTATTGGTGCTTTTGGTTGATGGAGGCTTATCTCGCCTAACTTGAGGGGTTTGTTCTCCAATATACTGTATACATTTATTTCTGTTATGCTTAATAACATGGATCTATCATTTCGCTCATATGTAATGTGTTAGTACTTGCTGCTATTCCCATGGTTTTTCACTATATTCCCGCTTTTCCCATTTGGGAATATTACAGTGGTATCAGAGCATAATCTTGGCTCAGCCTGTGAAGAAATTGCATCTATGTTATCAGAAGAAGAAGAAGCTTCTCATAGAAAGGATAAGACTCACAAAAGAGACAAAGGAAATTCTCCATTATTTGGAGAAATGCAGGGAAAGAAGTTTTCAGAACTTCTCCTCCAAGCTATGCATGAGCTTAACAGAGAAATCAAGGGAATGAGGAGGGAAAGACATGAAGATCCCTCAAGAAGAATTGCACATGAAGAAAGCTCCAGTTCTTCACATTATGGGTGTGAGAATTCAGCCACACAATCAGATCTACAATGCTCTACCATGCTTATGTTCATAGCAAGAGAGATGGAGGAGGGAGATGTACCAAAGGAGAAGACTCTTGGTGACTATCTTCGAGAGTATGAATCCCAATCTTAGAAATTCAGAGATCATATAAATTTCCAAGGGTTTTGCAAGATCAAGGAGAATAGCAGACCCAACAACCATGATAGAAGAAAAAGGTGCAATTAGAATTATTTGGGTAGATTATTTTTATCTACTTTTGATGGATCACCAAGATGCACAGCTAGGGCTTGGTGAAGGAGCTAGACACCTATTTGCAGCAACACCAAGTTTCGGAAGAGGAAGCCATTAGAGTAGCAGAACTGCATCTTGAAGGTAAGGCTTATGCCTAGTGGTTTTATGAAACTTCTTCCTTGTATCATGTAAATGTATCTACTTATGTAAAGTTCGCTAGGAGGTTAGTGAAAATATTTGATGCAAAACATTCTGAAACATCCTTGTTTGAGCTAGCCAAGCCTAAACAAACAAAACCTTTGCATGAGTTGGAAGGATCTATAAACCCAACTCCATTCCAAAATGCTATTGAGGGGGTTAAAAAATTGCAGAATAATTTGTTAGAGGCAAGATCCCCACTTCAGAAAGAGCTCTTTTCTCAAAAGGAAGACATGGAGATCTCTTTTTCAAAAGAGGAACTAAACAAAGAGCCTCTTAATGATGATGAGGCAACCTAAATTCATGATGAAGGGGAAGAGAAGGTAAGAGGTAACATCGCTGTCACATCAAGAGCAGATCTAGTACCTCATGGAGAGGAAGATGGAGCAATTGCTCAAATGAAAATAATTCTTGTACCCTTGCAAGAAGTTCCAAAGAATCTCACATATGGAGATCAAGGCACAGTCCATGAGCAGCATGTGCCATTACTGATAGATTGTGAGACATTGAAGATGAAAGAAGAAGATAGGGAGGAGGACCAGCATCATATGATTAGGAGCACACACCCCTATCTATTTCAGAGGGTTAATACACAAAAGAGGTAGGCTAATTTGCGCAGTTAGAGCAAGGAAAAAGCAGTCCACTCATATATGTAGTCTACTCTTGATATTGATGTCTCATTGCATGGAGGCATTCCACCTGGGAGACCACCAGATCAGGAGATGATGAGAGATGCTTCGCATTTGGTTGCACCACTAATATATTCTGGAAGGGTGAGAACCTTTGGAGGACTTAACACAATGCTGAGAGTCTTGGGTAGACTCAAGGAGGAGGGAGACATTCTCCCAACATCATCATTACCCACTCTCACCAAACATCCTGCGCTAAGAGAAGATGTTTCAGGGATGGATGACACCATCATAGTGCAAGGAGACCACTCCATGGATTTGGATAATCAGAAGATACTTCCACATTGGGAGGACTCTTCCATATTTGGTAGAAGTTGGTGACCACACATGATTATATCGGCCAAACTTAGAAAGTTTTTGATGGGTGGTAGCTTCTCATGGAAGACTAGCCTCCAAAAACTTCCACCTTATTTAGAGCATGAGCAGCTGCAGGAGGAGCAGTAGAGGCAAGACTGCAGCATTCCGGTGTATGACTTTGGCATGGGAGATGTCAAAGAAGAGAGCAACAACATGATAGGTGCTTCATATGATAGATCAAAAGTGTTGTCATTATTGAGTATTGACCCTTATTGGAGATCCCAACTATTAGTGGAATACTCCAAGGATCTCTTTTCATGCAAAGTGCTTGATGACCAGTTATCTGATGGAAGATATGCAGTGGTAGATGGGGTCATCTATTTTCAGGATAGAATATTCTTTACTAGAGCCTCTAAGCTCAAGAAGAAACTACTAGATGCAGCATATGAGGGTTTTCTCTCCAAACCCACTGGTTTTATAAGGGCATATTGTACTATCCTGGAGGGATTCATTTGGGAAGGCTTCAAAGAGGAGATGCACCATCATATGAGGAGATGCATGGTTTATTTGGAGGATGAGAAGAGACACAAATCTTTGTTAGAGTTAACACAACCACTCTCATTGGGAGTGAGAGGAGGCCCATATATGAGACACCTTACTAGTTTGAACCAAGTACATGGTAAAGATTGTATTTTTGTACATCATGATTCATTTACTATGTATTTGAATTTCCTCACCATTCATGTGTAGGGAATTGCTCCAAGAGGGGGAACTCTTTCTTCTAGAATTCATGGTCTAGTTGAGGCCATAAGCAGTATTTATGATGGCCAATCCCTAGGAGATCTTGGGGAGATGATATCTTATGCAGGGTATGCTCAATTTGCAACATACACCATACACCTTCTCGAAGCTTGTGAGGAGATTGGGGCAACAAACAAGTGGTTGGGAAACCACTCATCATGCCATATTCTAATGCAGTTAGGAGTAAAAGTGTGCTGGTTGCACTTGAGGGACCATTGTCCTTCTTCATTACTACACATGGCAGCTAGCATGACTTTGATTATGATCCGATATGTTGGTGATGTTCTTATTATTGTTGGGGACATGATTGGAGGGATGAAACATTGGTTGGATGTGTCCATTGGGGATGAAACTTCCCACACTTATTCATGCTTAAAGGGAAGCATGGGACATTATATGGCTGCTACATTATATCACTTGTTTCCTTATGAAGGGAGCCATATGATTGACTTATGTATTTTGGAGGAGCCTCTCATATGGGAGGAGTTTTTATATGAATGACCATTATGGAGGCTGATTCATTTTATATGGATGATAGCTTGGAGGTTGGAGCTTCACATGGGAATGAAGGTTCCCTACATTTTTCTGATATATCCTTGCAGTTTCTTGAGGACAAGCAACATTTGGGAGGGGAGGATTGTAATATTCCTAAATTAGCATACAACTAATTGGAATATTAAAATCTAAATTTTCTTCTTAGTTAGAAGAATAAGAGGGTAGGGAGACCCAATAAAACCACTCCAAATGTGAATCGAGGGCATCAAAAGAGCTGGATAAAGCTCCCCTATGTGTGAAAAAGGGAAGAAGCATGTGGATTGGGTCAACTTTGACGAAATCAACAGTGCTGGTATGGAAGTAGTGGACATTCAATGAGGGACATTGCAGTTTTGGAGGGATATCATTTTCATGGAGGTAGTGCCTTTAATGAGTGGGGCCCAGGGCGAGGAAGCTCACCAAGAATATAAGGAAGAGGATGATATCCATTGTGTGCATGTTTTTTAGATTATTATTTGATTGTGATCTGTTAAGACTTTGAGCTCTCTTCAGCTGTTTAGCTAAGATTGTTGTGCTGTTTAGCACAAGGGTGTTCTCGAGTGGGGATCCCACCTCTATCCTTGAGAAGCCTCAAAGGAAGAGTATTACACTATCATTTCCACATTCCAGCATTTGGCCAAGCTTCAACTTTCTTCTATAACGCAGATTCTATTTTAGATATGTGCTGAGTTGCAGGGTGCAACAATGGAGGATTTCTTTGGGCCATTTTAGAGATTGTCTTTAGTGGAGGAAGCCTTATTTCCATTGGGAGATCAGTAAATAAGGTCCCCTACATCAGGCCAAGACAGTAACATCCCCTACATCGTAGTTCCAGTCCATGACTGCTTTATTTTGGTGAGTTGTTGCAGGGGTAGGTTCAGTGCTCCATTTGGAGTGTTTGCTTTCCATTGAAGGGATCAACCCTTCCTTGAGAGATTATTTTGGAGGAGGTATTTCAGATCTAGATCAGATTCAACCACCTCCTTCTATGTGCTTCAGTTTCAATAAATCTTCAGCCCTAGGGCTTTATATCCACCATTTATATTTTGTGTATTTCCAGAAACCCTTCCTGGGTTTTCTAGGAAAAGTGTTGAGGAGCATAGATCTCCATTTTTGGCCTTGTATGAGAATTGTGTTATCAGATCCATTCATTTACATTTTCTAGCTACAGTATTAGCCAATAAAACTGCGTTTTACTTGTTTTAGACATTTTTTGTAGTAGTTGCAACTCATGTATTGGTGCTTTTGGTTGATGGAGGCTTCTCTTGCCTAGCTTGAGGGGTTTGTTCTCCAATATTTTGTATACATTTATTGTTGTTATGCTTAATAACATGGATCTATCATTTGGATCATATGTAATGTGTTAATACTTACTATTCCCATGGTTTTGCACTATATTCCCGCTTTTCCCATTTGGGAACATTACAAGTTAGCGAGAAACATAGACATTACCTGGAAATTTTCTCATCGAGGAGGCATGGTTGCCACGTAAACGGAAAAAAAAATTTTGACCATTATTTGAAAAAATTCGAAAGGCACACAATGATCAACAAACAGAAAGATGGAAAGAAAGAGAATCACCAATGGTAGGGCGCTTCACATAGGAAAAAGTAGCACCTGTGCGAGAGATCTCTACAACACTACAAATGGTAAAAATGAATTTACGACCAGTAATATTTTTTTTTAGTTAATCCTGTTTTAGTGCAGTTGAACCCGATGCACATGTCTGGATTATTTACAAAGCTTACCACCTTTTTTAAAATTAAAAACCCTACCTTGCTACACCATGTTATGTACGCACCAGGGCATTTCAAAACAGTAATAACACATGTGCTTCAAGGGACTATAACATTGAAATGGTGAAAATGAATTTTACGACTAACATTTTTTAAATTTAACCTCTTTTTGGTGCTATCAAGTAGTATACACACTGGTGCTCCAGTTTTACCTAGCACACTACTATTTTTAAACCAAAAACCTTGCAACGTGTAGAATTTTAATATAGATTCAAAACTGCTCATGTAATTTACTAAAACATAAGACTCAAATCTACTATACTAATATGCGAAAGAAAATTCACAATCGAGAACACATATAAAAAATATGCATCATGATTTAACACACATACATAGAGATTTATATAGGGGAAAGCAACTACTCAAAATCCCTTCCTATCTATATTGCATTAATCAAAGAATATGGATGAATACAATATGCTTTCTCAAGCTTGAGCACAACCTGCACTTGTATCTTCTATCTTATGCCTGACTGAATGACTTTGGCCAACACTTAGCCAATTTTAAAGCACTCCAAGATCCTCTTTCCTTTTGTTGTTCCTCAGGGAATTAACCCCTATTATTTACAGAATTCCTCAATATAGATTGTGCAATTCCTTTAGGTCCTTCTCTAACTGCATGCACCACCTGTACAACTTAGAATAGTTTACAACTGAGTGCAATTCCCTTAAAATCCAATATCGAATTCTATTCATGCATGATTCAAGTTAGGCTGATTGATCAGTTAACTGGTTAAAAATTGAAGTTACCCCCCACTGCTAGACCTCCCACTAGTTCCTCCAACAATTGGAACTAGTTTAACTAACCATAACTCAATTTAACTGAATTAAATTGTTACAACAGAAATTAACTCAACCTAGGCTCCTAAAATTTATGAATAACTATACACAACTCAAGTTCATGCCCCCAAATCAATTTAACTAAGATAACTAAGTGATAACAACTATATCACCTCAGTTAACTCATTCAAGTTGTTTGTTGACGTGGAATTTCAAATTTATCCTAATTTAATCAAGGGAAAATTAAATTAGGAATTTATTGCTGCATTTTCAACACTCCCTCTCAACAAGAAAGGGATTATTAGATACCCCAATCCTGCCTCTATGGAATTTGAATTTTCCTCTTAAAAAAGCCTTTGTCAAAATATCTGCATTGTGTTCCTTTGTAGGAATGTATTCCAACAACATTATCTGCCTTTGCACACAATCTTGTAGATGGGGATACTAGATGCCGATATGCTTGGATCAATCATGAAAAAATGGATTATCAGAGAGTTTGATACAAATATTATTGTCATAGTAAATCATAGTATGATCCATCATCTGACCAAATAACCCAACAAGAAGCTTCCTCATCCAGATAGACTCACATGTTGCTTGAATGAAAGCCATGTATTCAACTTTTTTTTAGCTTAGTGACACAGATCTCTGCTTCCTTATGTACCAAAAAACTGTTGCTGACCCAACACTGACAATTTCTCTTGATGTAATCCTATTTGATGGAATCCCTACCCAATATTCATTTGTGAATCCTTGCAGCTTCACTCTCTCTGTCCGTTCGTACCAAAGTCCAAACTGTGTAGTGTCTTTGAGGTATCTCAACACAAGTTTTCCCGCCTTCCAATATTGTTTGGTTGGCTTAACCATTGCTTGACTAAGCTGGTTAAATGAATAAAACATGTCTGGTCGTGTGTTCACCAAATACATGAGTGAACCCACAAGCTTCCTGTAAATAATAGCCTCCACTTCCTCACTTGAAGTGGCATCCTCCTTCCTCCAACTTCCTACTAGAGGAGTGGCCATGGGTTTTCTAATATCCATGTGAAACTTCTTCAGTATCTTTTTGGCATACTTTCCTTGAGAGAAACAGTTCCCCATCTCCTTGAAATAATTCCAAACCGAGGAAATAATGCATGAGTCCCACGCCTTCATCTCAAATTCTCTTGCAAGATCCTATTTGAAAGTACCGATCAACTTCTCATCACCAGTTAAAATAAAATCACTGATATTTAATACTATAATCAACAATTTACCTTCAACAACAAAATGGTAAAGGTTTTCATCTGCTTCACTTTTGGTGAAGCCCAACCTGGTGAGATAGCCATCGTTCCCGGTGTACCAAGCATGAGGTTCTTGTTTCAATCCATACAACGCTTGCTTGAGTCTATACAAATGCGACTCTCTATCGAAGGTCTCAAATCCTTCAAGTTGTTCAATGTACATCTCTTCGTCAATCACTCTGTTTTCGTTCCTAGAGACAACCTTGAGTTGTGAAAGACCAGTGCCTAGGACATCTTAATATAGCAAGGAGCATATGATATAACAAGGGGAGTTATCAACAAAAGGATCTCATGCTATCTCCTGAAAACAAGAAATATTCATCTGAATGGGACCAAGACTTTCAGAAACTGACACAGGGAAAGGAATACTGCAGAGGCAATGTGAAAAAACCCTATATAAAAGCAACAGACAATTCAGAGACAACTTACTGTAAAGAGGGCCAATTCAGAATTACCTCACAGAAATAAATTATCAGAAGGTGTGGCTGTGATGAAAGATTAAGAGAATACTTGTGTTCATTGAGCTGATATCTAGATACACAATACCACCATGTAATGGGCTTACCAATTTAAGAATCCATACATGAAAATAGCGTTTTAAAAACACCCTCCCAAAGAAACTAATATAGCAGAAATATGGTTAAAGTGAATAGTGAAATAGAATATCATGCCTGAGCCATATTTAAAGCGCTTGACTAATTCGAGCATGGGTATCAACTAGGATAAATCCATACCAAAAATCAATGAGCCACTCGCATTCCAGAAACATGATACAGGAAAGGTGGATGAAATGAAATGATCTATTAAAATAACACATAAGAAAGAAAGTTACACACTGTGAGAAATCAAAGACCAGAATCCTCTTTAAAGACGGAACTCCTCCTCACTGAAACCCAACGGGCTCTGTACATTCATATGGGAGCTTTTACAAAATGCATACAAAATTTCTCTTACTACATGATTTTCTGATAAGATCTGGAACCCTAAATCATCTTTTCTTCGAGAGCTTTATAGGAGAAAAAGAAAGCTCAAAAAGGGAGTAGGTGATAAACATTTAATTAGCCTCATTAAGATAAGATGGTGGAAAAATGCACACCCATATTGCTGGATAACTCTGTAGCGCTGTATGTACTTTGCTGCATGTTTTCTAAAATAAATGCACTGGGTAGAAGTCTCTTCAGGAACATGGCAAAGAAGTAAAATCACATAAACATTTCGTCCTTTCCTGAAAGAAAATGGTGCTGAAAAGAAAACTTTAGGGTGTTGTTTTCTGCGAATGGTACCCTCTGCCTTCTAAACCCTGAATTAAGGTTTAAGATCTTCAATGCTGAACGTTGAATTCCTTGATCATTCACTGATATTTCTCTGCTGCTCCATTAATGTCTCCATCTGTGCAATCTGTGCTTTGAATGACTCTGGAGGGTTTGACAGATTTTAACCCTGCTTCTTTAATGGAAGTCTTGTCGACATACCTTCCCAGGCCTTTCTCCATAATTACAACCTCTAAAAAATGGTCCTTTGATGTGTTCTCTGTTACAGTAATAGAGACTGTAAGTCATGGCAGTTTTTAGCTGCTGTAACCCTGCAAAACCCGCAAACTCATTAGGAAAACCATGCATGGGGATGGTGGATGTGGCGGGGTCAATGAAAATGGCCGTGCGGACATGGAGAAATGGTGGAACAATGCAGGGTGGCGGAAAAAACGCAGTGAAACGATGGAGGATGGACTGGTGAAAGTTTTTAACGTAAAACATTGAAATTTTACTAATGAATGAAATATATAAGGGTGAAGGAAAAATACGACAAACACGTGGAACGGTGATGGGGCGGAAGACACGTGTCGATGGTGGGGAGGTAGGTGATCCAGACCGTCCGATCTCAAGACGAGATCGATGGCTGAAAATGCATCAGAGGGCGATGAACGGTGGGCCAGGGGTACAATTTCCCCGTGTTAACTCGCGAGCAAATTTGTGGAGCGATCGTCGTTGGATGGGTCGCTCTAGATCGGACGGCTCACAGCGATATCGCGCTGGGTCTTTGTACGAACGATAACGTGCGATGGAGGGTGGTTTTTGAGCCGTACGTGAAGACACGTGACAAACGATGTATGGAATCGCTTCGAAAAATAAAATACTGCCTACCACCCAAAGGCGGTGCGATAGAAACCGGGCGGGTTTTTCATAGTGCATGGCGCGGGGACCACCGGGGGCAGGTGTACTATGAGCCGTTGATCTGCAGTTTAAATGGAAAGCAGACAGACGATTTGGGCGATGAACGGAGTGGGCCATGGGTGCGATGATGAATTGCGAATGCCGTCGGATCTGTACAGAATGATGGATAACACTGCGCCTGATATATATATGTGATAAGCGCCTTCATGACTAGCACTCGGTTTCGACTTTCGATCATGTGGAGAAAAAGGTGCAGGGGCTAGGGCCGAAAGGTGCTAGGCCTTAAATATACTATAATGTGGGATTTCGGCCCTTTTATGCAGTTTTGAGGCTGGGAGAAGGTAACGATGAGCAGAAAACGAATTTCTCAGGGGAAAAAGAGGGGGTTTGAAAGGTTTAAGCGAGATCGCTTGTCATAATTTAACAGGGGGCTGACATGATCAACACACTCCATTGGGGAATGTTTTCTTCACATCCATTTCATGAATCTTCCATCCCATCTGCGTTACAAGTGCTAGAATTGATCTGATAGAAGAGTACCTTGCTACTAGAGTAAAGGTCTTCTCATAGTCAATTCCCTCCACCCGAGAGAACCAATTGGCTGCAAATATGGCCTCGTGTTTCTAGATGCTTCCGTCTATTGCTTGCTTCACCTTGTAGACCCATCTTGAACCCATCACTGATTTTTCCTCTAGTGTTGGGACCATTTCCCAAACACTATTTCTAACAATGGAATCATATTACTCTACCATGGCACCAACCCATACTAGTTTCTACACTACTTCCTCGAATGAGGATGGTTCTGTATCTAATAGATCACTCAAAAAATACATTTAGCTAGTGTACCGATCTGATGACCTCCTCTACCTACATTGTGATATGGGTGCTCCCACATTCTCTCTAGCATCATGCAATAATCCGTCAGCTTCCCTAGTCTGCTTCCTTCCTTCCCTGGACGTCTCTTCTTGAGTGGATGTCTCCACTCTCTTCTCCTCTGGTTGTGGCTGCTCCAAAAAATCATGATCCTCTTCCTTTGGAGTTAAAATCTCCTAATCTACATGCAACTGGAGCTCCCTATTAAGGGAACACTTCATTGCCTTCTCTTCATCGAACTTCACATCTCTACGAACAAATGTCATCATTTGAGATAGAAGGTACACTCGATAGTTGTGAGGTGTATAAGTGTACCCCACAAATTGTAGGAAATCTATCAAAGAGATTCAATTTGATCTTGTAATGTACTAAAACAAAATATAGAATCCTTATACAATTTGTGGAAACAAAACATGATCACACAATCACATAAATAAGTATGAGAAAGAAATGACCAATCACACAACACAAAATGTATCTGGGAAAGAAGCTACTCAAAACCCTGCTATCTGTATATTGCATAAATTTAATATCATGAAACAATACAATGCTATTTCCCTCACTGAGAAACCTCTGCACTCTATTGAATGTCTCACTCTA
Source organism: Pinus albicaulis (assembly GCA_034641835.2). NCBI lineage: Eukaryota > Viridiplantae > Streptophyta > Pinopsida > Pinales > Pinaceae > Pinus > Pinus albicaulis. The sequence goes on from CM076576.1 coordinate 984,778,158, forward strand.
ATCCTATTCGAATCTCTCTTTTTGATCTAAGCAAGTTTGGTCCAATATTTAACGTTTTGCTTTCCTAGCCCTGAACTGCCTTCCTTACACATTCTTGGGCTAATTGAGGCCCTATTAATTAATAAAATCCAAAATAATGATTCCGCAATTCATCTAAGGCTTCTCGATGACCTCATGCATGACCTGTACAATTTTCTAATTATATAATTTACAGTTATCTTCCCTTTAACCCAAATATCAACTAGGCCTTCCTTAGAACTGAAATGTAACAGCTATTCATAGTGAATTATTAGTTATCATATTGATCAATACTTATGAATTTAATTCACTGGACCTATCATTAGCTCATCTCTTAGCTATAACTAGTTAAACTGATTTTAACTCAAATAATTGAGTTAACTAATTACAACTCAAAAATAACTGTAACTGGACCCCATTAAATCATGGGAGAACTCTAAATGCCTTCTCTTTGACCTCTAACTCGAATTTCCTAACCTAACTAAGTCTTCCTGGCTCAATTAACTAACACAAGTTGTCATGAGATGAAATTACAATTTTTCTTCCAATTTAATTAAGGGAAAATTAAATTAGAAGCCCCCTATGGTACCATTTATGGGTGCCATTTTTTGACTTCATTTTCATTGTTTATTATTTCCAATTTAAACACTCTCTCTCAACAAGAAAGGAATTCAATCCATCCCGATCTGATACCTTTGGAATGTTATGCATGCAACACTTCTCTAGTGTTGTTTGCTCCTGCAACTCCTGAAACTGAAAAGCCCCCAAAAAACTGAATTAGTATGATGCATCTTTCATTAGAGTCTCTGATTACTAACGGTTACTGCACTGTCTACTAAAAACTCTGTGCTGCTGTTGACTCTGCATCCGTGCTCTCTGCACTACTTTCAAATCTGATCTGCGCTCCAGTATTTGACATCTGTCACTCTGATTTATATCTTTATGACATCTGATTGCATCAATCCTACCAATCCTTCTTTCTAATGTGTACTTTGGGATCCCCATAGCCAGTTATGATCCATGAGACACACCATCCCAATGGAACCTGCCCAAATTTCTTCTCTTGGGATTATTTCTTCACATCGCCCCACCTATCACCTGGAGGTATGGATGTATGTGCTCCCTTTGCCCATTTAGCTCAAAATTTCCTCCTCCTAGAGGTCTCTTCTTGAGTGGACACCTCCACTTGGTCTCCTCTATGCTTCTCGAATTATGGATGCTTGAGAACCTTCTAAGACTACTTCTGAGGTTGCAAGTTGAGAGGTAATTTAGGTTCCCTCTCAACCACCAAGTCATTAACCTCTGATTTTCTCCTCAAATCTTTGCATGCATCTTCGACCTTGAGAGAATATAGGTTCTTGAATCGTACACCGATTTGTTTCACCCGTCCCATGGCAACGTGTCTAAGGAAAACCTTTCCTTTTCTAAATATGACATCATAACCACGATCTTCAAATACCACTATGGAGACAAGATTCTTCTTTAGTCCTGGAACATACAAAACACCTGTTAGTCTAAGAGGGGAGCCAGACTCCTTATGAAAGGTAACTGTACCTATGTCGGTCGTGTTATACCTCCCATCATCTCCAAACTCTATGTTTTTTTGGAGGTCCTTCTCCTCCAAGTCACTAAAGAGATCACTATTCCTCATCATATGGAACGAGGCACCACTGTCGAGATACCACATGCATCCCATTACAGTGCAGACCATTGATGCAATGAGAGTAAAATCAAGCTCAAACTGTGAAGCTAGTGCTTCACTTGTTGCTGCAACTGCAGTATCCTTCTTGCTTGACTTATGTGGACATTTCGAGGCATAGTGCCCATGCTCGTGATAGTGAAAACACTTGACCTTGGAAAAGTCTCTCTTGTCCTCTTTGCCTTAGAAATTATTTCCCTTGGATTTATTTCCTTTTCCGACCAACGAAAAATCTTCTTCTTTTTCTGTGTCAGAGGTCTCGTCTATGGTGCTCCGCCTTATCTCTTCTATTACCAAATCAAACCAAAAACACTCCTAGTCTGGTAGCTTCTCCCTCCCATTCATAGAGTCTTGGTAACTATTTTAGCCCTTGGGAAGGCCTAGAAGAGCGAGGCTGACCAAAGATTCCTAGGATACTGTTAAGGTTAACCAGCCTCTTTTCGATTTCCAAGGCTTCCCTCAACTTTCAGTGGTGGAAATGGTCAATCCTCACAATAACCTCAGTATCTTCAATACAAATATGATGATTTGTTTTTTCAGCATGCTCTGCTAAGGCAGAGGACCGAGATCTACCATGTCTAAGGTCAGTGACATGTTCATGATTTATTTGATTAATTGATCGACCAGTTTCACCTATGTAAGGTGTCCCACAGGAACAAAGAATCAAGTAAACACCCTTACCATCCATCGGAAAAATCAGCTCTTTAACCAATCTAAGCAAAATTCGAATTGTGCGAAGAGGCTTGAATGTTGAAGAGACATTATGTTTCTTCAATATCCTAGCGATTTTATCAGTAGTACTTTGGATAAACTGAAGGTGAACTCCAGATAACCGATCATAAGGATATTTCTTAACCTTAGGACCTTTTTCAGCTTTTTGAAAAGCACTAAGACATTGAGCCCTACTATAACCGTTCTTACAAAAGACATTAAAGAGATGTGATTTTCACCTTCAAAGTGGTGTACATCGGAGATTCTAAAGGCTCTGGTGACTAGGGTGCTGAGAACCCCAAGCTTATGAGCTGGGAAATGATGAGAAATAGCATGTAAATACTGCTCAGTATGCATCTTATTTCTAAAGACTTGATGAGAGAAGGAACCATCATCATTCCTCAAAAGAAGGACATCCAAAAAGGGCAGGCTACCATCCACTTCGAATTCCATGGTGAAATTAATGAAGTCAGATTGATCATTAAGATGTTGGAAGAAAAGGTCCAGTTTCTCTTTACCATGGGGCCACACCACACAGGTGTCATCGAAAAACCTTTTCCAAAGCCTAGGTTGAAAAAGGGAGGAGGAAAGGGCCTTTGATTCAAAGTATTCCATGAAAAATATTAGCAACCACAATGGATAGGGGGGAACCCATGGCCACCTCATAGGTCTGTTCAAAGAATTCACCCTCGAAACTAAAGAAGGATGAGTTTAGACATATCTCCATGAGATGAGCAGTATCAAGATTCGAGATTCAAGAGATGACATCAATGGCTTCCTTAATGGGAATGCAAGTATATAATGATACAACATCAAAACTTACAAACCTATCATCTAGATCCAACTTAATATCTTTCAATTCATTAATAAAGGAGTCAGTGCGACCCATAAGGGGCTTCAGCTTACTGGCTAAAAATTTAGCGAGCAGATAAGTCGGACCACCTATGGTGTTGACAATGGGGCGAAGGGGAGCACCATCCTTATGAATCTTAGGAATACCATAAATCCTCGGGGTGAGGGGATTACTTTCAATAAGCTTTTTACTAAGGGAGCCAACAGTGCTACTCGATTTTAATGCCAAAGCAACCACTTTAGACACTTTTTTAAGGGGATTTCTGTCAAGCTTCTTGTAGCTTCCGCTATTAAGAAGGTGATCCAACATCTTATTACGATAATCCTCCTTGTTTAAAATAACCGTAGCACCTCCCTTATCTGCCTTAAGAATGACAATGTCCTGGTTACTGTTTAAGGATTTAAGAGCCTCAAACTCAGTTTTGCTAATGTTGCTCTTAGGTGGCTTAGCTTTTCTGAGGATCATGGAACAGTCTTGCCTAATGGTGTCTTTAGAGATTTTCCTGATGCTCCTAAAGACACCATTAGGCAAGACTGTTCCGTGATCCTCAGAAAAGATAAGCCACCTAAGAGCAACATTAGCAAACCTGAGTTTGAGGCTCTTAAATCCTTAAACAGTAACCAGGACATTGTCGTTCTTAAGGCGGATAAGGGAGGTGCTACGGTTATTTTAAACAAGGAGGATTATCGTAATAAGATGTTGGATCACCTTCTAAATAGTGGAAGCTACAAGAAGCTTGACAAAAATCCCCTTAAAAAAGTGTCTAAATCGGTTGCTTTGGTGTTAAAATTGAGTAGCACTGTTGGCTCCCTTAGTAAAAATCTTATTGAAAGTAATCCCCTCACCCCGAGGATTTATGGTCTTCCTAAGATTCATAAGGATGGTGCTCCCCTTCGCCCCATTGTCAACACCATAGGTGGTTCGACTTATCTGCTTGCTAAATTTTTAGCCAGTAAGTTGAAGCCCCTTGTGGGTCGCACTGACTCCTTTGTCAAAGACTCTTCCTCCTTTATTAAGGAAATGAAAGACATTAAGTTGGATCCAAATGATAGGTTTGTAATTTTTGATGTTGTATCATTATATACTTTCATTCCCATTAAGGAAGCCATTGATGTCATCTCTCGAATCTCGGATCCTGATACTTCTCATCTCGTGGAGATATGTCTAACCTCAACCTTCTTTAGTTTTGAGGGTGAATTCTTTGAATAGACCTATGGGGCGGCCATGGGTTCCCCCCTATCCCCTGTGGTTGCTAATATTTTCATGGAAGACTTTGAATCGAAGGCCCTTTCCTCCTCCCTTTTTCAACCTAGGCTTTGGAAAAGGTTTGTTGATGACACTTGTGTGGTGTGGCCCCATGGTAAAGAGAAACTGGACCTTTTCTTCCAGCATCTTAATGATCAATCCGACTTTATTAAGTTCACCATGGAATTCAAAGTGGATGGTAGCCTGCCCTTTCTGGATGTCATTCTTTCGAGGAATGATGATGGTTCCTTCTCTCATCAAGTCTTTAGAAATAAGACGCATATTGAGCAGTATTTACATGCTAGTTTTCATCATTTCCCACCTCAGAAGCTTGGGGTTCTTAGTACCCTAGTCACTAGAGCCTTTAGAATCTTCGATGTAGACCACTTTGAAGGTGAAAAATCACATCTCTTTAATGTCTTCTGTAAGAACGGTTATAGCAGGGCTCAATGTCTTAGATCTTTTCAAAAAGCTGAAAAAGGTCCTAGGGTTAAGAAAGATCCCTGTGATCAGTTATCTGGAGTTCACCTTCCATTTATCCAAGGTACTATTGATAAAATCACTAGGATCTTGAAGAAACATAATGTCTCTTCAACATTCAAGCCTCTCCGTACAATTCAAAGTTCGCTTAGATCGGTTAAAGACCCGATTTGCCCGATGGATGCTAAGGGTGTTTACTTGATTCTGTGTTCCTGTGGGACACCTTACATAGGTGAAATTGGTCAATCAATTAATCAAAGAATTCATGAACATGTCGCTGGCCTCAGACATGGTAGATCTCGGTCCTTTGCCTTAGCAGAGCATGCTGAAAAAACAAATCATCATATTCGTATTGAAGATACTGAGGTTATTGCAAGGATTGAACATTTCCACCACCGAAAGTTGAGGGAAGCCTTGGAAATCGAAAAGAGGCCGGTTAACCTTAATAGGGATTTCCTGCCCTTCACTCTTAGTTATTTTTTCCACATCCCCTTTGCTCCCTCTGGTCGTTCCCTCTTCTCTCGCTCCTCGTTCCTCTCTCTGTGTGTTCCTTTTATTTTATTATTTTAACTGTGATTAGTATGATTTTTATTATTAGTATTATCCTTATGATTTAATTTGAAAATTACCTATTTAGTAATATTAAATTAATTATCTAATTAATTATTATTATTATTTATTATTTATTTATTTTTATGCATCAATGATATTTAATTATATAACATATAATTTAAAGTATTAGGATAAAATTGGTTTCAATGGACGTTAACCACCATCATCATCATCAATAAAAATATTGAATTATATTAATAAGTATTAATATTAAATTATTATAAATAAAGTATTAATATTAGATTATATTCAAATAAATATAATTAAATTAAAATATAATAGATTTAAAAATAATAATAATAATAATAATAATAAAATATGACAAATTTTTTTATTCAATTTCTTATTCTAGTCAAACTAGCCTTTTTTTAACGGCTAGTTGGAGCTGTCCTTATCTATTTAAACAAGTTTCTTGATCAGATTTCTCATCTTGTCTTGATGATGAAACACAGTTGCTGGTTTGAAGCCCATTATAAAAATAGAAAAAATAAAAAATGACAAACTTTAACTGCTGAAAGTAGACAAACTTTTAAATGCTGATTTTCTGTAATCAAGCTATTTGGTATTTAATGCCATGGTTTAAAAATATTTAAATTTAACTTTTAAGAAAAAACTAGGTACTGTGCATTATCATTTTTCCAATTGGGATTCAACTAGGTTAAGTAAATAATTCATCTATGACCATTTCCATGAAAAGTAATCGGAACCAACTAATTTCTCATTATTTTTGAATAGTCCACTTAGCACTTATTGCATCTAGTAATTCTCACAAAGGTAAATTTTAATTCATTCTTTTTTTATTTAATGTCATAATTTAAAATGTTTAAATTTTAATTCATTAAAAAAAATGATATTGAATCACTACTTTACATCTTAGCATGGTTTTTCATATATTTAATAATCATATTATTTGTTTTTTAATGTAATAATTAAGTTTAAATTTTAACCTTCAAAAGAAAATGAAGAAGAAAATTATGATTCAAACTATTTACGAGGTAGCCTCCAAATTGCTCATAATGGAATCAGTTACATACCCCACCTCAAGGATTCTTTCTACAATCAGAGAAAAGCCAAATAACCCCACCTCAAGGATTCTTTCTACAATCAGAGCAAAGCCAAATATAGACACAACATGGGCCCTTCCAACAAGGTTTTCTTCAACAATGACGTGGGAATCGCTTTTTTTGAGCTATATATAACCAGGTTGACGTATAGAAATCAGCAATGGGTATTAAGATGATAGAACATTAAATGATTTGACAACGAGGTGGTGGATAAAATCATTTAAATTTGATGGATAGAGTAAAATTATAGGTTTTTCTTGAAGTTTTTGCAATTTCTACTCATCCCATCTGTTCCTATAAATTCAAGCTTGCCAACCTGTAATATTTCATTCCTTCTGCTGCAGCAGCTGTGAGGATACCAGTAATTCCACATTCGGTCTCTGTTTCTTTGGGGCATCATGGCTATATACTCTGCAGAAGCACCTAATTCAGTGAGTGATTTTCTGTTCTTTTTAAATTCAAGGCTTCTAATTGCTCACTCTGAGAATTTGATCATGTAGGATTCAAGTTTGTTGTGTGCCAGTTATCACAGGGGACTATGAATCCAAATATTTGCAGTTACAGTGAATTTCATGTATAACTAAGAAACCATAATAAAGTGCTTGTCCATAGTTGATTCTATGGACACCAATTCAATCATTTTCAGGCCTGCCAGTAGCTCTTATTAGGCTACCTCCCATGTAGGAAGCCTCCCATTTGAAAACATGGGTCCTATTTTTCATTTCATGTTTAATTAGTAGCTGGTAACTGACTGCCCTTCACAAAAACAATCACATAAAATAGTGTTTTTAACTATTCTGTAAAACCTTGGCTTGCTGTAATGTGAATGGAAATCTAGCTCTAAAATTATATATATATATATATATATATATATATATATATATATATATAACCTTGGCTTGCTGTAATGTGAATGGAAATCTAGCTCTAAATTTTATAGATTGTAAATTTCAGGAGTTTGAGGAAAAGAGATTTTATGATAGTAAACACTATTCCAGATTATTATTATAAAATAAGTGGATTTAAAATTTAATATATATATATATATATATATTTTTTAGTTTTTAAAAAGCAGAATGTTTTCATTTTATTGTTGTTAAGGGAAGATTTAACTGCTAAGTTTAGTAAGGTATACATATTCTACTCTTTCTGGTTTTGAATCTGTGACTTTTTAGGAGGAAACACATGCTCTTAACCTTTAGGCCTCTATATTGAAATTGGCAGCTGATCATGACCATTATCATGATCATGATATTCTTATAGTTTTCTACCATTGTGTGGGCGAAGTGTTCTTGATCATATGGTCGATCACTCTTTCTAATATTTTGTTTGTTAAATGTCAAACACCTTTGTTTGATGGCTAAGAATTCATTTATAAAATTTTATGGAGAATTATGTATTGAAAAAAACAGTTCAATCCCTTCCATTTTTGCGGACAGAAACAAATGATGTACAGTTAAGGCAGATGTTACACTTATGATTTGTATCATATTTTCAAACAAATACAAATCATATTTTCAAACAAATACAAATGAAGAATGTTTGATTTACAAATGAAGAATTAAAGGTGGTAGAGGGTTTATTAAAGGATTCATTTTAATCAGAGATTTATCAAGGAGATGTGTGTGAGAAAAACAACTGCCACCCTGGGTTTTCTGGTGAGCATTTTCAGTTTGACAAGTTGCTAATTATTGGTGACTCAAAACTGAGATGTAGGGGCACGTTGGAACAGTGGATTTCTGCAGTTTTTTCACATAATTGTGAGAGACAAGTTGGAACTGTGAAGTATGTGCAGATTTTAACAGGTTTTTCATGAAATTGTGACCCAAGTTGGAACTGTAATTTCTATGCAGTTTTTTAATAGTCTGGTTTTATGTTGTTTTTGAGCAAGAAATGATTAACAACTTGTCACTTGTAAATCAAATGAATTTTAAGAAATAGGTTAAGGTTTTTGATAGATTATTGGAGTTATAAATTTTGATATTGAGATGAGGTTTGCATTTCTTTAATAGTTTGGCTTTATGCAGATTTTGAGCAAGATATTATTACCCACTTGTCAATTATTTTAAGTTACATGAATGTTAAGAAATAGGTTATTGGTGGAGTCTTGGATTTTCTTATAAGAGTTTGGACAGATGGTTGAAGTTATAAATTTTGATCATTGAAATTGTAATATAAAGTTTTTATAATTGGATGGCCTTTGAGATTCATTTATAATGTTTTTTTTTTATGATTTGTGAGATTAATTTGAGATGTTAATTAGTTAAAATCAAATTATTCTGTGATTGTATTTAGGTCTAAGCCACAACAATCTGTAATATATTTTTTATTTTATTTTTGTCACAGAGTTTTGAATCAACAAAAGAGTTTTGAATTAACAACTTTCACAGAAGAAGTGTTTTAATAGAAGACTTTGTAACTAACTAACCATTTTAAGTAAATAATCCATTTACAATGTTACCATTATGAAAATGAAAAAATTGTTTTTAAAATAGCAATTTTTGACTGAATTTCTTTGGATTACCCAAAAGGAAGTTCCATGTACAGACTGTTCGGACTTTTAATATCTAATGAACCTTGACATGAGAGACAGAAGTATTATATCCTGAAAGAAATTTCACCTGTATTCAAATTAGTTCAATAAACATCTTGGGAAACCATGTTATTTAACTCTTTAATATAAGGGTTGGGCTTTTCGACGTCCAGTATCGATATTCTAAGATTGATTTAAATTTAAATTTTAATAGCTTCATTCTGTGCAATTCAACTGGCTTGACAAGTCTGGGTTATGTCAATTTGCATTGCAGATATTGGAGGAGGAAGCGAGATTTGAGGCAGAGGTCTCAGAGACGCAAGCATGGTGGAACAGCACAGATCGCTTTCGTCTCACACATCGCCCCTACACTGCCAGAGACGTGGTCCGCCTGAGAGGAAGTATGCGCCAGAGTTATGCCTCCAACGAGATGGCAAGAAAACTGTGGAGGACACTCAAAACCCACCAGGCCAACAAAACGGCATCACGCACTTTCGGTGCCCTGGACCCTGTCCAGGTTTCCATGATGGCCAAATACTTGGATTCCATCTATGTCTCTGGATGGCAATGCTCATCCACCCACACAACAACTAATGAACCAGGCCCTGATCTTGCAGACTACCCTTATGATACTGTGCCCAACAAGGTTGAGCACCTTTTCTTTGCCCAACAGTACCATGACCGCAAGCAGAAGGAAGCCAGAATGAGTATGACCAGGGAAGAGCGTTTAAAGACTCCATACATTGACTACCTGAAACCAATTATAGCAGATGGAGACACTGGGTTTGGGGGTGCTACCGCTACTGTGAAATTATGCAAGCTATTTGTTGAGAGAGGGGCCGCTGGAGTGCACATTGAAGACCAAGCCTCTGTCACTAAAAAATGTGGTCACATGGCAGGGAAGGTGCTGGTCTCTGTGGGAGAACATGTTAACAGATTGGTTGCTGCCAGGCTCCAGTTTGATATCATGGGCGTTGAGACCGTGTTGGTGGCTCGCACTGATGCAGTGGCTGCTACACTGATTCAGACCAATGTGGATGCTAGGGATCATCAGTTTATATTGGGTGCCACCAATCCTAATCTCAAGGGTAAGCCTCTTGCTGATGTTTTAGCACGAGCTATGGCCAGTGGAAAGAGTGGTGTAGACTTGCAGGCTGTGGAGGATGAGTGGATGAATATGGCAGGTTTGAAGCTTTTCTCTGATTGTGTAGTCGATGGTATCAAAGCTCTCAATGTTTCAGAGCAGGAGAGGAGCAGGAGATTGGCTGAATGGATGCAGAAGACTGGGGGTAGCATTGGCAATGCTTTATCATATTATCAGGCTAAGGAATTGGCTGAAAAACTGGGGATATCCAATCTGTTTTGGGATTGGGACCTGCCTAGAACTAGAGAAGGTTTCTACAGGTTCCAAGGTGGTGTCAAGGCTGCTATTGTCAGAGGATGGGCTTTTGGGCCCCATGCTGACATCATTTGGATGGAGACCTCTAGTCCTGACATGGTTGAGTGCAGGGACTTTGCACTAGGAGTGAAATCTAAGCATCCTGAGATAATGTTGGCCTACAATCTTTCGCCTTCCTTCAACTGGGATGCCTCCAGAATGACTGATGAGCAGATGCAGAACTTCATTCCCGAGATTGCACGGTTAGGTTATTGTTGGCAATTCATCACACTGGCTGGATTCCATGCCGATGCTCTTGTGATTGATACTTTCGCCAAGGACTTTGCACAGCGAGGGATGGTTGCATACGTGGAGAAAATCCAAAGGCAGGAAAGGATGAATGGAGTGGATACATTAGCTCACCAGAAATGGTCAGGTGCCAACTATTATGATCAGCTGCTGAAGACTGTTCAGGGTGGTATCTCTGCTACTGCTGCTATGGCTAAAGGTGCTTTTTCTGCCTACCAACTATTTTTTTCCAATAGCTATTTGGGATTAATAAAAGTTCCTACTCTTGACAGCAGTGACTTAGTTACATATTTGTATTTTGCTTTTCAAAAATTATATGGCACACTAGTATTAACCTGCCCAGAAATTGACTACCAGTCTAGGGATGAAATCCAAACAATAACCATCATAGCTATAAGCGTGGAGTCTATTGCTTTGGGTCCATATATTTCTGTTTTTATTCAAAGTATTGTATTGTTAGATATGAACAACAGTGTGAGCTTAGAAATAAAGTATTGTTAGATATGAACAACAGTGTGAGCTTAGAAATAAAATATAGCCCCAGTCTCACAATTAGAACAATAACCACTCTGTTTCTTGACTACCAATCTAGGCATCAAATCCAAATAATATCTGCCATGGCTGCCACAGTGGAGCCTATTGCTTGTGGCCCATCAATTATTGCTTTTATTTTATATATTTAATCATAACAGTAGTGAGCTTTGAAATAGACTATAGCCTCATACAATTAGAGCAATAACCACCCTGTTTCTTGACTACCAATCTATGCATCAAATCCAAATAATAACCTCCATGGCTGCAAAAGCCTCAGACAATTAGAACAATAACCACCATGGGTCCTGACTACCAATCTAGGCATCAAATCCAAATAATAACCATCATGGATGTAAGAGTGGAGCCTATTGCTTGTAGCCCATCCCTTGTTGCTTTTCCCAAAAATAATGTATTACTAGAGATTTCATCACAACAGTAGTGAGCTGGAAATTGATTATAGCATACAATTAGAACAATCACCACCCTATTTATTTGATTTCCTACATTAGATCACCAGCTGCACTCCTTATTTGTATCTTAAATTAATGTATTATCGGATATCTTGCCCAGCTCAGGTTGAAATATCGGTCTGCAAATTATGGCCCATATTTTATCCATGATTAGACATCTTTTTACTTGGTGATTTTGCTGATTGTAGGAGTCACAGAAGACCAATTCAAGGAGACACAAAGCAGCACACTGGCACTCAAGACAAAGATTGGTGCAGGTAGTGTGCTGGCCAAGTCTAGAATGTAAAATCACAAGAGCTGTGGTTTCATTCTATATATGTGGAGATATTCCATTAAACAATTCACCTATTGGGTGGAGAGGGAAATAATTTTGGCAAAGGTAGTCAATAAATGTTGCAAAGCCTTAATTTCAATAATATTATTATTAATATTGGAATGAATATAAATTTTGGAGGAGTATTATATAAGGAAAAAGATGGTGGTAAATTGAGTTCAGTATTGACCATCAAGTCACATTAAATAAATATTATAATTTTGAATTTTTTATTCATCGTTGTAGGTTCTAATACAATTATGTTATCATGTCATTACATTCACATATGAATTACATAGGAAATGGATGGCTTATTTACCTCATTTGAGCACTATGATATAAACGATGTTGTTTTTTATCCAGATGAATTATGTATCTTTATGTATTTTGCTAAGTGGTGGGGAATTGATTTAGGATTGGAATGGAATATATTTGGTTTCTATCATCTGATTATCATGAACTAAATAGTGTTGTTGTATATGTACATTTAACATGGAAAAACATATATAATCTTATACAAATTTAACATAATTGTCTTTATTATAAGAAAAATTTAATTAAGAACTTGATAATTGTAGTTTTGTAACTGAAGTTAACTTTATGTTGGACATAAGCCAAATCATCGAATTGCACAGTAATCATATGAAGGTGCACAATTTTTTCTTTGATCAACTAGTGAAATCACCAATATGGTGTAATCCTTCTCATTAAACACATCAACCCAACACTTGTTCCATATTGCCCATATCATTTTCCTATTCAGCCCATATCATTTTCATATTCAACTTGGTTATTTCGCTTTTAATAATAGATAGGTTTTCCTACCAAAATCGTATAATTATTATTACTCTAATAAAAGTTATTATATTAAAAATGGAGAGTGATCTCCAAATTTCCGATAAATGTAGATAAAATGGATGGTGTTCTTGCAACTTGGAAGTCTTTGAAGCAACAAGTCCAAGGAGTTCCTTATTGTTGACTTCAACCTTAACCCAACCTAATTGTAGTAGATACAATTAGAATCCAATAAGGATTATGGAGTTTGTGAATATAAATCCTCAAATAGGTTGTTATTTAAAAAAAATTGCTCTTTACCCGTTAACAAATGACATATAGAGAGAGTTAGCTAATATGTGTTACTAATCAAATAAAAAGAAAAATATGTGCTTGCTACATCCTTAGGTATCACTTGGTTTTATGTATCCAAAGTTACCAAAAATTGAGGATAATGGCCATTCAAGAAACTGAAAGCCTCACTCTCTTGTTGCACACTAACCAACCATTCCTACATGGATTTTTGAATTCTCTAATATCTTTCGCCAAATCAAGAATCTATCAAAATAACAAGTTTAGTGTACTTGACTCCCTTTTCTACTTATTCATGTTCAGCATTCGCTTTTGCATCAATCTTTGACCCATGAATCTACCGAAATGATAATTTGGTGTACTTAATTCCCTTTTCTAAATATTCCTACATGGATTTTCAACCACTCAAGTAGGAATATGAGTCACAATATTTACATTGATGTAATGATTATGTAGCTTGTTGTGATTAAATAGAAGTGTCTACAACAACTTTATCTCTAATTCCTTAATAAATTTTATGGCTTATGGTAAGGGAACAATAATCATGGATGATGAAATGACTTATGTAGAAATTATATACAAGATGCATGTATATATCCAGATTCTCTTGATCTAACAATATTCATCTTCTTGCTAAATACATAATCCTTCCACTATTAATCTTTTGCGGAAATTAAAATCAATTGCAAACACATGAAGCAATAAAAACAATCGCACATAACATAGTTGTTTAACGGGAAAGCCTGAAGCTAAAAACCCCAACTATCATATATTATGTATCATGGAGATCATGTAACAATCTCATACAAAGCTTAGTACATCAAGCTCTCAGTACAATCAATCGTCACACACTAATAAGAAGAAATTTGCAAATCCATGCACCGATTTCTTGCCACCTGATAGCCTGCCTTCACTGCGCAATCTCTGCTGAAGAATAGCTCTGAATGAATTCGAATTACCCTTGCCTTGACTGCGCAATCCTCAATGGCAACTCCAATGTGTGTGTGATGCAATCAATGCATCACTATAGTCACAACGGATAGTCCATCTTGACCTTTCACCTATCTCTCCACTGGGTCTCCACTGGAATTGACATGCACTGTAGTTAACTGCTGTATTGTTCAGTTGATTAATGAGTTATTATTTGTAAATTAATTAACTAATTAATTCACTCCACTCTCACTAGTGTATCATTCAGTTAAACTAGATACAACTAGATCAACTGAGTTTAACTCCATTAACTGAGTTAAACTGAATAACAACTCCATGAACTACTCTTCCAACTCTGTCATAACGTTGCCACTTCAGTTCTAACTGAGTCCTCCATGCATGAACCACTAGTAAACCCTAGGAATTGCGTAATTCCTTCATCCCACTGATTTGCCAAATCTGTGCACTGAAATTAAGTGCCCCAAGAGAATAAGTTGTTGTTCATTGACAGATTATTATAAAGAGCTAATAATAATCGACACTTCTATTTTTAGATTGACGATCTATAAATAGGCTTCACCCAATATTCTAAAAATATAATTGCATCTATTTTTCCAACTTGACCAACCATCCACAAATAGCATCCTGCAACTTCTGAAATATGATCACCATGTCTAAAAATAGACTTGCGCCTAAAAATAACATGCGGGCCCACTTAGTGAAGACGACTCATTTTCACTAAGCTCATCATCTTGTTGAATCTCAACACTCCCTCTCAAAAAGATAGGGATTATCCTTCACCCCGATCCTGCCTCTATGGTATTTGAATTTGCTCCTGGTGAGTGCCTTCGTCAGCATGTCTGCATCCTGATCTTCTGTAGGAATGTACTAAAGCAACATGATCTTCCGCTGCACACAATCTCTGATATGATGATACTGGATATCAATATGTTTAGATCTATCATGAAACACATGATTAATCGAGAGTTTAATGCAACTCTGGTTATCACAATGTATCACTGTAGGATCTAAATGTGAACCGAACAAACCAACTAGGATCTTCCTCATCCAGATAGCCTCACATGCAGCTTGACTTGCTGCCATGTATTCTGCTTCCGCTGAACTGAGTGCCACGGATCTTTATTTCCTGTTGTACCAAGAAACTGCTGTAGATCCGATACTGAAAACCCCTCTTGATGTGCTCTTTCTGTCCGTTGGGCTGCCTGCCCAATCTGCATCCGTGAAGCCATGCAACTTCACCCCATCCGTCTGTCTGTACCATAAACCATACTCAGATGTGCCTCTGAGATACCTTAGGACATGCTTGCCTGCCTTCCAAAAGAGCTTGGTAGGCTTAACCATCACTTGTGAAAGCTGCTTCACCGCATAGCATATGTCTGGTCTTTTATTAACTAAATACATGAGAGAACCCACCAACTATCGATAAACAGTGGCATCCACTACCTCTGTCGATGTAGCATCCTCTTTCCTCCAATTTCCTGGAAGAGGAATGTCGATAGGCTTGCAGCCTTGCATGTGAAACTTCTCCAGTATCTCCCGGGCATACTTGCCTTGAGACACAAACATTTCACCTTCCCGCTGCCATATTTCCAATCCAAGGAAATAATGAAGGAGGCCCAAATCCTTCATCTCAAACTCCTTTGCAAGATCTTCCTTGCATGAGTGTATCAACTGCTCATCACCCATTAGTATTAAATCATCAACATAAAGAACAATGATTAAAAGCTTACCCTCCACCATAATTTGGTACAGGTTTGCATCCGCCTCACTCTTGGTGAAGCCAAGTCCAGTGAAATAGCTGTCAATCTATGTGTACCAAGCACGTGGTGCTTGCTTCAGCCCATACATCGCTCTTTTAAGTTTGCACAAATGCGACTCGCTGCCGAAGATCTCAAATCCTTCAAGCTGCTCACTGCACACCTCTTCCTCAATGATCCCATTAAGGAACGCAGTCTTCACATCCATATGATGAATGTACCAACCCATCTGCGTTGAGAGAGCAAGGATGGTCCTTATGGAAGAATACCCAGCAACAAGTGCAAAGGTTTCTTCATAATCAATCCCCTCGATCTGTGAGAAGCCCCGGGAAACAAATCTTGCCTTATACTTCTCGACGCTCTCATCAGCAGCTTGCTTTACCTTGTAGATCCATCTTGATCCTAAAACTGATTTACCCACCAGCCTTGGAACAATCTCCCAAGCACTGTTTCTGACAATGGAGTCATACTCCTCCACCATGGCATCTACCCATGTGGGTTCCTGCACTGCTTCTTCAAAATAATATGGCTCTGTCACGACACACTTGCTCATAAGAGCCATGTATCCAGTAAATCGGTCAGGTGACTGTATTTGTCTGCGCTGTGATGTAGGGACTCCTACATTCTATGCCGCATCAAGCTTCAGTCTCTCAGCTTTTGTGGTACGCTTTCTACCTTGTCTGATGTTTGGTTCTGCATGAGTGGACTCATCCACTCCATGAATTTCCTCCTGTGGCTAATCCACATCTAGAGGCTCATCTTTGGGAACAATAAGTTCCTCCTCTGCATGCAAGTGTAGCTCCCTCTCAAGTGACAACTTCATGGCTTTCACCTCATTGAATTTTATATCCCGTCGCACCACAGTCATTCATCTGTCTGGAAAATACACACGATAATTATGGGGTGTTTCTGTGTACCCCACAAATATCCCAACTTCTGCAGTTGGCTCCAACTTCTTCTTGGTGTCCTTTGTCACATAAATGTAAACATATGAGCCAAAAAACTTCAAATGAGAAATATCAGGCTTCTTACCAGTAAAAGCTTCTTCAGGTGTACTCATGCCAAGTACTCTATGAGGACAACAGTTTTGCACATAAACCGCAGTGTTGCATGCTTCCGCCCACAAGTGCATCGATAGGCCCTGGTCATGCAGCATCGCTTGTGCAGCACCCACGATCGTTCTGTTCTTCCTCTCAACGACCCCATTTAGCTGTGGGTTATGAGGTGCTATGAGTTCTCTTCGAATTCCTTCTTTTCTACATAAGTCTTTGAATTCGCCCGAGATGTATTCACCACCATTATCGCTCCGTAGAGCTTTCACTTGCTACCCCAAATCCTTCTCCACCAATGCTTTAAACTCACATAACTTTGAGAATGTTTCGCTCTTCTTCTGCGTGAAGAAGATCCAACATCTACGAGAATAGTCATCAACAAATATAACATAATACCTGTGTTTTTCTATTGAAGCAACTGAGAAAGGTTCACACACGTCTGTGTGAATTCTCTCCAGGATCACCGTAGCACGGTTCTCCTTCTCATGAAAGGTGGACTTCACAAACTTACCCATAGTACATCCCTTGCACTGATCTGACTGCGCAAGTGCACCCTTGGGAAGTCCACTAGAAATCTGCTGCAAAATCTTCAAAGCGCCATGGTGAAGAGGGCCCAATCTCTTGTACCATAATTCGCCCTCATCCTGGCTCACCACTTCTTTTGCTTTGCACTCATTGCAGCGCAGCCATCTACCTCCAGCCTGTAGAGATTCTTAACTCGAATCCCTATCCTCTTGGTTTGACCCATTGTTTTATGTCACAGGAAAGCTTTTCCCTCGCTGAAAACAACGTCAGAACTTCTGTCTTCCAACATTGTGACCGAGACCAAGTTCTTCTTCAGACTTGGAACATGCATAACATATTTCAACAGAAATGGATTACCTGAATCCCTCTCAAAGGTAATGGTCTCAATTCTGGTCGCACTGTATCAACCATCATCACCCATCTCTATATGCATTTGAAGGTCCTTCTCCTCCAAGTCACTAAAAAACTCCTTGTCTCCTCTCATATGGAAAGACGCACCACTATCAAGATACCACACTGATCCCATATAGCTTGAAACCAAGCATGCAATCAAAGAGAAATCAAGTTCAAATTGTGAGGCTAAGGCCTCTCCAGCTACAACTTCAGTAGCCTTCTTGTTCTTCTTCTTCTATGAGTAGTTAGTGGCGAAATGCCCATGTTCGTGACAGTGAAAATACTTCACCTTGGACAAATCCTGCTTCTTGCCTTTAGCTTCTGATTTTGAAAGAAATTTCTTCCCCTTCCTTTTCCTTGCTTTGGCAGCCAAAGCACAATTCTCTTCATCTTCATTCTTTGATGAAGAGCCATCCCTGGTACTTCACCTTATCTCCTCCTGCACAAGATCCGACCAAAGTCGCTCCCATCCCGATAGTTTCTCCCGCCCATTGACAGAGTCTTCATAGCTATGCCAACTCTTCGAAAGCCCAAGGAGAGCTAAGCTCAACAAGTCTTCATCATCAAAATTAATCCCCACACTTCCCAGTTCATCCCTACAGTGGACAAACTTCGTGAGATATTTTGGAATACTGTCGCCCTTCTCCATTTTTATTTTTCTGAGCTTATCTTTCAGCACCAACTTCCTCTGGTCGCTGCTGCTTTGGAACAAATCTGTCAAAGCCTTCCACATTGCAAATGGAGTGGCTTTCCTGTGAAGGCTGGACACAATATGGTCCTTCACACCTTCCAACAAAATTCTTCTTATCTTTGCTATCTTCTTTTGCCATCCGTCAACTAATGCAGCATCGCTAGATCCTAGCTTAGGAACATCGCTATCGATGAAATCCTTCAGTCCATTATCCTCCAGCCCTGCCTCCATCCTATCCTTCCAAGCTATGTAATTCGAGCTCCCATTAAGGGCATACTCCAATCTCAACCCATTGAAAGACATTTCAATGTATACTCAATTGTCGCACCAAGATTTTTCTGCAGCAAATTCGAATTGTCCACCAACACAAACTCAAAAATTCTTCACATTTTCAAACTTCAAGGATTAACACTACTCCAATACCATGTAGAAATTATATACAAGATGCATGTATATATCCATATTCTCCTGATTTAACAATATTTATCTTCTTGCTAAATACAGAATCCTTCCACTGTTAATCTTTTGCGAAATTAAAATCAATTGCAAGCACATGAAGCAATAAAAACAATCACACATAACACAGTTGTTTAACGGGAAAGCCTGAAGCTGAAAACCCCAACTATCATATATTATGTATCATGGAGATCATGTAACAATCTCATACAAAGCTTAGTACATCAAGCTCTCAGTACAATCAATCGTCACACACTAATTAGAATAAATCTGCAAATCCATGCACCGATTTCTTGCCACCTTATAGCCTGCCTCCACTACGCAATCCCAACTGAAGAATAGCTCTGAATCAATTCGAATTACCCTTGCTTTGATTGCGCAATCCTCATTGGCAACTCCAATGTGTGTGTGATGCAATCAATGCATCACTATAGTCACAATGGATATTCCATCTTTCCCTTTCACCTATCTCTCCACTGGGTCTCCACTAGATCTGACATGCACTATAGTTAACTGTTGTATTGTTGAGTTGATTAATGAGTTATTATTTGTGAATTAATTAACTAATTAATTCACTCCACTCTCACTAGTGTATCATTCAGTTAGACTAGATACAACTAGCTCAACTGAGTCTAACTGAGTTAAACTGAATACAACTCCATGAACTACTCTTCCAACTCTGTCATAACTTTGCCACTTCAATTCTAACTGAGTCCTCCATGCATGAACCACCAGTAAACCCTAGGAATTGCATAATTCCTTCAACCCACTGATTTGCCAAATCTGTGCACTGAAATTAAATGCTCCAAGATAATAAGTTGTTGTTTATTGTCGGATTATTATTAAGAGCTAATAATAATCAACACTTCTATTTTTAGATCGACAATCTATAAATAGACTTCACCCAATATTATAAAAATAAAATTTCATTTCTTTTGCCAACTTGACCAACCATCCACAAATAGTATCCTGCAACTTCTAAAATATGATCACCATGTCTAAAAATAGACATAGTCTAAAAATAGACTTGCGCCTAAAAATAGCCTGCAGGCCCACTTAGTGAAGGCGACTCATTTTCACTAAGCTCATCATCTTGTTGAATCTCAACAACTTCTGAGATCCATGTTTAGAACTAGTATAGTTAAATTCTTTTAGGAAAGAGTTTTACCATAAGATTAAGAGTATTGATTCTTCAAATGAAAATATTTATGCTCTTGTGTAGTACTATAGTTTCACTAACCCTCAACTATGTTAGTTGCTATTTTCTTTCAATGATAAATAATATGCTTACTTGTTTCTGTAATGAATAAAATAATATAAATAAGGATTAATTAGTTAATTAGTAATTAGGTTGAAAGGGCATGTTTGATGAGACATGACCTTTCGTGAAGAGGCACTTGTCTACGTATATAAATAGACCTCATTTATAACATTCAATCAACTCATTCTTCATACATCTTAATAATAATATTTTTATCCTCATGGATAGTTTCATATTCCAAGTCTTTTGGAGCATTTAATGTGAGAAGGAACTTTTTTCACTTCACTTCGTATCAGAGCAGTTTGAGCCTTCGGCTGCATAGAGCCATGCTCTCCGATATAGGTCTTTGACCATAAAAATCATCAACTTTGTTGTCGTCGAAGCGTTTTGCTACCAATATTGGAGTTTCTCCATTTTCATTAGTAGGCTTTTGGCAAGAATTAAAAATTTGAAGAAATTTCACCAGTAGGCCTTTGGCCAGAATTAAAAATTTGAAAAAAAATGGGGGCAAATTCTGTAAAAATAAAAATAAAAATGGTTCTACATTATTGATAAAAAGTTCATGATAAAAAAACTATACGTAGAGAAGGAAGAGTAGAAAGGTTATTTTGATTCTTCTTTAAGTGGTTTACAAGCTCGTGGTTTTAGAAGCCCGTGGTAATTGCCCATAGTTATTTTCAAGGTAAAATAAGAACAAAAGGAATAAAATCTACTCAGTCAAATCTCTATGTGAATAATAAGTTTACTTTTACGTGGAGAAAATTAACCCAGTCAAATACACATAAGTGGACATATATTTTATAGGTGAATATAGGTGAATAGCCACGTTTCACTAGGGTTGTAACTTTCCAAAAAAAAAAAAGAGTTAGAAAAAAACAATTGTTGAAAAAACTTATAAATAAATAAAACTAGAATTTACTTAGTCAAAGAATTCATCACTAAATGAAGACTATATTCAAGGTCATATAAAGGGAGCATTATAAGGAATTATCAAGGCAATTAATATTAAGGAAAAGTAAGGTTATATATATATATATATATATATATATATATATATATATATTATGAAAGTCAAACATCTTCTTAGTAATTAAAGAAGATTTCATAAAAAGAAATCAAGGAAGTAATTAAAAAAAAAAAACGAAAGGAAAAACATTATTAAGGATTTCTTGAAATATTAAGGAATCATTATTAAAGCTTGAAGGTATATCAAAGGAAAAAGAGGTTATTAAAGGTTTAAGTATTGGAAAAGTGGAAAAGGAGATAAATCATTATATTTTAAAGATTTTATTTAGAAGAGGAATATATACATATATAAAAGAAATTGAGCCTCTTTTAAAAAAAGAATATTAGTGAAGGATTCATTACCCAAGATTGAAGGAATATTAGTGAAGGATTCATTACCAAAGGTTGAAGGAGTAATAAAAGTTTGAAGGTTATAGCCATTATTTAAAATATAAAAAAGGAAAAAGAAAAAGTGAGATACATTTTAAAAAAAAAGATGATTCCCACAAAGAACCGTTGTTTCTTTGCAATATGTCATTTTTCTTCAGAAGGATATACTAATTGTCAAGAATCATTCAGAAATCAAAACGTTGTTTGCAAAAAATGTTAAAAAGCTTTTATGTTAGTTGAGTTTCTAAGTGATACAGAAAAAAAAAAAAAAAAACATTAGCAAGACAAATGAAAGAATTAATGGCAATAGTTGGGAAACAACATACAAATTTTAATAAGGAAATGAAGAAGACATAATCCAAATTACAAGATAAACACCCCTCATCACCCCTAAAAAACGATGTAACCCCATGTACCGAGAAATTGCAGTTGAAAGATAAAAAAAAAAAGGCATAATAGTCGAATTTCAGCAAAACAATAAAGTGTTACAACAAGAATATGAAGATCTTGAAGATATACATTATAAACCAGTAATGGAAAAGGATGAAGAAATTTCTCACCTCAAGGACCATGTTGAAAAATTAATTGAAAAAGTCAAGAAGACTAAGGTCACAAAGAAGGAGCTCAAGAAACACTTATCATAACAAGAAGAGGAAAATTTACGTCTAAAGAACCTTAATAAAAATTTATTAGAACTAATCAAAAGTTTAAAAGATGAAGAGAAGAATACTAAGGTTAAAGTCAACAATTCAGAAAACGAAGAGATTTTACGTTTAAGGAATCATAATCAAAACCTTGTTATGCAAATAAAGAAGCTCAAAAGTGACAAGAAGCTACTTAATGTTGAGTTAGAAAAACTTACTGAAGAAGAAGTATCAAAGTCTTTAGTCCATGTTGAAGAAAAAAATCCAAACCTCGATCTAGTCAATATTCCAACTCAAGAAAATGACAAAATAGATGAAGTAAATATGTACTCAGAAGTTGCAATTCCAACAACAAAAGATTCAAGTGAAGATCCATAAATTAAATTTTCAACATCCATAGATAAAGGAAATCAGGTAATTCAAATAAATCAAGGAGATGAAATAAACAATATAAGGGAAAATCAAACCGAAAAAGTTCCCTATCGACATCCAAATCACGGGAGCAGAAAACTCGACCAAGATATGGAATCAGAACAGAAACAACAAGATGATGTTTTGAAGAATACTAATGTCAGTCTAATACACTCAAGTGATAATTTATCACAAGTATCAAGTCGTCGTAAGGTTCCGTAGAAGGTTGATTTAGGATGGTTCAATCCATTCTTAGTGCGACAGTTTTGTTTGTCACTTAGAGGATCATATCAACTTGTATCGACAAGGATGACTGCCCAGAGACGAGAAGACATTTGTAGGAGGAAAAGAAATCAAGGGCTTTCATCAACAAGATTTGGGGACAAATATTTTTGAGGAGGAAGGCAATGTAATGAATAAAATAATATAAATAATGATTAATTAGTTAATTAGTAATTAGGTTGAAAGGGCATGTCTGATGAGACATGACCTTTCGTGAAGAGACACCTATCTATGTATATAAGCACGCCTCATTTGTAACATTCAATCAACTCATTCTTCATACATCTTAATAATAATATTTTTATCCTCATGGATATTTTCATATTCCAAGTCTTTTGGAGTATTTAACGTGAGAAGGAACTTTGTTCACTTAAGTGTCCCTTCAATGTTCCCACAATGGAGAGTAAGTTTTTCTTATTGGAATACAAAAATCATGGTGTGGGTATTTTCTAGAAAGGCACACTTTGGTATTTTGGTTATGAAAACATGGTCATGTAAAAGATTTGGAGTTGGAGGCAAATTTTCTAGAAAAATTGTGTATGGAGAAAGTGAAATGTTTGACATTTCAGGTGAACACTTCACCATCTTTAGGGACCATAAGCTTGAAAATTCAAGATGAAGAGAGAGCAAGAACAATTGATTTAAATGGGATTAGGGATAATTATTTTTTTTATTAGAAAGAGTATTTATATTATATAAATCTTTGCCTGTCTCATGGTAAATACATCAAGAATTACATAGCAACTTCTTTAAAATATATATCATTTTTCTCTTATTCAAGAGATATGCTAAATTTTCCTTTGGAGCATATTGTTGAGCGACAAAAATCGGGTTTTTTTAGGTGTATACCTTACGGAATTGCCTTAGCATAACACAACATTTACAAAACATAAAACTATTGATTTATAATAAAGTTATTGATGACTATGAACCCGTTGGAGTCCTAAGGAGGCTCATTGATCACTATGAACCATTACCCTAAAGAGTTAATTTGGATGTTCTTGACCTCTTTGCATAACATAGATCTCTTTTAGTTTCCATGAGGCCTCTTAGGCCTCCCATTTTCCAATGAGTTGATTTACATTGGGTTAAATTAATATTTTAGTTAGTAGACTCCATTAAAGGATAATTGATGACCTATTTGGCCATTGGTGAACAATTCTCCTGCTTTCAATTTGCATCCATTATTAGCAATCTCTTTTGATTCTTTGTTATAGTCCCATAATACATGAAAGTATGTTGTTGATGGCATGTCTTTTACCATTTTTTGTGCTCTTTTCCAGAATTTTTTCCTTCGGCATTGAGCATTCAACTAAATGTTGCAAAATAAGGAGAGAGTCTCCCAAGATTGTGAGCTCTTTCTCCTACTTTTCTTTGGTAATCAAGAGACCCTAATAAATACCATGAATTTTCGCTTGATTATTTGTGATATGACCAAGGCCCCATGAGTACCTAAACATTTCTTCATCCTCAAGGCCATAAATATTCCATGTGACTCCTAGATTTTGTTTGGATGCCCCATCAAAATGGATAATCCATCATTGTCTACTATTCTTCTAGGTTATGAATTCTACATCTTTCATTCTAACCTTCTAGCATTATCCCATGTTTTGTTGATTTCAACTAGTAATTTGTGGGTTGATATCCATACCTGCCAATTTACTAAGCCATACTTGCTTTGGCTAATCCAAGTCTTTCATAGGGGAGCTATGATCTTGCTTTTGAGCTTTGAATTCAACACATAATGATAATACTTTAATTTCAATGCTTTGGGGATGAGTAAGCTTGTTATTAAATATTGCATTGTTCTTGGCAAGCCAAAATTTCTAGCTTATAAATTTGGGAAGGGCTTCCCAATGCATTTTGAGAAGAGGTTTCCATATAAGACTACCTTTGTATCTTTTTTCCCAAGAGGAGAAGAATTATTACAGAGGAGAGTTCCACTTGACCCTATTTTCGAGAAGAGATGTTGCCTCCATCCATACATTCTTTGTATAGTAACATTCCAACAAAATATGAGAGATATCTTCCACTTGATTCTTGTAGAGAGAACATCTTGAGGGGCCATGGATGCCTCTCTTTCTAAGGTTCTCAGTTATCAATATTTTATGTGGAAAGAGCCATATGAAGGAATTCAACTTTGGATTATAATTAATTTTCCATATTTTTTTCCAAATGCCAAGCTTTGGAGGCACACTATATTGAAATATCAAAGCATCATATCCTTCCTTGACTAAATAATCTGAAGCATTCCATCTGAATTGATCTTCATCCTCCTTTCTCCAAGGTTCACAACCTATTAGTCGTTCATGGAGCTTGGTAGCCAAGTGTTGGAGATTCAATGGAACATTCATTAAGTTCCAATTCTTCCAATTTCTATATTTTCCCAATTGGAGATTTCAGCCAATATAAACTTCCTTTGAGCAAAAAAATATTCTCGCAAAGGAAGGAATTTAGGAAATCACTCAAGAGACCGTTGGTCCATAATCTTATAAGTCCATAGATTATAATTGTTTCCATTTCCTGGCTTCCAATACAACCCTGAGTGGTTGAGGGGGGATGCTGAAAAAAATAATTTCCAAATCGAGGAAGATCCTTCCATTATTTGGATGGATTCCAAGCATCAAACTCTTTCTCCTTGAACATATTTGACCATAAAGACTGCTTTCCGCCAATCTTCTTCTTGGGTGACAAATCTCCAAACTAGTTTTTCTCCTAATGCCTTATTCATTAGCAATGGATCCCATATACCCAAACTCCCATGATTTTTAAGGGCCTTCACCAAATCCAATTTAATAAAATGACATTTTTTGAATCTTTCCTTACCACCTTCCCATAGGAATTTTTGAGTTTATTTTGTTAAAGATGAAAGGATGCTCTGGTGGAGCAACGAGAACTTAGAATTGGTATAAAAGTAGAGCAGAGAGAACTTCCTTGATAGGAACAACACAGCTAGAAAGGTTGAGCCATCAATCTCCCCAAGAGACAAATTTCCCTTTAAATTATGTTAGGACTCCTTCCCTTGCTTGAGATGAATGCAATTTTATTCATACTGGAATTCCTAGATATTTGAATCACTTCCATGATTTAATTGTTTGAAAATCCAAAATTCTTCCGATTTGTATTTTCTTCCTTAATGATACATTCCCTATAGAAATATGGGATTTCCATGAGTTTGTTTTTTCTCCCGAGGCTTCAAGAAAGGAATAAAAAAAATTAAACCTTCTAGATATTAAGGTGTGAACATTTCCACAGTCAAATACATGATGCAGATTATAACTTCTGGAATCCTGTGTAATATGATTGAAGAGCCCAATGCGAATCCTTATAGATATTATTGTGGAGGCAACCCCCTGTTACACAGTAATTTGTCACCGTCCCTACCATTCCCCGTCCCGCACATTGGAGGGCCCATTATGTGATTTGTGAGAAATGTCATGCCTTGAAACCACTATCATTGCATTCCTCTAAATTTGAGCTTCAATTGCCCTGAAGACATCTCCTTGCAAAAAACCATAAAAACATCCCTTTTTGCATTGGCGCGGGTAGCCAGTTCATCACTCGCGCCAATGAGGAAAATCCTACAAAGAGGCCGCGCCAACTGGCGCTCTGTCCCAGAGTCACAGTCGCGCCAGCCAATTTAATGATTGTTTTTTAAATAAGAATGGCGGAAGTTTCGTTTCAACAGACTCAGAAACTACTATCTATCTTGAGTTGGGAGGTTTGGCTCCGGGAGTTCCATGAAAGGGAAGTGGTTTGCCACCTCTCATGGAAGCTTCCTTGAAGATAGGGCCAATCCCACAATTATAGGGATCCCAACTCCCCTTCCTCCATCTATAAAAGCTTGCTCATTGCCATTGCAAGCTAGTCTTGAAGTGCCCAAGTCTTGAATCTCCAAGTTCTCAAATTCCCAAGAGCCTTCATGCTACAAGAGCCCTCATTCTTCCCTTAAGGCCAAACTCGAGCAAGGAGACTATCGTCGAGAGACTCTAAGAGAGGCTTGTCCCATCCCTGGCAGGCTTTGCGAGACGTGCACGACTGGAGACCCCTCCGAAGGAGACCTCAGCGTCAGAACATTGGTTGTACTCTCTTTCGATTACTTATTAATGAATGACTACTGGTTATGGTTCCACTCTGTTTTTCACTTATGATAATGATGAGTTATATCCTTTCTGACTGATATATAGTTGCGTATTCTGGATTTTATGCTTGTATTCGTGTTGTTTCTTGCATGTGCAGGTGTCCATTCACGGAGATCGTGGGGATCGTGATCTGCCGAGGCTGAGGAACGGGAACGCTGTCTCTTCTACGAATCATAGCACTAGACTCCAGGTAGACCTCCATCATTGGTCTGTTTATTCGCAATTAGGAACTTGCGCTGTAGCATTTGATGATTGTTGCTAGACCCGTGTTGGGATAGTAGGGATCGCCTCTGTCCGCAGAGGGGATTTACCTCCTCAACAATTTGGCGACTCCACTGGGGACTTAGCTTGTTGTTTGATTTGTAAGCTATAGACGGAGCCTGAAGTGCAGCCAGATAGCCTTCGAAACGCTTTTGCTCTACATGAGCGGAGTAGATCAACGCTGCTTCAGTCAATCTCTGGTTTAGTTTACGAACTGAACAACTTGGAGCATTATCTTGTCTTTTCGGTTCATTCTTGATCCTCCTTGCTTGATTGGCTCTTTTGGCTGGCTCTTTTTGTG
Organism: Pinus albicaulis; assembly: GCA_034641835.2. NCBI lineage: Eukaryota > Viridiplantae > Streptophyta > Pinopsida > Pinales > Pinaceae > Pinus > Pinus albicaulis. The sequence continues at coordinate 984,805,985 of CM076576.1, forward strand.
ATTTTGGCTTTTGGTTCAGCCCCAGAGGATCAGATCTGACCTCTGCTTTTTCGAATTTTCACCTTTTCATAGTTGGCTTGATTGGCATGAGTTTAGCCCTGACAGTCGCGCTAGTTGGCGCAGTTTTCCAGTTCATCACTCGTGCCATTCCCTGTCTGGCGTGGATTACAGCCAGACAGTCGCGCCATTTCCTGTAGGTGTTAGGATTTACCTTTGTTCGGAAGCTTCTTTTGGTCAGTACTTTGCTTCTGGGTTTGTTTTGGATTCTGCTTGAAGTGGTGAGTCTGGTCTTGGTTGGGAGAAATTCTTTGTTTTTTCATTTTCAGGCATTGGCGCTTGTTGTCAGTTAGAAACCTGCGCCAATTGGCCATTGGCACTAGTTGTCAGTGAGCAAGTCACGCCAGTTGGCGCTACTTGTCAATGTACAAGTCGAGCCAATTTCAGGGTGTGTGAAAATTGAGATTTTTTCCCTAAATCCTTCACCAGTGTGTCTTTCCCTTCCGGTTTTTTCCCTTGTATGAGCATAGATTACATTGCTCATTGTTTGGGATGTCTTCTTGCTATTATTGCTTGATGTAAAAGGGAATGAATGCCTTGTTTTGATCTCTTGCTTTGGAAGTCCTCTTTGTGTTTGACCTCATATGTCTTGTCACCTTTTGAGGAATTTTGTTACAAAGTGTTTGAAACAACGATTGCATTCTTAGTGTTTGTTTACATCTCTTTTGCATTCATCCTTCTTTAAGAAGATTTGCGTTCTTTTAGTTTTCGTCTCATAGTTTGATTTTCGTTAAAATGCATTAGATCACATTGCATTGAAAAGTATTTTTCGAGGTCCATCATTGAACTTAGATTACATTGTTTAATGATCAAAAACTAAAAATCGCTTTGAGTGCATTCTCTTTCGTTGAAAGCATGCATTAAGTAGATTCTCATTTCATCGAAAAATGCATTGAGTGCATTCTTATCATTTGAAAAGAAAAGGAAATTGTGCATAGATTACAATTGCATAGTTTTCGGAAAAGAGAATTTTGCATAGATTACATTGCATAATTCGCTTCGTTGAATGTTTTAGAATACTTTTGGATAGTGAAAGTCATCTAGTTTGGAAAAGTTTCGTTTTCAGTTTTGCTGTTTGTTGCATCATTGTTTGAAGCTCTTCCCTTAACTAGATAGCATTCATCGAATTGAAAGGATTTCTTTTCTCATATAGCTGCATATAGGAGATTTTCATATGACATACGCTAGGGCCTTGAAACCGAAACATAATTGAAGATCAACATTAAAATTTACTCAATTTACCTAAGGAAGCATTGAAACATTAACGAACATTTAGAGGTCTAGGTTAGAGACGTGTTCCGGCGTCGTTAAACCTAGTAGTTGTCGTTCGCCTCTTGGCTTTAGACAGCACTAGTACGGACTTGTGCTCCCCATACCATCGCGTATATAAAGGGAGACCCCATTAGGTTTCAATCCTTTATCCATAGGAAGCTGAGTCTGCCGCCCTATACCTGTGATACACCGAACACAGCATTCGGGGAGATTGCCTGCACGTACGTTAAGTCCTTGGTTGATTTCTCTTTCATTATTGAAACCAAGGTGTATATTGCAGTTCACGGTTATTTGGTACACCCTTTTGCCTAGCATTCATGAGCAGTCATTTCGATCTTTTCTGACTCATTAAATTTGAAAGGATCATGAAGCGCTTGTCCTTTCACGCTTGTTTCAAAACTGAAAGAGATAGAGTCACCTTTTGCCTGTTTCTCAACTCTTAAAATATGAAACAACAGAGTTTTGTTTCAATGTTTTAAAAATTAACTGCCCACGAAATATTCCTGGTTAAATTTAGTTTCCTTAGGGTGTTGTTCTGAAGATCATTTTTGATGGCAACTTTTTCGGAGTTCACCAACCAAGGAATCCCCTCCGATGGGAATCTTGGTCCTTTTCCTCCTTTTGGAAATGTTGGTGCTCCTTATATGGAAACATTGTCCCTTCCTGGGTTAACTGTTGGGTTGCCTGTTTGGTTGTTTTCAACCTCTGTGGTCTCGAATGTCTCCGCTACTGTTCAATCAGTTCCTCCGCTTGAACAACATCATGTTGATTCTAAGGTGAACCTCTCCCCTTCTTCGTCTGTTTCTGCATCCTCCTCTTCTACTTTGCCTGGTGAAAGTCTGGATTCGAGTAACCAGGTGGCTAAGAAGAAGAAGAAGAAGTCCGATAAGGGAGAGGCTAGCTCTGCAACTATTGCGCCTAAGAAGTCCCCTCTTGATAAACCTTCCAACCCTCCGCGGAAAGTCAAGTTCCCTTGCATGTTGTGCACGGGAGACCATCTTCTTCGAGACTGCCCTGGCATTCCCAAGGTGTTTGAAGAATGGTCCAGCGGTCGTCCGCCATTGCCTTTGGCTTCCGAGAGTCAAGTTGGGGGCACGTCTTCAATTGGTGCTGGTAAGGCTCCTAAGAAGCAGGGTAAGATTACCAATCCCTGTAAGTTGTGTGAAGGGCACCATGCCATTCACCTTTGTCCTTATATGGATGAAGCCAAGAGAGTCTTGGACAACTCGACCGGTTCTACACCATGCCTTCCAGCTGGTTATAATCGGCTTTCTTTGAGTCCTCCACCAGTTGATCCTATGATTGGTCAAGAGTCATCCTTGGTCGATCCCGCTCCCTCGGAAATTCAAATTCAGGAATACATTCCCGACCAACCATTGGTCGTGGGATCGGTTGAGCTGGTCCCTTCTACGGTGCACCAGGTCTTTTCCGTGGAGAGTGGATCTCACACCCCTCAGGTTCTTCTTGTTTCTTCAGATTCCTCGGACTTGGAGAAATATTCTCCTGTCCCTATACCTCAAGAAGTTGCTCCTCCACCTTCCGTGATGGAGGTCCCGGAGGATACTGCTCCCGCCTTCGAGATGGAGGTCATGGAGGATGCTTCTTCTTCTTCCGTAACACCAGGGGAAGACCATCTCGGTTCGATGGTAGCCCCTCCGAGTAGTTTGGTCGCTTCCTTTGATTGGAATCGATTCGCAGGATACTACCTTCCGTCTTATGTGCCTTTCAAGATCATAGTATAGACTTTTGGTCTGGTCGTACCCAGCACCATTATAGATGAGGGCGCATCTGTTAGTGTTCTATCCTCGACTACTTGGCAAGCTTTTGGCTCGCCACCGCTTGCGCCTGTTACGCAGAATCTGTTGGCATTTAACAGAAGAACGAGTCAACCGTTAGGGATCCTTCCAAGGTTACTTGTTACTTTGGGAGGTAAAACCGTCCATATGGACGTGATGGTTGTTCCAGGCCCCTTGGATTTCAATCTGCTCTTGGGGCGCGATTACACCTATGCCATGGGAGCGCTTGTCTCCTCCCTTTTTCATGTGGTCTGTTTTCCACATGAAGGACGGATCGTGACCATTGATCAGCTTTCGTTCTTTGGTCCTGATATGGCAGCTGGCCCACCATCATCCCTTCCTGGTTTTTATCCACCCGTTGTATCTACCCCACCGTAGGTCAACTATGTGGCTACCTACCCTGTGCCTGTGCTCAGTGATGATGCCGTCGTGCATCAGGTGCTGGGGGCATTGGGTCCTGACTTCGAGGATGTTTTCCTTGCATCGGGAGTGGAAATCTTGGGAGTGATGACTTCTTGTTCATTATGATGAGGTCGGATGGAGCATGGTTCCTTGTCTTGTGTCAAGCTCCTTAAAAAATGAAACAAGTTGGTCGGAGCATAGTTCGTTTTCTTGTGTCAAGCTCCTTAAAAAATGAAACAAGGTCTTCGGAGCACAGTTTTTTTTCTTGTGTCAAGCTCCTTAAAAAATGAAACAAGTTTGTCAGAGTAGAGTTCCTTGTCTTGTGTCAAGCTCCTTAAAAAATGAAACAAGGGTGGTCAGAGTAGAGTTCCTTGTCTTGTGTCAAGCTCCTTAAAAAATGAAACAAGGGTGGTCGGAGCAGAGTTCCTTGTCTTGTGTCAAGCTCCTTAAAAAATGAAACAAGGTTGTCGGAGCAGAGTTCCTTGTCTTGTGCCAAGCTCTTTAAAAAATGAAACAAGGTGTCCTGAGGATAGTTCTTTTAATGTGTCAACCTCGTTAAAACAATGAAACACTTTCTCGTTCAATTCGAGTCTTTGATAAGTTCTCGTAAAATACCAGTCGAGTCTTTCTCTTGATCTCGTAACTTGAAACTTCACTCCATCTGCCTTACATATGGACTGAAGCTTGGGGGCCATGTACCTCGAATTGAGTCACCATGTTGGGGGCATGCTTACTTTTTCAAGCACAGTTTATTTCCGTTTCAAGCTTGTGTAAAAATGAAACCGATTTCAAGCATAGTTTATCTTTGTTTCAAGCTTGTGTAAAAATGAAACCAACTTCAAGCAGAGTTTTCTGATTTCAAGCTTGTGTAAAAATGAAACCTTTCCCATTTTACCTCTTGTGATTGTCATTTTATCAGCCTGTTTTTGCTAGATGAGCCTTGGTTTTCTCATTCCATCGTCATTATATGCTTGGCCGATCATATGCCTTCACTTGATTGTTTTACCCATTCTTGAGGAACCGCTGTGATGAGTGGTCTTGTTAGCCAACCTCTTGACCTTTATTTGTTTTGAGCAGTTCCACCATTACCGAAACCAGTTGCTACCCTTTATACCACTTGTTCCTCCAGGTGGAGTCATTTTTCAGCTCTTTTTTGACTCTCTAAATATGAAAAGATTGCCGAGTCCCTTGTCATTTCGATCTCGTTAAAGTGGACACGAAACAACATTTACCCAGTATACGTTTACCCCTTTTTCAGGCTGGGATGGATTATTTACGAAAAAGGAATACCCTAGCCTATTGTGACTATGAGGTTTTCTCGGATATTGTTTTCTACCTTTTCGGGTCTGAGGAACTATCTACGAAAAGGGACCGTTGGAGTTTACTTTTCTGTTGTCTTTTCAAACTCTCTAAACATGAAAATACGCCGAGTTCTTCCTTTGTCAGACTCGTTAAACCCTGATGACATCGGATTCAATCGAAATGACGTTCTCCGAGATCCTCCTTCCTAGGGCTTGTTAAATGAACTAGGATGGATTCGCCCGAAGGGCAGACTTATATTACAAGCATATGCTATCCCCTTTAAGCTTGTTATCAAAAATAATTGGGGTACTCGCCAGAAATGGTGGGGGAAAAATGGAACCATCATCATTGTCGTGTCGGCAGTATGTCGCTCTTGAACATGGCACTTGTCTGCATTCGTGTCAGGTTGGGGACATCTCATCTCGTTTTTTTCACTTGCTTCCATGGGTTTGGGTAATCATTTTTGACCTATCCTCTACTCATTGCCTCGTCACCATGACCTCTGATCCATTGATGTCAAATACTGCCAAAACCACCATTTGTGCCGTTATATGTTCAAGAGAAGTTGACCTCTGCAAATATCAACCTTCCTCTGATTCTCATATGATCCTGATTCACAACAAAAACATCATGTTCCTTTGTCTCGTGTCGATGATGTGGGAAACATTATGGCCCACCTTCGATCAAGGTCACTTCATGTCGACTTCAGCTCATTATCCAGGAAGTTGATCTAGAGACTCCTTTATGGTACCTTGGAGCCTGCATGCCTCAATGGCAGGTTCGTCGCATTCGACGTGAGGTTCTCATCATTGGCCTCCGATCGAGTGATTCTACGGGTGTTCGACACCAGCTCATTGATTCACATGCCATAGATTGTACCTATAGTACCTTGAGGGCCATTGTCATTATTGGTGGTTCCTCTTGCGTCTGTTAACAACTTTCATCATTGGCTGGTAATCATACGATGTTCTTGCATGTTCGACTTCAGCTCACATATTCGCATGCTTGAACTTGTACTTTGTTCGGGTCGAGATGGAGCGCAAGACCCTGGATTGTGTCTGTTGTAATCCAGGCTGCGATTTTGTGGATTATTATTTACATGACTTATTCACTGGATGGCTGCGACCATACCTGAGTCTATTTATTGATCCTCACTGGATGGCTGCGACCATACCTTGGATCTGGATTATTGTATACTCTGTTTTGGATGGCTGCGTCCATACCACATATACATCATGTACTTGAGATATCAGTTGTATTTCTCCACACAGGTTTTCCGACGGCAGATCTTCAGCTGGAGACGTTCTCGTAAAGCATTTCACCCCTCTCTCTCTCTCTGGCCTCATGCTTTAGGGGGCATCTGTTACACAGTAATTTGTAACCATCCATACCATTCCCCGTCCCGCACATTAGAGGGCCCATTATGTGACCTGTGAGCAATGTCATGCCTTGAAACCACTATCATTGCATTCCTCTAAATTTGAGCTTCAATTGCCCTGAAGACATCTCCTTGCAAAAAACCATAAAAACATCCCTTTTTGCATTGGCGCGGGTAGCCAGTTCATCACTCGCGCCAATGAGGAAAATCCTAAAAAGAGGCCGCGCCAACTGGCGCTCTGTCCCAGAGTCGCAGTCGCGCCAGCCAATTTAAGGAGTGTTTTTTAAATAAGAATGGCAGAAGTTTCGTTTCAATAGACTCAGAAACTGCTATCTATCTTGAGTTGGGAGGTTTGGCTCCGGGAGTTCCATGAAAGGGAAGTGGTTTTCCACCTCTCATGGAAACTTCCTTGAAGATAGGGCCAATCCCACAATTATAGGGATCCCAACTCCCCTTCCTCCATCTATAAAAGCTAGCTCATTGCCATTGCAAGCTAGTCTTGAAGTGCCTAAGCCTTGAATCTCCAAGTTCTCAAATTCCCAAGAGCCTTCATGATGCAAGAGCCCTCATTTTTCCCTTAAGGCCAAACTCGAGCAAGGAGACTATCGTCGAGAGACTCTAAGAGAGGCTTGTCCCATCCCTGGCAGGCTTTGCGAGACGTGCACGACTGGAGACCCCTCCGAAGGAGACCTCAGCGTCAGAACATTGGTTGTACTCTCTTTCGATTGCTTATTAATGAATGACTACTGGTTATGGTTCCACTCTGCTTTTCACTTATGATAATGATGAGTTATATCCTTTCTGACTGATATATAGTTGCGTATTCTGGATTTTATGCTTGTATTCGTGTTGTTTCTTGCATGTGCAGGTGTCCATTCATGGAGATCGTGGGGATTGTGATCTGCCGAGGCTGAGGAACGGGAACGCTGTCTCTTCTACGAATCATAGCACTGGACTCTAGGTAGATCTCCATCATTGGTCTGTTTATTCGCAATTAGGAACTTGCACTGTAGCATTTGATGATTGTTGCTAGACCCGTGTTGGGCTAGTAGGGATCGCCTCTATCTGCAAAGGGGATTTACCTCCTCAACACCCCCCAACAAGAGTGTGTCATCAACAAATTGAGTGTGATTTATTATTTTGATAACTCTATAAAATCTAATTCCCAGAAGGCTTGCACATCTCCTCTCATATTCCAGCCTACAGCTAAGAGAATCTGCCAAGATAATATATAAGAAAGGAGATAGAGGGAAGCCTTGACGAAGCCCTTGGGAGGCTAAGAAAAAACCAACCACTCTTCCATTAACCAAAGGTGCAATCCATGGCACTTTGATACATAAAGAAACCCATCTAGTAAATTTAGCATCAAAGCCAAGTTTTCCATTACTTTGAAGAGGAATTCATAACTTTGTCAAAGGAATTTTCCATATCTAGTTTGATGATCATACCTTTTTCTTCCCGATTTTTGTTGGATTTTATTGCCTCTTAAACCAAGATGATATTATCAAATATTTTTCTCTGATGCATGAATCTTACCTGATTTTCTAAGATAATTCTAGGCAGAATAGGCTTAATCATTTTGGCCAAAATATTTGAGATCACTTAATAAGAGACATTGCATAGTGATATCAGTCGAAATATTGAAAAGGAAGTAGGATTTAGATCTTTTGGGATCATGTCTAAAAAGGAAGAATTAATTCCCCCCCTCTTACAATTGTTCCTTTAAGTATAACCCATCATTCTACAAAAATAAAATTTTATTACCTCCAAAAAAATGTTGGTAAAAATTAGCAGAGAATCCATATGATCCTAGTGCTTTGTTCAGATTGAAGGAAAATACAACTTGGTGGATTTTTTCCTTACTGGGTACTTTGGTCAGCTTATCATTGTCTTCCTATGAAATAGACTCAGGAATATGTTCCAACATTGATTTTTGCACTTCAGGAATACCGGGGCCTATCTTGTTATACAAATCGCTAAAGTGAACAACCACCTCCTCCTTGAGTGGTGAAAAATCCAAAATTTGTAGACTTCTTGCAACAATCTCTTTAATATTGTTCTTCTAGACTTGATTTTTTGCATACTTGTGAAAAAAAATTGTGTTCATATCTCCAATCTTTAACCAAATTCTCCAGGATTTTAGATACCAAATCTCTTTTTCCTCTTTGAGAGATTTATGATAGGAAAAAAATTATTCTCTTTATTATTGCAACAGATCATGTGTCACTAACCCATTCTCCATCTCATCCTATATAATTTCCATTCATTTTTCATGTACCTATATATTTCCCTGTCTTTCTGATTGCTGGTCTCGAGCACTTTTTTTAATGCAAGCTTTAATTGCTTGATATTTTTCTCACATATTGTGATTGAGTTTCCCAATACCCACTTGCTCCAAAACTTCTTCACAAAATCGTTGAATTTGAATGAATTTTCCCAAATTGGACAATAACGAAAGGGTAGTGGCTCAAAGTCTATGTCTTCTAAGATGTCAAGAGTGATTGGCCTGTGATCCGAGCTAATCCAAGGGAGGATTTTGGAATTGATCAATATTTTTGGGATAAGAATGAATTTGAAATTAGAAATATGTCTAAATGGGAAGAAATATGGCCTGGTCCAGTTTGTTTATTGCTCCAAGTGAATTTGTTAGTGGAAGGATTTATAACTAATACATTTAATTTATGGATAATGTCTTCTAAATTTTCTTGGAGCTGATCTCAAATGTGAGATCCCCCTTTTTTCTCCCATTGATGTAGGGTTGTATTGAGGTCACCACCCAATACACATTTTGATCCAAAAATCATGTCCCCAAGGGTAATTAAGGAATTCCAACAATAATATTTTTATCTGAATTGAACATGCATGTAAATATTGACAAATGAGCATACCTAATTTGAATGAATATGTAGAAAATGAGTAGCCAAACAATGAGATGTTGAACTATATTCTAGCAATATGAGCGAAGATTGAGACCACATGGTGGATATCCTGCTTGAAGCTCCTCTTGCACTAATAGAAAGAATCCCACTACCATTCCAAATATTGTGTTGATTTTGGAGGACCTCTTGATCACCCATTTTTTTCTCTTGGAGCAGGAGAACTAAGGGTTTCTTTTTCTTGATCAAAGATTTCACTTGCTCCATCCTTTTTTCTAACCCCAATCCCATACAATTCCAGGAGAGAACCCTCATTACTTTTTGTATGAGTATCTCCTTATTGAGGGGTTGAGTTGTTTGCTTTTCTAGTGTTTCTATATACTTTTAGTTTTGGATCTAAGATTGCTTATGTTCTCGGTTTCCTTATCCTTCTTTGTTTTCTTGTGCCTTACCTCTCTATTGGTTCACCAACCAACATTCTATTGGATAATTTCAAATTCCTTTTCCTTCTTCGCCTCCAACTTCTCGTCAAATGAGCTTGAAAAGGGAGGCCCCATTTTGGAGCTTTTAGGGGAGAGTAATGCTCCTCTTATGAGGAATATTCCACTGTTTGTTGCTCTTATATTGGATACTTTTCTAATGGCGGCATGGATTCACCATTTTTCTCGAGTTCAAACCCTGAACCAAAATTTTCTACCTGTTCTTGTACATTGGTTTCGATGATTTCCCCTTCTTGAGTCACCAAAGTGAGATTCTCAAAACTATTAATTTTCTCATTTTGGCCTTTACTAGATCCTTCCCCTCCCCCTAGAGTGGATCACTTAGGGGAATTTAGTCCTTTCAATTTGCTTCCATTATGATCTAGCTACTTTGGAGATTTGTTGTATTGCTTAGTTGGGCCTCTTCTCCTATTTTGTTTTTTCCATTGTTCTAGTTCATTCCCTTGTTTTTTTCTCTCCTTGTTCTTTATTTTGCAGTGTCCTGCAAAGTGGTCATATTCATGGAAAACTTTGCATTTGAAAGGATGTTGATCATAGTCAAACTTCTTAATATGGGTCCATATATTCATATTTAGGGCTATTTTTTTGGGATCCCCTTATCGAGTTATACCTCCATGCATATCCTTACATAGGAGAAGAGTCCCTCTTGTGGCTCAACTTGATCAATGTATTTCCCAAGTGCATCGTTGATATTTTTGAAAGTAGTATCAATCTAGTAGTGTAGGGGAAAAAAGGGAGCTTTACCCAAATAGGGACGACATGTGGGACATCAATTCCAGGGTTAAAATTTAGGCTCCAACAATTGAGATACAACCCTTGGGCCCCCATGAGGTAAGGCTTGCTTCGAAAGATTAGCTCTTGATCATCCTTGTTCTCAAAAAAGAAGAAAAAAACATATTTTCCGCATAAATCCAAAGTGACATAACCCTTGATCATGGGTTTCCAAATTATTTTAAGCCACAACCTCACAGAACGCGGGGAGGGCCAGATCCCCATGAATTGGCCTACCAAACCACGTTCGTCTAATTGCAAGGCTCGTGCTCTTGAATGTGGTGCAAAAACCTCGACCTTTGGAATTTCTTCCAGCTTCTTGACAAAATGAGAAGGCTTTCCTTTTAGTACCACGATCCATTTGCGACCAATGAATTAAAAGCAACGATATATGGAGCATGGGGTGGGATCGGAGGCAGATACTCGCTCGATCTGGCCATCAGGACATTAAAAAAAACATTGTATGCACTGAAATTCTTAGAGTTGTCTATCTCTTAGTAAAACCCTTAGTTCCAAATTTCATTACATTAATATTAATATTTAAAAAAAAATAGGATTGGGGTTAATTAGCCATTAGAGGAAAATTAATTAATTAATTAAAAGGGGTTTTTGGTCATTTCTTCATAAATAATTTAATTTAAATAAATTTAAAGGTTGAACTTTTAAATAAATTGAAAGAAGGAATTAATAATAAAATAAAAAATTAGAAATAAGGGTGGGTAACACCGAGAAAGGAAAGGTCATAAATAATTATTTAATAATTAAGGAGATTATTATAGAGATTGTTAGTGGATGAAGAAAATGTGCTCTACGAAATATGGCTTCAGGCGGCTTGGGGAATTCTAGCTGCCAAAGGTTTTCTTCCAGGTTTGGAGCAAGCTTCAAGCCTGTTTGGATGGTGATGTTGAAGATGCATGGATTTTTGAGTAGGGCGTGACTCCACCATTTTTAGATCCCTCAAACCCATAACTTCACTCATTTCTAATGTCGTAATTCATGTCTTCTCTTTGTTGTAGCATTCTAATCACTATGCCATGGAGGAAGAGGTAGCATTCAGAGACCTGGTGCATGCTCAAAAACCTCGGGGGAGTTCTTCTTCTCCCCAACAATGTGTGAATAAATTAGTTGATATCCCTGAAGTGGAACTCTCTCCTTCATATCCATGCAAAAGAGCCTTAAATCTCTTAGAAAAAGCATCGATCAACAAGTTTATGGGCTTGTGGCCGAATCTAAAATTTGTTGAAACTTGGATCGCAAAACAATGGGCCCCAAGCTTCAATGTGAGGCAAATTTCTTTGTATTTATATGTCTTTTTGTTTCTAAATAAAATGGAAAGAGATTTTATTTTCAGATCATGTTCGTATTTCATAGGGTCTCGAGGCCACTTTATCACTCTAGGGAATTGGGATTTCAATCATTGGAGAAATTTTGAGGTATAAAATGAGTCTCAAAAAAAAAATTTACAACCAAAATAAAATTTATAAGAACAATAGGATTCCAGATGATGATGTTAACCATGGGGGATGATACACCATTTTTGGAGTAAAAAAGTAAAAAGATTTAAAAAAAATGTTTTTTCAACTCCTATTTTTAACTTATCTCCCTACGGTTTACTCAAATTTCAAGAAGGAGCACTCATTGGATGAAAAATTTAATTACTCATCCAAGGATTACCCATGCTACATACTTTTGATGGACCTTGCTACACGAAAAATGAGAAAACCATGAAAAAATGTGATTGTTGCAATCACGTTTTTCATGTATTTCTCATTTTTCGTGTAGCAGGGCCCATTGAAAGTATGCAACATGTGCACTTCTTGGACGAGGAATTAAATTACACATCCAACGAGTGCTCATGCTCGAAATTTTAGTAAAACCGTAGGGAAATAAGTTGAAAATACGAGTTCAAAAAGTATTTTTTTCTTTTTTCCTTCTAAAATTTGATGATGTAATCAAATCTTATTTTATTATTTCCACTATTATTTTATAATATTCCTTAGGGGGTCCATTTAAGACCTCAAAAATTCTCTAATGCGAGATTCTGATATCACTGTCGTGCTAGTGTGGGTTCGACTGTCACATATCCCTCTTCATATTTAGGTCCCAATTCACTAAAAGACATTGGAAACAAGTCGAGCCACTATCTAGATAAAGAAAAACCAAAATGAGATCGATTTTATTATGCCCAAATCTATGTTGAGGTAAAAATCAATGAAGGTTTACTACGGGCCCTAAAGATAAATCTTGGAGAATGAAGCCATATCCAAGAATTGGAATATGAGTAGATTTCTTTCAAATGTATCAACTATCATACCCACAGGCACTTTGCGAAAAACTGCCCCAAGTGAAAAAAATATGAGCAGGCCTAAGCCCCTGTTTCTAAAGAAGCAAGTTTCCAACCAACACAAAATAAAGGAAGGATTCAACAGAACAAGGTTGCAACCCCAAATAAATTTGTTGAAGCATATCTAATACTAGAACCTTCCGTCATAAAAAACTATTTTGAGGCTCTTCAATATCTTAAACAAGAAGAAGATATCCCTATGGATGAATCCCCAAATGAGGATTAGGGAAATACAAAATTTCTAGTGAAAAATGAAGAGCAAGCCCCTTCATGGGTTGACCCTCCAGGTCCAAAATCATATTTTGAGCAAAGAGCATTAAAATTAACACCCTCCACTCTTCTGGAGATGAAGCAGTCTATTGCAGAGTTTTACGAGAAAGTTATGAAGAGTAGCTCAGGAAAAATCATGCATGGGAGGAAGCGCTAAAAAATAATTCTCCTTGAATGGAATGGAACCACCTCTAAAAGAGACAATAAATTCAATAAAGAGAAGCGAGGACATGAAACTGATTGTAACTTGGCCTCAAGATCCCAACTCCGCGTGGATTCTTTGCTCCAAAATCCTCCCAAATAACTCTATGTATTGTTTTTGCATTCTCTTATGCCCGCAATAAGTAATAATTTAATGTTGTAAACATGTAGAACTTAGTTTAGTATTTGCGGAAAATACTGGGATCTGTCTCCCGTGAATTCAGTTATTGCCTCGATGGAATATCTAATAGACAAATGGAAATGTATTGAATTCCCTATGTATTTGTTGTTTTCGGGCGTAGATTTAAGAAAATCACTACTCATTTGTGTCAAAAATAATATTAAGGATATTATTATAATGATAAAAATATATGTATATCAGAAAAATATTATAATAATTGGTTTTTAAGCTTCTGTGCTTGTTAATTGAAGAAGAGAAATTCAGATTATCCACAATGTTAACAAAATTTCGTCAATGTTTCGAATCCCAACGAGGTTCCATCTTCAAGACATATTTTGAATGAATGTTTGAGAGGGGATCAAACCGTTGATAAATAGTGAAAGAAAACCTATTTTAACTAAAAGAGCCGACCAAATTTTTTAGTTTATATATATATAATTTAAAAAAAAATTATTAATAATAATTAATATAAATAATTATATTAATAAGTTTAGCTAAAATAATGATTAATAATGAATTCTATTATAAATTAATTAATATTTTAATAATATTAATTATTATTAATTTTTTATTTAATGAATTTAAATTCATTAATTATTAATTGTTAATTAATTTTTTAAAAAATAATCTAATTGTTAGTTAATCTTAATAATTATTAAATATTATTTATTAAAAAATTTAATAATTATTATTTATTAACCTATTAAAAATATATATACTTATAAATAAATATTAATAAACCAAATAATTATTTTTCTAATCCAATAATGAATATTGGTTAAAATTAATAATTATTCTTATTATTATTTATTTATAAATAATATTTGGGTTAAGAAAATAATTAATTAACATTTTTTTCTATAATGTCATGATTTAATAATTTATTCAAATAAATTTATTTAAATTAATATTATAGTTTGTTTTTAATGTTCATCATTTTCTTTATTATTATCTTACTATTGTTTAAATTAATAAATAAAACCTAATCTAAAGAGTTACAAGGTGAAAGAATTTCTATCTGAGATACTATACCTTAGAGGACGAGCTGGAGGAACAAATTTGTCTGATCAAAGGAAGCCAACTATCACTGGTTTTTTTCCCTCCATCCCTATTGAGATTATGAGGATGCTTAATAATCTCAAGAGCTTCTCTGATTTTCCTTCTTTGGTATTGTTCCTCTCTGGAGATAATATTGGCATCTTCTAAACACACATGTTGCTTTGTTTTTTAGGAGTGTTCTGCAAGGGCTGAGGTATGAGATCTCCTATTCTCAATATTGGCTCTGTGCTTTCTCAATATTTTCTGCAAAGAACGTCTAGTTTCCTCAATATAATTTTTTCCACATGAACAATCAATCTTATAAACTCCTTTATGTTGCTAGTGATTGATATTCTCTTTATCTAACCACATTTTTTGTCTTATTGTTCCTATGGCAATAAATTGTGTAACTATGTCCTTCTTCCCCAAAACCCTAGCGATATTATATGTAACTCCATGGATGTATGGAAGCAAAACGCTACCATGCATATCGTGAGGTTCTTGATGCTTATGAGAAAGGATCGAATCCTCAACTCTCTTTATGACTTTCTTAATATCTCTCTCTTTATATCTAATACCCTTAAATACATAGGTCAAGTGATGGATCTCCTTGTTAAGGTGCTCGGAGTCAAATATCCTGAGGGCCCTAACAACCAGAGTATTAAGGACACCAAATTTTTGAGCTAGATAATGGTAGGAATCAGCATGAAGATAACTATCAATGTAAGTCTTATTTATAAATAAATGATGCTCGAGAGTTCCATCCTCCTTCTTGGTAACTAGGACATCTAAAAAAGGAATGATTTTTTTTTCTTCAACCTCCAAGGTGTGACTTAATTTCTTGTGAAATAGAGTTTAGGTGATTAAAAAATCTCTCAAGATTCTCCTTACCATGAGTCCATTTTATGTTGGTGTCGTCAAAAAATCTCTTCCACCAAGCTAGTTTTAGGGGAAAGGAATCAAGGGCATTATTTTCAAAGTGCTCTATGTATAAGTTAGCGACAATGGGTGAGAGAGGTGATCTCATTGTGACACCAGATACTTGCTCATAGTATCCTCCTTGGAAGCCAAAGAAAGTGGATTGTAAACAAATCTCTACAAGCTTAGTTGTTTCGAGATTAGTTAATTCTTTTAAAACTTGAACAACCTCATCTAATTGAATTTTGGTAAATAATGATAGTACATCAAAACTTACCAAAATTTCACCATCCTTTACCTTCTCATTCTTGATAAGCTATAGGAAATAATTAGAGTCTCTAATGAATGCATCAGTGTTTCCAACCAAAGGCTTAAGAATCTTGACAACATATTTCACCAACTCATAGGTGGGGGATCCTATGGTATTAACTTTTGGTCTAAGAGGAACACATTCTTTTTGAATTTTGGGTAATCCATAAATTCTAGGGATGACCTCACAAGAAGGGATCAACGTCTATTTTAGCTTATCATCAAGACCAGATTCCATGATAGCATTTTTGACTTGTTTTATAACCCTGGGCATGGGATTGGAGTTAAGTTTTTTATAGCTACTACAGTTAAGATGATCATACATTTTTTTTATATAGTCATCCTTATAAAAAACCACAACAACTGCTCCTTTATCCGCTTTTATAACGACAATTCTTTCATTATTGTGAAGTAATTTAAGAGTAGTAAGCTCATACTTGATTAGATTACTTTTAGGGGCCCTTGCTTTCCTCATTATAAGGGCACATTCCTGTCTTAATGCTTCCTTTTAATCCAAGGATAAACCTTGAATCCCATCTTCAATGCTGCAAATGACATTTTCCTTCAGAATGTTTCTGGGAGAAATAACAAACCTGAGTCCCTTGTCGAGGATTTTAATCGTTTCTTGATTCAAATTTAAAGGGGACAAGTTAACTACCTTATTATTTATGGGTCGACTATTTGAAATTAGGCTTCTCAGAACATGTTTATTACATGTAATTCATCATCATGGATGCCTTTCATACAACCCTGGTTGCTTCCTCCTACGTTGGCCACAAGCTGAGAATTTGATTCATAGTAAAAAAATATGACATGAAATCACATCATTCATGTATTCTCCAATGCTGGTAACATTATTGTTATTATTAATGTTGTCATATATTCCAATGTTGCTGCTAACATCATTATTATTGACGCTAACAAAATTATTATTGTTCCTAACATCATTATTCTCCAATGTTGCTACCATCATTATTATTAAAATGTGGTTAGTTAAAGATAATATCAATCACGTGCAACTTAAATGAGTTTATAAGATTGAGTGTTTGTGTGGAAAAAATTATATTGGGGAAATTGGACGTTCTTTGTAGAATAGATTGAGAGAGCACGAAGCCGATATTAAGAATGAGAGATCTTGTACCTCAGCCCTTGCAAAACACTCCTAAAAAACGAAGCATCGCGTGTGTTTAGAAGATGCCAAGATTATCGCCAGAGAGGAAAAATACCGAAGAAGGAAAATTAGAGAAGCTCTTGAGATTGTTAAGCATCCTCGTAATCTCAATAGGGATGGAGGGAGTGAAATCAGTGATAGTTGGCTTCCTCTGATCAGACAAATTTGTTCCTCCAGCATGTCCTCCTAGGTATAGTATCTCTGGTAGAACTTCTTTTACCCTGTAACTTTTTAGATTGGGGTTTATATATTAATTTAAAAAATAATAAGATAACAATAAAGAAAAAGATGCCTATTAAAAACAAACTATAATATTAATTTAAATTAATTATTAAATATTGACGTATAGAAAAAAATTAATTAAAATAAAATAAATAAAATTATTTAAATAAATTATTAAATCGTGACATTATAGAAAAAAATATAATTGACTAATTTCTTAACCCGAATATTATTTATAAATAAATAATAATAAGAATAATGATTAATTTTAACCAATATTCATTATTGGATTAGAATAATTATTTGGTTTATTAATATTTATTTATAAGTATATATTTCTCAATAGGTTAATAAATAATAATTGTTAAATTTTTTAATAAATAACATTTAATAATAATTAAGATTAACTAACAACTAGATTATTTTTTAAAATATTAATTAACAATTAATATTTAATGAATTTAAATTCATTGAATAAAAGATTTAATAATAATAATTATTATTAAAATATTAATTAATTTATAATAGAATTCATTATTAATAATTATTTTAGTTAAACTTATTAATAGAACTATTTATATTAATTATTATTAGTATTTATTAACATTATAATCATTATTAATAATTTTTTTAAAATAATTTATTAAAAAAATAAAAAAATAAAAAAATTAATAACATTAATTTTAAATTAATTAGAAATCTTTGGTCGGCTCTTGTAGTTAAAATAGTTTTTCTTTCACTATTTATCAATGGTTTTGTTAGACTCCTGTAATTTACAGAATCTCAAAGTGATTGATTATTTCTCAGATCTTTTGAAAATATATTCCATGGCTGTCATTTATTTCCAGAAAAGAAAGGGAAATCCTGACTGTCAAGGATTTCAAAGTAATCATTCTGCCTTTTTAGTTCATTGGAAAGAGGAAAGTGTGGCTAATAAAGTGTATTGGTGAGAAAACTTCATTTCTGCCCTCATTGATTTCATCTACCCTCTTTTACCCTTCATTTTTCCAAACTCTAAAGTCTCGCACTTCATTTCTTTCAAAACCCCTTTTTAACTATTAAAATTCGATTCTTATAGTTAAAACAAAAGCAGCTCTGCCCACCCACTAACGACCATATCCTATTTCCCGTTTAAACTTACCATACATTTCTTTATTCACAGCTTCGCCTTCCACATTAGGCCGCTTGATATGTTATACATATAATATAAACCACATCAACCTTACCTTACCACAAATTCCACCCAAAACCTTTATCTCATTAACCTCTATCCTTAGCTTTTCGTCGCGAATCGCACATTGCAAAGTTTAACATTTACCTCCTCGCTGCTCATAACAAAAGCACCGATCTGTGGGCTGTGGGTGGGCCCACCTCCTTGCGACGTCATTTCCTCCCGTCGCACTTCGCACTACGCAACGTTTAACGTTTACCTCCCTGTTGCTCATAACAAAATTTGCAATCTGCAGGCTGCAGGCGGGCCCTCCTCATTTCCACGTCATCTCCGCTCATCGCACTTCACATTGCGCAAGGTTTAGCATTTACCTCCCCGCCACCCATAACAAAATCCAATCTGCGGGCTGCGGGCGGGACCACCTCCTTGCCATGTCACCTCCAACCCCACCATAATGACTCATACCCCGCTAACTACCCTCCACCTTTCCACCTTCTCCACTCCTCATCTCCTCATCCACTGGTCAACATCCCTTTTTAGCCCCCCCTCAGCCTTCAAGCTTTAACCCCGGGGGGGGGGTCTAAAATGGGCGATTATCCTTACCACCCTTCCCGCTACATGGCGCTTCCCTACTACTTTGCACCCCACTCCGAAAAGTGGTTTTCACCACTGGAAAAACAACCCTCGCCACCAATGCGTCATGAATATTCCTGCCACTGTTTCTTCACGTCTGCCTACCGACTCTCGCCACCGCCGCTCTGCATCTATCTATCACATCCTGCCACCTCTGCTCCAGGTCGTCCTTCCCTGCTAATCCTACCCAAAAAGTGATTATTGGAGCGCTCTATTATATCTAGGTAACCACTGATTGAAAGGAATTTTTGGCCAATTATTAAAGGGACAACATGTTTTCTGTTTCGAACTCCATTACAACAATAACCAGCACGAAAGAAACAGAGGAAAAATGGCCATCATGACAGCTAGCACAACAATTAGATCGGGTCATCAAGCAATTGTTTTACACCAAGGTAAAGCCAAGATGGCAGAGCCATCCTTGCCTCTTTGGCATTGCACTGGCCAGATTCTGATCATTTCACAATCAATATCGAATTGCCAGAGTAAATACAACTGTTGTTTTGTCAGTTTTATCTTATCACTGCCTGCATGTTTCCACTTGTTCAAATTTCTGCTTGAAAGTAATTAATGACAATCACTGCAGTAGATAGAGTAACCGACTTAAGTTTTAGTGTACATGGGGCCCCGGAAGGGGAAAAACCATTGTAGTAGGCTCATCTGGTTGTAAACACTCTTTTTTGGATGACTGAAGGGACATTGTTGTTTCCATATTATTGTGTTATTATTTGTGGTGAAGTGCTTCTTTTCATGTAATTTGTCATTCTCTAGTTTCACATATTTTTTTCTCTCTTTACTGTGGATAAGAAAATTTTGTTCAGGATTTATCATCGGGCACCCTGTTCAGCCTTGAAGCAGTATCTATGTTTTCCTCAAAATTTGAATGTTGAATTGAGAGAAGGTCTGCTCTGCATTCACATTGAACCTTAATCTCTCCTCTCCTTTCCATTTCACAAGCTGTAAACATCCATTGACATGGCTAGCTTGCCTGGTCTCACATGATCTCGATTATTCATCCATTTGAATTTGTTTACACCTATTGACTCCATAGCCCAATGGCCCTCTTCTGCTGTCTCAACCATAAATTCTCAAAAAAAACCCCTTGCACTAATAGCTAGCCTAAAATGCCCAAAACAAGAAAGATATATCTAATAGAGAGATCCTTCTCTGGGTCTAGGAGGGCTAGATCCTAGGCCTGAAGCAGTTTTGATGTTGGCCCTTCGACATTCTATCTTCAGCCTTTGGAATGATGGGGACCTAAGATAATGGCGACTGTACTGGGGACGAACTATCTCTAGTAATGCACTTCAAGTTTTAGTTTTGACTTTGATGGTGAATAGAAGTCAAACATCAAAAGGTTGTTCCATTCACCCTGCGACTCCATCGGCAAAAAAACCCATAAACAAAGATTTACTGGTGACTCTACAAGCTCAAAATGGGATCAGTTACAGGGAGATATGCTCCAATGAACATAGATCACATTCCCGGATTCCCACACAAAATGCCTCAGGTAAATTGGAAAATAAATCTTCCTATTTTTCAAGATGAGGACGTTGATGATGCTTTGTTACATCTCATTAAAATTCATATACATTCATGGAAATTAAAAGTCGAATGGCATGACGATTGTCTCATGAAGATGTTCATGGAAACATTAGAAGGGAAAGTGAGGGAATGGTATGAAGGTTTAAACCCTGGTAGTTTTTTTTCTTTAAAATATTTCCACAAGGTGTTTTACGAGCATTATAAAGAATATTCTCCATAGTTATCATTAGCTGAAAATTGTTGTGATCAATCTGAGGATTTCATACAATACCTTGAAAATATTGATGAAGATCTAGGAAATATGCATGATGAAGATCTCTTAGAAGTAATTATGGATTTCATTCTCAAGTTAACTGTCATGATAACCAAGAGAAGTTAGTTGAAGATGAAAGAAATCAAGAAATGAAAGTAGATCCACAAGATCTCTCTGTGGAGACAAATGACAATTCATTTGTTCTTTTGTATGAGGCTAAAGAAGACATCCAATCTCATGATCAATCTTCATGAGAGAGAGAAAACAATTGTTGTTTAATCCAAAGAAAACAAAGACTTCCTCCTCCTTTAATTGAAGAATAAATTAATCATATTCTAAGCATGCAACCAACCTCTCAATTTTTATGTAATCAAGAGATTAATTCCTCAAGATATTTTTATGTAATCAAGAGATTTATGTACTCAAGTATTTCCTCATGAAGAAATAGATGTAGAACAAATACATATTGATGTTGTTTTACATTCTCAAGAAGGCTTATTTCCAGAAAGTGCTTATGTTCATCAAAATGATGGCCTTCAAATAGAATTTAGAATTCTCTGTCAAGACATATCAATTTTTCTTGAAGACAACATATTGGTATACAAAGAGGATTCCATATCAGATGACCATGAAGAATGTATAAAAATTTTCTTTTAGAAGGATCCTGAGCATAGTAAATTGGAACAAAGAGTAGTTCTAGATGAAGCGCGTTATTTGAATCCTTAGGACCAGGTATTGTTCGAAGATACTTTTGTTGGCGTCTTAGAATCATCTAAAGAAAAATTATGCTATGTCATGAATGATTTGTTGCAGAACTCAAGGAAAAAGTTGAACACTTATGTTCAACAACAATTGCAAGGGGAGTGGTTATTTTCATTTTTCTGCCTGTTCAAAAAAGTGAACAAGAATCAATCATGTAGTCATTTACTTGATTGGTTATATTGGAAAAGGGAGTTCACTTAGTGTATATATCACCTCTAAGTTAGATTAGGGTAGGTAGGCATTCAAATAAGCTCAGTACTCTGAGCATTTTTCTAGTTTTAGTTTCAGATTTCTTTCTAGTTTTCAGATCAAGTATGTTCCAGACTTCAGTTTGCAAAGAGTGTTGATTTCAGCTTGAAGATTGTTAGCCACAGAGGTTTTGTAGCAGTTTAAGTTGCAAGAGTTGGGATCAACCCAATGGATCAGGCTACTAGCCTATGGTGTTCTTGACACCTCCTGAAGGAGTTTCCATCCCCAGCTGAAGCCACTGTTAGACTCCTATAATTACAGAATCTCAAGGTGACTGATAAATTCTCAGGTCTTTTTAAAATAATATTCTATGGTTGTCATTTATTTCCAGAAAAGAAAGGGAATCCTGACTGTCAAGGACTTCAAAGGAATCAATCTGACTTTTCAGTTCAGTGGAAAGAGGAAAGTGTTGCCGATAAAGTGTAGTGGTGAGCAAACTTCAGTTCTTCCCTCATTCATTTCATCTACCCTCTTTTCCCCTTAATTTTTCCAAACTCTAAAGTCCCATGCTTCATTTATTTCAAAACCCTTTTTTAACTATTAATATTTGATTCTTATAGTTAAAAAAAAAAGCAGCTCCGCCCACCCACTAATGGCCATATCATATTTCCCGTAAAAAATTACTATACATTTCTTTATTCACAGCTTCGCCCCCCACATTAGGCCAATTTATATGTTATACATATGATATAAATCACATCAACCTTAAATTATCGCAAATTCCACCCGAAACCTTTATCTTATTGACCTCTATCCTTACCTTTTCATCGCAAAATGCACATCGCAAAGTTTAACATTTGCCTCCTCGTCGCTCATAAACAAAAGCACTGATCTCTGGGCTGCAGGTGGGCCCATCTCCTTTCCACATCATTTCCGCCCATCGCACTTCGCACTACGTAAGGTTTAACGTTTACCTCCACACTTCTCATAACAAAATTTGCGATCTATGGGCTGCGGGCGGACCCACCTCATTTCCACGCACCTCCGCTCATCGCACTTCGCACTGCACAAGGTTTAACGTTTACCTCCCCGCCATTCATAGCAAAAGCGTCGATCTCCAGGCTATGGGCGGGCCCACCTCCTTGCCATGTCACCTCTGACCCCACCATCCACTCATACCCTGCTAAATATCCTCCACCTTTTCGCCTTCTTCGCTCCTCATCTCTGCATCTAACGGTCCTCATCCCTTTTCGGCCCCCCCTCAGCGTTCGAGCTTTAACCACAAGGGCGGGGGGGGGGTTGAAATTAGCAGTATCCCTTACCACCCTTCTCACTATGTGGCACACCTGTGCTCACACCCCCCTTTGAAAAGTGGTTTTCACCATTGGAAAAACTGCCCCCGCCACCATTGCGTCATGACGATTCCCGCCATTGTTGCTACACGTACGCCTACCGACTCCCACCACCGCTGATCTGTGTCCATCTATCACATCCTGCCACCTCTGCTCCACGTCATCCTTCCCTACTAATCCTACCCAAAAGGTGATTATTGGAGCACTCTATTATATTCGGGTAACCACCTATTCAAAGGAATTTTTGCCAATTATTAAAGGGACAATGGGTTTTCCGTTTCAAACTCCACTGCAACAGTAACCGACATAGAAGAGACAGAGGCAGAATGACCATCATGATAGCCAACACATCAATCAGATCGGGTCATCAAGCAACCATTTTCCACCAAGATAAATCCAAGATGTCAGAGCCATCCTTGCCTCTTTGGCATCACACTAGCGAGATTCTGATCATTTCTCAATCAATATCAGATTTCCAGAGTAAATAAAACCACTGTTTTTTCTGTTTTATCTTATCATCGCTTGCATGTTTCCACTTGTCCAAATTTATGCTTGAATGTAATTAATGACAATCACTGTAGTAGATAGATTAACCAACTTAAGTTTCAACTAAATACTACATGCATTAGCAGTACATGGAGGCCTGGAAGGGGAAAAACCATTGTAATAGGCTCATTTGGTTGTAAACACTCTTTTTTGGATGACTGAAGGGACACTGTTTTTTCCAGATTCTTGTGTTATGATCTTTGGTGAAAAACTTCTTTTCATGCAATTTTCCATTCTCTAGTTTCACATACTATTTTATCTCTTTACTGTGGATAGGAAAATTTTGTTCAGGATTTGTCATCGGCACCCTGTTTAGTCTTGAAGCAGTATCTATGTTTTCCTCTGAAATTTGAATGCAAAATTCAGAGAAGGTATGTTCTGCATTCACATTGAACCTTAATCTCTCCTCTCCTTTCCATTTCACAAGTTGTAAAGATCCATTGACATGGTTAGCTTGCCTTGTCTCACATGATCTCAGTTATTCATCCATTTGAATCTGTTTACACCTGTTGACTCCATATCCCAATAGCCCTCTTTTACTATCTCAACCACAAATTCTCAAACAAACCCCTTTGCACTAATAGCTAGCATAAAATGCCCAAAACAACAAAGCTATATCTAACAGAGAGATCCCTCTTTGGGTCTAGGAGGGCTAGATCCTAGGCCCGTAGTGGTTTTGATGTTGACCCTCCAGAATTTTGTCTTCAGCCTTCAGAATTACGGGGAGCTAACAGGTTTTATCCCCTCTCAAACAGTAATTCAAAATATGTCCTGAAGATGGATCCCTGTTGGGATTCGAAACGTCGACAAAGTTCTCTTAACACTGTGGATAATCCAAATCTCTCTTCTTCAATTATAATAATTAGTGGTCAGATGAATAATTAATTAATTAATTAATTAAAAGGTTTTGAATATTTATTCATAAGTAATTTGAATAAATTTAAAGGTTGAGTGTTCAAATAAATTGGAAAAAGGGTCCACAGGGCATCGAGAAGACGATCATAGGGTGTTCTATTAAGGCACAATGTAAAGGTCGTCGGTTCAAAAATCTGTAGGAAAAAATATAGCCTTACTAAGGGTTGGTGTGGCCCTAGGCTAGGTGAAATCCTGGGGTGATTTTGATGGCTTAGATTACCCTAGCTCGTGTTGACTCAAGCCACAAGTTAGTCATGCAAGTTGTCGTAGGACTCACATAAACTAGTAAAGACAAAATGGGAAAAATGAACTAATAATAAAATAATAAAATAGAAATAAGGGTGGTTAAGACCGAGAAACAAAAGGTCATAAATAATTATTAAATAATTATTGAGTAATTAAGGAGTTTTTTTTTAAGAGATGGATATGGTTTTATATTAACAAAATATTCATTATACCATACAAAATTAATTCTAGCACTGAGGCCACATTTCTTCCTTGGGATAAAGATGTCTCTACTTATAACTTTTCAGAATATCCCTAAAACTAGGGAATGTTTACATTGTAACATAAAGGAGTATGATCACTTGACCAAAAACAAAATGATCCAGCTAGAGACAAATCACTAGTAGAGGTCATTTCCAAGAGTGTCATACATTTGATAGCGACGAGACTTATTTTTTTTCTGGAGCAACATCAAAACAAGTGCCACCATTATCTGTCTATGCGTTGTACCCATTGAATTCTCAAGTGCAGTGATCCTGGTACTGAGATCTGCAACTTCTTCATGAAGTTGATTAAATGAAATTTCCAAGTTGCCAAGAATCCTAAGGAATTGGCCTCCACAAGAAGGTAAGAGGACAAATGTTTTCCTTCGTACATTTAACCTTTTTGTTGTCTTTCCACCCTCAATGCCTCAAACGCAACCAACAGTTTGTAAAATAATTAACCAAAAAAGTTGTGATGTGGAGAGGTTTGTGGATCCTCTATACCATGAGAAAACCGCTACACCCAAAGCCTAATCACTACACAAGAATTATCCCACTCCACAATACTAACAAAAAAATATTCACCATGGGAATATTGGTAGGTTGTATAATCCCACTTCCACGAGACCATCTGAGAATGAAATTCTGAATCCCATCCAAATTTTACCGGAAGATGCTAAGAGGACTAGGGAATGAGCACACATGATGGCACAATTAAATCAATTACAAAACAAGAAAAAGGAAATGCATGAGTCATATTGAATTCCAACCAGGCTTGCATAAGGTGATATAAATTTCAATACCACAATAAACACTAGGAGGGAGAGAATTCAGGAAACTTATGACATGGGGAGAGATTCCTAGAGGAGAAGTTTTAAAATTGATGCTAGAGAAGTCTGAGAGTCCAAATCCCAAAGTTTCTTATCACTATTAAGATAAACTTGGTACCAATTAATTCAAAATATGACAATCCCATCCTTTTGACAAAGGGGATTTTCAGCTATATTTGGATTTGAATTCAAAAAATGACGACTGAGAATTAACATATTTACGGAATATGAGCAATTTTAAAATTTTTATGATCCAAACCAATTTGACCTTGGGTCATTCTTACACCATATTTAGCTAAGCATCAGCCATAGAATTGAGATTCCTATAAGCATGTATAAATTCTAAATGTTCAAACCGAGAGGATAACAAGAGGATCTAATGAAGAATAGATGGGATATCAAAGGTTAACCCACGTCTAACCTTGACCACCTGGCGTATTATTACCCTCGAATCACTAAAAAAAATAATAATGGATATATTTCTTTCCAATGCCATTTCCAATCCTTTCCAAATAGCCAAAAACTTTTCCTGATTGTTTGCCGTGTGTCCTAGACCCCTTGTGAATTTGTGATTCAATTTTTTGTTGAGGCCATTAAGAAACCCTCTGAGGAAAATAGACATGGGAGTTCAAAATCAAGAGGAAAATCGAAATCAAGAACAAGAATACTTACTTATTTTCATTGTGGAAGAGAAATACATAGTAAAAAGGATTGTTAGATTTGGAAGAAGGAATAGAATGAGTAGAAGGAACAAAAATAAATCAACACAAATAAAAAATCAAGCAGCACAAATGAAGGTGAGACCACTGTTGTAGCTTCTAAAAGTGATTTTTTATTTATTATTTCAATAGAAGAAGATTCTTTATATAATTCTAGTAATAGCATTGATGAGGTACTTGACTCTGGGGCATCTCAACATGTGACCCCATGAAAAAATAATTTCGTTACATATGAAGAAGTTGATCATGGTAGAGTACATTTAGGAAATAATGTTTTTTGTAATATTGTTTGAGTGGGAGATGTCTTGATAAACATGTAATGCATGTCCCAGAGATGTGTATGTGGATGATGAAGGTTGCTCCACAACCCTTAAGAAATTTGGTTGGAAAATTAGCAAAGTGTCATTGGTGTTGGCTAAAGCATTCAAGACAGGAACCTTGTATACAATGAGGGAAACAACAAAGATATTAGATGCAATTAATGTTTCCTTTTAGTACCACGACCCATTTGCAACGAATGGATTAAAAGCAGTGATATATGGATCATGTGGTGGGATCAAAAGCAGATATCTATTCGATCTGGCCATCTAGCCACATAAAAAACAGTGTATCCACTGAAACTCTTATAGATGTATATCTTTGAGTAAAACCTTTTTCCAAAATTCATTACATTAATATTAATATTAAAAAAAAAGGATTAAGTTTAATTAGCCAATGGAGGAAAATTAATTAATTAATTAAAATGGATTTTTGGTCATTTATTCATAAATAATTTAATTTAAATAAATTTAAATGTTGAACATTCAAATCAATTGAAAGAAGCTGGAATTAATAATAAAATAACAAATTAGAAATAAGGGTGGGTAACACCGAGAAAGGAAAGGTCATAAATAATTATTTAATAATTAAGGATATTATTATAGAGATTGTTAGTGGATGAAGAAAATGTGCTCTACAAAATATGGATTCAAGCGGCTTGGGGAACTCTAGCCGCTGAAGGTTTTTTTGCAGGTATGGTGAAAGCTTCGAGCTTGTTTGGATGGTGATGTTGCAGACGCATAGATTTTTTAGTAGGGCGTTTCTCCACCATTTTGAGACCCCTCGAACCCATACCTTCACTCGTTTATGTTGTCATAATTTGTGTCTTCTCTTTGTTGGATCATTCTACTCACTATGCCATGGAGTAGGAGGTAGCATTCAGAGCCTTGGTGCAGACTCAAAAACCTTGGGGGACTTCTTCTTCCCCCCAAAAATGTGTGAAGAAATTAGCTGAGATCCATGTAGTGGAACTCTCTCCTTCAGATCCATGCAATAGAGCCTTAGCTCTCTCAGAAAAAAACATCATTCAACAAGTTAATGGTTTTATGGCCGAGTCTAAAAGTTGTTGAAACCTGGATCATAGAACAATGGGCCCCAAGTTTCAATGTTAGGTAAATTTCATTGTAATTGGAAGAGGCTTATATGTATTTTTGTTTCTAAATAAAATGGAAATAGATTTGTGTTAGTCATCCATAATTTTTACTATCTGTAGATGACTAAAGATTTGTTCTAGATTTCTAAAAACAAAATTCCCTGAACATTGTGAGTTTTAGAAATATCACTGCCTTCATTATCCTTATAGAAAAATTTTCACTACCCTACCATTTTTCCATTCCATGGTCACCTTGTTACTCCTACAAACTCCAAATGGCTTGTGCCTCTCATCTCCATCCTTTTTCCTACCCATAACCTCATTACTCTATTTTTCCCTT
Organism: Pinus albicaulis; assembly: GCA_034641835.2. Lineage (NCBI taxonomy): Eukaryota > Viridiplantae > Streptophyta > Pinopsida > Pinales > Pinaceae > Pinus > Pinus albicaulis. The sequence goes on from CM076576.1 coordinate 984,834,147, forward strand.
GCCTATAACTCCATTGTCCATCTAGGGTTTTCCTATAAGCCTAACTCATTCCCATGCTCAACAAATTCCTCAAGCATTGATGGTCTCAAAACTATCCCTGTAGGCTCTCTAGATAAATCAAGTACATTGGATTTTGGATCTTCAATACACCACTTTGTCAATTCTCTGTTTTGACACTTGAAGATTCCAAGCCAATTTTTAGTCAAAGAACCCCCCACTAGGTCAATTAGGCTTTCATGTTTTTTAAGGTCATCATTTCCAAAGAAGACTACCATTCATTTTCAAGGTCTGCACATGAGGTAATGGATAAGCTTGACACTTTTGCAAAAGTGTTAAGAGGTCAATCAACAGAACAAATCGATGAGGTAGACGTTGCGAGTTCCTACACAGTGATCAAATGCAGAAATGGTATGAAGAAGGTATTGAAGCTGCTGCTATGACAAATCCTCCTAGAAGTGTTTAATGAGCTATCATGACTGAATGAGCAAGAGAGATGTGTTAGACTTCAAGATACAAGTAAGGGAGGTTTTAAGGCTGGTGCTATGTCAAAATCAATCTATCATGACTCTAGGATCAGAAGGAACACAAATTTCATAAACTGCAGCAAGTTGTCATGCCTAAGGGAGAAAAAGAGATAAATTTAGTTTCAAGGTGAGAACAAAGGGGTTCTGAAGTTGTTACTTTGTGTGTGAATCCCAAATGATGTCAAGATCAATTTTTCATGCCTCCATGACTAAAAGCAGAAGTCAAGTTCATCATATCAGTCACCTGTAAGCATAATTTCAAAGGGTTAGTGAGTATCAGTGAGAAAGGCAAGTTCAAGATTTTCAGTCACTTGCATAACAAAAGTTGAGTTGAGATGCACAATGGGAACCACAAAATATTCAAGGAAGCTAGAAAAGGGAAAAAATATCAGTGAAGAGGGCAAAGAAGGTTTGACATAGTAGGAAATGGGTTTGCAAAGATTAAATTTAATTCCTAAAGGTCATTTTTGTTTTTAATATGAATCATAGTGCCATTTCAAAGCATCAAAATTGTCAAAGAGAGAAAATACTGTGAGTTTTTGAGCCAAAATTGGCTAAGTGTTGAAGCGCTGCATCCCTGGCTTGGCGCTGCACGCCTGGAGTCGGGCGCTGCACATTTACCCGAATTGGCCCGACAGAACCCGACAAGGGCCTTGGCGCTACGTGCCTGGCACAAGGTGCTTCGCCCTTGGCTGACCCGACTCACCCGGGCAGGCGCTGCGCGTTTGGCTAAGGAGGCCCTCCAAGCAAAAAAACCTCTCAATCTACTTCAAGTTGTTTTCAAGCTGCCTCTAAGGGTCCTTAAATCATGGTTAAGGGCAGATGCCATCAAATGAACTCATTTGCAAGTTTTTTTTGATGATTTAATTGAAAGGAATGAACCCCTTAGGAGCAGCCCTAGGGCTTGAAACTTGAAATATTTGTTCAAGCATTCTTGCATCTGCTTGCAAAGAGAATCAATAATAAACAGAAGGATTACATTATGAGAGGTTGCTCATTCACCCTAGTTGTGTCTACACTTATTCTTCATAAATACTTTTTCATTCATCCACTACATTGTAAAAATTGTTATTCCACCATTCCTCCATTTCATTTCTATTGTGCAGTCCTAGGATTTTTTTCAAAACAGAGTGGTCAAAATGTCAAATGAGAAAGAGGGCAATGAAGAAGGAAACATTGAAGATGATGTCAGTAGGGTAGATAAAATTGAAGCAAAGGGCAGTGGAGATGCAGAAACCAATGATGAAGAAAGCAGCAAGGAGATTGAGGCTTATGACAGTGATAATCTTGGTAATGATAAAACAAATAGCATTGAAGCCCACAATAATAGTGAAAATAACAATGAGGTGCATCAAGCAAAGGTAAATCAAACAATGAGGGAGATGGCAATGATGGCAAATGTTAGCAAGGCAGATAACAGTGAAGAAGATGCCAATGAAAGAAAAACCTATCAAGGAGGCTAAAAACAAAGAAGACCTTGAAAAACTGGTTGATCTATATCTACAGGCATCCCAAACACCATAAGCAAGGCAATTTCAAATTTTGGGCAACTTTTGACATTTTTGGTTTTTAACTGTTTTTAAGGGCCAAGGGCGCAGCACCCTTAGCGCTGCGCTTTTTCTTGGGGCATCCATTGAAGTAAAAATTTACATTTTTGGGTTCCTTAGGCCAAGGACATCACACTCACCAAGTTTCAGCTCATTTGGAGCAAGATTGGTCCTCCAAAAGGGCTAAAAACATGCAAAAATTCAGCGTTCTGCCCAATTTTCAGGGCTAGCACTGCGCCCTTAGAAGCCTTGGGAGATTTGGTTTTTTAATAGGTAAATGAAGTCCAATCAGAAAACCAAGGGTGTTTTTGGAAATTAGACCCAACAAGATTTCCAACGAGCTATCATGGAGCTCATTCCGACACCGGGAAGGAATTCAAAAATTAGCTGCAAGATGACCCATTTTTCCAGTGCAGGCGCTGCGCCCTTGGACCTCACTGTTGCACCCTTGCCTGCAAAAGTAAAAAAAAGGCAAAAATATATTACAAATAGATATTTTGAGGTTTTTGGGGAAATCACTCCAAAGTTAGGTGTTAAAAGTTATTTTGTATTTATTAGCTTTGATATTTTGTGCCTTGGACCTTGCATGGTCTTAATGGACAAAAATGGCATTTATGGTGCATTTGTGATATTTTGGAAACCCTAGTTAGGGTTTTGGTCTTCCTTGCTTGTTAAATACAACATTGAGGCCTCATTTTAGTTGTTGGTTGGCTGTTGGTGAGTTACTTGTTGAACTGAGCATAGGATTTGAGTTGTAAAGAGTTTTTGGCTTTAGAGCCTTGTAATCCTTTTGGATTGAATAAAAATGGAGCCAAGAACTTTGCAGGATTCATGAACATGGAAAATGGTGATGTTTTTCTCATTTTTTTTTTTTTCATTTTCTTATGTTTTACATATTGTTTAATCTTTCCCTTGCATTAGAACAGAAATTTTAGCTTAAGGTATGCTATCAAAGGCACATTAAGTCTATATGCTTCTCTTGCTTTCATGTTTTCCACTGCTAGGTCAGTTTAGAGAATCCTTAGTTGCTCTCTAAAGCCACTCAGCTTGTTTATCTCAAGAATGATTCAATGGAGTCATTGCCAAAGAGGTTCATGGTTAGCCCTGCCCTTTGGAATCACTTTAAACATTGTTTTTTAGGTCTTTACTTCGAAGTATTGCTAGTTAGGGTTTAAACTGAAGAGGTTTATGATTTTCCATGCCCTTCTATTCATCTTAAATGGTTGTTTTGAATTTACTTGTAGTTTGATTAAGAAATCTTAGGAGTTCCCTGCTTCTTGATCATCACTATTGTTATCTTGCATGTTTTCTTTCTCAGAAGGTAGATAGCTAGAGAGGTTAGGAGTTCCTTGCTCTCTATGGTTTACTGGATTGTTGTCTTGATGTTTTCTTGCTAGGGTTTGGTCAAAGGAGTATGGTATGCTCCGTCTTTGGTTTTTTCTTCATGCATAGTATTCTTAGAGGCCTTTCTTGTTGTATTATTTGACAAAGGATTCTTAACTGCCCTTTGCACCTACTTTTTTCACAATTTATTGTTCACTCCACTCATCTAAGCCTTGAAGATCCATTTATCTTTGTTATACTTTCCCTTCGAAGCATCCTTGACCTATTGTTGTACCTTTCTAGACCTTTTGTAGACTCCATAGCCTAATGGTTTAAACCTCTCCTACCCTATCTGTTTTGCTTGACAACCCACCCAACTAAACAAATCAAATAAAAAAACCCTAATCCTTATAACTAGCCTAAAATCAGAACCCTAAAAGCTATCAAGTTACATATTTCACACAAACATAGAGAGAGCCCTCTCTGAGTCCAGGAAGGCTAGGTCCTAGGACTCCAAATGATGGTTTGATGTTACCCCTGTACATTTGGTCTTGCTAACCTGACAAATTATGGGGACCTAACAATTTGATTTTTAGATCATGTTTGTATTCCATGGGGTCTCGAGGCCACTTTATCACTCCATGGAATTTGGATTTCAATCATTAGAGAAATTTTTAGGTGTAAAATGGGTCTCAAAACAAAAATTTACAACCAAAATAAACTTTATAAGGGCCAATAGGATTCAATGTGATGATGTCAACCATTGGGAATGATTCACAATTTTTGGAGTAAAAAAGTAAATTTTTTTTTTCAACTCACATTTTTAACTTATCTCCCTACGGTTTTACTCAAATTTCTAGTAGGAGCACTCATTGGATGAAAAATTTAATTACTCATTTGAGGAGTACCCATGTTTCATACTTTCTATGGACCTTGCTACATGAAAAATGAGAAATATGCGAAAAAAATGTGATTGCTGCAATCACGTTTTTTCATTTATTTCTCATTTTTTGTGTAGCAAGGTCCATCAAAAGTATGAAACATGGGTACTCCTTGTAGGTTTTAACCCTGTACAAAAATTATCTGCAAAGGAATTCTTAAAGATAGAAAATAAACAATAGAAATAGCATAAAACATAAAACATATATACAAAGATATTTTCCCTTGGATCCCAAATGGGGACTACCAGTTTGATTTTTCATTATATTCCTTTTAGTGTTACAACACATATTATATATACATGCCGAAGCATTCATAAACCCCAATCCATTAACCCTGAATTATAACATAACCATAGTTCCCTTGACCGGATCTACAAAATACAAGGGGCCGAAAACCATCATGCCCCAAAACCATGTGCAAACCCATGCACAAAACCATAGCTAGGCCTGCCCACGAAAAAATAAGAAAAAAAATAATCCCTGGGGCACTGCCCCAGACCCTGTGTAGGGGGGCTACATGCCCCCTGTGACCCCCCTCGTTACACCATGCACAACATACAGGGGGTGTCATCGCCCCCCTATGACCCACCCACGTGTGTGACTAATCATGGAAAGAATATAACACATACCCAACATTCTTCCACTTGTTGTTTTCTTTCCGCAATGGGCCACAAGAGAGGTTAGTCATTAGTCCAGCCCTGCAACACCCATTTTTTCTCTACACCAAGAGAACTTCTTAGTGCTCACATACTTCACCAATGCATCTGCAACATTCTTCAAAGTATCCACCTTTACTAGCAACACCTTTTTATCCTCGACCATGTCTCTCACAAAGTGATATTGAGCATCAATGTGCTTTGTATTTGAATGATAAGCAGGGTTATTAGCCAAGAAAATTGCACTTTGGCTATCACAGTCTATCCTTATAGCTTGTTGCACCAACCCCATACTTGAACACAATATCTGCAACCAAACTGCTGCCTTGCTTGCATGAGTGGCTACCATGTATTCTGCCTCTGTAGTTGAAAGAGCCACTATAGACTGTCTTTTACTCATCCAACTGACTGCACCTCCAAATAGGCTAAACACATACCCAATTGTAGATCTTATTTGTTCCATATCTCTAGCCCAGTATGCATCGACAAAACCATGAATGTACAAAACTCTGTCCAATCCTGGTCTTCCCTGACAGCACAAACCATAATCACTAGTGCAACGCAAATATCTGAAAACCCGCTTCATTGTTGTCCAATGCTCCTTCCCTGGTTTTGACATAAACCTGATCAATACTCCCACTGCACGTGAAATGTATGGTCTAGTACAGACAATTACATACATCATGCTACCCACTGCACTTTCATATGGAACACGGGACATATCCTCCTCTTCTTCTTATGTCTTGAGACATTGTTTAGTAAATAGCTTTACACCTACAGGAATAGAACCTTCATCAGTTTACTATCCTGCATATTGAACCTCTACAATATTATTTTGACATACTTCCTCTGGTTTAACCAGAGCTTCCTCTTTTACCGATCTCTCTTAATTTCCATGCCCAAAATATAGTTTACATCACCAAGATCCTTCATGTCGAATTTGGAGAACAATTAGGTCTTAAAATCTTGCATAATTTCTTTGTCATTTCCAACCAGCAACATATCATCCACATACAAGACCAAATAAATAACACGGTCACCAATTAACTTAAAATACACACATTGATCCTCTTTTCTTTTGGTGAACCCAAGTCCTCGTATATAGGTATCAAATTTCTGATACCACATCCTTGGTGACTATTTTAACCCATACATAGAATTTTTTAACCTGCATACTAGTTATTTCTTACCCTTCACCGCAAAGCCGTTAGGTTGCTTCATCTAGATCTCCTCTTCCAGATCCTCGTGAAGAAATGTTGTCTTCACATCCATATGTTCTACCTCAAAATTAAATGCAACAACAATAGATAAAAGTAATCTGATAGAATTAACCTTAGCAACATGATAAAAAATATCACCAAAATCAATTCTCGGCACCTGGGAATTACCTTTTGATACCAATTGAGCTTTGTATTTCTCCACCTTGACTTCTACATTCATCTTCTTCTTAAACACCCATTTTCTCTTGATGGGCTTCTTTCTAGGTGACAACTCCACCAAATCCCATGCCTCAATTTTGTGGAAGGATGCCATTTCATCAACCATGGCCTCCTTCCAGAGTTTTCCATCCTCTAAATCCATTGCCTCCCTAAAAGTTCTGGGATCGTCATCAATGATAGTTAAAGAAAAATTTGAATAGAAAGCAGATGGACTATACCTTTCTGGCTACCTTCTTTCCCAAACTGTTCTTCTCACAGTTGGAGCTTGTGGCTCTTCCTCTTCTGAATCTTGTTCTGTTGTAGAGTCTGATTCGTCCTCCTTTAGCTCAAACTCTATGTTCTTAGGTTCCTTTGGTAGGAATTCATGTTTAACAACATCTTTCACCTCTTTAAACACCACATTTCGATTGTACACAACCTTCCTTGTTTTTGGGTTCCAAATCTTGTGACCTTTTAAACCATCCTTATACCCAATAAAGATGCACCTTTCAGATTTATTATCCAACTTGGTCCTTTTCTCCTTTGGAACATGTACATATGCATCACATCCAAATACCCTCAGATGTGAAAGAGAGGGTTTCTTACCATTCCATACCTCATGTGGAGTCTTATCCTCCAACTCTGATGAAGGTGATCTGTTAACTAGGTAACATGTAGTCTCCACTGCCTCTACCCAGAATTCCTGTCCTAACCTAGTACCACTGAGCATGCTTCTTGCCTTTTCCATCAACGTTCTGTTCATTCTTTCTGTAACTCCATTTTTCTAAGGTGTGTATGGAGTAGTCTTCTACTGTGATATACCACACTTCTTACAAAACTCTTCAAATTCATTCTTGCAGAACTGTTCACCATTATTTGTGCTCGGCACCTTTATCTTCTTCCTTGTCTAGTTTTCCACCATAGCCTTAAATTATTTAAATTTGTCAAATAATTCAGATTTCTTCCTCAAGAAATATATCCATGTATTCCTTGAGAAGTCATCTATGAATGAAACATAGTACACAGAATTTCCTAGTGATGGAACTGACATAGGTCCAAACACATCATTGTGCACAAGCTCTAATATCTTGTTCGCCCTCTTAGCACCAGAAGGAAAACTCACCCGATTCTGCTTCACATATACATAATGTTCACATAAATCAAAATCCAGAGCGTAATTAGACATATCTTATACCATACCATTACCATGCAGTATCATAAGGCCCTTCTCTCCAATATTTCCAAGCCTTTGATGCCATAACATGGTCGTTTTTCTAGAGACCGCTAGGCTTTCCACTCCACTTTTAGGAACCACAAAATTGTTGTACCCATCAATAATAGTGCTACCCTGAAGCTTGTATAGAGTTCCAATATGAACTCCCCACATTAATACCAGTGCTCCCCGAATGATCTTGCAGGTATCTTTCTCAAACATTGTTTTTACACTTGTATCATCCATCTTTCTTACAAAAATCAAATTTCTAGCCAATGCAGGAATATGAAGAACACCAGGAAGTGTTATAATCCTTCCACCTTACATATTCAATTTAATTTTCCACGTAGCCTTCCTATCATCCCCTAAGAAGACATCACCACCATCATACTTCTCATACTTGCAGAACCACTCCTTATGGGGAGTGAAGTGAAAGGATGCACCTGATTCAATCAACCATGCCTCATGATCTACATGTGTATTTTAGGAAGAAGCCAAATACACATCCCCACCTTCATCTGAGGTGGTTTTTTCCTCTACAGAAGGAGAATCATCAAATCCATTTCCTTTCTCAGGAGCTTTAGATTTGTAGTATTTTTTTTAGTGCCCTTCTGTTCAACATTTCCAGCACACCTTTACATGCTTTCCTGGAGATCTAGATCTCCCTCTAGATTTAGATATCCCACTCAAAAAATTATTTTTGTTTCTTTTCTAGGACCTTCCTTGTATAGATAAGGCATCTCCATTTTGGCCTTCCATATTTCTCCGTCTCATTTCCTATGACAGCAAGGCTGAGACAATTTCATCAAAATTCAAGGTAGTTGTATTGCTACCTATTGCAATAACCAGACTGTCCCACGAAACTAGTAGAGAACACAAAAAACTGATGCACTTGTCTTCATCTAAGTTTTTAATATCAACATATGAAAACTAACTTACCACGCTATTTAAGGCATTCAAATGCTCTGTCACCGAGTCTCCATCCTTTATCCTTAGGTTATATAGATTTTTCTATAGGAAAAATTCATTCACCAGAGACTTAGATTGGTACAAAGTCCCTAACTTGACCCACAAAGTCTTCGCCATAGCTTCCCCAGATACATTTAACAATACCGAATCTGATAGACACAACCATATTGTGCTCTTTGCCTTCTGATCTAACATCACCCAGTCTTCATCTGACATTGTCATTGGTTTAGTACGTACTAGGATCTACCACGATCCACTGATCTTTATCCACCATCAGATACTCCATCTTGAGCTTCCATAACTCAAAACTCTGACCATTAAATTTCTCGATCTCTATATTTCCACTACTCGCCATCTTCTTTCACTTTCGACTGCTCTCCATCTTCTTTCACCGCAAGATTGATCCCGTGGATCTCCCACTGAACATGGTCTACCATAGGCCCGAGCAAAAAACCCCTCAACAACAAAGGCGTCCCCTTGAATCCAAAATAACTCTGATACCAAATGTAGGTTTTAACCCTGTACAAAAATTGTCTGTAAATGAATTCCTTAAGATATAAAATAAATAATAGTGAGTGCATAAAACGTAAAACATATATACACAGATATTTTCCCCTGGATCCCAAATCAGGACTACCAGTTTGATTTTTCATTATATTGCTTTCAGTGTTACAACACATATATATATACATGTTGAAGCATTCATAAACTACAATCCATTAACCCTATATTAGAACATAACTATAGTTCATGTAGAAATTTATTAATACAATTATGTATTGCCAGATTCTCTTGATCTAACAATTATATCCACTGTTAAATACAAAATCCTTCTACTTAAATCTTTGCGGAAATTTAATCGCCAATTGCAAACATATGAAGAAAAATCAATCACAGATAACACATATGTTTTTACTGGGAAAGCATAAAGCTAAAAGCCCCACTATCATATATTATGTATACCATGGATCATGAAACAATCTCATACAAAGCTCTACTCCAAGAGCTCTCAGTACAATATACAATCGTCTCACACTATCATACAAAAATTGGCATAAGCATGCACTAATTTACTGCCTCCTGACAGCCTGCCTCCACTATGCAATCCCTGTTGATGAAGATCCCTGAATGAATTCAATATTGCCTTGCCTTGACTGCACAATCCTCATTGGCATCTCCAATGTGTTTGTAGTTGCATTGATGCACCACTATAGTCACAATTGATAGTCAAACATGCCCTTTCACCTATCCCTCAACTGGGTCTCCACTGGATCTGACATGCATGTAGTTAACAGTAGTATTTCTTCAGTTGCATGTGAGACCACTGCTTGTGAATTAATTAAATAATTAATTCACTGATCTCTCACTAGTGTATCTTTAGTTACAACTAGCACACTTGAGTTTAACTCACTTAACTGAGTTAAACTAAATAACAACTCACACAACTACACATCCAAACTACGCTTATTTACCAACTTTGCTTGTCACTCGATTCAATAAATCCACTACGCATGTCCTAATAACCTTGGAACTACGTAATTCCTTTAGTCCATTTTGGTTGCCACATCATTCTTCAGAAATCAAGTACTTCGAAAGAATAGATTATTATTTATTATCTAATTATTATTAAGGGCTAATAATAATTGACATCTGATCTATTTTTAGACATGCGATCTATAAATAGACTTCGCCCATGCATCTAAAAATAGAATCTCATCTATAAATAGAATTTTCTTAACCATCTATAAATAGACTCCCACTATAAATAGAATATGCTCACCATTCTAAAAATAGACATACACCTAAAAATAGCCTGTGGGCCCCATCTAGTGAAGGTGCTTAATTTTCACTAGGATCATCATCTTGTTGAATCTCAACACTCCCTCTCAACAAGAAAGGGATTATCCTTCACCTCGATCCTATCTCTATGGTATTTGAATTTGCTCCTGATGAGTGCCTTCGTCAGAATATTTGCATCCTGATCTTCCATAGGAATGGACTGAAGCAACATGATCTTCTGTTGCACACAATCTCTGATACGATGATATCGAATATATATATGCTTAGATCTATCATGAAACACATGATTAATTGAGAGTTTGATGAAACTCTGATTATCACAATGAATCACTGTAGGATCTAAATGAGAACCGGACAAACCGACCAGGATCTTCCTCAGCCAGATAGCCTCACATGCAGCTTGACTTGCTGCCATGTATTCCGCTTCCACTGAACTAAGTGCCACAGATCTCTGTTTCTTGTTGTATAAGAAACAACTGTAGATCCGATACTGAAAACCCCTCCTGATGTGCTCTTTCTGTCCATTGGGTTGCCTTCCAAATCTGCATCCGTGAAGCCATGCAACTTCATCTCATCCGTCTGTTTGTACCATAAGCCATACTCATATGTGCCCTTGAGATATCTCAGGACATGCTTGCCCGCCTTCCAAAAGAGCTTGGTAGGCTTAACCATCGCTTGACTAAGATGATTCACCGCATAGGCATATGTCCAGTCTTGTATAAAATATATACATGAGTGAACCCACCAAATGTCTATAGACAGTAGCATCCACTACCTCTCCAAATGTAGCGTCCTCTTTCCTCAAGTTTCTTGGAAGAGGAGTATCCATGGGTTTGTAGCCCTTCATGTGAAACTTACCGAGTATCTCCCCTACATACTTGCCTTGAGACATAAACAGTTCACCTTCTCGCTGCCATAATTCCAGTCCAAGGAAATAGTAAATGAGACCCATATCCTTCATCTCGAACTCCTTTGCAAGATCCTCCTTGCATGAGTGTATCAACTACTCATTACCAGTTAGTGTTAAATCATCAACATAAAGAACAATGATTAAAAGCTTACCCTCCACTACAATCTGGTATAGGTTTGCATCCGCCTCACTCTTGGTGAAGCCAAGTCCAGTGAAATAGTTGTCAATTTGAGTGTACCAAGCACGGGGTGCTTTCTTCAGCCCATACAGTGCTCTTTTGAGTCTGCACACATGCGACTCATTGCTGAAGAACTCAAATCCTTTAGGCTTCTCAATGTACACTTCTTCTTCAATGATCACATTAAGGAATACAGTCTTCACATCCATCTGATTAATGTACCAGCCCATCTACACTGAGAGAGTAAGGATAGTCCTTATGGAAGAATATCGTGCGACAGGTGCAAAGGTTTCTTCATAATCAATCCCCTCGATCTATGAGAAGCCCTGGGCTACAAATCTTGCCTTATACTTCTTAACACTCCCATCAACATCTTGCTTTACCTTGTAGATCCATCTTGAACCTACCACTGATTTATCAACCGGCCTTGGAACAATTTCCCAAGGACTGTTTCTGACAATGGATTCATACACCTCCACCATTGCATCTACCCATGTGGGCTCCTGCACTACTTCCTGAAAGGAAGATGGCTCAGTCACAATAAATTTTCTCATGAGAGCCATATATCCAATGAATCAGTCAGGAGACTATCTTTGTCTGCGCTGTGAAGTAGGGACTCCTACATTCTATGCCACACCAAGCTTCAACCTCTCATCTTCTGTGGTAGGCCTTCTGCTAGTTCTGATGTTTGGCTCTACGTGAGTGGACTCCTTCACTCCATGAACCTCCTCCTGTGGTTGATCCACATCTAGAGACTCATCTTTGGGAACAAGCAGTTCCTCCTCTGCATGCAAGTGTAGCTCCCTCTCAAGCGACAACTTCATGGCTTTCTCCTCATTGAATTTTATATCCCGTCGCACCATAGTCATTCGACTGTTTGGCAAAAACACACGATAATTATGCGGTGTTTCTGTGTACCCCACAAACATCCCAACTTCAGCAGTCGGCTCCAGCTTCTTCCTGGCGTTCTTGGTCACATGCACATAAACATATGAGCCAAAAATCTTAAAGTGAGAAACATCCGGTTTCTTACTAGTAAAAGCTTCTTCAAGTGTACTCATGCCAGGTACACTATCAGGACAACGGTTTTGCACATAAACCACAGTGTTGCATGCTTCTGCCCACAAGTGCATTGGTAGGCCTTGATCATGCAGTATAGCTCGTGCAACACCCATGATCGTTCTGTTCTTCCTCTCAGCGACCCCATTCTATTGTGGGTTATGAGGTGCTAGGAGTTCTCTTTGAATTCCTTCTTTGCTACAGAAGTCTTTGAATTCGTTCGAGATATATTCACCACCATTATCACTCCGCAGAGCCTTCACTTGCTTCCCTGACTCTTTCTCCACCAATGATTTAAACTCACAGAACTTTGAGAATGTTTGATCCTTCTTCTACATGAAGAAGGTCCAACATCTATGAGAATAATCATCAACAAAAATAACATAATACCTGTGTTTTTCTGTTGAAGCAACTAAGAATGGCCCACACACGTCTGTGTGAACTCTCTCCAGGATTACCAAAGCATGATTCTCCTTTTCATGAAAGGTGGTCTTCACAAACTTACCCATATTACATCCCTTACATTGGTCTATCTGCGCAAGTGTACCCGTGGGAAGTCCAGTAGAAATCTGCTGCAAAATTTTCAGGGCACCATGGTGAAGATGGCCCAATTTCCTGTGCCATAATTTGCCCTCATCCTGGCTCACCACTTCTTCTTCTTTGCCCACCATTGCAGTGCAACCATCTACCTCCAACTTGTAAATATTCTTGAATCAAATCCCTATCCTCTTGGTTTGACCCGTTTTTTTATGTCACAGGAAAGCTTTTCCATCGCTGAAAATAACGTCATAACCTCTGTCCTCCAACATCACGACTGAGACCAAGTTTTTCTGCAGACCTAGAACATGCATAACATATTTCAACAGAAATGGTTTACCTGAATCCCTCTCAAAGGTAATGGTACTAATGCTGGTTGCACTGTATCGTCCATCGTCGCCCATCTCTATATGCATTTGGAGATCTTTCTCCTCCAAGTCACTAAAAAGCTCCTTATCTCTTGTCATGTGGAAGGAAGCACCACTATCAAGATACCACACCGATCCCATTGCACTTGAAACCAAGCATGCGATCAAAGAGAAATCAAGTTCAAATTGCGAGGCAAGGGTCTCACCAGCTGCAGCTCCAACAACCTTCTTGTTCTTATTTTTCTATGGGCAGTTAGTGGCAAGATGCCCATGTTCGTGACAGTGAAAACACTTCACCTTGGATAAATCCAACTTCTTGTCTTTAGCCTCAGATTTTGAGTAGAATTTCTTCCCCTTCCCTTTCCTTGCTTTGGCAGCCAAAGCACAATCCTCTTCATCATCATGCTTTGACGAAGAGCCATCCCTGATGTTTTGCCTGAACTCCTCCAGCACTAGATCCGACCACAGTCCTTCCCAATCCAACAATTTTTCCTGTCCATTGATAGAGTCTTGATAACTGTGTCAACTCTTAGGAAGTCCCAAGAGAGCCAAAATCACCAAATCATCATCACCAACCGTGATTCCCACACTCCCCAGTTCATCCTGACATTGGACAAAATTTGTGAGATACTTAGGAATATTGTCGCCCTTTTCCATTTTGATTTTTCTGAGTTTATCCTTCAGCGCCAATTTCCTATGGTCGCTGCTGCTTTGGAAAAGATCTGTCAAAGCCTTCCACATTGCAAATGGAGTGGCTTTCCCATGAAGGCTTGAGACAATATGGTCTCTCACACCTTCCAACAAAATCCTTCTCGTCTTCGTTACTTTATTTTTCCATGTGTCAAGTAATGCAGCATCCATTGAAGTGGGCTTAGGAACATCACTGTCAATGAATTCCTTCAATCCATTATCTTCAAGCACTGCCTCCATCCTATCCTTCCATGCAATGTAGTTCGAGCTTCCCTTGAGTGAATACTCTAACCGCAAACCATTGAAATCCATTTCGATGTTTACTCAAATGTCGCACCAAGAAATTATTACAGCAAATTTGAATTGTTTCCACCAACAAAACTCAGCTACTGCTTCAATATTGCAATCTTCCTTGCTCTGATACCATGTAGCAAAGATTAACACTGATTTGATACCTTGTAGAAATTTATTAATACAATTATGTACTGCCGGATTCTCCTGATCTAACAATTATATTCACTATAAAATACCGAATCCTTCTACTTAAATCTTTTCGGAAATTTAATTGCCAATTGAAAACACGTGAAGGAAAATCAATCACACATAACCCATATGTTTTTATTGGGAAATAATAGAGCTAAAAACCCCACTATCATATAGTATGTATATCATGGATCATGAAACAATCTCATACAAAGCTCTACTCCAAGAGCTCTCAGTACAATATACAATTGTCTCACACTGTCATACAAAAATTGGCATAAGCATGCACCAATTTACTACCTCTTGACATCTTGCCTCCACTACACAATCCCTGAATGAATTCAATCTTGCTTTGCCTTGACTGCGCAATCCTCATTGGCATCTCCAATGTGTGTGTAATTGCATTGAATGCACCACTATAGTCACAACTGATAGTCAAACAGGCCCTTTCACCTATCTCTCAACGGGGTCTCCACTGGATCTAACATGCATGTAGTTAACAATAGTATTTCTTTAGTTGCATGTGATACCATTGCTTGTGAATTAATTAAATAATTAATTCACTGATTTCTCACTAGTGTATCTTTAGTTACAACTATTTACAACTAGCACAATTGAGTTTAACTCACTTAACTGAGTTAAAATAAATAACAACTCACATAACTACACATCCAACTATGTTACAACTTTGTATCACTCAGTTACAATGAAGTCCACTCTGCATGTCCCACCAACCAACCTTAGAACTCATAATTCCTTCAGTCAACTGGTTTGCCACATCAGTTAACTGGAATCAAGTGCTTCAAGAGAATAGATTATTATTTATTATCTAATTATTATTAAGGGCTAATAATAATTGACATTCAATCTATTTTTAGACATGCGATCTATAAATAGACTTCGCCCATGCATCTAAAAATAGAATATCATCTTTAAATAGAATTTTCTCAACCATCTATAAATAGACTCTCGCTATAAATAGAATATTCTCACCATTCTAAAAATAGACATACACCTAAAAATAGTCTGCGAGCCCCAGCTAGTGAAGGTGCTTAATTTTCACTAGGATCATCATCTTGTTGAATCTCAAAAGTTCCCTTGACCGGATCTACAAAATACCAAGGGATGAAAACCATCATGCCCCAAAACCATGTGCAAACCCATGCAAAAAACCATAGGCGGGTCCACGCATCGAAAAATAAGGAACACAAATTTTCCTGGGGAATTTCCCCAGACCTCGTGCAGGGGGCTACCCGCCCCATGCGAACCCCTAGATAGGGGCAGCTGCTACCTTGCTATGAGCCCCCCATTGCACCCAATGCAATGTACAGGGGTGTTTATTCCCTCCCCACGCGTGCGACTAATCGTGGAAAGAATATAACACAATCCCAACACTCCTTGGATGAGGAATTAAATTTTGCATCCAACGAGTGCTCTTGCTTGAAATTTGAGTAAAATCATAGGGAGATAAGTTGAAAATACAAGTTGAAAAAATAGTTTTTTCTTTTTTCCCTCTAAAATTTGATGATGTAATCGAATTTTATTTTATTATTTCCAGTATTGTTTTATAATATTCCTTAGGGGGTCCATTTTAGACCTCAAAATTTCTCTAATGCCATATTCTGAGAGCATTGGCGTGTTAGTGTGGGTTTGATTGTCACATCTCCCTCTTCATATTTAGGTCCTAATGCACTAAAAGACATTGGAAACAAGTTGAGCCACTATCTAGATAAATCATAAACAAAAGGAGGTCAATTTTCTTATGCCCACATCTGTGTTGAGGTAAACCTTAATGAAGGTTTATTGGAGGCCCTAAAGATAAATCTTGGAGAATGAAGCCATATCCAAGAATTGGACTATGAGTAGATTTTTTTCAAATGTATCGACTATAATACCCATGGGCGCTTTACCAAAAACTTCCCAAGTTGAAAAAAAATTGAGCATGCCTAAGCCCCTGTTTCTAAAGAAGCGAGTTTCAAACCAACACAAAGCGAAGAAGGATTCAACATAATAAAATTGCAACCCTAAATAAATTTGTTGAAGCATATCTAATACTAAAACCTTCTTTCATAAAAAAATCTTTTGAGGCTCTTCAATATCTAAAACAAGAAGAATATATTGTAATGTCCCCTAATAATAATAAAAAAATAATATAATATAATATAATATAATTAAATAAATATTAAATAAATAATAAGTCAATAATAGTAAATACAGAATAAACAATAAAGAGAATAATAATAATAAGACGGGTTGTTATAGCACTCATCACAGATTCAATTCCCTTCCTGATCGGGGTGATGTATCTCGACATGTTAAAGAAGATGGAAAAAAAAGAGAAAAAAAGAGAAAATGAAAGGTACTACCAAACTTACAAAATAATACTAATAAATAAAATAGTAAATAATAAACTTGAGTTCTAAGTAGTAAATAAATAAGTTAAGTTAACAAAAGTAAAAAGGAATAAAATAAGAAAGAGTTAAATTAAGAGAAACATTAAATTAAGTAAAACTTAAAATAAAGAAATCAAAGTTGCATGTTGACACAATGAATGTGTGCATGTGGTTCCCTTTCCATTGTTTGGTCTATTTAATAGAAATTTTGGAAGATTGATTCTTCATTCTTTCATCCATTCTCTTGTGAGAAAGGTATTGTGAGACAAAGGATTCCCTGGAAGTAGTACGTTGATTGAGGGCTCGAGGATGGCCAGCTGTATAAATGTTACATGTAGTTGAGCCTACGGTTGAGTGGAGAGTTGTCCCTAAAATTTTTTTGCAGTTAGCAGGATTCAAATAACATTCAAATTTGGAGTCTAAAGTAAAGAATGTCGTCGTTACAGGTCAGTCATCTTTGCACATGTTTCTGAAATTTCTATGCTAATTAGTTGAATAATTTTTATATTGATTATTGATTGCATATTTGATATAATTAGTTGCATGTTAAATTTTGGGGTTGTTACATATGGTATCAGAGCTTAGGCTCAACCCTTAGGGCCTATGGACCTTTTAATGTAAAAATCACAAAAAAAACAAAAAATATATTTTGTGTTCCATCGAACTTTTAGAAAGTAACCATTATCTATCTCTAAGCTTAAGTAATAACATTACATAACATACTTTTAGAAATAACTGTGCTTATTTTTATGAAAATCACTTCATCTAAAAGTAAGAACTCTATCAAGACGTGCTTCTTATCCATGGTCTCTCTAATTAGGAAACTTTACAATATATAAATAGACATCAAATAATATAATTATATTGTAAAAATTATACATTATTATTATTATTATGTTAAAGTCATAAAGAGTATCATCATTTTGCATGTTTGCATTATTCACCCATGGATTTAGTCACAAAGAGCATCCTAGTTTTGCATGTTTAATCCACTATAATGTACTCCATTGAATATAATTATATTTTATATTTTGATTTTAATTTATAATTTTGAGATACAATTACAATTCCCATGAGTCATATTTGTTTGAAAAAAAAAAAAAAAAAACCTCAGGAACTTTTTCTCATTCCCTTTTTTTTACCGCCTCAGTTACATTACAATTAGGATAATTTTTTGAAGGCTTTGGTTCACATATATCTCAGCATGCCACAAGTCAATCGCCCTAAGTAATAAAATGTTTCATTTGTAAAGGCATTAGTCAAAGTTTTGACTTGCATAAATTCTTTACATATGGTTTCTATTATAGTAATTGAATAAATACTTTAAAATTCTAATTGAATTTGTGCGTGCTCTAAGACTGATCTAATGAATTATGTGTTTGTTAACTCATGATCATATTTTTGTCTTTGAGCCGTACATATTGACAATAATACATTTCATATTTTAACAAAAACTTCGAGTTAAAAACCTTGTAGATAACATATCTCTTTTTCAAATTGCTTTGTTTCTATGATATCGTCCAAAAACAATATAGGGCACAACTTTATTTAGTTTCAGGTATAAATTTGTGGAGCACAAAGGAGTTTATGATGTAAAACAATATTTAATGAGTTATTACATATGGTATAAAACAATATTTAATGAGTTAAATTTTTCGCATGTAATTATATATCTGTTTATTCTTGTGTTATAATTTTAAATATATATATAAAAAAAAAAAAAAAAATTATTAAAAAATAACTTTATACTACGGTTGTTACATGCATGATATTGCATGCATATTTTAAACCTATTATATTTATTTGATTAAAAATACAAAACATAATCCAACTTAAAACCTTCTCGCATGCACACAAGTTTGGAAACTAATGGAGCTTCTTCCACCATTTCAATACCCCAGATGCAATCTCCATGTTTGGAGGGAGAGAATACAGAGGAAACAACAGAATAGAAGAGGCCATGAAACAAAATCTCACCTCCACATGCCTTAGTCTCTTGGTTGTTCAGCTATCAAAGGAAGCCACCCCTTCTAGTGTTTCTCACGCACAAGACATTGTGTGAAAGCTTCAAGACGAGAACAAGCTCAATTCCCTCAACATAAATTCACTGGTACACTTAGCCATGGCTGCCAAAAAAAAAAAACTGGCACATCTCACTATGGATCAACATGGATGAAAAGGGGCGAAGACTCAAATTTGAGTCTTGTGTGCCAAACTGCGTAGCAACCAAATCCTACCCAGGTCTACCTAAGTCTAGTTTGTTGGAACTGTAGAGGTTACCCTTGGAGGAGGGGCCCTGGGATAGGGCCTATTGCAGAAGGTAGAGACATAATTTGTCTCACAGAAACTCATGAACATGATGGTTGCAAAAATCCTATGTTTGATGACTATTTGAAGTTAACAGTTTGGAACAAGGCAGCAGAAAATGGCAAAGGGTATGGAGGAATACTGGTTTTAGTGAAAGAAAAAGAAGGTCGTCACATTCAGTTAGTGAAAGAAGATACAAATAAGCAATATTTATGGTTCAACATAACAAAGAATGAGAACGACATAAGAATTGCAACATGTTATTTTGTGCCTCAAGTATCAAAAACTTACAAAAATAAGGGATTGGATAGCAAAGATCCGTATGCAGCTTTAAAGCAAGATATTGCCGCATATTCTCAACAGGGAGAAGTTCTTTTAGTGGAGATTTCAATGCTAGAACAACAAATCAACAAGCTAGTATTCTTTGCTGCAAAGAGGATCACAATCCTATCTCGCTCATTGAAGAGGAGAATTCTCGATGGGTGAGATGTTCAGAAGATGACAAAGTTAGTAATCATTTTGGAGAGGAGTTGCTTACGTTGTGTGGTGCTTTCAACTTAATTATCTGCAATGGTCTAGAGAGATGGAAAAAGTCTGGGAACTTCACTTGCAACGCATACAATGGGGCAAGTGTAGTTGACTATGTTATTGGGTCGCAAAACCTAATAGAAAGAATAGCTAAAGTTAAGATTGGAGAGCATATTTGGGATTTAAAATCAGATCACAACCCAATTTATATAAAATATCCTGGTTACAATAAAGACAGAATAGGAGGAAAACCCAATGTTCTCAACAACCAGCATCAAGGGGAAAAATTCTTCTAACACAAGCAAATTGCACTATCTTCAAAACAATGTTGAGGAGATCAATTCAGAAGGAGAAAATTGGTCCCCAAAGCCTCAACATCCATGAGTTAACAAATATAATCCAGGGTGCACTTGAGAAGTGCAAAAGATCAAAAAATAGGAAATCAGAATCAAATTGTTTTCCTGTGAATGCAAAATGGCAAGGAGAACCTTGAAAAAGGAAGGCGAGGGGAAGATGAATGTAAAGTTATATAAGTAGATTTTAAAAATGAAAAAATATGAGTTCATGCAAACAAGGCGAGAAGAGTTGATATATCTAGGCAAGAATAACCCAAAATTTTTTTGGCAAGCACTTCAACCAAGGAAGAAGCAAATTGAAAATAATATTACAACCAATCAGTGGTTTGACTATGCAAGGAAACTCTATGAAAGAGAACTAAAGGTTGAGCCTCCTCCCAAGATCAACACATCTACAAAGCTTTTCCTAATACAGGAGGTGGAGGCAGGAATTAAAAAGTTGAAAGCAGGGAAGGTAAGGGACTTGGTTGAACTTCAAGCAAAATATCTAAAGTGGTGGAGGCAGGAATTAAAAAGTTGAAAGCAAGGAAGGCAAGGGACTTGGTTGAACTTCAAGCAGAATATCTAAAGTGGGGAATGAACATTTTGGCACCCCACATCATGGAAATATTCAACAAGATCATTCAACAAGGGTTCCCAAGGGATTGGACAACTAGTCTAGAAATTCCCCTTTTTAAAAGCGGAGAAATTAATAATCCTTCCAACTATAGAATCATTATGATCAATCCTCTGCTTGCAAAGCTTTTCAGTGGCATGGTAGAAAATATAATCAATAAGTGGGTAGAAGTAAAAGAAAAGAGGGCAAAAGGGAAAGTAGGTTTTAGGTCGAAGCATTCTACAGTAGATCATGGTATCACAGTGAGACACATTGTTGAAAAGGTTTGGGGGAGCAAAGAAGAAGTATTTTGCTGCTTTGTTGACTTCAAAAAGGAATTTGACACGGTCCCTAGAGATAAGTTGTGGCGTAGAATGGAAGAACTTGAAATTCCTTTACAATATAGAGCTGTTGTCCATAGGCTTTATGAAGAGGTGAAAGTCAAGATTAGAAATTCAGCAGGCATTTCAGAAAGTTTTAGAAGTGACATCGGAGTCAAGCAAGGTTGCCCTTTATCCTCTACCCTTTTTGATTTATATATTGACAAACTGGAAGAGTGGCTAAATTTGCAAGGTGGAGAGGGTGTTTGATTGGGGGAGTTTGTGATAAAGCTTCTTCTATATGCCAATGATCTTGTGCTGGTTGCTAAATCGGCCCATGGATTGCAGATGCACCTATATGCCCTTGAGCATTTTTGTAAAGAAGTGGAGATGCAAGTCAATACCAATAAGACCAAGATAATGATTTTCTCTAATAAAAGGAAGCAAAGCCAGCATACGTTCTTCTTTGAAGGCAACATTCTTGAAGAAGTAAATGAATACAAGTACCTCGGGATCAATTTCAACAACAAGCTTAATTGGGAGGATTGCAGAAAGAAAAGAATTTTAGGAGGGTGGAAAGCATTATATGCACTTCAAAATAGATGTAGAGAGGCAGAGTTATGGGATTGGAACACGATCAAAGTACTTTTTGGACTCCTAGTTTGTCCAGTGATATTATATGGGTTTGAATTGTGGGTTAGCAACATCTCTGTTTCAAAATGGAAACAAATTGAAAAAAATTAAAAAACGCTTGATCATGAGCAAGTTCAAAATAAAAATTTCGGTTCCCTATGAGATAATGTTGAGTGAAACACGGGTAGCGCACATCGAAGCAATTGCCATGGTGCGTCTTATAAGGTACCTAAAGAGAATGGAGCAAATGGGAGAAGGTAGATGACCGAAAGTTATCTTCAATGAATGTATGAGTGAAATAAAGAAATCATGGATGAGACAAAACAACAAATGGATGCAAAAATTGAATATTTTCTTGAATGCATGTCCCACAAATAGCAAGGAATTAAAGAATTTTGTGCTGGAGAAGTTTCGTAAAGGTATATGGGGAAATTTGGGTAGAAAGAAGAAGTATTATGTTCAGGAATTCAACCCCACTTGTGATCTCCAACAAAAATAATACATTGGAGCTAGCATTCCGTGGAGGGCAAAGGTTCTTATAGCTCAATTAAGAACTAACTCACATCAACTTTTGTGTGAAACGGGACAGTGGAAGAGACCTAAAGAAGCTTGGGAAGAAAGGGTATGTATTTTTTTCACTTCTGGGGTAGTGGAATCAGAAAAACATTTCATTTTGGAATGTGACGCTTTTAGAGACATCAGAGATAGTTACCGTAATATGTTAGCATCAATTCTGTGGCATTGTCTTTTCAGTGATGAAACTGTTATAAAGTTGGGTCAGCTCATCATCAATTTGAGTAAGAAAAAGATTAAATTGCATAAAACAAAAAACAAAAAAATTGGTAGTCCCATAAACTATTTTTAGTCTCAAGGACATTAAATTATCATTCATTCATTCTATAGAAAGATCATCATACTATTAATGTTGCGAGGTCTTCTTTCTCACGTTAAGACACGGGGTTGCGTTGTAAGCCGATTGGCTAAGTACCCACAAGACTTTGATCAAATAGTAATGTGGAAATGAAATTAGCGCAAAGGAATTTGGAGTTGCATATGTTAGAAGATAATAGATACTAATATTTTGACATGTGTTGGTTCCGAGAATAATAAATACGGATGTGGTTAATATTGATGGAATTTGAATGTTTTAATCTTATTTTTAATACGTGAATAAATTTTTAGTAAAATTTACTTCCTAATTTTACGTTACTAAATTAATATCGACCCTCCCTATTTCAGTATTAACTTACTATTGTGCATTGACATTATTTATGTGAGGAAAATTTGTTAAGAGCATTGAAATGGCATTTTTTAAAATAATGTACATGTCTAATATATGTGAAATTATAAATGAATAAAAAAAAAACAACAACAACAAACTTGGGACTTTGCTTTAATGTTTAGAGCTGGTAAGGCATGTTGTTGAAATAACTTATTTTTGTTCATAGCTAATTGGCTTGTTGTTAAAATAACTAACTAATTTTAAAACTAAAGGTAAAGATAAACTTTATTCATATATTATTTAATGAAATTGAAAAGTGAATAAAATTAATTGTTTAATTTTCTAATTTATATATTATTGTAACTATATAAAATATTAATTGGAAAAAAAGGTGAGATAAACAATTTTATATATGTATTTTTAAATGTATAAGCTATATAATTTAATTGAAGATATAATAAATTTTATAAAAGTTTGTGTAATAAAGTTTATAAAGAGAATTTATTGTGTATTGAATTCTTGTTTATTTTAGTTGTTTGATTGGTTACCATGATGAGGCCAATGGTTTTAAATAACTGGAATTGGATGAAGAACATTCATATCACAAGTCAATAACTGAAATTGGATGAAGAACATGCATATCACAAGTCATTAAATGTAATTGTTTTATAAGTGACTACTCCATAAATAATAATCAGGAGTGGTTTATGACTACACCATGAATAATAATCAAGACCGATTTATCTCTCATGCTCACACAATAAATAACACAAAATTGGTTAAATTGAACGAGGAAATCTATAAAATATGACATTGAATTTGGACATATAAATGTGGGATAAACCTGTAAATCAATAAGAATATAATATGTATATTAGAATTAACCAATAAACAAAGAGAAATTTGTATAGATATATACTTTTGGTTTTGTAGAGCCATGGTGCATTTTTAAAACCATATCCCATTTTTCCATTCTTCTAAATCTCAGTCTTCTCTATAAAATTTATATGTAGAATAAAGTAAAATATTATAGGGTTAAAATATTATAATAGATGTGTGGAGATATATAATTATTTTTAAATATAATTGACATTTATGATGAATTATATTTATGATTTAAAGTGAGATTGAATTATGATTTTGGTGATAGAATTTATAAGTTAATAGTCTATTGTTGTGTTTATTGGCTATTAATTTTACAATAAAAAAAGAGATTGTTATGAATACCTTTTTTGCATGTCTTGAATATTAAAATTTATCGTTAAAAGTGTCACTTGGATATATAATTATTTTTAAATATAATTGAAATTTATAATGAACTATACTTATGATTTAAAGTGAGATTGAATTATGATTTTGGTGATAGAATTTATAAGTTAATAGTCTATTGTTGTGTTTATTGGCTATTAATTTGACAATGAAAAAAGAGATTGTTATGAATATCTATTTTGCATGTCTTGAATATTAAAATTTATCGTTAAAAGTGTCACTTGGATAAACAAAATGCTGAAGTATAATGTTGAGATGAAGGGTCGTGATATAATGGTATATGGTAATTGGACATAGTTATGATGAGAGGATAATGATGCACATGTGGTTCTTATTTATATTTGGTTATGATAATGTTGTTGTATTCTCATGACATATATGATATACATGATCTGGCATATGGATTATTATGTTATGATATGAGATAGATTGACATGTGGGTCATTTGTTATGCGATGATATGTATTTGATGTCGATATGTTTGTTTATGTTATAACTTATGAGGATATTGTGATGTAAAGTATGTGGTAATTGCATTGAGACTTTATGACATGAGAATGTGGTGATTAACAATGATGTTATGTTATCACGATGACATGTAGATTATTTTCTATGATACTATGATTATAAATAATGCATCAGTTGCATGTTGAGATGTGGTGACTGATAAGAACTCCACAAATGGGCTGAGATGGCCAGGTTATTTGATTATCTCGTGGGAGCCCATACCTGCGAGGGAGAATATGCAACACAATATGGGTTGGGGACAACCTCATTCAACACTACATAGGGCCAATGGTTCATTTTTCTTGTATACCTCTTGATGGATAGCTCTTCAGGGGCTATGGGACCATCTTGAGGAGGCCAAGTGTTTGATATTGTAGGCCAAGTGTTTGCTATTGGATTGGGATGCCAAAGTCTCGAAGGGGTGTAAGGACTTCGATGCCTGGGGTTGTGCACCTTAGTGAGGGTGGAGGGAGTGGGTTAGCCTTGCAAGATGCCTGGAGTCATTGAGTACTAGGACTAGATACCTTCCTTGGGGTAGATGAGGTTTAAATTGGGCACGAGCCTCGGGGCCAACCTTGGGCTATGGTACAGACCGATGAGGCTTATGCCTGGTTCCCGAAAGTGGGAAAAAGTACAGAGGTTCCTTGAGATTTCTCGGGTGTTGTGGAAAATTTTGATGCATGCTGGTTATACTAGTTCAGTAGAGGGTGTTGGGAAAATGTGAAGTAATAAATAACTAAATAAATAAAATGTTAAATGATTCAACTTAACTTCAGGATGAAGTTCCTTAAAGAGGGGGAGTATGTAATGTCCCCTATTAATAATAAAAAATAATATAATATAATATAATTAAATAAATAGTAAATAAATAATAAGCCAATAATAGTAAATACAGAATAAATAATAAAGAGAATAATAATAATGATAAATAAAAGAGTAAATAATAAATTGGAGTTCTAAATAGTAAATAAATAAGTGAAGTTAATAAAAGTAAAAATGAATAAATTAAGAAAGAGTTAAACTAAGAAAACTATAAAAATAAGTAAATTTAACAAAAAGTAAAAATGAATAAAATAAGAAAGTGTTAAATTAAGAGAAACATTAAATTAAGTAAAACTTAAAATAAAGAAATAAAGTTGGATGTTGACACAGTGAATGTGTGCATGCGGTTTCCTTTCCATTGTTTGGTCTATTTAATAGACATTGAGGAAGAGTGATTCATCATTCTTTCATCCATTCTCTTGGGATAAAGGTATTGTGAGACAAAGGATTCCTTAGCAGTAGTACATTGATTGAGGGCTCGGGGGTGGCCAGTTGTATAAAGGTTACATGCAACTGAGCCTACGGTTAGGGGGAGAGCTGTCCCCAAAACTTTGTTGCGGTTAGCAGGATTCAAATAACGTTCAACTTTGGAGTCTCAAGAAAGGAATATCGTCGTTACAGGTAAGTCGTTTTTTCTCGTGTTTCTGAAATTTCTATGCTAATTAGTTGAATATTTTTTGTGTTGATTATTGATTGCATATTTGATATAATTAGTTGCATGTTAAATTTTGGGGTTGTTACATATACCCTTATGTATGAATCCCCAAATGAGGATTAGGGAAATACAAAAGTTCTAGTGAAAAATGAAGAGAAATCCCCTTCATGGGTCGACCCTCTAGGTATAGAGTCACATTTTGAGCAAAGAGCATTAGAATTGACACCCTCTACTCTTCCAGAGATGAATAAATCTACCCCAAAGTTTTATGAGAAAGTTATGAAAATTAGAGTATCTCATGCAAAACCATGCATGGGAGGCAGTGCTGAAAAATCCTTCTCCTCGAAAGGAATGGAACCACCTCTAATAAGAGGCACGAAATTCAATAAATAAAAACGAGAAAATGAAACTGACTGTAACTTGGCTTCAAGATCCCAACTCTGTGTGGATTCTCTACTCCAAAAGCCTCCCAAATATCTCAATGTATTGTTTTTTCATTCTATTATGCTCGCA
The DNA here is from genome assembly GCA_034641835.2 of Pinus albicaulis. Taxonomy (NCBI): domain Eukaryota; kingdom Viridiplantae; phylum Streptophyta; class Pinopsida; order Pinales; family Pinaceae; genus Pinus; species Pinus albicaulis. Next base: position 984,860,883 of record CM076576.1, read on the forward strand.
ATAAGTAATAATTTACTCTTGTAAACATGTAGAAATCAGTTGTAGTACCCAAGGAAAATACTAGGATCTATCTCCCGTGAATTTAGTTATTACCTCAATGGAAGATCCTATAGAAAAATGGAAACGAATTGAATTTCCTATGTATTTGGTGTGGTCGGGGGTAGATTTAAGAAAATCACCACTCATTTGTGTCAAAAATAATATTAAGGATATTATTATAATGATAAAAATATATGCATATAAGAAAAATATTATAATAATTAGTGGTGAGAGGGAAAATTAGTTTATTGTTTTGAACATTTATTCATAAATAATTTAAATAAATTTAAAGCTTGAGCGTTCAAATAAATGGGAAAAAGGAATTGTCCATGGGGCATAGAGTAGATGGTCACCGGGTGTTCTTTTAACGCATAGTGTAAAGGTCATCAATTCAAAACTCCATAGGAAAAAATATAGCCTTACTAAGGGTTGGTTTGGCCCCAGGCTAGGTGAAATCCTAAGGTGATTTTATCGCTTAGATGCCCCTAGCTCACGTTGAATCAAGCCACAATTTAGTCGTGCAAGTTATCTAACGACTCATATAAACTAGAAAATAAAAAAATGGGGAAAATGAATTAATAATAAAATAATAAATTAGAAATAAGGATGGTTAAGACCAAGAAACAAAAGGTCATAAATAATTATAAAATAATTATTGAGTAATTAAGGAGATTTTTTTTTTTTTAAAGAGATGGATATGGTTTTATAAATTAACAAAATATGTGTTATGGGTCAAAACTCTTACATATTCTTGTTGATTTCAAACTGCGAAAATATTCATTATACCATACATAATTAATTCTGGCACTAAGGCTACATTTCTTCCCTAAGATAAATATGTATCTACTTATAACTTTTAAAAATACCCCTAAAAATGGAAATATTTACATTGCAACATAAAGGAGTAGGATGACTTGACCAAAAACAAAATGATCCAACTAGAGAAAAACCACTAGTAGAGGCCATTTCCAGGAGTTCCATACCTTTGTTGGCTATGAGACTTCTTTTTGTTGGGCATAATATTGGAATTGGTGCCACCATTGTCTATCTATGCGTTGCCACCATTGAATTCTCAAGTGTAGTGATCCTAGTACTGAGATTTGCAACTTCTTCATGAAGTTCATTAAATGAAATTTCCAAGTTGCCAAGAATCCTAAGGAATTTTTCCTCCACAAGAAGCTGAGAGGACTCATGTTTTCCTTCGTCCATTTCATCCTTTTTTTGTCTTTCCACCCTTAATGCCTCAACTGCAACCAAAAGTTTGTTAATCAATTAACCAACAATGTTTTGATGCAGAGAGGGTTGTGGATCTGCCATGCCATGAGAAAACTACTACACAAAAATCCTAATAACTCCAAAGGAATTCTCCCACTCTACAATGCCAACTAACCAAAATTCACCATGGAAATATTTGATAGGATTCATAATCCCACTTCCACGAGCCCATATGAGAGTGCAATTTTGAATCCCACCCACATTTTACCAGAGGATGCTAAGAGGACTAGCAAATATGCACACATAATGGCGCAATTAACTCAGTTACACAACACGAAAAAGGAAATGAAAGAGTCATATTGACTTCCAACCAAGCTTGCATAAGGTGATATAAATTTCAATACCACAATAAACACTCGGAGGGAGAGAATTCAAGACACTTATGAGATGGGGAGAGACACTTGGAGGAGAAGTTTTAAAATCGACACCAGAGAAGTCTGGCAGTCCAAATCCCAAAATTGCTTATCTCTAGGACGATAACTTGGGAGAAATTACTTTGAAAGACGGGAGTCCCATCCTTTTGACAGAGGTGATTTCCTATTGGATTGGGATTTTAATTCAAAAAATGATGGCTGAGAATTAACATAGTTAAGGGATATGAGAAATTTTAAAATTTCTATGATCCAACTCAATTTGACCTTGGGTCATTGTTGCACCACATTTAGCTAAGCATCAGTCATAGAGTTGAGATGCCTATAAACATGGATAAATTCTAAATGCTAAAACTGGGAGGATAACAAGAGGATTTGATGAAGAATAGATGGGAGATCAGAGCTTAACCCACATCTAACCTTGACCACCTGGCGTATTATTACCATCGAATCACGAAAAACTAAAATATTGGATATATTTTTTTCCAATGCCATTTCCAGGCCTTTCCAAAGAGCCAAAAACTTGTCTTGATTGTTTGTCGTGTGTCCTAGATCCCATGTGAATTTTTGCTTCAATTTTTTTTGTAGAGGCCAATAAAAAACTTTCGAGGCCAATAGACACGGGAGTTCAAAATCAAGAGGCAAATCAAAATTAATAACAATAATACTTACTTGTTTTCATTGTGGAAGAGAAAGACACAGGAAAAAGGATTGCTGGATTTGGAAGAAGGAATAGAATGAGTAGAAGGAACAAAAATCAATCAACGCAAATAAAAAATCAAGCAGCACAAATGAAGGTGAGACCACTATTGTAGCTTCTAAAAGTGATTTTTTATTTATTGTTTCAATATAAGAATCCTATTTATATAATTCTAGTAGTAACATTGATTGGGTACTTGACTCTGGGGCATCTCAACATGTGACCCCATGCAAAAATAATTTTGTTAGATATGAATAAGTTGATCATGGTAGAATAAATTTAGGAAATAATCGTTTTTGTAATATTGTTGGAGTGGGAGATGTCTGAATCAAGACAAAGGATGGACATGGTACCTTGATGAAACATGTTAGGCATGTCCCAGATATGTGTATGAGTTTGAACTCTATGGGATGATTGGATGATGAAGGTTCTCCACAACCCTTAAGAAAGGTGGTTTGAAAATAAGCAAAGGGTCATTGGTGTTGGCTAAAGGATTCAAGACATGAACCTTGTATGCAACGAGGGAAACATAAAAGATATTAGATGCAGCTATTGTTACGAGGAATAGAACTCAATGGAGTTATGGAATATGGGTTTGGTCCATATGAGTGAAAAGGGCCTAAAAGTTATTTTGGGAAAAAAATTACTTCCAATCTTGAAATCCTATGAAATTGATCTTGGTGAGCATTTTATTTATGGTAGGAAAAAAGAGTTTCTCTTATGAGAGGTGGTCATGAAGAAAAAAAAAATTTGCATTAATACGCTCTTATGTGTTTAGGTCATTGAGTGTTAATTCTTTAGGAGGAGACTAATATTTTTACATTCATTGATGATGCATCCATAAATGTTTGGGCCCACCCTATGAAAAGTAAAGGTGAGGTGTTTGACATATTTCAGAAATTTCATGTTGTTTTTGAAAGGGAGACTAATAAATTTCTCAAGTGTTTGAGGATAGATAATGGTGGAGAGTATTTCTCCAACACATTCAAAATTTATTGTAATAGGTTGGCATTAAACATGGGAATATTTTCCCTGGTACTCCCTAAGAGAATGGTAGTGAAAAAAAATTAATCACACTATTATGGAGAAGGTGAGGAGTATTTTGTTGAATCCTAGATTGGAAAATCATTTCTATAAAAATGCACTAAGGACGACTTGTTATCTCATTAATCACTCACCTTCTACAGTCCTAGATGGTGGTACTCCTAAAGAAGTTTCGATTAGTAAAAGGCATATTATTCTCACCTAATATTTTTTGGATGTGAAGCAATTATGCATATCCCCAAAGAGAATATAACCAAATTAGATGATAAATTAAGGAAATGTGTTTTTCTAGGATATGTAGTTGGTGGGTTTGGTTACCATATATGGGATCCAATTAATCACAAAATTGTTAGAAGCAAGGATGTCATATTTAATAAATTTGATATGTATACATGGCCTACATGTGATATGGAGGTCAATAATTTTTTTGATAAGTTTACGAAACACCAAAAAAAATATCCCACCATTGGCAGAATATGGGCAGAAAATTCAAGAACATGATGGACAACAAGTGAAAAATGACCGAAAATAAGAATACGAAAAATTTTTGCAGCCATCACAAGAGATTCAACCGGAAAACACGACACCACAGTTGGTTTGCAGGTCTACTAGGTCTCATAATCCCTCACAAAGGTACCCACCCTCAAATTATATATTGCTAACTGATGAAGGTGAACCTCATTGTTTTCGGGAAGCTTGTGAAGTGGAAACTAGAAAAAATTGGAACAAACCAATGGAGGAAGAAATGGACTCTTTGTTGGAAAATAAAACTTATCAGTTAGTGAAGTTTCCAAAAGGAATAAATTCCCTAAAAAACAAATGGGTGCAGAGGATTAAACATGACGGTGAAGAGAAGAAGGAAAGATAAAAAGCAAGGATGGTGGTGAAGCGATTTGCCCAAAAAGAAGGTATTGAGTTTATAGAAAAAATTTCACTTATTGTTAAAATGTCATCCATAATAATTATCCTTGGTCTTGGAATGTGGACAATTAGATGTGAAGACAACTTTTGTTCATGGATAATTTAAGGAGGAATTTATATGGAACAACCAAAAGGATTCAAGGTAAAAGGTAAATTTAACCTTGTCTAAAGGTTGAAGAAGAGTCGTTATGGGTTGAAACAATCACCTCACCAATGGTACAATAAATTTGATTCATTTATTCTGAGCATGGCTTCAAAATACTAGAGGTTTATCATTATGTTTACATCAAGAGGTATGACCAATAAAGGTGTATTATACTATTGTTTTATGTGGATGATATGCTAATTCTTGGACATGATAAGAACATGATTAATGGGTTGAAGAAATATTTGGGAAGCCAATTTTCAATGAAATATTTAGGCCCAACACAAAAATATTGGAGATGAAGATTATATGTGATAGAAAGAACAAAAATTTGTGGCAGTCACAAGAAAAATATATTAAGGTGTTAGATAGGTTCAATAAGAAGAATGCCAAACCAATTGGTACACAACAGGAATCACACTTCAATATTAGTGCTTGTGCCCTTATGATGAAAAGAACAAGGGGGAGGAAATGAGTAGAATCCATTATGCTTTAGTAGTCGGTAGCTTGATTTATGTCATGGTATGTACATGTCCAGATATTGCACATTTAACAAGAGTAATGAGCAGGTTCCTTGCAAATTCAGAATAACAACTTTGGAAAATAGTAAAGTGGATTTTTAGGTATCTCAAAGGTACAAGTGATCATCGTTTATTTTTTGGTAGTAAAAATGTTGATCTTGAAGGTTACACAGATGCAAATATGGCTAGAGATGTGGATACTAGAAATTCCACCACTGGTTATTTATATAATTTTTTAGGTGCAACGGTTTCTTGTATGTCTAGACTATAGAAAGTAGTATCCCTCTCCACAACATAGGTATAATACATAGCTACCACAAAAGATTTCAAAGAGATGTTGTGGATGCAACGCTTTTTAGGAGATTTTGGAATAAAACAAGATAAATATGCGTTTCATTGTGACAGTCAAAGCGTCATTCATTTAGAAAAAACTTAGCATATCATTCTAAGACAAAGAACATTGATGTTTGATATCATTTAATTCCTGAAGTGTTATATGATGGGCTGCTACAACTAGAGAAAATGCACGGTACAATGAATCTAGCTGATTTGTTAACGAATATTTTGTCGAGTGGTAAGCAAGAGCTTTGTAGAACCTTGGTTGGAGTAATGAAAATGTGATGAAAGGCATATTGGGAAAGGGTTAGTAGAAATAAGAGAAAATAAATTTAAAAAATATTCACTCAAGCTTCTATTTTGTCTCAAGTGGGAGATTGTTAAGTGTGAGACCAAATCAAGTCAAAGTTGTATGCACCTATGGTATCTGTAACCCATTTTATCGTCCCACGGTATTGTAATGAAATCTATTTTTATGAGGTTGTGTGTAAAAAGAAGTGGGTGAAAAAGAAATAAGAAATAAGAAATGAGTGAAATGAATTATGTTTTTCATTGTTGTGGCAACAAAAATCTACGAATATATTTCCTGTAGTTTTTTCTCGAATGGGGTTTTCCATGTAAATTTTGTGTACAAAGTATGATTTATATTTTTCACTTAAATCTTGTGAAATGTGCGAGCTAAATATTTTATTTTTAAATTTAATTTTTATGTTTTATTTTATTAACACTTGTCATTGAATTCTATATACATCCATGATTGATACATTGCATGTAAATAATCAGATATATATCAAGTAATTAAACCTTGAAACCACAAATAATGTTCAAAAATCTCAACTAGTATTAATATTTAATCTAGAAGAACATAGTAGGATGAACAATGAAAAAATATACTAAATTTGGAAGAATATAGTAGGATGAAAAATGGAAAAATAGTCTTTATAAATAAGCATGGGAACTGGTGTGAATGGAACGACTAGAGCATAAATAGAATGGAGAAAGCAGGATCGACTGGTGCAAATGGAGCAACTAAAGCATTTGTTGTCTGTTATTGTGACTATCAACCCAATTTTATTTTTTTTAATCTTGTTCTTGGGGCAGTCTTATTATTCACATGGGAATATTTTTTGGATTTTTTTTTATGTGCTAAATTAATTGGTTGTGGAAACTTGGTTTCGGTGCAGGCAGAGTTTACTTGCTACATATAGGAGACTCAACTTTAGACAATATGTTGATATAAATTAGATTTATTTTGATATATTGTCTTTAGCCCTTGTTGGTTGACATAGGTGGGATTGTTTTCTGATCATAGGGATCCAAAATTTGGCGGATTAACATTTCGGGATGTAGGTAGTCTACAACACAGAATCCCCTAGGGATATGAGCTAGTGGTTGCTTTTCGGGGTTACGATGGGGTATATAGGGTATGATGGTTTTTTATCTAGATATACATCATGATACTCATTATATGACATCGGGCCATATTTCCATGGTTGTCTATGGGGTGATTCCATCATTGAATCTTTGTATTTTAGAGGCTTCATTGTTTACATATACCTGGTTTTGCCGACCAGTTTTTCGAAAATTGTTGGTGGTTTGTGGTATACATTCATAGGGTTAGTATATTTTGGGGTTGTTTTTACACATGTTTTTCATTGTTTTCATGTATGGAAATATTTGCGATCAGGTTTTATGTGTTGATCCACCATTATCATTTCAAATGAGTTCAATTTTTTGTGGGATGTTTGGCTCCATATGGACGTTGGTTGGCTTATTAATTACTCTATTTAATTTATGGTGACACATTGTATTTTTCATATGGAATTTACATGAATTCGGTCGTGTTGGCTCGAGGGGTCCTGACCCAGGTTCAGAGGTTAAGGTTTGCCAAAAAACCCTTATACTATTGGCCCTTTTGGCAGTGACCTGCTTGTGCAGGCCAAAGTCTCACCTGAAGCAGTATGGGAGGGTACTGGAACCAGGTTTCCGCACCTTGAGAGAGAGAGAGGGTAAGTCAAGCAGAGCTGTGTTCCCAGGTTATCAAGTTTCGTATTTAACAGATCTAGTCACCGGCTTATATCACAGAAATTAGATCTATTAATTACCTTCGCATCCACGTGTGTAATACCAATCTATTAGTACATCAACTATAATCGCAACAATTAACAAATCATAGATTCATATAACAGAAACAAAGATGCTTTCGCAGCTATCAAACAAATACTTTCGCAGTGTAATCATTCAACCCAAGTTCACGTAAATCATAACAGAACAGAACTAGATCACATCAAATATCAACAGTACTTCGCATATTTATTAATACCATAATCTTCTTACAATCCCAAAATATCGCCTGCGCACACAGCCAGCAGGGTCCACACACAGCAGGACTGAGGAGCTCCGCGCACACAGCCAGTAGGAGTCATTCCCAAAAACCCAACCATAGATCTAACAATTTTTCCTTAACATCGATCTCAATTATTTTCTGCCTATGACTCAAAAAGGTTCATCTATTTATACCAATTTAGCCTACGCATCCAATGGTCTACAAACCATGGTTTGTGGACTCTTGGTCTGCCCTTGACCCGTTACAATGCATTAGGGGCTTTGACCCACCCTAAAACCCCCGCGTTAGACTAAATATTACAAAAATATACAAAAGTAGAAAAAATTCGCAGCGTCAGGAGACCCTGTTCTAACAGTCCCCCAACACAATCTTGTGACTCATCCCAAGTCACTATGATGATGGGGTCTCCACCTATGCCTACAACAATCTGATCGCCTCGGTTAATGGAGGCAGCACGCCTTCACTCTGAGCAGTAGCATTCTGTGCAATGTCGACCAAATTTTCCGAAATCGTACCTTCCATCACAGCGGTGACACTCCCCAGAGTTTGGTTTAGCTGCTTAATCACGACATCAACATCTTGTGAAAGCTTGAGGGCCTCAACAACCCAAGGCTTCAGCTGGTCGTCTAGGACCTTATTTTTTTGCCAAAGTTCATCAATATCAGCTTGGAGGGCGTGACTGGTGTGTAGCCATGTCAAACGCTGAGCAGGAACTAAAATGGGCAGGGTGGCTTCTAATGTCTCAAACTCTTCTTCTTTCTGCTGCAGGTCCTAGTTTATGCCTCGCAGGATTGGGATGCACTAGACATTGGTCCATAGATGCATGGAAATTTCTAGTAATTGGGCACCTTGTGCGATTTTCCCTGTAATGACATTCGTAGTTGTGGTGACCAGCGCAGTTCGTTGGGCCCGTACCTCCGGGAGTGTTCCGGGCTGCAACTTAGCCTGCAGATCGGTGATCTACTACTCCATCCATGTCTTGACCACCTGAACTTCCTCCCTCGAGGCCTTCAATGCTGCGACCAACCTTTCAACCTTAGCTTGAGGGGTGGCTATGGCCGGGATTTCTATGGTAACTTCTGCGCAAAGTTGGTGAGTCATGTTTTCAAGCTCTATTTGCTTCGCGGTGGCAAGGCATACTTCAACGTTCTTTGCATCAATTTTATGTTCAGCCACTTCGAGCTATTGGTGCACTTGTTGGTCTCGATGGTGAATCTCTTGAAATACAGAGGTGTGGAGACCCTATAAGGCCTCATTAGGTAGCCTAGCTAAATTCAGCTGGACTTCTGTACTAGCCTAGACTTGGATTCCCAGGTCGAGTGGACTAATCACAAGGGTTGCACCAGGTAGACAGCAGAGGTGGCTTTCGTTTGTATCTAATGTTGCGCTACCGGTAGTTGAGGGTGTGCGTACCTGAGCCACACTGCTTTGTAATGTTTTTGTCTTCAGCTGCAGCGCACAAAGCTCAGCTTGTATTGTGTCGACTGCAACTTTCTGCTACTCCTCTAAGGCTACCCATCTGTCCTCTGCGGCCAGAGTGACCGCATCAACGATTTTTTCAAGGTCTCCGTCAGTCAATGTGATTGTCTCATCTCATTCCGTCCGCTGAAAGCGCTAATTCTTTCGGGGCCCTTTGACAGGCTCTCTTATTCCTTTCGTGCTGCGAGGGGAGGCAGGTCCTCCTGCATCCAGTCCTTTTGTACCCAGGTCTGGCTGTGAATCTACCTGAGTCTCTACCTTGGTGTCCTTCTCAAGGGTCTGATTTTGTTGTGCATCCTTTTGTGCAGTCGCGCCCGTGTATTTCCTGGTACTCTTACTTGGTCTTCCAGTATCCTTGAGGACAATAAGCGGGATTACTTTTGGTGTGCTGGTCCCTACAGAGCTCTTCGCGCCGATTTTGAAACTGATCTTCCAGTTAGGAGGCCAGAGCGCAATGACATTATCAATTTCTTTGTCTGCGACCATATAAGGGAGCAAGGTCCAGGTTTTGTCCTTGTGTGCTCAAATCTAGATGTTGTGCATGGTGACCTAGAATGCCACAATGCCTTTGTATTTGTCATATACTGCTGGAGACAACCATGGTCGGGAATTAATGGTTGCTACCAAACTACTCTAAAGAGGACTTAGAAGACTTGGTTATCCTTGAGACGTTGCACATCCTTTGAATCCCATAAGTTTGTATATCGGGCCCCTTCGCACATGTCAGGGGTGAGTTCTGGCAGGACCGATTCCTCTGGGGCCTCCTAGGCTATCAATGCAATGAGAAGTAGCAACCACGAATAACAGAATGTCCATCCCTGCTCCTAGGATTCGCGGACATTGGCCAAAAATTCATTATACAAATATTGCAACCAATTGAAACAGACCCCTTTCTCACACTGGCCTACGAGCTAAATTACATATGCAGGGACAGAGGTGACCTGACATTTCCGCATAATTTTATACGCCAACAACATGGTACCCAGCTGTGTAGTGGGATCACTGATGGATTTTATCATGAAGCTGCGAGAATTTTGCTCCACATGGTATTTTTGTCTCACATACTCAGCAGTTTCCCCTTCAAACTTTTTGCCAACATGCTCGAGACGGTTTGACCCCTCCATAGAAAGATCAGTGATTCGATCGATGAGCGCAACGTCAATAGAGATTCGATCCTTGATCCACAAACACCCATCATGGACCAGTGCAAACAACTGACGCACTAGATGGTCTATGACATTGTAATGGCTAAAATGCAACATCCTAAGTAAGTTAAGGAGCCTGGATCCTGCCACGCCGCGTACCCAGCTTACGGAGACAATTTTGATCCCATCATCCTCCTGAAATTGTTCCACATATAACTCGAGCGCCAATTCGAGGAGGGCCTCTAAATTGGCCAAGTCATGATCGTCAAATTTGATTTCATGAAGCTTTCCAAAATGCTCACCAATAACAGGGACCTTGCCCGGGGTCAACAACATCTGCAAGTAGGTGATCAGACCATGAAGGTTCTTCGGCGTGCGCATAGAGGGTCGGCATGGTCGAACGAAAGGAGGTAACCAATTGATGGGCTCTGCGGTCTGAACCTCTTCCTGCGCAACTCGTGCCCGGGGCGTCGCTCGCAGGGATTTTACATTTCGCAGGGAAGTACGAGGCTTCCCTCCAGCCCATTTTATGGGTTTTAGAGGCTTTCCTAAGCCCTGTGCTTTTTCCTCCCCCTTCTTCGTGACATGGGTGGAGAAAATTTCTTCAGGCTCAGACTCAATCTCCACCACTTCCTCAGTGCCTTGTTCCACTGAGATTACTGGTTCCGAAGGTTCAACAAGATTCATAGCCGTCATCCTGGCGCAAAAGACAAACTCGAGATTGCTACTATCAGAGGGAGTAGGTTACTCAGACATGAAAGAGACGTTATAGGCACAAAAATTCTGACAACACAAATTTTTTCAAGACAAATATGCCACGTATGAGCTATTCAAGCGATACGGAACCCTTTTCTGGCCTATCCTGCCATTTTTATAGCTTTAGCGAGTGCCCAACGGTAGGGTAAACGCTACTTGGAACTTATCATCAGGAAAACAGTAAAAAATCTCCAGATATCGCCTCATTAAATGCTGGCCGCCCTCTCCATCCAACGGTAATTTTTTCTTTTTACTCGATTTGACTGTTACAACGGCTAGTTTTCGCACCTTGGGTGCGCTCAGTGCATCCCTGTGCTTCTAGCACACCCCTGTGCATTGAGCATACCTCCTGCACTCCCAGTGCACCCACTGCGTTCTGAGTCTATTCCTTATAAATTTATTTCGACGTACTTCCCCGGGTTTCCAATCATGTGCCTTTATTTTGCATGGAGCATGGTACCTATTGCACTTACCTTCCATGGTGGGTCTAGCCCACTTCATACAGCTACTCCGGCGATATATTCATTTGATTCGATATGGTTTGAGTTGACTACCATTGATGTAGCCAGGTAGGATATCTTCGCGCAGGGTGGCTAATCGCACAGCTCCGCCATCTATGATTTCCTTATCTGTATAGGGCCCAAGCTAGTGTTGTCGAAACTTCCCTGGGTGTTTCAAAAACTGAATATCATATATCAGGACTAATTCGTCCTCTGTAAAGGCTTTTTGATGAATATGTCGATCGTGTCAGGCCTTATCGCATGCCTTTTATACCTGCTGATGGTAATTGGCAATGAAACGGTCTTCCTCCAAAGCCACAAGTTGTGCTAACTGCTCCTCCATAATATCAGACTCTGCCATGTTTGTGAGGGTTGCGATGTGCAGACTAGGAACAATATATTCCATGGGCATAACGGCCTCCTTACCATAAACCATCCTAAACGGTGTCTTCCCTGTCAACTTTTTGCAGGTGGTTCGGTAAGCCCATAGAACAGACGAAATGTGTATGTCCCAGTCGCTACGATTGGTGTTATAGACCTTATTTAGTGCATTCTCCAATACCTTATTAAAAGCTTCAACTGCGTCATTTTCCTGAGGATGATACGAAGTGCTTTTCGCATGATGGATCTAAAATTCTTCCATCAAGGTCTATATAGTTTCATTGACAAAGTGCGTACCTCTATCGCTCATCAGGTTTTTGGACATCCAAATATGGTCAAAATCTACTCAAATATGAAGTACGCAGCGGTATCTGCAGTGCAATCCTTCACTGCTTGTGCCTCGGCCCACTTAGTCACATAATCAGTAGCAGTTATACTGTAACGCGCACCTGTCTTTTTTTCGGGGGGGTTGATAGGGCCTATGAAATCAATGGCCCACTTGTCAAATGCTTGCAGGGCCATTTGTGGTTGGAGGGACATCTCATCTCTGCGGGATGGCCTTCTGATGTGTTGGCATGTGTCGCAGGCCCTACAATAGTCGTGAGAGTCACTATGCAGGGTAGGCCACCACAATCCAGCTCTTAAGACCTTCTGTCCTATGGCATTTCCTGCGTAGTGGCCTCCTACCACCCCATCATGGGCTTCTGCCAAGATAGCATGTCGCTTGTGTTCCAAAACGTACCTTCATCGCACTTGATCTGCTCCCATCTTATAGAGGTGACTTGCGATGATGGTAAAATCTGCAACACGGGTTACCAGTTCTTTCTTCTGCTGCACCGAATACCCCGCAGGTGCCATGCCTGTAGTTAGGAACTGAATAATGTTGGTGAAGTGCGCATCGACTACCTTAATAGCAAACATCTGCACATCAGGAAACCCTTCCTCTAGGTTAGTAGGTTCCTCACCAGTTTCAATTCGGGACAAGTGATTGGGCCCAGCATTCAACCTGCCTGGTTTAACAATGATTTCAAAGTCTTACTCCTGGAACAACAGAAGCCATCGACAGATTTTCCCCCCCAACACAGGCTTATTCACCAGGTACTTCAAAGCAAAATGATCTGTAAACATTTTGAAGTGTCTCTCTAACAGTTAATGCCAATACTTATGTAATGTGTAGACCATGGCCAATCCCACCCGCTCCTTGGTGGCATAGTTGTGCTCCGCACTCGAGAGTTTTCGACTAGCGAATGTAATTGGGTGATCAATGTCTCCCTTGCCAGGCTGTGTAAGGACCGCTCCTAGGGAAATTCCGGAAGCATCAACGTGGACATGAAATACTTTTTCCCAATCAGGGAAAATAAGGATAGATGCAGAGATCATATTTTATTTGAGGAGCTCAAAGCTCTTTTGACACTCGTCATCCCAAACTAATGAAACATCCTTCTTAAGCAGTTTTTCCAGAGGGGATGTGATGAGCGCATATCCCTAAATGAACTTTCTGTAGTAGCCCGTATGTCCGAGGATCAAACGTATCTGCTTCTCAGTCGTGGGGACTACCAGATTGATGATCATGACAACTTTAGCAGGGTCCAACATTAGCCTTTGTTGGCAAAATATATGTCTGAGTAAGATTCCGAAAGGCACACAGAAGAAACATTTCATGATATTCAGATAAATCTAGTGCTTCCAATAGGCATCCAACATCATGTGCAGGTTTGACACATGCATCTTTACTAAGCCAAAGACAGTCCAATCATCAAAGTATACCTACACAAATTTATGAATGAACTCTTTGAATACGGCAACTACTACCTGTGAGAAGATGGTAGGAGCATTTTAAAGCCCAAACGGCATGACCGCATACTGAAAGGATCCCCCTTCAGTGGCAAATGTGGTTTTTTTGCAATCTTCGGGTGCGATTTTGATCTGATGGTACCCAGAGAACCCATCGGTGAAGGAATATACCTCCTGGCCTCCTACGCTATCCAGGATCTCATCGGAGGATAGTGTAGGAAATTGATCATGTATGCATGCATCATTCAACTTGTGCAAATCTACGCAGATGTGGATTTCCCCCTTTGTCTTCTTTTCCTAAACCACCATAGGACTCACCCAGTCCGACTGTTCAACCAATTCGATGATACCTGCAGTGAGCATTTTATCGATTTCCTCCCTAACCTTCTGCCTATATTTAGGGTTCAATCGATAAGGGTGCTACTTTATCAGGCGCGCATCTGGTTTCAGAGTGATCCGCATAACCCCTAAGTCCCCTGTGATCCCCTTAAGCTCTGAAAACTTTGTCGGAAATAAGTCTTGATATTCCGTGAGCAGTTCCGCAATATTGCCTACTATCTCATCATCCCAGTAGTCCCAAATTTTAGCCAACTTGGGTTGATCTTCTGTACAATGTTAACTTCTCGTAGCTTCAGAGGTTTCGTAACATCCACAGTGTGTAAAATGGGTCCCGTAATTGCGCATTGCCCCTCTGATTCTGGGATCGAGACATTGCGTGGATCTTCATCGCACTCTTCTATGGTGATATTGCGACAATTGAAAATATCCTGCATTTTCATTTCCCATGTGGGTATTTCGCATGCTGCATAGGGGCTGGATTCACCAAATACAAAGGTATCGATATCTTACAGAGCTTCATCAAGCGCCTCCGATCCTCCTGTTAACTCGAATGTCCCCAAACATTCATCCTTTAAGGTTTCCCACTGGCAAGTGCATTGATGTAGCTCTGCATCTAGGTACCATGTGGTGGTAATTGGTCCCAAGGCATGAATAAACAAATGAACCCATTCTTCTGTAGTACGATCACACCATTTCTCCATCCAGGCGAACAAATGTTCGCGCGGATCCCCTAGACCAAGAAATATCTTGATGCGCATGTCGATTGGAGGCTCAAATTGTAGGACCATCATATCCCAACATTCCCCCCACTCCTAGAATTCCCCCTTATGCATGTCCCACTATCTTGCAAGCGTTGCACGCGGAGCTAGGTTAAGGGCCCATAGCCTTTGGTCTCTTGGAACCTCAGCTTCAAATGTCTGCAAAATTTCTTTTATAATGTCGGAACCATCAAATTAGGGTAGTTCTCTTACCTTGGAGGATATGCAATGGAAGTCCCTGGTGATTCGCAGGCAGCACAGCGCAGAGACATCATGCAGCCAATTTTTCCAATTTTCCATTTCCTCGTCGGAGTCAGAGAAGAATTCGCTATCTCTTTCCCAGCAAAGCACACCATCATTCGTAGGGTTGATACAGTCCTCGTCCCTCGCAGTTAACTTATAGATATGATCCACCTCTTCTTCCTCACACACTAGCTCCGTATACCTCTCTCCTTCTGTGGGATCTTGCGGTACTATCACCCGTGTTCCTTCACTTTCAAACACCATGCTCCTCTTTTTTAAATTGATAATACCGCCCATATCTATGGCCTAGTCCAATCCTAAGAGCGTAGGATAGGGGTCCGCATCTTCTACAATCTGAATGACCTCAAATTCATCCCAAACCTTGACCCCTGCGATGTCTACCACGATCTTTGACAATCTTCCTAACGATATGATATTCTGCTAATTAGCCATGCGCAGCTGGATAGTGGACCATTCTAACTTAGGTTCTCTCATTCGCTGCCAAGTTTTCTTAGGTAGTACGTTTACATCTGAGCCCAGGTCCAAAATAACCTTATCCATCTCATAGTCACCAATTTGTGCGGTTAACCACATCTCTCTACCCGTGCGTCTCTTATGCTTATATAGTTTGTATACGTCCTTAATTTACATAGTTTGGGTTGTTCTTTCTACGCAGTTGTCTATTAAATCTTGGAGGTTTTCTACAGCCTTTTGGTTGCGCAACAGCTTCATACATGCCCGCAGGAATGGTTTGACCTCATCATTTGTTTTGAGGTTTGCGGGGTTTGAGGTAGATGTCGCAGCCTTAGCGAAGTCTTGGCGAGTAGCGACAAAGGTTTCTTTTCCCTTCTGTAATTCCAAACCTTCTTGTTTAATGGCTGATTTTCGGATAAGTGGCTCTGCCTTAGCTTTCTCCGTAGCTCTTCCGGTGGCCATGCCACTGCGTGTTATCACATTGACACTTAGTCCTTCATCTCGAGGCTCCACTTTGACCCTTTGTACATTATGCATAGGTGTCTGCTGCTTCTCCTACATCTTGGCTATCAGAATCAGAAAATATTCGATCGCATGATCCATCTGTCTACAGTATCTGCAGGATTGTCTTACAGAGTTCATGCAATCCCTTGCAAAGTGCCCTATTTCTCCACATTTATAAAAAATCAGTCATCCTCTCCCCCTACTTGCGCTCCCACCTCGGCCTCCTGCTCTGCCCCTAGCTGGACAGCCACCTATGCCCGAGAGGGATCTTGGCAAGGACGGATCCGACTATACCCTATATATAGTCCCTCAATCTGTCATCAGATCGTACGTCCGACAGTTTTGTTCATCATGGCCTATAGATCTACAGAACCTGCACCATCGTTGCTTTATTTCTGGGACATATGCGGCAAGGCGGGGGTAGTGGTTGGTATTGTGCAGCCTAGCAACACGACAATCATCGCACCATAGCACTGGCCCACTTGGCCCTGCATCTTCCTTAGGACGCAATGGGCTGGGTCCCCCTGCCTTCACGTAGTCTGCTAACAAAGGACAATTATCTTTGGTGTGGCCATTCACCCTGCATTGTATGCACCATATTTTAGGGTTGGCCTCTGTTCCTCGCTCCTTTCACAGATTATAGATCTCCATGTGCATTGCTTCTAGTTGGCCTTGTATTTTTTGTACTCCCAACTGGGTATCATCCCTTGGCGCAGCCTCCAGCATCATGGCAATTTCCAAGGCCTTCTCCTGCGACTCAATGGCTTGATGACCCATTGGTATGCGCAGGTGGGGTAGTAACATAGAAATGAACCATTCCGTATGCTGTCTGTCATCATACATAAATCCTCCTTCTCTAATTACCTTCTTTAACCATTGGTCAGCCTCCCATACAGACTCGGTCGGTCCTTGCTTGAAATCTTTCAGATCGTTCATTATCTAAGAGTAGGACTTAGGCTTCTTAAACTGCTGCTTCAAGGCATTCTTAATCTCTTCGATGGTTGGGTTCGCATGCTGGTCAATGTATCCCATATACCAGTCCAAGGCCCTTCCTTCAAAGTCCAGGGATAATTGCGCCCTATTTACAACATCCCTAGCTACATTCTACACTGTCCATATCGATCCTACGACAAATCAGAACCGATCCATATCTTCATCCCCTACGCCCTTGAAGGTGGGTAGCTTCATGTGTGAGGCCATATCATCTTTCGATGGTGGTGGGGGTGAGTTCTTACCCCTATGAGGATTCGATGGTGGTGTAGACGGAGAGCTATGTGTAGCATAATTTCTTACTGGACTGTAGACAGATCGATCTCCTTCCTGGTTAGTTCTGTATTATTTACCATGCACATTGTGCCCTCACTTTGACCGAAGCTCATTCACTTTGTATGACTACACAAAATTCTCTTTTTGCACAATAAGATCTTAATTAGTAATGGTAGAGTGTTTAGAAACTTACCCCGGAAACCCTTGAAGAATATTCGTTCCGCCTCAGAGTAGGACACAAATTGATCAATCGCAAATTCTGTCACAAATCCTCCTATCACACTGTCCACCCAATGATATACCGTGCGAGTGATGGTGTTATCAATATTTTCTAACTGTTGAATCAGCTCTGGGGTCCACTGCATGACCTGTTCGTGCTTCCAACACTTCTAGAAATCTATGAGCCTTGCGAGCCACTCCTGAAGCTCAATTGCAAATGTCACAAAGAAAATTTCGTAGATTTCTGTGAAAATGTACTTATTCTTCCACTGCTCTGTGGTTATCTTTGCATTGTGATTCTCTCTTACTGTGAATTCCTTAATTTTCTTTTCAAACCACTCGTCAATCTCTTTCTTATCATATCTCCAATGTGTTCTTGGAATTACCCGATTTCTCTCTAAAAATGCTCTCAATCCCAGCAACGGAACCATTTGTTGACTCGAGGGGTCCTGACCCAGGTTCAGAGGTTAAGGTTTGCCAAAAAATCCCTATACTACTGGCCCTTTCAGCAGTGACCTGCTTGCACAGGCCAAAGTCTCACCTGAAGCAGTATGGGAGGGTGTTGGAACCAGGTTTCCGCACCCTGAGAGAGAGAGGGTATTCAAGCAGAGCTACGTTCCCATCTTATCAAGTTTTTTATTTAACATATCTAGTCACTAACTTATATCACAGAACTCAGATCTAATAATTACCTTCGCATCCACGTGTGTAATACCAATCTATCAGCACAACAACTATAATCGCAACAATTAACAAATCATAGATTCATATAACATAAACAAAGATTCTTTCACAGCTATCAAAGAGATACTTTCATAGCTTAATAATTCAACCCAAGTTCACATAAATCATAACAGAACAGACCTAGATCACATCAGATATCAACAGTACTTCACATATATATTAATACTAGAATCTTCTTACAATCCCAAAATACCGCCTGCGCACACAGCCAGCAGGGTCCGCACACAGCAAGACTGAGGAGCTCCACGCACACAGCCAGCAGGAGTCCTTCCCAAAAACCCAACCACATATCTAACAGTCCATCCTTAACATCGATGTCAATTATTTTCTGCCTATGACTCAAAAAGGTTCATCTATTTATATCGATTTAGCCTACGCATCCAATGGTCCGCAAACTGTGGTTTGCAGACTCTTGGTCTACCCTTGAACCGTTACAATGCATTAGGGAATTTGACCCACCCCAAAACCCCTGCGTTAGACTAAATATTACAAAAAATATACAAAAGTAGACAAAATTCGCAGCATGAAGAGACCCTGTTCCAACAGGTCGTATTACATTAATACTTGGCTACAGTTTGGTGTGTTTCCATACATCCCCTCGTAAATTTCAAGTTGGATTGTAATTCAGTGGCCATTTGATATACCTTTATTAATTTTTATGTTAGCAATTAATTTTGGGTTTTTCATAGGGTTTTATGGATTTTTTTTCTTGTGTTTTGTGCTTACATAAGTGGCGTTTTGATATTATTATTATTATTATTATTTGTTGGTACTAAAAATCATATTCAAGGCCTAACACATATTTCCACATGGTGAGGTTTGGGATTGTTTATCTGTGGTGGTTGGATATGATGGGGACATCTAATATCGCCACCATGGAGACATCTAACACCTTCATGCATTGTCTCATCTCCCTTAAGGTGGAGGTATTGATTCATGAATCATAGTTGGCTAAGTAACTTTTCGCACAAGGTCTTCATGGGCACATTTCCAACTCAATTCTTTCCAATTTTGGGGCTCCCATTAATATTGGACTTGTGGGGAGTTATTTCTCTCTGGGAGTTTATATACATAGACCTATGGTTCCCTCTCGCAATTTGAAATCTTTCAATGTGGATGTGGTGGTACAAGAGCTCAAATTTAGCATAGACATTTACTAGGTCGAGTTGTTGGATTATGACATCATGATTTGGTTAGCCAATGGTGTTATATGAATATGAATGACATCAAAATGTGGTCTTGGGTGGCCATACATTGGACCCCTATCATAAAATACACTACCCGCATCAAAATTTTGTTTAACAAGTGGTTTTGTATTCATCTCTTTCACTCAATGGATGCTGAAATGATATTGGGCACATCGTGGGTTCTTGGATGTAGTTACTTGGATCTTCAACACTGGTATGTTGGTTTTAATCCTTTGTCGAAGCTTTTTAGTAATAAATTCACCTGGCTTAAGCATTTGGGCCTCCCATTACATTTATGGACTAGGTTAGCACTGAATACCATTAGGAATACAATTGGGCATTTCATTTTCCTTGAGAACCAAAAAATTCTTGTCATGGACAAGCGCATCACCTAGACACTGGTCAAAATTGATTATTCAGGTGTTATTCTAGATGACCTAGATCTGTTATGGGATGAATATGTTCACCAAATGTGACATCTGATGGCTAAATGTCTGAGCCATTTTTGGGGTTTTGGTATTTCAAATTTACAAAAGGAGTGCTCATGGTCGGTTCATTGGTATGGGACATTAGGTGGCGGGTCAATTAAGACCAAGGAGCATGTTCATAGTTTTCCTACATTCTCAAGTAAATCTATACTCCATGATTATTTTCCTTTGGTAGTACATACTAGTGGTTCTAAATATTATATACATTCTTCTGTGGATATATATTTATATGTTAATATTTTTCACCATAATCCATTTGAAAACCCTTTGTTTTGGGAAAAAAACTATAGGGTTTCTTCTCTTTTCATCTATATTCCTATATTACAGTCTCGCTTTGGTTCACCTATTTCTCTGGGTATGGCGGTCCCTATGGCTGACCATGTCACCCCTTCTTGCTATTTACACAAACCCCCAATAACTCGATCTCCAATCTCTCGACTTGGTACATCTCTGGGGAATTCTCACCGAAAAACTCTATTAGTAGTGACCTAGAATTTTTACAACACATTTCAGATCTTGAAATGTTTCCCTTATTGTATTCACTCATATTTGTATCCAACTAATGTAAGTTCCATTAGCCCTAATTCACATCCAAATGTGACTATCTAGAGGAAGCAGCAAGGTCGGCAGAACTTTTGCACTCCTGTGCCAACTGAACATATTGGGAAGTCATTAGACTTCCAAGAGGGTTCAACATATTTGCATGCACCATCTGGGGATCTTGATACGCAAGCTCCTAGAGAGATATCACCCAACTTGGCTTGTATCACATAAATATTTATGTCTATGAACATAAGGGGCTTTGAGGATGGCTTGAAATGGAATTCCCTCCAATACTTGATCAATGTACATAGGCCATTTTTCATCTTATTATAGGAGACCATGGCTCTTGTATGTAGGGCTCAACCACATTTCTTAAATATGTGTCATGGTTGGAATATTTTCTTGATTGATGCTCATAAAATTTTTGGGGGTTTGGTTGCATTGTGGAATTATTTGGTCGTAAATTTTGTGGCCTTTAAATGCATTGTAAGTATACTACTCTCTGGTTACCATAGAGGATCAAGGGAATTCTTCCATATATTAAATTTTTATGCATCTTATGGATCTAGGCAGGAATTCTAGTGTCGTTTGGGGATTAAAACATATTAAATATAGGATCTCTTATCTTGGAGGGCGAAATCAATCTGACATTGGCGGTTGAGAAGGGTTAGGGTACAAATTGCAGGATTGTTCTACTGGGTGGATACTGTAAGGAACCTTTTGAAAATAATCACCTTGTGGATATTTTTTCGAATCCACTTTTACCCACATGGAAGAATGGAATATTAGGAGTAGATTGGATTGCTAAAATACTAGACATATTCTTATTGCGGGAGAACCTGGTGGAGTGATTGTGGGTGATTTTATTATGGGTCATTCCAACGATGATATCAGACCATGATACCATTTTTATCCAATGGTGTGGTGATAAGGAATGGAAGGGTCTTCCCTTCAAATTTAACCATACATGGTTGAATGACAATGAATTTGGTGAGATGGTCTAGTTGACGTAGGTCATGGCTAGTAATCACTCTATGTCATCTTATATGGATGAGATCCCCTGGAAATTATTGATATTAAAAAAGGAGTTGTGCAATTGGGTAGGGAGGAAGAAGAGAAAAAATATTGAAGATTTGTGTGTTATTGATAAAATAATTTCTATACTATTTGATCCACTTGGCACTGATTATTTCTTGGATGCACATAAAAAGGAGTTACTAGATCTAGAAGCTCGTAAGCAGGTAATATTGAAGGAACAAGAGGAAGAGTAGTTACTCAAAATTTTTGCGATATGGATTAAGGGTGTAGATAATATAAATAAATAAATATATATATATATATATATTTCATAACTTTGCTACACAACGATGATGAAAAAATACTAGGTTTGGGAGCTTTAGGATGGTGAGGGGAGATATATTTATATATATTTCATAACTTTGCTACACAAAGACAATGAAAAAATACTAGGTTTGGGAGCTTTAGGATGGTGAGGGGATATATATTTCCACACAAAAATATCTTCAAAAGGAGGTTGCTCATCACTTTAGTAATTCATACAATGTCAGGGTGGATGTGGATACCGACAATCAACTCAAGGTCATTCAAATGTATCCTAGAATGTTTCATGATGTTGAAAATGAATCTATTAATAGGTCCATATCGCATGAAGAATTTGTTGTTGCATTAAATCCATTCACCAAGGACAAAATCCTAGGCCTGGATAGGTGGACTGTGGAGATTTTATATTCTTCATGGATATCACGGGACCAAAATTACTACTGCTAGTTGAGGACGCTTGGAAAACTAGTAATATTTCGGGTGTTATTAATTCAAATTTTATCACATTAATTCCTAAAGTATCTAGGCCTGCATCATTTATATATTTTAGACCTATATCACTCTGCAACATCACATATAAATTAATCTCAAATGTTATTGCAAATCATAAAAAAGAGACTTTGTCGAAACACATTTCTTCGAAATAGTTTGGTTTCTTAAAGCATCAACATATTCAAGACATTGTGGAAATTTCACAAGAGGGCATGTATAATATCAAGACCAAATCTAGGGAGGTTGTGATTATAAAAATTGATTTGATCAAATATTTCAATTGTATAGATTGGGGCTTTCTAAGGATGGTCTTACACAAGATTGGCCTTTCTAATTTGTTGGTTATAGGTTTCATGGCATGTGTTGCTACTACAAATTTCATTGTGTTAATAAATGGGATGTCATCTCATTTATTCATGGTAACGCAGGGATTAAGAAAGGGTTTTTCACTATCTCCACTATTATTTACTCTGATGATTGATGGTTTGAGCAGGATGATATGTGAAATTCGTAATTGTGGGTCTTTCTGAGGCATTAGGATTGAAAAAAATACCTCTATCACACATATGATATTTGTGGATGATGTTCTCGTTTGAGGAATGGAGGTACCTACACCATATTGTTTTGAATTTTTTTGATGATTTAGGATTGTACATGAAAAATATAAGTCAATATTGATTGATGGGGAAAAGGGGGAAATTTTTGTTATGGAAATTGCAAATACTTATAGGGTGGAAAAGACCCACTTGGATGGGGGTTTCAAATATCTCAAATTTCATATTAAACCAAACAATTATGGTATTAAATATTGGTGTTGAATGATAGACAAATTTGAGCACAAACGTACTACTTGGACACATAGATGGTTGAATCTTGATGGTAGATTTATCCTTGTTCAATCGGTCCTATAGAGTATAGTTGTGTTCCAAATGCACATATATTTAATGCCCAATAATATCATCAAGAATATTAATTCTTGTATTTCAAATTTTATATGGGAAAGGACTAGGGATTTCCATAAAATCCATCTTGTTCAACTGGAGGAAATGTCTAAGTGTCATGAGAAAGGAGGATGGGGGATACTGGACATTGAAAAATTTGGACGATAATTACTAGTGAAGTGTATGCAGCGCACAATAAATGGAAATGGAATCTAGCAGAGGATTATCAGAGTGAAATATATGAAATATATATATTTTCTGGAGTGGTTAAAGGATGGGGCTCGAGTACCTTTATCGATCTCATATATTTGGAATAGTATGAAAAAAGTGAAGCAATGGTTAATAGGGAATATGAAATGGGAGATTGGTGTTGGTACTCATGTTGAGGTTGGTCTTGATCTTATTAAAGTATTTGATGGAAATCATTCACTATCAGTCCCTCTTATTAGATACATCCATAATTTGGGTATATACTACCTAAATTAGATTCAGGTAAATGAACATAAAAGACTATATTCTACTCTAATGAGATCTTGGGATCTGGGTATATATGAAGATCTAGAGGTGGATTAGGAAAAGTATATTATTGATCTTCATATGGTTGGTATTGTTGGTATCCCGTGTTTTGACAGTTTGGCAAATCAAAAGACAAGGCAACATCAGAACCAATCTTTAGAGTTCCAGGATCTAGTCCTCCTGTTCTCAGAGAGGGATCTCTCAAATATTTGTTTGCAAAGGTTTATCTTGTTTGCTTTGGTTATGGATTTTTAGACTAGTTATTACGTGCAAATGTTTGTTTGGTTGGGTTGAGTTGATACAACAGAATATGAAAGGTCTAGGAAAGATAGACAGAAAGAGGAAATATCCGGTTCATTGGGCAATGGAGTCAAAATAAGGTCATGATAAACTCTTCAAGGGATATGGGATATCAAAGGGCAAATCTAACTTGGCCACAAGATCCTTTGTTTTGGAATGAGATGGACATTAATGATTTGGAAAAAGAAAATTAATTCTCAACAAAGGGAACTTGAGAAACATGACTTAACAATAAAGAGATATTTGATAGACAAGGCTAACCATAAATTCTACAAACATTCTTTAAGCAAATAATGATTTCAAGACAACTTCTAAAATGAAATCTAAGATTCGGGGAACACCCTATTTCCTCTAAGATCTTATTTTAAAGGATTTAGAAAACATAAAAGATTCACTGATAGTTGCATTCATAGAAGAGGGAACACCTAAATAACATCTGTGTTTGCAACTATAAAGACCTTCAAAACAACTATTTAAGCAGGGGCAAAGGGTAAGATCAAAACCGACCTCTTTGGTTAACTTAAGACAATGGTACTTCGAAGGGAGATTTCAATAACGGCTTTCAAGTGATGGGAGACAAGCAGGGAGAACCATAACATGCTGAAACCAACTATTTGAGCTATCAAGGAAATAAACGAGCATGAAGACTAAAGAGAAGTTTTAAAGCCTCTAAAATACTTCAGCAGAAGAAAACATAAAACAGTGAAGGGTGGACAGGTCTAAGGTGCTTCCAGGAGTCATTTCTTAGCCTAAAACTTTCAGCCTACTGTAGTAAGAAATTATGGAACATAATGAAAACAAGGAAAAAACATTTAACAATTCAGAGCACTTCACCAACAGCCAAGCTCATGGATCAAATGATAGAGCCTTCTCAGGAACAGACATGCAACGGCATCATCAAGACATCCAAAACTCCAAATTATTTTCAACTTCAACCGACTTGTATATTTATTTCAGAGAGTTTCGATATTACAACTTGTGATCAAACAGCAACCAACCTTCTCATCTTATGCAGAAGTACTTATAGGAAGATGAGGAGGTGAGAACTAACAAAAATATCTCGTGAACCATTAATACAGATTAAATGACTTCTCGGTCTCTTGAGGGGTTCGATGGAGAAGTGTACAGGTGGATCACTGTATTAATGTTTTACAATTAATATCAAAGCTCGGCGGGAGCTTTATTTTACTTTGAGGCTCTATGTTCCGTCCGAAGTAACTCTGCAGCTATTTTCTATTACACTCCTTTGGCAGAATTAACTTCCTAGTAGCGCTGGAGGCAGATATTCCCTGAATCAATAACTTCGGCCTCTGTTTGAAAGGTTTGAGGCAACAGGTGGCTCTTTGTAGTAGCTGAGGAATCAATTCGCCTCAGTTGAAGCGGTGGAAATCTTTCTGTCATCAAAACATTTATGATTTTCTTTTAAACTGTGTTTTGAGTTGGGGATTAGGCTTATGATAACGGTCTTAGCCGTAATCCCCATAAAAACCGTCTTCAGTCTTCATCTGCTGTGTTCTGTCTTCAAACTGATACTCTTTAACTGTTTTTTGAATTAATACAGTGTCTTGTCGATGTGCAGGCCGCACTGGGCTTTTCGGCATCAATGCTCATGAAACATTGACAAATCATTGAATCCAACCGTGTGAATGGTTCTCTTTAACAGGTCGAAGGCGCAGGAAACGTCTTTCCAAACCCTCGGCTTTCTTTCATTATACAATGGAAAACCATTAAAACACCTGCAAAACACAAAAATAGTTAAGAAATCCTGTGGAAATAGGTTTAAACTGCTTCAGATGGCGGGGGAGGAGCGTAGCCATCGGATGAAGGCAACCAACGGTGGAGATTTGCATAGAAAGGAAAAAAGGAGAGCAGGGAGATGAACAAGTCGGAGTAGTTTTGGACCGTCCGATCTGGACACGTGGACGGTCCAAATTCAATCGAAGGGTCTCAATCGGAGGTGGCAGAAAAGGGGATGCGATTGAAAATAAAACTTCGATGCGATTGCGCAATCGGGAGGGGAGAAGGCAATTAAGCGCTGTCCGTCGATCTGTAGATCAGATCGACGGCGGAGAGTGAATCGGGGGATGGCCGATCGGGGGAACAGATATAAAGTATGCGATTGGAAACATTGCGATTTGAAACATTCCGATCGAAACATTCCGATTGAAACATTCCGATGGGAACATTTCGATTGGGCGATAACCGTTCGATTGGGTCTAGACCGACGGTCTAGATCCTTTGTTTTCTTGCACCGGCGGGACCCTTGTACTTCGTAAGAAACCCATAAATTTCAATAAAAACCAAGGTTTTGAGTGAAATGGGCGGAATGTATATATGATAGGGTGGCGCCCGATTGCGGGGCCACTGGGTGTATGGAGTGCCATGGGCCCGGGCTTTATATAACTAGGGCCAATCGTAATCGAAACATTCGGGCCCTGTCTTTTTGATCAACCCATTTTAAATTCTTCGATCGTGATTGCGCGATCGGTCTTTTTGATCAACCCATTTTATTTAAACACGTGATTTTAAGTTTTTAACTTTAAAACTTCGGAAAGTGGGTTTTTGGGTTTACAAAGGAAAATATTGATCAGAAAGGGATTTTTCAATAGTTAAGCGCCTGATTGCGGGCCCACGGGTATATGAAATAACAATATGATCTGCGGTTTATGACAAAGGGGCTGATCGCAATCGATATTTTGAAATGGTTCACAAACATGCACACTTGAATCTTTTCGATTCGATTAGCGCTTCATGGGTTTGACGCTTGGTTTTTATGATGAGGGCGTATTGGGGAAGTGGTTTAGGGCTTAGCCCAAGGGGCTTAGGTCCATAAAAAGACTTGTATTTTTATGATTTTTCACGGTTTTTTTAATGGAAACAAAGGGTGCCGAAAGGGTTAAAAAGTGAGTTTTTAACCATGGGAAGGGTGATTTATGAAGGGAAGAAAGGAAAAGATGAATAATAGAGGAAAAATATGGAAAAAAGGGAAAGGAAAAGAAGGTTAATTTCGAGTGGGAGAAAGGGAAAAGGGATGGTTTTGCAGCAGTTTCTTCTTTGTATTTCAGCAGAAATTTCAGAGTATGAGATGAGAATAGCAATGAGGATTTTGGACAGAGGCATGAGGCCTACAAGGAGTCTTCAAGAGCCAACAATTTTTAGTGATAAAATTTGTTCCTTGGAGGCTCAAAAAGATCTTAGCCACCTTTGGGTATAACAAAATATTATAGGTGGCTAACAGGTATTACATTGACTCATACAGATGATATATTCACTTTGAAGGGAAAACTACTACATGGAGAGATCTCAATATCCAAGGTTTATAAGTATTTCTCCTTTACCAAGTCGCTATGTGAGAGTAATGGATGGTTGTGTACAATTTGGAAGTGGAATCTTCCACTCAAACTTAATTTTTTTGGATGAATTGCTTGGTGGAAACGCATACTTACCTAGGACAACATGTGTCACCATGGATACAATGTCCCTGGAAGATGTGTATTCTATATGGTGGAGGAAGAGGACGCATTTCACTTATTCCATAGTTGTCCAAATGTGATCTCCATTTGGTTAGGTGTATTGCATATCTTAAACTTGATTGTTGATTGGATCTCTACATCTATTGAGGTTTTCTTCTAGGATTAGATGTTATTAAACATTGAATTTCGTTCACTACATTTATATATTTTTTGGGGCATACGGAGATCAAGGAATGTCTACATATTTGAAAACATAACATTGGGAATTAAGCACACTTTCCTAAAGATATGTGCATATTTCAATGAATCAATGCTTGCGGACATAAAGGGACCTTCAAGGCACATCCATTACATTGATATTTGGAACATATTTCTTGTTGGATTCTTCGATGGAGCGTCTAGTATGAATTTGTGTGGCAGTGGGGCTTACATTGTTATTAGGCCTGGACTTTATTATCACTTTTGTTGGAATAGTGGGTGGGGATCAAATACCTAGGCAGATATCATTGCCTTTTGCGGGGTACTATTTTGTGCACATTGGTTATCCATTTAGACATTAGTTTTCTTTGGGGACTCGAAGGATATAATTGTTTGCGCAATGGATCTGACCACTTTTTAGCCCCCTATGCTCACAATTTGGATGAAAAGAATCAAGTCAATGATGGGACTACTTCAAAGGGTGACTTTCTCACACATTTATAGAGAACAAAATGGTGTGGTAGACACATTATCCAAAGTGGGACATAGATATCAGCTTGGGGAGATAATATATTCAACATTCCAAGATGATTACATGTTCAGGACGGATAAAATATATTTCAATTTATTTTCCTTTTCTATGAGGTATACTTGACTGGCTTATACTTATTTGGACCTTATGTATGTGCACATATGTCACTGACATAATTAAAGGGAAGTTTTGACTCTATTTTCGTTACTGATAATAACGGTCATGTAACATGTTTTTTTTAAAGATAGGAAACTATTAGTATACTAAATGCATATTTTGATAATGTTTACTTGTTTTCGACTATTTACCTTTGTGGGTAGTCATCTTATGATGACTATGGGTGAGTTGGAATATGTAAACAAACTCTTTTATATAATATAAAAGACTGTTGTTTTTTCTTCTTGAAAAAAGTGTTTTATAAATAAATAAAATAATATTAAATAATATTGAATCTAGAAACCGCAATAAAAGATGTTTACGAGATCTTGGTTATTCCATTAATATTACCATAATTTTCTTTTTTCACATTATTTATCAACCAATACTTAATCCAAGTCATAAGGTTGTTGATTAATAGTTAAATCACATACTCATTAGGTTTTCATAATTAACTGATATATATATGTCTATCAAAATAAAAATTATTGACATAAAAAATATTAATAGCTAACTATATATAAATATAATTAAAATTTATATAAATTATATATATATATAATTGACAAATATATGTTGAAATTATTATATATTAAATCTAAATCTAAATAAAATATTAACATTAATTAAATAAATAAATACATATATATATAATATTTAAAATTTAAATAATATAACATTGTACATGAGCACAGTTGTAAGTAGACCATTTGAAAATGAAATGGAATATGGAAAAATTGATATATATAATATAAAACAAATATAACATTGTACATAAGTGTACATGAGGACGGTAGTAACTAGACAATTTGAAAATGAGATGGAATAGGGAACTGATATATATAATATAAAACAAGTTTAGGGATACATGCAATAGGGAAAATGTGATAATTATAGTGGATGCTGAATATAAATCTTAGAAATAAGTTTGTTTATTGGTAGTAGCATCAAGGAGTTCTGTTATGAGTTTACTTTTTGTTGTGGTTATTTTATTTAGAGAAGTTTAGGGAGAATAGTAAGAATCATGTAGTCAATCAATGATTTATTGTTTTTTTGGTTTATTGTATAGTGTTTAATATTTTTCAAAAATTATTGGTTTATTGTATAGTGTTTAATAATTTTCAGAAGGTTATTGGTTTATGGCATAATGTTTAATATTTTTTTTGAAGTAAAGTTTTCAAACAAGAATAAACTTTGAGGTGAGATTATTTTTTTCTTAGAAATTAAATGTTTGATCTTGTCAACAAGTGTTAAGAAAAAAAAAATTGGAGGTTTAAAATGGGTTTTATAAGGAAAATAATAAAATAATAATTAAAATAATAGTTATGAATTTTTAAAAGAAAAAAATAAAACTATTTTTTTATCGTATTTTTTACTTATCTTGTTATAAGTTTACTTAAATCTCTAATGTACACACTCGTTAGATGCATAATTAAATTCCACATCTAACAAGTATCTACTTTGCATACGTTTAATTCGAATGACATTGAAAAAAAATGAAAATACATGAAAAATTTGTTATTGGATGCAAAATTAAATTTCACATCCAATGAGTACCCACTTTGCATACTTTTTAGTAGAACCACACTAAAAAAAAATGAAAATACATGAAAAAATATGTTTGAATTAAACTTGTTGGATGCAAAATTAAATTTCATATCCAACGAGTACCCACTCCACATCTTTTAAATAGACCCACGCCAAAATAAATTGAAAATAATATATATATTAAGATGATTTTTTTGAAAAGAACTATGTTTATGAATTTACTTTATTCAATGTATGGGGTGGACACTCCACCTACTATCAAATATATTTGAAAGCTTTGAGATAATTAGTTAAGTCTCCACCCAAAACGTTGGACAACCAAATCTACAAACATAATTATTTTCCAAAAATTCATCTATAAACATGAATAATATAATATAATTAAATAAAAAATTAATATAATATGTGAACTTCCTTTAAAAAAAATAATAAGTAAGTTCAACTTATGATATAATATATCATATACAATATTATGTACGTGATATATATGTCATGTGAATATGATATAATATATTATATGCAATGCCAGATTAGAAAATACACATAAATACTTTGTCTACTTATATAAAATTTGTACACTTGTCACTTTATTATTTGAATTTTAAATATATAATTTGAATTTTGTAGTGATTTGATAGGATTATTTTATTTTCTATTTAAAAATAAAATATCATAAGTTGTTTTTTTATGAATTATATTATAATATATTTTATAATTAATTTATGAGTATTTTTTTACATTATGTTTATTTTTCTTATAACTCGTCCATAATTAATTATGGGTTTTTATACACCATTTATAACTTATAATTTGATAAATAAATATTATTAACTCAAATAATGTTAATTAATTCCAATGAATGACATTTATCTTCTAAATGTAATAGTTTCTTGTAGAGTTAATTTTGAAGGCAAATTTTTTGTTTTGACATTCATTTTACACCTCAAAATTCCCCTAATTTAAAGTTATTTAATAGTTATTTTAGATATATGGAAACTCTTAAATACTTATTTAGTATTGAATTGGCATTCTCTTAGCATCTATTAATAGGTGAGATGTCACTACACATTGCTATAAAAAATGTTGTGTGTATCCTATTTAATGGCCATTTTGACTTTGCTATTTTGCAGGATGCAACATACGACAATTTTGGGAGAATTGAACCATGATGGGGCATTACTACCCTCATTGACCAATCAATCAAGCCCTTTATGACGTTATTTTAAAAATATTAACTCATAAATGCATTATAAATATTTGTTTAAGTTGAAATCAAACCTTTAAAAAATGTGTCAAACAAAAATATATTAAAAAAAAAACTATAGTCACCTACTACTCTTAACATTCCTTTTCCAAATCTATTACCGTCGTCCTTTCTGTAAAACAAAGGGTTTCAGCTGCGGCTCCGTCTTGGAGTCAAACTCCACCTCTTTGGACCGCCACTGATTTTGATAGGACAAAGATATCGAGGGTTCTCTCTGGTGATTCTGCCGCTTCAGAGAGTGCCCAAACAAGTTTATGTCTCCACAGCAAAACGACGATTAGCAACTGGAAAGGGGATGTTTTAGAATGCCATGCCCACAGGGAATATGGGTTCCGAGCGGGTGGGCCTTCAGACTCCACCTCTTCCGTTTGCAAGAAGCGGTCTTACTTCCCGAACCTGCTAGATCAAAACGCTGAAGCACCTGCTTTTCATATCCAAGTCACTCTCCTTTCTAGAAAAACATTGTTGCTTTGGGTGCATGCTACAGATCTAGTGCAGGATCTTTCACGCAAACTTGAACACAGGTTGGGGATTCCTTCCTCTCACCAGAGATTGTTGTATCAAGGTAAACAGCTAGAGGATCTTTTTCCCCTCTCCTTTTATTGTATTGAAAGAAATGCTTCTATTGTATTTACTCTTCGTCTAAGAGGACGGGCATTCGGGCAGACCTCCTCTACTCCTCCTTTCTCATACAAAGATGCAGTTCATAAGGATGCAGCCCGCCCACATACTTCTTCAAAGGCCGCTCAACCCTCTATGGCTCCCAAACCATTTTTGGTGGATAAATTGGAGGAAGTTCCTTCTATTGAACTCTCTCATCCTGCGCTTGCCGATCATTATCAAACATTTGCAGAAACCGCAATCATATGTAGATTCAATGGCCTATGGCCTACAACAGTAGATTTATACCAATGGATTCACTCCAACTGGACTACTAAATGCAGGATCTTCTTATGCTCCAAAGGCTTCTTCATTGTGGCTTTTGCCGTAAGTGAAGATTACCAGAAAGCCTTAACGGGAGGCCCTTGGTTCTGGGGCTCGGATGGGCTTTTCCTCACCCCTTGGTTTCCAGATTTCGACCCCTCTACAACAGTCATCACCAAAATACCCATCTGGGTTAGACTCCCTAACCTTCCAGCACATCTATGGCATCTATCGGTTTTTTTAAGCATTGGAGACACCTTAGGCCGCTATCTCGCTACAAATACCTCAAGAAGGGAGAATGGACTCTACACCTACGACAGATTATGCGCAGAAATAGACATCAGCAAAGGTCTACCGGATCAGATCAACCTCAAAATTGGGAACTTCCACTAGACACAAACCTTGGACTACGAAAATACGGCCTTCCGATGTCGCCATTGTCATCAAATAGGGCATCTCCAAAATGCTTGCACTCAGTTCCCCAACAAAAAGATGAATCCCAATCGCAAATCCAAATCTAAGAACTGTAATTCTTGTGTTCCTCCCCCCCCTTTGGAAGACACAGACTCCTCCATTTCGGATGAGGAGGAAATTGATGCTGATGGGGAGAATGTTGGGACTTCGATGGACGCACCCACTGCCAGTCCTACGGATCCCTCAGCCCCTCCATTCATCCATAAACGCTCACATGTGTCTTCGTCCTCCGACTCTGATAAGGATATTCCGCCCTTAGTGCAGAATAGTCTTCAACTGGTCTCGGCCCAGCCAGGTTCCACTGATTGGGTCAAAGTAAGCAAGAAAAAAGGGAAAAAATGTCGGTTGGAAGTATCCACCCATTCTAGGTAGATACCTCTGTCCAGGTCTCGTACTTTCTGCTTCCTTGTTATCTTGTTGCTCTTTCCTTAGCTGTTATTCTGGGGCGGGGTTGATAGCCTTTCTCCTCCGGCTCCCCTGCTTCTCTGCTTCGCTTGCATGCAAGCGCTGATTGTACCATATGTTTTCTCTTAATAGAATTAGCATTATTCAGAAGAAGAAGAAAAAAAAACATTCCTTTTCCAAATACCACCTACTACGAAAGCTCCTCTACAAAAACATGATTCAAACAAATATGAGCAATTTATTTATCTTCTATGATAGATATGCAAGTATGTCCAAAATAACCTTACTAAATAAAACAAAAATATAGGCACTGACATGGTCTAAATCATGTTCCTCATAAACTCAAAATTGGCAATAATATATGACTCTATTTGCAAAAAGAATATTTCAAGGTTGCTCAATGGATATTCAAACCCCATTGGTCTAGTCCATACACCACCAAAAAACTAGTGGGAGGAAATGGTTTGTTCTTAACCATCTGCATTATCTTCATATGCCTCCCTTTTTTAATGATGAAATTTTTAAAATTTACTCAGTACAAGACCTTGTGTCAAGTCTTTGTGGCCTCTCAACCTACTAATATAAATATTGAGAATTTAGCAACTTGACTAATTGATTCCATCATTTATGAATAGGTTAAGTGAATTTAATGATATGAAATTTCTTTATTTTATATATTGGAAGGTAAACAACACTGATGCAGCCTCAGCTGCATTTACCCACAGTCTACACAGATAAAATGTGGTTTTAAATTAATAACCTCAAATAAATCCCAGGCAGGGAAAAAATTGATAAGCGGAAGTTATTTCGCTTACATAACCTATGGTTATAAACCATAGACCAAAAGCCATTTCATGTTATTCGAATCAATATTCGACTTTGCATTAAAACCCAAAATATGATGGCCCACAGCTTTAATAAACTCGCCTTTCTTCCACCCTAGATATTCGCTTGTGATCCACTATTGACTTTGGTTAAAAACCCAAAGCAAATCTTCGGGCTCGCAGTATACAACTCGCCTTATAGGATGTGTATCCATAATCCGATTTTGGTTAAATAAATGCGAAGATACCAATTAAAATAAACTTTGGAGACACACCTTAATACTTACCAACATAATATATTTGGACCATGCTTAACACTCCATACTTTGGTTTAAAACCCAAAGTATCAACATAATGTTTTATTCGGGTCCCACACCTTTCCAACTTACCTATTCATTTTCACAATCCAATCTCCATTGTCCATTTTAATGCTCCAAATCCGACGGACAGTGCTTGATATCACACTCCAATTCAACGTTTCCTTTTAACACCATTGGTCCATACCTTCGTTAACCTCTGCGCTAACTCCGAGTGCAAGCACCGTCAGATCTTCGATGGTTATGATCGGATGGATATCGCATCCATTTAACTCCAATGCTTTATTGCTCCAAAGCAATGCGAAATCGGCAGTATTCCACTACTACGTGTCACATTCTTACTCGATCTCGTTCAATTTCAATAAAACTACTTACCACTCTAAGACTATGCGAAAACCACTAGTTGGTTTTTCAAAACCACTTCACAGTTCCATGCGCATAGTTCCACATCGCATCATTCTGATTCGTGTTTTCACTTTCTATTCATGATTCACTGCGCCATTACTTTGTGTTTTCCATCTTTGTTAAATTTATGAATTCAAATAGGCCAGGGTTCCATTCAATCTTCAAACCCTCTCCGACATTCAGACAATGCATGGCTTATTCATCTTCTGAGGTTCACATCCATCGTTTATAAATACAATAAACCCTCAAAATTGACTTCAAATCGTTTATAAATACAATAACCCCTCAAATTTGACTTCAACACCCGGACCTCACTTCACTGTGTATACACAACAGAATGTGTGATTTCGCCTTGATTACCTTATACGATGTCAACTCCAATTGGGAAATACATCTAGGCAATTTTATGCCTCAATTTAGAAGTCCAAGTAATTTCTTTAATAGCATCGATCCATTCTGTGATCGATGCTAATTTTCTCAATCACACAGAATTCAATAAATGAACATTCACCCTCAAACCACACAATCTCTTAAAAATGTAGCTTGAATATAAAATGACAAAATTCCCTGTTCCTATCAATTTCACTTACACACAATATACACTCAAAACACAAACTCAGAAATTGAGTTTTTTGTATTAATCCAATATTTACATAGGAATTCTTCCTCTGGCCTGATCTTTTGTATCAGTGGCCTTTTCCCTATTCTACTCGTAGGCTTACAATTCAAACTCTACCTCTCTATCTTTGTTCTACCTTGAAATCTATATCTATATGTCTTTTAGGCTTACAATTTATATAAAAGGTTCTGAAACTATTTTTGGTTTCAGTTCCTCCATCTTCTCAACAAAATCCTAAATATCCTCTAAGTCCTCACTTGACTCAACTAATCCCTAAGGATCCTCTTTCATCCTAAAATCATGAACTAATTCTAATTTCGGATTTATAATTATTTTCTAAATCTCTCAATCCCTATACACTCTCAAATAGCCTAATTCTCTCATGTTCTCCAAAATTTGAGAACAATTACAAAATTCCTCACAATATTTAATTAATTCTCATTAAAATCACTCAAATCATTACATAAGAAACCAACTCCCTTGAAAACACAAAACCCCTAAGTCTATTAAAATACAAGGAATTTTATTGAGCCTAATGCCCTTGCATCAGACTCCCAAGGTAAAAAATAATCATGATCTCCTGATCATGTGCTTTTAATCTTTGCCTCTTGGATCCCATACTCTGTTTTGTTGTTGTCCAATAGCTGCATTATTCTTCAACTGCACTTTTCCAGGCTTCCATACTTTATTCTGTATCTTGCCATTAACTATGCTTTCACATTATGTTCTTGTTTTTCCTTTGCTGTTGTTACTTTTCTTTCTTGTTGCTATCTTCTTCTGAGACACCTTCATTATCAACCTCCTTAGGTTTTCAATCTCTATGTACAATTTATCTTTTGTCTGGAAATTACTCTGCCTTTTGTTGCTGCTTTCAAATTCTGTTGCTTTTATTGCTGCATATGTTGCCTTTGTTGCTTTTGTTGTTATAGATGTTGCTGACAATACTATTTCCTTTGTTGCTACCTCCCAAACTTCCTGAATATATCTTAAGATATCTCCCTCTGCAACATTCTTCTTCTGCTCACTACCTACAAATTCACCTTTAAAAAATAAATTAAATTCTCTAACATTTTTCATTTGTTGTCCTTATTTTCCTACATAATTAACACATGAATTATCAGTATTAAAAATACAAGGTTTCAATGCCTCTTTCTCCTCTGGAAACATTTCAGTATCCTTCTTTGATTTTTCTTCCAAATCCTTTGTCAGCACATCAGCATGCTGATTTAAATTCTCCATGAGACTGTCAACTAGTCTCTCCTGCTTATCATTTGTTTTAAGAATGTTTCTCTGCTTTGGTTCACAATAATGAACTTCTTCAATTTGCTGAATCATTCTTACATCCTTATCCTCTGTTTTCTGACTGTCATTCATGACAATTTCTTTGTCTTTCACATTCAACAATTTATCCTGAGTATAGATCCTCTGCTTTTCCAAATCTATTCTTTGAAGATCTAACTTTATATATAATTCAACAATTTCAATTGGGGTAGAACTTGGAAACTTTACACAACTTTCCATACCTTCACTTATTGTTGACCAATCATCAGATGGTCCTTCTTCCTCTGTTTCAATACTTTGCTGCTTATTTCCAAGAGACCCCTCTGTCTTCTTTTGTTTTTGAGATCTTGCTATCTCAGCATTAATCTCAACAGATTTCAGATTCAACTCCCTCTCCTTAACAAACTTCAAAATTTGTTCAACATCTTATGATGTACCTGCATTCATACACAAATTATTAGCTTTAAAAACACAAGAATTTTCAATCTCGTTTTCTTCTTCAAGAATTTCTCCTTGAATAGATTTGCATGTGGAATCCTCAAATTTTATCCTTGACTCAAAAATTCTGAGTTCTTCTTTCCATAAGGAAATCTCCCTCTGCCTCCACTTCATTTTTAATGGTTGCCAAATTACCTTTTTTCCCTTTAGTGGAAAGATCCATCCTCCTCTCTAGTTTTCCTCTTCTTGTAGCCATCCCTTTAGTACCTCCAATTGTACTGTCATCACTGCAATATCTCTTTCTCTATCCTTCATCTTATCTCTGTGGCATTCTTTAGAACCTCTTCTCTGATTCTCCATGATCATCTTCTTCATGAGCTCCTCACTCACTATGAGTTGCACTAAGCCTCTGCAACAGTGAGTTCTCCCTACTGCCACTTACCTCACCAATCCCCTCTCTGGACTTGGTCTTTTGGCAAGCACTGGTTCTTTATCTCTAGAACCTCTTGAGCACTCTCTTCTGCTCTCTCTAGGCTTATATCCTCAACTCACCTTCTCTTGAGAACACTTCAGTTGTTCTCCCTATCCAACCTTTAGCTGGAATATTAGGTTCACTGCCATCATCATAAAAATCTTTGTCTTCATCTTATCTGCAACCATAATTCTGCAATCACAATTTTCAAATTACATTAAAATTATCTCACCTTCAATTATGTGTATCTGCTGCTTATCAAATTTAATATGTGATCCTCTCTTTCTTCCCTCATCGCACATGCATTCTGATTTAATTAAAAAAAAATCTTTAACTTCAAAAGAGCTTTTCCTGCTCTGATACCACTTGATGCAACCTCAACTGCATTTACCCACAGTCTACACAGATAAAATGTGGTTTCAAATTAATAACCTCAAATAAATCCCAGGCAGGGCAAAACTTCATAAGCAGAAGTTGTTTCGCTTACATAACCTATGGTTATAAAACATAGACCAAAATCCATTTCATGTTATTCGAATCAATATTCGACTTTGCATTAAAACCCAAAATATGATGGCCCACAGCTTCAATAAACTCGCCTTTCTTCCACCCTAGATATTCGCTTGTGATCCACTGTTGACTTTGGTTAAAAACCCAAAGCAAATATTCGACCCCATAGTATACAAATCACCTTATAGGATGTGTATCCATACATCCGATTTTTGATTAAAATAAAATTTGGAGACACACCTTAATACTTACCAACATAATATATCTGGACCATGCTTAACACTCCATACTTTGGTTTAAAACCCAAAGTATCAACATAATGTTTTATTCGGGTCCCTCACCTTTCCAACTTACCTATTCATTTTTGCAATCCAATCTCCATCGTCCATTTTAATGCTCCAAATCTGATGGACAATGCTTGATATCGTGCTCCAATTCAAAGTTTCCTTTTAACACCATCGGTCCATACCTTCGTTAACCTCTGCGCTAACTCCGGGTGCAAACACCGTCAGATCTCCGATGGTTATGATCGAACGGATATCACATTCATTTAACTCCAGCGCTTTATTGCTCCAAAGAAACGCGAAATCGGTGGTATTCCACTGCTACGTGTCACGTGCTTACTCGATCACGTTCAATTTCAATAAAACTACTTACCACTCTAAGACTACGCGAAAACCACCTGTTGGTTTTTCAAAACCACTTCATGGTTCCATGCACATAGTTCCACATCGCATCATTCATGATTTACTGTGCCATTACGTTGTGTTTTCCTTCTTTGTTCAATTTATGATTTCAAACAAGACAGGGTTCCATCCAATCTTCAAACCCTCTCTGGCATTCAGACAATGCATGGCTTATTCATCTTCTGAGGTTCACATCCATCGTTTATAAATACAATAAACCCTCAAATTTGACTTCAAATAATTTATAAATAAAATAACCCCTTAAATTTGACTTCGAACCCGAACCTCACTTCATTGTGTTTACATAACAGAATGTGTGATTTCGCCTTGATTACCTTATACGATGTCAACTCCAATTGCGAAATACATCTAGGCAATTTTATGCCTCAATTTATAAGTCCAGGTAATTTTTTTAATAGCATCGATCCATTCTATGATCGATGCTAATTTTCTCAATCACACAGAATTCAATAAATGAACATTCACCCTCAAACCACACAATCTCTTAAAAATGTAGCTTGAATATAAAATGACAGAATTCCCTTGTTCTTGACAATTTCACTTGCACACAATATACACTCAAAACACAAACTCAGAAATTGAGTTTTCTGTATTAATCCAATATTTACATAGGAATTCTTCCTCTAGCCTGATCTTCTGTATCAGTGGCCTTTTCCCTATTCTTCTTGTAGGCTTACAATTCAAACTCTACCTTTCTATCTTTGTTCTGCCTTGAAATCTATATCTATATGCCTTTTAGGCTTGCAATTTATATAAAAGGTTCTGAAACTATTTTTGGTTTCAGTTCCTCCATCTTCTCAACAAAATCCTAAATATCCTCTAAGTCCTCACTTGACTCAACTAATCCCTAAGGATCCTCTTTCATCCTAAAATCATGAACTAATTCTAATTTAGGATTTATAATTAATTTATAAATCTTTCAATCCATATACACTCTCAACTAGCCTAATTCTCTCATGTTCTCCAACATTTGAGAACATTTACAAAATTCCTCACAATATTTAATTAATTCTCATTAAAATCACTCAAATCATTACATAAGAAACCAACTCCCTTGAAAACAAAAAACCCCTAAGTCTATTAAAATACAAGGAATTTTCTTGAGCCTAATGCCCCTACATCAAACACTCACACCAATCTAGGTGATACACTTTGGGGTAGGTTAAAGTATATTTTTTATAATAATACCCCCAAGCAATGGAAGGAAATTTCCACTTGAATAGAGAATAAATGGTCTAAGACTAATAGAAATTAATAATATTTTTCAAACCTTGATTTTCTTATTATTCATAATGTTAGTTTAATTTTAGTTTGAACACCCTACAACTTGAAATTTTTCCTTGTGAGCAGTTGCAATTCATCTATAAACTTGAAAGTACTTATTACATCATTTGGGAGGTAATTATTTCCTTTATGACTCCCTCAATGGTCCTCACAAAGCTTTTTTTAAGTTGAGGTTGTCCTTTGTGGATTGAAAACCAATCACAAACCTTCCTCCTTAATCCATGTAAACCATCTTTGCGGGTCCACACATGGTTGCAACTCCAAATTTCAAATCCATGCCATAATGTAAAATGTCTTTGGGAAGTTCAATTTTCATGATGACTATTATGAAATTGAAGTACCAATTTTTACGACACTTAGGTTGGAACACTTTTTCATAAAGGCATATATTCATAAAATATATAAAAGGATGTTTGCTCAAGTGTGTCATCATAGATGCATAAGCTTAGTTGATAGAGTCATATAATTGTTTTTTTAAGTAGGTTGAGACAACCCTTCTAAAGAATTTCACCCATTATTTCTTGAGAGTCTATATCATGCCTTTAATATTGTAATATTCACATTTATGTAATATGAACAAGTTGATGATATAAATTTGAATTCTTTGTAATGGGAAAAATAGTTCATTATTTTTTTGAACATTTTTTTTGTTTATTTACCACATTTGGTATTGTTTGTGTGGCATAGACACATTATGCATATGTGTGGTTTTATGTATATGTATGTTTATAACTTCAACATTACTCGAAAACTATGGATATCCCCAAGTATTCAATCTGGTGCTAAAATTAGTAGCAAAGGAAGTTTAGGTGATGGGGCATCAATAATAAGAAAAAATGTCTTCTTTTTGGCTAAAGAAACATTAAGTGACTAAAATATTTACTTACAAAAATGGAAAAGGAATTTAAAGACTAAATTAACAAGGTAGCCAAAACAACGTTTTACTTAGAGCAAGAAAGGCATTATACAATTTAGAATTGTAAAACATTCAATGATTATGGTCAAATATCTCTTAGAAAATACATGTTAGAAATACAATGTTGTGGCTTTTTATTTAGCGTAGCATATTTTCAACACTACTAAAAACAAAGCATATTGAATTGAGATGTATAATCATATTGCACAAACATGTGTAACACATAATAAACAAACCAACCACAAATCTAAAGGGATCTAATCATCAATAACATAGTCTCTAGCTTGGACCATAATACATGATGGTGAGCATAGGATTTTTGAAATTTTGGATAAAGAAATTAAGTGACTAATGGATTTACCTAACAAAATGGAAAAGGAATTTAAAGATTGCA
Organism: Pinus albicaulis; assembly: GCA_034641835.2. Taxonomy (NCBI): domain Eukaryota; kingdom Viridiplantae; phylum Streptophyta; class Pinopsida; order Pinales; family Pinaceae; genus Pinus; species Pinus albicaulis. The sequence goes on from CM076576.1 coordinate 984,902,133, forward strand.
TGAACAAGGTAACCAAAACAATGTACTTGACAAGTTTTCTCTTAGATAAAGAAAAACATTATGCAATTTAGAATTGTAAATACTCAATCATTATATCCAAAGATATCTTGGAAAACACATGTTAAAGAGTACAATGTTGTGCTTTCTTTAGAGTAGCATTTTTCAACATTCCACAAGATAAAACATACCATAGTTGAGATGTATAATCACACTAAAACATGCATATAACACATCATAAACAAACTAACCACAAGGAAAAAGGGATTTAATCATCAATGGAAGAGTCATAATACATAATGGTGAAAAAAATAATATTTGATTACATCTCATATATATTGTTTGAAAAGGGCATTCTAGAGAAAACAAATGTCATGAGATGGAAAATGGTAAGGGTAAAGTCCAAATCCATGATCCAATATCTCAACACTCATTTGAGTCATCTATCTTTCAAGAAGGATTCATAAAATGGCATGGAAAGCTAATTATATTAATGCAATTATCATAAAACAACAAAAACACATTCGATGCAATTCTAATCTAAAAAGCAATAATATTTAACAACTTACTAAAGCAATAAATCATTTAGGAAACAAAGGTTTTAATAAATTTTCCACATACAACATGTCACACAAGAAACTTGAGATTTCTTTGAAACAAATTGTTATGGGCCCGACTCTAATTTTATATGAGCAAGTTATAGTCACTAAAATAAATTAGTCAAGCCATTGTTGTCACACTCTACATATTGAAAATCACTTCCAAAAAAAATGAACTTGTAATCAAATGGTATGGATTTCTTTCATAATAATGTTTATAAATGTCAGCCAATTATGTCTCTAACTTTTAAAACATTATCAACATCCATTGTCAACATCTCTATCCGTAGCATATCAATTGGCATAACTAAATTGTATCACGGTATATTGTTCGTATAATAACTTTATTGTAACAAATCAAATATTATTTATACACTTGCTTTAACTTACTAATATTGAACACTTTATAATATAATAACATTAGCATATAAAAAAATTAAAATGTAAGCATATCAAAATTGATAAACCTTAACCCAATATGAACATATGAAACCCAAGCTAAATGATGATTATCACAAATGAAATTGTCACAAACGAATATATACAATCTAAGATTAATGATATTATCACATATTCCAAAGGGGTCTCTTTATAAAAAAAATGGTAATCAATAGCTAAATGATGATTATCACAAATGAAATTGTCACAAACGAATATATACAATCTAAGCTTAATGATATTATCACATATTCCAAAGGGGTCTCTTTATAAAAAAATGGTAATCAATATTTAAATTGACAAATTCACTTTCATGTTACTCATAACATAATGTAAATATAGCCCATGTTATATTTGTTCACAAATATACACGTGCTATCAAAACCACATGATCCACCATTCTTGCAATGCTCCCAACAATAGGAAAAAACAATTTGAACGAATCTCGAAATAAGATCTTATCAACCATTTCATTGAAAATTTATTATACACTTCTTTCTTGGGTTTTCTTTATTCCGATGGTAGATTTCAGACTCTATTCTAGAATATTTTGAAATATTTTAACATGACTTAAATCAACAATTGAATTCATTTATATACATCGAATTTTCGAAATATTTTAAAATCGATAATAAAACTATTATTATTTAACTTTAATCCTATTCATTTTAATAATATTTCAAATATGCAATCAAATTAAGTTCAACAATTTTATAGTGTCCATTAATCATAACAATATAAGTAAAATGGTTTGAAATTATTTGACTGAAAATACCACTGGAGTGATACAAAACTTCTCCCCCTAAAAGACGAAGCTCAACTCAGATTTCAGGTCCTGAAACTTGAGTTTTCCTATCAATGGCTATAGTCGAGAAAATCAGTTGATGGTGACCCTATTTCATAATAAGAGGATTTACCCAACTTGGTTTTGTGCCCTGCACTAAGACATTAATTTGTTTTCTCCATTAGGATATTTGTTTCTATTATATTATAATTATATTTCCCGGGCTCAAAAATCCAAATTCTAGAGACACGAGCCATCCCTTCATGTGAAGGTACGAGTTCCATTATTTTCCCCAAAACCAAAACCTATAAACTCGAAGGAAGAAAGTATAAATGCAACCAGAACTATTTCCAAAACACCAAATCCCAACCTCATTACAGTTAAATACTCCATAGATAAAATCTTCAATTACTAGTATATTAACCCCATTAACCAATATCTTGGTCCTAACACTTCTATAACAAGCAAGGCCATAAACTCCTCCAACTAGAAAAATTCACAAACCAGAGGTGGAATTAAGAATGGCATGAACATCACAAGCTAACTCTACAATTTTTAGAAAAGAAATCAAGGGACACACTAGATAAAATCACTTTCATGTTGCATAAACCTTAAGTAACCAGAAATGGGCGTGCCCTACATCATACAATTTCAGGACTTGTCACCAGATATGATTTCCCTAGTACATCTGAATTTTTCAAAATTATGAAGAAATGTTATAAGAAATTCAAGGCCCATTGTTATATAAACATGCACAACATATGACATCTTTAACTTACAGCCAAATTTTTGTATAACGTCTAAATTTGATCTTTATAACAACATAATTATATTTATGTAGTTTACAACCCATATGAGATATCTCAACCACTCTTTAACCAACATTTATTGTAGATTTAAAGCAACGATAATATTATAGAATCGTGAAGATTTTAACAAACGCATTATAGACTTCTTGAAGAATTCATCATTTTTCTAGATTGAACACAACTGGAAATAAAATCTTTCTCAAAGATATCATCCCTTACTTGGATACCACCCATTGTGGGTCTAGCGATTACAAATTCATACCCATAGAACCTACAAAAATTTAATTACAAGCCAGAAATAATGAAAACCTTTTGGGAGAAGATAAAAGTAAATTCCAAAGTTTGAATAGCAAGTTTTGAAAGTTGAATTCCAGGTAAATAGTTTTGGTTGAGACTGTGATTTTCCATTTCGATTCAATGGAGGTATTTTTTTTATTTTTTTTTTAGGGTTGGGGGGGGGGGGGGGTCATCACTCCTTACTCGAGGTATGTCTTATTTGGACACCACTTACTAGTTAGGGTATGATACCACTAGGGTGCAGAGGGATAATGAAAATTCTCATGGCACTCTCTCCATCTCAAGAACAAGAAGGTCACTAGCCAATTGTCTCACTAGTAGGGTTTTAAAGAAATATCATCTCTCCAACACCCACAATATCTCACCCTCACAATGCAAGGGGAACCTTCCTTCTCTATTTAATAATACCTCAGAGGTACCTTCCCTCCAATGCAATGTTTTTTAGTGTATGCATAAAAAGGTCCAAATTGATGTCCATTAAATCCAACATTATTTTTTCCTCTATTCTTGGCTCTTATATGGCTTATTTTGATGGTTTTTCCATGACATATTGTGGCATTCTTGTTTATAAGCAATAACTCTCTTCCCCACTCCTTTTTTTCTCTCCCAAAAATAAGCTCTATTTTTCCCTTCAAATTTCCTCTTTCCTCTTCCTTTTTCATGAGTGAAATATGGATAAGAAGAACCCAATCCCAACTTCTTTTTAGTTCCCAGAATCTAAGGGGTGCAAGTTGCAAGAATGTAGGATATGATCCCATAGCTCTAGGAAAGGTAACATTCATTTCTCATACATTCTCGAAAGCTATAATCTAAATTCACATCAACTTCATAAAAGAGTAAAAATTAGATTAATTGAATGGTAAATTGGGTAGATAACCCTTTTAAGTGATCCTACCTTAGTTATCCCTATTATTTTATTAATCGTGCTAAATAAAACTATTATAAGTTTTCAAAATGATCAAGCCACCATGACGTATCTGCCTTATGGTGTTAAATCTTTCCCCTCCGTAATATCTGTCCCTTTTAAGCACTCTTTCCTTAATTATTCGTGTCATTTTACTAATTTAACAAATAAAAATATTTGCAAGTATTAAAAATGTTCAAGCCACCATGCAATATCTATCTTATGGTATTAAATAAACCACAATATATTGAAAACATTGAAGACATACTTAAATAAAAAATATTCAAAAGGGTCAAATTAAAATTTTACAAAAAACATATGTTTGGTATAGAAGCTTTACATAAAATCACTCCAAGTTTGATTGCTTGGTTAAAAGAATAAAGTTGATGTTTTGTATAGAAGCTTTTCACAAAATCACTCCAAGTTTAATTACATGGTTAAAAGAATAAAATTGAGATAAAAAAGTAAGACTTGTGTTTTGTAATCTTAAATAGTTATAAAATATTATAGTACACCTACCTCAATCCAAGATCATGTGAAATATGTATGGAAGTATTCCTTAGAAAAAAAAATCTTAGCAATAACTATCTTGATTTTATATACATATTATTATTTCAAGTAGAATGTCACTTATTTAAACAAAGAATAAAAAATAAAATAAAAAGAATCAATATATAAAAGAAATAGTATAATTATGAATGGTGCAATTTAATAACATTAAGCATTCCACATTTAATATTTATTAAAAGGGAAAGATTTTAAAATATTAAATATCTATGATGTCTAAGCTTACAAATCCAAGTTTTAATGCAACATAGGTAAAAGTTAATATTTACATGCAGAACACATACATTGATGGCGAAAATATTCCTCCTAGGTTGGGCTTTTGATAGCAATGGACTTAGATCCACTTGAATACTCTTTGTATCCATATTAAGGATATCTAGATCTCATCAAATCCTAGAAATTGAGGTTTTGAAGGGTTTAAAGTCACAAGGGAGGTTACTTACAAACATTTGGGACTCAATTTTGAGGGCTTAAATACTTTGGAACACATTCACAAAGTGGGTAAGGATTACTTTGTAGGAGCATGATTGAGTCTAAAAAATACATATTGAGACCCAATTCAATATTATGCCCTCTAGGCATAGAAATATTGGAGGATGTTGATAGGGTTTTAAACCTGAGGCAAGAAGGTGATATGAATGTATATAGTAAGGTAATTATTGTTAAACACCATGTTGAAGCACACACATAGTGTATGAGGAAGAATGAACACACACACACAAGAGACTCAACACAATGAAGGATAAGCGTGAGGCTTTCTTATTTTCCATTATACAAAGATGTACATTTATAGTACAATGGTGTGACTCTTGGTTTCACATTCCAAGGTCACTTGGACTCCATTGTGACTTTTCGCATTCCACACCTACCCATGTAGGATTAGGTGCTCCAACATCCCCCCTTAATCCGAAGGGGTATGTGTGAGTCCAAGAAAAGAGTTGTAATACAAATCTGCAAAGTATACATGGCAGCACTTGGGCTGAATCAACTCTCTGAAATGTTGGAAAAAGGAGGTGGTTTTAGGATGACCACAAACACTGGAACGCAAAACTTGTTGCAGTTCCTGGAACTCTTCCAAAACTGGCAAGACGCTGAAGGCTTCTGCTAGAGGAATTGTCCCTCATAAAAAAGGGAGACCTTCGACCTAAAAGAAGGGAGGTCTACTACCTGTGGTGGTTTTAGGTTGTCCACCAACCAAAGATGATGGTTTTAGATTATCCACCAACCGAAAATGATGGTTTTAGGTTATCCACCAACCGAAGATGATGGTTTTAGGTTATCCACCAACCGAAGGTATGCTCATGGGCATCTGTGTCTCTGGCTACATCTCTGAATCCGGAATGACGAATTGTGACTCAGGCTCGCTTGAACTGCTGGCTACAACTCTGAACATGGAATGAGAGATTGTGGCTCAGGCTCGCTTGATCTGTTGTTGAAGCTTGTACATGACCACCATTTTCCTCCTCGTTGTCGTGGACAAGGTGAGATGATGGCGAAAACTCAACTGCAAGTTTGCTCAATATTCGTGAACATGTTCTGACATGTGACTTAAACATCTTCTTGGCTGCTGATGCCCATTGCCAAGAAGCGATCCATCCAAGATGAATCTTTGTTCTTGCAGGAGGCTTGTTTCTGAAGCATCTGTCTGAAGAATGGGTGTGTCGACCACAGTGCTTGCATGGATGAAGATCAAAACAGTGATCTTTCATATGGCCAACTCGATCACAGTGTTGGCATTTTACAATATGATGTTGTTGTGGAACAAGATCTGGAACAGCTGCAGGTGGACTGTCATATAGGAATCCGGCACTCTGAAATATAATGGGCTTGGTGTAGTCTGGAATATGAAATGACACATCCTTGTCATATCCAAGACCAGTTCTGTGCTTGTTGTGGACAAGCTCTTCCCAAGGTCTGATGATGGGCTTAGGAAGTGCAGGCTGAGTGGCTGCATCTGCATGTAAATCTGCTCTAGTACAAGGAACTGAATGGGAATCAACTGGAACTTTATCTTCTTTCTTCTGATGAGAGTCCTTCACAATCTTCTGAACAGAAACAGGTTCAGAATGGTGACTCTTTTGCTGAAGTTCATCTTGTTGGAGCTGAGATTCCAACTGCAAAAACTCAATCTTTTCTTGTGCATCTTGTAAACAAATCTGAATATTACAAAGAGCATCCTTGCTCATTTTTATCATGTCATCAACATTTGAATGAATGAGGTTATTCAACAACACTAATACCTCATTGATTTTGGCCATTTCAACAACTTAGGCTCAAAAAATGAAAGGGTGTCGGCTACAACCGAAAATGCACCCGTTTACAATGTGATTCAACAACAAATACAAATGACTCAAGAAATTCTCAAAGTACAAAGTGTGCTCCTCAAATGATGGAGGGCAATCAACAATCCAACAACTCAAACACTGATTCCAACTATGAATGAAGAGGCAAATTCACTCACAATGTGAGTTCAATACAAAATCTCTGCAAAAATATGTGCAGCTGAAAACACTATGAAAGAAGCCTTTAAAGCAGCTGAAATTTTTCTTCAAAGAGCTGTTTTCAATGATGGCAAACTGTCTTCAAATGCCAATTTCTTCAAAAAATCAACCTTATGCCACAAATCACACAATGTCAAATCTGCTCGTTTCTCTATGTATTCAGTCCATCTTCTTCATATGTCAATTCCTCTTTTTCTGCTGTTCAAATCTTCTCTTTTTCCTCTCTCTCTCTGCTATTTTTTTTTTTTTAATTAAAAATTAATTAAAAAAATGGAATAATTAAAAAGGGGGAATTTTAAAAAGGGTAGGAAAGGAAGATATTAAAATGGAATTAAAAAAAGGGAATGAAACTATGGGGATTTTTTTTTTTTTTTTTTGAAATTAATTAAAAAATGGGAAAGGACATTTAAAAAGGAGAATTAATAAGATATGGAAATTAATTTAAAATTAGGGACCATTAAAAATTAAGGAGGGGAAATATTAAAGAATCAAATTTTAAAATGGGGAGGGGTTTTATTAATGGGAGGGATTATTATATGGGAAAATTTATTAAATGGAGGGGAAATATTAAAGAATCGAATTTTAAAATGGGGAGGGTTTTTATTAATGGGGGGATTATTATTTAATGGCCACGTAGGAGAGGAGTCGAAAGGTTTGAGGGAGGGGAGAGCGTATGTGAGGGGAAGGGGAAGCAAATGTTGTGGGGTGAGGTATGGTGAGCAGTGTGCAGAGTGTGCGTATGGGCAGGGGAGGGATAAGGTATGGCGTGGAGAATCGAATGTTTGGAAGAGTTATAGTGTATAACAGTGAAATGGGGAGGAAGCATAGATTAGGTGTAAAGCATGTGGAAAGTTGTAGCAGATGTGGAGCGTAGGGACCGATAAGGGTAAGGGAGCGTTTGCAAGAGAAGAAGCGTTGGATAGTGTGGAGGTGCAGGGCCGTAAGGAGAAGGCGTGAGGAAGAGGGGGCGTACTCCGGTGACCTACGTGAACCGGTGGGAGAGCAGGTGGTATGAGTTTTAAGAGTGGGCGGAGTAGGCTAGAGGGAAAGGAGGGCCGTGATGCTTAATGGAGGAGACTGCCTGTTGGGAAGGCCGAAGGCCGTGGAGATGTGAGGAGGGGCGGCCAAGGAGTGGAGTTTAACGCAGGTGGAGTGATAAGGAGGTAGGTGCGTGCAGAGCAGGGGGGTAATGGGATGTGTGCAGCGTACAGAGAATGGGGTGCGGCGTTAGGGGATTGTGCAGGGAATGGTGGAGGGCCGAAAGGCCTGGAGCAGTGAATGTTTTTTTTTATTTTTTATTTTTATTTTTTTAATTTTTTTATTTTTATTTTTATTTTTTAAATCAAAACAGTAGAGAGCAGAGAATCTACATTTTCTTCCAGCAGCAGAATTTTCTTCCTTTCAAATATATAGCAGAATGGACAAAGTGCGGAAAGGAGGGCAACAATAGAATTTTTCCAGCAGCAGAGAAACCCAGAATTGCAGAATTTTCCAAATTATTTCAACAGTAAAACTCAGAAATCTTTCCAATAGCTCAGCAGCAGAAAAACTCAAAATTATTTTCCATTAAAAAGCCAGAAACTTCTACTTCGAAAACCCAATTTAAAACACTATTCCAGCATCTCTTCAAAAGCAGAATTAAAATGCAGAAATTGCAGGAAAACATTAGAATTTAGAAAACCTTCTGATGTGCTTCTTCAACACCACTGCTGCTCTTCTTCAAAGTCAATTTCTGAATGCTGCTATTTCTTCTGAATGCTGCTCCTTCTCCGAAACCACTTTCTGAATGTGGCAAAAAGACTGCTGCAGAAAGTCTCTTCAAAACACCTCTGAATGGCAGCAAAAACACTGCTGCAAAAACTCTCTAAATGCTGCAAAAATGTCAACAATTTTTTTGCAGATATGCAGGCCATAAACACAAATGGCTCAGTCAATTTGGAGCAGGGCCAGCAATCGCCTGCTCTGATACCATGTTAAACACCATGTTGAAGCACACACATGGTGTATGAGAAGAAGAATGCACACACACAAGAGACTAAACACACAATGAAAGATAAGCGTGAGGCTTTCTTATTTTCCATTATACAAAGATGTACATTTATAGTACAATGGTGTGACTCTTGGTTTCACATTCCAAGGTCACTTGGACTCCATTGTGACTTTTCGCATTCCACACCTACCCATGTAGGATTAGGTGTTCCAACAATTATCAAACTTGGAAGGGGTTTAATTAAGGGGGAGATAAGGTACGGTTTAATACATCAACCTTGGAAATTTCTCACATTCTTTCCTCTCAAAATTTCTAAAAAATGACCCAACCTCTCTCTCCCTAGCCTACTAAATTACAAGAATAAGGACATGGTTTTATAAGTAGTTTCTTAAACTTAGAAACATTAAGTGTGTGTATTTTAGAAAAATTAGTTGTTAAGTCTAGGGTTGAGGGGAGAAACATGAAATGTGCAGGAAACGTGGTTAGGAAGAGGCAAGATCAATTAAAAATGGTGTTGGGAGAGTTACAGGTGGGCCCAATTTTGGAGTTTTAGGGAAGATACCTTATTAGGAAAAAACCATTGTCAATATATATCTATTTAGAATTTAAGCATTTGGGTGCAAAGGTTGGCAGTGATTCTTGAGATATTCTCTAGTTTTTCATATCATGACAAGGGGATAAATAGATATAATTTTCAATCAAAGGGTGATGGTTAGAGGATTCTCAAGGGTTATTAATCTAGGTTAATTCTTATTTGGATTTGAAATCATGGAAAATGTGGTTTGACCCACTATCCAATGTCTCCAATTTAATACCTATTCCTATTTAGGTTCAACTAGTTGACCTCCAATGTGAAATGTGATCTGATGTAATGCCCCCTCCCACCCCTTTGGACTTCCCCAAGCCTAATGAGAGGTGTTACTTTAATTTAACCCAACCTATATAGTTTTCTCATGGAAATGGGGTTAAAAAATTTTCTTCCTTCCCAAATTTGGCGAAATCAACTTTGGAATACACCATCGCATCCAACTTCCAACGATATAAAATTTACCCCGATATGATTCTTTTATTAGAAGATATTATAATTTGAAGTTGAACCTCTTTTTCCCTTTCCACGTCAATAATACACCCACCATGTGGCATCCATGTGGCACTTCAACCTCATCGTAGGTCCATTATGGTGCCCACCACATCATAGCATCATCAAGTCACATCCAATTGCTAAGAGTATTCTTCTCCTTGACTTACATGATGTCATAGATCCTTTTGGTGTCAAGTGACGGAATAAATATTCATCCTGCAGTTTCCATCATCTTCACAGAATCCATCATCCGCACGCTGGCCCCAAAGTGCAACACACAACTCCTCTAAGGACCTGCACTCCACAATGACGTGGTTCTTGAAAATGTTGACTTCTTGTTAACACCAAGTGGCACTAAATACCACCTCCACATATCACCAAACCATGTGTCTCGCCTACTTATGTGGCATTATTGTGCCGAGAGGCACATTCTATAGCCAATTATGATGTGTAATGCTATCCGTCCATGCTCAAAATAATATTTAATGTCTACTCATAAAAAAATTTAAATAATTGTATCAATAAAAATTTAATGTCGGCTCATAAAAAAATTTAAATAAATGTATAAATAAATAATTACAAATCTATTAACCCAACACAATTCCATTATCATTATTCACACTAGTTAGATTTCTGTTAGTTATACTTACTCCAGAGGTATGGTAAATAGATAAAAATATAAATAAACAAGAGGTATGGTAAATAAATAAAACCTCTTTCTATACTTACTCAAGAGGTATGGTAAATAAATAAAAATATAAATAGACTAGAGGTATGGTAAATAAATAAAACTTATTTTTATATTTACTCCGTAAACCTCTTTATAGTTACCAAAACTCAAAAAGGAGGTTTTATTTAGGTGAAGCCTATGGGCCAAATACCATCCCACAAGTTATTATTAATACCATGGGCTAAATACTATGGGCCAAATAATGTATTCATAAATGAGGCATGGTAAATAAATAAATATAAAAATGGTATAAAGAGGTATGTTAAATACACAAAAATATATCAAATATGATTAGAATTCAACATCTAAGTATATACCAAGCTTATGGTCCAAATACCATGGTAAATAAAAGAGGTGTGGTAAATAAATATAAATATAAATAAACCAGAGGTATGATAAAAAATAAAACCTATTTTTATATTTACTTCATACTCCTCTTTATATTTATGAACATCCAGAAAATAGGTTTTATTTAGGTGAAGTCTATGGGCCAAATTATTATTAATACCATGCAAAAAAAATATTATTAACCCTAATATTAATATCAAAAGATTATTATGGGGTCGACCAGTGCTCTGTTAATACACTCCTTAATGTGAAGTCAAGATGATCTAGGTGGTATGTTGGACATGATGGAGATGTAGTCCTACCAAGCTTACAAAAACAAAATCTCTAAATATTATTATTATTATTATTAAATCTAATATTCATATTAATATATTATAATATTAATATTATTTAATTTAATAAGATTAGTACAATATTAAATTTGTTATATTATAATATATATTAATATATCAGGATATATATTAACTCTAGATATATATGGGAGGGAAGAACAAATACATAAAGTAATAGAGGTGGAGATATGGGGAGTGACAAGGGAGAGATGAAGATAAAATGAAGGAGATGGGAGATGAGAAATGAAGAGAGTGAGAGGGAGAGGATTCATAGAGAGGGGGGGAAGGATGAGAGATGGAGGGATATAGATATGGAGTTGGAGGTGGAGAGAGGGAGGGAAGAATAAATACATAAAGAGTGAGAAGTGGAGAAAGAGAGGAATGACAAGCGAGATTTGGATAGAGAGAGTGTATGTTTAGTGGTGAGATAAATAGACAAAGAAGGAGAGATTGACAAAAGAGGAGAGAGAAGGAGAGAGGGGGGTAGGACATAAATGGAGAGAGAGGACTTGAGATATAGGAGGACAGAGGGATGTAGAGAGGAGGGGAGAGGAATGGATAGAGATATGGAGTTGGATTTGGAGAGAGAGGTAGTGATAAGGAATATGGAGAGAGAGATATATAGGACAACAGGAGAAAAGAGAGATATAAGCGGGGGACAAGGAGATAAGAGGAAGATAGAGATATAGATGGAAGGTGAAGAGAGGGAAGAAGAGAGAGATGAAGAGAGGGAGGGAGGGATATAGAGATTGATAGATATGGAGTGGGAGAGCGTGTGTGTTTGGGGGGGGTGGGGGTTAAGATAAAGAGACAAACAAGGAGAGATGTAGGGAGATATAGATATAGGTGGACGGGGGAGAGAAGGAAGAATATTTCTTGCACTAGATGCATTGATTTCAGTGTAGATGGTGATTTCTAATCCTATTTGATTGCTTGCACTAGATGCATTGATTTCAGTGTAGATGGTGATTTATAATCCTATTTGATTGCTTGCACTAGATGCATTGGTTTCAGTGTAGATGGTGATTTCTAATACTATTTGATTTTTTTCACTAGATGCATTGATTTTAGTGTATATATTGATTTCTAATGATATTTGATTGCTTGCACTAGATGCATTGATTTCAATGTAGATGATTTCTAATCCTATTTTACTGCTTATGCTAAATGCATTGATTTCAGTATAGATGGTAATTTCTAATCCTATTCGATTGCTTGCACTGACTACATTGATTTCAATGTAGATGTTCATTTCTAATTATACTTCAGATTGCTTGCACTAGATGCATTGATTTCAGTGTAGATGATTTCTAATCCTATTTGGTTGCTTGCATTAAATGCATTAATTTCAGTGTAAATGATGATTTCTAATCCTATTTGATTGCTTGCACTAAATGGATTGATTTTAATGTAGATGTTGTTTTCTAATCCTATTTGCTTACTTGAACTAGATGCATTTATTTGAGTGTAAATGTTGATTTCTAATCCTATTTGATTGCTTGCATTAGATGCGTTGATTTCAATGTAGAAGTTTTTTTCTAATATTAATTGACTGATTTCAGTAGATCCATTGATTTCAGTGTATATGTTGATTTTTGATTTGAGGTAATTGGATGTATGATGGTACATTAATTTTAAAGTGATTGGATGAACAATGTGCATTGATTTCGTGTAAGCACAAACAATTATTGACAATGTGCATTGATTTTTGTGTTATAGTAATTTAACCTATTAATATTGGAGAGAAAGAAAGACAAGGTATGATGTTTACTACAACAAATCGAGCTAAATATTTAAATGGTTTACGATATGAAAAGATGACAAATATAACAAGGGTGAAAATAAGAGTATTAGAAGAAAATATTTTGAGATTGATCATAATGAAGACTATTTGTAATTGAAAACATTCTTATTATTCGCATTTTCTATCATTCAACATTATTATTGTCACTTTGCATTCAAAATTTGTATTTCATATTTTTTCATAATTAAAGTTATTAACAATATTTATCATCTCAACAAACTGAGGTAAGTAAGAAAATTTAAAATTAAAATGATGAGGTTAATCTTAGACATATTTAGAATATTTAAAATGATTATATAAATATTAGATATATTTGCATATTATTGATAGAAATTGTCATATATTCAATAGATTTTCCTTGGCCACACATGGTTGAAGCCAACCTAGATCCATCTTAACTCTAGATCTATCAAGCGCCGAGAGGGATCAAATCTCTCAAGGTGCAAAAATTTACTCAAGTTTTTCACTCTAAAGAGGTTTTCACCTCGAGAGATTTGATCCCTCTCGGTGCTTGATAAATCCAGAGTTAATATGGATCTAGGTTGGTACCACCTCAGCCCAGTCAATGGTCCCACCTAGTCTCGGACCTTCGTGTAGTTCAACTATTTCTTATTATAAGGTTCTATGGTTGACTGGTAAGCCTTCGCATTGATCAATGCATATTTGTTTGTTTTCAGACATGTATTCTTTGTCTCTCGGGCCATTAAGGCTTTCGTTCATTTTTGGGAACCCATTTCTTGGAGTGCCAAGCACCTCATGTTAATAGCACTATTTGTAGGTTTTAACCCTGTACAGAAATTATCTGCAAACGAACTTAAAAATAGAAAATAAACAATAGCAAGAGAATAAAACATAAAACAGATATACTTAGAGATTTTCCCCTGGATCCCAAATCGAGACTATCAACTTGATTTTTCATTATATTCCTTTTAGTGTTACAACACATATATATACATGCCAAAGCATTCATAAACCCCAATCCATTAACCCTAGATTAGAACATAACCGTAGTTCCCTTGACCGGATCTACAAAATACCAGTGGCCAAAAAACATCATGCCCCAAAACCATGTGCAAACCCATGCACAAAACCATGGGCGGATCCTCCCATCGAAAAATAGGGTCCCAAAAAAAATTTCTCGGGGTGCTACCCTGAACCCCCAACAAGGGGGGTTGTCGTCCCCCCTGTGACCCCCCTATTGCGCCCAATGCAACATACAGGGGGGGTTGTCTGCCCTCTCAGGACTCCCTGTTATGCCTAATGCAATATACAGTAGGGGGTTATCGTCCCATGTAATGCGATCAATCCCTGAAGAATATACCTAACACTATTTTCCCACACTTGGGGAAAACCTTTGCGGAATGATGGAGAATGTTGGCAGTAAGTGATGGGTAATTTTTCATCTCATGCCCTCTATTAAATTTGCGCCTATTTTCACAACTACCCCTTGGTCATCTCATAATGGCACAGTGTGAATATTTCATGGCATAAGGTGGGGATTTCTTCATTCCGTGCTCACATTATATATGCGCTCTTGTACAAGCACGATCCTTCTCCATGAGATAAGTTCTTTAATTCCAAGCTCAAGCCTGTCACCTCAAACATAGGAACTTAAGGATTTATGGGGCCACACCTAGACTCCCTTGAGGACAAGTGTTTCCCAAAACTCTCCTCCCTACAAAAATGAAGTCCTCATTTCCATGCCAGCACTCTTTTATCGCTATGAACATAATCCATATCAAATAAATCCTATAGGCATTCCTTTTACCAGGATATAGGCCAGAAAACAGTGGATAAAGATATGCTACTTATTAAGCACAACAACAACACACCACACCCCCAACTAGGCACAACACAACCCATAAAATTGATGATAAAACATGTAAGGAATCATAAAAGCAATCAACATATGTAAACCAAAAATAACCTTGGCCATGCCAACAATAAGATTCACACAGTATAAATTACCTTTGTAACCCATATTAGTATCAACAATCAACCATGAGAACATTCACAATTACATATCATTAAGTACATCCATGAGTAACACCAGTCCTCCATAAACAATTTTGATATAACCATTTTTATTATCCATAACAACATCATTTCACATTCATAATGCAATAGAATGCAAGCTAGCATACTTGTATATATAGCTTAATGTCGTGACTGAGGGAGGGACTTCCACTCTCCACCCAACCATAGGCAAACTCAACCGCAATATTTATTGCAGCCTACCACCCCCAATCCAAGTTCATAGTTTGAGGAAGAAGAACTCAAAGGAATTAAAATTGAAGCCAATCAACATATCAAACATGAATCCAAAGACTATTATGCCTCTACCACCTTCTTCAGTAGTATATCCCCCAGTGTCTCCACTTGCTCACCCATGAATCTAGAGCAGATTAATATCCATATGAAAATCTCATAGATATTAGAAAACACAAAGAGCTTACCCTCTACAACCCAGGGGTCCAAAGTACATTTTGTTCCACCTACTCCACCTCATAGGATTTCAAAAGCACAGTGCCTCCACCTGTTTTCCTCCTTTCATCTGTGCCTTCGGTGTCAATTATTTTCCCAGTGTTATCCTTTATTCCACAAGTTTACTTTCAATTTCCTATATGCCTAACTTGGAATACAACACCATAGGACACTACCCATGTATGTGAACTTGCCATTATTTCACCATGCTTGATTCCTACATGAATTTTTTCTCTTTGAATATCACCATGGTATCTCCCTTCTCATGCAAATAATTATTTCCCTTATTATTTTTCCTGTCAACTCTTTCTCTCGTGTCGACCCCCTCACTTTTATTGCATGTTGACCACATAACGTAGACCACGAAAAATTACAGGGGGGGTGTGGGCTTGTTCTCCATTCAGAATCCAATACTCCACCTTCCTACCTACCATGCATGCCATTCAAACCCAGGAAGACAGTCAGTGGCCATTAAATAAACAACCTTGAATTAATGAATTTCTCAACGAACTCCTCCTCAAATCTCTAAATTTGTCTCCACTCCTCACATCCAATCACTGTGTTTACATTTCCACAACATTTACATGAATTACAATACACAAGAATAATTATAAGGTGAATAGAAAAAAAGGGATGTCACAGGGCCCACACTCTTAGAGGAACATTGTCCTTAAAGTTTTATACCAAACACAATTTCAACCATGATCTATGTCGAGCACAAAATTTCATAGTTATCTTTACTGAACACCAAATTCAATAGTATTTTATGTCGAATACAACATTCACGGTGAGATTTACATACATGTATCTTTACATTCATTTACATTTATATTTACATTTTATTAACCAACAAACAAAAATGGGTATGATACCCTCATCTATTTATCCATCTCCTAGGCGGCTTCATGTGGTCCAAAATTCCTCCATTGCTCCTTAACTTGGTCTATTACTTGATTTTTGAGCTCAATCTGCCTCCGATCCAGAATGCACAGTGGCTTTGGCTAGAATTCTCCCATGGATTCCACTTGTATCACAGACCAATCAACAACATGATTAACATCATGTAAATACCTTTTAATTAAATAGATATGGAAAACATCATGAGCCTTCATTATGGGTGGTAAGGGAAATTTTTAGGCCACCAACCCACAGTTCTCTCTAAAATCTGAAATGGCCCACAAAATCGTGGCGCCAACTTGGCACAAGACCCAATCCTTAAGGAAATTTTCCTTGGTCTAATGTGGACTTAAACATCCTCCCCCACTTGGAATTCCTTATGCATCCTCTACTAATATATGTAGCTCTTTTGCATGTCCTTATTTATCTTCAGTTGATGCATGATAGAAATTACTTCATGTTCAATTTCCTTCAACATAGTTGGCCTAATATGGACTATGTTAACTAGATCATTCGAGCTAATATATGTGTTGAATTTATTTCCATAAAAAGGCTCGAATGGACTCATTCACAATGAATCTTGGTAACAATTATTGTAGGAAAACTCTACCAGTGGTAGGAATTCTTCCCACCTCTTTGGCTGATGCATAACATACATTCTTAGAATTTCTTCTAGGAATTTGTTATCTCTTCTTCTTTTTCCACATATATGAGGATGGTACATTGTGCTAAAGGAAAACTCTATCCCAAAACCAAAAAAAAACATCCCCAAAAACTGAGAGGTGAACTTAGTATTCCTATTTGAGATGATATTATTGAGTACACCATGCAATCTCATTATTTTTTTAATGAAAATATGGGATATGTAACTTTCCTTATCGGTGTATTTAATGGCTACAAAATGAGCTACCTTGATCAAATTATCTACCACCACCATTATGGCATCATGTTGCCTAGCTGCCTTGGCATCCTAGTAATGAAATCCATGAAAATGACCTCCCGCTTCCATTTAGGAATGGGTATTGGTTGTAACAATCCCATTGGATGTCTACACTCCACCTTCACTTGTTGTCACTCTGAGCATCTAACAATATACTTAACCACGTTATTTTTCATTATGGCCAGTAATATAGATTTTTCATAGTTGTTATCATTTTCTGATAACTAGGATGACCAGAATATGGTCTTTTATGAAATTCATCAGCTATGAGGTTCTTCAAGTTTCCCATGTAAGGTACATACCACTTGCCTTTGAACTTAAACATTCCATCCTCCATAATGGAGTATTTCTTACTCAATTCCCCTTTAGCTCTTGTTGAAGCATTATTTTATTTTTTGGTAATGCTCATCTCAATGCATTACTTCCTTTATCTTTTCTTGGATTTAAACTCACAATAACTTACAACTACCACATAAGCTACATGTAACCTTTTGTTGAGTGCATAAGCTACCTTGTTTTCCTTTCTCTTAATGTATTTTATTTCAAAATCAAGCTCACTAATAAAGGCTATCTGTTTGGAATATATTTCATTCAACTTGGATTGATCAAAAAAATACCTCTTCCCTCCATGATCTGACATCAATCCAAATTTTCTTTTAAGGAGGTAATTCCTCCACATCTTCAATGCGTCGAATATTAATTCCAACTCTAAATCATGAGTAACATAATTCCTCTCATTCTTGATCAAATTTAGAGGCACATAGAATATCACTTGTCCATTTTTCACTAGGACTACACTAAGCCTCTCTTTGCAGGAATATGTGCACACTACATGATCCTTTTCAGGGGTCTGTTATCCTCAATATTAGTGCATGTGCGAGAAAATATTTAAATTTCTCAAATTTGGCTTGAAATTTCAGTGTCCATTGAAATTTAATTCCTTTTGTTTGTAGCATTGTGATTGGATTCCCAATATTTGATAAATTATGAATGAATCTCAAGTAATGACTAGCCAAAACCATGGAGGTGTTAGGTTTAGAACCTAATTATCTTCCTAAATGTTCAGAGGTTTTTGTTTCAGTCGCATTGGATCCCTGTACCTAACGGGGCTAAAACGCATCCTGTTTAATCATCGTCAGGGGGGTCCAGGGGGGGGTGACGATGAATTTTATGATCCCCCCCCCGGGCAGGGGTTCAGGGGTAGCGCCCCCGAATCAAAAAATAGATGAAAATTTTCTTTGTAAAATATTGGAATTTCATAGTCAATCTAGTTTTTTCGTTAGGTGGATAATCTGACAGTAGAAGTTACGTTAATTTAGGGTTTCTTCCCTAGAAGGAAACCCATGGTTTATATGAGGGAATTTTATTGCAGTTTTGCATGCTTATTATGAGTGAGAGAGAGAGGAGGTTGTGTGAGGGCGATGAGGAAATTATAGTAGATATGTTGTAGTTTGTATCTCTTCATTTTGTTGGATAATATAAAAGGAAGAACTGGTTGTTTTGTCGTGGACATAACGCAAATTGGGTGAACCACATATGTTTTTGTCTCTCTTTTTTTATGTGTTTTACATGTTTTTATTTCCAGAATATTTGTGTATTTCATTGCTTCGTTAATTAATTTCTAACAACTAGTATCAAATCTAAAGGTCAATTTGGCTGATAAATGTGGAAATTATACAACAAGCATGTATAACTTGGATTCACCCGATCTAACATTGTACTAAAGTTAAATATTGAATCTCTTCTACAAATATTTTGCGGAATTAAAAACACAATTGCTAATCACATGAACATGAAGATCAATCACACACAACATAGATAATTTCCAGGGGAAATGTAATATTCCTAAATTAGCACACAGCTAATTGGAATATTAAATTTTGATTTTTCTCTTAGATAGAGGAACAAGAGGGTATGGAGAACCATAAATCTCCTTAGTAGGAATAAAAGACACTCTTGGTGTGAATGGAGGTCATCTAAAAGTTGGATTGAAGACCCTTAGGTGTGAAAAGGGGTTGGAGCATGAAGACTGGGTCAACTTTGACCAAATCAACAACGTTGTTATGGAGGAGTGGCATTCATTGAGGGATAACACAGTTTTGGTTGGAAACTCTTTGCATGGAAGTAGTGAATTAAATGAGTGGGGCCAAGGGTTAGGAAGCTCATCACTTATATAAGGAAGAGGATGGAAGCCATATGGATTCATGTTTGAGATTATTATTTTGTATATGGTCTGTTTAGAGTTGTGCTCTCTTCAATTGTTTAGCTAAGATTGCAGTGCTATTTAGCACAAGGCGTTCCTAGTCGCGAATCCCACCTCTTTCCTTGAGAGGCCTCTTGGAAGAGTATTGCACTAAATTTTCCACTATTTGGAATCAGGCCAAGCTCCATATTTTTTCTACAACGCAGTTTCTATAGGGAGTTGTGCTGTGTTGTAGGGTGCAGTAGTCGAGCGTTGAGAAACCCAACTTCTGAGCTTGTTTTCCAGTGGAGGGAGTAGCCTTTCATTCGTAAGGCTTGTAAGGGAGATTCTTGAGCCTTATTTCACCATCCAGCAATATGCTAAGGTACTGCTATTAGCTACAGTGCAGTTTTCTAAAGAAACTATTTTATTTTAGTGTGCAGTTGCAGTAGAGGGTTTGGAGCCCTGGTTGGGGGAGATAGATTTTCAGTGAAGGGAGCAGCCTCTCATTTGGAGAATATATAGGAGGATTTTTTCATACATTTACAGATCATATCAGCAACCTCCTATCATCTATCCAGTTTCATAGATTATTCAGCCCTAAGGCTGTATTTGTATTTCTGCATTTTTGTGTATTTCAGGAAACCCTTTCCGGGTTATCTTGGAAATGTTCTTGGGAGCTTAGATCTCTGTTCCTGGAATTATTTGAGCCATATAACTCCATCTCTATGTATTTAAATTCTTCAGAAGCAGTTATTTCTAATAAAAATGCATTGTCATAGCCTTGGGTATTATTGTGTAGTAGTGTTCTTCATGTTTCATGTACATGTTCTCTTGAGGCTTGTTTTTGCCTAACTTGAGTGACTATTTCCTCAAGAACTTGTATACATTTTGCTGTTATGATCTTAATATGATGGCTATATGATATTCTTACATTTTATGTGTTTATTTACACTTCTATTCCAGTTTTATTCACTATATTCCTACTTTTCCCATTTGGGAACATTACAGTGGTATCAAAGCATAATCTTGGCTCAGCCTATGGATCTCAACCATTATGCTATCAGGAGAATAAGAATAAGGAGAAAGAGATCAGAATGATGGAAAGAATGAGTTTTATCTCATCTCTTTTCAGATCTAAGGGGGACCTCACCAAGGAGGTCAAGCAAAGAAGAATGGAGAGAAACATTGAGACCTCATTATGGTTTCAAGATGAGGAAGGACCATGCACTTCCTATCAGCAAAAGAAAGATTCGGTATTGCATAGATCTCCGAAGAAACATACTATGCCCTGTCCTTTTGAAGAAGAAAACAAGAGGCATGGAGATGGAGGACACTTATATCATGAGATTCTAAGTGAGTATCTTGCAGAATAAAAATCTCAAGCAAGACCTTTCAAGGAGAATCTAACTCTCCCACAGTTCATTCAACTCAAGGAAGAAAGAAGACCTTGCAGCAATAGATTTCTATTGTCTACATTTGATGGGTCATCCACATGCATAGAAAGAGCTTGGATAATGAAGTTTGATGCATTATTCCTGCTACACCCAGTAGTATAAAGAGAATTTGTTGAGATTGCAGCGCTGCACCTGGAGGGTGAAGAAAACATTTGGTGTTTCAGCCATTTGAGTCATGCACAAGTGACTGCATATGCATATTTCACTCAAAGGTTGATCAAGAAGTTTGACAAGAAGAAATCAGAGGAGAAGAAACTTCCACCACCACTGATTGCAGGATCACTTGCATCAGGAGGAAGAACACTTGCACCCTTGCAAAGTGGTCTTTAACTCTTGACATCTAGAGTCCCATGCACTATTCTGGAGATGCATGAAGAGGAGGAGACATATAACAGCGATGATGCAGCCATAGAAGATTATCCATCATCATCAGTAGTTGGGGAAGTCATCACACCAGAGGAAGGAACCCTTGTAGCAGTACAAGATGTTCCCAAGCTTTACCAAAGTATGCACATATTTCCATTCCCTATTATTACAGCACATCATATGGAGGATTATGGAAACATGCTATCAAGGAAAATGCATGACCTAGGGTCAAAGCACATTACTGATTTGGAGCAGCAGACTATCAATGTGCTGAGGAACCTTGATTTTTTCAAGGAGGATATATACAGTCATCCTGGTTATTAATTTTTGAGCTGCACACAACTCTTAGGGTTGGAGTGTAGATTTTTGGAGGATAGGATGAGGATTGACCTAAACAATGCAATGCAGAACTATATGTTCAACATTGAGCGTGATATTGAGATAGTAGATGCACCATTATGGAGATCAATAGTGCTGTCATTGAGCAGCAATGATGAGTTGGGGGCCCAACCATTGTTGGAACATTCCAATGACCATTCTACATGTGTGGCAAGGGATATGCAAATGGTTGATGAGAGACATCATATCTTCCATTATTATGATAGATCCTTCTTGATGAGTCCTTCACAGCTTAGTAAGAATATTTTTCCTTCAGTATACTTGGATCCTTATGGATTCAATTTGGTCATTGATGAGTGGTCTTCTTTTGAATATCTCCAAGAGGCTGCACTTCAACATCCCATGAAGTGTAGAGATAGTGATTTGGATTGGGTGGTATTCTACATTTTAGGAATACCAACTTTGAGCATGATGATATACACTCACCATTGGTTGGATGGGTGATGTTGATGAGCAAGAGGTTGGAAAGCCACTTGCAGATCTATGACACAGAGTAGCAGGAGGCAAGGTTGCACGAGCCACTCTTGAAATATTTTTGTCAGCATGTGACATATCCTACATCAAGGGGTATGTTGGTGGTTGGGAATTTGCATGGCACTTGCATCATATGGCAGCAGGTAGTTGGGGTGCATTGTGATGATGTGACATTCTTCATGCCAAACATCATGTTTTCACCTCATGATTTGTATGATGGAGGTGTGAGGAGGCAGCAAGAGCTATTGTTGCTTTTGGCTACTCTTGGGAGAGTATGGGCTGAATTTCTCCCATACTTTGTAGGATGTTTCAGGAGAAAGGGATGGCACAATCAAAGTGCATAGAGGCTACCCTTCAGCATTGGAGGATCGGGAGGTAATTCCACATAGGAAGGATTCTCCCACACATAGCAGCATGATAGTGGATGACTTTGGCATATGGCATGTCAAAGAATGGAGTCATGGAGTGACAAGAGCCTTATCACCAAGTCCAACAGCATTGTCACTTGGGAGTATGTATCTATTGATGGAGTGTTCCAAGGGGAGTATTCAGCCCTTCATTTTGAAAACCTTTATGAGGAGATTCTCATGGGAGGGCTCATCCATGGATCTCACTTTCAGCCTACTCAAAATGCATGGTAAGAAATTTATTTCTTTACTTATTGATCAACAACAAATTGCCACATGATGTTCTAAAACGACAGTTGCTAAAACTGTGTTGTATCCACTAGAGAAAGCATTGGTACCATCCAAACTTGCACATAACCTTAAGTATTTTTCTGATTTTGATCCCACATGGTGATGATGTACCATTCACTTTGTATGGGATGGTTTGGGCTCATGAAAATAGAGAAGAGGTCTTTAGAGATCCAGTTGTCCTTTTGTATCTTGAGGGCAACATTATTGCAGCCCAATATCAGCAACAGCTCTACACTTTCCATAATTGGAGTGAGAGACAGAGTGGGGTAGGCCATTTGGTCTATCATGTTCATTATTACAACCCACCTACATTGCAGGAGCCAAAGGTGGAAGAAATGTTTCATGAGTTACCATTTTGGAAGGTGACTCACCTTGCATGGATGATAGCTTGGGATTTGGAGCTTCACATGGGAATGAAGGTTCCCAATGATTTCATGATCCCATGCCTCAAATAGGCCTCTAGACCACATATAGTTGCCTCTATGGATATCCCACTACTTCATGATGAGAGCCATTTGGAATTGTCACCAAAGGCTTACTTATACACTTGGGAGGAGAAGCTAGGGGACATAATGATGAGAGGGCATCTTGTTCATTGGAGGAACTTATCATATGAGGATGCTACATGAGGAAAAGGGGAGGCTCTTCAGTTTTATCCTTGCAGTTTCTTGAGGACAAGCAACACTTGGGAGGGGAGGACTGTAATATTCCTAAATTAGCACACAGCTAATTGAAATATTAAATTTTGATTTTGCTCTTAGATAGAAAAATAAGAGGGTATGGAGACCCATAAATATCCTTAGTAGGAATAATATACACTCATGGTGTAAATGGAGGTCATCTAAAAGCTGGATTGAAGACCCTTAGGTGTGAAAAGGGGTTGGAGCATGAATACGGGGTCAACTTTGACCAAATCAACAACATTGTTATGGAGGAGTGGCATTCATTGAGGGACAACGCAGTTTTAGTTGGAGACTCTTTGCATGGAAGTAGTGACTTAAATGAGTGAGGCCAAGGGTGAGGAAGCTCATCACTTATATAAGGAAGAGGATGGCAGCCATATGGATTCATGTTTGAGATTATTATTTTTTATATGGTCTGTTTAGACTTGTGCTCTCTTCAGCTGTTTAGCTAAGATTGCAGTGTTGTTTAGCACAGGGTGTTCCCGGTCGGGAATCCCACCTCTTTCATTGAGAGGCCTCTTATAAGAGTATTTCACTACATTTTCCACTATCTGTCATTAGGACAAGCTCCATCTTTGTTCTACAACACATTTTTTGCAGGGAGTTGTGTTGTGTTGCAAGGTACAGTAGTGGAGGGTTGAGAAACCCAACTTCTGAGCTTGTTTTCGAGTGGAGGGAGAAACCCTTCATCCGGAAGGCTTGTAAGGGAGATTCTTGAGCCTCATTTCATCATCCAGCAATAGGCTAAGGTACTTCTATCATTTAAAACGTATTTTTCTGAAGAAATTGCGTTATTTCAGTGTGCAGTTGTAGTAGAGGGTTTGGAGCCCTAGTTGGGGGAGATAAATTTTTAGTGAAGGGATCAACCTCTCATTTGGAGAATCTATAGAAGGATTTTTTCATACATTTCCAGATCATATCAGCAACCTCCTATCATCTATCTAGTTGCAGATATTATTCAGCCCTAGGGCCATATTTTTATTTCTGCATTTTTGTGTATTTCAGGAAACCCTTTCCGGGTTAATATGGAAATGTGCTTGGGAGCTTAGATCTCTATTCCCGACATTATTTGAGCCATATAAATTTAGATCTATGTATTGACATTCTTCAACAGCAGTTATTTCTAATAAAACTGCGTTGTCATAGCCTTGGGTATTATTGTGTAGTAGTGTTCTTCATGTTTCATGTACATGTTCTCTTGAGACTTGTTTTTGCCTAACTTGAGTGACTATTTCCTCAAGAACTTGTATACATTTTTCTGCTATGATCTTAATATGATGGCTATATGCTATTCTTACATTTTATGTGTTGATTTACACTTCTATTTCTAGTTTTACGCACTATATTCCTGCTTTTCCCATTTGGGAATATTGCAGGAAAGCTTACAGCTAAAAACCCCTATATCTTATATTGTATACTAAGCATGGGTCATGAAACAATTACATACAAAACTCTTCTCACAAGAACCCTCCAGTACATCAGCTAATTGTCTCATACTATCATATGCAAAATTGACCAACACATAGCCAATTCTTAGCCTCCAGACATCCTGCCTTGCTTGCGTAATCCCAAATGGTAAATATCCCTAAAATATAGGAATTATTCCCTACCTTGATTGCGCAAGTATCATGGTCACTCCAATGGGTGTTTTCCTGCATGTGTGCAAGCAAATAATCCTACAACTGATAGTCAACCTCTCTTTCACCTAGAACTCAACTGGGTCTCCACTGGATCTGACATTCATGCAGCTAATAATAGTAAATCCTCAGTTGCATGTGAGATCACTGATTGTGAATTAATTAATATTTAATTCACTAGATCTCTCACTAGTGTATCTTTAGTTACAACTAGCACAATTGAGTTTAACTCACTTAACTGATTTAAATTGTTTACAACTTGCACCAACTCATGCACCAGTGCACTTCGAACTCTGTTACAACTAGAATTACTCTGCATGTCCCACCAACCAACCTTTAACTCGAAATCCACTAGCTAGCTGAATTTATCACTTTCATTTAACTCATTCAAGTCCACATTGAGAATATATTACAATTTAATGTCCATCTTAATTAAGGGATAATAAAAATAGACATGCACCCAAAAATAACCCTATGGGCCCCACCCTAGTCTAGATGCTTAATGAAACTAGGTGCTGAATGAAACCAGGTGCTTAATGCACTAGGCATGGGTGAAAAATATTCTGTTTGAATATCAACACTCCCTCTTAACAAGAAATGGATTATACTTCACCACGATCCTGTCTCTATGGTATTCAAATTTGCTCCTGGTAAGTGCCTTCGTCAAAATATCTGCATCCTGATATTCCATGGGAATGTACTGAAGCAACATGTTCCTCCTCTGCACACAATCTCTGAGATGATGGTACCAGATATATATATATGCTTGGAACTATCATGAAACAAAATATTATTCTATAGTTTAATGCAACTCTAATTATCACAATGAATCACTATCGGATCCATCTGAGAACCAAACAAACCAACCAAGATCTTTCTCATCCAGATAGCCTCACATGTAGCTTGAATTGGT
The DNA here is from genome assembly GCA_034641835.2 of Pinus albicaulis. Classification (NCBI taxonomy): domain Eukaryota; kingdom Viridiplantae; phylum Streptophyta; class Pinopsida; order Pinales; family Pinaceae; genus Pinus; species Pinus albicaulis. Next base: position 984,928,444 of record CM076576.1, read on the forward strand.
GCCATGTATTCCACTTCCACTGAACTGAGTGCCACGGATTTTTGTTTCTTATTGTACCAGAAAACTGTTGTCAATCCAATGCTAAAGATCCCCCCTGATGTGCTCTTTCTATTCGATGGACTTCCAGCCCAATATGCATTTGTGAAGCCATGAAACTTCACTCCATTCATCCTTATGTACCATATACCATACTATGATGTGCCCCTCAGGTATCTCAGGACATGCTTCCCCACCTTCCAAAAGAGCCTGGTAGGCTTAACCATAGCTTGACTCAGCTGGTTAACTGTGTAGCAAATTTCTGGTCTCATGGTCACTACATACATTAGTGAACCCACTAGTTGTCGATAGATAGTAGCATCCACTACCTCTCCAGAAGTAGCATCCTCTTTCCTCTAATTTTCTGGAAGAGGAGTATCTATGGGTTTGCAGCTCTCCATCCTGCTTCCATATTTCTAGTCCAAGGAAATAATGAGGAGTCCCATGTCCTTCATTTCGAACTCCCTGGCAATATCCTCCTTGCATGAGTGTATCAGCTGCTCATCACCAGTCAAAATTAGATCATCAACATAAAGAACAATGATCAATAGCTTACCCTCAACAACAATATAGTATAGGTTTTCATCTGCTTCACTTTTAGTGAAGTCCAATTTGGTGAAATAAGTGTCTATCTGAGTGTACCAAGCACGGGGTGCTTTCTTCAGCCCATACAACGCTCTTTTGAGTCTGCACACATGCGACTCACTGTTGAATATTTTGAAACCTTTAGGCTGCTCTATGTACACCTCTTCCTCAATGATCCCATTGAGCATGCAGTTTTCACATCTATCTGATGAATGTGCCAGCCCATCAGCGCTGAGAGTGCAAGGATGGATCTTATGGAAGAGTACCTTATGACAGGCACAAAAGTCTCATCATAATCTATCCCCTCGATCTGGGAGAATCCACGAGCCACAAACCTGGCCTTGTATTTCTCCACACTCCCATCCGTAGCTTGCTTTACCTTGTAGATCCATCTCGATCCAACCACTGATTTGTTGACCGGTCTTAGGACTATCCCCCATGCACTGTTCTTGATAATGGATTCATACTCCTCCACCATTGAATCAACCCAAGTAGGATGATGCACTACTTCCTGAAAGGGAGATGATTCAGTCAAACTACATTTTCTCATAAAATCCATGTATCTAGTAAATCGGTCATGAGATTGTCTTTGTCTGTGTTGTGAAGTAGGGGCTCCTACATTCTATGCAGCATAAAGTCTCAACATATCAGCTTCTGTGGTGCGCATTCTGCCATTTTTTATGGATGGGTCCATGTGAGTGATTTCCTCCACTCCATGAAGCTCCTCATGTGGTTGATCCACATCTTGAGACTCATCCTTGGGAACTAGCAGTTCCTCCTCTGCATGCAAGTCCAACTCCCTCTCAAGGGACAACCACATGGCTTTCTCCTCGTCAAATTTGATATCTCGTTGCACAACAGTCATTCTGTTGTTTGTAAAATACACACGATAATTATGGGGTGTTTCAGTGTACCCCACAAAAATCCCAACTTTAGCAGTCAATTCCAGCTTCTTCCTCATGTTCTTGGCCACATTCACATAAACATATCATCCAAAAATCTTATAGTATGAAACATCAGGTTTCTTACCAGTGAAGGCCTCTTCAGGTGTACTCATGCCAAGTACTCTATGAGGACAATGGTTTTGCGCATGTACTGTTGTTTTGCATCCTTCCACCCATAGATGCATCGGTAGGCCTTGATCATGAAACATTGCTCATGCTACACCCACAATATTTTTGTTCTTCCTCTCCGTTACCCCATTCTACTATGGGTTATGAGGCATTATGAGTTCTCTTCGAATTCCTTCTTTGCTGCAAAATTTCTTGAATTTGTTAGAGATGTATTCTCCACCATTATCGCTCCTAAGAGCCTTCACTTGCTTCCCCAACTCTTTCTCCATTAGTGCCTTAAACTCACAGAACTTCGATAATGTTTGATCTTTCTTTTGCATGAATAATATCCAACACTTACGAGAAAATTCATCAACAAAGATTACATAGTACTTATGTTTTTCTATTTAAGCAACCGAGAAAGGAGCACACACGTTTTTGTGAACTCTCTCAAGTATCCTCGAAGCTCGGTTTTCCTTCTCATGAAAGGTGGCCTTTACATATTTTCCCATAGTACATCCTTTGCATGTATCTGACTGCGCAAGTGTACCCCTAGGAACACCAGTAGAAATTTGTTTCATGACTTTCAAGGCTCCACGGTGAAGATGGCCCAATCGCTTGTGTCATAATTCGCCCTCATCCTGACTCAGCACATGATATGCCTTTCACATCAGTGTTGCACAGCCATATACCTCCAGCTTGTATATATTCTTAACTTGAATCCCTATCCTCTTGGCTTGATCCATTTCTTTATGCCGCAGGAAATATTTTCCATCACTAAAAACAATGTCATAGCCTTTATCCTCCAACATTGCGACTGAGACCAAATTTTTCTTCAGACCTGGTACATGAATTGCATCTTTTAATTGAAATGGTTTACCTGATTCCCTATAAAAGGTAATGGTACCAATCCCGGTATCACTGTACCATCCTTCGTCATCCATTTCAATATGTATCTGGAGATCTTTCTCCTCCAAGTCACTGAAAATTTCCTTATCTCCCGTCATGTGAAAGGAAACGCCACTATCCAAATACCACACAGATCCCAATGCACTGGACACCATGCATGCGATCAATGATAATTCAAGCTCAAATTTTGAGGCAAGGGCCTCACCAGCTTCAGATCCAACAACCTTCTTGTTCTTCTTCTTTTGTGGACAGTTAGTAGCAAAATGCCCATCTTCATGACAGGGAAAGCACTTCACCTTGGACATGTCATGCTTCTTGTCATTCTTGGCCTCATATTTTGAGTGTAATTTCTTCCCCTTCCCCTTCCTCACCTTGGAATCGAAAACACAATCCTCTGCATCCTCATTCTTAGATGAAGATCCATCTCTAGTGTTATGTCTGAACTCCTCCTACACCAAATCCGAACACAGTCATTCCCAATCTAGAAATTTTTCCCTTCCATTGACAAAGTCTTGATAACTGTGCCAACTCTTGGGAGTCCTAGGAGAGCCAAGCTCACCAAATCTGTTGATATTCAACAAGATGATGATCCTAGTGAAAATTAAGCACCTTCACTAGGTGGGGCCAGCAAGCTATTTTTAGGTGTATGTCTATTTTTAGAATGGTGAGCATATTCTAAAATTAGCAGGATGTTGATTCTAGATGGTTGAGTAAATTCTATCTTTGGATGAATTTCTATTTTTAGAAGATGGACAAATTCTATTTATAGATCGCTAATCTAAAAATAGAATGCATGTCGATTATTAGTAGCCCACAATAATAATCAGACAATAAATAGTAACTTATTCTCTTGGAGCACTTGATTTCAGTGAACATATGTGGCACATCAATGGCTGAAGGAATTACGCAACTCCTAGGGTGGTTGGTGACTCATGCATGGAGAACTTCGTTATAACTAATTGTGGCAAGTTGTAAAAAAGTTGGAAGACTAGTTATGTGAGTTGTTATTTAGTTTAACTCAGTTAAGTGAGTTAAACTCAGTTGTGCTAGTTGTAACTAAAGATACAATAGTGAAAGATGAGTGAATTAATTATTTAATTAATTCACAAGTAGTGTCTTACTTGCAACTGAATAAATACAGCAATTAACTACTTGCATGTTAGATCCAGTGGAGACCCAGTGGAGAGATAGGTGAAAGGGTGTGTTTGACTATCAGTTGTGACTATAGTGATGCATTCAATGCATCTACACACACATTGGATTTGCCAATGAGGATTCCGCAGTACAAGCATGCCAAGATCTAATTCATTTAGGGATCTTCTTCAGCAGGGATTGCGCAATGGAGGTAGGTTATCAGGAGGCAAGAAATTGGTGCATAGATATGCAAATTTCTACATGACAGTGTGTGACGATTGTATATTGTACTGAGAGCTCTATGAGCTGAGCTTTGTATGAGATTTTTACATGTTCCATTGATATACATAATATACGATAGTTGTGGTTTTTATCTTTAAGCTTTCCCGGTAAAACGTCGTGTTATGTGTGATTGATTTTTCTTCATATGTTTGCAATTGATGATTTAATTTCTGCAAAGAATTGAGTGGAAGGATTCTGTATTTAACATAAGATTATATTGTTAGATCAGGAGAATCCAGAAATACATTATTGTGTTTATAAATTTCTACAAAATCATCATTAGTGACTATTATTCCCACACTCCCCAATTCATCTCGACATTGGACAAAATTCGTGAGATATTTTGGAATGGTGTCGCCCTTTTCCATCTTGATCTTCCTGAGTTTATCTTTGAGTGCCAATTTCCTATGGTCGCTACTACTTTGGAATAGATCCATCAAAGCCTTCCACAGTGCATATGGTGCGGCTTTCCCATGGAGGCTTGAGAAAATGTGGTCTCGTACTCCCTCCAATAGGATCCTCCTCCCCTTTGACACTTCCTTTTGTCATGCATCAAGATTTGCAGCATCTGCAACATTTGGCTTAGGAACATCTTTGTCAATGAATTCCTTCAAGCCATTTTCTTCTAGTACTGCCTCCATCTTGTCCTTCCAAGAAATGTAGTTCGAGATGCCCTCGAGTTCATACTCTAACCTCAAGCCATTAAAATCCATTTCGATCTTGAATCAGTTGTAGCACCAAGAAAGTATTTCTACAAATTCGAATTTTGTCCAGTCACAAACTCATCTCCTGCTTCAATTTTGCAATTTCTTGTTCTCTGATACCATGTAGAAATTATACAACAAGCATGTATATCTTGGATTCACCTTATCTAGCAATGTACTAAAGTTAAATACTGAATCGCTTCTACAAATATTTTGCAGATTTAAAAACACAATCGCTAATCACATGAACATGAATAAAGATCAATCACACACAACACAGATAATTTCTAGGGGAAAGCTTACAGCTAAAAACCCCTCTATCTTATATTGTATATTAAGAATGGACCATGAAACAATTACGTACAAAACTCTTCTCACAAGATCCCTCCAGTACATCAACTAATTTTCTCACACTATCATATGCAAAACTGACCAACACATAGCAAATTCTCAGCCTCCTAAAAACATGTATGCCTTGTGCAATCCCGGATGGTAAAGATCCCTAAAAGATAGGAATTCTTGTCTGCCTTGACAGTGCAAGTATCATGGGCACGCCAATGGGTGTTTTCCTACATGTGTGTAAGTAGATAATCCTACAACTGATAGTCAACATCCCTTTCACCTAGAACTCAAATGGGTCTCCATTAGATCTGACATGCATGCAGCTAATAATAGTAAATCCTCAGTTTCATGTGAGATCACTAATTGTGAATTAATTAATATTTAATTCACTATATCTCTCACTAGTGTATCTTCAGTTAAAACTATCACAACTGAGTTTAACTCACTTAACTGAGTTAAACTGTTTACAACTTGCACCAACTCATGCACCAGTGCACTTCGAACTCTGTTACAACTAGAATTACTCTGCATGTCCCACCAACCAACCTCTAACTCGAAATCCACTAGCTAACTGAATTTATCACTTTCAGTTAACTCATTCAAGCCCACATTGAGAATCGATTATAGCTTAATGTACATCTTAATTAAGGGATAATAAAAATAGGCTCTGCACCCAAAAATAGCATTGTGGGCCCCACTCTATTCTAGGTGCTTAATGAAACCAAGTTCTTAATGCACTAGGCATGGGTGTTGAATATTCTTGTTGAATTTCAACAATAAAATCACAGGAAATAAGGGGTATTGGTTTGAGTGGGAGCAATGGCATACAATGGTAGGTTTAGGTTTAATAAATTTAATGGCCAAAAATACCAGTTGTGGAAGATGTAGATGGAAGATTATTTGTATCATAAATATTTGTACCTACCCTTGAGCAGAAAGAAAAAGAAGTCAATGAGTATTATAGATGCATAATGGGATATTCTCGACAGAAAGGCACTTGGAATAATACAACTGTGTTTGGCAGCGTCTGTGGCATTCAACATTTCAAAGGAAAGGAAAATAGAGGGTTTAATGATGGCATTGTCCAAACTATATGAAAATCCCTTAGCCTCAAACAAATTATTTCTTCGTTTATTTAATATGAAGATGTCAGAAGTTGGATTTTTTGTTGATCATTTAAATGACTTTAACACAGTTACCAATCAGTTAAGTTCTGTAAGGGTAAATTTTGATGATGAAGTTAGGGACTCTGTTATTTTTTTTCTCATTGGCGGAAAGTTGGAATGACCTAGTTATGGCCATTAGAAACTCTATCTCTAGATCTAGTACTTCAAAGTTTGATGATGTTTCTAGTACTACCCTTAGCAAGGAAATGTGACAAAAAATCTCTGGTGAGACATCAGGTAATGATTTGACTGCAGAGACTAAGGGAAAAAAATGGAAAGAGGAAAGATCCCAAGAAATCGTAGTAAGTTAAGGAAAGGCAGTTCCAAGTCGAGGTCAGGGATACTGAGTTGGAAATTTGGGAAGAAATGACACCTGAAGAAATATTGTAAGTCTTTTAAGGGAAAAGAATGAGATGCACAACAAGAGAACAATCATGAAGTGAATGTGATAGGTGATGTGTTGCAATATGCTTTAATTTTTTCATTAGAAAATAGTATTGATGTTTGGGTGGTAGATTCAGGGGCCTCATTCCATGCCACACATAATAGGAAACAATTTTATGACTATGTTCAAGGATATTTTGGACAGGTTCATCCAGGTTATGATAAACCCTATAAAATCGTTTGAATGGATAAGGTTTTATAAAGCTATAGAATGGAAACAAATGGCTATTCAAGGAGGTAAGGCATGTTCTAGATATAAAGAAAACTCTAATTTCAACAGGTGATCTGAAATTAGATAGGAACACAAAAAAATACAGATATAACCATAAATACAGATATGCAACAAAAATAACACTTCATTTCATTAATATCATAGAACTAAAATATGCTTACAAACATAATGGAACTAAACTAGCTCAAGCGATGGTAGCTTATCTCTAAGAAGAGACGTGGCAACTACATGTATTTGAATAGCGTTACAATGAGGCTCAAAGGCCTATTTATTATTGAGAAACAAAGGAGAACCCTAAACATCCAAAAAACTAACCCTAGGATATGAAGCACCAAAACTATGGGCCCTGTTTGGATAAAATGGTTCATCTACTCTCGGGGTCGTAACTTTGGCATATCATCTTTGTTTGACGCACACAATACCTTGTTAGAAATATCTATCTGAAGAATACAAATTTTGAGTCGAAAACATCAGTTAAAGCCTTGTTTTTGCCCTAGTTTCCTCAAAAAACTTTGTTTCGGTCCTCAAAACTACTCTCGAAGTTCAGGACCCGAAAAATGCCAAAAATAGTAAATTGTGCTACAATTTTGGAAACTAAAAAACTGAAAGAACTAATGGTGGGAATCCAAGCGGAATAGGTGGGTGGACACCAATATCCACCTAGAGCATTCCTCCCCCCTTAGGAAGCATTGGTCCCCATTTCATTGAGTGCCTCCATGAGAGGGGGAAACTTTTGCTAAACTTGGTCCTTGGTGAGCCACTTGCCTTGGTACAATAGTTGGCCAGCTTTGACAACCCGATACAGTTGGATATTTTTTTGGTGAGTGTTCTTTATCTGTGTGTCCTTGATCTGATCAATGGTGTCCTATTCCATGCATTCTGGGTTTAACTCTATTGGTGTGACTTATTTTGCAATGTCGGATGTGTCAAGTAATGGTGGAAAGTATTGCCGAAGGTGATCCATATTGAATACTAGGTGCAGGCCAAGGAATGCTGGAATGTTGAGCTCGAAATAATTGTCTTATACATCCATTTTGATGGTGTATGGCCCATATCAAAACGAATGAAGCTTACAGTGGGGCCCAGTGAGGCGCTCCTTCTGCAAATGTATTCAAAATTTGTCACCCACCTGGAACTTGTGTGGCACCCGATGTTGATCATGTCATTGCTTGTACTTAGCATTGGCTTTGTCCAATATGTCATGGACCTGTTGGAGGATGTGTTGGATTCACTCAATAAATATGTTAGCCTTATCGGTTTCAAACTGGACATGGGCCGAAGTTTCCTGAGTAGCTGCAAATGGTATGGCCATGTCAATGGGACATAGTGGTTGGAATCCAAACCCCACCTAAAAGGAGTTCTGACCAATTGAGCTATGAAGAGCTTTATTGTAGCTGTGTTGGACATAGGGCAGGCTTTCATCCAATGTGTGAATATGCTTCGAGTTTTACATGAGCATAATGTGTACGATAATCCTATTGATGACCTTTGTTTGGCCCTCAATTTGGGGGTGGAAAGCCGTGGAATTAGTGAGTTTGGTATCCAGGATCGACCAGAGACTTGACCAAAATTTACCTAGTAACCTGTTGTCCTGATCTAAGATAATGGACGGTGGGATCCCAAAGTGTACACAGACTCGTTCAAAGAAGAACTTAGTAGTGGATTATTTTTTTATACTCTTCTTGCAGACCACCAGAATGGCCATTTTAGAGAATCTATCGATGACCATAGAACCACATTAATTTGCATGCTTAGTGAAAGGGATGTCTGACATGTTATCCATTCAGATGGATTCCCAAGGTCAACTAGGAGTAGGAAGAGGAGTATATAGGCCTTGATTCTTGATGGTTGGTACGGCAATGATGCAAGCAATGTAGGATCTATCGAAGGTCCGACCAATAAAAATACTTTTGAAGGACTGCCACTATTTTCTCTACACCGAAGTTCCCAGCAACCCAACTATAGTGTGCCTCCCAAATCATCTTGGCATGCTCATTTGAAGGAACACAAAGGTGTCCTAGGTGACATAATAGTGTATCTTGGAGTTGGAACTTTCTTGCCCTCCAAGAGTGTCTGGTATGTGTTGCTAAATTCTACATCACTATTGTACAGACACGGCCACTCTGACATCTCATGCCCACAAGATTTGAGCACAGTGGTTTGCACCATGACCAGTGGTTGGTTGAGGCAGTCTGCGACATTATTGGTGCTTCCCTTCTTGTACTTAATTTTCAAGTGGAAGTGTTGCAGTTATGTGGACCATTTATTATGGCCATCGTTCTGCATCTTCCCTTGTGTCTGTATGAACTGTAGCGGTCGGTGGCCTGTGTGGATGACCGTTTCCTTCCCCATAATGTAATGCTTCCATTTTCAGTAGGCTTGCAAAATGGAATACAACTCTTTGTCATAGGTGGGATACTTTCGGATTGTGTCTGAAAGTGTCTCACCATGATATGCCACTGGATTCCCCTGCTGAGTAAGAACTGCACCAATAGCATAGTCAAAAGTATTTGTCTCAATCTCAGATGGTTTTTGCAGGTCTAGTAATGTGAGCACTCTTGCAGAGTAGAGGCGATGCTTCCACTCAAAAAAATCCTTTTGTTGGGATTTGTACCAAAATCATTTTTATTTCACTCTGCCCCTGGTGACTTGACTCAAAGGCCAAGTGATATGAGAGAACCCCAACACAAACCTGCGATAGAAATTGGCAAGACCCAAAAAATTGCGGAACTCTATTATAGTGGTTAGGGTTGGTCAATCCTGAATGACTTGTATCTTGGTTGGGTCCACATGCACACCTCACGCATTAATGATGTACCCTAGATATTGAACATGGGTCATACCAAAAGTGCATTTCTCCAAATACACACACAACTTGTTTTTTCGTAGAGTTTGGAGGACTTGTTGAATATGGCAGAGGTGCTCTTCCAAAATCTGGTTGAAGATTAGGATGTCATCCAAATACACCACCACAAATGAGTTGGTGAAGGGTTGCAATATGTAATACATCAGCCTCATGAAGGTTGCAGGAGTATTTTTCAACCCAAAAGGCATGACCATCCATTCGAAAAGGCCCTCCTTGGATTTGAAGTTAGTCTTACACACATCAAAGGGTTCAATTGGTACCTGGTGATACCCAAACTTCAAGTCGATCTTGTTGAAATATTTGGCCCCCTTGAGATGGTCCAAAAATTCATCAATCTGTGGGGTTGGATACCTATTTCGTACAGTGACCTTGTTTAGCACCTGATACTCAATAAAAATACTCCAATTTTCCTCGCACGATTGGGATCCCATGGGGTGATGAAATTGACCTGTTGTGCCCTTTTTGCAATAACTCCTGAATCTACCTCTTGATTTCATCATTCTCCAAAATAGAGCGTCAATAGATCAATCCATTGGGAAATGATGCACTTAGGGTTAGATCAATGGGTTGCTTGACCTAACACTGTTGAGTTATCCCTGTGGGTGAGGTGAAGATGTCCTTGTACTCCTCCACGAACATTTTTCCATATGTTGTTTTCATGTGGAGGAGACCTGTCTAGAGATCGTGGCCACAATATTATTCTTTCCCTGAGGGAAAATCATAAGGAAAACAAATTTCTCGGTTAAGGAATTGAGGTTACTGCATTTCTTCGCAGTGATCAAAGAGATGGTGGTAGGCAGTGCTACCTCTGTTATCTTATACAAATTATTTCCCAAAGTAATAATAACAGTGTGAGGCCTAGACTCATACATAGCATGTTGCTTCCACAAGTATGGTTGGCCTAATAATAGCAAGAGTAGCGACATCACACAATACCTCATCTGTGAAGGGCTTGATGTTGTAGGGAAGGTGACACTACTGGTTGAAGTGGAGATCTTGTCCTTGGTGAAGCCACCCTAAGGTGTACGGATATGCGTGTGTAGTGGTAGGTAAGCCCAGCCACATCATGACCTCTGCTGAAATGAGGGTTTTTTGGCTTTCGTTGTCAACAATTAACTATAGCGAAGAACCCTTCACCCACATCTAGGAATGGAAGAGGACTCCCCTTCCTCTGGATATTCAGGCTCATCCTTCTGGACCTTGGTGGTGGCAACGGTGGAACTGGGTTACGCGTCAATAATCTGCTTCCCTTTGTCACTCCCCTTATCAGGTTCTGACTCATATTCAGAGCATGCATTTGATTCGGAAGCCTTCAACTCAGTCACGAGTGAGTGCTTGGCCTGACACTCACCTTTGTTGTGATTGGTGCTCTTATGGAACTCACACTACTTTCCTATGTCATTCTTTATTTTCATGGTGTTTTTCTTTACTTCTGGCTTTGACAGGTTTTCTTGGTTGCCCCTCCCTGGATTTTTCCTTTGTTCTACAGTTTGGAGCATCTTTCCCTTGCTTCATATTTTTTTTTCCAAAGTCTTACTTCTTAGATTCAATTTTTTTCTCGATATTGGCAGCATATTGATATGTTGCACCAAGCGAGGAGATGTCAAGGAACTCCATTTCCTCCTAAATGTATACATGCAAGAAAATGTGTTACTTAAGCACCAAATGTTTCTTTGAATCTTTGAAACCCAACTTTGTCCGCAGGGTATGGAATAGATTCATCATCTCATGCACATATTTATCCCTTTGTTACTGCAGTGTAGTCCATTGTATGTACTTGTCCTTATAGCTCCCCACGGGGTAATATTGTTCCTTGATGGCATCTCAGAAATAATTACAAGTGGGTTCTACTAAAAAAAGTGAGGGTTCTCTCTCGTCACTATGTTCGCAAAAGGTTTCCCACCAGTCCTTGACATGGGGGGTGGCTTTGAGGAGAGAAAAATAATATTTTCCCTATTGGAAAAATCATGAACTAAAAAATAGCCTTCCAACAGATTTAACCGTCTTCATCTATCTGGACTTCAAATATAGGAATGTCAAATTTTATTTGTACCTTGAAGGGAGTGGCGCCTCCATAGTGACTGTCAGACGAAGATGCGTCGCCTATGGGCATCCGTCGAAGGATCTGAATAAAGTTGTCCATCATCCCATTCCTTTGTCACTCGAGGAATTATTCCAGCAATATTTTGAAAGGATGTCCTGTCCCCTCGTCTTTCTTTTCTTCCACCATGGGAGGTCATTGGGTTTTGAGACACTGGTCTTGCAAAGTTTCAACCAGTTCAATCCCTAATTCCTTATACCTTGACCTCATTGGGGACATGCAAAGAAAAACAGAGAAAGAGCAGTCTGATCTGATACCATTGATTCGAACTTAGACATGAATGCAATAGAATACAAATATAACCATAAATACAAATATGCAATAGAAATAACACTTCATTTCATTAATATCATAGAACTGAAATATGCTTACAAAAAAAATGCAACTAAAATAGCTCGGGCGATGGTAGCTTATCTCTGAGAAGATATGTGGCGGCTACATACCTATGAAATATGTTACAATGAGGATTAAATTCCTATTTATTTTTTAGAAATAATGGAGAACCATAAACATACAAAAACGTAACCCTAGGATATGAAGCGCCAAAACTATGGGCCTTGTTTGGGTAAATTGGTACATCAAATTCCCAGGGTTGTAACTTTGGCATACGATATCTGTTTGACGTGCACAATACCTCATTAGAAATATCTATCCGAGGAATACAAATTTTGAGTGGAAAAAAATTATTAAACTCTCATATGTTTCCTGATTTTCCCAAAAAACATCATTTAGGGCCTCAAAAGTGCTCCAGAAGTTTGGGACCCGAAAAAACTGCCAAAAATAGTAAACTATACTAAAATTAAGGAAACTAAAAAACTAAAAGAAAAAATGGTCAGGGTCCAAGTGGAATAGGAGGGTGGCCACCAATATCCACCTGGATCAACAGGATGGTTAGGTGGTGAAGTTTTTGTGACTACTTTTACAGATAAAACCTGGAAGGTTACTAAAGGATCCCTAGTAATAGCAAAAGGAGAAAAGGTTGGTACATTGTAGTTATGTAGTGGTATTTCTAATTATGTTAATGCTTTAACCTCCAAAGGAGAATATACAACATTATGGAATTATAGGCTCGGGCACATGAGTGATAAGGGGATGAAAATTCTTTAATCAAGATATTTGTTCCCAGGTTTGAAGCATGTTGATTTAGATTTTTGTGAGAATTGTGTTTATGGAAAACAAAAGAGAGCCATATTTATTAGAGTTGGGAAAGAAAATAAGAGTGAAAAATTAGAGATTGTGCATGCATATGTATGTGGACCTGATCAAGTATCATCTCTCAGTGCCTCTCACTATTATGTTACTTTTATTGATGATCCAACTAGAAAAAACTAGATTTATTGTATTCAGAATAAATCTGATGTTTTGATTCTTTCAAGAAATGGAAAGCTTTGGTTGAAAATGAGCAAGAAATAAGTTGAAGTGTCTCAGATCAGACAATGGAGGTGAATATTGCGATAAAGAGTATGATAACTATTGTTCATAACATGGAATTCGCAGAGAAAAGACTGTTCCAGGAACGCCACAGGAAAATGGTGTGTCAGAAAGGATGAATAGAACAATAATGGAGCGTGCAAGCTGCATGAGATTGCATGCAGGATTTCCCTTGCAATTTTGGGTAGATTTTAATAGATATTGTTGTTTATCTAATAAACATAGGGCCTTCAAGTTCCTTGGATGGTGGTATTCCAAAGGAGGCATGGACAGGTGAAAAATTAAACTACTCATTTTTAAATATTTTCGGTTGTGAAGATTGTGTCCACATTAATAAAGGAAATAGAACAAATCTTGAGGCAAAATCGAAGAAATGTACCTTTATTGGATATGGTTTCAATGATTTTGGTTATCGCTTATATGTTTATGAAAATCAAAAAATCATTAGGAGCAGAGATGTCATATTCAATGAAAACATCTTGAATAAGGATCAGATGCAGGAAAATAAATAGGAAAAAGAAAATAGAACACACAATGCTTGATGAGATCACAAAAAAAGTAAAGGTGCCTAAAAATCATAATGATCAACAATAAAAATATCCACAACAACAGGAACCTCAAACACCTGGTGTTATAAGATCTACCAGGATAAGTAGACCCCCTGAAAGATACTCTCCTTCATTATATTATGTATTGTTGACTGAGTCTGGTGAACCAGAAACATATGAAGAAGCAATGTAGATAGAAACCAGGAAGAAGTGGGAGAAAGCTATGGATGAAGAGATGGTCTCCTATATGCATAACATACTTGGGACTTAGTCAAGTTGTCTGCAGGTAAAAAAACATTGCAGAATAAATGGGTTTACAGGTTGAAGGAAGAAGATGGAAGAAAACAAAGGTATAAGGCTAGAATTGTGTTGAAGGGGTTTGCACAACAGAAAGTTATAGAATTTGATGAAAATTTTTCTCCTATTGTTAAAATGACTTCAATCATAACTATTTTAAGTCTAGTGGTAGCAGAATATTTTCATCTTGAGCATCTAGATGTAAAGAGAACCTTTCTCCATGAGTATTTGGAGGAAGAAATATATATGTAGCAACCACAAGGGTATGAGGTCAAAGGAAAGGAGAAATTAGTGTGCAAATTGAAGAAGAGCTTGAATGGCTTAAAACGGGCTCCAAGGAAGTGCTATCTAAATTTTTCAGGTTTATGTCTGTACAAGGTTATACTAGATTTCACTTTAACCATTGTGTTTATCTTAAAAATAAAAATGATGGAAGCTATATTATATTTTTATTGTATGTAGATGACATACTTTTTGCAAGGTCTAACATGAAGGAAATAAATGTTCTCAAAATAAAATAGGCAAATTCATTTGCAATGAAAGATTTGGGTGTTGCAAAACAAATCCTTGGTATGAGAATGACTAGAGATAAGAACAATCGCAAATTAACATTGTCTCAGAGTGAGCACATAGAAAAGGTGTTGGAAATATTTAATATAAAAAATTCAAAACCAGTTAGTACACCTTTGGCTAGCCATTTCAAACTAAGGATATGTGTCCCAAGACCCAAGAAGAGATGTATTATATGTGTAAAGTTCCATTTGCATCAGCAGTTGGAAGCTTAATGTATTCATTGTTTGCACAAGGCCTGATATTTCACATGTTGTGGGAGTTGTAAGCAGGTTTATGAAAAATATAGGAAAAGAGCATTGGATGGCGGTGAAGTGGATTCTCAAGTATCTGAGAGTTACCACAAATCAAGAATTATACTTTGGTGGTTCAAAAATTTCTCTATAGGGATATATTGATGTAGATATGAAAGGTGATAGAGATAACGGGAGGAGCACCACAGGGTATGTGTTTATTGTATGTGGAAAAACTGTCAGTTAGGTTTCAAAGTTGCAAAACATTTTATCACTTTTAACAATGGAAGAAGAGAATGTTCTTGCTAAAGAGGCTAGTAAAGAAGTGATTAGGTTACAAAGGTTATGGATAAGTTGGGCAAGAAGAAGGAGATTGGGAGGTTATACAGTGACAACCAAAGTTTCATTAATCTTGCAAAGAAATCAACATTTAATTCCAAGACTAAACATATACAGTTCAAGTACCATTTCATACAGTCAGTGTTGGAAGATGGAAAATTGAAGCTGGAAAACATACACACTAGACAAAATCATGCAAATATGTTAACAAAAGTTGTAACAAGGGAGAAACTGAGATTTTTCTCAATTTAAATTGGTCTTTAAGTATGAGGATGAAGATGAGAAACAACCAGGTCCAAAGTGGAAGCATTTTCCAACAAGTGAAGCAGCGGTGGAGTTTCTATAATTAGTCTCCAAGTTGGATATTGTTGAGTGTGGACATGATTATATTCTTGGTTGTTCAGAGGTTTTTGTTTCAGTTTCATTGGATCCCTGTTCCTAATGGGGGGTAAATTACACCCATTTAATCACCGTCAAGGGGTCCAGAGGGAGACGACGACGAATTTTATGAGCCCCCCCCCTTGGTGGGGGTTCGGGGGCTCTGCCCATGAAGCTAAAAATAGATGAAACTTTTCTTTGTAAAATATTGTAATTTCATAGTCAATCTGGGTTGTTCATTAGGAGGATGATTTGATGGTAGAAGTTATGTTAATTTAGTTTTTTTTTCCTAGAAGGAAACCCTCGATTTATATTAGGGAATTGTATTGTGGATGTCTATGAATATTCTGAGTGAGAGAGAGAGGGGTGTTTGTGTCAGAGGGAGGAAATTACAGCGGAACTGTTGTAGGTTATATCTCTTCATTTTGTTGGATAATATAAAAGGAAGGACGGGTTGTTTCTCCATGGACATAGCCCAAATTGGGTTAACCACGTACATTTGTTTCTCTCTTGTTTTATGCAATTTATGTGTTTGTGTTTCCACAATATTTTGTGTATTTCATTGCTCCGTTAATTAATTTATAACATAAGGATCTAACTTGTGTCACGTTTTGAGTATACCAATCCATAATGGCTTTGATCTTCTTTGAATCTATAGTTACTCCTTCCTTGGGGGCAATGTGTCACAAATACTGAACCTAGGACTAGAATAATTCACACTTGATGAGTTTGGCATAGATATTATGCTCTCTAAACGATTGTCATATTTTTGCTAAATGTTTTTCATGCTCCTCCTCGATTTGCGAATAAACCAAGATGTCATCGACAAAAAAAACACAAACTTGTTCAAATACGGGCTTAAATTTTTTTTCATTAGGCACAAGGCACATGAATGTTTGTTTAGTGTTTGTAAGCTTGAACGACAGAACCGTAAATTCATAGTGCCCATACCTGGTTCTAAACATCATTTTGTGAATGAATTAATCTTTGGTGCATACCTAATGCTACCCATATCTCAAATATATCTTCAAGAAGAGTGCAACTCCCCTCAGTTGATAAAATAGATCATTAATTCTTGGTAAAGGATATTAGTTCTTGATTGTGGATTTATTGAGTTTCCATTAATTAATACATAGCCTCAATGTGTCATCCTTCTTCTTCACAAATAATATAGGTGCTCCCCCAGGTGATACGCTGGGTCTGATATATCCCTTATCCGAGATCTATTTTAACTATAATTTAAATTTTACCAGCACTAGCATACTCATAAGGTATGGAGCTTTGGATATCAATGTTGATCCTAGTAGTAGTTTAATTGAAAATTTAATTTCGCTCCTTGGTGGAAATATTGGGATCTCTTCAAGAAACACATCATTGAATTGTTTGATTATTGGGTGCTCTTCAATTTTGTCCTTTTTGTATTCCTATTCAATGGTCACTTGAACCTGAAACAATTCACACCTATTCATGTTTCACCTCTTCAATTACAATGTAGTGATTGGCCTAACTGTTAGAATTTGTCTCTTTCCCTGCAACATCATCCTTTCTCATTTGTCATTGAGACACTCAATCAACTTTCTATAGAAATTAGCCTTATTTGTGTGGCTTGATAACCATTACATCCCAACTAGGACTTCATACGAGCCAAATGGTGGTAGGTTTAGAGTTGCAATTGTGGGAATGTTGTATATAGCAACTAGGCATGAATTCACCACATTCTCAACTTGTTTCTTAGCCCTAATAGCTAGATGAACCAAAAAATAGCTTTCATGTGTTGTGTTTTGCAATGCACACTTATCTACAACTCGCAAACTCAAATAATTAAAATTGGAACCAAGGTGAATCAAAATTGAAGAAAACTAGTTATTGACCATACCTTCCATTTCAATAATGAGACTTGGTGATTTTCATCCATATTAACGTTATATAGATGTGTGGTATGCTCCAAGCCACATCATTTACCATATCCACCTTCTATGCATTGTATGATATTAGGTAATTCTTTTGTTTCTTATAACAGTCTCTCTTCTTATGGTTTTCTCCACAAATCCAACACTTCATAGGTTCCCCTCTGAGAGAAGTGGTCTCTACCAATAGTGGTGGATTTCTAATCAAATTCACCACTAATAGGAGAGGAAAAAATCACATTCTTTCCTTCATGCCATTGTCTTGCACCCTTGAATTTAGGATTTCATTTTTCTCTCAATTCAGTACGGAACTTAGTCCCATGACTTGATTATTCATAACAATAGTTCATATTTCATATGGAATCCTCCAGATTTTGTGGCTCGTCAAACTCTCTTATACCCCTAAATTCTTGTGGAAACCCACTGATATACCTTTGAATATTTTCCTTTTCATCATTCAGGTAAGGAAGATACCTCAATAATTCCAAGAATCTGGTTTTGTAATCATCAATTTCCATATGCCCTAACTTGAGCTCAAAAAATTCTTTGACCTTGTTGTCATAGTACCTTTCAAATAGGTACTTATTCTAGAAATATATCTCAAATATACTCTAATTCATATCCTCTTTAATGTTATTGACATTCTTCAGGTCTTCCCACCATATACCAACTTTGTCCTTAAGCTAAAAATGGAACTACTCGCTTTCATATTCTCTGATTAATTATGCACTCTGAAATATTTCTTCCTTCCTACCATCCATGCCTCTGTTTCCTATACCTTATTCACCTCTCCATCTAATGTAGGATGTTTTTCCTTCTTAAAATATTATGGAATAAAATATTATCCCTTTTGTTTCAACTAACAGTGCCTCTTGGTGGTAGCAGTAGACAATTATTTTTTATTGTCTGTCTTTCTCTTTGGAGTACTAAATGAATTTCCTCCTCTCATTATGTATTCACTTGGATATATATGTCTCATCCTAGACCTAATTCCTTTTACACCTAAATTTCTCAATTCATGATTCCAAGTCCTAGTGGACTTTTCCTATCTTTATCCCTCCCTTGGTGGTTGGCACCTATATCATGTTGCCTTTGTTTTTTAAATTTGATAGGTTCTGTAATATGATGTCATTTAATCTTGTCTGCTTCTCCTAAGCCATGAAAATTATTTCATTTTTAGCCTTGTAAATTCTTAGCTTATCTCTTATGCATCTAAGGGTGTTTATCCCATGTTTATCTATTCAAGGGTCTTCCTTCATCCTCTTGCCAATTTATTATTCTTCCTCGAATTGGTGGAATTTATTAGGGTTATGACACACCATTATTCTACTCATTCCCTTAGTCTCTTGTTGATATTTGGTGTCTTCTTATCTGTTGTCACATACATAACTATTAGCCAATCAAAATATAATTAAGTGCATTTACCAATCACCTTGGTTTAATTGCAATAAGCTCGTGGAGATAAAGCTATTTGAGGCACAAATTTTCAAATTAGTATGCCTATTAGAAAACAACTAACATATCAAAATTTGTTATCTCTATCATTTCATAGTTCTTCCATAAACATTGATATGCATGTAATACTCATTTTGTAATCAACAAGCATAGGAAAGCATCCCTTACAGACTAC
The DNA here is from genome assembly GCA_034641835.2 of Pinus albicaulis. Classification (NCBI taxonomy): domain Eukaryota; kingdom Viridiplantae; phylum Streptophyta; class Pinopsida; order Pinales; family Pinaceae; genus Pinus; species Pinus albicaulis. The sequence continues at coordinate 984,947,630 of CM076576.1, forward strand.
ACTTTGTAACGTAACTCCAAATATAATCATTTCTAAGCCCATCCAGTTCCAATGTTGAACCATGTTCTGATACCACTTTGTAACACTCCCTCCCACAACTTTGGACTTCCCCTAGCCTAGTGAGAGGTGTTACCTTAATATAACCCAAGCTCTTTAGTTTCCTCATGGAAATGGGGTTATCAAATTTCTTTCCTTCTCAAAGTTGGAAAAACAACTTTTAACAACACCATTGGATCCAACTCATCAAAAGCTTTCCAATGATATAAAATTTACCCTGATTTGGTTCCTAGATCAGAATTTATAGGAATTTGAAGTTTACCAGACTTGTTCCCTTGCCAGACCAATGAGACACTTGTCATGTGGCATCCACGTGGCACTTCCACCTCATGACAGGTCCACCGTGGTGCTCGCCACATCATAGTGCCACTACACCATTGTGTCATGCCCTATTGCTAAGAGAATTCAGCTCCCTGACTTTCGCATTACGATAGACACTTTTGGTTTCAAGTGACAGGATGAATATCCTCATGATTTCCTTCATCACTACAAATTCTATCATTTGTTCCTCAGCCACAAAATGAAATAGACAACCCCTTTGGGGAACCACACTTCGTGATTCCATGTCTCTAGGACATGCTGACTTCCCATCAACATCACATAGCTTCCATACACCATCTGGCATAATAGATCACCTCCATGCATCACCCATCCACATGTCTCACATGTCTATGTGCCATCCTACCACCTTATCCCAGTCAAGGGTCCCACCTCGTCTTAGCCCTTCATGTAATTCAATGATTTCTCATTATAAGTTTCATGGTCAACTAGAAACCCTCCACATTGATCATTTCATCTTCGTCTATTCACAGACATGTAGTCTCTATCCCCCAAGACATAAGCGACTTCCATTCATTGTAAGGAACCAATTTCTTGGCACACCCCACATGTATCTTCAATAGCATTATATGCCAACACTCAGGGAAAACCTATGCCACACCTCCATCGTGCAACAGAGAATTTTTGCAGCGAGTGACTAGTAAATTTTCATCTCGTGCCCTCTATTAAATGTGAGCCTATTTTCACAAGTACCACTTTTTCATCCCAATGTGGTGCGACGTGAATATTTCATGGCATAAGATGAGTATTTCTCTGTCCCGAACTCCTGTTATATTTGCGCTCTTGGCCAAGAACGATCCTTCTTCTCGATATAATATCATTTGTTTTGAGCTCAATCCTAACACCTTAGTATTAGGAACTTGAGTATTTTTAGAGCCACACTCAGGCTCCCTTGAAGACCAATCTTTCCCAGAACATTGTTCCCTGCAAAAATAAAGTCCTCATTTCCATGCCAATGTTCATCTGTCACTATGAACATAATCCTTGTCTAATAAAACCTATAGGCATGTCTTTTACCAGGCTCTAGGTCAGCCAACAATGACTAACATTGTTATGCATGTTAAGCATAGAAATAGCACACCACACCTCCAAGTAGGCACAACACAACCCATCAACTCAATGCTAAAACATGTAAGGCAACATAAAAGTAGTCAATAGATGTGAACTAGCAATAACCTTTTCCACGTCAGTAATAATATTCACACAATATAAATTAGCTTTGTAACCCGGGTCAGTATCAGCAATTAACCATGAGAAAATTCACAATTACATCTCATTAAATACATCTAGAATAACACCATTCATACATAAACAATTTTGATACAACCATTGTTATTATCCATAGTAACATCATTTCACATTCATAATGCAATACAATACAAGCTATCATACTTATATGTATATCTTAATAATTGGATACTAAGGGAGGGACTTCCACTCTCCACTCAACCATAGGCCAATTACACTAAAATATTTCTTACAGTTGACAAACCCTGAGCCAGATTCAGAGTTTGAGTAGAAAGTAGTCAAGGGAATTAAAACCAATGTCAATCAAAAAATCACATAGGAATCTAAAGACTACTTTTCCTCCACCACCTTATTCTAAATTACATCCCCCATTGTCTCCACCTGTTCACCCAGGAATCTAGAGCACATTGATATCCATCTACTAATCCCACAGATATAATAAAACACACAAAACTTACCCTTTGCAACCCAGGGATCCATAGTACATCATGTTCCACCTACTCCACCTCACATGATTCTATATAAAGAAAAGTGTCTCCATCTTTATTCCTCCTTTCAACCATGCCTTTAGTTCAATTTCTTGTCCCAACATTATCCTTTATTCCACTAGTTTAATTACAATTTCTTTTATTCCTAACCCAACATACAACACCACAAAAAAAGTACCTGCATTTATGAACTTGTCATGATTTCACCATGCTTTATTCTTGTGTGTATTTTTTATTTTCACATATCACCATGTTGTATCCCCACTCTGTGAATAATTACCCCCCTTCTTTTTTTCCCATTGGCTCATTTCTTTCCCACAGACACCCTCGCGGCTCTTGCATGTTGACCACTCAACCCAACCCATGAGAAATGAAAAAGGGGGTTTGGGCTTGTCCTCCATTCAGGAATCCTATACTCCACCTCCCTTCCTGCCATGTAGGCCCTTGACACCCAAACAGAAAGTTTGTGGCCATTAAATTAAAATCCTTGAATTAACCAATTTACCAAGAATATCCTCCTCAAATATTTGAATCTTTCTCCACTCTTCACAACCAGTCATTGTGTTTACTTTTAAACAACATTTACATAAATAAAAATTCACAAGGATAATTACCAGGTGAATAACAAAAAGGATTGACACATCTGAGAAAAAACTATGTTGTATTAGGAACTTGTTAGGTAAATCTTTAGATGGATCTTTATTTTCAATCTCTGTTATGCCAAAATGTGGCACAAGTTCCATTGGAGATTCATGTTTGGGTTGGAGTTTTATAATATCTTGAGATTTTGTTTAATAAATTTACTTTACTCTACTTGTCGAATTATGGAAGAATCAATTTTTGGTGTGTGTGATGTCACCTAAATGCCAATTTATCAATTACTTGTGTTCCAAAAGTCTAGGAGAGGAATCTGAAATTGTCTCAATCAAGACAAAAAGTGGATAAGAAAAACATGGTTCTGAATGATAATCAAACCCAAAATTAACCAAATATCATTGAGATGAACCACAATATTGTGGGAAGAATTATAGTAAAAAGTGATGTATCTAATGGTAGGGACCAATTATAAATTTAGAAGGATGGAGATCCTTTCAAAGGATGGAGAGTCTCTCTAAATACTACAAAAGTGACATGAGGTGCAATTACCATACTAAAGGTAATTTCGAGTGTGGAGGATCTAATAAATGTCAAAAGCACTCAATATGCTCCTTCTTAGGCCGCTAGTAAGACCAATTCATTGTTTTATGGTTGCTAAATCTCCTTTCTTGAATATGGGGGAGAATATGTTTATTCTAGGACTGGAAATACCTCTCTTAAGGCAAACAAATTCTACTTTAGTCTTGGAATCTCCTCTTTATAGTATGAGGGACTTGACTCTAGCCAAATTAATGGACCTATACCTAGATAATCCTAATACCTAACCATACCCATCAGATTCCTTGGGTAAAAATACAAAGTAAAACTCTTCATCTAATATGAGTATAGATGATAAGACAAGGTATTTGCCTTAGGTCAAGAGAAAATTATCTAAAGTTTTAATCCAAAGGGAAGTACATTACTAGTTCAAGAGGCTTGTTTTTGGAAGATGTAGGTGATGAGGGGTCTATGATTGAATATATCACAAGTAAGTACAATATAAGACAAAGAAAAGGGGATGGAAGTATAATTTGCAAGGGATTGAAGGAAAGGTTCAATATAGTTATGGATTATGTGAAAGACATCTCTTCCTCATTGATAGGAATAAAATATTACCTACATCATGCTCCATTAAAAGCAATAAAGGAAATAAAAGAAGGGAAACGAAAATATATTCATGGGATTTTTAGAGAAAATCCGGACCCTAATTTAGTTTCCTAATAATAATTCTCTACCTAAATTTGAGAGTTCTAGCTAGACCCTCAAAAATACTATCACTATACCAACTAGTTGAAGTTAATAAGCTAGTATCATACTTGTGCAATAAATTATGGGAGAGGGTCAAAATTTGATAGGTATTTTGGGGAAAAGGATCAGTCATTTTTTACAGTGGCTTCAATAAGAAACTCAAGTTGTTTATTAATTGGTTGGAAACACTCTATCTCCCTTCTAAATTTTTTGCTTGTTTTAGGTATATAGAGTGATTTTTAGGGTAAGTATCTAGGATTGAAAGTCTCAATTGTTTCCTTCTATTATGAGGGAAGGAAACAATTCTGGGATGATTTCTTCTTAATTCATTGTGTATCCAATAAAAAATCCATAGTAGATGGGGACCTAAATTTCATAGTAAATAGATCATAATTTTGGGGAACTAAACAAGAGTAGACATTATGGTAGATTATTTTATTCATGATATGCAGGAGACTTACTAGCTTGCTTATCCCCTCGAAATATCTTGCGAATTTAGAAAAATGATAGGGATGGTCATGCAATTATCTTGAAGAGGCTAAAAAAATTCCCAAAATTATAAATACTATATTTTCAGGTGCATAATTTAATACATTGGGTGGACAGAGGTGGAGGTTCAAAAAATTCACTAATTATTCTTTATTTGTAAGGAACAAACCCAAATCCTAAAGGACTCTTTAAGTTCAAATATACTTGCCTCATGTATGGTGATTATTTTATGATCCAATTAAAATATAGTGCAAATTTTATGATGTGAACTTAACGAAGACCACAAGGTTCCAAGTCATATTATCCCTCAATAATATAAAAGGGGTTGCATTATCTTAAAAGGGATATAAATATTTATAAATGAGAACCTCATTCAAACAAATCAAGCTAAGGAAGGATATTCAAAAGGTAAAGGAAGCCAAAAAGGAGGAAAATGGGCTAGAAATCAAAATATATTATTAAGGATAGAGACCAGAATGAGAATAACAAATAGGAATTTGGAACACTTTGTCTCCTTTTTGGAACTGCAGTGGCTTTCCATGTCATAAAGGCCCTGTATTAAGTTGGATCCTCAGTGAAATTGGCATTATATTTCTAGAAAAACATGGGATAATGATGAGTCTAAGGTCCCTCACATCAATGGATTTGTCTTGTGGTTATCATTGAACAAGAAATCCTATCATAGATGGATTGGAGGAATAACATGTTATATAAAAAGGAATGTTTCTCCTCACATCAAATTTCATAATATAGACCTTATCAATTAGTACATTTGGATATAAATACCTAACATTAATGCACACATGATTTATAATGAAATGATTTACTCCATGTCTATTAACCCTACATTTTATAATAAAAACAATCTAGATAAGAATTTCCCTTTTAATACCCTAGAATAATATATTCGCAACCTAAGGAATGAAGGTAATATCCTCTTGTTAAGAGACTTTAATGCTATAAATACAACTAACCAATATATTCTTGTAAGTAATGATTCCAAACCCAATCCTATATGTCTAGATGATGCCCTTGTTTTAGATAATAGTTGCAAAATAAACTTTGAAGACCCAATGGAGAATTATTTGGTACTCTGTTAGTCAAAATTTATAGTTCTCAAGAAGTAATATTTAAAAAAAAACATAATTGAGCGGCTAAATTTTAACCGTATGACTTGTATTCATGGGCTCAACGAAAATGTCATGGATTATGTGATATTTTATATCTTTGTTTCCAACAAAATAATAAGTTTTGACCTCTTCAATGACCATGAACCTGAGTTCGCTCTTAAATATTTAACCTTACCTCTAAACTTTTCCATGCACAAAATCCCCATGCAAGATAATTGTGATAATTAAAGGCCCCTACTTTTTAAGAAAAATAAGGTTGATTTATTAAAAGATTTAAATATAGGGATTTAAACCTCTTAACTTTTAAGGACAACATCAAAGAGAGTCTATCATAATATTATTACAACCCTCTTTACTTCCATTAACAAGTTATCTATTAAGGTGTCATATAAAAATAGTAATATAACAACCCACCCTTGGTATGATAATGATTGTAAAATTACTAAAAAGGAAATTAGATTTTCTTCTAATGAATCTTTGAAGCTTGATAATATAAATACAAACAAATCCCATATTAAAGGAAGAAAAGGTACTCTATAAATAAAAATCATGAGCACCTATTACACCAATCTAAACCAGAACATAGGAAGTTTTAGAGGAAAATTTTAATTCATAAAACTAAATAAAATAATATGTTTCCCTTAAAGAATTGGAATTCTTACCTTAAAAATCTTTATGAATCCCCTATCACCATGGAAACCATTTCAAATGACCTTATAGAGGATGAAATGTTTTCTCTGAAACACATGGAGTTTGGGATTAAGAAGCTTGAAATTTGGAAAGCTAAGGACATTAAAGGCTACAAAGCTTTAAAAAAAAAAATAGAAGGGTATATCCTCATACCTCACATACAAAATCTATTCAATTAGGTAGTAGGATTCCCTAAGTATTGGATGCAAAGCCTCATTGTACCTATATTTAAATGTGAAGATTAAAATAATTCCCTATAATTATAGGGCCATTATGATTAGCCTCATTTCATCCCAATTGTACAAAAATATTTTGGTAAAGAAGATTGGCCTATGGCTAGAAATCCATAATAAAATAGATAAAATCCAAGCCAGGTTTAGGAAATTTCATTCAACTATCGACCACCTTGTTACTTTTAGGATCATTATGGAGGAGTGCCACAATAATAAAACCAATCTCTTTTCTTATTTGGTTGGATTTACAAAAAAAAATCAACACCATTCCTAGGAAAAAACTATGGAAGAGGCCAAAATAGATAATGGTTCCTCTTGAGTTAAGGGTTGTTGTGAAAAGGTTATATAATAATTTTATTTCTAGTTTTAGGACCATGGAGAGTTGGTTAGAAGAAATGAACAACAATATTGGAGTTAGGAAAGTTTTTTCTTTCTCCCTTACCCATTTTCTCATATACATTGATATGCTATAAGAGTATTTGGAATAAGCATGTTGTGGGTGGTCCATGCTCACTAGTATAGTCATAGATCGTATTCGTTAGGTTTATGGTATTGTTCTTTTGGAAAGGATTACTTACAATATTGGAAAGCAACTAAGAATCATCCAATGTTTATATTCAAATATGGGCATGATTTCTAATATTAACAAAAAAATAGTCATGATAATTAAATCCAAAAGGATCACATATGTTACTTTCACATATGAAGGCAACAATTTGGAGGAATTTCCTTCGTACAAATATCCTATATTGATATCCATCATAATCTCAATTGGAATTTTTTTAGAAAAGGATAAATGGAGGATGGAAACTTATTATGGACTTGAAAATAATTATAACTCGGTAGATCTTTGGATATGGAAAAAAAAAAAAAAAAACTCTTCTTTAAGACTCTCGTCACCCCTATTATTTTATATATATGTGAGCCTTAGCAATGCAATATCTCAAAATAGTCACGGAGGAAGATAGAAAAAATCGAAATGAATTTTATAACCCATAATCCCAATATTGAAGGAAATGCATCATTTGCTATCATTTTCATTGAAACAAGCCTTTACCTAATTGAAATCATGGCTTTGAATAGGTATCTTACATATAAGAATAGGTTAAACAACATGGAAGACAAGAATTTTCCTTAAATTTCTTCTAACTCTAACCAAAAATAGCACCTTTGATTCAAGTGGGGATGGCATAAGGATCCCCATTCTTGAATAGACCATTGGGGGATAAGGGAGGAGACCATTTTGCATAATAAGGATGATATTAAAAATATTATTACATCAAAATTTAAGGAGAAGTTGTGGGGTGATAAAGAGTTGGAGGGAAAAATGAAACTAAGATATTATAAGGAGGTGATCAACCCAAATCGCGAAAATCAAAATTATATTTCTATCTTGACTGGTGTAAAGAAGAAAATAAACATTATTAAAATAAGAACAAATTCTCATGAGCTCCATGGTGAAACTAGGCATTGGTAAATTCCCAAAACACCATGGGATGAAACAGTGTGTCACGTTTGTAACAGTAATAGGGTTGAAGATGAAAATCATTCTCTCTTAGATTGTCCAACTTAATATATCTAAATTTCAAAATATTTTTCAGACTACCAACATTATTGATATTTTAACTCAAAAAAACTATGGTGACCTTGGAACCCTTCTCTTAATGATTTTTTAGCATAGAAATAAAAATATAGAGAATTATGAGTAATCTCTTGCCTTCTTAAGGTCTAATATACCATTTTGGTCTTAGTGGATGTTTATCATTAGCGGCATCAATAGCAAATGGATTAAAGGGAAGAAAAAAAATAACAGAGAAATACTTATGATAAAAATGATTGTAGAGATATTAAAACACAATTGGTTAAGTGTTTTGGGGGAGGAAGAGAAAGGAAGACTAAAAGAATTGGAATGGAAACAATAATACATAGAATTCTAGCCCACGTGGAGGTTGAAAAGTGTGTCAAAAGAAAATAATCTTGATAGATAATGGTGAGACGAACACACAAAAATTATGTTGCTTCAAGAAGCATTGAAAGAAAAAAAATGAAACTTAGGAAATGAAAAGGAGGATTGTTTGCAGCATGGTTATAACATTTAATGAGATAGCAACTTTAGGAGGTCATTCTATTTTCAAGGAACTTGAGTGTGTCAAATATAGAGGAAATCTTAAAGGTGCTATCAATTTTTCCTAGTTTTGTTTATGAAGAGGAAAACCAAATGATGATAAAATAGGTACCTAAAGAGAAGCTATAATTTGCCTTGCCATACCTCAAGAAGGATCAAAATATGAGTCTATATGGTTGAGCAATGGAATTCTTCATATTCATCTTTGATTTGTTGAAGTGGGATTTATAAAGGGTAATAGAGGAGGTAATAACAAATGGAAAGAAATTACACTACAAGGAAAAGACCCTCTAGCAAATGTTTTCTCGAAACCCATTATAAAAATATCCCAGAAATCTGTTTGTAGCGGAGGTTACTAGAGGAGGTTGGTGGGTGGAGGTTTTCTGTGGATGTTTTTTGTCCAGTGTGTTTCTCATCCTACACCGCATCGGTGCGTTCGACTATAAAAGCATCGATGCATACTACAAATTGACACACCGGGACACCATGCTCTTCGTACAAACCCGCTCGGTGTGTCTAATTACTGTAGTGACCCGATGCACTACACAGATTCAACCTCGGTGGGTCCTAAAAACCCAAGCCTAAACTAAAACAGCCCGATGCAGTTTGAAGAAACCGCCCAGTGTGCCTCAAAAACCCGCACATTGGAACAAGGTTAAATAATAATAAAATTACAGCCAAAAATCCACATTTTTTCACTTTTCAGTGCTCTAGAGCTCTCAAGCATCGGTAAAAATTTACCTTGTGTGAGGTGCCCTGCCATTGGTGCTCCCATTGCACGCACTGATATTTTCCATTGCCCACCATATCCATTTCGAATTTTGCAAAACAATGGGAAAATTTAGTTTTGAAAATTATACAGAAAATATGCCTCCTCTACACCCAAATGTACACGTATTTTACTTGTTTTCCATAATTAAACATTTTAGAGGATTGGTTTTGTAAAATAACTTAAAATTCACCATTTAAAAAAAAAAAATCAGCGTGGTGCTCTTGAGTTGTTCAACTCGAACCGGTTCATGGTGCTACCCATAAATTTAGAGGCTGCACTGCAACCAGTGCTAACGGTATCTTCACCGGTTCCTGTGTGGTACCGAAACGGCACACCGTGCTTTTTTAAAATTACAGAAATTGTGGTGCAGTCTGTTACCTAGTTGCACCATTGACCATGTGCAAGTTCGGGAGGGCGGTGCGTTGACCAAAATATGCGCCCCGGGGCGGATATTTTGGTCAGTGCACCACCCTCCCCAACTTGGAAATATTCAATGTATTGTTGACCATGTAGTGATGTCAGGAGGGCAGTGTGCTGCCTAAACTATACACCCTGGGGCGTATAGTTTGGTCAGCGCATCGCCCTCCCGATACTAGTATCTATTCAACGGTGCATTCTATTATGCCACCACACCATTGACTGTGTAATGATGTTAGGAGGGTGGTGCACTGATGAAACTATCCTCCCCGGGGCAAATATTTTGGTCAACGCACCGCCCTCCCGAATTTGTACATAGTCAACGGTGTGATCGATTAAACGACCACACTATTGACCATTAGCTAATGTTTGGTGATGCATTGACAAAATTATCCGCCCCAGGATGGATATTTTAGTCGACGCATCCCTTGAGAAAGTACATGTCAGGATGTGTGGTGCACTGCAAATTTCCAGGCGCACTGCAGCCATTGCGCGTTAAAAACAGATGCACTGGGGTGCATGCCTGCTTTTTTTGGTGCACCGACTAATTTTTTTTTCAAATATATATATACATGTATCATTTAATAAAAAAATGTTATTTAATATGTGAATCATTCAGCGACGCCAAAGGAGAGAAGAGAGGGAACAACAGCAACATATGGCAGACTAGTATAATGTGGTTTGCCTATGGGAGGCACAAGATAGGGAGAGAGATATGTACCCTCGCCCTATTACAACAGCCACCCAGACACTCCTAAGGGAGGTAGGCCTCCTCAAGTTCTATGAGGAGGCTACATCCCTAAAGGGCCATGGCGGGTTATTGCGACAGCTTATCTTTAGGTGGAATGCCCACCAATAGGCTTTTCGGGTTGGTCCTAACCAGTGGTGCGTGCCCACTGAGGAGGAAATCTATTTTATTACTGACCTATCGAGGAGAGGGCATGATTTTCCCTCGTTCTTAAAGGTCCCCATCAACTACGCAGCAGGGAGTCAGTTGGTGTACTCCCAGAGATACATTAGTGCCAAGGTACTGTCTCTTGCAGATTTTCAGGTCTCCAGTGATCAGTTATGGATTGCTTCATTTGGTGGAGAGGAGGTGAAGTGCCTCTCACTACTGATTTTGACTATTGCACACCATACCAGTGACGGGCAACGCATTAGTTGCTCGCTTTTATTTTATGTTGATTCTTTATTACAGGCGCCACGACTTGTGAGGTGGTCTGCGATTTTTTTGCGGCAGTTATGTACAACTTTAGATAGATGGCATGCTCAGGCACAAGGGAGGGTGAACTTCCCTTTTGCAATTGCAGTTGTAATATATCATGTATTTTATGTTCATGTTGCAGTTGTACTTAATTTAAATTTTTGTGATCATCATGATGTATAAATTGTTAGATATGTTCATTTAATGTGCAACTTGCAGATAGATGTGTATGTGATATCATTTATTTAACATGAGATGTATATTTTATGTTTGTGTTATGATGATGTTATTCAATGCTTGTATTTTGTTAGATTATCATGATCACGATGATTAGATGATTAGATGACGTTAGCGAATTTGAATGTGTTTTTTAGTCGAATATGATGTTTGTACGATGGTTATCATGATCGTGATGTTTATTTTTAATATTAAATCATGATATTTATTAAATATTATATCGTGATTGTAATTGAAATTTTAATTTTAATTGTATTTAAAATTGTAAAATTGTATTTGTATTTGTAATTGTAATATTTAATTTATTGTGAAATTATTGTAATTTTAATTTTAATTGTAATTGTATATATGTAAAATTCTAAATTGTAATTTTAGTTTTAATTTCAATTGTAATTGTATGTGAAATTGTAAAATTGTAATTCTAATATTAATTGTAATTGTAATTGTATGTAAAATATTTGGAAAATTTTAATTGTATTAATGTGAAATGATTGTAATTGTATGCAAAATTCTAAAATTGTAATTGTAAATATTGTAATTGTAATTTTAATTGTAATTGTATGTGAAATTGTAAAAGTGTAATTCTAATTCTAATTCTAATTGTCATTGTATGTAAAATAATTGTAAAAATTTAATTGTATTAATGTGAAATGATTGTAATTTTAATTTTAATTGTAATTGTATATATGTAAAATTTTAAAATTGTAATTGTAATTGTAATTGTAAATTTTATGTAAAATTCTAAAATTGTAATTGTAATTGTATGTAAAATTCTAAAATTGTAATTGTAATTGTAATTGTATGTGAAATTGTAAAATTCTAATTCTAATTCTAGTTCTAATTGTAATTGTATGTAAAAAAATTGTAAATTTTTTTGTATTAATGTGAAATGATTGCAATTTTAAAATTGTAATTGTAATTGTAATTGTATATAAAATTCTAAAATTGTAATTGTAAATATTGTAATTTTAATTTTAATTGTAATTGTATGTGAAATTGTAAATTTGCCATTCTAATTATAATTTTAATTTTAATTGTAATTGTATGTAAAATATTTGTAAACTTTTAATTGTATTAATGTGAAAATTTTAATTGTAATAATGTGAAATGGTTTTACTAAAAAAAATTAATTTGTAATTTTGTAAAATTGTAAATAATTATAAAATCATAAATCTAAAATAATATGAATTTTTGTAACATAACAAAGTTTAAAAAATAATGCAAATAAATTCATGTACTTTAGAATTATCATTATTTTATTATGATATTACATACCAAAAAAAATAACGTTATACAGTACGCCATTGTTTTCGAGATCAACATAATTGCAAATTATTAAGTGAAATGATTTTAACATTAACACAATGCAAATTGCCAATTAATTCAAAATACATATTATAATGTTTTGAAAAAAAGAGTCTTATCTATAAGGTAATTAAGTCCTCTTCTTTATAAAAACCCATCTTAAAAAGTATAAATGATGAAATAACACATGTACCATATCACTCTCGGTTCTCATGATCACCCTCATTATCTTCCAGCTCGCTTGGCATGATAACAATATTGTTCTCAAAAATATGTTTTGATCTAGGGTCATGTCTCAATACGAACCACCAATCCCTATCCAACACATCTGGGTAAAAAAAAAACTTGGTTGCAGTGTTTGGGGAAAACATAGGGCTCCTTAGCTTCATCCCACATCTTTCTAGAGTTGATACATATCAACCTACTATCGCGATTTCCTTTACATCATTCCAATCAAAGGTGTCCCACCACTTGCACCTAAAAATAACACATTGGAAAGAAGAGAAATTTTCTTCAATGATCTCTTGTATCTTTCCGACGTAACCTAACGTCCTTCGTACTAGGTTTTGATCAAGGTGGCTATATTGACTAGATTGATCGAACTCGACTTCCACTCCACAGTCTTGTGTCATGTGTCCATCATCGTCATTTTCTATGTGAAAATGGTGTCAATATGCTCACATAGATGGGAGAAAACGCACCTATAAAAAGGTTACAAATTCATAGTTTCATGTGTCTTATAATAACCCAACAGTTAAAATATGAAATATAGATGTAATTACATTTGAAAGGTGTATTATTAAGTTTAAAATGTACATAATTAAATAGATTATTACCAAGTGGGTGAACCCAATCCCTACATTTAGCGCATCCTCTTCAGCATGTGGGTAACGACCGGTTGCACTGTATTTCTCTCTCACTTGGTCAACAACCCAACTGTTGGGGCATATTTTTGGCATATTTTCTTTTGAATGATCAGAATAAGGCACACTTCTACCATTCAAACATCTGAATTCTTTAATTTCACTATCCCATTTCATCCTCTTTTGTTCGTACAATGAGACCCATGGTTGTGTCACTTCGGAATTGTAAAGAATGAATTTATTAATTGCTTCAATTTATGCATTCGCTGATGAAATCAAACTGAAATATAGTACACATGAGATCAAAATATAAATTATATCTAAGTTCAACATGAGTATTTACTTTGTGTAAATTTGAAAAAATTATAAGTCGCTTACTCTTTATCAAGCGCATTTTTCCATCCGTTTGGACCAGCTCCCCTTCTCTTTTGTCTTCATCCCTTTCATCGTCCCAAATCACCGCACCTGGTCTGTTGTCGATATGATTGATGTACTCATTGGAATAATAGAAAGACCCATATGATATGTACCCCTTTGCCATATAACACTCGGGTTTCTCCCTTTGTCGAACAAAACCTTTCAATTTCTTCATGTACCTCTCTAAGAAGAACATCCAACGACAAGAAACCACCCCAACTAATTCAACCTCATCTACTAGGTGTATTAGAAGATGAACCTGCAAGTCCATGAAACTCGTCGGCGGTTCCTTCTCAAACATACAAACAATCTCAAATATCTCTTGACGCCACCCTGGAATGCTAACCACATGATTCTCCTTTGATGTGATCCAATGTACAAATGCATATAATTTAGATATGACACGTCCTAGGTCTTGGGGGAATTCATGTTTCACACACCATTGCACAAACAAAGGATAATGACACTGCAAGGTTATAAACATGTGCAATAATATACAAAATTAGTTATGTTTTATGATCCCTGCATGGGATAAAATTTATTAATATAAAAAATAATAAAATCATGCTTTTGACAATATACATACTCTTAGAATAATCAAATGGTCATGCCATTTCAACCCTGGCAAATGGTCATGCACGATGAAGCAACGCCATAGTGAAGACCCGTATGAAGATGGCACCCTCACACCCATTATAACTTCCTTTGCCAAAGAAAGATCATATTTTTTTTTAAATCCATGGGACATCACCTTCTTTGAAATACCATGAATTAGAGGGACCAGTGCGTGCCTCTGATCCTGTACTTTCTAATCGTCTTGGCTAATGTTTCTTTTTTATTTTTGAATTAATAAGATCTTTCCTAACAGCCAATGTGTCACTTTGTTTCGATGATATGTGCCTCCATAAAGAATATGAAACATTTTTAACTATATGCATGGGATCTAATAAGTGGTTAATCTTAAGATGCTCCCAATATGGGAGGTTATAAAAGATAGATTTCCTTTTCATCCCAATGGGAAATTTCTCAACATAGGTGTCGAATAATTATGGATCATCGAACATGTGCTTCCCATTTGAATCGAAAATTTCTATGAACTCCTTCTCCTTCTCTCTCTCATATTCTCTAATCCATTCAACTAGTGTCGTTATTGGAGGCCTTTGGGTTCTCTCTCATTTACCATTGAAAGCAGATGTTGCTCTTCTGTAAGGGTGTTCTTTTGGGAGGAATACCCTAGAGTAGTCATACACTGGCTTTCATAGGTCGTTGGACCATCTAGCTTTCAAAGAAGGTCCACGACATTTACATCCAAAATACCCTTTTGTTACAAGACCTGCGAGATTATTGTATATAATTTAAATGCATGGCACGTTAAAGAATATCATGAAGATCAGAACAATTACAACGAATTAAATAACTAATATGTGAAAGAATATTGTTACGTATATAAACAAATCAATAAACATGTAATTTACCAGAGCAAACTCCTAAGCCTGGATAATCATGTGTCGTGTAAGAACATATGCCATACAACGTAAAACTCCTCTCTTTTGCGATGGGTCTTGATACATCGTATACATTTATTCCATCCCATAATTCCTTCAATTCATTTACCAGTGGTTGTAAGTAGACATCCATATTCTTCACTTGTCTTATACCAGGGACTATGAGAGCCAACATAAGATGTTAATTCTTCACTGACAACCATGGGGGGATATTGTTATTGATCACTACTACAGGCCAAACATAATATTTGGTGTTCTTGAGGGAATATTGGTTGACGCCATCCATGGATATGCTGAGTCGTAAACTTCGTACTTCATCTTTGAATTTTTCGGGCCATGTATCCTCTATATGATTCATGGCTATTGAATTTTTTGGGATTCCCATAACTCCCAACTCACTTCTTAGTAAGGCATGCCATCCATGCAACATAACTAATTCTTTACAATGAGAGAGCCTTTGAATCCTTGGGATTATAGGCATGTGCCTCAATATCTTAAAAGGAGGACCACGTGATTTACCCTTCTTTTTTTATTTATCATACTTGTCATGCCCACATTTCGGACATATCTCTTTGTCTACATATTCTCTTCTATATAGAATACAATCATTTCGACATGCATGATATGATATGTACTCAACACCCAACATTTTCAACAATTTCTTTGCCTCTTCACAGCTACCGAGCAAGAAATTATCACTTGGAAGAACCTTATCTTTAAATAACCTGTAGTTGGTGATCATGGACAATTTTTTTTTTTGTGACTAGAAGAATCGGCAACGGCACCGGTATCGTACTCACGTTACATGGGGTCGAATCTCGCTGGCTACCCCTATACTCCTAGGAGGAAACTGCTGAGCCCGCAACAACATCCCCTCGGTTAAGACGGGACTTGAACTCGTGACCTGCACCACGGAACGAACGTCTTAGCAGCACGTTCGCTTGCCACTAGACCAAATCTCGACGAGCGATCATGGACAATATTAAATGTACATTAATTCCTATATAATTATTAACGTTCATAAAATTGACCATTTGTAATGTTCATTGTGTGATTATATCTCTCAAAATATAAGGGAGGACTTTATGGTTATAACTTACCTCAAAATTTTCGAGAAACATGCATTCGACAAGCCAAACTTTGCTTTCAAGTTGTACAGTAACATCGTTGTCCCCAACTGGGTAGACTTTGACTGACCGCTAGGTCCAAAGAGAAGGGTGGTGGAAGCAAATTTAAGGCTTTCGAAAAATGTGTCAACGATATGAGCATCATCCCCTAGTTGATCATCGTTTTGGAATACATCTAACAACGTTATCTCCATGGCAATCGTATCCCTTAAGTAATCATCCATACCAACCTCTATTTCATTACCTCCATTGCCAACTTGTGAATAACTACTATTGTTGTAATCATTCCTAATTGGTGAATCCGGACGTAGTGGGAATTGAATAGATGGTTGATTCAACCATTCTTGGTATCATTCCTCTCCCATTTTTTCTCTTAATTAAGCCTTCTCTCGACTTTAAATTGTAGTGGGGTGCAACGAAAAATGGTAAGTAGGTTGCTCATCATCACTAGAATCCTAATAATTTCAAAAAATGTATTTGAACATGATTAGTACAAAATCTATGATATCAATTAGTAAGCATGTTGACAATGCATGATTAATTGGTTTGACGTTGAAATAATTACATTAATATACCAAACAATTATTATTACCATCATTGTCCCAAGATTGTGGCTAGAAGATGCAATATTATTACAATTGGCAGGGTGGAGTGGTTGTCCATTTTCATCTACCAAATTCACCTTGCAATATGTTGCTCCTAATAAGAAATTTCGACGTTTTGGAGCTGTTTTAATATTTTTTGAATTTGAATTCGATTCTAAATTATATGCATGAACCTTCAAATTTGTATACATTAATTATAAATTTTATTAATTTGATTGACATGGATAAAAAACACAAATTCAGTTAGATAATGAAAATATAAATAAAATCTGAAGTAAATATTACGTCTTGAGATCGATAGGGAGAAATCCGCGATGGAATTTGAGAAATATTATGAAATGAGATGGATTTTGAAGAATTTTCCATTCGATATAATTTTGATATTTCTCCTGCATTTGAGCAAAATCAAAAATAAATTTTGATGTACACACCTAAAAGTAATTCCAGTGCCTTAAAAATGGAGTTATTGTTATCGATGCTAATGTACAGATAACCACACCGGTGCGGTGTTATTAATTGATGCACCAGAGCCGAATAGCCGCAAATAAAAAAAAGTGCAATTGTATTTTTTCAAAGAGAAAAAAAAACGGTAAATTGAAAAATGGGCGGAAAAATATTTTCGAAAATCTAATTTCGTAAAACAATTCTTTAAATAGTAAGCACTTTTCATTATTTCATTATTTTTGCAAAAAAAATCAGGGAGAGATTTGCACGAGACATACCTGGAGGAGAAATAGAGCACGAGAGCACTATGCAGCAGTGAAATACTTTCGAACAGAACTATTCAGACAATCATAATTCCAAACCTCTCGTGATTCAAACCCCTGTAGCATAGAATTTCAAACGAGGTGATTAAATTTTATTATTTTTTTTACATTTTCTGCATTATTTTTTACGCAATAAATAAAAATATTTAATTTACTGTTCATTATCAGAAAAAACTAAAAATTAAAAATTAAAAAATTAAAAAAAATACATATATAATAATAATAATTATATATATATATATATATATATATCCATTTTACGCTAGACCCTTGATTCTTTTTGTTTCTACCCTTACTTCTTCCTATTCTCTGATTTCATAATTAGGGCTTTTCATTTTAGATTTATAGGGTTTTTATTGTTATATATATATGCCTATGATATCCAACCCATGGGATGACTTGCATAGTCGGATCCCAATCCATATTGGGCCTTGCGTAAATTTTTAAAAAACTGAATTTTTTTAATCGGTGTGCCCTGCGTCAACAAGCGCATCGGTTTGTTATTTTAACACAAAGCACCGCACACGTACTGTTTGATAAAAATAAATAAAAACATATTTTTTTTTCATCTGTGTGCCATATGTAAAATAGGGCACCGGTGCGCTAATTCATTATAGCACACCGCGCACGTACTGTTTGACAAAAACAATTTTTTATTTTATGTCTATGTTAATCAATGCACTGTTTAAAATATAACGCATCGGGTCTCCTTGTTGACAGAGAGCATCGTATAGTGGTCCCCTGTTTGCGCGGTGCATTTATAAGGATATGTCGCACCACCCCCTCCACAACATCATATGCTACAAAAACTAACACTAAAGGATTTTTATTAATTTGTTTGTGTTAATCGATAGGCTAGTTAAAATATAATGCACTAGTGCTCCTTGTTGACATAGAGCACTGTACGGTGTTTCTACTATTTTTGCATGCATTTATAAGAACACGCTGCACCGACGTTGGTACGTATACCATTAAAGGCGCGTCGGTTTCTTGATATATTTTTTTTTTCCGGAAAATTTTATGATTTATTTATAAAATATATTAATACATGGTATGGTACATGTTTCATATTAATAAATAAATGGCTGACAAGAGATCAAGTAACAAAAATGCTGATAGGACATCAAGAAAAGAAAAAAAGACAATTTCTTTGTAAATTTTTTGCAAAAATTATTATTATTGAACTATATGTAAGTTTAACTTATATGTATTATTTACTGTGTATCATGCAGAGCCACAAAATGATGAAGCTCGATAAGATTATTTCTGATCTAGGACCAGAAGAGCGTAAAATCTTGATGGAAAAATTGCAAAAGGATGAATCAGGTGAATGAAAAAATACTATCAATCCAATATGAGTTTCTTTTTTTAATTTTCATTAATAATATAGTTAAAATTATTAGATTACATGTTTCAAACCATCTATTAATTCACATATGTTTGATGTTCTACATGGACCAACAACTCAGAAAAGGAATGTTGTTCTAAGAAAAGAAAAAAACAGAACATGCAAATGAAAATGAATTGCTCCTTAGCTCATCTAGAGTGGTGTTGTAGGTTAACGAAAGGGGGAAAAATTTTACAAAAGTTTGAGGGATCTAGTGGAACGAATGTCTAGACATCATTTCCACTTACAATGCAAAAATCAATCCAATGATTCAAAGAACCAAATTTTATCTAAACTACAGGAAGAGTTTCCAGAGAATTGGTCAAGAGACATGTCAAAATTTTAATAGCAAAAACGTACAACAACAAAAAAAAAGGAATGAAAAAGTAATATTCCTTTAAATTTTTTTCTAAAATTATATGTATATATTACTATAAAGTAATCATTTATAACTATCACGTTTTTTATATTTATTTTTCATATATCAATATAAAATTAAATAGTTTATTGTCATGTTACATTTTCAGGAAAATTATGAAAATCTCAAAATATGAATGAGATGATATCATAAATATGCTAGTTGGAATGTCCAAAAAGGTGTACAAGGAGATGGTCAAAGAAATGGACATAATTGCATCACACGAGGAGCCATCTTAACAACAACGTACTTCAAATGTAATATGTAATCATTGAATTTTTCGATTAGGTACAATAAATAAACAATTTAGCATTAAATATTAATTTTCAAGTATTTTCTTGCAGAAAATAAAAGAAAATGGACCTCATTCAACACATAAAATAGGACGACAAGGAAGAAAAGGGTTGATATTTAAGTTTGTGAGTAATTGTTACTTCCTTATAGCAACTTAACTAGATTTCATTTTTGTATATTTTAAGTTGTTTTACAACAATCATCATTGAATGTCTTCAAACAGGTGTTAACATACAAAGAAAAACCATCAGACGAATTGATTGACATTGGGTTAAATATGGGTTGTCAATATATGTTGGCATATCAAAAATTAATTGTGGAATTTGTAAGCATCTATCAATATTTTTTTACTTAGCTCCATCTATAATTAATAGAACAAAAAAATATTTTACATTAAATATATGATTTGTTATGGCCCTATAAAACTTACAGGAAACAAAGTATGGAACTGCGCCAACAGATGAAATCTTGAAATATGGCATGAAATTTGGTTTTGAAAGAATGTGTATAGTTCATGAGTCAATTATTGCTATGGTACGTTATTTATTTTTTATTTACATTGATGTATATTATTAAATATTGCAAATTTCATTATTCTCAAAAATGTATATACACTCATTACAGTTTATTTTTATGTTTGTAGATGGAAGGTGAAGAAGAATAAAACAATCAACACCATGAACAAAACACTCCTCAAAATAACCCAAGTCATGGAAGTAGCTCAAGCAGTGAAAGCAGTTCAAGCGAAGAATGATGATCATTACATTTGGATATCAAAGTAAGGTGTTGTAGTTTTTGAAATAATTGTCTGTGAAATCAGACATTTTGTTTAATATAATCGACATAGTGTCCCAATTGAAAGAAAAAGGGATACCAATAATTGTCCCATTTTGTATGACAAAGAGTGTCTTATTCATATATATAATAAAATAAGTTTTAATTTATTCTATTGTGTTCTCCATTGTCGCTGTGAAATGTAACACCACTGATTAAATATATGGATGATTAAATATTATAATGAAGAGATGTGAAATTTGATGATATGATATAACAAATTAATCCAAACATCACATTCAAATGCAATAATAAAAATTTAATTGATATGAATAATGTTATAAGATATGTGTCGTCTTTTGATGAATAATGAATTTTAAAAAATCACAATTATTATGAGATGATATAACAAATTAATCCAAACATCACATTTAAATGCACCAATAAAAAATTAATTGATACGAATATTGTTATAAGATATGTGTTGACTTTTGATGAATAATGAATTTTAAAAAATCACAATAATTGCACTGTCACAAGTCGATGTTTCTAAAAAATACAAAATGAACACCGGTGCATGTCATTTAATGTGCACCGGTGTGTTTTTATTCTAATGTGCACCGGTGCGTTTTTACGACCTGTGGGAACCGCACAAATACCAATACCAATTACAACTCTCGGTACATTTATGTGATATTGCACATCGGTGTGTTTATGTGAGACTACTCATCGGTGTGTTTCTATGACCTATGGGCACCGCAAAAATACCAATAACAATTAGAACGATCGGTTCATTTGTATAATACTATGCACCGGTGCGTTAATACGACCTATGGGAACTGCACAAACCCCAATACAAATTAGAACGGCCTGGTGTGTTGTATCACCTACAGTGCACCCGATGCAGTTGTAAACCTTAACGTCCTGGTGCATGCACCTTCGACAACCCTGGGGCGTCTGTCTGGATGACATGCACTGGGACGTTGCTAAACGCCTCGGGGCGTCCTATATTTTTTTTTGTCTCAGTGCTTGTTTTCCGTCACTCTAAAACACATCGGTGTTTTGACACTTGATTAGCGCACCGATGACAAAAACCTCTGTAATAACCTCCAGCCGACCAGGCTTTTTTAGTGGTGTTGATATTCTGTTAGAAGCTCTGCTAAAACCTCCGTTACCGAAAACGAATGTTGTAGCAAAATTTTGTTTGACAATTTTGGCCAATTTTATAACACTGAAAACCTCCTTTATAACCTCTGCTAGAGGGTATTTTCCTTGTAGTGTTATGTGCTTTTAATTCCTCCTTTTTTTGTTAACTTTGAAAAAAAAAAAACTCATTTAATGATTTCAAGGAAATATTTCTTTATAAATGTGCGTATAAAATCCTCAAGAAGGTGTTGGTAGTTAGAGAGAAAATTTTTCTTTTAAATTTTATACCATAAGAATAATTTGTTTTTCTCAATGGAAGGCAGATTTATGAGGTAATAAAGTGGGCACAAGAAGAAAATCATATGATAAAATTGAAGGAGGTATAAATAGTGGTGCTTAATCTATATTTTTTAAAACCATATAACTATGTGAATTGACTATAATTGAGGTTGTTACTCTTGTATATGGGATTTAATATTGAAGTGGTCAAATGAATAATGGGTCACATTACCTATGTTTCCTTCATATTCCTTGTAAATGGATAAGCTTCATATTTTTTCAGACCTATGAGATGTCTAAGACAATGGTAATCTCCACTAATTTTATTAGTTGTCGAAGGCTTGAGTAACTCAATAAAGGAGGCCAAATGTTTAGGTTCTTTGAGAGAGGTTGAAATAGGACAATGTGTGTTCCTATCTCATATTCTACTTTTGGATGATCTACTTTTTCTTGAGGGGACTATAAGGGAAGCATCGAAGGTGCAAGAAATATTGGAGCTATATAACAAGGCCTTAGATATGATCTTAAATTTACAAATTCTTCAATTTTTCATAATGAAGCGCGTGAGGAGAGAATCCAAACCATGCATGGTATATTAACCTTCACTATGATTGTTGGGTATGTGTCATATTCTTTGCACACCTTCCTCCAAGCATTGTACATTTCACTAGGTACAATGGGGGGGTCACGAGGGTGGCAGTAGACCCCCCTGTTCGGGGAGGTCACATGGGGAAAAATATTCCCCCTTGCTCAAGGGAATCATAAGGGGGTATTCACTCAGTGTGAAGGTTTGGGGGAAATTCCCTTGAAAAAAATAATAAATAATAAATAATATATATATATATATATATATATATATATGGGCAATTTTTTTCATCCATTTTTGGTGATTTTTGGCACGGCTTTCGCCTTTATCAGTTTTGTGGCAGATGGTGTTGTATCCCATGGTTAAGTAACTATGATTGTATTATAATCTATGGAAAATGGATTAGTGTTTTATGTATGCCATAGGATATATATTGTTTTGTAATATTGTAAATATGAATATATTGGAAAATATTTATGGTTTTCCTAGTTTGGGTTTCCAAGGTAAAATTTGTATGTTAATGTGTGTGTTTCCTATTGTGTATTTCTTATTTTATTAAGAATATATTTACCACAATTAATTATACAAGGTTAAAACCTACATTTTATGTCTAGTCGACTTTTTCTTCAAAGGGACACTTTTTTGGCTCGAGCTTGTGGTAGACCCTATTATAGTGGGAGATTTGCAGAATTGATTATTATGGCGAAAGAAAACGGAAAGTAGTTCAAAGATAGAGATCAAGAAATTATTTGGACATATTTTTGAGCTATGGAAGCTCAAAACAGAATATTTGTCACTGGAAAAATATCAGTGGATCATTGTGGGTCGAGGTGCGATAGCGATGTGGATGTCAATAGAAGACTAGACCAAGTTAGATCGAAAGGAAAAGAGAACAATACAATTGTGTCTCTTAGATTGAATATTATTGAATATTTCAGGAGAAGCTACTTTGAAGGCACTATGAAACAAGTTAGGGAATTTTTATTATTCTAAGTCCGTTATGAACAAATTGTTCCTACGAAAAAATTTGTATAACATGAGGATGGAAGATCTAGACATGATGGAAAAGCATATAAATTCCTTCAATAATGTGGTAAGTCAACTATTATCTATTTATTTTAAGATTTTATATGAAGATAAGTATATTATTTTGTTGTGTTCTTTACCAAACTCATGGTATTGTTTGGTTGTTTCCATAGGTAGTAATGCAACTATTTTAAGTTTTGATGATATAGTTTCATCATTGTTATCTGAAGAGATGATACAAAGAAGCATGGAATGTTAAAGCATAATTATCTTATATGTAAGAGGACACTCCCAGAATATAAAAATAACTCCTCAAGTGGGAGATCTAAATCTAGAGGAAGATCTAAATCTGTAACAAAACTTGTAAAGGTATGTTATAGATGTCTAAAATAAGGGCATTACAAGAAAGACTTTCGATTCAAAATTTCTAAGAAAGATAAGGGAGTTGATGATGCTCCTACTAAAGAATCAAAAGTCTCATTAGATGAATGATAGGACATGTACTTGGCTTCTTCAAGTACACATGTAGATCATGAGGCATGGTTGGTTGACTCATACTTATCCTCTAATGTGACTCCTCACATGGAGTGGTTTTTTTATTATGAAATGTATGATAGTGGTGATGTTTTCATAGGTAAATACTTGACAGTCAAAATCTAGGGACAAGGAAAAGTCAAGTTGAAGCTTATGGGTGGAACGATTAGTCACTTGTGTTCTACCCATCCCATTATTTCCCAAAATTTTGATTTTTGTAAGCAATGTGTGCAATGCAAGTGTAAAAATAGTGTTTCAAAAATATACTTGCGGGATGGATCAAGTAGAAATGGTATTATTGAAGGGAGTTTGGATTGAAAATTTGTATAATTTATTGGGAATATTTTTTAGTGATTATTGCAATAGTTTCATTGTTCTTGAGAGTGGAGCTAAAGAAAATAAAAACTCCAACAATCCCTCGAAAAAAGACTATGTTGTGGCATCAAAGACTACGACATATTAGAGAGAAGGGAATTTGAATACTATATGGTAAAGGTATGGTAGAATTTATGTCTTATTTCTCTCTAGATTTTTATTTCTATGAAAATATTATATATGGGAAGAGAATCGAAAATAATTCTCTTATGGTGCTACAAGGGCAGAGGGAATATTATAGTTCCTGAAAAGTGACATTTTTGGACCTGGATCAGTTCCATCATTGGGTAAATTTGTGTACTATATTTCATTTATAAATGAATTCTTGAGGAATATATGGATTTATTACTCGAAATCTGAAGTCTTTAACAAATTCAAAGAGTTTAAGGCTCTTGTGGAAAATGACATAGAGAATAAAATTAAAATGTTGAGCATAGATAATGGTGGACAATTCTACACGAATAAATTCAAATAATTTTGTAAGATTGTAGTATAGTAAATCACATGACTACTCTATACACGTGTTAGTAAAATCGAGTTGTAGAAAGGATGAACAGGATGTTGATGAAGAAATCAAAGAGAATGCTAAGTGGTCCCAAGTTAGGATAGGACTTTTAGGAAAAACCAGTGGACATTTTGTGTTACTTGGAAAATAGATCATCCTCATGAATGTTGGATGAAAAAACCTCACGTGAATTATGGATTTGTAAGAAACCCTCTCTTATGTTGAATCTTATAATAGCTTTGGAAGGTTTTTCTTCATATGCTTGGTGTCTTAGCATTTGGAAGATGATTTATTGCCTCTTTAAGTGCTTTCTTGGTGGAGTAAGGGATTTATGTCTTCTTCGTGAGTCTAACTTAAGAAGAGTACAATAATTAAATTCAATTAGTTATTGTGGACTATTAAGTTATTTTATAAGGATAAATAATTCAATTATTTAAGTGACTTAGAAATTATCTCAACCATTTATCTCCAAGATCTTCTAGAAGGGATATTAGTGTTAGGGATCTGGGCTTAATGAAATATTATAAAAATAAGCCTAAGGGAGAGGTGAAGAAACAAGAGAGAGACACAAGAATAGAAAGTGATTTTGTCTAGTACAAGTGGCTCAGTAGTCTAAATCATGGAGGAGGAAGAGTGAAAGAGGATTCGAGGGTGTATCCAGGAGGTTTAATTACTTGATATTTCAAGGCCAAGTTTTTTAATAGAGAGAGAGGTCCATTTAATTAGAGAAGTTGATTTTTCAGGGCCAAATTTCCTGAGGCAAAGAGGTAGCTCAAAGGGAAGGTGAAGGGTTGATTTTTTGGCGAATTGTTGGGCCAAAATTCTCTAGGTCAAGATCCTTTAGAGGCTTATTATCAGTAGCTTCAATTCCTTTGATTGAATTCATCCAATGGGGGTTGAGTTACAACTTCTGGTAAATGTAATTTCCCTTTGTGGGTTGAAAACCTTGATTTTCCAAATTAATGAATGATGGAGAATTGTTGTGATTATTTATTCATTAGAGAAATTTTGAGGTAAAAAATTGGACTCAAAACAAAAATTTAAAACAAAATTAAAATTTATAAGAACCAATAGGATTCAATATGATGATGTCAACCATGGGGGATGATTCATCATTTTTGGAGTAAAAAGATAAAAACATATAAAGAAATTTAAAAAAAAAAAAAAAAAAAAATACTTTTTCAACTCATATTTTCAGCTTATCTCCCTGTGATTTTACTCAAATTTCGAGTGCGAGCACTCTTTACATGCAAAATTTAATTTTGCAGCCAAATACTACCCACGTTGCATACTTTTGATGGACCATTCTACACATAAAAAATGTGAAATACATGAAAAAAAGTTAAATTATTTACATGTCACAAGTTTGGGAATGTTACCAATTAGTGTCGAAATAAGAACAAGACTAAGGGGGAAACAACCACGACAGCCATTTCTTAAATGGATGAAATGCCTGAAAAGTTCGAGAATAAATTTTCCTTAGTGCTATGACTTTTTGGAACAATCATGAGAGGTGTCTAGTTTGTGGATAGTGGAGCATATTGTCACATGACGATATCTAAGGACATTTTCACTAGCATGACCAGGGAACCTAGGGATATACATGTAGAACTTAGTGATAATGCCAAGTATATAGTAGAATGCATTGGTAGCATGGAGTTTAAAATGGAATCAAGTGGTATCATGGAAGTGAACAAAGTGTTGTATGTACTAGGTTTGGAGAAGAATATCCTTTCAATTTTGACCATAGAAGAGAGAGGAATAAAATTCATCTTCACAGGAGGTGAAGTGGATGTCGATTTGAACGGAAATAATCCCAACAAGAAGCTATTAATTGGGAGAAGAGAAAATAACCTTTATATGTCAAGTGGACAACCCGTGAAGGCTCTCATACATGAGAGTGACAACTAGAGCAATCTTTGGCATAAGAGGATGGAACACCTTCACTATAGGGCTCTTCCTATGTTACAAAGAATGGATATAGGTTTTCTATAGGTAAGGGTGTATAAAGAAGCAGTGTTCAAAGATCATGTACTTAGAAAGAAATCCAAGGTTTTGTTTCCTTATAGCGAGACTAGGTCTAAGGGAGTGCTAGACTTGGTGGACTCAAAAATTTGTGGTATTATGTCATTGGAGTCGATTACAGGGTATTTATAATTTTCAGCACTCCAAATGATTTTTCCATGAATACTTGGATATACTTCTTGAATATTAAGGGTGAGGTTTTCAATCGGTCTCAAAAGATCAAATCTCTTGTGGAGAACGAGACCGAGAAGAAGATTAAGGTGCTTCGATCAAAAAATGGGGATGAGTATACCTCCAATGAGTTATAGGGATTTTGTAGGGTAGCAGAGAATAATAATGAACTAATGGTACCTTACAACCCCTAACAAAATGGGGTTGTTGAGAGGAAGAATGATACCATAATGGAGGAAAAAAGGGAAATTATTTATGACCAGGAATTTCCTATGTTCTTATGGCTAGAGGCTTGCAATACAATCATTTATGTACAAAATAGGAGTCCACATAGGTTAATGGAGGGTTTGACTCTTGAGGATGTCTTTACAGGAGTAAAATTGGATCTAAGTCATTTTCGCATCTTTAGTATTCCAGTGTATGTCCACGTTCACACCAAGAAGAGGAAAAAGTTGGAGCCCTTATAAAAAAGGGGTGTATTTGTGAGCTACTGTAAGGTCTCAAAGGACTACAAAATCTACATTCCAATAAATAAAAGTGATATCAGTTGGGATGTTAGATTTCATGAGGGTAGGACCTTTAGGATTTCTCTTGAGAGACAACTAATAGGGGTAGTGGATAAGGAGTGAGAGGCTCATAAGGCTCAGCATGGACCCTAGCACCGATAGTAGGGCCAGTCTGTAGATCTAGAGGAGTATAAAGATGTTCCTTTGAATTCTATTAGGAGGAGGTCGAGATGGGTTGAACGTACCTTAAGGGATGTTGAGGAGAATGTGGAAGCTCTCAGAAGCACTTTTATGTAGATAAAAACACCAGGAAGATTTTCTAGTTATTTGGACTTGTCAAGCAGAAATAGTGAGTTTGAGCCTTCCACTTTCGAGGAGGCTACAAATGAATAGGTCTTGAGGGATTCCATAGGGGAGGAGTATAGATCCATCATGAGGAATGATTTATGGAACATAGTATCGAGACTAGAAGCAAAATTCGTGGTCACTTCTCAATGGATCTACAAGATCAACTTGCAGTTGATGGAAGTGTCAAGAAGTACAAAGCAAGGTTCATGGTTAGAGGGTTTTCCCAGAAAGAGGAAGTGTATTAAGAGGAAAAATTCACACCTATCACAAAATATGCATCCATTAGAGGAGTTATTTCCATTACTTCAAATATGGAGTGGAGGATACATCAAATGGAAGTGAATATTGCTTTCCTCGACGGGGTGATTGAAAAGGAGGTGTATATTAAGAAACCATAGAGATTTGAGGTGCATGGGGTAGAGTCTCATGTATGCAAGTTGAATAAGACCCTTTATGGCTTGAATTAGGCTCTGCGCATATGGTATGCCATGATTGATGGATATATTCTTGGTATGACTTCAATAAGGGCGAGGTGGAATCTAGCATGTACTATGTACTTGTTTAGGGTGAGATTCTCATCTTTATGTGGACGATCTCTTCTTGATAATATCATAGAATATCATAATGATGTGCGAGGACCTTGCTTCAGAGTTTGATACAAATTACATCAATGCAATGCACTAATTTTGGGATTAGAGGTGTGGTAGCAACCAAGAGAGATTTTCCTTGGGCGGGGTAAGTATACAGCTAAGACCTTGAGGAGGTTCAAGATGGATTATTTCAAGTCTATGTCCACATTGATGATCATTAACAAGAAGAATTTGTGTGCTTCTAAAGGACATTTAGTGGATCCCACATTTTATAGGTAGCGGATAAGCTCCTAGATGTACATGGTCAACAATAGATTAAAGGGAATTAATTATTGTGGACTATTAAGCCATTTTTTAAGGATTATT
This sequence comes from Pinus albicaulis, assembly GCA_034641835.2. Classification (NCBI taxonomy): domain Eukaryota; kingdom Viridiplantae; phylum Streptophyta; class Pinopsida; order Pinales; family Pinaceae; genus Pinus; species Pinus albicaulis. Next base: position 984,976,862 of record CM076576.1, read on the forward strand.
TATTTAAGTGACGTAGAAATCATCTTAGCCATATATCTCCAAGATCTTATAGAAGGGATAGTAGGGTTAGGAATTGGGACTTAATGAAGATTATAAAGAGAATCCTAAGGGGGAGGTGAAGACACAAGAGAGGATACGTAAAAAGAGAAAGCAATTTTCTCTAGTGTGACTGGCTTAGTAGACTAAAGCATAGAGAAGAAAGAGAACAAGAGGATTCGAGGGCATATATAGAGGGCCAAATTGTTGGAGATTGTAGGGTCGAGTTTCTGAAGAGAGACGGAGGTTGATTTTATTGGAGAATTTTACTTTCCATGTCTGAATTTCCAAAGGAACAAAGGAATATCAAAGGGAAGGATAAAAGTCGATTTGTCTAAAAATTGGGCTAAAATTATCCACGCTGAGTTCCTTCTAAACCTGATTTCTAATAGGCCAAATTCCTTGGGCCGAATTCAACCAGTGGGGGGTGAGTTACAAGTTCTAGTAAATTTATTTTTCCTTCTAATCCTTTGTGGGTTAAAAACCCTGATTTTCCATATTAATGAATGAGGGAGAATTGTTGTGGGTATTTATCTCTTGCAATGTGTGATTGATCTTTCCAAATTTTTACTTCCATTGCATATAATCTCTATAGGTTAAAATACCTATGATTTTATTTTCGGAAATTCAAAAAAAAATGGTCAATTAAATAAATTATTGGGAATAAATAATTGTTGTGAGAAAATTAATCTAGGCTGGTATTAGGAGATTTAACATATTAAACATCTTAGTGTATTTGGTTTCGATGCTTATGTACACGTTCCACAAGAGAATAGGAGTAAGATAGATAAGAAAGTTGAAAAGTGTATCTTTATCGAATATAAATATGATTTTAAAAGTTATTAGATTTGGAACCTAGAAACTAAGAGGGTTGTGTATAGTCGAGATGTGCTATTTAGAGAAATCAAATATGTTGCAAAGATAAATTCCAAACAAGGGAGAGAGAATCAAAGAAGATAGAGTTTTAATTGAAGGATGATAAATTAGACTCTACAAAAGAACAAGAATCAAAGAAAGAATGACCGCATACTTTTTTATCGAGGAGATATGTTCAGGAAAGAAGGGAGCCATAAAGGTATACTCCACCTAATTTTGATTAAAAAATTTATTTGTTTATTACTGATGATATTCTTAGGAATTTTAGGGATGAAGTGGATTAAAAGGATGGAAAAATTTGGACATAGTCCATTGTTGAAGAAATGGTAGCCTTGGAAAAAAATAAGGATTGGTATATAGTGGAGTTGTAGACTAGAAAAAATCCCTTTGGTAGCAAATGGGTGTTTAAGAAGAATATGAATGCATGAGGTAGAGTGAAGAAATATAAAGCTCAACTAGTAGCAAAAGGTCATTCCCATGTAGAGAGAATTGACTGTGGTGATACCTCTTCTCATATTGCTATGTTAACTTCTATTATATTTATTTTATATTTTGTTGTTTAATTTGATTTTGAAGTAGAACAGATGGAAGTGAAGGCAAAATTTCTACATGAGGATCTAGAAGAATAAATATATACGGTGTAGGAAAAAGTATTTGTAATGAAGGGAAAGAAAGAGCTAGTATGTAGGTTTAAAAAGTCCCTATATGGGTTAAATCAATCACGAAGTATGTAGTATCAAAAAATTGATACTTATATATTGGGAATTGGATTCACAAGGAGAAAATCGGATTACTGTGTGTTTTTCAAATAAGTTGGTTATCATCTTATTTATTTGGTCTTGTATGTGGATAATATTTTGTTAATTGGAAATGATAGGGAAATCATCCAAGAAGTAAAAACTTATTTGTCCTATAAATTTGACATGAAGGATCTTGGTGCTAAAAATTTCATTTTGGGCATGGAAATTAAATGAGATTTAACAAAGATGAAACTCTTGTTAAATTAGAGGAAGTATGTTGAGACAATATTGCAAGGTTTAATATGCAGGAATGTTAATCGGTAAAGGTCTTTATTATTATAGGTATAAAGTTATCTGCAGAATAATGTCCCAAGGCATAGAAAGAATAAGAGGACATGTCCCATGTTCCATATGCCAGTGTGGTTGGAAGTTTTTTGTATGCAATGGTCTCTAGTAAACTAAACATTGCACATGCAGTGGGAGTATTGAGCAGATATATGCCAACCAAGGAAGGAGAAATATTGCACAAAAATAAAGAGGGTTTTCAATTATTTGCATGGAATTATTGGTTATGGATTGTACTAGTAAGGAATACCAATATTGGATAGAGTGTAATACATACATGGAATTGTTTATGTAAACTGTGTTAGAGATCTAGAGTGGAGAATATCTACAAGTGGGCATGTGTTTAACCTATTTGGAGGAGAAATCAACTGGATAAGCAAGAGACAGCCTATAGTGGCACTCTCAAATACAAAATTTGAATTCATGGTAGCCACTTGATCTAGGTGGATATTAGTGGCCACCCGCCTATTCCACTTGGACACCCAACATTGTTTCCTTTCCATTTCCTTAATTCTAGCATAACTTTGTATTTTTGGCATTTTTTCAGGTCTTTAACTTCCAGATCCATTTTGAGGTCCTAAATGACATTTTTTTTAAATGCACTAATCTTGTAGCCCACGAGCAAGGACTTGCCAAGAATTTTTTTTGTCATTGGATAGAAATTTCTAATGAGGTATCATGCACGCAAAATGGAGATCATATGTTCGAACTACGACCTCGAGAAGTTGGTGTTCCAACTAATCCCAACGAGGCTCACAAACTTTTGATGCTTCGTCTCCTAGGGTTAGGTTTTTGGACATTTAGGGTTTTCCATTGTTTCTAAATAATAAAAAGGCCTATGATCTTCATCGCAACATAGTTAAAAATGCGTGTATCTATCACATCTCTTCTCAGAGATAAGCTACCATCGCTTGAGCTAGTTTATTTCTATTCTGCTTGTAAACAACTCGAGTACTTGTTATTAATGAATTGAACTCTAGTTTTCACTGTACATTTGTGTTTATGTTTAAGTCTATATTTCATTTCGTTCCTGCATAAATCTAGATCACCACTCATGCAAGCAAAGAAGAATTATGGCTACATAGGTTTTTCTCATGTATTAGGTTGGTACAGTGAGCTATGAGGATAGATGATGATAGTCAGAGTGCAATGTTTTTAGAGAAGAACCCAAAATATCATTCTAATATAGATTTTATTAATTTTTGATATCTATTTGTGAGATATATGATTTAAAAAAAGGTGTTTCTAGTGAAAGTGCATACTTTGAAGAATACTTGATAAAGTTAATAAAGGAATCCAAATTTTTAGGTGCTTTAAGCGGGTTAAAATAGGATGTCTTGTACTCCTTTCCCATCTTCTACTTGTGGACGATTCCCTAATTTTTCTTGAGGGGACTATAAGTGTCCAAGAATTAAAGGTGCAAGAACATTGGAGTTATATAGCAAGGCCTTAAATATGATCTTGAATTTACGAAAGTCTTCAATTGTGCACAATGAAGCAATTAGAGTATTCAAACTTTGCATGGTATCTTTCCTTTTAGAATTATAAACTTCAATGAAGGCTTTAAGTATCTAAGATTGTTTGGTATGTGTTATATTCTTTGCATGATTACCTTCAAGCATTATGTGTTGCATTGGGTGCAGAAAGGGGTTCGGAGATGGGTCATAGGGGGTAGCAGTCCCCCTTTCATGGGATTTTGAGGGTAGTTCCCCCAAAACAATTGAAAAAAAATCACTTTTGTTGCATCCGCTTTTGGAAATTTCTAGCACATTGTTTTCATTTTTAGTAATTTTTCATCGTATGGTAGTTTAGCCCATGGTTTTGATAAAGGAACTACAACTATATTCTAATCCAATGTAAATGGATTAGTGAAAATAAAAAAAAGTAGGTAATTTGTTTTGCATCTTCTTTTGGTATTTTTTGGCACATTGTTTTCGCTTTTAGTAGTTTCGTGGCACATGGTAGTTTAGCCCATGGATTTTTAGTTTCAATTAAGGATCTACCGTTGTATTATAATATAGGCTGAATGGATTGGTGGTTTACAGATTCGGTGGGATATATATTGTATTGTTCTAATGTAAATATTAATATATTCAAAAATATTTCTAGTTTTTCTTGCTTCGGTTTTAGGGTAAAATTTATGTTTATGTGTGTGTTTTCCATTGCATATTTTAAGTTTTATTATGAATATATTTGTAAAAATTAACTATATAGGGTTAAAATCTACAAGGATGTCTTCTAAAGTTAAATGATTACTTAATGAAAATTAATTTGATGTGGATACTTAGCAAAATAATAGAAAGAATCAAGCAATGGTGCAATATTTGGTTGTCTATAGGATGTCAGCTGACTCTAATGAAATCGATATTAGAAGGTGATACTATTTTTTTTAGAATTCTCTAGAACTTATACTAAAAAAATTACTAGAGATGACCAAAAAGGTTTTCTTTAGATTTGTATGGTCAAAGAAATCTAATCATGGAAAAAAAATTCTCATCAAATGGGAAACAACTTTTAGACCAAATTTTTGCTCAGCGGTTGTCATTGATGTCAACCCAAGCAGCACCAGGGGCTAACCCAATATTGAATGAGAAGTTTGACCTACCAAATTAATATATTCTAGGTCAATAATGCTTTTGATGGTTTCTACTTGTCGAGATGTTTCCGTTGATATATGGCATGCCATGTAATTCTTCACGGTTTGAGAGATATTCATGTTTGAAGCTTGTATCCCCAGTTAGTGGGCTAAAACCCCATGGGGTTAGGGCATGGGTCATTGAAAATTGATAATTAATATTTTTAAGCTCCTAAAATCCCTCCCACGTTCACTTGTTGAAGCCCCTCTCAACTTAAGCATTCATATATATTATGATCTTCATTTCCTCCTTAGGATAGGGATTTGGCCCATTGAAACGAGTCATCGTGGAATTTTCGCTCTAACTTATTTTCTATGAAGGCTCGAGCTAAAAATTTTGTATTTGGCTTCGAAATCTGGCTGCAGTAAAAATTTAAGATCAAGTTGCAATATTTTTGGAGATATGATCTGTGGAAGTAAGGGTTTTTGCAGGCTCCTGAAATTCATCTCAAAGAAGTGACCTTGGTAAATTCGTCATAACTCTCATGCTCCTCTTGTTTTCTGCTATCATTGTACAAACACTGATAATAATTGAAGATTAACTAATGCTCTAATTGAAAGGAATACTGATTCACCCCTCCCTCTCAGTATTTCCAACAATTGGTTTGAGAGCTTGGTTCCTTTAATAGCAGTTTAATAGCTGAAAGGAGGTCAAGGAGCATACCAAGAATGGTGTACCTCTATTCATTGAAAATAATTATGCACTTTGGAAGAAAGAAACCAAGAAAGGGAATAATTAGAAGCCAAAGTAGTCTCACTGTGTGAGGAAGTGAAGAAAGGAAAAATTATCCAAAACTATGCCAACGGCTCAAGGGCATTAGAGGAACTCATCAAAAATCAACGATATTACAACGAAAAAACTAGCATTGGTTACAAAGAAGAAGAAGAAGGACCTTCTACAAAAAAATACAATGAACCTATGAGATCTGACATGCATCTAGACTTCATTGGACAAGATTCACAAGAACAGCCTTGGAGGAAAATTCCTTGACGAAAATTTCCATCCAGGTACCAACATATTTTTTATGGCTACTGTTATTCATGTGGAAATCTTGGTCATAAAGCTATAGAATGTCGCACGTACCCTAGGAATGAATACAATTCCAGGAGATCTGTCAAATATGAACCTCCCAGGGGCTCAAGGGGCTCGGCCCGAAATATTTAAAATATCGATAGATTTGAACATTTAAGAAATAATATTGAATGTTACAAATGTCGAAACTTTGGACACATAGGGAAGACGTAGACTTGAAAATCCTCCGGAAGAATCTTCGAAGCCCACGAATGAATGAACATGGAAGAAGAAGAAGAATGATAGTTGTGCTCTCGCTTTCAAGGCTCAAAAGAATAAATATGTGTGGTATGTTGACAACGGTTGCTCAACGCATATGACTGGATATAGAAGGAAATTTGTATCTCTGAAAGAGAAGAAGGATGGAACCATATCCTTTGGAAATGATGGATCTTCAAATGTTATAGGATCAGGTATTGTCACTCTCAGAAGCAAAGATGTTATAGCCAAGAATGTTCTATTGGTCGAAAACATGAATCACAATTTGCTCAGTGTTGGAAAAATGTGTGATCAAGGACACACAATGCTATTCAACTCCACAAAATGTGAAATCAGGAAAGGCAGGTATGGTAAAATTTTGGCTACAGCAAGTCGAGCTCCAAACGACATATATGTTCTGGATGAAGCAACTAAAGCATGTCTAATAGCTAAAGACGATGATATAATATTTGGTAGCAATGACGATCGAATAAGTAAGAATTTTTCTACAAAGGTGCAAAGTGATTTCGAGATGTCTTTAATTGGTTGAAAATTGAGCATAGATGACTCATCTAAGGATGTGGATCAAAGGTTGTACAGATCTATGATTATTAGTCTTCTATATGTAATAGCCTCCCGACCAAATGTTATGCAAGTAGTTGGACAAGTAGCAAGATTCCAAGTAGCACCAAAAGAATCACATATCAATTATTTGCCAGCATTGGAATATCTTCGCCAGAAGCTTGGGATTCTCCCAAGTTCTCATTAGATTTTCCTTTTTCAGAATATAAAGGGGGAGTGGAAGTGTGTACAGGTCTGCAGGACGGTTGTGTGTCAGCGCAAGTGGAAGTGTGTACGGAGTCCCGCCCCAGGGATGGTTGTGTTTCGGGGGGAGTTACCCTTTTCCATTGATGTCAAAGGGGGAATAATGTTGTGGGAAGAGGTGTCATGATCGCAGGGGGAGTACTTGTGTTGCCATCAATGCCAAAGGGGGAGATTGTTGATCAGTGGTTGTCATTGATGTCAACCCAAGCAGCACCAAGGGCTAACCCAATATTGCATGGGAATTTTGACCTACCAAATTAATATATTCTGGGTCAATAATTATTTTTATGGTTTCTACTTGTCGAGATGTTTTCGTTGATATATGGCACGCCATGTAATTCTCCACGGTTTGAGAGATATTCATGTTTGAAGTTTGTACCCCCAGTTAGTGGGCTAAAACCCCATGGGGTTGGGGCATGGGTCATTGAAAAGTCATAATTAATATTTTTTAAGCTCCTAAAATCCCTCCCATGTTCACTTGTTGAAGCCCCTCTCAACTTAAGCATTCATATATATTGTGATCTTCATTTCCTCCTTAGGAAAGGGATTTGGCCATTTGAAAAAACTCATCGTGGAATTTTCGCTCTAAATTATTTTCTACGAAGGCTCATAAGCTGAAATTTTTATGAGGCGAAGCAGAAATCCTAAGGAAGCTGCAGTAAAAATTTTAGATCAATTTGTACAATATTTTTGGAGATATGATCTGTGGAAGAAAGGGTTTTTGCAGGCTCCTGAGATTCATCTCAAAGAAGTGACCTTGGTAAATTCGTCATAACTCTCTCTCTGAGTATCGTATTGGAATTCCGTAAAAATTTATGGATAGTTAACAGTCTTTACTTTGCGCTCTATCAATTTTAGAGACAAATGAAGAAACGGTGACACGTGTCATTCCGTACAAGTACGCTCTGCTGAAACAGTCCATAATTAGGGCAGTGTGAGAAATTGGGTATAACTCTCTCTTGAAGAATCAAAATTGGATCAGACCTATGGCATTAGAAATAAGAATCAGAGGAATACTACAGGACTGAAAATCAAATATTGAGGATCTGAAATAACAGAGATACACCAGATTCAATATCGAGCTCCTAGAAGGCAAGAAAAAACTAGATCATGTGTTGTCAAGAATTGCAAAGGACCAGACTTTCTACGGCATAAAAGCAAAACAAGGTGCAGCAAAGGGTAGCATGACAAGAGCAGCAACCAAGGTGCATAACAGCAGCAAGAAGTTCATCATATGAAGTCTTCAAGTGGGCAGCATTGCATACAATCATTGTAAAGGTATCATTGTACTTAGTCATTGTAAATACATTATTGTACAAATTGTACTAGTGTCTATCTGCCAAGGGTTGAAGAGGCAGTGTTGGGAGGTCTAGGATCATCATTAGGTGGTTGTGTAAAAGTTGGGGTTATGGTATAGTATATCTTCTTCTTCTACATCATTCTATATCATTGTAAAGTGGACCATTTTCCCTAGTACGGGAGTCCATTCTTCTTTTATTCTTCTATAGGGTGCTAGGGTGGTGCTAGGGTGAGTTGTAGCTCATTGGGTGTTGGTGCATCCGTTCAGTGACTACTCAAGAATCTCGGGCGTTGGAGCGTCCATCCAGTGGGAGCTGGAGAAGAATGCTTTTCTAGATTCTAGGAAGTTGGAGCTTTATTTTCAATTGGAGTTGAAAAGAATTATTAGAAAAGCATTAGGTGGTTTTTGTCCCGGAGTGGGTTTCCACCATAAAAATTGTGTGCATGTGTGTTCCTCTTGTTTGCTGTTATCATTGTACAAACACTGATAATAATTGAAGATTAACTAATGCTCTAATTGAAATAAATATTGATTCACCCCCCCTCTCAGTATTTCCAACACAAATAAGGAAGCTAAGGATTTAACAATGTGTATTTTGTTTTTAGATTCTCTAGCTACCAAGATATGTGGAGGGTTTTGGTTAAGGAAATCTTATGGAATGGTTGAAGGTGAAATATAATAAACATAACACTTCCTTGTAGTCAAACATGTGGTTTTCCTTTGTTGTTCTTAAATATGTTATAGTATATGGAGATGTAAACGAAATATTTTAATCCTTATTTAGATATTTAGCATCTATAATTGGGACTATATATATACAGAATATTTGAGTCCTTATTTTCATATATAGCTTATAAAATGGGAACTAAACTCATATAGATCCAACTATTGAAAATCATACAACAATCTAATATATTATGAGATACATTACACTAGGTATCTTTATTTTCTAATGTCAGAGTTGAAAATAATTAATATTATATTGCATTAATGGAGAAATGGTTACATTGTTGTAACGTAATTCCTTAAGTTAGGATTAGTTCCTAGGTTATAGGAGGTTGTTCCCAAATCACTATTCCTTTGTGATGTATTTATTATTGTATCATTGATTAATGGAATGTAGTGTGTACACTCCATTTTGTGCAGTCTCTAGGTCCAGTACTCACTTGTGAGCTGCTTTGTTAATTCAATTCATTTATTTTCTTTCAATTTTTATCATGGTATTAGAGCTCAGACAGGGTGATCATGATTTACCTTTAGAGCCTTAGTGGATACAGAGCCTTCGTGGCTATGGTGCACACAGGAGCCTCAGTGCTCACAGTGAAGTAGGTGGTCTGTAGAAACTCCTTACTCACGGGAGGAACACGATTTCTCACAGATCTCAGTTTTCTGAGCACAAATCTAGATTAGCGCAATTTTTGCAGTAGCAGCATCGCCAATCAGCGCTATTTTCAGATCCACAGGGGCGTTGATCAGTACATATCAGTGCGTCCTTCGAGGTCTTTCCAGCGTTGATTTATAGCCTCTTAATGAAATTTTGTTCAACGCATATTTTTTTCTCAAAAGAGTGCTGACCTTTTTTTTATGGTTTTGCACACAGAATTTTCCTGATTGATTGCAGATCTGAGTAGTAGACACAAAAATATTTCAAATCAGTGGCGGATCTGAGTTGCAGACACAGAGATCGTGCCAGATCGGTGGCAAATCTATGATCAGGTTCTGTCCAGTATGAACAATTTTACAGAAACATATCTCAACGAGACTAGAAAACTTGATGGGACCAATTATACCAATTGGAAATTCAAGCTATAGATGTTTCTTGAGTGCATGGTCTATCATCAATGGTGATGAGCAGAAGTTGAACATTGCAACAAGTGAAGCTGCATTCATACAAGACTAGGAGAAAAGGGAGAACAAGGTGAAATTTTTATTGAAGACATCTGTTAAAGACCATATTATCCCACACATCAGAGACAGTAAATCATTCACTGAGATATGGAAGACGCTCAAGAATCTATACCAAACACAGAACACCAATCGCATCTTGTCACTCAAAGGCAAGTTGTTTTTTATGAGGATGGAGGAGAATAAATCTGTTGTTGGATTCATTGCAAGGGTTAAAGACCTGGAGGACGGGTTGGGTGACATAGGGGAGAAGGTATATGATTCTGATCTTGTCACAATCACTTTGAACAAGATGATGGATGAATAGTAGATGTTCATCACAGGCTTGGTTGCACGGGATAAATCCCCTGCATTCAAAGAGATGATAGTAATTCTATTATAGGAAGAAGAGAAACAATAGAATGACCATAAAGTGTCGATCTTGCTCTAATGTCGAAGAAGAAGCCATATAAAGGGAAAAAACTGCAGCAACAGAAAGGCGGTGGCACATTTTAGAAGAGACCATTTAGAGGTATGTCTGCAAATAACAGTAGTATTTTCTCTTGCATTAAATGTTTCTACTGTGGGAAAATCGGTCATAAAGCTAAGTTTTGTTTTAAGAGACAGTCAGATGAGGCTAGAAATAAGTAGATAAAGCACACAGGACATTTTGTTGATGAAGGTCACAATCATGAATTTCGACTGTTTGTAGCTTATTGTGCTCTTTCAGCTTCTAAGGAGGATGAGGATGAAATATGGTATGTTGATTCTGGTACGTCTTTACATACGACAGGTAATAGAAATTGGTTTGATTTTTTTGAAGAAACTACTTGTGGAGATAAAATTTATCTAGGTGATGACATAGGTTATGAGATTAAGGTTTACAGTGATATTTCGGTGATGTTGCCTAGCGGTGATATCAGACATATTAAAAATGTGATGTATGTAATTGGGATCAAGAATAACTTGATATCTGTGTCAATGATAATAGATCAGGACCTGCAAGTTGAATTCTTCAAAACATATTGTGTCATAAAGGATAGCAAGAAGGAACCAATTGCATCAGGAGTGCATGTGGGAAGACTTTAGAGATTGAATGTCAAGAGCATGCCACACCAGGCCCTGGTTTCAATAGGATTTGCAGCCGAGAATCTTTGGCACCAAAGATTTGGTCATCTTAACCTACAAGACCTAATGCTACTTCAAAGGAAAGGTATGGTGTATGGACTCCCTACTTTTAATAATGTTCGTTTAGATTGTGATGGATGTGCATTAGGGAAAATGCATAGAGAAGAGTTTCCTTTGAATGTTGATAGTAAGAAAAGAGATATTCTAGAGCTGGTTCACACAGACATATGAAGACCTATGCAAACTAGATCACTAGGTGGTGCATATTATTTTTTATTGTTTACTGATGATTGCACTAGATTCTCTTGGATATATTTTTTAATAAAAAAGAGCCAAACATTTCAATGCTTTAAATGATTTAATACTATGGTGGAGAAGCAGATAGGGAAATTCGTTTATATTCTCTGCTCTGATCAAGGGGGAGAATACAAGTTGGGAGAGTTCATGAAATTTTGCAGAAATCATGGGATTATTCAATAGTTCACAGTGCCTCACACTCCGCAGCAAAATGGAGTTGCAGAACGAAATAATAGAACCCTTGTGGAGTGTGCACAAAGTATGCTTCAAGGTAAGGGTCTATCAAATGGTTTTTGGGCTGAAACAGTCAACACTATTGTTTATTTAAAAAATAGGAGTCCTACTAAATGTTTGAATTTTAAAACTCCTTTTGAAGAAATTTATGGATATAAGCTGGCAGTGATTCATTTAAGATTTTTTGGGTCAAAATACTTTGCCCATATATCCAAGGAGGATAGAAAGAAGTTAGATCATAAGGCCATGAAATGCATCTTTGTAGGATATTGCACTGAGTTTAAATCTTATAAGTTGTTTAATCCTTTGACTCATAAAATATTTGCAATTCGAGATGTCATATTTCATGAGCAGGTTGAGGAAGGAAAGGAAAATAGCCTTGGAGAATGGCACATTCCATTGTTGTTGGAAGAAATCAGTGAGGATAATCAGTAGTAGAAAAAAGAGGAAGAGATAGGTGATGTAGATAGTAATTCAAGCTCGCAAAGGTCTGAAGCAGACAGATTTGAGGTGAGTCCTCTACCGAGAAGATTAGGTAGGCAGACTCAACAACCAACCAAATCAAAATACTATGCTTTAATGTCAAACATTTTAAATGTTATAGAGCCCATAAACAATAAAAAAGCTAGTCAATATCATGAATGGAGGGCTACAATGAATGAAGAATTTGAATCTATTATTAGAAACCATACTTGGGAACTAGTTGAATTTCATGAAGGAAAAACACCCATAGGTTGCAAGTGGCTTTACAAACCTAAATTTAATGCAGATGGGAGTATAAATAAGTTTAAAGCTACACTAGTAGCAAAGGGTTATTCACAACAAGAGGGAATTGACTTTGAAGAAACCTTTTCTCATGTAGCCAAACTGATGTGACTATTAGAATGTTAATTTCTTTAGCTACAAAATATCAGTGGAAGATACACCGGTTAGATGTTAATTCTGCATTCCTAAATGGTGAGTTAAAGGAAGAGGTTTATTTAGTCCAGCCTTAAGGGTTTTTTAAGCAATGGCAGGAACATTTAGTGTGTAGATTGAAAAAGGCACTATATGGTTTAAAACAAGCACCCAGGTCTTGGTACAAGAAGATCGATTCATTTTTATTACAGCATTGTTTTCATAGGAGTATGAATTATCCAAATCTGTATACCATGTATGATGAACATAGGCATATTATTCTCATTTAATTGTATTTGGATGACATGATTATAACAAGTAATACAGATGCATTAATCAAAGAAATCAAATTGCAGATGTCACAGGTGTTTGAAATGAAAGACCTCAGAAGTTTACATTATTTTTTGGGTCTGGAAGTATGGAGAGAATCTATACAAAATTTCCTTACTCAAGGGAAGTATGTCAGAGATCTGCTCAAAAAGTTCATGATGGAGTAGTGTAAGACAACATCAACACCTTTGCAACAAAATCTGAAGTTGTGCAGTGACGATGGCTCTAAGGAGGTGGATGCCACTTTGTATAGGCAACTAATTGGTAGTGTGATATATCTAAATAGAACTAGACCAGACTTAGCATACTTTTTCAATGTGATGAGCCAGTTCATGTCTAAACCTCTTGAAATTCATTGGGTGGCAGCAAAAAGTGTGGTGAGGTATCTTCATGGTACTAGTAATTATGGTATTTTATATACTGACACATCTGATGTTATTTTAGCAGGTTTTTCAGACTCTGATTGGGTAGATAACCTAGATGATCGACGAAATATCACAGGTTATGCATTTAGTGTTGGATCTAGGGTAATAGCATGGAGCGATAAAAATCAGAGTATTTTGTCTTTATCTTCAGCTAAATTCGAGTATCAAGCATTATGTGAAACAACATGTGAAGCTATTTGGTTGAGAAGGCTTCTCCATGATGCATGAGAAGAATAAAAAGAAGAAACTACCATAAAATGTGACAACCAGAGTTCCATTAAGCTAGAAAACAATCCAGTGTTTCATAAAAACACGAAACACATTGATACTCAGTTTCACTTTGTTAGAGAAAAAGTCCAATCAAAAGAAATATTTGTTGAATATTGTAAAACACGTGACAATATGGTTGATATTTTTACTAAGCCTCTTTTAGAAAGTGAAGTTTTAATTCTTCAGAGGGATGTTAGGACTATGGGATAATCCTTTCTCCATTAAGGGGGAGGGCTGAAAATAATTAATATTATATTGTATTAATGGAGAAATGGTTACATTTTGTAACATAACTCCTTAAGTTAGGATTAGCTCCTAGGTTATAGGAGGTTGTTCCAAACTCCCTATTCCTTTGTGATGTATTTATTGTTGTATCATTGATTAATGAAATGTAGAGTGTACGATCCATTTTGTGTAGTCTGTAGGTGTAGTACTCACCTGTGAGTTGCTTTGTTAATTCAATCCATTTCTTTTCTTTCAATTTTTATCGATCAAACTAACAGACTAGAAATATAATTTTCATTCTACCAAAATAAATTTGTATTTTTTCCAAAATAAAATAAAATAATAACACACAAAATAAGTAGATATACATAGACATACCTTAGTTTCTCTCACAATGAATCTTTTAACTTTCAACCTTTCAAACTTAGAGACAACCAAAACATTAACCATAATTACTTATTAAAATTTAAAGACTTGCACTAAAAATCTATAATGCTCTCAAACTTACACAAATATCTAGTATCATATAGATGAGTAAATTATTTGTAGCTTGTCCACGGTCCTTTGAAGTTCCATAGATTATTTAAATCAAAACTTTTATAGAGGGCGCATGCACAAAATCGTTATGACACTTAATCAACTTTTCATACAAGCACATCTTCAAGCACTTAAGGAAATACAACTTGCTAACCTTTCTATGTGAATCCTATCATATGTTTCACTAACTCAAAGTCACGTGCCCATATAAATTAAGGTGTTTTTTTATGATTTCTCATGTTAAACAACTTCTTGCGTAGTGCACGTCTTCAGTTTTACCTTAGTTTTTGAAATTATGAGAAGGTTGAGAAATGAAGCAATTTTGTCAATCATAAAACAATCAACCTATTAAGATTCGATTGTGGAGAATTGAGAATCGAAGCACTTGCGAATCGATGGGTTTTGTTTTGAATGTGAGGATGGGCGAAGTTCTGGAAACCCTTGCTGTGGCTAGCGTTTCACTTCAGCCAACTATTTTATGTTTAGTTTGTGTGAAAATTTTGTATATTTTTCCTATAGCTCGTTCAATGGTGAATCTCAGTGATTCGAAAAAAATGACAATTTCTTTTGCAGGTCTGGCTATTGTTCAAGCAAGATATTATTTGGTTCCATACAATTCCATGTTGAAATTTTGTTCTAGTCTTCCAGTGGTTCAATAAATTATTTCCCACATTGTTGTTGTGGATGAGGACGATTTCAATTGTGAAAAATCATTTTCAGAGCAAGGTTTGGTTTGTAGGTTTAATGGGTTCTAGATGAGGCTAGAGAATCTACGCAAATGGATCTTAGAGACATGGAAGCCCCTTTTGACTGATGAACTAAATATTTACCCTATGGCTCAGGGTTTTTTCATTGTGGTTTTTTATGGTATATAGGAAAACAAGGTCATTTGTGAAGTTGGGTCGTGGTTTTGGGGTAGTTTCGATCTCTTCATGCAAACTTGGACTCTCTCTTTTGATCTGGTAACAACATCAATCTCTACAGCTCCAGTTTGGGTAAGGATTCCAAACCTTTCCTTGCATTTTTTGAATCTTTTGTCACTATCCTCTATAGGGAATGCATTGGGAAAGTTTTATTTCTATTGTCCTGAAACTGAAAAAAATTCAAGACTACTTATGCCTATATATGTGTGGAGATGGACTTCAACAAGGGTTTTCCCACGAATATTAATCTGACAGCTCCAAACTATGTTTGGGTCCAAAAGCTCAATTATGAGAATATTTTATTCGAGTGTAGAGCATGCTATGAAACGGGGCATGTAAATAAAAATTTCCCCAAGTGTTTACAAAACAATAAAGACCGGGAAAAAAATATGAAGGCCCGTATGGCGAGAAGGTGCCCAAGGTGATCACTATATGGTATTGAAAGACGAAAATTTTTAGGATAAGAATGAAGCACATGCAGCCAAAGAAATTGAATCAACGGCAACAAAAACCAAGCAGGAAAAAATGCATACCAATGAGGATCCTCCAGACTCAGTGAAAGTGGAAAAGCAACAAACCCTCATGGAAAAATATCCCCTCCTAAATTCATAAGGATTCTTGCTGGAAAAACATCTTCTTAGGTATATCAAGCAGATGAGGAAGAATCCAAATTTCACTTTCCGAAGAATGATTCATCCAAAATAGAAGAAAACACAGGCTATACCCAAGTTTGGAAGAAAGGAAAAGGCATTTCGCCAAGGAAAAGAAGAATTAAAACTAAGTCAAAAAAAAAGTAGTGAATAATGGAATGTAAATGCATTGGATATTGGGAGTTTTTTGGAGAATATTTTGTTGGAAAGGGTCTAAAATATTTGTGTCATGGGGACCTCGCTTGAGCTTTTGGATTGAGCCTCCATGCTCAATTTCAAACCTCCAAGGAAGATTGGAATATGTAAAGGTTCTATCCTAGTCACCATATTTTTTTTAATATAAATTCCTACCCATTTATTTGAAAAAAACAATCAAAATATTAAGGTGTACACTACATTTATGTATGTACACTTATATGAGTGTATTTATTTTAGTCTATAGTGTATGCTCATAATATTTTTCAGTGGATTTTTTTTTTACCATGTGGTGGATGCTTGTAATTTCTCATTACCCAAGTGCATACTATAGTGGATATTTTTACTCTTGTGGTGGATATTTTTACCTTACGGTAGATTTCTTTCATCCTGTGATGGATGCTCATAATTACTCATAACCCATGTGCATAAGTTTATTTATCTATTATCTTCCTTCTTCCTTTTTACTTTATATTTTTTAATTATGATTAATTTTCCACATATGTCAAAACCTCAACCTAGCAAGGCGAGGCCAAGGGGAGTCACCTTAGACATTTGTTATGACCATTTCGATTAAGTAGAAAAAAAAGAGAGAAGGAAGAGATAAAACATAAAATAGAATTAGTTACAATGTTTTAAAACTTTTGGAAAACTTTGAGCACTATTGAGAGTGGGGGGTGAATCAGTAGTTTGATCTTCTTAACAATTTTACCAAGTATTACTTCACTTACTGAATCATGCATACAATCAACAACATATTATATCATTACATGAATATAATAATGTAAACATCTAAATAAAGCAACCATGAGAGCAACAAAACAATCAACACAACCATAAAAATCATCACATAAGAGACACAATATATCTGGTGGAAAACCCTTCACCAGGAAAAAACCACCCTTGTTGATTTTGTGCTTCTTTGAATCTTCTATTAAGAAAATATAGTCTTTTTACATAGATTTTTTACTCCTATCAGCTAGGATACTTGACCTCATATACAATCAGTTGACTCTAATCATCATGCAGACTCGATTCTGTTGATCAACTCAGAATACTATGTTCTCCACAGATCTATGGGCTATCATCCCCTGAAATCCCCCATGATCAAACAATCCTCGCCCAACTCTTATTGGACTATCCAACTACCACTGGATTGAGAAATTGTTTCTTTCGTTGAAACTTCACAATCACTACTCCACATCCATGAAGTCATTTCTCCTCTACTCTATGCGGACCTCCTTTCATCTATTTTCAAAATGGGTCCCAAGAATATTTTCTCAACTTGATTCAGCTCTGCAATGCAATCTACAGCAGCAAGACAATCTCATCAAATCAACAAGAAAAATCTCTCAACTCTAGCAAAATAGTGGCCACAATAAATCTGAAATATCATCACCAATAATCATAATATCCAACCCTCACATCATAATATAATTGTTGCATACTACAATTAGAAACATACAACACAATTGCTATTTGTCAAATGCAATAGCATATCCTACAAAACAAATGGGAGAATCACCAACAAAATATATTCCAGCGGCATACAAAAACTCTCCAAACAATCTCTACTCCAACAACATCAAATTTGATCCATTCTGCAACATGCTTCATATCTGCTCACTATGTAAAAATTAACACTCATGTGACTGAACTCCAAAGTGAAGAATATAAAACTTGTAGGGAGAAATTGAGCTTGGGTCTAGGATCAAGGGTGCAAAAATTGGACCAAATAAATCCACTAACATCACTACTTGTGCACTAAATGATTTCACATCATTGGAGGAAATTTTCAAACCATTTTCGACCTTAACTAATCAATTAGAAGTTTTCGTGAATTACCAAGTCTAAATTTTTCTCGATTTGCGCGAGGAATGTGGAGAAATTCACTTTCAGGACATATACGCTAATTTCCTTCATAAAAATCATGTATATTTTGTTTCCTTCACAAGAGTTGTATATGCCTCTCAAAACTGATTTTTCTCAAGAGTTTTGCAACCCTAATATTGCTTCTGATCAACTCCAAACTTGTAGGACTTGTTTATGTACTTGGGGGGGCATCTCCTAATGTTTTAGAAGCTCTCAAAACCTATGACAAGCCTCTGATAACCATGAAAAAATTATCACAAGTTTCACTTCCAAGTTGACCTAAAAGGCCAACAAACATAGGTTGGAAAAGCTGCCAACAAGTCCTCCACTCTCCAAAACACATCTACATAATCTGCAACACCTCTACAGACCTGCAATACATTGTAGCACATTTCCATCATCATCATATGACCAACACACTACAACAATTCATCAAGTGTTCCATCATAATATGATCAATATCAATTCCAACACATGTCAACATAAACCAAATGCTCCATCAATAATCTATATCATAATAGCTTGACATAAGTGCATGACCTCATAACGTTGACATTAGTGCCAACACAATCAACTCAATGTCAAATCCCTTAGCTGCAACCATACTACGATGAATGGAATCAACGCATAATCTAGGCTAAAAGGGTTGACATCAATACCAACATGAGCTAGCTACCATCATGAACTCATGCCAACATCAACTAGTTGGATCATGCACACCATTATGCCAACAACAACAAAAAAATTCAAATTGTTAGAAAATAAAATATTATGGTTCAAGACTGACATTAAAATAATGAAAGATAGATACAAGAAGGAAAAACATAAGCAATTAACGTTTGAATAAAATTTATCCTTGAGAGAGGAGAGTAAATAGTTTAAAATAACCATATAACAATATGGCCCTAAGTAGTATATATGTTAAATTAGACATCAAACCCATAAAAAAGGAAATGAACAAGCTAATCGAGTTAGATCATCAACACAGTAAAAGAGCCTTGAATCTTATAATTGTTGGTATAAAAGAGAATACATGTGAAGATATGTTAGAAATATTAAAAGAACTAAAAAATAAATCACAAATTGAAACAACTTATCTCATAGAAGCAAGAAGGTTGGGAAATATACTCGAGAATAAAGATAGACTAATATGTGTTAGGGTAAGTTGTAGTGAGCATAAATTTCCCATACTCAGTGAATCTCCAAGCCTAAAATGGAAAAGAATATTTATAAATGAGGACCACATTCAAACCTACTAAGTCGAATTAAGGAAGGAGGTTCAAAAGGTAAAGGAGGCCATAAAGAAAGGTAGATGGAAAATCATTTGAAACAGGAAAACTATTATTAGGGATAAGACCAAATGAAGAGTAATAAATAGGAATTTGGAATAATTTGAATCCTCTTTTGGAAATTTCATGGCTTTCCATGGCATAAAGGTTCTATGTTAAGTTGGATCTCAAGTGAAATCAATATTATTCTTTTAGTTGAAACTTAGGAGCATGATGAGTATAATGTCCCTCACTTGCATGGATTCATTTTTGTGTTTAACTTGGAACATTAAATCCTCTCATATTGGAATTGGAGGAATAGCATGTTATAAAATAAATAAAAAAGTGTCTCTCCTCATACTCTACTTCATAAGATAGATGCTCTCAATCTGTACATTTCGATCAAAATCTCTACTATTAACTCTAAGAGGATTTATATCAAAATTTATTAGTTCAAACCTATCAACTCTACCTTTTATAAGGAAAACAATCTAGATAAGGATTTCCCTTATAATACCTTAGAGCAAGATATTCATAATCTAAGAAATGAAGGTAATATCATCATGTTATGAGACTAATGCTAGAACCACATCTAACCAAGCTACTCTTCTAAGTAATGATTCAAATCCTAATCCTCTTTGGCTAGATAAGGAACTTTATTTAGTTAATAGATTCAAAAGAAACTGTAAAAACCTAACCGAAAATTTATTTGGTACCAAATTCATCAAACTTGATAGTTCTTGAGACCTTATAATTTGCAATGGCCTCACCAAGTGGAAAAAATCCAACCAAATGACTTGTATTTATGAGCTTAGAAATAGTGTCATGGATTATGTGAATCTAATATCCCTTTTTTCAACCAAATTCTAAATGTTGACCTCTTAATTAACCATGAGCATGATTTTGATATCTTCAATCTAAACTTTAACAGGAAAAACAAGCACATGCATGAGAATTATGAGAGACAGAGCCACTTGCTTTTTTAAAAGAGTAAAATGGATCTGTTCTTAAAGGATTTATGCATCTTAACTTATAAGGATAGCATTGAAAACCTATATCATAATTTTACTACAACCCTCTTTGCTACCATTACCAATTTATCTATCAAGGTATCATATAAAAATAATAATATAACTGCCAACCCTTGGTATGATAATGATTGTAAATTTTCTATAAAAGTGATTAGGGATGCTCGTAATGAAACCTTAAAACTTGATAAGATACATATGTACAAAGTTCGTACTGAAATAAATAAATATACTATATAAGTAGAAAGCAAGATTAGTTATTGCACCTCTCTAAGTCTGGCCCTATGAAGTTTTGAATAAAATTTCTTATTTGTAAGACAAAAGAAAATCATTTAATTCCCTTGAAGAATTGGAATATTTACCTTAAAAACCTTTATGAATCCTCTAATGCTATGGATGCCATTTTAAATTCCCCCTATAGGGGATGATGTCTTTTCTTTGGAATACATTGAGTTTGGGTTTAAGTATCTTTATAATGGGAAAGCTAAGGACATTGAAGGCTACCAAGATGAAAATTTTAAATGAGAGAACCTATCCTTATCTCACACATGCACAAGCTCTTTAATATGGCAGTGAAGCAAGGATTTCCTAATCCTTAGACATAGACCCTTATTGTGCCTATCTGTAAGAGGGGATAAAATCCACAGGGGCTTCACTCAATAAAACTCTAACATATCACGTGTGGTCATAGCATATTAGACAATACCCTTAATTTGAGTACATATTAGAAAATAACACTAAAAATAGTATTATTTAACCCCCTACCAATATAAACCCAATACACCTTCCCAATTTAAAAATCCCCTACTTGCACTATATATTGTAGGTAACCATTTTTTCATTAACATTTTTTAAATCCCTTTATATTTTTTCATTAATTTTGAGCTCCATTTTTTACACCTGCCAATTTAAAAACCCCTTACCACATATATATCACCCAATATATAATGCAATTTTTTCATCTTTATATATCCCCCAATATGAACCCACGTGCTATGGTATTTCTCCCACAGTGACGCCCCTATGATAAAAGCATTCCCTCCAATTACAAGACCATTATGATTAGTGACATTTTATTCAAGTTGTACTAGCTTATTTTGGAAAAGAAGATTAGCCTTTGGCTTGAAAGCCATGGTAAAAGAGCTAAAGGCCAAAATATGCTTAGTATATATCATTCAAATGTGGACCATCATGCTAATACTAGGTTAATTTTAGAGGAATGAGGAATGAGGCAATAATAAAATTGATCTCTTATGTTATTTGTTGACTTTGGAAAATCTTTGGATACCATTCATAAAAGAAAGCTTTGGAAGAGGACAGAAGAGATAATAGTTCCTCTCAAGTTTAGGGTTGTTGTGACAATGTTGTATGAGAATGTTACTGTCATGATTAGGACGGCTTAAATTTGGTCGGAAGAAACTAAATACAATATTGGATTCAATCAAGGGTGTCCATTATACCCTATCATTTTTGGCATATACATTGATAACATAGAAGAGTGTTTGGAAGATGTAGGTTGTGTTGGCCCCACACTCATTGATATGGTCATAAATTCTCTTTTGTATGTTGACAATGTTGTTCTTTTCGCAAGGAGCCATTATGATTTTGGTAATAAACTCAAAATCCTTCAATATTTCTTCTCCAAGATGGATATGAGTGTTAATACCAATAAAAGTGAAGTCATGATAGTTAAATCTGAAAACATCACCTATGATAATTTCATTCATGAAAACAAATCCTTAGGGGAATACTATTCATACAAATATCTTGGAATCAACATCCATCATAATCTAATTTGGAACTATAGCATTGAGAAAAGGATAAATTATGGTTGGAAAGCTTATTGTGGGATTGAAAACAATTGTAAGTCAACAAATCCTTGGATTTGGGATAATAATAATAAAAACTCCTCTTTGACTCTCATCACTCCTATTATTTTATGTGGATGTGAGGTTTAAGGTTACAATATATCTTGAGAATCATGGAGAAATATTGAACAAATCTAAAAGTGATTTATAACCTACAACCTCAAGATTAAAGGAAATACTCCCTACCTTATCCTCACGATTGAAGCAAGTCTTTCCTCCATTGAAATCATGGATATGACTAGGTATCTTGTGTATAAGTTACACAACATGGATGCTAAGAGGTTTCCTAAAATTTCTTCTAATGCTAGCAAAAACCCCAACCTTAAACTCAAGCGAGAGTGGCATAAGGATGTTCAGTCTTCGTTGGACCATTAGGGAATAAAGGAGGAGATCATCTTTTAAAATATGGATAATATTAAAAATATTATTAATTCCAAATTTAGGGAGAAATTGTGGAGAAATAAAGAGCTCAAGGGAAAAAGGAAACTATAATATTATAAGGAGGTGATCAACCCCAATCATGAAAACCAAAACTACCTTTCTAGCGTTGAGAAGAAAATGAAAATTTCCAAGATAAGAACTAATTTTCATGAGCTTCATAGCGAAATTGGGTGTTGTTCAATTCCCAAAATGTCATGAGATGAAAGAGTTGTCACCTATTTGATCCTAAAAGTGTTGAAGATGAAAAGAACTTTCTCTTAGATTGTCCATCGTATACTCATGTTTAATCTAATTTTCAAAATATTTGTCACATTTCCAACCTTCTTGACCTTTTAACTTAGCAACATTATGGTGATCTGGGAATCCTTCTCTCACTTATTTTTTAGAAAATAAATAAAATTTTAAAGAATTTTGATTAACCACTTACCTTCTTAAGCTATAGTAAATCATGTAAGTATTAATAGACGTTAATCATTATCATCATCGTCATAAATTATCGTGTTGCTAACCTAGATATCAATATCTGAAATTACATAGCAACTTGATTTGCAAATATTTTAAATCCATTGATAGTATTTAAAATGTATGATTCTTGTGTATTATTAACTTCCTCTAATTTAGATATTTATATAGCTACAAAACAACATATCTAATCAAATATTTAAATATAAAAAAACATACTTTGTTAGTTTTTATGCAGTAAAGGATCTAGAAGATCAAATGGCATTGATAAAAATTAAACCAAGTAGACATCCATCTTAGATTTTAATCTTATTAAAGTTACTCATCTCTTAATCTTATTTTCATGCTAAAATCTAAAAAAATTTACCATGTGTGAAAAAAATTTTGAAAATTGAGAGAAATAGAGAATTTTTTAGCACGGTAATTACTTGAGATTGTTTATATATGTATATTTTCAAATTTTTTTACTTCATTCGTTATATCATCAAGAAATTACACAAATTCAAAATACAAAATGTCAAGAGACACAAGAAACTAAGCTTCAAGCCAAGGCAAAACCCACAAGGGGAAAACATGTCAATCCTTTCCTTAGGGATCCTTCAACAAGGGAAATTCAAGTCAAACTAACCAAGGCACCAAGTGCCACAAGTCAACCCTCCTTCAAACAATAGTTCACATGAAGTCTGTTATAAATCTACTCACTGGATGCCATGATTTTGTCCACTGGAGAGTCCACAAAACTATCCATAAGAAGCCAAAAATTTGTCCTCAACAGAAGGGCTTGAATTTTTTCTGTTATTCCAGCCTAATAACCACATAGATAATGTCACGGAGTGCCTCAGAATTCCATTCATATGTCACAGAAATATATTTGGAACTTTGGATGCAAGTGCCTCAGAATTTTGGATGTGTTCCTTAGAGCTCATATATGTGCCTTAGAACTCAGACTTATCTTCCTCAGAATTTGGACTTTCCTTCCTTAGAACTCAGACTATGTGTCCTACAAAACTCAGATAAGTGTACCTAAAAACTCGAACTACTCTACCACAAAATATCATGAATTGGTAACTTGCCAAAATTATGACGAATTAGTGCCAATATATAGTTGTTTCCACATGCGAAGAGACACAACTATTAGGCAAGACAATTTTTCATCCTAGAGGGTTGACTTGGAAATATGGAGAAGCAAATGATGCTTACAAAAAATCAATTTGCTTCTTTTTATAAGGTCACGAAGAACATGACCTTTGACTTTTTCTTTTGACAAAAAATAAAGCATGAAGAACATGATTTATAATAAGATATAATAATAGTATTTTTCTTTTTATTTTTACATTAATATAAGTAAAATAATTACGAAGACCAAACCTAATTACAATTTCAACAAAATCTTCATGGCCTCATCTAACCTTGTGTTATAGTTAATAATAAGATTAAAAAACAATTACTTGCAAAATCAAGAATATTAATTGAGTTTCAAGGGGTAAGATTTGATTTTAATACATTAACTTTCATGTTTTGAGCATTTTGATATACATTTGTGAATATAACGGTGAAGTTTGTGTAAACTTTATAATATTCCAAGGTTGTTTCAAAAGCTATCCTTAATACCAGCATAAGATGGCCCTACAAGTGGGTGATCATAATTATCCACGATATATATGATGATAAGATGCGTACAATAATTACATTTCTTTTAATCTATCAGTTATGTGGTTAAATTCATTAAGTCCTTGCACTGACAACTTTCTTGAAATAATCAAGTACTTTATCCAACCATCATAGATCCTATGATATTAATAATTTTGGAGCTATATGTATATAGATATTGCATTCACATTGCTTACAATACATGCAAACCTTCCAAACATCACTTTTTAGGCTACACACTTACTAATAATCTTCTTTTATATACTCTAGTAAAATCATTTCATTATCCTACAAGTTTAAATGACCTTCTTGTGATTGTCTGAGGTTGCGGGGTAATATAAGTGTGTATTTGTGTCACTTTAGGTTTCATACATGGTCACTAATTGTGTAGTTTGGCAACATAAATACTCCAATGTACCACGACCTTTATGCTAATGGGGAGTGTCCACAAATGTAGTGGCTCTCTTACTAACACACGGTTTGATCAGTTGTAAGACGAATATATGTGCTTTCTTAGAGTCACCTCTTCTCTTTTCAGATATAATAATAATAATAAATAATGTTTGATCAGTTGTAAGACGAATATATGTGCTTTTTTAGAGTCATCTCTTCTCTTTTCAGATATAATAATAATAATAATTAATGATGAGATATATTATGTTTTGCATTTTGGAATAGTGTTTACAAATTTTAAAATATCTTAATTTTCTTAAAATAATGGTATAGTAAACATAGTTAATAACACTCCTTCTTATCATTTTTTGCATTAGAAATAAATTCAAAATTTAGTAGAGATTTTGGAAGTCAAAATTCTACTGTAGTCTCATGTTAACTATTATCCACTCCAAAGAACAATTATCTACATAAGACTATGAATTAAAGGGCACAATACCTACTGACAAACCTCTTTTGAACTCAACTTGAAGTTGCCAATATTTGGAGTTCAGTGGCCAAATAAAATATCAGTGGGGAATGTAATCCATATGCATAATTCACTTGTATTCACACGATAAAATAATATAACTAATGTCTTGGTTGTCCAAAAATGTCTCACATTCCCTATGAGGACTTACTAAAGCCAAAATCAAAAGGTTTGATAATGAAGAGTCGAATTGGATAAATGCATGTTTGTATCCAAAGTGATCACTTTTTTAGATTGATAAGAGGTTGTATGCACAAATATTTCACCTCCAAGCATGTTAGCTTCCTTCATTATGTTTGAATAAATGGCCTAGACAAGTATGCAAGGAAGTTCAATCCTATTGTCTAGAGCATTAGCATGGATGCGAAAGTCAAAAAATAAATTAAGAATCAAAAGAATAATAGGTTCAAGTTTCTGAAATTGTATATTAATATAAGGTGACAACTCCATATTTTATACATATTATATAGCTTGTGTTCCAAATGCAATGTGTATCAAAAATACTATATAGCTTACACATAAGTGAGGTGAATCAATGTGTATCAAAAATTTATATGCACATTTTTGTATGGTTTGAAGTTTTTCATTGATCTAGCCTCTAGGAGTGATTTCTTTGCTCAAGCTTTGGGTTTTTTTGGTTTATTTTCATTGTGCTTTTTTTTCTTTTACATTGTCTCAGTGAAACCGCACCAGAATAGCTAGGGTGTGAAAATTTTCACTTGGGATGAAAGCTTCAAGTGTGTAGAAACAAACCTAGATGCACCTATCCTACACTCAAGTGTGGAACAATGTACCCAATGTAGATTTTTACATAGTCTTCTACACCAATAATTTATTTTTTTGTTTTAACTTATCTTTTTACACATTCTTAAAATGTGATTACATCATTAATAAAATTATACATAAGACATCAACAATGCAATAACAAAATAACCATGAAGAAGAAGCCAAACAAAGAACACAAGAGATTTCCCTGGGAAAACCCTCAATGGGGAAAATCTCAACCAACATTTTCTTTAGAGAATACATACAACAAGAGATACATTAAAGTCAACTAGACAACCACCAAACGCCAAGTCAGCCCTTCATAACTATGTTCACAGAAGCTTTGCAAAAAGGTCACAAAACATCCTCTAAGACTCAAACTTGCACTATGACACAAATATATAGGAACTTCAAAAGAGGTTGAAGCGCATCCTTATTCTCTACTTCAAAATGTGCATTATATCACATATATATGCCATAGAGATGATGCCTCGGTTATGAGCTAATCCTCAGAACCTTTGCACTCGTATCATGTATATACACTTCGGAATTGATGCCTTAGATATACGTACTGGACCTCATAGACTTCACACAAGATTTTTCCTCTTTTGTAGCTACAGAAGGCGAGTTTTTTGCTTCTAAACTATGTCCTTGATATCCTTATATTTCTCATCCAAAACAGAGATATATCTGCATTGTTCCACAGAAGATGTATGAAACTAAGATCTGCATTTTTCCACGAACATATAGTGCCTCAGATCTACATGATTTCATAAATATACAATGCCTCATACTTTTAACCTTTTATTCCTTAAGGAGCAAGCTCCTTTTCCTCAAAAAAACGAGCTTCCATGCCTCAAATCAGAAAACTACTTGCCTCAAATAATAGGTCTGAATTTTGTCTTGGAGGAGAGCGAATAGGATATATTTATAGTGGTTCACCCATGTGAAGGGGCACATCTCTTAGGTAGTCCAACTTGATACTTGGAGGGTCGAATTGGTCTTTGTGGAGGAAAAATACAAATTCAAATTTTCATTTTCCCATTCTTAATGAGCCTTGTAATATTTTTATTTTGAATAAAAAAATAAATATTTTTATTTTCTTTGCAAGCATTAAGAACATGTTTCAAACAAATATAATTTGTTTTCCAATATTATAAGTACAGATGAAAATATTATGAAGACCGACCATAGCTACAAAATTCAACACTCCCTCCTAGATATGGAGGTATTCATAATGAGTATCCAAATGTTCTTTGTATAAATACTCTCTCTAAGGGAAGGTTCAATTCATTAATAGCATCATCATCTAGGGAAACACTCTTGACCTACATCAGCATCATAAATACCAGCATCATTATCTACCATCATCATCACCTAGTGGCCATATCTAGGGTGGTACCAAACCCATGGCATAATCATCAGAATATTAGGACTCACTCCTACAAAGCGATTGGTTCTCAAATCCCAAACCCTCTCCCTAGGCCAATATGTTGAGACCTCAACTAGCTAGCACTCACTCATCCTTCGTGGTGAGAACTCTATCTCAAGACCTCACTTAACCTCTCCCTGGTTGGTGATAGGGTCTAGATGCTAAAATGAATTCACTACACCCTTCTTGGTGTGTGATCGGGTCCAAGATCTCACTCAACCCATCCTTGGTTAGTGATCAGGTCCAAATGATAAAGTACCTAACTACACCCTCTCTGGTGTGTAATCAGGTCCAAGACCTCACTACAACCTTCTGGTGTGTGATTGGGTCCAATTACTGACATACCTCACTACACAAATTTCAGTGTATGATCGGGTCTCCTTCGAGAGGCACTCACTCAACCCTACCTATTGAGAACTTTGGGCCTCTCAAACAATTCTCCCTACTGGAAGAATGTCCATCCATTCTGGTATCAAATGAGCACTCCCTCTCAATGAGAGGGTAATCTCCACAAGTCGCAACTTGTCTCTGAAGTACATGAACTTCTTCTTAGGCAATGGATTTTCCAGAACATCAGCTATCTTCTCATCGGTGAAGATATTCTCAAGTTGTATCTCTCTCTTATGTACCATGTCATGAATGTAGAGATACTAGAACTAAAGGTGCCCTGACTCATCATAATGTTGTCACATGCACCTGATCAACTAGTCCTGCAAGCTATATTCATACTGTTTCATAGATATCCTTTCAAACTACAATATAATTTTCCTTTGAGTGCAACAAATGATTTTCTTCCTACTCATCCACTCGATCGGAGCCCAATCAAAAGAGATATACAAACCTCCTTTGTTTCATCACTCCTCGCCATGCAGTTAAACTCATTGTGCCATGACCAACGGTACCTTGTTGGTACTTCAACACTTGTTTAGCTATATTCCTTGGATCAACCATAAACTGGTATGTTTTCCTTGTCTTGATCCATCATCTTATCTGGGTATTCTTCCTGAAACAGATCATGTCGTAGCAATCTTGATTTTCTCCCTTTTTTCATAGGTATTATCAGCTACCTAGTCAAGTTCATCCATCTAAGATCAATTCCCTTTTAAGTCGAGCAAGTGTTCCTTGAGAAGATTTGACTTATCCCTCTATAGAAAATCTTCCGATTAATTCAACTTCTTGACACATGAGCTATTCTGCTTTCGTTAGAAAATCATGCAGGATAAACTTTGATCCATCAATCTAAGGGTATCAATTCCAAGGATCCTGTACAAATCCTTCTTTATACTTACAAGTGTAGGACTTCTTCATGTACCTCACCATCTTGAGGTAGTTCACTTATTTCATAGAGAAATAAAATCTTGAAAAGGTGTCCCTTCATAGTCTTCTTCCCTCTTACATAGGTAATCTTTGAATTTGATTCCATCCAATCAGAAGGCATTTTTCTCCCTTTGAGTCTAGATTCCAACTAGGATGATATCTCTTAATAAAAGTTCTATTTTCACAAGCTTTATTCTTTCATCGTTTTCCTTTGTTGTTATAGCCTTGGAAATATTTATTATGTACCTACAATCCTTACTTAAAAGGTCAAGGAAGAATAGTTACAACAAAGAGTTCAAGGACAAGATATTTAACTATTATTAAAAGCAACAATAGAAATAATCAAATAAGAGATATATAAAGCACTCATCATTTTGATAAAATGTTAGCTCCCTCTTATCTTTAGTCCTCTTTCATCCATCAATAATTTTATTGGATTTATCCACATCATCATCTTGATGTCATTCCTTTCTAGGGTTTCTTCTTTCAGTAGAAATGTTCGATCCTAGGGTTTTTTCCATAAACCCTAGGCTTTATTCACCAATCCTTTAAGATTTTCAAATGACTAGATAAGGTATTTAACTTCAAACCCTAGACTATTAAAATTCCATAAACCAAAACCCTTTCTGCTTGCTAGGGTTTACTAACCCTATTTATCTAAAACCTTGGAGTGCCCAATCTTTCATACCCTAGATTTTCCTTGCAAGTTCAACATTCTTCTACATCTACATAGAATCCCAATTCTTCAACAAAAAGGGATCTTTCAACGAGATGTCTTTATAGTTAATTAATATTTGATTCAACAAGTTTTTCACTTCAAACTTTAACCTCGTTCCATCAATGTATGACTTCTTACTTGGTACATTAATTGTCTAGAAAATAGACTTCAATTATGTCAGCCATAACTTGACTTCATTCAATACAGTGAGTGATTTGTTTTGAAGATATACCATACCTTACAACTTTAACATACTATTCATAGTACATAACAAATCAAGATATGGTAACTTCAATACGCTACTAATGCAATATCTTCAAGGAAGCACAATATTGTTGATTCACATTTCCACGTATGATGGTAAGAGGAAACTATCACGACCCCAGCTATGGTCGCACCACTTAGACCACCATGGGTGTGTGGCATCGACGATATTTTGACGTAAGGTACATAACTTACTCACTCATGGACTACGCCTCTATCCTATGTGTCTTTTAGCGAAGCCACCATCAACTTGTTGAATATGTTTTCTAGCAACTTCAACACAATAGACCTTTTTTAATCTTTGCTTACACAATCTTCTTCTTTAACTTAGCCAACAGTTCATTTACTCTTAACAATAGAAAAACAGTACAATGAATAAAAGAAAACATCAACATTAGTAAACTTGCACAAGACAACAAGCTTTACAAACTTTACTTCTTTTATATTGCATGGGAGGGGGAACTCCCAACAGAAAATCTCCCCCGTTTTCAAACTTCAATATACAACAAGTTTACAATAGCCAGGTTATTCATTCGCTAAACCAACTCCCTTCTCAAACACTTTGTTTTTATCCAAGTTGTGCACAACTTGGCAGCTTGCACCTTGACCAAGACCCACGAAAAACCAAAGTCAATGCAGTCTAATGACCTACATGACCAACCAGAAATGCAACCCTCATAAATACACTCACCAAAATTCTTCCAACCCTCTTGGCTTGGCTAGGTGAGCCTCATGTCACCCCTCTTATTTGGAAACTTGTGCCTCTTCCTTAGTTGTGACTTTTGTGCCTTTGTTTTGTGCTTCTCTTGTATTTTGACTTTGTTTGGTTTCCCCGATCATTTCAACCTTTGTTGTATTTATATGTGCCTCAACCGAATGTTATGGGAAATCACACCTTTTTCGACACTTTATCATGCACGACACATAATTCCCTCGCATGGCACTAGGTGCACCACCTTCGTGCGGGCACAAGTAAGGCATGCATCCTCGTGTTGTCATGCTCCCCAAGAAATGTATAACAATCCACTTGCCCAACTTTAATTTATCTTGTGCATGCCCTTGGCCCATGCATCCAACGTACCCAACCATTCGTTCTGGTTTCTCGCCTAGTTGTCTTGCGTGCATGACCCGCTCATCTTATCTTGTGTTTGGCGCTCGGTGCCCTGCCTTCGTGCAGGTGTGCCCAGGGTGCATGACTCATTCGTCCACTAATCACCATGGAACATCCAACCAATATGACAAGAAATATATCATGTTACCTTCATTTCCAAGTAAGCACATCGCACTGGCACCATCACCATCATGAGGCACCAACTTGGTGATCTCCTCGCAAAAGTGGTTGCACAACCCCACCAACATTGTCAAGTTTTCATCGGACGTGTGAGGCCAAATTAGGGCATGCCTTCAAGCACACTCAATCCCAATTCTCTAAAATCCTCCTCCACTCTAAAATGGTTGTCTACCTTGACAACAACTCCACCCGATAAACATCTTTTCCAACTCCACTCTATCATGAAGTGCCACCAGCTCCAAGGTTCGTTCTTGTTGCATGATCTCTTTTCCAGAACTTCATATAGAAAGATCTCTCAAATATCCAATTCCTGTGATCATTTGTTTCCATACTCCAACTTAACTCCAACATTCATCTGCACACTATCAGTCCCCATGACTCAGACTAGTTCGTAAGCTAATCCAACCGTCACATCCAACCCATGAGAATTCACATCCTCATGTCTTCGTCAATCGTTTATGTAGAAATTCATCACACTTTGAGTCTCCTAGAAATATTACAGCTATGATCATCATGAAGCGCCCTTCAGTAGCACTCCACCTTCAAAGGGGTCTCACCATACTAAGCAAATGATGGCGAACCCATCTCCTCTAGCAACTCAGAAAGCTGGTGGGGTGACGAATTTATGTGGCTTTCCTTTCCCAAACACAATTCCATCCTTCCTAACCATAGGCAGTGATCCCTTTCACATGAATCTTCCATATCTTTCCATAACATATCTCATCCAAGGTTTATAATACAACTTACCGTCACTATCCTGCATCAATATCATCGAGATAGAATCCTCATGGGTAGGTATGATTTTCTTCACGATCTCATCCCGGTCCACAACAACCTCAAAAACTCTATCCTCATCTAGTTCCAATGCTTCAATCCATTTATCTGTGTCTTCTTCCAATCTTCTCATATATGAATCATGGTCCTCATCTCTTTTATGATTAGTAAAAAAAATTGCATCAACACTCTCTACCGTAGCAACCTCTCACTCCATCGTACAACCGCATAACACTATCAAACAATGCTAAAATCAACTTCACTTGTTCCATGAGAATGGTCTCCATGCCACCCAAATTTTCATGAACCTCATCATTTCATTTTCCTACATCCAAACTCATCATTGTTATCTTCCACGCACCTTGCGCGGCTACAACAGTAGGAACACTTATCGATTCATCCAATCCATCATGTATGAACAGTATTCCCAAGTGTGGTATAGGAATATCATCATACTTCTTCATAATTCCATGCCAAGCACAACCTCATAATCATCCAAGTGAATTATGGTGAAGTCAACCTTCCCTTGCCAACCTCCAATCTTCACCTGCACATCTACAACTCCAAGGACTCTATCTCCTTGTGAATTTTTTTCCTTGGTTGATGTTTGGGTTGAAGTGAACCTCATCCCCAACCTCCCAGCGACTTCCTCCCTCATAAAGTTATGATAATCCCTAGTTCCAAACTTGACCAAAAACGATTTCTCACCAACATGCATCTCGACATACAACTTGTGTATTTTTTAATCATGTTTTTGGGTGGCCTCCTTCACGACAGCAGCTCCCAAAACCTACATAAAACCAATAGAACCGTAAGAAGCTTTTTCCTTCTCCTTTTCTTTCACTTCCACCAATGTTTCAACCTTTTGTCTCACTATGCATTTCTTCACCATGTGATCTTCTTCACAAAACCATCACACCATCGAGTTCTTTCCCTTCATATTTTCATAAGTCTTTGGTCCATCTTCATAAGAAGACAACTCCCTCCCTTTGTCAAACTTCTTATTCTTCTTCACACCCTAATATTTTCCTTTTGTCTTACCCTCGTGGTAGTCTAAAATTCTATAAACAACTGCGAATTCTTCCTCGATAGTCTATATATTTTCCCTCTTCACTTTAGTTCGCACCCAAGGTTGTAGTCCAATTACAAAGTTGAACACCTTGTATTTCTCTCCCATATCCGAAAGCTCCAACATCAATCTCAAATACTCACTAAAATATGCTTGAATACTTCCTATATGCTTATTATATTTGACTTTCATACTCGCGTCCCATGTCTCATCTTGTGGCCTAAAATGAGCCATCAATGCCTCTTTCATAATTTCCCATGTGGTGACTTCAGTAGTGTTGTCAAGGGAAACCAATCCCACTCACCTTCTCCACCACATATTTACATCCTTCATTAAGAATGGCACAATAGTACTGATCTTTTCCTCCTTGTAAGTGTTGAAGGTTGCAACAAGAAACAGTGAAATTGGCATCCGGAAACAACATCCTTGATCCTAGTGAAAATTAAGCACCTACACTAGGTGAGGCCCACACACACTATTTTTAGGTGTAAGTGTATTTTTAGAACGGATGAGAAAATTCTATTTATAGTGGAATTCTATTTATATATGTTGAGCAAATTCTATTTATAATGATGTTCTATTTTTAGATGTATGTGCTAAGTCTATTTATAGATCGCATGTCTATTTATAGATGCATGTCGACTATTATTATCCCTTAATAATATTTGGACAATAAATATTAATCTATTCTCATGGAGCACTTGGAATCAGTTAAATGAAGTGGCAAACCAGTTAGCTAAAGGAATTTCAAGTTCTAAGGTTGGTTGGTGGGACATGCAAATGGACTTGAGTT
Organism: Pinus albicaulis; assembly: GCA_034641835.2. Classification (NCBI taxonomy): domain Eukaryota; kingdom Viridiplantae; phylum Streptophyta; class Pinopsida; order Pinales; family Pinaceae; genus Pinus; species Pinus albicaulis. The sequence continues at coordinate 985,010,818 of CM076576.1, forward strand.
GTAAGAAAGTGATTCTAGTTGTAACAGAGTTGGATGTGTAGTTATGTGAGTTGTAAAGTAATTTAACTCAATTAAGTGAGTTAAACTCAGTTGCGCTAGTTGTAACTAAAGAGACACTAGTGAGAGAACAGTGAATTAAATATTAAATTAATTCACATGGAGTAATCTCACATGCAACTGAATATTTACTACTGTTAACTACATGCATGTCAGATCCAGTGGAGACCCAGTTGAGATGTAGGTGAAAGGAACAGTTGACTATCAGTTGTACTATATTGGATTGCACTCTTGTAAGCCAAATACACATTGGATATGCTCATGAGGATTATGTAGTCAAGGAGGGCATGATTGCTTCGAATTGGTCTTTCTAATCAACTTGGATTGCGCGAAGGTAGGTTGTTGTGAGGCAGAAAATTGGCTAAGGCATTTGCCAAATTTCCGCATGACAGTGTGAGACGATTGTATATTGTACTGAAAGCTCTTGGAGTAGAATTTTGTATGATATTGTTTCATGATCCATGATATATACATAATATATGATAGTGGGGTTTTTAGATTTATGCTTTCCCGGAAAACATTTGTGTTATGTGTGAATGATCTTTCTTCATGTGTTTGCAATTGGCGATCGTGTTTTAAATTTCCGCAAAGGCATTTGTAGAAGAAATTATGTATTTAATAGTGGCATATAATTGTGAGATAAAGAGAATCTAGGCAATACATATTTGTATTAAAAATTCTACATGGTCTCGGAGCATTAAAGATTTCAATTTTGAAGCAGGAGCTGAGTTTGTTGGTGGAAACAATTCGAATTTGCTGCAAGAATTTCTTGGTGCGACAGTTGAGTAAACATTGAAATGGATTTCAATGGCTTGCAGCTAGAGTATGCACTCGAGGGCAGCTCAAACCAAATTTTCTGGAAGGACAGGACGGAGGAGGTGCTCGAAGATAATGATTTGAAGAAATTCATTGACAAAGATGTTCCTAAGCCTACTTTGACAGATGCTACATTACTTGATGCATGGCAAAATAAAGTAGCAAGGGCGAGGAGGATTCTATTGAAAGGTGTACGACACCACATTGTCTCAAGCCTTCATGGGGAAGCCACTCCATATGCTATGTGGAAGGCTTTGACAGATCTTTTCCAAAGAAACAGCGACCATAGGAAATTGGCGCTGAAAGATAAACTCATGAAGATCAAAATGGAAAAGAACGACACTATTCTGGTATACTTAACAAAGTTTGTCTAATGCAAGGATGAGCTTGGGAGTGTAGGAGTAAGTGTTTTTGATGATGATTTGGTGAGCTTGGCTCTCTTGGGACTTCCTAAGAGTTGGCACAGTTATAAAGACTCTGTCAACGGACAGGAAAAACTGTCGGATTGGGAACAACTCTGGTCGGATCTAGTGCAGGAGGAGTTCAGGTGGAACACCAGAGATGGCTCTTCATCAAAGCTTGATGATGAAGAGGATTGTGCTTTGGTTTCCAAGGTGAAGAATGGGAAGGGGAAGAAATTCCATTCTAAATCTAAGGCCGGTGAAGATGGTAAGGAGCACAACATGTCCAAAGTGAAGTGTTTTCACTGTCACAAATATATACATATTGACACAAATTGTCCACATAAGAAGAAGAACAAGATGGCTGCTGGAGTTGCAGCTAGTGAGGATCTTCCCTCACAATTTGAGCTTGACTCCTCATTGATCGCATGCATGGTGTCAAGTGCATTGGGATCGGGGTGGTACTTGGATAGTGGTGCTTCCTTTCACATGACGGGAGATAAGAAAATTTTCAGTGACTTGGAGGAGAAAGATATACAGATGCATATTGAGTTGGGCGAAAATGAACGATACAGTGCAACCGGCATTGGTACCATTACCTTTCAGAGGGTGTCAGGTAAACTCTTTCATTTAAAATATGTTATGCATTTTCCAGGTTTGAAGAAAAATTTAGTCTCAGTCGCAATGTTAGAGGATGGAGGCTATGATGTTGTCTTTAGTGACGGAAAATTTTTCATGCGACACAAAGCAATAGGGCAAGCCAAGAAGGTTGGGATTCTAGTTAAGAATCACTATAGACTTAATGTAGATGGGATTTCTACAGAGCTTCCTACTGTTGGGAAGTGTGAGAAAGTCATGCAATTGACCCTTGAGAGGGAGCTGGATTTTCATACAAGTAAAAGTAAACCTAGGGATGTGGAGCAGCCACAAGATGAGGATCATGGAGTGGGAGCAACCACTCATGTAGAGAAATTTTGTGCCAGATGGGCAGAGGGAGTGCATGCAACTATACCACCAGGTGAGAGGTGGGGTGAAATGCATGGATAATCCTAAGAAGAAATTTATGGGTAGGATTCATTGAGATGGTGTGGATCTCATGAATTGAACCTAGCTACGAGGAGCCCCCAGTACAGCAGTAGCAGGATCAGTTGGATTGATGCAGTCAGATGTCGGGAGGAAATTAAATCAAAGTGATAGTTTCGGATACTAGAGCATGGATCAGAGTTGACAGCAAGTGCAGAGTGCATGGATGCAGAGGTGAGAATAATTTGATGACAGATGCATTATATTGATTCAGTTGTTTGGAGGCTATTCAATTTCGGAAATGTTGCATGCAAAGGTTGCAGGGCGCATGCATGGAGTTGCATGGCACATGCAAAGGTTGCAGGGTGCATGCATGGAGTTTCATGGTGCATGCAAAGACATTCCTTTCTTGTTGAGAGGGATTGTTTAAGGTTGCAACAATAAATAGTGAAATTGGCATCTGGAAACAACATCCTTGATACTAGGGAAAATTAAGCACCTACACTAGGTGGGGCCCATACAGACTATTTTTAGGTGTAAGTCTATTTTTAAAACGGATGAGAAAATTCTATTTATAGCATAATTCTATTTATAGATGTTGAGAAAATTATATCTATAGATGATGTTCTATTTATATATTGCATGTCTATTTATAGATGCATGTCGACTATTATTATCCCTTAATAATAGTTGGAAAATAGATGTTAATCTATTCTCATGGAGCACTTGGAATCAGTTAACTGCAGTGGAAAACTAGTTAGCTGAAGGAATTTCGAGTTCTAAGGTTTTTTGGTGGGACATGCAAGTGGACTTGAGTTGAAACAGAGTGATTCTAGTTGTAACGGAGTTGGATGTGTAGTTATGTGAGTTGTAAAGTAGTTTAACTCAGTTAAGTGAGTTAAAATCAGTTGTGCTATTTGTAACTAAAGAGACACTAGTGAGTGATCAATGAATTAAATATTAAATTAATTCACATGGAGTGATCTCACATGCAACTGAATATTTACTAATGTTAACTACATCCATGTCAGATCCAGTGGAGACCCAGTTGAGATGTAGGTGAAAGGGACAATTGAATATCAGTTGTACTATATTGGATTGCACTCTTGCAAGCCAAATACAAATTTGATATGCTCACGAGGATTGCGTAGTCAAGGAGGGCATGATTGCATCGAATTGGTGTTTGTAATCAACTTTGATTGCACAGTGGATGCAGGCTATTGTGAGGCAGAAAATTGGCTACGACATTTTCCAAATTTATGCATGACAGTGTGAGACGATTGTATATTGTATTGAGAGCTCTTGGAGTAGTGCTTTGTATGAGATTATTTCATGATCAATGATATATACATAATATATGATAGTGGGGTTTTTAGCTTTATGCTTTCCCAGTAAACATATGTGTTATGTGTGAATGATCTTTCTTCATGTGTTTGCAATTGGCGATCTTGTATTAAATTTCCGCAAAGATTTTTGTAGAAGAAATTATGTATTTAATAGTGGCATATAATTGTTAGATCAGGAGAATCCAGGAAATACATATTTGTATTTAAATTTCTATAGTAAGTGACACCCAAATGATCTAGGTACTACTCCATATCCCAAACAAATCTACCAAGTATTTTCATGTTCCTCGTACCATCATACTATTTTGTCTTATTCATTTTCACATGAACAAGGTTGCCAAACGAACCCTACCCAATAGCCTTCTTCAAAATCAAGTCTGTGTCCTTTATCTTGAAGGAGTTCTTTTCTAAATTTCCAACTTCCTCAATACCTTCATCTTTCACTGCATAGAGTTATTTGATGTCGTACCCCATCTGGTCGACTTTAGCCTTCGTATACTTAGTTTTAATTCTCAATTCCTCAACATCGGCCTTTAGCTTCTTATCTTCTTCAGTCAACCCATTTATTTTTCATATCGCTCTTTGATTACATCCAAATACAGGTTCAGAGACTTGCTAGCCTCTCCCGTCTCTTCATATCGTGAGGGCATATCCTCAACCACCTAGGATTATTCTCCAACATTTTCCATCTGGTGACTCTATTGTCTATTCTTGTCCATCCACCACAAAATTCAAATTTTCCAACCAGCCAACTCTCAAACTTCGATTTGGAGTCTCTAGTACCAACTGCTCGCAAAGTGTTACTTTCCATACTTCGAACTTGCTCTAATACCAACTTGCAAAACCAACACCCCAGCCCATGAAGGGGCACACCATATGTCCATAGACAAGGTTTCATGTGCATCCCCCATATTACAGGGATATCCATAGCTATGTTACAAGAAAAACACACATGTGCATCCCCCATGTTACAAGTACAACACCATTGTGCATCCCCCGTGTTACAAGGATGTCCATAGTTCTATTAGAAGCACAAATATCCCCCATAACAACAAATTTGATCCCTGTCATACCCCATCTGGTCGACTTTATCCTTCATATAACTAGATTGACTTCTCAATTCCTCAACCTAGGACTTTAGCTTGTTATTCTCTTAAGCCAACCCATCTATTTTTCATATCGCTCTTTGAATCCCATCCTAATACAAGTTCGGAGACTCGCTAGCTTATCCCGTCTCATCGTTTTGTGAGGGAATATCCTCAACCACCTGTGGTTCTTCTCCAATTTTTTCCATCTGGTGAGTTTGTTTTCTAGCCTTGGCCATACACCACAAACTTCAACTCTGCCAACTAGCCAACTCTCAATCTTCACTGTAATATTCCAAAATAGGAAAAGCAACAATATTGACACAATAATGGAAAGTAGCAGTGAAGATCAATGTACAAATATATGATACCAATATGGAGCCATTTTATTAATCATATCAGCAGCAAAGAAGTGCAATTTATTTAGGCACAAATCATACAATATAAGCAAACAAGCCTCCCATGATCAAACCCTCTCAAATGTGAGATGCTGCTAATATAAAAAATGTCAGAGAGATGCTACAGCATAGTCATAGTGAACATAGCTACAACAAGGTAACATAAAATTATATAAAATAACTAATAGATGCCTCAAGATATACTGTAAATAAACATCAAGGCTCTATAACAACATTCCAAGACAACCCAAGAGGGGTTTCCGAAAATATACAAAAATGGTGAACCAAAGCCCTAGGGCTGAATATTCACTTCAGAAAAATAGCTAAGAAGATATGGTTGAATCTGATGTAGAAATATGTGGCTCTCCTCCAATAGAATCTCTGGGTGAAAGTATAATCCCTCCACTGAAGATCTAACTCCCCAAATCATGCACTGAAAAAACCCCTACAACTATTCTCTAAAATAACACATTCATGGACTGAAACTGCATTGTAGGGGATGGTGGTATCTTGGCCTGGTGCCAAATGGTGATATAATTCCCAAGGACCCTCATTTATAGCCTCCCAATGGAAAGGCTATCTCTCCACTGAAACACAAGCTCAGAAAATGGCCCTGTAAACCCTCCACAACTTCTGCCCTGCAACACAGCACAACCCTGGAAGAAACTATGTTGTATAATAATATTGAAGCTTTGGCCTAATGCCGGAATGTGGAAATGCATCTCAATCATCTCTCTCGAGTGGGCACTCAAATTCCCCTGAGGATGAGGGTGGGATTCCTGCTTGGGAAAACAGCACTGCAGTCTCCGCTAAACAGCTGAAGAGAGCAACAAGTCATACAGACCATAAAAAAATTAATAATAAAATCATTATTTCCATGGCTGCCATCCCCTTCCTTATATGCTTGGTGAGCTTCCTCACCTTGGGCCCCACTCATTAAAGCCACTACTTCCATGCATGGAATCTCCCTCCAAAACTGCATTGTCCCTCAATGAATGTCCACTCCCTCCATACCAGCGATGTTGATTTGGTCAAAGTTGACCCAGTCTACATGCTCCATCCCCTATCCACGCATAAGGGTGATTTATCCAACTATTTTGATGTCTTCCATTCACATTGGGAGTGATTTTATTCCTACTAAGGAGATTTATGGGTCTCCCTACCCTCTTATTCTCTTATCTAAGAAGAAAAAACAAAATTTAATATTCCAATTAGCTACATGCTAATTTTGGAATATTACAATCCTCCCCTCCCAAATGTTGTTTGTCCTCGAGCAACTGCAAGGATAGAACTAAAAAATATAGGGAACCTTCATTCCAATGTGAAGCTCCAATCCCCAACCTCTACCATATGTGGAATATCCCTCCCTATGTGGAAGTATCTTCTGATTCTCCAAAGCCATGGAGTGGTCTCTTTGCACCATGATGGTGCCATCATCCATCCCTGAAACATCTTCTCTCAGCGCGAGATGTTTGGTGAGAGTGGGTAATACCGATATTGGGAGAATAGCTCCCTCCTCCTTGAGCCTACCCAAGACTCTTTGCGTTGCACCAAGTCCTCCCAAGGTTCTCATCCCTCCTGGATCTATTAGTGGTGCAACCTATTGTGAGACATCTCTCATCAACTCCTGATCTGGTGGCCTCCCAGGTGGAATGGCTCCATGTAATGAGACATCAATTTCTAGAGTAGACTGTATATGTGAGTGGACTGCTTTTTCCCTGCTCTCACTGTGAAAATCAGCCTGCCTATTTTGTGCATCAACCTCCTAGAATGGATAGGGTTTTGTGCTCCTAATCACCTAATGTTAGCCATCCTTCCTATCTTCTTCTTCCATCTGCAAGGTCTCACAATATATCAGTGCTAGCACATTCTACTCCTATATTGTGCCCTGGTCTCCACATGTTAGATCCTTTGGAACTCCTTGCAAAGATACAAGGGCTCCTCTAATTGGAGCAATTTCTCCATCTCCATCTCTAGGTGGTAATAGATCTCCCCCTGGTGTGACAGTGTTGTTACCTCTTGCCTGCTCTTCTCCTTCATCACTATTGGAGGATACCTCATCTTCATTAATAGGCCCTTTGTCTTGATCCTATTTTGAAAAAGAGATCTCCATGTCTTCCTTTTGAGAAGAGAGCTCTTCCTGAAGTGGGGATCTTTCCTTTAGCAAGGTATTCTGCAATTTTCTAACCCCCTCAATAAAATTCTGGAATGGAGTTGGGTTTATGGATCCTTCCAACTCATGCAAAGGTTTTGATTGTTTGGGCTTGGCTAGCTCAACCAAGGATGTTTCAGAATGTTTTAGATCAAACCTTTTCACTAACCTCCTAGTGAGATTTTCATAAGTAGATACATTTGCATGATTCAAGGAAGAAGTTTCATAAAACCACCAAGCATAAGCCTTACCTTCAATATGGAGCGCTGCTACTCTAATGGCTTCCTCTTCTGAAACTTGGTGCTACTGAAAATAGGTGTCTAGCTCCTTCACCCAAGCCTTAGTTGTGCATTTAGGTGACCCATCAAAAGTAGGCAGAAATAATCTACCCAAATCATGTTGCTTGCACATTTTACTTCTATTGTGATTTCTAGGCCTTCTATTCTCCTTGATCTGGCAAAACCCTTGTAAGTTTAGATGCTCCTTGAACCTTAGAGATTGAGATTCATATTCTTGTAGAGAGTCACCAAGAGTCTCCTCCTTTGGTGCATCTCCTTCCTCCATCTCTCCTACTATGAATGTAGGCATGGTATAGCATTGTGGATCTGATTGTGTGGTTGAATTCTCACACCCATAATATGAAGAACTAGAGCTTTCTTCATGTGCAAACCTTTTAGAGGAATCTTCATGTCTTTCCCTCCTCATTTCCTTGATTTCTCTGTTAATATCATGCATCGTTTGGAGAAGAAGTTTTCAAAAATCCTTTCCCTTCATTTCTCCTGATATTGGAGTCTTGCCTTTGTCTCTTCTGTAGACCTTATCCTTTCTATGAGAATCTTCTTCTTCTTCTGGTAACATAGATGTAATGCTTCACAGGCTGAGCCAAGATTATGCTCTGATACCACTGTAATATTCCAAAATAGGAAAATCAGCAAAATTGAACACAATAATGGAAAGTAGCAGTGAAGATCAATGTAAAAATATATGATACCAATATGGATCCATTTTATTAATCATATCAACAGCAAATAAGTGCAACTTATTGAGGCACAAATCATACAACATAAGCAAACAAGTCTCCAATGATCAAACCCTCTCAAATGTGAGATGCTGCTAATATAAAAAATGTCGGAGAGTTGCTACAGCGCATTCATAGTGAACATAGCTACAACATGGGAACATAAAATGATATAAAATAACTAATAGATGCATCAAGAGATGCTGGAAATAAATATCAAGTCTCTATAACAACCTTCCAAGACAACCCAAGAGGGGTTTCTGGAAATATACAAAAATGGTGAACCAAAGCCCTAGGGTTGAATATTCACTGTAGAAAAATAGCTGGGAAGATATGGCTGAATCTGATGTAGAAATATGTGGCTCTCCTCCAATAGAATCTCCAGGTGAAAGGCTGATCCCTCCACTAAAGATCTAACTCCCAAAATCATGCACTGAAACCACCCCTACAATTGATCTCTAAAATAACACAGTCATGGACTGAACTGTAAGGGATAGTGGTAGCTTGGCCTGGTGACAAATGATGATATAATTCCCAAGGACCCTCCTTGCTGGCCTCCCAATGGAAAGGCTACCTCTCCACTGAAACACAAGCTCATAAAATGGCCCTGTAAACCCTCCACAACTTCTGCCCTGCAACACAACACAAACCTGGAATAAATTGCGCTCTATAATAAGACTGAAGCTTTGGCCTAATGCCGGAATGTGGAAATTTATCTCAATCACCTCTCCTGAGTGGGCACTCGAATTCTCTCGAGGATGAGGGTGGTATTCCCGCTCGGGAACACCCTTGTGATAAACAGCACTGCAATCTCCGCTAAACAGCTGAAGAGAGCAACAAGTCATACAGACCATAAACAAAATAATAATCAAATCATGCTTTCCATGGCTGCCACCCCCCTCCTTATATGCTTGGTGAGCTTCCTCACCTTGGGCCCCACACATTAAAGCCACTAATTCCATGCATGGAATCTCCCTCCAAAACTGCGTTGTCCCTCAATGAATTTCCACTCCCTCCATACCAGCGTTGTTGACTTGGTCAAAGTTGACCCAGTCTACATGCTCCATACCCTATTCACACATAAGGGTGCTTTATCCAACTATTTTGATGTCCTCCATTCACATTGGGAGTTATTTTATTCCTACTAAGGAGATGTATAGGTCTCCCTACCCTCTTATTCTCCTATCTAAGAAGCAAAAACAAAATTTAATATTCCAATTAGCTACATGCTAATTTTGGAATATTACATTCAACTTGGAGTCTCTATTACTAACTACTCACAAAGTATGACTTCCCTTCCGTCAAACTTTCTTTGATACCAACTTGAAAAACCAACACCCAAGCCTATGAAGGGGCACACCATATGTCCCTACAAAAGTTTTCATGTGCATCCCCTCTATTACGAGGATGTCCATAGCTCTGTTACAAGCACAACACCCTTGTTCATCCCCCTGTTACAAGCACAACACCCCTTTTCATCCCCCATGTTACAAGGATGTCCATAGCTCTGTTAGAAGCACAAAAATCCCCCATAACAACATATTTTATCCATATTGTACCCCATCTAGTCTATTTTAGCCTTTGTATAATTAGTTTGACTTCTTAATTCCTCAACCTTGGCCTTTATATTGTTATTCTCTCCAACCAACCCATCTATTTGTCATATCGCTCCTTGAATTCCATCCCAATACAGGTTCAAAGAATTGCTAGCCTCTCTCCTCTCTTCATGTTGTGATGGCATCTCCTCAACCACTTGTGGTTCTTCTTCAACGTTTTCCATCTGGTGACTCTATTGTCTAGTCTTATCCATCCACCATAAACTTCAACTCTACCAACCAGCCAACTCTCAAGCTTAAATGATGAAGTTTCTCAGGGCCTTTAATAATGGGACTTTACTCTTCTAGTATATTTTCCTATAATGTGATGGGGTTGGCCTTGCGCTGACCAAAGAAGAGAATTCCATGTTATTATATATATTACTATATATGTAATATAGTTACTTAATCCATGAGGGAGAGGCGGGGAAGCCCTGGAGAAGGTTCCCATACTAGAATATTGTCTCTCGCCCTCCTCATTATAATTGATCCACTAAAAATTCCTATTGTCACAATAGTTCCTACTGAATTAATTGGATGCAATAGTCCCACTTGTTGGGGATTTTTTCCCTCCTCATTATAGTCCTGCCACGCGATATCAACAGAGACTATAACCCATTTTCAATTCTTTCCAATTGAGATAAACATAGATAGTAACCCATGGGTAGATTTTTTCCACTTATATCTCCTCGGACCTTCATGATTAAATATGCATAAGCTTGATCAAGCAAGGTCATTTCACATGTCTTGGGTGAATCATGCTACTATGAGCCTTACCCTCCTATGATTATGTATTTTCCAAGTTATTCTTTACTAATCGTGTGTTACTCTGAACCTACACCCCACCCCCCACTTGTGGGAATTTGATGAAGCTCTATAGGGATCTGCCTTGCATTTTTCCATAGGGAATTTCCATCCCAAAGGCTAAGCAGATGGCATTGTCCTGTCTGATCCTGTTGCAGAGTATTTGCAAGCCACTTCATCCTCCCAATCTAAGTTTTTGTTCAACTAACTCTGGGAAGGTTATGATTACTTTGAGATAGAGTGTTTTCTTTTGTGAGAGATTGGGCATTTATACCCTAGCATAGAAAAATGTGTCCCTTTATTCTGGGGGAAATCTGCCTGTCCCACTATGATCTTGTTGCAGCATGACAAATGGTCATAGTTTTATGGAGTATAGTCTCGCGATCATATTCGCCCTTTTGGACAACACCAACCATTAGATAAAATTATTTGACTATGGGGGTATCCTTAGTGTGTGGGACCTCAAATGGGTTTCCTTCATAAATTTCATACAATTTCCCCTTGTGGTACACTTTGAAGAGTTGTCCCCCTTTCTCGAGTACGACATATAGGTTATTTTAGGGTTCTTTCCCTTTATCCCCCCCTACTCCCTTTAATCGATATTTTGCTTGATATTCCCTTTCTTCAGGATTATCACGCTTCTCTGTAAAGAAATATTTGAGCACTTTTCCTGTTGGGGAATTTTCTTGCTCAGATAAAAAATAAGTATGGCTAAACAATTATACCATTCTATTATTCCATCAAATACAAATTGCATAATAGGTCATGATGCTAGAAAAAACTTTTTTTGGGTTCTATTTCAAGGCTTTGGGTAACTTTGCACCTGTTTGTTATTAATATATGGATTATCTTTTATGTATTTGTCATTATTATTTTCAGTTTTCTATACAAGAATGTTCAACCAAAGGTTGAGGAAATGAATCATGCCTAGGCATGGGTTCGGTAGTTATAGATTCGACCATATGGTCAAATTTTTGTTTTCCTATTGACTTCTAGGGGTTATGGGTGAATTAGGTCTATGTTTTTAAAAATATTATAAAATGGCCTATCTATTTATGGAAAAATTATATTAAAGCCTACAACAATAAGGGGATAGATTTGAACCCAACTTATTAAGGTGTTTATTAAGCAAAAATATTACGTTATATGGGAAAATATTCCATTTGACCATTTAACTCTGACAAATTTGATAATTTTTTAAAATTTTGATCAAATTTGAAACTATAGTACCTTTCTTTCATCCATTTTGATGAAATAAATGACTAATATATACATAAATTAGATACTTCGTCTTCCCCTATATCCCCTCCTACCTCGGGGTATTGGCCCTGTCGAGGTTTCCTTCTCAAGATAAGAATAATTTTGCAGTTTAGACCATTTCCTGGAGAGTCGTTGAATGCTAGAAGGTCATACCTTTGGGGGAAAATGATCTTGACCAATGAATTTTCTACATAATTTGGTTCCATCAGTTAGCTCCTTTTTCATCTCTAGAAGTGTAACCAATTCGTTAGGAAGATAATCCTGAAACCCTTCCTAAGGCACAGTATGTTTTTTCACATCCTGTTATATATGATTCAATGCACTGAATTTTCTACTAGAGATAAAGTACTTTAAAGGACTTTGTTCTTTGGTTTACCATCTCTCTCTGGTAGAAGGTGAATTTATTGAAATTTCTGGTAGATCTCGTTCCAAATTTGAGATATTATGCTTGGCATATGTGCGAAAGATTAGCTTTGAGAAAGCAGGAAAAATCTACTGAAACTGTAAACAGGGTCAAGACGAAAAGGAGAGAGTAGTGGGGAAGGGTCTGTCGTTAGGTCCTCTCTCATACAATGAGGGTGGGTGAAGCATGATAAGTGACTATATGGGTGGTTGAAACATCGAATGTGACTATAAGGGCTGGAAAAGCGTGGAATGTGAATGTAACAGACCCGGTAAAAATATTCATGTAATAAAAGTTAATAAATTAAAAATAAGACCACGGTTAAGGGACACTTATTCCAAGTTGAATGTTGGGAAAATATATCCTAGTGGGCATCATTGGATATATGTTTATGGAAAGGTGAAATTTTTAAAGGCAATGGATAAGGAATTAAAGAGGCAAAAAGTATTTTTGGCACATATATTTATGAAATAAAGGAAAATAGAAGAAAATGAATGTAAAAGGTCACGGGTTGCATGTGAGGAGTAAAATGAAGGAAAATAATGAAAAATGAAGAAAATAAAGGCTTCATTGATCAAAAGGCTTCTGAGGATCAGTTAGTACCTTTTTTCAATGTAATATTTTGTCATTTTAGTTTTGGAGCTCTCTCATTATTCTCTCTCTCTATCACTCTTGTATACTTAGATTTTTCTTGGAGCATTTCAGAATTGAGCCAAGAAAGAGGAAAGCAAGCATAGGAAGGACAAGGAAAGAAAAGATCAAGCAAGGAAGAGCGGGATTTAGCAGCTTCAATAGGAATACTTGCATGTAACATATTGCATGTGTGATTTCCTAGTTGGTTTGGATATGCATGGCTTATGCATGTTGGTATTGCTTCTCTTGCTGTCAATGGCATGGTTTTTCCGATTTTTGACAATGGTTTTCAGTGTTTCCTTACCTTTTTCTGAATGCCATGGTGTGCTGGGATTTTGATCTCCATTTTGGGATATGGAATTTCCAAAAGGATTTGGAATTTCCAGAAGGATTTCGGAATCCAGGGCAGAGGTGGTCTCAGGTTCATTCCCAAAGGCCTAGGAATCCCTTGACCGGTTTTGGCAAGATACACGGTAAAGCCTGAGGTAGGTGTCTCGGTTTAAGGCTTAGTGATCCGAGATTGGATTGTGGTAAATCCTGAGAGACAGTGATCCAGGTGGCTCCAAAACACATAGAAGTCCAATAGGGCTCAGAATAGGTCAAAATTAAAAGTGGTCGGATTGTTATCGAACTAATACAAGTTCAAATTGTTCGTTGTCTTGATTCCAACGGCGTGAAAAGCACTCAAATCCTAGCTCGTATGAGGGAGATAGAGATCTTTAAATTTTGACAAGACAGGGAAAAAGCAAGGCCCATAGCATGCCACATGCCATCCCAGTTAGCAGGTGGGACCCAACAAGTTTATGTGGAAACTGAATGGGCACTAAACCATCGACACATGGCACACTAGCATTTTCTCCTATCCCTACACAAAAATACAAAATATATATATATATATATATATATATATATATATTAAAAAATCCACATACCACAAAAAATTATAAAACAAAAATGATTTATTAAAATATATGGTGGTTATTAAAACCATATCAAAAATACATTCAATGAATATGGTTACATGGTATAGTTGAATGGAAAATAAATGAATATTAAAAAGAGATTATGGTTGTTATAAAAACCCAAACCAACATCCCATGTGTACAACATCATATTAATTATGAAGAAAACGTTAACCGATTAATGTTAACAGTTATGAAAATCGGTAATGCAAATGTGCCATTTAAAAAATTTTGGTAACGACCATGTATTTCGGGAAACCGTGGGGTTACAACCCGAGTGGCGCACGACTTATTTTTAGAGTTTTCCAAATGAGCAAACAACTTTGCTGGTTAATCCACCCATGTTAATATTTAATAACCCATCTGTGCTATTTGACCGAAGGGGAGCGTCGAGCGAATGGAGTCGTGAGCGGAGCGGACCTGAGGCAATGCAGCGGAACTCGGATTGGACAGAGCTGAGAGCAGGCCAGGGGCGGAACCAAGACCCGGGAAGAACCTTGCCTAGATGCAGGAGTGGAACCATGACCTGAGAATTTTTCCCAAGGAGGTAAAAATTCATTTTGTCATAATGGTATCAAATTTATAGTCAAATTACATAAAATTTCATAGGGAAAGCAATGGCAACATCAGATTCACCATTTGAGAAGCAGATTTTTCAGTCAGCCCAAGGAGCATACTCTTTGAAGAATCATGGAAGAATCTAAAAGATTCTTGAATGCCCAGATTTTGACGGTGTTAGAATTTGACGTGTGGATAGTCAATTTTACACGACTCGATGCATAAATTCATTGGTGTAGTTAGATTCAATGTATGAAATTTCCATTTTTTCATCCAACTTCAGAATTGAAGGTATATGAAGCAATCATGTACGTTTTCCTTTCATTATTGCTGAGATGATGTATTAATTTTTTAGATCCATGTTTGATGTTATGTTGCGGGATCATTATTGCCACATTATGTGAGATGTATTTAGCTTGTGTTGTTATGTATTGTTGTTGAGATCCCTGTGTACCTATGTTCAAGTGATATTCATTGCCACATTATGTAAGATCTTGTTAGTTTGTCATGTTGAAGGAAGCCCTTCTTGAGTGAGAGCTCCTATAAGAGAAACGTCTCATGGAGAGACAAGCCAGTCTGTTTGAAGGTGTATGACCTTGTTATGAAAAATATTCTTCCATGTATATCATCTCTTACAACATTATATGAAGCGGCCTCCATTGTCTTGACACCGAGCATGAAGACGTAGCCCACACTGGGTGAACTCCGTTATCAAATGTCTTGTGTTTTTTATTTGTTGATTGTCGTCATTTTTTCTCTTGCTTTAAGCATGCACATGTGGTTCTTTATGCTCTTTTAAATGCAATTCTTGTTGATAATATGTATGGCTTGTGATTAATACAAAAAATCTCTTCTGGATAACTACTTGTGATCTTGCTTATGTATTCTTCTTTAACTTAGTTACTTCATCATCAAGTCAATTATCAAAGTACTTAGTCAAAATGTTGAAACAGAATTATTTACACTTGTAACTGAATATCTTATAATGTAGTTAGGAAGGTAAATCTCTGATTTGCCTTCCTCACTTTCAACTCCTTTAATATCAACCTGTATTATTACAATTATTGTCTTGACGTTGGAAAATTCCTTCAATAGATATATCTGCACTATATCCTTTTGCACCTATCCGCAATCCAGCTCCTGTAGTCTATATTTTGTACCTTTTGATATTTTGTACCTTTAGAAAACTTATACTCCTGTACCTTCCGTAGATTATACTCCTGTACCTTTCGCAGATTATACTCCTGTACCTTTCTATCTACATCGAACTTTTGTCCTTAGATCCGCACCTTATGGCTGTTATGATGCCTCAGACAGATCCGCAATTTCTTTCTTAAGCCTGCACTAATCCAAAAATTCTTTCCACCTCAGACTTGACCATAATTGTTCCTGAGGTATCCGCACTGACTCAGAGCCAAATCCGCAAGTCTGTTCACCATTAAATTGGCCGCAGAACCGTTATATATATATAACTTGTCTAGTTATTAGATCGGCCAATCAGCTAGTATTTAGGCCAACCAATCAGCTTATGTTCTTCATCATTACATCACATATATTTCAACATTGTTTTCACTGTATAAGGAGCTTAACTTCTAACATATTTTGAAGGCTTTGTGGAGATCTTCTTTACAAGGTCTTGTAGCATATCTATCTTTGTCTTCTTCTTTTCGTAATTACATAGTCAGCATGAAGACCGACCTAGTTGCATTTTACAACACTCCCTCTTAACTAGGGAGGTATTCATATAGTTACATGATCACTTTCAAACTAAATAATTTCATAAGAAAAATCGAATTGGTAATCGCATTTGTATAGCATAATTTCAACCAGAATTGTACTAGTGCAAGGCCTTGACTAACAGTGCCATCCCTTCAACGAGACAATGGGCTTCAATGTTGGCAAGACACATGACTTATAGACACCTTCGTCATTTTCTCTCTCAAGGTACATACTCCACCCGGGTGTTCCCAAAGTATGACCTTCCTGGACTATTCTTCTCTTGGGTAGCTATCCCTCAAAGAATATTGGTCCCCGACTACTCTTATCTTGAATGCCCTATCACATTCTCAAAGAGTATCAAATGCCAGATGATTACCCAATCTTCCATTTTGTCTTCCCAAGACTATAATGATGTGTCTATCTCTCCCTCCCAGGGAGGACCTATTCCACAAGGGAATGTACTCATTCTTATACATAGAATGTACCTAAGCTCATTCTTAGGAATTACCAAGTTTCTTCCAAGTAAGAAACTTACCATCAGGCTCCCTCTTAACCAGAGACCTCCAGCAGCAATGATGAGACATCGAGTTGTTCATGAAGAATTCCTGTCCTCGATGTCACGGATTTCGATATTGAGGAATCTCCATCTTTTAGCTTCACAGGACACAGATCATTTATCACTTTTCTCCTGATTCAAGTCAGTTATCAGAAAGTGATCCATCATACTTCCTTATCTGGTCCAATTGTTATGCCATGTTGCTTTCATTCGAATCATCCCCAAGGATCATACATCCTTTCTTATGATCAGTAGCCCTGCACAAATTTATCCAGATAAACATATACATATGAAATTTTTAGAACCAGATTTACCTTGATGATGATATTTCACCATACATCTTCCTATAGGCATCGATATCCTACATGCATATTGACACATCTCCTTAGGATATTTATTATTAAGGTCTCTTTACTGCTTCTCCATGGTTTCATATCTTCATGGTGTCTTCCTTTCATCACACATTTCTTTCTTAACAACTTCCAATCAAAGTTCCTTGATTATATTTGGCCACCTCATACTCCATATGAGGACATATTATGTTGATTTCATCTAGTGTGACTTTATACTCTTATGCATCCTTACAGAGGAGGAGATCCTTTTTCCTTTATCATGTTTCTAGTGATTTTTATTATCTGCAACCATTCGACATGTCAATATAATATTCAATACAAGTATACATACCTCATTTTTCCTTCATGTCATTTATGCTCCTTTCAGCAGCTTCCTAGATTGAAAGATCTTCAATCCCTTGATCTGCTCTTATGTCATCATATCATCGTTCATGAATTTCATAACACTTGCTTCTTCTCTATATCGGTGAATCTTCTAATGAAGATTCAATCAGAGAATTTTGAGGATCTTAAAGATCCCTATATAACAGTTGTTTCCCTTTTTCAGGCATGATGAGACTCGCTCTAGATGACTTCTTCCTTTTCTTCAAATGTTTGAGTTTTGCAAAAACTATTTTCCTCAACTTGTCTTCATTCATAGAAACCCTAAGTTGTTGAATGAGGTCACTTACTTATCCCATGAATTTTGTTACCCTTCTAATCATATGATTTCTTGTTTCTAATACTTTCATGATGTCATACCACATCCTATTATTTTTTGTAGATATATCTTATGCAGGATCTAAGACCAATCTTAATGTTCTCTTACTCACTCTTCTCATGGAGTTATTTTCATCAGCGCCTTCCGTCCTTTCTGGTGATATGAACTTTCTTTTCTCCTATATTTGACATTGTCCTTTAAGGACCATCTTTTCTTGTAATATTCATAATTATTCTTCCAGCTTCTTTTATGTCTCCAATATTGTTCGTGTGATAGAACCTTAAGAGTTCCTTTCCATGAATTCAACGGAGATCCTTATCTATGACTTCACTTATCTATGAGGATTATGACTATCCTCCTTATTTCATTCAAGGACCTTTGGTAGTACAACCACCTTATATATATCTCCTTGCAAAACAAATTCATTTAACTAAAATTGATTATGAAAATGAAAGATACTTACTTAACAAGTGACGAGGAGATCTTCACCTTGATGATTCCTTGAAAGATCTTATTCAATGAGATTCTTGCTTGAGCTGCTTCAGAGTTCAATTGGTATGTTGAGATCATGTCATTGTGAGTTCAACGATATATAAGAATTATTTGAAGGAATTATCGAATCAATGTTATATATGCCCTTGACTGATCTGATTTTTAGTACTTAGATTTGTAATCTACTGTCGAGGATCACATGATTGTATACCAAAAACTTGTCACTGTAACAACTTTAGAATATACCGAGATCTTTGCTGAGATTGGTGAGACTTCATGGTGTACTGCAAGCTCTTTCCATGGTAGCATCGATCCATACATACCGAATCATGATAGCATCATTGTTGTATTACTGTACTAGCACTGATGACCGGAGTCCTGCCCATTCTCTTCACTGCAATTTGCAACAGGCGTGCCGATAATGCCACTGTGATATATCCGAATTGTGGTTACTCTCTGAACTGTAGTTTTTCCTTGACTGAGATCTAAGCTTGTTAACCCATGCATCCGAAGTGTAATATCACTGGATTGAGCAGAGGGAGAACACATGTGATGTAGGTGACATGATTCATAATCACTGTGATATACGAGCTGCAATGTATCTAAGTCGAGATTGTAACCTCCAAACTAAAATGGATATGTATCACTGATAGCCCTTTCTTGTAACCATAGCTCTGAAACCACGTTGATAATATGTAGGGCTTGTGATTAATACAAAAATTCTCTTCTGGATAACTACTTGTGATCTTTCTTATGTATTCTTCTTTAACTTAGTTACTTCATCATCAAGTCAATTATCAAAGTACTTAGTCAAAATGTTGAAACAGAATTATTTACACTTGTAACTGAATATCTTATAATGTAGTTAGGAAGGTAAATCTCTGATTTACCTTCCTCACTTTCAACTCCTTTAAGATCAGCCTGTCTTATTACAATTACTATCTTGACGTTGGCAAATTCCTTCAATAGATATATTTGCACTGTATCATTTTGCACCTATCCACAATCCAGCTCCTGTAGTCTATATTTTGTACCTTTCGATATTCT
Source organism: Pinus albicaulis (assembly GCA_034641835.2). Taxonomy (NCBI): domain Eukaryota; kingdom Viridiplantae; phylum Streptophyta; class Pinopsida; order Pinales; family Pinaceae; genus Pinus; species Pinus albicaulis. Next base: position 985,030,196 of record CM076576.1, read on the forward strand.
GTACCTTTTGAAAACTTATACTCATGTACCTTTCGTAGATTATACTCCTGTACCTTTCGCAGATTATATTCTTGTACCTTTATATCTACATCGAACTTTTGTCCTTAGATCTGCACCTTATGGCTGTTATGATGCCTCAGACAAATCCGTAATTTCTTTCTTAAGCCTGCACTAATCCACAAATTCTTTCCACCTCAGAATTGACCGTAATTGTTCCTGAGATATCCGCACTGACTCAGAGCCAAATCCGCAAGTCTGTTCACCATTAAATTGGCCGCAGAACTGTTATATATATATATATGACTTGTCTAGTTATTAGACTGACCGATCAACTAGTATTTAGGCCGACCAATCAGCTTATGTTCTTCATCATTACATCACATATATTTCAACGTTTTTTTCATTGTATAAGGAGCTTGACTTCTAACATATTTTGAAGGCTTTGCGAAGGGCTTCTTTACAAGGTCTTGTAGCATATCTATCTTTGTCTTCTTCTTTTCGTAATTACATAGTCAGCATGAAGACCGACCTAGTTACATTTTACAACAATTCTAACAACATCACATAAGTAAAATATCATGGGTAAATTTGGTAGCTGAACAGACCCAAATCAGACAAGGAGATGGAAAATTCCTCAAGGATAGTGATGGATTTCGGATGGCATTCCAAGTTTTATTTGGTTTTTTTATCTGAGCACCAGGTATGGAGAGGGTGGAGGTCTTTTAACCTCTGGATTCCCTTGGTTTTGTTTTGGATTGTTTTATTCATGAGATCCCACATTCATGCTTCGAATATGGCACGGGGGTGACTAGCTGAAGAGAAATTTGGCTTAGCCATGTCTATGGTCGGGTGGTATGTAGAAGTCCTGAACCTGGTTGGTTATTTCCAATGTTTAATGGAAGCTTAGTTCTCTTGATTTTATACCTATTAATGTGAGGATTTAATGTTTTTTATCTCACTTTTTTTTCCATGGTTTTATGTTGGTTATAAGCATTTTTAAATTATTGTTTCATGTCATGGTTATTTTAGGTATTTACTTGTAAATGTTATTATAATGGATGCAAGACCTAATTGATGTCAAATCTGTTCAAGGAAGAAGGTGGTGATCCTTCTTGTAATGTTTCATAAGATTTTTCAGTCATTCATGCTCGTTCTTGTATCCTAGACATGTAGATTTCATTCATGCCAAGTGTTTGACAAAATCTCAGTCCCGGTTGGGGATTGCCAGGCCTAGTCCTCGAGTCATTTTTTGGTTATTTGGAATTTTCACCATGTGTTTGATGATTTCTTAAATCTACAAGAATTTTTGGGCAGTTTCTTGGATTATGGGCTTAAAAATTTCCTTAAATCGTATGGACGCAAGCACAAATCTGAGTAATTGAGTCCCTCAACGCATGCATGCCTATGTCGTGGGTGCCTCCGGAGCCTCCCAGATGCACCCTTTCCCATATCAAGAGAGTGTCCATGGGTTTTCTTCCACAAAAGTTAGTGGGACCTAGGGAAAAGTCAGCTTGATGACTGGGATAGTCACTAGGGGTCTTGTAGGTGGTGCAGGGAGTCTGTGTTATGGTTTTCCACATCGATTCAACTTCCTTAAATTTTCCAAGGAGGTTGAGTATGATCTTAACTTCCCTCAGCTCATGTTTACTCTGGTTGTTTGGTTACTTGGGTAGATGTGAGGGGAGGTGTACGTTACAGGTGGTATCAGAGTGTGGTTGCATTCTCCTTGGGAAAAGTTTGATGTTGTCAAGATTATTGTCGTTATGCATTCATTTCAATCGTGCATGTGTTTCTCATTCTTGTGGTCTATGGACTAGTTGCATCAACATGGTATTAGTCATGGTGGCAGTGATGTCACCATGAAAGGGTTGATGTTGTTGTTGAAATGTGTTTTCATGAGCATATGACTAGTTATACATGCCAGGTGTTTGCATGTTGTCTATTTTTCATTGGTATGGTTGAGGTTTCCATGCATGAGGTCATGGTGTGTAGTTGATATGTTCATGCATTAATGACTAGACTTTAACTAGAATGTTGTTTGTATGTTGATATACCATGTGTTATAAGACTATATGTTGTTATGATTATGTTTATACATCTATTGCGTTGATTGTTTGATCTCGCAGATGACCTATCCTCCCCGAATTATGATAAGGTATGTTGGTTTATTGTGATTTGGTTTAAGCTGACATGAGATGCCTTGCAGGAATAAATCAAATATGGCTAGCAAGATGGTAGATTACAAATATTCTCCTTATGAATCTGATGAGAAGCATGGTGTTGGTTACTGATCTGATTTAGCAGATACACTAATAATTTTGAAGGAAGAGATAAGGATTTGTAATGCAAACAATGACAAAATGATACATGCACAAGAAAAACAAGCAGAAGTGAATGCGGAAATCCTTCAAATTTTGTCAGATTTGCAGAGACAGGGGCCACTTCGGATTAGTTATGGACAGGAGGATGGAACTAATGGTGCATATGGTAGTAGTTCTCCCATTGGTTACAGGTCTAGTAGAGATGACATGATTAGAGATGTCAGATTCTTGGACACTCCATATAGGAGAGGTGACATACACATGTACTACTCTAGTTTTGGTTCTGATAGGCATTATGATATTTATCACTATCATCCTTACAAGAGGAGTGACAACGGATATTTGTCAGATGAGTTTAATAAAGCAAAGCCACATGCCTTTGATGGAGAGATCAAGAAACCACAGGATGCAGAGGCATGGTTTCTTGGTATGAGCAAATTCTTCAGGTTGCATGACTATTTAGAAAACATGAAAGCCAAAATAGCCACATTGAGTCTCAAAGGTAAAGCATACATTTGGTGGGAAGATGTGCAGAATGTCAGGGGTATTTATGAGGAGGAACTAACTTGGAGTGAGTTCGAGAGGCTATTTCGAAAGAAGTATCTGACAAAGAGATACTGTGATGCTAGAGCTACGGAGTTTTATGAGTAGCAGATGGGTTTTATGACAGATGATGAGTACTAGCAGGATTTTGGATTTGTTGAGATATGTGTCTTACCTCAAGAAAGAAAAGGCTAAGGTTCATAGATTCATCTGTGGGCTGCCAGTAGCATACAAAGACTGGATTCGATGAGCCTAAATCAGTGGAGGAGGTCATTCGAAATCTTAAGTATTATTATGAGAAATCATAACGCAAAATTTAGCCTAAGCGTGATTTGAAAGGAAATGAGAAAGCTAAAGGAATATGGCCACCAAAGTGGGAAAGACCGCAAGATGCAGGCGAGAAAGAAAATGGTTCCCTGCAAGAATTTCAGTACAACTAGGAAGGGACCTGAAGAACAGCAAACTAGAGGTGATTGTAGAGAATCATTGCAGTATTGAATATATGGCAAGGATCATCGTAAGAGGGATTGTCTGCAGTATCAGGGTGGTAGACCCCGGATCTATAGTGCACAGGAGGCGCAGACAATTGGGGATGTTGGTCGTAGCATTCCTCGTATTTATACAGTTGTGTACAACATGCAGGCATATCATCAAAATTCTATCATTGAGATGGAAGGTAAGCTTTGTGATCAAGTTGTTTCTATTTTGATTGATCCTGGATCTAATTATATTTATATTAGTCCTGACTCGGTGGAAAAGTGTGGTTTGAGAAAAGAAGTGCATGTAGAATCTTGGTTAGTGCAATTGGATATAGGTACAAAGAAAAGAGTTCATCATTGGGTAAGAGCTTGTGCATTTGAGTTAAATGGAATTCCTACAGTATCATACTTGAACATTCTGTCATTGGGATCATATAGCATGATATTAGGTATGGATTGGCTATACCTTCACATGACCAAGGTGTATTGTTATGAAAAATCCATTGAGTTCTTAGATGACAATCGGGAACCAAGGGTCTTACAGGGAAAGAAGAAAGCCACATTAGTTAGGATGAGGACAGCCATGCAAGCCAAGTGCAGTCGCAGGAAAAGGTGTGTGTTATTTGTGGTTCATATCTCTATTTAAAAAGGTAAGGAAGTTGAGGATGCTAATATTTTGAGCAGGTATCCAGTTTTCTAGAAATTTCAGGATGTATTTTCTGCAGATATTTCATAGTTTCCACCTCATGGGGAGGTAGACTTTTCTATTGATTTGGTATCAGGCGCAGCACCGGCATCAAAGGCACCTTACAAGATGAGAACACTTGAGTTAGTATAGTTAAATTTGCAGCTGAAAGAAATTCTTGATAAGGGATACATTAGGCCAAGTCTGTCGCCTTGGGGCACACCAATGTTTTTCATGAAGAAGAAGGATGGTACTCTCAGATTATGCATTGATTACAGGTAGTTGAACATAGTTAACATCAAGAACATGTACACATTATTGAGGATTGATGATTTGTTTGATCAGCTTAAGGGAGCAGTAGTGTTCTCTAAGATCGACTAGAGATCGGGATATCATCAGGTATGCATCAAAGAAGAGGACATCTACAAGAATACATTCAGGTCCAGGTATGGGCATTATGAGTTTGTTGCAGTTCCATTCAATTTGACTAATGTTCCAGCTACATTTATGTGGTTGATGAATAGTTTGTTGTGTCCTTACTTGGACAAGTTTGTGATTGTTTTCATCGATGACATCTTGGTATATTCTAAGAATGAAGAATAACATGTCGAGAATTTGGGAGAAATGTTGATGTTGTTGAGAGAGAATCATTTGTATGCTAAGCTCAACAAATGTAGTGTCTTTCAAACTTAGGTACATCACTTGGGAGATGTTGTCTCCAAGGAGGGCATAACAATGGATCCAGAAAAGGTAAGAGCTATCATGGAGTGGGTAGCTCCTAGACATGTAGATGAGGTGATATATTTCATGGGACGGGCAGGCTATTATAGGAGGTTCATCAATAAATTCTCACAGATTTCTTATCTGATTACATCATTGCAGAGGAAAGGTAAGAAGTTTAAGTGGACAGAGGAGTGTGAGGCTCAAGCAGTTGTTGACACATGCTCCATTGTTAAAGATTTCAATTCCATAAAAAGAGTTTATAGTATGTACAGATTCTTGCAAGAGAGGATTTGGTGGAGTCCTTATGCAAGATGGACAGGTTGTATGCTACGAGTCATGGAAATTGAATGAGCACGAACCAAAAAATTCGATGTATGATCTTGAGCTAGCAGCGATCATCCATGCATTGAAGATGTGGAGGTACTATCTTCTAGGGAGGAGGTTTGTATTAATGAGTGATCACAATGGGTTGAGATACTTGTTTGACCAGCCGAATCTGATTGTCAAGAAAGCTATATGGTTGGCCACGATTAGTGAGTTCTATTTTGAGATCAAATATATCAAATGAAAAGAGAACAGGGTCGCATATGCTCTTAGCAGGCGGATGCAGGTAAATCACATTTCAGCTATGAGCTCCTATGGGACGGATTTACAGGATAGCATCTTGCAGGCAGGTCAGCAGGATGTCAGATATATGGAGCTTAAGCATAGACTGCAGCATAGTACAAGTACAAGTACATGTACAGGTGCAGGTGTACAAGATGTGGACTATTGTCTCACGACAGAATGGAGTGGTCAGGTTTAGATCAAATAGGATATATGTGCCAGATAGTAGTGAGCTCATGAAGGTGATCTTGAGGGAGCTTTATGCGAAATCATATCTAGGTCACCCAGGCTATCAAAATACATTAACTGCAGTGAATAGATTTTATTATTGGCCAAATATGAGGAATGATGTGGCAAATTTCATGGTTAAGTGTTTGGATTGTCAACAAGTGAAGGTGGAGTGTAGGCATCTAGGTGGTCTACTACATACTATTGCAATTCCAGAATGGAAATGGGAGGTCATTTCCATGGAATTTATCACAGGTTTGCTGAGGAAAATGATACATCATGATTCCATTATTGTTGTTGTGGAAAGGTTGACGAAGGTTGCACACTTCATCCCAGTGAAGACTATTTATTAAGCTAGCGATGTAGCACAGGTGTTCATCATAGACATAGTCAGATTTCATGGTATTCCAAAGAAGATTGTGTTAGACAAGGATGAAAAGTTTATTTGGGCACCGAGTTGGCCTTCATCACATCTTATCATCCACAGACAGATGGACAAACATGATCTTGGACGACTTGTTCAGGATGCATGTGATGCATCAGCAGCAGAAATGGAAAGAGTATTTACCATTGGTTGAGTTTGCATACAAAAATGGGTATCAAGAGTCATTAGGTATGATTCCCTTCGAGGCATTGTATGGGTAGAGTTGTAATACTCCCATCAGTTGGAGTGCTCCAGTTAACAGGGTGTTGATTGGACCAGACATGTTGGAAGACATGGAACAGGAAATTCAAGTTATAAAGAAGAATCTAAAGGCATCACATGATAGACAGAAGAGTTATGCAAACCAACACAAGGTATTTAAAGAGTTTCAAGTTGGGGAGCATGTTTATTTGTGCATCAAGCCAAAGAAGATCTCCTTGAGGATTGGATCATGTGGAAAGTTGGCACCGCAGTATTACGGGCCTTTTGAGATCCTTGAGAGGATTGCACCAGTGGCCTATCGACTATCAGTGTCGCCAACAGTGAAATTCCATGATGTGTTTCATATTTCATTTCTTAAAAGGTATATAAAGGATGTTGATCATGTTATTGATTAGTATGTATTGCAGGTGGATCAAGAAGGATAATTCCAACCAAAACCTCAGTGTATATTGCCGCGGAGGTAGCTCATGGTCAGGAACAAAACCATTGAGCAAGTTAAAGTGCAATGGAAGCACTTTGGGCCCGATGAAGTTACATGGGAGATGGTATATTAGATGCAGGCCATGTATCCTTCATTATTTTCTGGTTGAGGCAAAGTAAAGTTTGGTATGATGTTTGGTATATATTTGGCATGTGTTTTGGTGATGTTTTATTATATTTACATATGTATATGGATGTAAATACTGCCATGAGATAAGTTATAAAGCTCCAATAAGCGGTATGGATGTTATATGGTCATTTTATCATGCTTTTTTCTTTTGATTAGGTTACTCGTTGTAAATGTTGCATAGAGCTAAGTTATAAAGCTCCATGAGCATTATGTTTTCTTTTCAGTATTTTTGGTGAGTTGTAGGTGTGGCTTAACACTGAGGATGGTGTTCCTCAAGGGGGAGGGTTCTATAACAGACCCGGGCAAAAGATTCATGTAATAAAAGTTAATAAAGGCAAAATAAGACCATGGTTAAATGACACTTATTCCAAGCTTACTGTTGGGCAAAGATATCCTAGTGGGCATCACTAGATATGTGTTTATGGAAAAGGAAATGGCTAATGCATTAAAGAGGAAAAAATTATTTTTGGCACATCTATTTATGAAATAAAGGAAAATAGGAGAAAATGAAGGTAAAAGGTCACAGGTTGCATGTGAGGAGGAAAATGAAGGATAATAATGGAAAATGAAGAAAATAGAGGATCAGTTGGTACATTTTATCAATGTAACTTCTTTCAATTCAGTTTTGGAGCTCTCTCATTATTATCTCTCTCACACACTCTTGGATACTTATAGTTTTCTTGAAGTCATTCAGCATTGAGCCAAGAGAGAGGAAAGCGAGAAAAGGAAGGACAAAGAAAGGAAATGAAAGGAAAGATCAAGCAAGGAAGATCAGGATCTAGCAGCTTCAGCAGGAATACTTGCAAGTAACATATTGCATGTGTGATTTCCTAATTGATTTGTACATGCATGGCTTATGCATGTTGGTATTTGGTTCTGTTGTTGTCGGTGGAATGGTTTTGTCGGGATTTGACAGTGGTTTTCAGCCTTGCCTTTCCTTTTTCTGGATGCCATGGTGTGTTGGTATTTTGATCTCGGTTTTAAGATTTGAAGTTGTTGGATAGATTTCATAATCTAGGGCGGAGGTGGTCTCGAGTTCATTCCCAAATGCCTAGGAATCACTTAACCGTTTTTGGCAAGATACACGGTAAATCCTAAGGAAGGTGTCTCGATTTAGGGCCTAGTGATCTGAGATTGGATTGTGGTAAAGCCTAAGAGACAAGGAGACGGAAAAACCTCAAGGATAGTGATGGATTCCGGATGGCATTCCAAGTTCGGTTTGGTTTTGTGATCGAAGCACCGGTTTTGGTGTGATCAAAGTATGGTGAGGGTGGAAGTGGTTTAACCTATGGATTCCCTTGGTTGTGTTTTGGATTGGTTTATCCATGAGATCCCACATTCATTCTTGGAATATGGCATGGGGATGACTGGCAGAAGTGATATTTGGATCAACCATGTCTATGGTCAGGGTGGTACGTGGAAGTCCTGAAACTGGTCAGTTATTTCCTATGTTTAATGGAACGTAAATTCCCTTGATTTTGTACCTATTAATGTGTGGATTTAATGGTTTTTATCTCTCTGTTATTTCCATGGTTTTATGTTAGTTATAAGCATGTTTAAATTACTGGTTCATATCATGGTTATTTCGTGTATTTACTTGTAAATGTTAATATAATGGATGCAGGACCTAATTGATGCCATATATGTTCAAGGAAGAGGGTGGTGATCCTTCTTGTAATGTTTCATAAGAATTTTCAGTCATTCATGTTTTGTCTTGTATCCTAGACCTATAGATTTCATTCATGCCAAGTGTTTGAAAAAATGTCAGTCCTGGTTGGGGATGGTCAGGCATAGTCCTGGAGTCAGTTTTTGGTTATTTGGCATTGTCGCCATGTGTTTGTTGATTTTTGAAAGCTACGGGAAGTTTTAGGCAGTGTCTAGGTTTCTCGCCTTAAAAAGTGCCTTAAATCTCGCGGATGGAGGCACATGTATGGGAAATTGAGTCCCTCGACGCATGCATGCCTATGTCATGGGTGCGTCCATAGCCTCCCAAATGCACCCTTTGCCCATATCAAGGGAGCGTCCGGGGGTTTTCTTCAGCAAAATTCAGTGGGACCCAGGGACAAGTCATCTTGATGATTGGGATAGCCTTTGGGTGTCTTGTAGCAAGTGCAGGTAGTATGTGCTATGGTTTTCCGTGTCGATTCCATTTCCTTAAAGTCACCAAGGAGGTTGAGTCTACTCTTAATTTCCCTTAGCTCATGTTTACCCCAGTTGGCCGGTTACTTGGGTAGATGTGAGGGGAGGTGTATGTTACAATGAATCCCTTGAGAGTGATGGAATAACTCAAAAGATATTGTGATGAAACATATATAATAAAATGATCAATAAATAAATAGGGAGGGGGCAATGTGATGTGGGACCACCCCACGATATCTGGACTCGAAATGAATATCATAACCCCATTTCTCTTTTATTTTTCCCTGTTGGGGAGTTCGTTAACCTTGGGCAATTTTTTGGACTTTCTTTTTGTGGGACTAGGTTTTGATGTAAATTGATTGTGTCTCACCCATTGGAGATACCATATCGTAACACATATGTTATAGGCCTTGAATGTTGTGCTAGATGATATATAAATAAACTAGAATATTATTTATGCTCGGGCTTTCCAAAAGAAGGCCTTTGTTTAGATAAGTCTTCACGTCGTAGTTTCAATGTTATTTGTAACAAATTATCTTGTAATGAAGTGATATTCAAATGGGTCACAAGTTCTTTCGAACTCAGTGTGTGTTCCACGATGATCATATAGGAAAAAAGTTCTTAAGTGAAGCAATTTGGAAAAGTACCAAGAAGTGTCTCCACCCAACGAACTTGAGTGGTTGTATCATTGGGTGAGAGTGTGAAATTTTCAAGCCCCTTACATGTTCTTACAAATAGACGAAGGACTTTTTTCTGCTTAATTGGCTCGGGGACCACTTGGTATTTCCCTGTGAAATCAGAGGTTTTCAAGTACTATTGTGCAAACCTCCGGGAACCCAGAAATCCACTTTTTTAGGGATTATGTCTAGATTTTTGAAGGCTTATTTGGGAGACATTTGATCCAGGTGGATATTGGTGGCCACCCGCCTATTCCACTTGGGGCCCCACCATTGTTTCTTTCATTTTTTCAATTTGAGCGCGACTTACTATTTTTAGCAGTTTTTTGGGTCCTGAACTTCCGGAGCCGTTTTGAGGCCCTAAACGACGTTTTTTGGGAAAATTGGGAGCAACATGTGTCCATGGACCAATGTTTCTCACAAAAAAAGTTGTAGTCCTCGGATATATCTTTCTAACGAGGTATGGTGCGCGTCAAATAGAGATTGTATGCCAAAGTTATGTCCTCGAGAAGTTGAAACACCAATTTACCCAAACGGAGCCCATAGTTTTGGCGCTTCATTTCCTAGGGTTAGAGTTTTGGATGTTTAGGATTTTTCATTGTTTCTAAATAATAAATAGACCCTCGAGCCTCATTGTAACACAGTTCAGAGGCCTGTAGCCACCACATCTCTTCTCAGAGATAAGCTACCAGCGCCCTAGCTAGTTTATTTCCATTCTGTCTGTAAGAAAATTTCAATTATTTGATATTAATGAAATGAAGTGTTATTTCCGATGCATCTTTGTATTTATGGTTATATGTGTATTCTGTTATGTTCCTACATAAATTCGGATCAACATTAATTTTAAGAATTTTGAAGGGTTGGATAAACCCTTATATTTTATCTTATACGAAGGAATTTTTTGCATGAAGTTTGATGTCGCTTGGGAAAAATCCGTTGCAACCATAGAGATGGAGAAAATATTCTCTTCGACTTGGAGTCTCTTGTACCAACTGCACTCAAAGTTCGACTTCTCTTCTGTCGAACTTGCTCTGATACCAACTTGAAAACCCAACACCCAAGCCCATGAAGGGGGACACCATATATCCTAGACAAGGTTTCATGTGCATCACCCCTAGTACAAGGATTTCCATAGATATGTTACAAGCACAAGACCCATGTGCATCCCCCTATTACAAGCACGACACCCTTGTGCATCCTCCTTGTTACAAGGATGCTCATAGCTCAGTTAAAAGCACAAACATCTCCCAAAATAACAAATTCGATGCCTTTTGGTACTTGGAAGATCCAAAGTTAAGATGGATCTAGGTTGGTTTAATTTCCCCCTTCAAATAGGTTATATTCCACATAAATACCATGGGTTCTTCATACCATGGGTCATTTTTATTTTTATTGTTATTTTTTTTTTATTGGGTTATTTTTATTATTATTTTTATTTTATTTTGACCGATTTAAAATGTTTATATTACATTACAAGATCTCTACCATGTCATGTTGGAGAGCACTTGTCCATGGTTATCTACCCAAGTGTTACAGAGATTATGAAAATGCATAACAATATATATTTGTTATAAGAGACAATAACTTATAACAATATCTAGGACTAGGGACTACTCTCCAAACAAAATCTAAAATCTAAAAAAAATTAAAAAAATAATAACCATAAAATAAAATAAAACATTATCATTTTATTTCACATTTAATTTTAAATTTTATATTTCCTTGTTCTTATATTTGTATTTTCAATTTTCATTGTGTGATGCACCCTCCCCCACAAGCTACCTCACACCCAAATTTTAAAAATGTCATATATGCACACCCATTTACCTTTGTTGCCTAGGATCATAGCACTTTGGTATCATTGGTCCTTGTACCTTTTACTTTTAATCGAATATATGACAGAAATTTCAACAAGAGCATCCAATTTATGAAGTTGTTAAACTATTTTATTCTTTCGATCATTTCGTCAATTAAATAGTCCCTTTTCGGGCAAGATATATTATGGGTTCATATGAGTACTCACAACTGTGAGCAAGATCAGTGAAACTCATGAAATGAATGGACAATGATTCAGCCAAATGAGAAATGATTCTAATAGTGTGTTGCTCTCTTTGCTAGCCACGAGTCTTAAGATCTATACCTGAAAGTATGACATTGGAAAATGACCAAAACCAAGTTGTTGGTTATCATTTCATATGCACAAATATCTCATTTTCTATGTGCAAACTTTACAGAAATAACCAAGGCTTTAAATTTGAAGGAGCTTACCACTTATCTCTCATTTTCTCTTGTTCATGGTAATTAGGGGTGGGGGCTCGCAAACTTTGTTAAAATCTGAAAGTTCTATTTAGAAATTTAAAAATTATTTACAAAAACTTGAAAATTCTATACATAAAATTGAATGTACTTTGCAGAAAATTGAATAGAATTGAATGTACTTTGCATAAAACTGAATGTACTATGTTGCTTCAATTACTTAGAATGTAGATTTCTTCTTCACAACTTTTCAAAACAACAATTGTAAATAGAACATAAACGTAATGATCATATGAAGACAGCCAAGCACAAATATGAGACACTGAAAGTTAGGTCCAATTACTAGGGAAAAACCCACAAGGAGGAAACCCAAATGATTTGTATTCTATTACATTTCTTCGGTTGTTCATCAGAGTAAAAAGAAAGAAAGAGAATGAAAATGAATAAATTCAACTTTATCAACTTGCAGCTAACTCTTTGCTTGAATATCTCCTACCTCTCTTGATTAGATATTTTCTTACACATTTGCTTCAGCTCTTCCCTCGCTCTTACTCTTCACTTTCTCTCGCACTTCTCTTGCACGCACTCAACTCTAGCTCTCCTTCTTCACAATGAACATGTTACTCTCAAATCTCACTTGCTCTTGCTTAAATAGATGAGAAATGAGAGGAAATGATTTCATTCCTTGAGCCAATAATAGGAGAATTGAATTCTATGAAGGAGGATTTATTTTAAGATAAGTGTAACTCATCCCAAGAATAGAGAGAAGTACACTTGTCTTGAGGAGTTACAATTCGAATTAGGGAGAGAGAGAGTTACACATAGACATGAGAGAATATTTGGTGAGACTTGCAAATCTAATTGAATGACAATTTACAAGTGCATTTAATGAAGAGGAGTTACAGTTTTGTCATACATTGAATTAGTGTGGAGTTATTAGTTTATTCCAAAAGAGAGGTTCAATTTTCCAAGTAAGAGATTCTCAATTTAATTTACTTATTTCATGAGATAATTCGTTTTTATTAATCCATTAAAGGTGAATGACTTTAGACTATTTTATAAATAATAGTATCATAATAATAATAATACTAGTAAGGTTGAAAATATTAATTCTTGATTTGTATAAGCATGATTCATATGATTTTAAAGTGGATTCCATATATCGAGATCTTCCTTGATCATTTAGACATGACTTTTCATTTTTGGAAAGTCACTTCTAAATTGAGATGTGGCTTATTATTTTTGGAAATTCATATTATAATTGTTAGAAATGAAATATTATTATAAGTGGTTCAAACAGAACTAAAAGATATGATTTATTCTAGGAGAAATTCATCCATAAGCTCTCAAATTTTAGCATTCCCTCTCAACTAGAGAGGAATTTTTTTCTGCATCAAAGATCTTTGCTTCCTTTGATCTCTTTCTTTCATCTCAGTTCAACTTTGCTCTATAACATTTGTAACAATGAAGTCACAATCTAAAGAAGATTCATCCACTTGACACAAATTTGGAAAGGAAGAACCATCACATGTCACATAAACAAAGATTATACTCAACCAATTTTCATCTCAAAAAATTAGGTGATAGAACACATACATCATATAAACAAGACTCAAACAAGTCACACAAACAAGAATCAAACAACCAAATTTCAAGTGGTGGAATGTCTGCATCCTAGAGAAGTCACATAGACAAGTCTCACTACACCTATTGGCTAGATATGTGGGTCTTCCCACGTCCCTAACTGTGGGTCGGATGCATATTGAGGCCTACTCTTGTGACACACACTACACAAGAGGTCCCTCATCCTCAGGAGATTTCCGGCATCATTCCCTAATCCTGTGAGCCCTGACAGGGGGGAAAGTCAGTTCAGTGTTCTTTATCAGTTGTGACCACCTCCCAGAAGGGTCACATCGATAAGTCTAAGTTTCTCTCTAAAAACCAAGAACTTCCCTTTCGGTAAAGGCTTGGTAAGAATGTCAGCTATCTAATCATCAGCGGATATGTGATGGAGCATCATTGCTCCTCTCTGCACCATATCCCAGATATAGTGATACTTGATCTCAATATGCTTGGAATTGTCATGAAACACAGGTTTTTTGCAAGACAAATATCGCTCTTATTGTCACAATATATAACTGTTGTGTCTAAAGCTTACTCAAAGAGTTCCCCAAAGATATTTCTCATCCAAGCTGCCTCACATCTAGCCATTCTAATAGAAATGTACTCAGCTTCACTGTACTTGGTGCAACATACTTTTGCTTTCCACTCATCCAAGAGATCATGGAAGATCCCAAGCTAGCAGCACTCGGAAGTGCTCTTTCTATCAACAGAGTTAATTTCCCAATTAGCATCAGTATATCCATGAAGTCTTACATTTTTAGCATTATATTTCAATCCTAGATTTATAGTTCTATGCAAGTATCTGAGTACATGTTTTGCAGCAATCTAGTGGGCATGAAAGGGATCAATCATGGTGACTTAAAGTGTTTGCAGCAAAGCATATATCAAGCCTAGTGTTTACCAAAAACATAAAATCACCAATGAATTGTATATACCCTATGGGATTTGTTAGACTAGGTCATGCAGCTTTGCCACATAATTTCTTAAAGTTCATTTCCATATGAGTATGCATGGACTTACATTCTACCATAGAAAATCTTTCAAGAAGCTTAACAACATATTTTCCTTGAGAAAGATAAATTTCACCAGGTCTTTGCCAGACCTCTAGACCCAGAAAGAAATGCATCAAACCAAGGTCTTTAATTTCAAATTCAGAAGCTAACTCCCTCTTACACTAGAGGATAAGAGGTTCTCCTCTTGTCAAGAATAAATCATAAACATGCAATACCAAAATCAAATGTATACCTAGGATTGTCTTGAAGTAGAGGTGGGTCTGCACTGCTTCATGTGAAACAAAGCTTTATCAGGTAGCTATCAATGTGAGCATGCCAAGCTCTCGGAGCTTGCTTCAACTCATATAAGGCTTTCTTCAATCTGCATACATGAGTTTCCCTGCCATGCTCTTCAAATATTTGTGATTGTTCCACAAATACTTCTTCCTTGAGGAAACCATGCAAGAAATAAATTTTCACATCCTGGCTAGAAGTTAAGGCAACAACAGATCGAATAGTAGTATATTGAGCTACATGTGCAAAAATCTCATCATAATCTATTCCCTCTTTCTAAGAGAATCCTCTAACTACAAATCTAGCCTTCTATTTTCCAATACTACCATATGCACCATGTTTAATCTTAAACAACCATTTGGAAGTGACAACATATTTACCTTGAAGACTCTGAACCACTTCCCACACATCATTTTGGATGATGGACTCGTATTCTTCAGTCATGGCATCTTTCTAGACTTGTTCTTTTGCAGCTTCTTCAAAGGTGCATGGTTCTTCTTGAATGATGTTTCTCATGGCAGCAGCGTAACCTTGAAACTGACTTGGCTTCTTACTTTCTCTGAACGTTCCTCTTGAGGCAGCATGTTGTTCAGTATCTTGCAAGGTATCTC
Source organism: Pinus albicaulis (assembly GCA_034641835.2). Lineage (NCBI taxonomy): Eukaryota > Viridiplantae > Streptophyta > Pinopsida > Pinales > Pinaceae > Pinus > Pinus albicaulis. The sequence continues at coordinate 985,045,629 of CM076576.1, forward strand.
GCAGCCATAGTGGTCTCTTTCTGGTAGAAGGATCATGTGGTGGAGGATAGAGAGGATCCATGAAACCCATTTATCAGCAAGCTCATTCTCAAGTTCTGGTTCAGATTCAAATGCAGGCTCTTTTTCATTAACAGTTTGTCTTTCAGCGATGGCAAGAGGAGAGTCTCTTGTTTTTCTAAGAGCTGCATCTTCATCAAATGTTACGTCTCTACTAAACTCAATAGTTCTTTGACTAGGCAGATAAATTCTATAAGCTTTTGAATTATCACAATAATCAACAAATGTACATTTCTTACATGAAGCTTCTAGTTTGTTCCTTTTCTCTTCCGGCACATGGAAGTACACAGGACAGCCAAATATTGTCAAGTGAATCACCTCAGACCTTTTACCAATGAAGACTTATTCATCAGTCTTATTGTCTAAGGTCTGATGATGACTTCTATTTTGCACATAAACAACAATATTTGCAGCTTCTCCACACATAAACTTTGGTATTTTTTTATCATGCATCATGGCTCTGACTGCATCCATAATGGTTCTATTCTTCCTCTCATGTGCATGGTTCTGCCTCAATGATGTTGCTCATGGAAGAAACATACCCTTGAAACCAACTTGGCTTCTTACTTTCTCTAAATGTTCCTCTTGAGGCATCATGTTGTTCAACATCTTCCAAGGTATCTCGCAGCCATAATGGTCTCTTTATGGTAGGAGGATCATGTGGTGGAGGATCTAGAAAATCCATGGAACACATTGGATTATCAACAAACTCATTCTCACGTTTCCGTTCAAAATCAAATGCAGGTTCCTTTTCATTAACAATGTGCCTTTCAACAATGGCAAGAGGAAGAGAGTCACTTGTTTTTCTAAGAGTTGCATCTTCATCAAATGTTACGTCTCTGCCAAACTCAATAGTTCTTTTACCATACACATAAATTCTATAAGCTTTTGAATTATCACAATAGCCAACAAACGTACATTTCTTACCTGAAGCTTCCAATTTGTTCATTTTCTCTTCAGCGCATGGAAGTACAGAGGACAGCCAAAGATTGTCAGGCCACTCACCTCGGGCCTTTTACCATTTAATGCTTCTTCAGGAGTCTTATTGACTAAGGCATGATGAGAACTTATGTTTTGCACATAAACAACAGCATTTGCAACTTCTCGCCACATAAACTTCGGTAGTATTTTAGCCTGCATCATGGCTCTGACTACTTCCATAATGGTTCTATTCTTCCTCTCAGCCACACCATTTTTTTGTGGATTTTACCGCACAGTGGCTTCTTTCTTTATTCCAACGTCTTTGCAAAGATCATTAAACTCATTAGAGGTGAACTCTCCCCTATTATCAGATCAAAAAGCTTTGATCAGCGTTCCCGTTTTATTTTCAATCAAAGTCTTGAAATCTTTGAACATGTCAAATGTTTCCCTTTTCTTTTTCAAAAGAATATCCATGTCTTGCAAGAAAAATCATCACCAAAAATCACAAAATACAAGTAGCCACCAAAAGAAGTAACAGACATAGGTCCACATAAATCAGAGTGTATGAGTTGAAGTATCTGACTAGTTCTTGTTCTACTTGAAAGGAATGGTCCCTTTATATGTTTTTCACTTGCACATCATCGGAAAACTCCTTTATGATCCATTCTAATCTCAAGCATTCCATAAACCGTCTTTCTTACATGAGGTAAAGCTTTGTAGTGTAGTTGAGCAAATCTTTTATGTTATAGCTCACACTGAAGATTGGTATAATGGACCAATGCATGAATGGATTTATCATTGGCTTTGTAAATCCCTTCACATCTTGATCCAAGAGTAAAAGTTTTTCTCATACTTGAGTTCAAATGACAAGTTAGAATTTTGCCATTAATAAAAGCAATTTTCATTCATTTATCTTCTAGAGCATATATGGATACAAGGTTTTTTTTCAAACCAGATAGATACAAAATTTCTTGCAGAAAATTAGATTTGTCATCATCTAACTGAAATGAAACTGAATCATAACTTCTAACTTGGTGAGTAGAATTAGTTCTAAGAATAACATTTAAATTAGTCTCCTTCTCAACTAAATTAGATAGTGTCTCTTTGTAACCAGTAAAATGTTTGGAAGCACCACTATCGACTAATCAGCTATCAGATGAATCTGTAGAAGAAGAAATGGCAAGAGCATAAACAATAAAATATTATGATTGAGTTTTCACAGCACTATTTCTATATCTTAGATTTCTTGTTTTCTTAGGATGCCATTTTCTTTTATTTTTAGAAGAGTTTTTTCTATCATCGGATTTGTTTTTGAATCTAAGAGTTCTTCTTTTTTCTTTACAGTGACGAGCAAAATGACCATGTTTTTTACAGTTAAAGCATCTAACTTTTGATATGTCTAGATTCCCTTTATTTTATTTGAAAGCATTTTATTTTTTATTACATTTCTCGTCATAGGATGAAAATGTAGTAGGTTTTCATTCATGATGTGAAATTCTCCATCTGGAGATCATTTTGCCCTCCTTTGGGATACATTTTCCCAAGAGCTAATCAAATGTGAAAAAAATGTTGATGTTGTTAATGGTGGTGATAAAAGTCTCCCAAACAGGAAAAAAGCCTTCAAGCAAAAATCAACACAATTTCTTTGTTGAATACAACTCCACCAATTGTTGGCAGTTGATTGTTGATTTTAGTCATTCTCGGGAAGTATGTTTGAATCGTCTCTCCTTTATTCGTCTTGATGTCATTCAACTGATTCTTCAAAGCAATAATCTGGTTCAAGTTACTAATTGTAAACATGTTAATTAGTTTGTCATACATTTCTTTAGTTTTTTTCAAACCGGAAACATAATTAATGAGATGACAACTAAGAGAATCAAAGATAATTTTACTAGCTTTGATTTCACCATTTTTATATTTGGATTTGACAGCAGCACTTGCATTCTCTGGTGGATCAGCTATTGTGTCTTCAACATACTCCAGAACTTTGTGTTCTTCAAGAGTGATATATACTCTTGATTTCCATGGACCAAAGTTTGAAGCATCATTCAGTTTTTCCTCTAGTATGACCAAGTTACCTTAATCATAAAACTTTGGCAATAAGTGGGGTCTCTTCAAGTGATCTCTGATCTCCTTGGACTTCTCTTCACCAATGCTCTGGTACCATGTTAAAATATGAAATTTCTATGCAGAAATTTAAAAATTCTTTGCAAAAACTTGAAAGTTCTATGCAGAACACTGAATGTACTTATAGAAAATTGAATGTACTTTGCAGAAAATTGAATGGAACTTAATGTACTTTGCAGGAAACTAAATGTACTTTGCAAAAAGTTGAATGTACTTTGCATAAAAATAAATGTACTTTGCAGAAAATTGAATGTATTATGATGTTACAATTAATTAATATGTAAATTTCTTCTTCATAACTTTTCAGATCAGCGATTGTAGATGGAACATAAAATTAAGAATCATATGAAGACAGTGAAGCACAAATATGAGACACTAAGAGTTAGGTCCAAAAACCACAAGGGAAAAACTCAAATGATTCTTCTTTTATTAGATTTTTTTCAATTATTCAGCAGAGTACAGAGAAAGAGAGAAAATGAGAATGAATAAAGTCACTAATGTTTGATCAACTTGTAGCTGAAGTGCTCTCGCTCTTTGCTTGAAGATCTCCTCATTCTCTTGATTAGACCTTGTTTTACACGTTTGCTTCAACTCTTCACTTGCTCTCATTTTTCTCTTACACACACTCAACTCTAGTTCTTCTTCACAATGAACATGTTACTCTCAACTCTCACTTGATCTTGCTTAAATCTATGAGAAAATAGAGGAATTACAAAGAGCCAATAATAAGATAATTAAATTCCATGAGGAAGGAGTTACTTGAGGAGAAGTGTAACCCATCCCAAGAATAGAAAGAGGTACAATTGTCTTGACGAGTTACAATTCGAATTAAGGAAAGAGAGTTCATTTAGACATGAGAGAATATCTTGTGAGAGTTACAAATCGAATTGAATGAGGGACTTACAAGTGCATTTAATGAGGACTTACTCTTTTGTCATACATTGAATTAGTGATGGAGAGTCACATTCTCTTAATTGTGGAGTTACTATTTTATTCCAAGAGAGGTTCAATTTTCCAAGCAAGAGATTATCAATTTAATTTATTTATTTCATGAGAAAATTCGTTTTTATTAATCCATTAAAAGTGAATGACTTTAAATTATTTTATAAATAATAGTATCATAATAATAATAATAATAATGATAAAAATATTAATTCTTGATTTGTATAATCATGGTTGATTTTATTTTAAAGTGGATTCCATATATCGAGATCATCCTTGATCATTTAGACATGAATTTTTATTTTCAGAAATTCACTTCCAAATTGAGATGTGACTTACTATTTTTGGAAAGTCATATTAGAATTGTTAGAAATGAAATTTTATTATAGGTGGTTCAAACAGAACTAAAAGATATGATTTCTTCTAGGAGAAATTCATCCGTGAGCTGTCAAATTTTAACAAACTTAATAGAAATAACCAAGGCTTTAAAGTTGGAGGAGTTTACCTCATAAATACTATAGATGATGAGAAAAATGGCACAAGAAAATTTTGCCGAAAACCTCACGGAGGACTTCTTTATAGTCAGAGGGCATTGGGACAACTCCTTCAACACAGTGGAAAGGAGATTCATACACAGATCTATTGACAAAAATGACACAAAAGTTTTGCCTAAAACCTTACAGGGGACTTATTTAAAATCGAGGGCATTGAGACTTTTTTATAATCAGAGGGCATTAGGACGACTCCTTCAATAGACTGGGGAGGAGATTCATACACAGATCTATTGGACCTCGCTGGTGCACTTGATGAGCCTACCATGGTAATTCATTCTTAAGTATCCAGGTCTCTCAAATAGGAAGATAATCAAATTCCCATGAAATGAATAATTATATAGTAAAACGTAGACCAAAAATGTTAGCAACTCAAACAAATTAAATAATATAGATCGGCAAAAGGACGCATAATTTCACACCTAAATTACAATTCATATAATGATAGTCAAAAAAGCAATGGAAAAATTCATTTCCATGGCCTCTTTGCCTTAATATGGATGTTGTGGAAACACCTAACTAGTTTCTACTAGTATTGCTCATCTGAAAGGGGCAAAGCTTGGTTCCAATACATCAGCCCCACAAATATCTAAAACCCTCACCAATCTTGATCAACAAAGTCCAATACAACAGTAAAACGTGAATTGGATCTAACTGCATGGTCTACTAGCTTACAGCATATGACTCTTTCTAACTGTTTCTAAAAGTTTCAGTTTTGGAAATGAAATGGCCTTTATACCTATATTTTTAATCAAACTCTAAAATAAGCAGTCACTTTGTAGGCTAGTCTGGCATAGCTACTTGGTGGCACGCTGCCTTTTATTAATATGCTCCTATATTTATACTCCCACTATTGTTTTTTTTGTTAATAGATATGAGAAGCACATCTTAAATATACATCTGGTTGTGTTTTGAGATTGCTTTATATGCTAAAATTTCAATCCAACTATGTAACTAACTGTACCATCCAAGCAATGTAAGTGCAGTAAATCCTTTCATTGAAGAGCCGAATAGTTTTGCAAGTCTATTTGTTAATACCCAAACTACATAAATTTGGATTTCCAATGAAGTTTTGTAGCTAAATGTTGCTTAACACTTAGACTATGAGTGCTAACCAATTCTTGCTCCCATCTTTAAGAAGGACAACAATTCCTTTGCACTGCAATTTAGCCTAGATCTCTCACTATACCAACAGAAATAATTACCATACAAAGACAGTTTAATCTTTTTGAAGTTGAAACACATCTTGCAGCTTGCATCCTAAACTAACCGGAAAATTTCCACCTATGACTGTAAACAAAACAACTTAATCCATAACACTATCACAAGGAGAATGGACTAATCTGCCAGAAATAGAATCCCAAATGAAACTGGATGTTATTGCTGCATGAATGCATGCGTTACAGATACAGAACAGGAGATGTTGCTTACATAGAGAAAGTAAATATGACTACAATCTGCAAAGGTACACAGAAAAGACTCTCAGTTCTGTCTTTACCATGGGAAAGGCAATTCCCAGCATCTCCAAAAAGGAAATAAGGTTTGCAGATAACCTGGCCAAAATCCAGATGCTGCGACAAGAATATATGGGCTTAAGTAGGTTTGTAGTACTTGGCTGGCACAAATGGCATTTTAGTAACAGTTGCATCATATGGTTTTCCACGGACCGAAACTTTTAGTTCTGTCCCAGTTTTATGGTTTCCTGACTTTACATACCCCATGGATATGTTCTTCTTGAGGCAAGGACTAAATCCTCCACTGGTGACCTCCCCAATAGGGTTCCCTGAAGCATCCATTATCTCACTGTGACTCCTTGGAGGTGGACCAGCAGAAATCATGCCAACCCTGCGCCTTGCAGGACCTTCCTCCAGCTGTTTTAGTATGACGTCAGCACCAAGAAATCCACCCTCTGCCCGTCTTCTCTTGCCAATGGTCCAAGCAATGCCAGCCTCTACGGGTGTTATGTCCTGCTCCATGTCATTTCCATATAGACAAAGACCAGCTTCAAGCCTCAAACTATCACGAGCACCTAGACCTGTCAACCTTAGTTTTCCTTCTCCCCTATCTAAAATAGCCTTAGTAAGATCCACTGCATGCTCTGATGGAACTGATATTTCAAAACCATCTTCACCTGTATACCTGATTCACCAAAGAAATATAATCACCAATTACTGGACTAAAACAAGATTTAACCATATTGAATCAACCAAATGGGTATACTGATAAAATTGAGTTGCTTTAACAATATCAGTGTTCTTCAAGAAGACAAAAATGAAGACTTTCTCAATGTTACACAGAAAAACTTGAATTAAATGTGAGATATAAGTGATGCTGCAAAACTATAGCCACAACATGAACAAATGTTTTTAACTCTTGAAAGTGTACTATTTTGCACATGGAGTCTGAAGAACATATTGTACTATTGTAGTAATACATGGAGTGTTCATTTAATGGGGAAGAAAGGAAAAACTGCCAGACACTACTAAGAACAGGAAAACAAGGAGAAACAGACAGACACTACTAAGAATGGGAAATGGGAACAGCCAAGAATGTAATAAATGTGTCCTACAATGAGCTGTCGGATTCTCATTTATGATATATTAGGCATATAAGGGTGCAGTAAGAAAACGATCATTGAAGATAAAGAACTTGCCAAGACCATTTCAACCCTTAATTCTGTTTTGCAATCGCTTAAGCTTTTCAAGCAGTAATGTCAAATATGGAATAGCAGGAAATTTTGATTCAAGTCAAATACCAATAACTCTCAAGTACATAGATGCATGGAAATTTAATCTCCCACTACTTAGTACAAATGCATTCAATGATGTTACAAAAATGAGTCTGTAGAATAGCAACAAATCAAGAATGAAACCATGGAAACAAGAACTGGCAAGGGGTTTGAATAAGTATAGCCAGCTTTTAAGACCAAGCATTAAATAATAGATTGCACAATTACTCACAAGGTAATCACAAGCAAGGCAAAGCATACTATCATAAAATAAAATACTTATGCACTTGAGGAAAGCAATCAACACCAAATGAGAGGAGAGGATACGGAGGCCAAATGTCCCAAGAATTCAGAAGGTCACAATACATGGATAGTTTGAGAGAGTCAAAACTAGAATCAAAACAAAAGGGTACTCAATGTATTATTAATCAGGCAAATTGAAACAAAACAAGAATGTTTTTTTATCACAAGCAGTATTGGTCCATTGGATTCCATTTAAGCGCGCTGGAGACATCAATAGCAAGGTAAGGAGCAGTGAAAAGTCCCCCATGGTGATAATACTAACAAGAATGCATGGTTACTTGGCTGCACTTGAACACTTTTCTGACAAAACTAACACAGAAAAATCAATTTAGGTTTTTCACCAAATCATGGGTACTCCCATCAATGTTGGAGGAAGATGGACATACATAAACGTTATTGAGAAGGCTTACACCTTGCAAATGCTGTTGGCAGAAAGCATACTCCCACAAATGGTGTAGGTGGAAGGCAGACTCCACAAATGCTAATAGAAAAAGGTGGATGCCAGCAAATGCTTTTGGCAGAAAACAAACTCCTGCAAATGTTTTTGACAGAAAGCAAAGACCCTGTCTGTTATGAGTGACAACATTGGACACCAACAAATTGTCTTGTGGCGAGGTGGAAGCCTCACAAGTCACGACTCACAACACATGCTGACATGCATGCTGAAGGCTGTTGACTCACAAATGTTTTTGGTGGAAGACTGAGGACCTGCAACATATGTATGCATGAGGTGGACTCCTACAAATGCTGTTGGTGGAAGGAGTCCTGACCTGGAGTCTCCGTAAGGCTACATGTGGAAGGTGGAAGCCTGCAAGCAGAGAGAAGAACCCTGAAATTGTAACTGTGTTTTTGCAAAGACTATCATATGGGATCATCGGCATGGTGTTGATCAACTGTTAATACCTATGCAGGCACAATCTCATCAATGACTACTTTTGATGGCAACCTTGTCAATGTTGATCCTGGTCGATTGAGCTCTTCAACACAACATGCCCTCCCTCATGAACAGTTTTGCCATCAAAGTGTTGATGGCAATAGACATATGGAATCTTCAGTCTTTACACATTTCTTCTTCATCTAATGGGTCTTTCTATTTTACAATCAGTCGCTTTTGTTGCTTCTTCCTCGAGTGTATTTTAGGCATAACATGCACTCTCTCCTTGCAGCGTTTTCCCTTGAAGTCAAGGCTGTGGACTGGATTTCAAACAGTCTACTGGTGCTTCTGTGATACTTTTTCTAATTCCGTCTTCTATGGGTCTACTGCAATAAGGGAACAAATATAATTTAGGTACAATACTCAACATTTCATTATCTTGAAAACAATGGATTATGGAGCCACTATACACTCTTTCCACCATATACGGTGTGTTCCAAAATATTACAAACAATTTTTACTTTGTTGTCAATGTCAAGATCATTTATATTTTGGACTCCCCATTCATAATCATTTTTATTGATACCTTCAGCCATATCATCACAGTTAAATTCTTCACCATTGCCCTTAATTACACAAGGTCATTATTTTCATACAGCAAGAAAAATTAGGCTTTGGTGTCCACACAAGCTTTGAATTCTGGTAGATGGATTTGATATCTTGCAGTACCTCATTAATGACATAAAATTAGGCCCTTTTGTTTAACATTCCCTTCTAAACCCTTATTTAACATCCCCATTGATCCTAGTTCACTACATGGGCCAGGACTTGTAGTGGCTCCTGAGTTGGCCCTTAATCTATAGCTCAACTTTAGGAAGCAACAACTCCTCTGTCTTTGCAACAGAGTATGGAATATAACCACTACTGAAATTGATATAGCAACTGATCTTGTTGGAGAATACAGTAGGGCAGCTATTAATTCAAGTTCTCCTTAACCATAATAATTGCTTGTGAACTTTATTATCTTCTTGTGTTTCTTTATTAGATTTTCTTCATCAAACAATAATAAAGAACAAAAACAGTAAAGATGATGGACACAGAAATTAGACTCCAAGCCAGGGCAAAACCCCTCCAAGGGGAAAACCCAGAAAATCTTTTCTCTACTTATAGAATCTGCTTCAAATGAGAAAACCAAGACCAAAACCTCCTCCTAGCACCAAGTCAGCCCTCCAAGAAGCCCTTCCAATTATATCAAAATCAGGCCAAGCCAACAATAGTCAAACCCTTCCCGAACTGCACCAAACTCAAAATTTTGGCCCCCAGCTTCAATTTTTCGGACCTGCAATAGTTCTGCAACTTTGGCCCCTGCAGCAGCTCAGTATCTTTGCACGTGTGAGAGAAATTAGGGAAAAACCTTGACCAAAAGCTCGATTTTTCTTCCTTCTTGCTCCAGCTTCTTTTCTCCTTGCTTTTCTAGACTTCCTTCTTGAATTTTGCACCTCAGATCGAACTCTTTTATTGCAGATCAAATTGGTTTCCAAATGAGGTCGAGGAGCTTCTATTTATACTCATTTGTGGATGTCAGATAGCTATCTCTGGGCCGACTTGTGCTAGGAGGCTTATTTGACTGTATTGACTCAAAAAAAATTATTTTACATGGCACATCTTGCCCAAATAGGTCTTATATACATGACATTGACTCTCTTGACCCATGATAATAAATCTTATGACATGACAAACCCTGAAGAACGTGCTTTACCTAGAAGACAAATCAAAAGAAGCATGAAACCCATGCTTTTAAAATAATATTTTTTCTTTCTTCTTTTGCTTATTACATAAGATATACATGTTGACATGAGTACAATGAGAATTATGAAGACCGAAACTAGTTACATTTTCCAACACTCCCTCTTAACTAGGGAGGTATTCATAATTGTACATGTTGACCACTCTGTGTCAATGACCCCATAGCAATACACCCCCATTTTTGCAAATGGGATTCATCATGTTCGAGGTGTTCACGCCATTCAGATTTCATCATCAGTCGACAGTTTTGTAAACGATGTAAACCCATTATGCATATTTATGATGTAAATGATCTAAGTAAGACCATCATGTATGTAACAACCTAGGTAAGCCTAATATTTTGGTGACGATTTCTATCCTAGGAGGTTTGTTGTCTCACTGATTCATTTGTGTTTCTCGGCACAAGTGATCGACAGAGTGTTTCCCTCCAGCCTCACCCTAAAGCTAGGGTGGATTTTGTCGTCAAAATACTAAGTGAGTCCTAGTGTTTTCTATCGAGTCTTTGTAAAAGTAGTTTGGAAATAATCTTAGCTAATTGGTTAGATTAATTTATTACAAGTTGCTTAGTCTACTAGATCATGTTTAGAGTCACAAAATTGGGTAACTATTTGAGAATCTATCACGAATGGGTTTTCCTTCTCCATGTGTCAAAATGTATTTATCTTATGTAAAGAGGGTTGGAAAAATAATTAAATCCCCTCTCAGTCAATTAATTAAATTTTCTGGTCAAATTAAATTAAAAATCCTAAGCCAGAAATTTAATTAATTTTAAGTCCTAGGTGATTTAAAATTCTTCAAAGGCAAAATTCGTGGGTCCCTAAAAAATAAATTTTTAAATGTCCCACGCCAAGGGAATACTGAGAATTTCGAGAAATTTTGGACCCTTCGGCCTTGATGGTTAAGTCAAAGTCAAATTTTTGAGGTTATTAACTCAAAAATATTATTTTTGATTTAATTAAAAAAGAATTAAATGATAAATTCGAATTTCCTCAAAAATTTATAATTCTGACGGATGAGATTAAAAGATGATTAAATTTTTTTAAACGGTCGAGATTATTTTGACATGGATCAATCGAACTAGCCGTTGGAGATTTTTATCTTATAAATTAGAGGTCTTTATCAGTCTTTCAGTATCCCGATCTCTTGATCGTGTACTTGTTCTTGAAGCTCTCTTGTAATATTTTCTGGAATAATACAAAACGAAGTCTTTGGGGTTTTATTTTGATGGTGGTGTTTCTCTTCAGCATTTTATGGTAAACTTGTTCTTTATATTCTGCTGGTCATTATTTTAATGAATTGTTGATTAATGGCTCTTGTAGAGTAATCTATTGCACACGTATCTTGCTTAGGTTACTGGATTTAGGGTAAAAATATTAATTGGATTGAGTTAGCTAATATCTCTAACTCTTGAAAATTTTATCTTTTATCTTATTTCTCTATTGATTTTATAGTTTAACTTTAAGTGTGCAGAAATCTTTCGGATTTAGATTTGGGCGTTTAGGGAAGTCCTCGATTGGACCAGCTGACTCCCAAGGAAATAAGATTTGAAGAGCCCTCCGAATCTAATTCCCCAGGCTTATCTTAAATTCCATTTTTTGCAGGGTTCTTTTTAGGGCTTGTGCCTCTCTCTTAATTTCTTCTTTTCTGAATTGTGCAAAACGGTTTTAAATCTGGCCATAAGGGCTTTGATCTGTAAAATAGCATTGTAAATCCCGCTTATTTTTATTTTACTCACCTGGGTTTTGGGGTTTTTATTTTGTAAATATATTGGGTTTTTGGGTCTCTTGTTTATGGTTTTGTGCAAGTTGTATTGGGAAATTTTCAAAGAAAAATGTTTTTAGATCTAAGCCAGATCTAGGCCCTTGAGGGTAAGATCTAGTCTCAGGATCGAATCTGGTTGCAAATTTGGGCTTGATCTTTGTCTTAAAGATTAAAATAATTACAGGTGCATTTGTTTTAAATCAAATTCTGTCAGGAAAAAAATCGAAAATCTGTGTGCCTGCATTTTTTCGCTGCCTGTCTGTTGCCTGGCTTTTCACGCTGTCCCATTTCATGCGCTCTCTTGTCCGCAGCCTTTTCTTTACGCATTTGTTGTTGGCTATGTTTTTCTTCCGTCACTCAACATTCACGCTGTCCACATTTCCATCTTTTCCCTACGGCTTCCGTCACTCAGCATTCATGTTGTCTCCATCACCTGCGTAACGCCCCTGGCCCTGTACGTTGCCCTCCACGAGCTCGTTTCCATCACCCGTACGCTGCCCTCAAGCCTTTTCTCCTCCGTCCGCTCTCCCTCCTCTCTGTCTGTGTTTCCTCTTCTGCAGCCTCCTCGACTTCCCTCATCCTTCACGCTGTCTGCGTGTTCCTCTTCCGTATGCTGCCCTCGAGCCTTTTCTCCTCCATCCGCTCCCTTTGACCTCCTCGCTGTTGACTCTCTCACGTTGCCATTACCTTTGCATGCCCTCACCTCTTGCCTCCATCCTCCAGCTCCCTCGATCCTTTTCACTGTGTCCTTCCTTGCCGGCTCGCAGCCCATTCTCCACACTGCCATCTTCACGCACAGGTCACGATTTATTTTATTTTTATGTTAGTTTCATTTTTTTTTATAAAGTCTAGCTTTAGATTTAATTAGGCCATTTCATTTAGATTTTGTTTTATTAACTTTTGTATAAATCAAGCTTTAGACTTTAGATTTTTTATTTATTTTCTGAGGTTAGTTTAGGTTGCGAAAGTCACGTTTAATTTAATTTTAGGATTTGATTTTTTTTTTATTTTATTTTTTTTTTGGACTTTGAAACTTTAAAATCAAAATCAATTTTTTTTTTTTTCTAAACTTTTCATTTTTGTAGAATTTTAGATTTATTTACTTTAGGCTTGTAGTTTCATTAACTTTAGATTTAAAAAATAAATAAAAATTTTGAAAAAGCTTAAAATTTTAATGAAATTTTTAACTTCAACAAATTTAAAAAAATAAAAAATAAATAATTAACTTTTAACATTAGGGAATTTTGTTTCAAAGTTTTTTTTTGGAAGCGGTCTTGGTGGAAAAATCTAAATTCTTGCATGGTCAAAGGTGAAATTTTAATTTTTTATCTAAAGTTTGACTATATACTAAATTTAAATTTCTGGGTTGGAATTGCCAAGAATATCATTTTAATTCGGAACTGTCTGAAATGAATAGCATTTAAATTTGATGGTCCTTTCATGATTGTATCTTTTCGGAATTTAAATTGTTTAAATCTTGTACTTGGTTCGAAGTATTTTTCATGCTTAACTGGGATTGATGATCGTTTAACTAGCTCTAATTGTGGTTTTAAATTGCTTGAAATTGATGTTAATTGCCTAGTAAACTTTGAGAATATTTCAAGTGATGATAAATTGCATGTTTTTATTTACTAGATCGAACATTGTTAATGCATGATATTGAAGGATTATGAAAGTGTTTTGTTCTCTTTAAATGCATTATGAGATGATATTTAATCGAAGGTTAAATCACATTATTGAAAAAGGCTTATCTTTCAGTTTGATAAATTGAACATCTAATTGAAAAATTGAATATTGTCGTGGTGGATTGGTATTTTCATAACAGGATAGTTGTCCATTTTAGTAGCAGTTATCTACCAGCTACTTGATCTTAATTTCGTAACGCGATAATTTGACTCCACAAGGCACTGGTCTTGAGCTTTTAATCAATCGAATCTGTAAAATCTTGTTAAATCTTAACAAGTACTTGGTTGTTTGATTGTGTCTCCTAAATTGGTTGGTTTCCAATTAGTTCTCCTTCTTCATTTCGTTAGGTTCTACCTCCCTTAGTCTGCAAGGAGACAGCTTAAATAGAGAGATTGGGGATCAGGGTGACAGCCCCCGATCTGAGCCGTTGTTGCGGTGCCTAGACATTCGGTGCGACAACAGTGCAACCTGGTGCATGGTTATTCTCAAACTGAACAATTCTCATAAGAAGAGTCGGATTGGTAAGCCATCTTTAAGCATCAACATCATGACCATCATTGTCGACATAGTAAGGCCTTAACTTGACAAGCTCTTCTATATACAAGAGCATAATACTTGGAGGTTTTATGTGAGATACCACACTACCTTTATAAGGCACATACCCCATTCGGATGTTCACTAGGTATGTCCTTTTAGGACTATTTTTATCTTGGATTCCCAATCCTCAAAGAATATTTGTCCTCTTCGACCACTCTTATCTTGGATACATGTCCAATCCTCAAAGAGTGTGAGTCCATTTCCTATCTTGGATTTTTCTATCCTCAAGGAAACCACATATTCTTATCCAATCCTCCATTCTCCATTCTCCCTCCATGGCCTTCACTTAGACTTACGACTGTTAGTCCTGGTCAAGTACATGACACATGAAGAAAAGAATACAGATGTGATGTCCATCATCACTCCCTCTCAATTAGAGAGGAGATCCTCATTTTGTCTTGATTAGGGAATTGATCCTTGGTCCTTTTCATACATTCAGGGAGACTCATTTTACTCCTCAAATATAGAGAATATTCCTAACTTCCTTTTAATTGGAAGGCATAGCCACAAGCTCTCTAGCTTGTCTTCATAAGTGTATCTGCTACCAATTCTTCATGGAGAGAGTTGCAAGGCTCCCTCTTTCCCATTTGTATCTCATCATATTGAGCTTCTTCCTTCCTAGATATTACGGAGCCATATTCCTTCTTTAATCTTGTAAGAGGGTTCGGGCCATCAACTTTCCACATCACTTTCCTCCAATCATCATTAATGAAGGTATTATATTGAGCCTTATCAAAGCTTCAAGCTAGTCATAGCTTCCTCTATACATGAAAGTGATCTTTGATGTAGGAACATGAACATCAAGTTATCTCCTTATACTGCTACCTATCAATCTCAAGGTGATGATGTGAACACCTTGGCTACATAACCCTCTCAAGGATTGTCAAAACCATTTACTCAATCCATATGTTCTTTGAATGGAGTATAATACCAGTAGTTGAACTTGTCTCAACTATCATCATGCATTCCTGCAATATCCTTCCAGGTAGCAAATACAATATGTTAACCAGATAACCAATATCAAAATATAGATATCAAACTTACCTTATCATGATGGCCCCTTTCATCAAAATATTTGCATACTTGAGTCCTTTGAGATCAACATCCTTTCATATGAACCATCTCCACATTATATAAAAATCCTTCCATGCATTCATTTTAATCAGAGTGCCCATGGATCGAACTTGATTACCAAGCTACAATATCTTCCTTGGAGTTGTCATTGTTAACTCCCTTTCTTTCTTCCGGAGACTATACTTGATGTTGATCAACATTGTTATATTTATACCATTCTACTTTGTGAGAGAGTCTTGATCTCCATCCATTTCAAAGCATGTCAAATTTCTTTTTACCGAGTACACTTTTATATCCAACTCTTTTTGCAAGATTCTTGTGAATATGTACCTTTCTCTAGAGAAGAGTTACTTAAAATGTGCATACATTTGCTTTCATTCAATCATCTAGCCATCTTTTGAACGAGCTTGCCTCTTATACCTGTCAAAGATAGGTTTCTTTTCCCAAGAAAGAATTTCATTATGCTTTTCACACTGCAACTTGGCCATCTGCATTCCTTCATCTTTCAAAAATATTGATTCCATACTAGATGGAATATATACCAAGCATAATGTTGTTTCCAAGAATCATCCAAAATAATGATTCTTAAAGGATCTTGATGATCCCTCTTTGCAAAATGACTACCTCTAACATGATGTTATAAAATGCTCAGATGAACAATAATATGCAATATGGCCCCACTTTTCTCATTATCTTTAAACTAGATGATTTTTCCCAAAGCAAATTAAATAAGTAGATTCTAATTGTTCTACTATCATGTGCTTCTATCTATGATGCCATGTCTTTACAAAACAAGACTCTCCTAGAGTATAATGCATGCTACTCTACTTTTTACTTAATAAAAGAGAGACAAACTTCATAAAGAACCTGACATAGATGAGACTTCCTTCAATAATAAATATCCTTGGGATCTTCTCCTTTCGGCTTCATTTCAGGTTCTCCCTTTTCTTCATCTATGTGAGCTTCACCCTGTCCTTCCTTTTGTTCTTCACATTATTATTTGGACAATCCCTTTTAAAGTGTCCATATTGAATCTAAGACATATCTGTCTTCTTCTTGGACTTTCCAAACTTCCCTTTCTTCAGTTTATTGGTCCTTGCAATAAAGGCTTGAGACCTTTAATTTGATTCAATATCATCCTTTTCCTTAATCCTAGATTCTTCCAAGATACATTGAGTCCACAATTCATCAAAAGGTGTAGTATCTTTCTTTGAGTAGATGCTAGTTGCAAAACTACTCCAATTAGGTGGCAAAGCATTTAGTACACAAATAGTCACTTTAGAGTCTGTAATAGTCTCCCCAAGTCCTTGCAACTGGTCTCTTATTTGTGAGATCTTCATTAGATATGTGGCCATGTCTTCATCCTTTTATTTCCTTATTCTATATAGTTGATTCCTCAAGGAAATCTTTTGACCTTGTGTACTTATATAGTACAATTTTACAAACTTATCATACATAGCCTTTGATGTCTTCAAATCAACAACAAAGGGAACAAGATGATCTTTAATGGATTCAACAATGATCCTTTGTGCCCTCACTTCTCCCTTCTTGTACTTTGCTAACTCTTGAGTCTTCTCTTTGTCTAGTACAGCTACTTCTCCAAGGACATACTCCATGACTTCATTCTCTGTGACTGACAAGTCAATCCTCTTCAACCATGCTAGGAAGTTTGTTGATCCAACGAGCTTGTTTCTTTCCTTACAAATTGTAGCCATGTTATATGTAGATTGAGACATAGAAGACAATATACTACTTACTTGTCAACCAAGAGTCCTCCTAAATTATGTCTCCAACTATCTTGATGCTTTTAAGACCTTCAAGGAGACTTCAAAAGATGTCCTAGAATGATATCTTCTAGGATGCTTTCAACAATGATGTCTTCAAATAGCTTCAAAAACTGAATGATGATCCCAAGACTCCTTTAATGCTTTCTTCGTCAAGTTGATGCACTAGAGAGTCTTCAATAAGAACTTGTCCTTCCTTCCTCCAATGAGAGCTTGATGATGAGGTCTTCTTCTTCTTTTCCAGTGTCCTTCAAATAATTTCCTTGACAAGCAAACCCTTTCTTAAGATGATCCTTCAGTTGCCTTCTCTTGTTCACCTTAGCTCTGATACCATGTTGGAGAATGCAGTAGGGCAGCTATTAATTCAATTTCTCCTTAACCTTAATAATTGCTTGTGAACATTATTTATCTTCTTCAATTTCTTTATTAGATTTTCTTCATCAAACAAATATCAAGAACAAAAACAATAAAGATGATGGACACAAAAATTAGGCTTCATGCCAGGGAAAAACCCCTCCAAGGGGAAAACCTAGAAAATATCTTCTCCTCTTATAGAATCTGCTTCAAATGAGAAAACCAAGACCTAAACCTCAATACCAAAACCTCCTCCTAGCACCAAGTCAACCCTTCAAGAAGCCCTTCCAATTAGGTTAAAATCAAGCCAAGTCAACACGAGTCAAACCCTTCCAAAACTGCACCAAACTCAGAATTTTGAACCATGACTTCAATATTTTGGACCTCCAGTAGGTCTGCAACTTCAACCCCTGCAGCAGCTCAATATCTTCATGATTACTATCACACAAAGGATATAAATATTAATCAAATAGAAAGACAATAACAATAGTAATAATTACACAGGAGAGATATACAATACTTATCTTTTATAAAAGAATGCCAGCTCCCTCTTAATCTTTAGACTCCTTGCACCCATCTTATACCTTATCCACATCATCATCCTAATGTTATTTCTGTCATTCCCAAGAGCTCAGGCTTTTCCTTTTCAGTGGAAACGAGTAGTCCCAGGGTTTTCGTCGTTCATACTTTTGCTAGGGTTTACAAACCCTAGATGCTTCAATATCCAAGGTCCTCAAGACCTATCATCTTTCAAATCACAAGTTCTACAAGTATACTAAATTGTTAGCTACAAACCCTAGAATTACCATTGACAAGTCTTCTATGGAGTTTATTTTAGTTTACTAATTGTCTTTGTTCACAAAAACTTACATGCAAGGTTCTGAATACTCATGAGGGCGGCATTTATTAATTCTAATTTTGTTTTGTCCTCAAGAGAGAGGATACCTCCTCTTATGCAATGTGTCTTTACAGATCCTCATACTACATCAATTGTCAATAATATTTGAATGTGATTCCTTCACAGTGGATCCTAATAACATAGTAGATCTAGAATTTTATGCAATGTAAATGATCCATTCTTCTAAGTGTATAGATCTTTGAGATTATCTTGACTTGACGAACTTAGGAGTCATTGGTTAAGAGAACTTTGAAATGGACTTATACTTTAGATTTGTACTAGATTACTAGCCTAACTTTTGAAATGAAGGATTATACATACCTCTTGTCTTATAGAGAGTGAGGGGTAATACTTTAACCTTGCTTGTCCTTTTTCATTATGTCTTCATGCTATCTAGTCTCGGTTATCTGTCAAAATACTTTTCAGACCTTGGTCCAGGCCTATGGTCACATCTCCTACCTGTAGCAACCTTATATCATGATGTAGAAGCCTTTCCTTGCCTTCACTGTATGTTGAGGCTACTCGGGCCTCCATCCTGCACCTTAACAAGCCTATAGACTCTTCTTTACCAGCAATCTAGGACCCTCAATCCTCCTTCAACAGCAAAGGTATCACATCCTTGTTCTCCATGCAAGACAGAGACGAAATAGGCCTCTTTTAGGTCACTTCTCATCCAACATTGACTGCCTAGAACTGAGATGAAATCAGATGCACAACAGAAATAACTTCTCCTTGGATTGGACTAGTCCTCCTCTTTCGTTGTAGCTTCTTGAAGTTTCCTTTGTTCACTTGATCACGGACTTCGGACCTTTCACTTGTGATGACAAATATCAAACTCGAATTGCAACTCGGACTTGTTTACTTTCTATTCCACAGAGACTCGGTTAATCATTGCTTCACAGAAGTTTGGCACAGTTCCACAAAGGTTTGGATTTGTTATAAAGTTATTCACATGGAGTAGGAGATTCGTAGTTATCACATTGCACTAGGATTCGCATTTAGTTAGTTTGAATTACTTGGTTCTCAGAGAAAACTTGTTCCTTAACTCCAAACTTCTTCACACGAATAATTCATACCACAGAAGAGATGATTCGGACTACATTTCAAACTACCTATCGAAACAAGCTCTGATGCCATGTTGAAATTCAAGTGCAATCTGGAATTTTTAAGCAAGATAATTACTTGTGACTATTATATGCATTTTTCTTTTAGCATTTACTTCATTCAATTAGGTCATCAAGCAATTATACAAGTACAATGCACAAAAAGACAACAGACACCATAAATTAGGCCAGTGTCCAGGGAAAAACCCACAAGGCGAAAACCCAGCAATCCTTCCTTATAGAACCGATTTAACAAGAGACATCAAATTCATAGACAAACTAACCAGTATACAACCATTCTCCAAATCCCAAGTCAGCTCTCCAAGATCTCCAAGATAGGATGCTTCAAATTGTTCACAATTAGGTTTGTTTTAGTGTTTCATAATTGGTCGAACTTCATCTTCTCAAACTTTGTATGCTTCCACAGATGTGTCATGCCTCAAGGACACTTCGTATTGTTTCCATGTCTCAGAGATACTTTGCACTATTTCAGATGTTCTATTCTTCGAGTGGATCACTTGTGGAGGGAGACGAATGATCTATATATAGCCTTCATCAAGAGCGAATGGGTGTCATCATAGGCAGTATTGCGAGCATCGCAATCGGGATAAAATCGGAAAAATAGGGAAAAAAATGGAAAAAATTAGGAAAAAAATCAACAAATACAACCAAAAAAAAAAAAACATTTTTTCAATTTTTTTAATATCTAAAGCATCCACAATATAAAATAAAGGCATTGACACATAAATATGAAAAAAGAACTAATATATAAGATGTGTAATATCATGTCTAGAACTACATCACACATAACAATGAATCATGTCTTGAATACTAAGTCTTGAGTCCCGAGTCAACCTCAAAATATTAACAAAAAATATAATAATGTATCTCATATCATGAGTCATAATATCATATACAATTAAATGAACCAAATAACTAATACTACGGATTTCCTTTGCCCCTCTTACGAGGAGATGTAACAGTTTTCCCTCTAGATGAAGAAGGTGTTGGGGTTGGCACTGGCAATGGACTCTATTGTGCTCTAGAAGTTGAAGAACTAGGAGCTATAGGAGGTAGACCACGTCTTCTACTGGTGACCATGGTAGGTGGTGTCACCCCCTCCTATTGCTCCTCCTCCTCCTCTGCAGCTGCTACCCCCTCCACTACCTCCTCCTCTGCAACTACTACCCCCTCCACTACCTCCTCCCCTAACTAATCAGGGGTCGACTCCATGATAGGCCTCTCGGCATCAACCCTCCATGCAGCAGTGGTGTCAATCCCATCCTATGAGATGGCGTCCACATCAAGTGTCTTCTCAAGTTGTCTCACCCACAATCGAAGATTGTAGTAGACGTAGACCAGGCCATTAAGTCGTTGGGACTTCAACCTGTACAAGGGTAATAAATTAATGAATTATAAATAATAAATTAACAATTCTAAAAAAATATTATTTAATGAATTCAAAAAATTAATTGGAATATTTTTAACCTATTGCGCTATTTGTTGTGTATTTTTTCAAATACACTCTAGTTGCGCTCACATCCGGAGGAGCTACATGTTCGACTTAGCACTTGAATGGCAAGCCTTTGGAGATTTGGGTACTCTACCACCATAGCTTCTCCGCCATGCATCTACAACAAATAAGATAAACATAAGAAAAAAATTGAAAATTGAAGCAAAGTATGAAGAGAATGAAATTTGAAACAAATTGAAGTTTACCTGGCATTTTAGTCTTCCTATCCACAATAGCCATGTCAAAGCTTAATGTGCCACCTGCCATCCTGTATATCTTCATTTCTTTGGAGATATTTGCACGTTCTGCTAGAGATGGCACCATCTTCTGAACACAAGTGAAGAATCCATCCATGACCTCAACATCAAATAAGAAACCATAGGAGTAAGAAAATGTGGGGTTCATGTAGATCCTTGCAACATGAATGGAACAATGGAGTGTATTGTTCCATCGCTCATTAATCACTGCCCATACGAGTTGTTGTCTCTCAAACCCCTCATCCCCCTTATCATCATGGTAGTTGTGAACGGATTCTTTGGCCCTATCCATGGCCTCATACAAGTATCCCATTGCGGACTTGTCTCCATCAACTAATCGAAGAACCTTTACCAAAAGTTCAGCAATGCTACACACCTCTTGTACGCCCGCCCAGAAGCTTTCCTGGTATGAAACTAGCTTGCATATGGCCTCTCCCTCCGATTTGCGAACTATATGGCAAAGCACGTCACTCCTCTGAAAGAAACATTCTCTTCACATCCCACATAGAATTTAGGAGTGTTTGAAGGGATATGAAGCTAATGGCAAACTGTGTAATGTCAGGGCACACCAACTCCTTGTTGGTGAATGCTCTCATCAAATGAAGCACAGATGCATCATTATATATAAATTTTGTAATGTTTTTTGATGACTCAACAATATCCTTGAGAAAAGGAATTTTTCCTATGTCCTCCAACATCAAATCAATGCAATGTGCAGCACAAGGTGTCCAAAATAAGTTAGGATACCTCTCCATAAGCATCCTACCAGTAGCAACTTAATTTTAGCATTGTCCGTTATGACTTGGACAACATGTTGTGGACCCACCTCCTAAATGAACATATCCAACAAATCACATAATAACTGTGCATCTTTGATATGTGCAGATGCATCAACAAATTTCATAAAGATTGTCCTCTTGAGACAATTAACCTACCATTTTGATCTGTCCAACCATCTGACATCACAATGCATCCTATGTGTGCCCATGAGCCCCTAAACTCCTCCAATCTCTTAGTGCATTCAATTTTCATTTTGGAGAATGTGACCCTAAATTCATCATATGAAGAGCCTTTGTACCCTAGGCCAACAATAGCAATAACATCAATCGCAAGTTGGACAAATGGATTGTTCCTGGCGAAGTTGAAATGAATATCACTACAAAGAAGACACTTTCCCAAGAACTTATTAGCTTCTTCCTTCTTCCTTTTTTTAAGAGTCTTCTTTCTCCCTTTTTTTAAGAGCTGACGTGATAAATGGTTGTGCATCGGGTGTGGTTCTAGGAACAAAAAATGATGAGAAAACTATGGGATTGAGTGTAGATGCTGATGTTGAAGAAAAACCAATACCACTCTCACATTCACCTCCCAATCCTGCCACTCCACCCCCTGTCATTTGACTCTTCAGAGCTACCTTGGTCACTTTGGTTGTCTCTATTTCTTTCAATGATTTGAGGGCTCTGCAGATGATTTTTGGATTTGTATTTGTGCAAGGCCCTACCTCATGTCCAGGAATTTGTGCAAGGTGGAACTTCAATACGTATACCCCTCCTGTCATATGATGCCCACATAACTTGCAACTCAAATTTGATCTATCAAACCCTCCATCAGGTTCACCAAATTCCCATAGAGGGTCCAATTTCCTTGGTATGTTTGTAACTTTATTGAATCTTGAGTTTTAATGTAAGATTGAAGTTTGAAGTTTGAACCTAGGACACAAGAAGAATTGCAAGTTAAACAAATGAAATTAAAATTTACATACAACAGATTGAATTTTTGACAAAAAAACCCTAAACTCAATGCAAAAATAATGGCAAAAAAAAACACATTCAAACCCAAGCAAAAATCATGGAAAAAAACTAGGGCACAAGAAGAAAATTAATCAAAATTTCGCATTTTTTACCAAACAAAAAACCTTCACCACTAAATGCAACAAAAATGTCAAAAAAACACAATCAAATCTAAGCAAAAATCATAGAAAATATATGGGTGATAGAAACCCAAGGAAAAACAAGAAAATAAAAACAAAAAATGAGGCCAAATTCGATGCCCATACTTGAAAACCACACCCTATTGAAGAAACTTGGTCCAAAATTGAAAGTTTTTTGCTTGGAATGCTAAATTCCTTCACTTTTCTCCTCTTTTGCCCTTGTAGATGAGTTCTCCTTCTTAGCTCTCACCTCTGCCTCTATCTGCAAAATGAGAGGAAAAAAAACCAAAAAATTTCTTTAAAATTGCTCTGTCACGCGGCCCAGCGATTTTTTCCCTTTGGCTAGCGATTTTTTCAAATAAAAAAAAAAATGTCGTTAAATCGGGCGTTTTAATCGGCATCACGAAAAAATAGTGATTTCGCAACATTGTTCATAGGCAGACCAACATGACTATTTGCAAGGCCAACTTAGGCATTTGGAGAGACATAAACATACTATTAAAATTCATTCTTTTCCTTTTAAATGTTTGAATGGGACAAAACAAAAACAATTTTTCTGTTGACTTTTTACATAATATTATGAAGATCAAACCTAGTTACAAAGTTCAACAAAAAGTTGAGGTCCTCTAGAAATATATGCAGTGGAAAATAAAAACTAGGAGAGATCAATCACAAATTGCAAAAAATAAATACCGACAAAAATTCTTCGTCATTCATTAATCTAGAAAATCAGGGTTTTCAACCCACAGAGAATTACAAGGAAAAGTACATTTTCTAGAACATGTAACTGGGCCCCTACTAGATGAATTCAGCCTCTTGGAAATCAACTTTTAAAGGAACTCGGCCTGAAGAATTCCAACCCAACAATTGTCAACAAATCAACCTTGTGCCTTCCCTTCGAGCTACCACTTCGCCTTAGGAAATTCGACCCTGGAAAATCGGCTTCTCCAATAAAATTGACCTCCCTCCCTCTTTGGCAACTCGGCCGTACAATCTCCAACAATTCGGCCTTGTTAATACGCCCTCGAATCTACCTGTAGTCTTTCTCCTCTACGCTTCAAACTACTAAGCCACTTGCACAATGAAAATCACTCTCTTCTGTCTTCACCTCTTAGGCTTCTTTTTATAATCTTCATTAAGCCCAAATCCATAACCCTAATCTTAGAGATCAATTGTTGTATCATTTCTAGGTCACTTAAATAATTAAATTATTTGGCCATAAAAAATGACTTAATAGTCCAAAATAATTAATTGACTTTAATTATTGTACTTTTCCTAAGTTAGACTTAGGAAAGAAGGCATAAATCACTTACTCCATCGAGCATGCACCTAAAGGGGCAATAAATCATCTTCCACAAGCTAAGACACAAAGCCTATGTTGAAGACCTTCAGAAGCTATCATAAACTTCAACATTATGAATTGAAGTTTACTTCATGAAAGGCGTCAATCTTATACTAGGTTATGTAAAACCATTGCCCAAGAGCACCTCTATAGAGGGAGCACTTAAATGCTTGAGTTACCTTCCCTCACTTCTGCTTTTCCAAGCCCCTATTTTTGCCTTTTTCTTTCTTGGTATAGTTTGCTTAAAAATATTGATTGATTTATTGTGTAAAAATGATGATATAAACCCCCTTTAATGATGGGTAGCTTATCAGTTCATCAGGGTCCAGATGTTCTTTGAAAGTTCCGTTTACTTCGATAGGTGTGATATGCATGGATGCTCTCAAGGATGAGTGGCTATATAAGACGAGGTAGAGCTCAAGCTATCATTGCCTTTTGGTTGCTTTCCATCCCTTGTCATTCATTTGCATTTGATATTTGGCTCATGATTTTCTTCTTTTCTTATAGTTGCTTCAACCTCGAGTATTTCCAACCTCTTCTAATCATTGGACGAAGTCAACGGGGAACCAATACGAGCAACTAACAACAACCAATCAAAAGATGGGATAACAAAATGAGGGGAATGATGACAAGTGTCAAGTATGAATAGCATTGAATGCTAACATCATCAAAACCTCCTATTTGTGCGCCCCCCCCCCCCTCCCCTCCCCCAAAACAATGAAAAAGACCCTAAGGAAGGCCACACTATACTAGGGGTAAATGATAACAACCAAGGTGAAATAAGGGAACAAGTACACAACCAAAAGTGGTCTATAATCCAATTTCAACCCGCTATCCATAATAGAATGCTTTAGATATTAAATGAAAGCACTTGAATGCAGAAATGGTTAATGTACCTTATTATCGGAAGATCTAGCAAGCCTTGTGAAGAGTTCCCTATAAGCCAATCACTAGACCAAGTGACAACAATAAGGTAGTGGTCCATTGTCACCATATCTACTACCACCTACTCTTTATGGATTTTCACCAATAGGAGTCCCAATATAAGGTCACCTACAAGAGATATTCTAGGTTTAGAGGTTCAAGGTGACAGAATAGCCCACTTAGAGATGACTCGGCTTAAGAGTTCATATTATGAAAAAGGAAATTCACATCCTAAGTAGAGGCCAAATTGAGACAACACAAGACCTAGGGTTTTATGTATATGTTGTTAGTTGGGATGATCTAAGGTCAAGATGCCAAGAAAAGGTTTCCAATAATGATTATTAGCAAGGTAACACGAACCCTTCAACAAGCCCTCAAGTTGAAACTATAACCAAACTATGGTTTTATCCTAGGGCAAGAGTAATTATGGATGAAAATGGAAAGAATGGCCATCAAGGGGAATGATTTTGAGGAAACCACCGCAACCCTTGATGTTGAGACCCTCCAAGACCAAAAATTCCTCTTCCTAGCCAATTCGCACTAAGTCCTAGTTGGGCCGCTTGGACTTAAGAGAGTCGAATTAGAGAAAGAGGAAATTCAAATTTATGAAGAAAAGGTGACTTGATCACCAACTAGACAAGGCCAGTGCCTAGTCCTTGGGTTGATGGAGTCTATGGATGCTTAAGATTAGCTAGATCTTGCAAAGGAGTAAGGATATTTTGATGCCCTAGCAACGAAACCCTAACTATTGCCTTTGTGAGGGATCAAAGTCACTTGGGAGAGCTATAATCAAAATTCACCAAAGGGAATGTACTTCATATTTCCAATATGAGTAATGCATACAATGATGATATCTAAATTCAATATTCAACAAATCAGGGCACAATAGAAAAACCCCAGATTATCAATGCATTACATACATTAGACATAAAATTCAAAATTTTATCAAGAATAAGGTACACTTACAAGAAGAAAATGCATGAACATTCCATTATTGATCCAAGGCAACTTCTCCAAAGCCAAGGAAATAGATCCAATAGACAAAGTACTCCATTAATCACATCTTGCCAAGATACAAGAGGCTGAAATTCTCCTGAGGGCCAAAATAGTCCAAGAGATATTAATGATTTACAAATGATCCTCTCCTCTATTTAAATGAGGAGGATGATTTATAATTTTAACCTAAAAGACCCTAGATACATGTTAAATCACAATAATGCTTTGGGTTACAAACCAACCCACTGGCTTTAGACCAAAAGTGAAAGAGAAGCCCACATGTGTGAGCCGTTAGTCCTCTAGGATTGATGTCGTGCATGAGAAGAGCTCCAAATGCCAAGCATTGAGGCTATTAAGTTCCAAATATGAAGAAGCCTCTAAAAATCACAATTTGAGGGTTGGACCTCAAATTTCCATCAATATCCCTCTATGGTCCCCAAAATATAATTGGGGCACCATAAAGTGGTCTCTTGGGTCTCCAATTGCTCATAATGTCCATCTCTGCCCCACGTTAAGGACTTTCTAGGTGCTACTAGCCCTCCCAAGTCTCTAAAGGTGAGGCCACCCTTATCTAGGCCCTAAATCAACTGCCATCTCTCATATGGTGCTAAGGCCAACTTGGGGGTATGTTGGGTCCAGGTATATCATCCTAAAGAATCATCAAATGTAATGCAAAGTGGTAGAACGCCCTGAGTGCAAGAGGTGCCCAGGGTCATGTATGATGTACTACTACTGCTCGGAGACCTGAGGCTCTCAACCCTTCACCTGTGGGTGCCAATATACTTCTCTGAAGCCTAAGTACATGTGGGTAAGGTGCCCAAGACATGGGATGTTGAACCACCTAACAATCACAACATAAAGTCTAGTGAAAACTACCAGACATCAATGACTAATCATTATTGCATCTAAGTGAACCAAGTTTGAATATAATGGACTATTTAATACTTCAAATAAGGATTCCCTTCCAAAATCAGGGCCTTGAACTCGCAATGTTGTTTCATCCCTAGGTAGGAGTGGCTAAAGGACAACCTTATTAGGTGTTTCCAACCCCTAAGGGGAAGTCACATTTCCTCAGCCCACCCATCAATTGATAGGTGTTAGTGAATAATAATGATGGTACAGAAGGGGAGAAGACTTCATGGCCAAGTGCCATGGTCAAAGGGACCAACATGATGGGGATCCACATCTTGAGTGTATAGATGTAGAAGGAGCAATCATTGATGCATGAGTTACCAACTCGCCCTTTGATTTCCCACCCCTCTTGTGTGCCTTTTACTATTGCTTGATTTTTCTTTGTATTACTGCTCATAGCTCAAAGGGTTAGAGCTTGCTTTGAATTTTGTACAACAGTTGTATTTGTTGAAATAGGTAACTAGGTTCGGTCTTCATAAATATGAAATGTACTCTTGATTCTTGTATATTGTAAAAAGAAAGAAAATTTATTATTATTATTATTATTGTAGCATGGGTTTCATGCTCAAGCTCAATTTATTTGTAGGTCAAGCACCCATTGTGTGCTTCTAGGGTTTGTCATAGGGTCATGAAGTCAATTCAGTCATTATCATATATGAAAGACCCCATTGGGCACTTTGTATCATGTAAAAGAAATTTATTTAAAGTCAAAGGAAGTCAAATGTCCTCCTCCAAGACCAAGTCAGCCTAGTTGTGACAAGGCAGTCTCATAAGGGCTATTCGGCCACCCTGGGAAGCCTATATATAAGAGGCACTCGACCTCATTTGGGAGACATCAATCAAGTATCCAAGAAGTTTGATATAGCACAAGACAAGCAAAGAAGTGGAGAAATAAAGGAAGGAAGAGTGAAGCATTAAGGATTTTTTTGGGACACCTTCATCTCACATGTGCGAGCAAATTAGGGCATCTGTTGCAGTAGCAAGACCAAAAATTGCAGTCATCTTGGAGGCCGAAATTGGGTGTGAAAAGGATAACGTTTGCAGACCAAATTGTCAAGGAAGAGGAAGCTCACCAAGCGAAGGAGAAAAGAGACCTATTCCACCATATTCCTACTAGGGTTTCTGCAAAAAGGTTGAGAATCACAGTCAGAAATTACAAGTCCGAAATTGTGGTTGAAGGAGAGGTTACAGCTGTTGTGAAGCAAGTTTGACTTGGATTGACTTTGTGAGAAGCTATTTCATCAAGAAGAGGTTTGACTTGGTCTTGGAGGAGACTTTGTCAAGGGTCTTAGGTCTTGGAATTCGTCATTTGAAGATTCTATAAGAAGAGGAGAATTCTTGTAGGTTTTCCTCTCAAGAGTAGAGGTTTGGCCCTAGCTAGCAGCCTACATTTTGTGTCCTCTTGTCTCATTGATCTTCATTGTTTGGTAGTTGTTTGATGATAAAGAACACAATAATAATCAAGTGAAAGAAGAAGCTAATAAGAAGTACATCAAGTTAAGTAAAAGAACATCACAAGCAGTTATCGAAGTAAGAGAAATTGCCTAATCTAGTTTCCCTAGATTTCTCAACAGTTTTACCCCTTAACGATGAGTCATTTCATTTCTCATCGGGGTTGGGACATGCAAAGGTTCCTTTTATGATGAAATAGAGCAACATGTGCTCAGGAACTGAGTGATGGCCATAATGAGTGAGGTAGAACCGTAGAGCTCAAGCTAATATTTTGCATGTGTTAATGTGTATGTCCGGGCCATCTTTTGCATTTTGATATTCTTTTTATTTCATTTTGTGGCCATGATATGCTCTTTCTTTTCTTTAGTTGCATTAACCTCCCAGGGCAAAGTTTTGGGCCATACCCAGGTATGAGGATGAATGGGTGCCAAATCCCAGAGAACTAACGGTCAATTGAACCCAAAGAATTGATGTGAGATAAGGGATTGTAATGTATGATGGAAAGTGGTAAGTATGGAATAGGGATAGATGGAACTATGTTATCTCAATCAAGGCTTCCCAAGTAGTGCCCTTCCTACACCCACCGGGCCATTAGGAGAAGCCCCACTGGACCAGGGTCGAAGATTAACACCCCATTTGAGGTGAGAAAACAAGATCACCGTCAAAACCCTTCCTTCTTCCATTTCACCCAATAATCATATCAAATTCCCAAATACAAACAAGCATAAGCACCCGGTTGCAAAATGAATAAAGTACCTTTTGATCAGAAGCTCACCTTCGTCCATGTGTTGTTGTCAAATGGGTGAGAAGCATATTACTAATGCAGGTAGCGGAGATATAATGGCACATCATTAGCTAGTGATGGTTGTCAGGAGTTGCATGGTTGGTCGGATGGATGTGAAGAATAGGAGAAAAGTTTTCTCCTATAAGGTTACCCATTTTGGTGGGTAACATACCTCACAGTAGATGACCCACCTTCATTGGATTAGTGGTCTACACACATGAATGTGTTGATCGAAGAATGGGTGAGAGGTATCTAAGGCTAGCTATTTATGGATCAGAATAGAGGTTGTTGGATGGCAAGCTGCATCTTAGGAGAAAAATTCTATCCTAGGGTTACACATGTATGTGGATGGGTAACATGTTCCTACCTTAAGGTTTAATTCTCAATATTATAATACAATATTGTTCATCGGTTTATGAGCATCTTTTAGTACTTTTGTTATTGTTAGCTTTATAGCAGTTATTGATCTAGATATTATCATTTCTGAAATGCGTTTGAATCTTTACATTAAAGTTGTGCCAAAGTGCATAACAAGTGGTATCGGAGATATGAGTATAGGTTCGGCATACGAGCACAACAATGCCTTAATGAAAATGCCCATACACCAATCTCTAGTTTTACAAAACTACGATCTTATCTAGCCTTCCACTTGAAATTGTCCCTAAAAATGAAAATGTAAATTTATGTGCTTTGTCCTTGAATGGTAGAACTGCATTCTTCCCCAATGGGATCCACTTCTGATTGTCATAACACAGAGTTGACAGATCCTCATCTTAGTTTGGTACCAACTAATACTCTCCTCAACTGGACCAATACACACAGTTGTCGCCGCACCCTTGTACTTTGCCTCTGCTGAAGGTAATGCCATAGTTTGTTGCTTCTTACTACTCCACAAAATCACAACACATCCCAACCAAAATACATATACAAATCTAAACTTCTTGTCATCTACACATCTATCCCAATTGAAATATGTAATTCCAATTAATTCAAACTTCTCAATCTTATAATACTCCAAGCTAAGAAACCAAAATCGTTGAAAACCCTTGACGTGTCCCGAATCCGGCAAATCAGACACGATTTGGTGGGACACTTGTCCTCCTAACGTGTCCGAGCGTGTCCAGGGAACGTGTCCAGCGTGTCCCGATTTTGGGACACGTGTCCCCTTAAATTGTGTGTCGCGCAACCCATAAAGGCCAGTTTTGGGTCATTTATCCCTCACTATTCTCTGTCTCTCTTGTTGTAGGTGTGTGGGAGCGACTAGCAAAGGGTTTGGGAGCATTTTGGAGGTGATTCAAGCAACAGGTAAGTGTGTTTTTCTTCTATTTTTTTTGCATTTTTATTATAGCAGTTTGCATGTGCATTTTTTCTTTATTTTTTTACAGCATTCATTGCTCAATCAAGGGACGCAGGGAAGGGCCAAAGGAAGGGGAAGAATGTCCCCATTGGAGATGCCCCTCCTGTTCCAATTTCATTAGGGTCTACAAGTGTTCCCTCTATTGGAAGTGGGGCTGCAACAGCAACTTCAAATGTTGTGGGAAGAATTAATTTAGAAAGACAGCACGCTCAAGAAAACAATTATCCCTTGTGGAAGTATGTCACAAGAAAGCAAGGGCAAGGAAACAAGTTGAAGGGAGGAGACAATGTTGCTTGGAAATGCAACTATTGCAACAATCATTTCATAAGCACTTATCACCATGTGAAAGCTCATTTTTTGGCTTTACCAGGTTGTGGAATTGGAGCATGTACACAAGTGTATTTAGCTAAGAAGAAATAAATGGAAAAAGAGGCCAATGTTGGTGTGGCAAAGGTGGCTGCAACAACTAAAAAAACAAGAATCCCCTTCCATTCTTGAGGAAAAGCAACATCAAATTTCCATTTGAGAGTTTTGGTGGGGGACAAGCAGCAAAAAGAAAGGCAGCAACACTTGGTCCAATGGGTAGATTTTCCATAAAGAGAAACAGGAAGAGCTTGATCTCACCATTGCATTCTTTTTCTATTAGAACTTTATATCATTTAATGTTGCACGCTTACCTTTATTTATTGAGATGTGTCGAGCTCTAACTCAAGAGGCTCCATCAGGGTATGTGCCTCCTGGGTCAGAGAAGCTTAGAACCACATTGTTGACTAAGGAAAAGAAAGAGGTGGAAAAAATGCTTGAGCATATTAAATCAACATGGCCAACATCTGGGGTTAGTATTGTTTCTGATGGATGGATAGATCCAGCACGCCATCCACTCATGGGCTCCATCAGGGTATGTGTCTCCTAGGTCAGAGAAGCTTAGAACCACATTGTTGACTAAGGAAAAGAAAGAGGTGGAAAAAATGCTTAGCCTATTAAATCAACATGGCCAACATCTGGGTTAGTATTGCTTCTGATGGATGGACAGATCCAGCACGCCACCCACTCATCAACTTCATGGTGTCTTCCTGGAATGGTCCAGTTTTCTTGAAATCAGTGGATGCAGTTGGACAATACAAGGATGCACAATATATGGGTGAGTTGTTCATTAAATTTATTGAAGATGTAGGTGTTGATTCTTGTGTGCAAATTATTACAGATAATGCACCTGTTTACAAGGTTGTTGGCATGATTGTCGCAGCTAAATATCCACAAGTATTTTGGACACCTTACATTGTCCATTCCTTGAATTTGGCACTCAAATCTATTGCTTCTTACATGCTATGGATTGGACGTATTATTGAGAATGCATGGCATATCCGCAACTTTGTATAAAATCATACAAATGCCCTCACAATCTACAAGCAGTACACCAATATATCATTGTTGAAGATTGCAGATACACGATTTGCCTCTTCATTCATCATGTTGAAGAGGCTTAGGGAGGTCAAGACTGCTCTTGGAGCCATGGTTATTTCAGATTTTTGGTCTTTTTGGAGGAAGATAGATCAAGCAGCCTCAAAAAGAACAGTGTTAGATGATGCTTGTTGGGAGAGGGTAGATCTACATATTAAGATCATGCTATGATTTGCAGATACAAACCAACCCATCCTAAGAGAGATTTATGAGGGATGGGATTCCATGATTGAGTTTGTGAGGACCATTATTTTATAAGGTGAGTGCCCTGAGTATGAGACATCATCAGAGGCCTTCTTCACCACCGTACTGTCAACAGATGGGACAAGAATTGCACACCTTAGCATCGTTTGGCTCACTCATTGAACCCAAAATACTACAACCATGAGTGGCTGAATTGTGGACCTTCTCGCAGATTCCCTCCTCACATGGATGGTGAAATTTCACAGGACAGGAAGGATGCATTGAGGCGGATTTTTCAGGATAGAGCATCGCTTGATGAGGTGGAGGATGCCTTTGCAGAGTTTTCCACTAGCACTGGTCAATTTGCAGGATATGATGTGATTAGAGACAGGGGGGCTAAGAAGCCCTATTCTTGGTGGGAAACTCATGGGACAACAAGCCCTCCTCTACAACAGTTAGCCATGAGGCTCATCCCTCAAGTGACTTCATCCTCTTGTTGCGAGAGGAATTGGAGCACATATGGGAATTTGTATAGTGTCAAGAAGAGCAGGCTTGAGCAATCCAGGGCAGAGACAATGGTGTATGTGCACACCAACCTTCGTCTTATTATAGGCAGAGGGATGAGTGGTTGAAGGGAAAGACAAAGATGTGGGATGTTTTTCCTGATGATATGGGTTTGGACAGCAGTGTTGAGTTGGCATTGGCTAACTTGGATCTTAATGAGCCAGTGCTAGAGCCTGTCACTTTTGATGATGGTGATATTGTTGAGGGGTCATCCTCCACACCAACAGATGCAAAGATGACATTGGATACAAAGGAGGATGCAGCAGAGGAGAGCAGTGGTGACCATGATGATGATAGTGACGTTCATTTTGATGATGATGCTTGATGACTCATGAGCTACCTATTGCCTTGAGGCTTGTAGTTGTTTTGTATTTGCTATTTCTATTTGCCATTGTAATTACTACTACCTTTGCAACACATTTTGATTTTGATGACTTGATGAGAAAACTGCAGTTTCTTGTCTTTCTCTTATTGGACCATTGATGAATTTGTCACAATTGTATTTGTATGCATAATGTTACTGTTTCAATTTGTATCATGAATGAGAATTTGTGTAAAAAATATCTAATTTTTAATATATATATATATATATATATATATATATCAATGTTATTAGAACTGAACCGATTCTGGCAAAACCGATCTGTCCGACCGGTTTGGGTGCAAAATCAGTCTAAACCGACCCTCCAAACCGAAAAAGATCAATTCGGTACGACTGGTTCGGTACCAAACCAGTCCAAACCGATTCGAAGACCAGTTCCGTCAGTCTGCAAGGCCCGCAGCCTGGGCACAAAAAAACAAAAACAAAAACAAATTTTTTAAATTTTTATTTTATTTTTTAATTTGGTAGTGAATGCCCTCAATTGCAAAAATTTGCAATTCGAATTTTGAGCCAGAATGTAGTGCTTCAAGGTGTGAGTGGAATTGCACACTAAGAAGAGGAACCGTTTGGAGAAAAAGCGGTTGAATGACATAGTTTTTGTTCAATACAACCATAGTTTGAGACGCAACCAATTGCTAAATAAAACCCCTGAATCAAGCAACATTATTAGGAATTTGGCTTCTGTGATCCATAAATTGTGAGAAAATCTTTCGGTAAAAATCACATCAGAATAATTTTGGTCGACGCCTTTCGAACCAGCCAGTGTGGTTCATCATCAGGACAAGATGAAGAATCTGATCAGATAACCCAATTAAATAGATAAGAAAATCTCCTACTAGCCGTTTGTAAGATAACGGCTAGTTTTACTAAACCTAGCAAATGAAAGCAAAAAATATAAAATAATGATTTCTTATTTATTTAATATTAAATGCTTAATGTTTAAAATTGGAATCTCATTTATTTTTATAAAAATTTATTGGAATCTTATTTATTGGAATCAAGCAACATTGTCTTCGGTGACTTTGATCCAACATCAGAATGGGTTGTGGAGAGTCAAGCACCAACATTTGACAATGAAGACATTTCTTGGTTGGACTTGGACCCACCTCCACAAGATGCAGAGGCAGATATATCAGAAGCACCAGTAGCAGCTTCAGGGCCAGGGGAATCAAGCCAATCCCATTGCATACTTGGATGCTATGGATGCTACTCATTCTTCAAATGAGGATGAGGAGGATGATCAGAAATTAGATGATGATTGATGATTTGATCATTGATTTGTTGTAGTATTGTAGGTTGTAGTATAATACTATGATCTATCATGTTATTTTGGACTATAAAGGCCTTTTAGAGCCGGCTTCTTGATGTTTGTAACATTTTTGGTTTAGCGATGTTTTGCACTAAGTGTTATTTTGGTTATATGCACTATTACTTGCTATATAAATGAGAACTTCTGTGTATAAATGATTTGGATTCATATGGATGCACATGAATATATCTCTTTTTTCTTTAAAATATGAATATTTTGTGTTTTTGGTAAACCGATTTTTTTTCCGGTTTCGGTTCCTAGTCCATAAGGTTTTTCCGGTAAAATGACCATGCTATATAAATGAGAAATTTTGTGTATAAATGGTTTGGGTTCATATGGATGCACATGAAAAAACTGTTTTTTCTTTAAAATATGAATATTTTGTGTGTTTTTGGTAAACCGGTTTTTTTTTTCCGGCCAGTCCAAAGGTTTTTCGATTCAATGACCAGTCCAGTTTTGATAACATTGATATATATATATATATATATAATGTGTCGTGTTCCGGGGTGTCAATGTGCCCATGTCGGCTTGAATCCTCGTGTCCTGCGTGTCCCGCGTCCCCGTGTCAGGCGACTTAGACTCCAAGTCATAAATTATGCCTCCCTTAATGTTATTGTAATCATAATTTTCATTAGACCAAAGCCCACAGGAATTAGTCTGTGTTATAATCGCCAGAGTTAGTATCCACGAAAGGCAGTTAGTCCATGTCGTGAAACATATGGGGAGCGATGAACCCAATGTCCAACAAATGTATCTATCTCATAATCTGATTCATTGCTTTGCAGTAACTCACCTTTGATTCATACCAAAAATTTGAACATGTCATATGCATACTTCATCTAACATAGAAAGATTTTCTCTGGTCTCTACAGCAGTTCCAAGCCCATATAATAATGTAGGACTTGCAGCATTGTCATATCAAATGTCCTCATCAAAATAGACCAATTCTGCAGTCACTTTCTCACAACTGTCTTTCACAATGAAGTCATCGACATACAAGATAACGATCAAGATCTCATCTTTCTTCGTGACCTTTCCATACAAGTTCTAGCAGTGTTACAAGAGTCTCTGATCACTCACGATTCTGACTCTAATCTTCAACCAAACGAGCCGATCTAAATCTCGGTGAGTCAAACTCATGTTGACTGAGTTTGACTCACGGTCAAAGCGAGTTTGACTCACGATTTCGACATTTGTAGCGAGCCGCTCGGATTCTTAGGTTAAAATTCCACGGGGTCTTATTTTGTGATTTTTTTTCACTTGTGTTGCATGCTACGCTTGGAGTTCACTTTCATTTCTTGATAACATTGATATATATATATATAATGTGTCGTGTTCCGGGGGGTCAACGTGCCCGTGTCAGCGTAAATCCTCGTGTCCTGCGTGTCCCGCATCCCCGTGTCAGGTGACTTAGACTCCAAGTCATAAATTATGCCTCCCTTAATGTTATTGGAATCATAATTTTCGTTAGACCAAAGCCCACAAGAATTAGTCTCTGTTATAATCGCCAGAGTTAGGATCCACGAGAGGCGGTTAGTCCATGTCGTGAAACATATGGAGAGCGATGAACCCAATGTCCAACAAATGTATCTATCTCATAATCTGATTCATTGCTTTGCAGTGACTCACCTTTGATTCATGCCAAAAATTTGAACATGTCATATGCATACTTCATCTAACATAGAAATATTTTCTCTGGTCTCTACAGCAGTTCCAAGCCCACATAATAATGTAGGACTCGTAGCATTGTCATATCAAATGTCCTCATCAAAATAGACCAATTATGCAGTCACTTTCTCACCACTGTCTTTCACAATGAAGTCATCAACATACAAGATAACAATCAAGATCTCATCTTTCTTCATGACCTTTCCATACAGGTTCTAGCAGTGTTACAAGAGTCTCTGATCACTCACGAGTACACACGATTCTGACTCTAATCTTCAACCAAACGAGCCAATCTAAATCTAGACGAGTCAAACTTGTGTTGACTGAGTTTGACTCGCGGTCAAAGCGAGTTTGACTCACGATTTCGACATTTGTAGCGAACTCAGCGAGCTGCTCGGATTCTTAGGTTAAAATTCCACAGGGTTTTATTTTGTGATTTTTTTTTTCACTTGCGCTGCATGCTACGCTTGGAGTTCGCTTTCATTTCTTCTTGTCGCTTGCCTATCCAGAGATGTCGTGGATCAAACGACGCCATTGTCACATTATTCCCTCACTGTGCACACTTCCGCTTCGATAAATCGGAACCCTTTCTCTAATTAGTCAAGGTCACGATGGGTTTTGCTGGTCAGCTTCATGTATACAGTATAGTAAGCTTCATGTATTAGGCAGTGGCTTTAGCATTGGTCAGCTCGCTCGTCTTATAAGACTATGTTGCTTTCCAGGTTTTCTATGCCTTAGGTCCAGCCACGTCACCCTTCCCCTGCCCAAAGATCACCTAAGTGAACTACAAGTCCACTCATGCCAGTAGCTATTGACTTGGCTAGTATACGTACATATTTGTGGCTATTCCCTGATAGTCGAGCAATGTTCTTTTCCTTTAAAAAAAAAAAATTGAATAAAAAACACTGGTTGAAGTAATGTAAAGTTATATATCGTTTTGAATAAAAGCAAATTGTTGCAGAATGTTGGAACTTTACAAGGACCTATAATAATGAAACAATTCCTTAAATTCATTTGTTGTCGTCAAGTGTATAAGTGATCTATCAATGGGTATAATGGACTACCAATTCAAACTAATTCATTTGTTGTCGTCAAGTGTATAAGTGATCTATCAATGGGTATAATGGACTACCGATTCAAACTTAACCCTATTTGGAAGTCAAGCTACTGTAACCCCAAGTAAGATTTTAGCAAGTCTGCAGTGTTGGTTGACAAAAAACTTGGATGCCCCTCGTCTCATTTGAATCTTTGTACCTTTTTTTGAATGTTTTCCAATAATAAATATATTTTATTCTTGAAGTATACACATTGTCCTCATGATTTTTTGGACATCTATTGATATTATGCATTGTTTGGACATGGCTTTATTGAATATCAATGAAAAAAAAAAATTCAATGTATGTGTATATCTTTATTTATTGTATTCATCGATCTTTTCCCGACACGATTAAAACTCTTCACTATTTTGCCTCGCCGATTTATTGCCAATTCCGAGTCTGGTTACATTGGGTTCTAGTCAAAAGAGCTTCTTCTGAACCTCATTTCTTGGAATACTCGTACCAATCTCATAGAACTTACTTTAGACCATATAACAACTTCCTTAGTCGACACACCAAATTTTCTTGTTCCTTGTTCAACAAATCCTTCCGGTTGTTCCATATACACCTCTTCGTCTATGGAATCATTCAAAATGCACACTTCACATCCATCTAGAGGATAATCTAGCCATACTAAGCTTCCAATACCAACATTGATTGGATTGTAACCATCTTTGCTACAGGGGTAAATCTCTTTGTAATTTGTTCCTTCTTCAATACACTTTCATTTGCTGACAGCCTTGCTTGTGGTTGTCCAATATGCCATTCAATTTATACTTAGTCTTGAATACCCATTTACATCCTAATAGAATTCTTTCCTTCAGCACATTCCCATGTTCCATTCCTTGTATCAATTTTGTCTCTGTTGCCATGCTGCCTGCCACTCAGGGTTCTGATATGGTTCATCACATGTCTGGTTCATCTATAGTCAACATTTGTAGTCATCAAGGAAAAATTTGTAGTTGACTCAGATTCTGCATGCTTCTCCTGGTTTCTGAATTCTTGACTCTCTGTTTCTGCCTTCGGGTCCTCAAATCTTCATTCAATTTGGATTCTGAAATTTTCGGATCTTCTAGAGTTCTCTAATACCACTGCATCTTCTTCTTAGTGGATTTACTTGCATTGCCTTATCCACTTCCATAACTAAATTGTTATTTTGCTTCATCAAACTTTCAAAGTCATCAATCACTTCAAGTTTGTCTACATATTGAGAATATCGCATAGCTTGCTTACTTTCATCATCAAAAACTTGTTCAGGTTCAGAGACCATTCTTGCATCAAATTTGGCAACACAGCTTTTAATCAGCTTTTGATCCTCAATATGCCACAATCTGTAGGATTTAGCCTTGTCACCTTATCCACAAAGGTAACAATTCTACAAC
This sequence comes from Pinus albicaulis, assembly GCA_034641835.2. Classification (NCBI taxonomy): domain Eukaryota; kingdom Viridiplantae; phylum Streptophyta; class Pinopsida; order Pinales; family Pinaceae; genus Pinus; species Pinus albicaulis. The sequence continues at coordinate 985,084,705 of CM076576.1, forward strand.
CCGTTTTCTAAGTTGAAATGTCTTTCTTCAAACAAATAAGCATACATTTTACTCCTGATATCCCTTAGATACTTTACAGTAGACTTCGGGTGTGATGTTCCACAACCTTCATCAGACTTCTATCAATTAGGTAAATTGTATAGTAGTAAATGTCTTCCCAAAACTCCTTTCAAATGGATTTTATCTCAACATACTACAGGCCATATCAATAATCTCTCAATACTTTCACTCTACTACACCATTCTGCTCCAGTGCATATACAGTCTCAAACCCCAACTTACACTCCTCACCACTACTCAACGTGTTGGAAAACCTGTGTAACTTTTTATCATTCAACGTTTTGGACCATTAAAGTACAGTCCATCCTCAAGGAAAAATTAGTGAATATGAAGCACACTGAGAGAATGGGGTTCAACGCCTTTCTTTAGTAGTTATTCATAGATATTTATTTCATCTCAGTGTGCTTCATGTGTACCCATTTTACCTGAGGATGGAATATACTTTAATAGTCTTTGCACTTCTCGAAGTAACATACCTCTGAACTTATCAAATGAGAGAGCACTCATTGTCCTAGAGTTACAATTAGACCAATCATAAATGATCGAAATCACTGTGTCAACCCATGAATCTTCCGAGTTACAAGGTCCTTCTCTTCTACCTTATCTCCAACATGTGGCAATCTATCTCCCACATCCTGAATCTCAGTTGTCTACAGTTGTTTAGTCAAATACCACAATCACCTCTGGACATTTACAAACCGTACAGTTCATTCCATAAATACAACACTTGAGCTTCATTTGGGGTTTCACACAAGTTCATCAGAGGAACCCAAATCTTGCATGCACCATTTGAACTTGGAATCTAAGGGATTATATGGTCCACAACTGATGGTCCCAAAATCACCATCGCATCCTCAATCCTTAACTCATACTTCTCTAGTTTTGTTTTTCCTATTAGAGGTTGATCTTGACTGATAACCAGCTTCAACAGCTTCTATCTCATCAACATATTTAGCCTCTTATATTTCCAATTTTCCAGATACCATAATTTTTACCACCAAGCTTTGCCTTGACTCTCAGTAATTGGTATGCCAATCGAGGACACCATTTCTCTCGATTCCATTTGTTGTGTACTTTCTCTTCAATTAGCCTTTCAGAACTACATGTCAGCTACACTAACATTCTTATACTTCTGATATTTCAGGCTCAGACTAGAAAATTTGTTTCCATTGGCTCTGCCCTGCTCACCCAAGATCTTCACCACAAGTTTTGATACCATGTGAGAGAATGAACAGCTCCACTGTGATACCATGTCCAAAATATTATATGTTCTGCAGATTAGGTTTCCGTGAGCTCTTATATCAGATCTGAAATCTCAAAATTGGATCATATATATATAGCAAAAATTACAACTAATATAACAATACTCAGACTACCCCTGAAAAGATCTTACAGAACAAAGACCAACTTCTAGTTTACAATTCACTGACCACTATTACATGTACGACGAACTAGCCCATTGTAGAGTTGTCATTCTTCATGTAGTTTATAAGGTTTGTTGCCATGCACGGATCATATTTATACTAATAAATCTGGGGTTTGATTGGTTAAATCTCCAATGCATATCCACATTTCTAGATCCCGATTCATTATAAGAGGTGGCTATGGCAGCTATGCATATTGCACCATAATTCTCCTCTGGACTTCATGGTGTACACCATTAACTCTGTGATCAAGTTTTCATTCAAACTTGTGTTCTTTCAAACTCCACACTTTTGTTGTTCCTATCTAATCCACCACTTCCTTACTTCCAATTGTCACTACATCAGAGATTTCCTTTCGGATGCTAGCTTCAAGTTCGTCTATTGGAATTTTGATACAATCCTTCTGATCTTTGGCAACGTTATGCTTAGCCAAAGCTACACCTATGAGCTTATTTCAGACCAACTACACCTACCATGTGGATCTCGTGAAACATGCCAAGTGCAATTTTCTGCCTGACCCTGAGACCCATGCCCTCTTATTTGTTCCTTTTCCCAGAGCTTTTTCTTTCATTCTGCTCTTCCCACTCTAGAAAATTCATGGAGATTTTATGTGAAACATTTCTCATCACACCCAACCTTCTAACAAACTTTTGAAATACTACTTTTGACATTCACGGTAGATTGCATTTGAAACCCTTTTTATCACTCCCCACCTAGCAAATTTTTTAAATGATGCTTCTAATTTGGCCCTCTAGAGCTTGCTTTCTTTGCGCAGCTAATGTCATAAGTTTAGTGAACTTCGACAAACTAGAATGTATTTCTTATGGAAGAGGTCTCTTGACTCTTGATGGAACATGCTGACATCTTAATATTTGGCAAATTTCACCTTTCTGAAAGCTACAATCCTAAAACTATAATTTGATTTTAGGATCAAACCGAACTATTTTCTGCTGAGGCCATGCTAAATGGTTCAAACTTCAGTTTCATTTCAGTTTCGCACAAATAGCACACTCAGACTCTAAACTTATCCACACACCTTTATGAAGTATAATTCATTTACTGTTCAGAAGTTCCAATTCCATATTAAATAGTAAAATTATTGACTCAACTAAATGGTATAAGATATATCTTTCGCTTACCCTGTTCTGGTAATATAGCACGGGGATCCATTGATATCAATCATTCGAAAACTACTGAAGTATAATTTGCTCAAATCTTCTTTAGTCAGTTTCTGAAGCGTTGGGGAAGCAAGAGGGCCCTGCATTGAAAGAAAATTCCATCGTCAGTTCTCTCTCCTACCAAAGGGAAACAAAAAAGTTCAATAAAGGACAAAACATCAAAAATAAACAAGCATCACAATATCATTTGGAGGGCCGACACGTTTCGAACTACCCAGTGTAGTTCATCATCAGGACATCTACACTGGGTAGTTCGAAACGTGTCAGCCCTCCAAATGATATTGTGATTTTTCCGGAAGAGTTGATTAAACAATTATGGATCACAGAAGTTTACAATCTGAAATAATCAAGCATGTCAAACAATCAAGAAGAGAAAGATGCAAACCAAAAACATATCTTAGAAACCTGTGAAACTTTCTAATATAATCCTTTTAATCATATACAACCAACTACTTTGCAGTTAGCCAAGTACACAGCTACTAATACAGAAGATGACATACACACAGTTAAGTTGATTAGAAGATGCAACAAGCCAAATAAAATGCCTTATAAAGATATTGTTTGTATCGAAATTGGAATCATAAATAATCAACTGCATTGCATTTTACCCATGCATCTATTACAGAGATGAGACTCCATCATGCACAAGCACAGAGACAGACAGAACAGTAATCAATATGAAGATGTTATTGTATGAGCATAACACCAGCAATGGAAGAACAAGTGAATAAACAATGACAAGTATTCGAGTATAAGAGAATTGCCAGAATTGTACACATGCTGTACAGTAATATTATTATAGATACAGTCAAAACTCTGGGGAGGAACTGTACATGCGCTGTACAACTACAGTCATTTGTATTATTATATAAGGTACAAACTAGTCACCCAACAGAGACAAGGCTAAAAAACAAAGTGTGCTACAGTACAAAAGAGAAATGTACAGATATACTCATTGTTGAAAAAAACAGCGGCAAAAAAATAGCAAGCGTCCAGAATACTTCTCTGCAACTTCAGCAAAAAAATAGGCAAACCATGCAAGGAATAAAAAATACAAGATAAATTCATTTTTTCAAATTTTTTAAACATATATACCAAGAACAATATCAAATAAACAAATTGGCACATAAATATGGAAAACACGCCAATACATATGTAGTGGATGCCAAATCAAAAATGATACATCACAGACGATACTGAATATTGAACCCTGATAGCTGTCCAATTAAGGACTCAATAGTGGACAGCCAATACAAAATGACATCAAATACATAAATTTATCTCATCATCATGAGTCAAAATCATGGTGTACCATTTGGCATTTGCATAGCATGGTTGAGAAGAGAGGAGTCCCATGTAGGTGGATAGTCAACAGTCCAGTACTTGGAAAAGTTTGTCCTTTTAGCTATTATCATAAGCCCTTTATGGTTCTCAAGGCTTACACTGGAAGTATCTGAGCCATCCCATGAATACAAACACAAAGCAGTTGCAATCTAAAACCTAGATCCACCAGGGTGAATGTATACGTATATGGTATTGCTTTGGTGTCTTCCTGTTGAACAGTAGTGTAGCAAAAGGTGAAGGCAGTGGTCAGTTAAAGTGTGCAAGACAATTATGTCTCTAAGGTTTCCTTTGACATAGATGGTGTTCTAGAATATATCCATGTTCACTAATTCAATAACTCCAATCCAACCCTCCAATCAAAATTTAAATCTTCATTGCACCAAATGCTGCACAAACATGCAGGAGAAATATCACTTTATGCTAGTCATGATGCATCAACATAAAACTGTTATTTTTATAAGCCCTTGTTGTTAGACTGTCTCGACTATATGATTTCTGACCCACATTTCCTTCTGAGTGGATGTTGAGAAACTACATAAATAGTTTGTTCAGGACTTTATAAGATTCTAGTGATAAACAAGATAGTTCATGGATGTTATTTTACTTGTTTATTCAACTGACTTCACCTTATAGACAGTCATAGCATCATACTGCCACAACAGCTGTTTGGAAATAAGGGAAATTAAAATAATATACAAGTTTGAGAATAAATTGTTGGCATTTGAAGGACTTCATGACTTGAAATAAACATATTGACCAACATCAGGAAGAATAGTCGTCAAAGAAAATTAAATAATATGATATATCCATCCACAAAGTAAAGATCTAAAAAAGTTGTAAACCTCCCAACAGTGTGGCCTTTTCTTCACAACTCTAACATGCAGAGTGGCTGCAGTAAGGTAATTGCTTCTTTGTTCGTGCATATTTAGATTTTGTACAATATATGTAATATTTTCTCAAAATCATGCATAAACAACTACTAGTTGTAGAAAAATCAACATATCCACATCAAAGGAGAGAATTAAGAGATTGGCCAACATTGTGTAGCTCTTTTGCAGTGGCTTACAAATTTATTTTGATTATAAGCTCCTCAATAATCACATACAGCATTACAAGTCTTGAGTGCAAAGTAGGATGGCCAGTACCTCCGTAAACTCTTCCCATTAACCCAAACATGACCCTTTCCCATAGTCCTCAAATCAGTGCTAGGATTGTCACCTTCTGGGGCATTAGAAATTGTCTAATGCTTGACAAAGAAACAAATTCATGAATTAGAAAGGATACTGGATGATAAAATCAATATAAACAAGCAGGGTAAGACTTGGAAAGCAATCAAGTACATTGTTAAAATTATTTCAGCAATGACCTTGATCCCTGCTCCAGAAAAAATTTGATGGCAATGAGAACCATGGTTTGAGCCTCCAACAACTGGCTGTTGATGATGGCAAATGCCTTCCCTCTCATTCCCCAATAGCTGTTAAGAAAAATGAGTTGCTTTAACAGGGTCGAAATTGGCTTGCTGAATTTTTCCCCTTTTGCTAATTTTAAGATTTTTTTGAAAGATTGTGATGCCAATTTTTTCAAAAAATTGCTATCTTCTCAGGCCATTTTTTGTTTGAGGTTTGACATTGCGATGTCACTGATTTTTAGGTGATTTTCTCATGTATGGATATAATACATGTTTGCTCATATTACTAGACTAAGTCTCATCAATTCCTACCTGCTTAGATGAAATCATCCCCAATTTCCACTGAAGATGGGGACATTGCTGCTTATGTGGATTGCAGCAGCCACTTACTCTCAAAGTGCCTTTTCAGCCCACCAAATAGGAGGTGATGTGACATTACCTAGTGGATCCCGTGTAAACATCAAGAAGAGTATCTTCAAGAAAGGGAGGCAGAAAATCTGGAATTGTGGCCTCCAGATGTGTGACTGGACCAATTCCTCCAAATGAGGTGGTTCATAACTTCATATAGCTTCCACTGGTTGACCTTCACCACATCATGGATGCCAAACTGTGATAGAAGGTGCAAGGACCCATTTGTTGCATGATGGTGCAAGCACTATTTATTTTGAAGCAATACTTGTCCAAATGCAACTAACGTGATCACCAACTTGAAGATGCACAGCAACTTGATGTCATAAAGCTTCCACTGGTTGACATTCACCACATCATGGATGCAAAACTGTGATAGAAGGTGCAAGGACCCATTTGTTGCATGATGGTGCAAGGACTTTATTTTTGAAGCAATGCTTGTCCAAATGCAACTAAACTCGATCACCAACTTGAAGATGCACAGCAACTTGATGTCTGATGTCATATAGCTTCCACTGGTTGACATTCACCACATCATGGATGCCAAACTGTGATAGAGGTGCAAGGACCCATTTGTTGCATGATGGTGCAAGGAATTTATTTTTGAAGCAACGCTTGTCCAAATGCAACTAAACTCGATCACCAACTTGAAGATGCACAGCAACTTGATGTCAATCCTGTAGTGCTTTGTACTTGGCATATATCTACTAAAGGATGTCATGAACACAACTATGGATCTTGGCCAAGTTCTGCATGAAATAAAATAAAAATAAAAATAAATAAAAAATAAAAATAAAAACTGACTTTGCCGCTTCTGCTGGTGGGATGTGGATAGAGTTGGGAGAGCAACTAAAGCTAAGAGGTTGAAAGCCAAGACAACGCTCAAAAGGAGAGTGTCTTGGATAGGGGTAGCTTTGGGGTTACTATGTTGCAAAATATGCAAGTATTAATCCCATTGTTTGTTATATCAATGGTAGATGCAGAGAGCATAAACCAGGGTTATGTTACACTACCTTAGTTTGGCCATCAATTTGTGCAGAGAACTAATGCCGACAACCTAAAGGCTTCCATAAGAATTTCCAAAATCACTACGAAATCTGGAGATATAATCAGAAATGATGGTCAATGGTAATCCAAAATGGCTCCAAACATGCTAGAAGATTCCCAAGCCATGGAGGGAACTGGAAAAGGCTAGTACGACCCAAGCTTCATGTTGGCAGGTTTGTTTTGGCTACAATTCGAACAACTCCGGATGTAATCTTCCACTTCTTTACACATGGAAGGCCAAGAGAAGTAACTTTGCAGGTGCAACATAAGTTATGCACACCAAATGTCCTTCCATAGGATGAAGACTGGACCTCCTTGATATGAAGATGGCAAGTTGATCCAGTTGGAAACACAATTGATTGAGCTTGTAAAGAAAGCCATCATGATCTGTGTAGTCAAAGAAAGGGCTTTGAATAACCACGTTGAGTTGTTGGATGGAATCCATGAGCAGACCAAAATAAGGGTCTATATACTACTGGGATATCCAATCATCATAGGCAGCAAATTTGATATCTAAAATGGAAAGGACCTTGGCTAAGAGTCTGCTGAGGAGATTAGGAACTTTACTGGAACTACCCTTGTTATGTTTAATGACTAGATGAGTCGTTGAATGTAGTGTTTATTCCTAACTTTTAGATTGGGAATCAAAAGCTAAAGAGATTAATGATCTATGTGTAAGATAGTCCCCTAACCAAGGATGCAGAGTAATCATGGTTGAAGTGCTTGAAAAAGTCTATAAAACCTCATTCTGTAAGTGTTGTAGTTGATCTTGGCCTGGGACAAGGTCTATCAATCGTATGCCACTAGACATCCTCCCTACTTAAGAACAATAGATATGGCATATTGGGAAGTGCATATCTCAATCTCAAAAAATTGTTGCAAGTTTGGGACAGCAAACACCAAGGCCACATAGAGAGCATCCCTTAATTTTTGAAATGCCCATTCTGTGTCAGAAGTCTAATGAAGAGTCTTCTAATTATTGGCCTAATTCAGTGGGCAAGAAAAGTGGGAACAATGGAAAATGAATTTTCGGTAGAAATCCCTGCCTCCCAATAAACTCTGCAGATATGTAATGTTGGTAGGTATCAACCAATTCCTCAAATATATGTTAACTCTTGCATCAACCTAGGTATTGGATAGAAGTTTAGCAAAAGAATGACTTTTTCAGTTTGATATGCAATTGTGTTGGTGGAGGATTGGGACATGTTGAAAATGATCAAACCAAGTTCAGTTAAAAACTAGCATGTCGGGGTGGCAGGAGGGGGAGGGATATTACTAAATCCCGAAGGAATAATTGTGGACAAATTTTCATGGTGACTTGGTCGAAAATCCAACAAACAGGCAGAAATGTATGGGCTCCACTTAAGGTTAACAATAGCTCACAATCGGGGTGTCCAAGACATTACCATCCTGAGACTCTTTCCTTATTATTCGACACTTGAGAAGCGGCACTCCTTCAAAAGGTAACATGTTAAATCTGTGGTTCCATCGAAGCAAAGGTATTCTTCTATCTTTCTCTTGCACATCCTCGTTCTGCATTCTCAGAAATATCAATTCAGAAGTTGATCTCCTAGCCAATAAGGCATGTCTTTTGGGCGAAGGACAAACTAAAATAAATGGTATCAGTGGTTATGTCACCATTCCCTAATAATTCCTATGGCTGACTCCCATATTCTCCCTACACCTTTTTGTTTCCACTCCCTAATGTTGCTTATGGTTGACTCCATTCTCTCCCCCCCCCCAACCCCCCCCCCCCGAGACCTACCCCTCCCTCCCATGATTCGTCGAGCCCCTTCACTATCCCAACTCCCCCCACCTACCCTCTTGCTTCATATGAATGCAAAGTATTAATCCTGCTTATCCAAGACTAATTACAATGGATGCTTCACGCCTGCCCAACGTGGCATCGTTTAAACACTGGCCTCATCCAAGCGTGTCACAATTAATGGCTCTTGCGTGAATCAGACTTGCCCTTAATCAAGATCTTATGGTGTACCAAGGTTACGTCTCTACAAGCGTGCCTCATTTAATCATATTGGTGAAGGTTAGACCTGCTCTTAATCCTAAGCAATAACTTGCAAGTCAAATTTGATCTGTCAAACCCCCTCTCCAACAGAACGTGCAGATATCTCCAAAGAAATGGAGATATACAAAATGGCAGGTGGCACATTGAACTTTGACATGGTTGTCTAGGATAGGAATACTAAAATGCTAGGTAAGATTTAGTTTGTTTCAAAATTCATTGTCTCTTCAAGTTCATAACTTCATACTTTGCTTCAACTTTCAGTTTTCAAATTTTCATTATTTTAAAATTTTTCTTATGTTTATCTTATTTGTTGTAGATGCATGGTGGAGGAGCTACGGTGGCAGAATACCAAATCTCCAAAGGATTGCCATTAGAATACTTAGCCAAACATGTAGCTCTTCAGGATACGAGCACAACTAGAGTGTATTTGAAAAAATACACACAAAAAAGCGCAACGGGTTAAAAACTTAAAATATTCCAATTGATTTTTTGAATTCATTAAATAATTTTTTTTATAATTATTAATTTATTATTTATAATATATATTATATAATTTATTAATTTATGACCCTTGTACAGGTTGGAGTCCCAGCGCTTCAATGACATGGTCTACGTCTACTACAATCTTAGATTGTGGGTGAGACAACTTGAGAGGACACCTGATATGGAGGCCATCTCTTTAGATGTGATTAACACCATTGCTGCATGGAGGGTTGAGGCCGAGAGGCCTATCATGGAGTCAGCCCCTGATTGGATAGAGCAAGAGGTAGTGGAGGAGGAGGAGGAGGAGGAACAGCAGCAGCAGCAGGTGACACCACCTACCTTTCATCGGTAGAGGACGTGGTCTACCTCCTTTAGCTCCTGGTGCTTCAGCTTCTAGTGCTTCATGTTCTAGAGCACAATAGAGTCCATTGCCAACCCCACCAGCTTCTTCATCTAGAGGGAAATTTGTTACATTTTCTCGCAAGAGGGGCAGAGGAAATCAGTAGTATTAGTTATTTGGTGCATTCCTTTGTATATGACATTATGACTCATGATATGAGATACATTATTATATTTTTTGTTAATATTTTGAGGTTGAGTTGGGACTCAGTGTTGAAAAGTGTAACTAGGTCGGCCTTGATGTTGACTATGTAATTATGTATTTATGTAAAGAAGAAGGCAAAGATAATAAAACGTATTTTTGATGTACTTGCTTCATGGGTTTCATGAGCAAGATTTTATTATGTAGATAGACTTCTTCTTGATGTCTATTATGTTTTTTTCGTCTAGGATTAAATAGAATTAAGTGTCTCAAACATGAAGGATCTAGCCTAGGAATATGTGCTCCAAGACCTTGTGGAAGAAGCTCACAACAGCTCTCAAATAATGGTGAAAGTCAAGCTTTAAAAGCAGTGAAGAAATACCTCATAAACGCTGGAATAAACTCTGTGAAATTCGGCCTAAATATTAGTTGAATGGTCGACCTAAAAGACAGTCTTGACACTATATAAGTAGCATATGTTCTGCGGCCATTTGGACAAGAAAAACTGCAGATCTGTCCAAGTCAACATAAGTGCGGATACCTCTAAAAATGAATGCAAATAAGTCTGAAACAAGTTTGTGGATATTTTGGGCATGCGGATATATATATATGTGTGTGTGTGTGTGTGTGTGTGTGTGTGTGTGTGTGCACCTACAGCACACACTTACCAGAAATCATTGCGGAAATATATCTAGATCATGATGTGAACATATAGGAAGTATAAGTGCGGATAAGAAACAAGGTGTTGATCAGTCTCGTGAATTATTTCGGAACCCTGGAATAAGTGCAAGGCAATAAGTGCGGTCAAGTGTTATGAACTAGGGCAACATTTGAATTCGGTCAAGTGCAAGAAGGAAGGTAAGTGCAGGCAGAACTGTGAACTAGGGCAACATTTGAATCCGGTCAAATACAGGAAGGAAGATAAGTCCAGGCAGAACAGTGAACTAGGGCATCATCTGAATTCAGTCAAGTGCAGGAAGAAAGATTGCAGATAGTCAAGAGCAGTCAGCAAATAATTAAGGACAGGTTGAATATAGTCAAGGATAACAAGGACTGTGATAACAAGACAGAGTTAGCAGAAATTGAGACAGTGACCATAAGGAGGAGAGGCAGAAATTGTGAAGATCAAGGTCTTTGAAGCACATCTAGATTAAGGGTCGAAGTCTGGGTCATGGTACTTGTCATTTGAAGATCTATAAGAAGAATTATTTGTGGGTTTTCCTCTCCAAAAGGGAGAGGTTTTAGCCTAGCTCTAAGAGCCTAACTTTTGTGTCCTGCGTCTTTTAATAATTGACTTGATGAAAGATTAACTAAACTAAAAGAAGAGAAGACATAAGTACCACAAGTAAGTTGACAAGTAATTATCAAGAAAAGAATTTGTATTAACCTACAGCCCTCCAAATTCTCAACACTCAGGTCTTAGTATTCAGGACATGATTCACTGTTATGTGTGATGTAGCACTAGACATGATATTACACATCTTATATATTAGTTTTTTTTTCATACTTATGTGTAAATGCATTTATTTTATGTTGTGGATGCTTTAGATATTAAAAAAATTGAAAAAAATGAATATTTTTGTATGTGACAATTTTTTCTCGATTTTTTCCGATTTTTCCCCTCGCCAATTTAATCTCAATCGCGATGTTCGCAACATTGGTTCGTAGCCCTGTCAGTGACGGGGAGCCACAATTAGGCGTGCCCCCCTTCTCTGGCCTTTGTCTCTATATTTGGTCTTGCACTCACCATTGATGTTATCTAGTCGTCCTACCAAAATTTTCTAAGTACTGAGATTTTTCTTAGCCACCTCCGACCTACCTCTTTGCTTTCCTCAGTTGGCATTTCATTTCTCTCTTGGCTCTCGCTTCAGTGTGCACTTCACATGGATTCAAACTCTTCGGCTTCCTACTAATCAACCTCATGTGTATGTGACCACTGCAAAAAAGAACATGCAGCTATCAATTCTGAACTCTATGACCTACATGTTAAGCTATACCAACAAAGGGCCTTTGATAGCAATACCTTTGACATAATTGTGGCTCTGCAACGGAGAATTCTGCGTTTGGAGGATGGGGTTGATGCACTTCGCGGCATCATTTTGAACCTCAAGTTACAAGGTGCCCAGCCAGATAGCCCAACAACGGAACTGCCTCGAGATTTCGACCTCAACCGCCTAGCACATCCTTTTGATTAATCAATTTTGTAATGTCTGGTTTCAAGTGTCTATGGTTTTTGTTCCAATTTTGCCGTATATACTCTACTCGACAAATAAGAGTATTGATAGGCTATGGGGTTTTGTTGTAAACTAGGTAAGGGTAATTAGATATAGTTTGACATCCCAGATGTCCTTAAGCCACATGGAAAATTAATTCTCCTGGATACTTGCCGCGATCGGGCATGGATGTAATGCAAAGAGTACTCATATTTGTTAAAAAAAAAAAAACCTAGCATGTCATCTAAGTAAACAACTACAAACTACTGAGATGTTGGAAAAATATATAGTCAATGATTCAATGAAGCTAGCAGGGGCGTTGAGATTGAAGGGCATAACCAATCACTCATAGAGACAAAATTTGGTCTTGAAAGTTATCTTCCATACATCCATACAGTCCCTCCAAATCTAGTGAAAATCAAAAGTGAGGTCCAACCTAGTAAAGTACTCAGCCCCCTTGAACTAATCAATAAGGTCATCAACCCAAGGCAAAGGGTAGCAGTGCTTAACAATGACCTTGTTGAGAGCCCTATAATCCGTGCAAAGTCACCAGTCTTGTTTCTCTTTCTTGGGCACCATCAAAGCAAGAGATCTACAATGATATCTTTGGCATTCTCTTGTAATTGGCATTTCCTTGTGCATTCATTATCTTTCTCCTTGGCATATTTGCGCACTCTCTCTAGAACACTTGTGATCAACTCTAACATTGTTGTTTAGAATTATATTGGTTTTTGTTCCAGGTTTCTCTCTCTATCACACTTGTGTTAGGGCATCTCTTCCAAACAACTATGAGATGATCATGTTGGGACACATTCTCCAAGCTCTATGCTACCACTATCACAAGAGCCAAAGAGACGTAACTTGAAAGCCATAGGGAAAGCAACTTTCCATCTTGGGAATTAGATAATTGACCATATCCTCACTCTCAAAGCCATCAATGAGCAAGACAGATGCCACTCTTCAATAGTCTTTATTCTTTTGCTACTTTGAATATTTTGGAAAGCTTTTGACTCAATTCTAAGGGATGCCCTTTTTCAATAAGTTCGAGACATTATCATATATGAGACCCTCGTCACTCTCATCATGCGTCTTTATGACTTTGTCCTCAACCATCTCAATACCACGTGTATTCTCTAATTTTATTTAGAGCGCCATAAGGGTGAAGTAAGGGTGCCCCCACTCCCCAACCTTGTTTTAGATTTATATTGAAAAACAATAGTCCTTTCTACAAGAGCACATTCAATTTGAAAATGGTTGTCTTCTTCATCACGTTTTGATCTCCATCCTCCTCTTCACAAATGATGTGATCCCCTTGGCTACTACCCTATAGGGCTTGCAAAGACAATTAAAAGCCCTGTCCAATTTGATGTCTTCCACAATGGACAGTCAACTTGGATAACACCGAGGTGTGATAATCTACAACATCTGAAAAAATGTCCTCACAAACTTCCATTTCTTTTTTCCAAGTAGGGAGATTGAGATCACCACATCATAGACCTTCTTGGGAGTCTAGTTTTTAATGCCTAGATTTGGATTGATAAAGGCACTCCAACACCAAATCAATAAGGGTTATGGGTCCCTTTCTCTCATTAGATGGCAATATTTCAGAACCATTTCTAGGACACATCATCCAAGATGGATCTCATGGATTCTAGCATTTGTCCCGTGGTTCTTTATGGTTCAAAGGTGTGGCAACCTAGTTTGCTTGAGTTAGACTAGACCAAGAGAAAGAGTATAGAACCTCATGCCCTACTATAAAATTAGAAGCAACAGGACAAATCCCTGTGCTATCATTCGAGCAAAGTTGCAACCCACCCTATCTGACTCAAGACCATTTTTTAATTGGTCTCTTTCTGCATCATATCCAATGTTTCGTTGACTTGGTAATCGATAGAAACCAATATCCATGTGTTGCTTAGTGATCCTATAAGGGTGTGGATCAAACAAACCTATTGGACGGGTTCATGATTAATAGTTTTATGATGTTTTGGGCCTTCTCCAATCAATTGGAATCTCAATGAACCACCACCTTTCAAATATTATTTGGGTGCAACTGGACATCTCTCACCAAATAAGTAGGAGATGATCAAGATTATCAAATATGACATCTGCAAGAAATACATCTAGGTCACTTGGCTCAACCCACCAAAGGGGTTGAAGCCTAAGATGGCCTTCCACACACAGCACTTCTTGGAGTTGAGAGATAGCCTTATTGTTCAACCCCCTTACACACTATAGCATTAGAAGTATGCACTCAGAATCCCTCTATTAGTTTGGAGTGGGTTCACATAGGCTTTAGGTAGAGGCTGAGCATCAAATTCCATAGAGGGATAGGCAACTATGTCCTATGCAAGAGATATGGATGGAGGAGAACTTTATTTCGTGGTCTCCTGAGTCCTACCTACTACAAGATATAAGGACATTTCTACTACGTCTTCAAGGAGTTTCAGAGCTATCTCTTCGTCTTCTTCCAATACATAAACCAATAGCACTTAAACTTGTTCATGAGGGAGACATTGTCTCTTCGATCCTGCATGCTTCAACCACCCTCCTGACCAAACACTACTTGAAAGATCACATCCCTTTTTCAGTGATCCTTGCAGTCAAGGCACTGAGAGCATTTATTGCAGGTTTTAGGGTTTGTTGGTGGTCCATTTAATCCTTCTCTCTTTGTTATGGATCTCAACATGTTATCATAGTAGAGCAACTGTGAACCTCCCTCACCATTTTTACTGTTGATTAGGGTTTCTCAGCTGTTTTTTCACAGGGAACCAAATTTTCCACAAAAATATTTTGCAAAACTTAAAGTATTTGGTCTGTTTCATGATGATCTTGTTGGCTGAAGTTGGGCACCTCATTTAGGGTTGTTTTTTAGCATGTTTTATGCATTTTGTTGCAATATATTATAGCACCCGATATTAGAACTTCATTGTTGTTTTATTTCAGGGATTTTCAATGGACAGATCAGGAACTTTTTTGACTGGTTGCACCACCTATGGACTGCTACACTAGTTTTTTTGGACCATCCATTATTTCAGTGTTTACATAACAGGATAGGACAGGACAGGACAGGACATTACAACATCTCTTCCATACTGAGCTGAAGAGTGCCTCTCAGCACAACTACTGACACTCTCTGTACCTTTAGTTAACCAGCATATTTCAGTAGATTTTTTCTATAATTCAAACGCTGCCTTTACCAGCTTTGTAACCATGTTGGTGTGCGAGAGATGACTATTGAGGGAGATTATATCTTTACTACAAGGACCACTTTTAGTATTAAGTGGGGGAGTTGTGATGTAATGCCTTCTCTCCAAGGTCTCCTATTCAAATGAAGGAGGGATGTTGTAAATAGGGTCAACCCTATTTGAGCTCGGTATCTATAAAACCACTCACTTATGTATCTTGGTCAAGGCCAACTTATATTCAAGTTGGGTAACCATTTACTCACTGTCAGATGTATTCGAGTAGTTGTATTCAAGCTAGGTATCTATAAACTATTAAACCCATTCTCAGTTGTATTTGAGTTGGGCCCATAAATCCACTCTCGATATTCAGGCTCTCTCTATTGTATGCTAGTTGGGTATTCATAAGCCCACTCACTTTTGTATATCAGCCAAGGTTAACTCTATTTAGCTGGGTACCCATAAACCCACTAACAAATTTGTATCATCATTCTTCTATGTACCCCCCTATTCAGCTTAAGGGGGGGGTGTTGAGAATGGTGTAATCTTCACATGTAGCTATGGTGGACCCATATTATATCATTAATATATCTAGCTAAGACCAACTTATGTTCATTTACTGTAATACTAGCTTATGGTTAAAGGCCGACCTAGCAACTTATATGCAGGCACATTAACCCTCTTAAAGGGGACACCCTAACTCTTAAGTTGTGTATACATACACATTCAAGAGTCATTTGGAAAGTCATCTTGTGATCTTCTTGATCTCTCACAAAAGTGTTTGATGCCTAATAGTTGATGTTCATTTATTATGATACTAGCTTATGGTTAAAGGTTGACCTAGTCAACTTATATGTGGGCCCGTAAACCCTCTAAGAGGGGCCACCCTAACTATTAAGTTGTGTATACATACACATTCAAGAGTCATTTGTAAAGTCATCTTGCGATCTTCTTGATCTCTCTTATTGAGTGTTTTGTGCCTAAGAGCACCTATATCTCTAGCATTCTCTTGAGGTTGGCATTTCTTAGTGCATTGTTTATATTTCTCCTTAGCATATTTGTGCACTCTCTCTAGCGCACTTGTGATCATCTCAAGCATTTTTGTTTTGAGATTATCTTGACTACTATTGTAGGTTTCTCTCTCTAGCGTATGCTAGGGCATATTTTCTCTGTAAGGAGTGCACTACTATAGTGTTATATTTCTCCATTTATTGCAATTTTTAGGGTTTGTAGGTGGTTCCATTTGATCATTCTCTCTCACTTATGAAATACAACAATGATGCCAAATTCTTTTGATTTCCCTTGTCCATAATGGCATTAGTATAATATGCACCCATCAATAATAAATGCAAAATTCTAGAGGTGGGATTGATGACCACTATATCTATACCTCCATATATTTGTTGTTTGACAATAAAAGCCTAAGCCTTCTTATCACCTGTGACACCCAATACTCATCATTTGAGTGTCCGTACTTCTTCTTGTACAAGAACCACTTCCACTTCTTTTATGTTCTTGTAGTAGGAGGTGAACTATAAGGGCTAGCATTCTATTCACAATTGTTGGGTTACCCCTTGGAAACGGCAAAAGGCTAAGAAGGATTGAAAACATACTTCTTCTAGGCGAGAGGGTTAGGTTTATGTAGCTTAGCTTTGATATGTAAAGCTAGTTGAAACCCACGCTCCTCAATTAACAAGAAAAAGTTCTAGTTCCTTCCAAAGCTAAAGTAATATATCAAAATCCATCGAACTACGTTGGTTTACACTAGACAGGGGGCAAATAGGTTGTCGAACCAAATTTTTGGGTTATATTCATCATGAACCAACCAATTCAGTCTGTTCGACCAGTTTGGCCAATTTAGTCGGTCCTGATTTGGAATGGCCCTCAAAAAACCGAGTCTTGCCCATTTGTCTTCATGCCCAAAGTCATGAAAAAGTCAACTAAAAGAAAAAGAAAAAAAAACTTTGAATTGTTGAGATTTTGGGGTAGCATCAGGTGTGCTCTAGCTCCGAAACTTTGTGGAGGGGCTGGAACATACGAGATCTCCAAAAACCAGAAAGCGTTTGGAGAAATTCCATCTAGTGTAAAAGTTATGCAAATAATTAAATTTTTTAATGAGGACCCTAAGTCTAACTTAGGGAAATTAAAAAATTAAAGTGAATTAATTTACAATGTGATGAAATGTTCTAAATGACGTGGATCAAGCATTCTTTTAATCTAAGTCGCCGATTAGAGATTAGATCATGGCCATTGGTTTGCCAATAAGAAAATTATAAAGGAAAGGCTTGGGGTCAGTTGGAGAACACACACACAGTGGATGCACTGAAGCTAAGTCGAATTTCTAGGGCGGGGTTTGCAGAGAATTTCGAAGTGAGTTTGCATTGCAGTGAGGGGCAGAGATCGGCAAGGGATGATCTGATCTGAGGACAAGAATACAACAGCAGAGAGGCAGGATCGTACCAGGGCAGCGTAGAGGCCAGCAGAAGGGACGCAACCCAGCCAAGTTGACGCAGAGGCCACGCAGAGGGTGACGCAGACCCTTCTAGGTGATGCAGAGGCAGCGCAGAGGCCTTCAGAGTGACACAAGGGCAGCAGAGGCTATGTTGGGCTAGAGGGGCTAACACAGTTGCAGGAAGAGTTGCGCTGAGGGTTCCAATGGGCCAGAAAGGGCTCGTTATCTGTAATTCACAACTGAGGGTGTGATTCAGCCATATTTTCTGTCTCCGAGTGACAAGGTACAGTTGTCGTGTATTTTCTCTATAGGGAAAACCGTTTCTGGTGCCCAAAATGTTGTATTCAGATTCTGCATAATAATAAAACCCTCTAGAGCTACTACACCGGTTTTCCCACATTGGATTTTTCCAAGAACATTTGTCCGAAAAATCTGTGTCATTTTGTCATATGTGCTTGATGTTTAGTAAATGATTTGTAGTTGTGTATGCTGCTATTTGTGTTTACTTCGAAATTTTTCTGAATATTCAGTTAAATAACTTGTGTAATAAATCAAGTAGAAGTAAATTAATAGTTAGAAGTAGGGTTTCTGTATTGAGGATTCATAAATTTTAACATGGTATCAGAGCATTGCAGATCAAGTTGAACCATCAGCAAAGCGGTGAAGATAATTGCTACAGGAAGGGCAGCTGAAGCAACACTGATCCGAAAGAGGGCAGCGCAGCACCAGAGACAGCAAACCCTGCAGAGGTGACGCAGAGGATGACGCAGCACCAGGTGAGGGATGCTGAGCCAGTATGCTCACGCAGAGGCTGACGCAGCACCAGGAGGGTGACACAGTCCGAGTTGGTGAGTTGCTGTGTAGTTTGCTGAGGCCGGAAGGGCAATTTCTGATCTTCAAAAGTTGCTGGTATGGCATAGGTTTTGTTGGTGCATTACAGTGCCTAGCAAAGGTGACAAAAAGCGAGAGGAGAAACAGTTCCTCAGCAGACTTTTTCTAAGAAGTCTGAGATTCGATCAGGAGGGCGCAGTATCTCTAGAGGGTTTCTATCGCCAAGAAACCCAAATTTGGTCTTTTGTTGAGTGCAACAGCATGTAGAAGGGAGAAGAGTACCTATTTCGACTATTTGAGCAAAGATGCCCCTGTACGGACTGAGAGATCAGGATAGGTTGGACAGTGTGTCCAACTTCGCAATCTGGAAGGCCAAAATCCTTACAGTCTTGGAGGAGTACGGTATCGGAGACCACGCAAAAAATGTCCTAGTTGTGCCGACCGATGTGGACGCTCTGAAGGAGTTCAACGAAAATCAAGCATGGGCAAAGCGCTTGATCATGGATCGGGTGAAGGATCGCGTGGTCCCACACATTGTCGAGAAGAGGACGACACATGAGATGTGGACAGCTTTGACCATGTTGTATCAAGGCAGCTCCATCCAACAGAAGATGCTTCTAGAGAACCAGATGCACAAGGAAGAGGAGATCAATCCCTTCCTCTTCAGATTGCAAATGATCCGAGATCAGTTGATTGCCATGGGGGCAACTCCGGATGAAGGCATTTTGGTGAGGACTGCCCTGGATGCAGTCACTGATGAGTGGGAGACCTTTGTCCAAAGCATCTTGGGCAGAGCACAAATCCCAAATTGGGGTGACATGTGGATGATCCTTTGACAGGAGGAGATCCGGAGGTTGACCAAGAAGGAATTCAACAGCGGAAGTGTCAAGGTGAAGAAGGAGGAGGAGGAAGATGCAGCCCTAGCATCTAAGGGACAGCGACAGCAAGGGAAGAAGAAGAAGGACCTATCCAAGGTATGGTGCTTCAAATGTGGTGAACTTAGACACTTCGCCAGCACTTGTCCTAAGAGGAAGGACAAGGAAGCTTCAGATTCCAAGGCATCAGCAACTAGAGGGGACAGTGGTAGTGAGGATGATGTAGCCATGAGTGCTCATGTGCCTCGAGAGAAGAGGTGGGGCGATATCGATCTGTAGAGCGGCTACAGATGGCTAGCGAGATCCTTGAGGTGCCCAAACTCTTGGATCACATACGAGCTACAGGAGCCTTAAGACAGTAGCAAGATGATTGGAGCAGTGGATGCATAGGATCATGGAAAGGCACAAGGAAGTGCTTGAACGTTGAAGACTGGAGCAGCATAGAGGAGAGGCAGTAGCAGTGATGCAGAGGCTGATGGGATTTCAGAAACGCAGAGGAAGTACTTACGCAGTGCAGAGCAACAGACAGCAGAGCTTCAGAGAGGCATCGCAGAGCAGCAGCAGAGGGTGCTTCAGTGATGAGATGCAGCCCGACTGACTTGTCTGTCAGTGATTGGGTGATGGTCCTTCAGTTGCTTACTTCTCAACAACTAAGTTGCAATTCAGCAGTTAGCAGTGGCAGTGCTATAGGCAACATGATGCAACAATTGAGAGGGAGTTGCAGTACAGATGTGGCAGTGTCAGTGGCAGTGACATGGGCGGCAATACAGAGAGAAGCGGCGCAGTGGATGGAAGGCAGAAGGTCAAGCATCAGTGCAAAAACCGATGCCAGAGATCAGGGTAATGCTTCAGTATGGAAGTATTGCTAGAGCACACTCCTCGCTAAGATGGAGTGTTGAGATTTTGGGGTAGCATCGAGTGTGCTCTAGCTTCGAAACTTTTGGAGGGGCTGGAACACACGAGATCTCCAAGACCTAGAAAGTGTTTGGAGAAATTCCATCTAGTGTAAAAGTTATTCAAATAATTAAATTTTTTAATGAGGACCCTAAGTCTAACTTAGGGAATTAAAAAAATTAGAATTAATTTACACATGTGATGAAATGTTCTAAGTGACGTGGATCAAGCATTCTTTTAATTTGAGTCGTCAATTAGAGATTAGATCACGGCCGTTGGTTTGCCAACGAGAAAAGTATAAAGGAAAGGCTTGGGGTCAATTGGAGAACACACACACAACAGATGCACTGAAGCTAAGTCAAATTTATGGGGCAGGGTTTCCTAAGGAATTCGAAGTTAGTTTGCAGTGCAGTAAGGGGCAGAGATCGGCAAGGGATGATCTGATCCGAGGCCGAGAATACAGCAGCAGAGAGGCAGCATCGTACTAGGGCAGCGTAGAGGCCAGCAGGAAGGGCGCACCCAGCGAGCTGACGCAAAGGCAGCGCAGAGGCCTTGAGAGTGACGCATGGGCAGCCTATGTTGCACTGAGGTTACGCTGGGCTAGAGGGGCTGACGCAATTGCAAGAAGAGCTGCGCTGAGGGTTCCAGTGGGCCGGAAAGGGCTTGTTATCTGTAATGCCCGATTGAGGGTGTGATTCAGCGATATTTTCTGTCTCTGAGTGATAAGGTACAGCTGCTGTGTATTTTCTTTGTAGGGCAAACCGTTTTTGGTCCCCAGAACGTTGTATTCAGATTTTGCATAATAATAAAACCCTCTAGAGTTGTTGCACCGATTTTCCCGCATTGGGTTTTTACAAGGACATTTGTCCGAAAAATCTGTATGTCATTTTGTCATATGTGTGTGATGTTCAGTAAATGCTCTGTATTTGTGTAGACTGCTATTTGTGTTTACTTCGAAATTTTTCTGAATATTCAGTTAAATAACTTGTGTAATAAATCAAGCAGGAGAAGTAAATCAATAGTTAGCAGTAGGGTTTCTGTATTGAGGATTCAGAAATTTTCACATGAATATCATATAAATGAGCAAACTTTGCATATCTAATGTCTAATGGTTTGGGTTTACATTGGCATACATGAATATATATATATATATATATACATTTTTTTTTAAATTGTATATTTTTATATATTTTTCATAGATTGGTTCATCAACCCAATGTTTGGGTCAATTCTGGTTTCGATAACTTTGACAATAACTCGGAGTATCAACTTAACATGGAAGAATGTCTTCAAACTAAATTCTCTCTAGCTCAAAAGAAATTTTGTTTGATGATATTATGAAATATTGGATGCTTTGTTCATATATCTACCAAAGTTGTAGACACCCACAAACAATGCATCCTTGTACCCTAACGATTAGAACCACCTATGAACAACATCCTCGAAGTCCTCCCATGTACCTACCAAATGTTAATTGTTCGTTGTTAGTTGTTGAAGGTGGATTTCCGATTTTCTGCCATGTGAGGGATTGATCCTCCATGTGAGCTTCAACGACCATAATTTTGTTGGCCTCTGTCAAGTTCCATAATTCCATTGCATATTCAAATGAGTTTCTATATTGCATATTCAAGAGTTGAGCTTCTCTCTTCTGAGAGCCCCATCAAACTTAGGCATCAATATTTTAGTGTCCAGTATGAAGCTATGATGAACAATGGGTATAGCCTAGTGAATAGTGGATTGAGGTTACTGTTTAGGTTGGGCTTGTTCGTGAGTTGTGATGAGTTGTTGGAAGTTGGAACATACTCATTATATCATGCTTTGTTTTAGTCTAGAACACTCTTTGTTTTTGGACATGTTGCTGTTGTTGACTAACAAGGGTGTCTAGCAAGAAGCGCTAATAGTCCTACATTTGTTTGGCTGAGATTCTGGGCAGCTCTAAAGTTCCAAGTCTCCCAAATCACTAGAAGTTTTACAACGAGCCATAAGACTTGAGAAATGCATGAGCAAATACCTTTTTCAACTAAGTTTAAGAATACTTGTCAACGCCGAAAAATGAAAGCAATTCAAAAAATCAAGGGCCAAAATTTGTAAAAAAAAAGGCAGTTTATCAGGCAAATAAATTTTGGGAACTTCCGGTGTTATCAGAAACCAATCTAGACCAGTTCACTCCAGAAAGGAGCCAAACAGGACAAGTAGGCTAGTTTTGTCCCAAACCAGCCAGTTCCACAATTTCACTCAATTCTGATGTGGATTGTCCCTTCAAAAATTTAGGTGCCACCTGTGCACCATCATGCCCAAAACCTGAAAAAATAGGCAATAAGAAAAAGGACTTGCATGTTATATAGATATGCAAACTTTGCCTATTTGGTATCTAATGGCATGGATTGAAATACGTGAATATATCCATATATTTAAAAATTTGCATAATTTAAATATTTTTAGTCAACTGTTTATTCAACTCATTTTGCAACCAGTTTCAGTTCAGTCTTTATCTGACTCTTGGCCAATGCCAGTTCTGATAAATTTGGCTCTAGTCCCCGTAAAACCCCCCAGGGACAAACTTTATTTTACAAGCATTGTCCCACAGCTTAAAAAGAAATTTCTTTGTGAAGTTTCCAGTTTGCCACTCTGTTTATCACACAAATCACTCGAGAAGAGCTTGATAAAAGATTCCAGGTAGAAAGAAAATCCCAAAGGAGTTCGGAATGGCAACGCTCTAAAGAGGTCCTATGTTCTAACCTTAAAGGTCGAATACCCATTGATATGACCACAACACCAGTAATGGAAGAGACTCACATGCAAATGAATAAACAAAGACACATATTCAAGTGGAAAATAATTGCTGGAGCTGTACGTGTTGTACACTCATTACACTCATTTGTATTACTATATGCAGAGTACAAAATTCTAGGGAGAGTAATCAAAGCTGCTCAAATCTACAATAAAGTAGGCAAGAGATCAATTTAGACAAAGCCACCGAAAAGAGATAAGGTTAAATTACAAAGTACACTAAAAGAACAAGAAAAAATAGAAAGTACAAATATAATACATGTTCACATATATTTAATAGGCTTGGTCTAATCAGTTATAATCTACACAAAATGACTATTTTAATATCATAAACAAGAAGCTGCAAGGGGTTAAGAATCACGGACAACTATAAAGGTGGGTTATCCTCACTTGTTTAAAACAGTTAACAGAAACATGTTATAATTCACAAGAAATGCCTGAAGAGAAGTTGGTGTTTCTAATGATATCTAAAGCCGTAGACAACAAATTAGTAGTTGTGTCGCACTCTACTGTGTACGCATTGTACAGGAACTAGACATCCTATCCCCAGAATAGCATCAGGGTATAGCTGCATCATGGATCAATCTTGAAATCTATAATCTAGAAAATAAATCCCCATAAAAATGGAAGAAAGCGGTGCAATTGCAAAATACTAACCTGGAGAGCTAAAAGAGATCGATCGTCGTGTATCTGCCAATCAACGTCACCTCCACGAGCCTTAAAAGCCTTCATATGGGACTCAATATGTGCCAGATCCTTATCCCTGCAGCCTGCATTCACCACTATATAAATATGGTCATCCTTCACTTTAGTAACGATGGAATCATCAATGGCTCCTCCTTTCTCATTGGTGAAAACAGTGAGAGTTCCAGTTCCAGGAGAAAGCCCAGCTACATCCGCAACTACGAGCTTTTCAAGGAAAGGAACGCAATCTTTTCCCTTTAGGCTTAATCCACACATATGAGACACATCAAAGAGGCTTCCATTAGTCCTACAGTTAACAGTGGAGTCCATTATGGAGTCCTTATACTGGATGGGCATACTCCACCCTGCAAAAGGTACCATTTTGCCCCCATTTTGAACATGAAAGTCATACAGGGCTGTTTTCTTCAAGGAGGCCTCATCAGAGTAAGACCTTCGGACGATGCTTGAACATCTGCCCTTGTTTTCCACCTGAGATGCACTCCGCCTTACCAATCTGCCCAATTGCCATAATCCCATCCTCATCCTGCACAATTTCGTTCACATAACATCCACTCACTTAAAAAAGCAGAATATGAAGATTGTGATAGGAAAAAAAAATGCATTTCCCTGAGTTCTTTGCACATGGAAGCAATTAAAATAGAACCCAATTAAAGTAAAACCAACCTCTGTGCTCCAATTTTTGCAATGGACAATGCAGATACAATGCAAATGGAAGGACGAAACTCATTTTCTTGCACTTCGAAATTATAACCATAATCAATGCAGACTGAGGGGAAACTCCTTTCAACAGATTCAGAACAAATACAAGGGGGAAATAACTCTTAACTTGCAATTTATGCAACAGATCTTACAAATGTTATAGCAAATCAGGCAGGGACAATAAAGTAGTTGTTTTTTCTATTGCAGCTTGAGCAATGAATATTTATTTAACATAAGCCAAAACCGAAGAGAATTTTCTTTTCATGACTCATTTTTCTAGCTGGCTGTTTCAGCAGATCTCAATCTGAACAGAATGTAAAATACTTCCTCAGAAAATACATCTATTTTACTTGCCTGTTTGAGCAGGTTGGTACCAGAGATCTCAATCCAATTTACTAAAACTCCCCTGCGATAAGGGGGTTTTTGCCTTTTAGGAAAGAAGGCAATGGACGATAGCCCTCCAACTGAGCACCTGTTATCCCCTTTTTATCACTCGAAAGAACATGCAAAGCAGTGTATAGCTGTTAGTGCATACGCAGATACTTGAAATTACGGCCGTCGGATCCAATGAGACCCATCCATGAGATTGAGATTGCAAGTATATGGTTTCCATTTATTGATTTTTTAGACAATTTTCCTGCCTACCCACTAAATGGATAGAGACTAGATTGGTTGAATAAGCTTGTAAGGTTGACGCTATCACAACTAATCATTGACAAATACTTAGCGTCTAAGTGGGACCGCTCCCCTTTTCTTCCCTCCACCCAAGTTTCCTTATTTTTTAAGAAAGATAAACCTAACAATACTAAGAAGTGGAATTATTTGAATATATCAAGAGTTAATATTTACAAATGGTTAAATTTTCGAAAAAAAAGGGTTAATGTTGTGTTTTTTAATTTAGTGGAGTAATTTCACTATTAACATCTATAAAGGAAGGTGTACATATTTTATTTTTTTTAATTTGAACCTATGATATTTTAGGAAGAAACACGTGTTCTTAATTAAGAAAAAAAGAAAGAAAGTATTTTTAATGTCTATGAGGTTAAAAATAGCTTATGGGACAGATTGCTTCTCTATTTGGCTCTTGTATTCGGCTCTTTTCCTATGAAGTTTTACACTAATCGCTCCCAGCTTATCGACAAACTCTTCGCTGAATAAATTATCCCAAGAACTAGCTGCCAGAATACCTGCATATTTTTCTCTATTGTCTTTGAAGGCCTCACATTCTAAAATGAAATGCTTTTCTATTTTCACTTTTCCGGAGGAGCAAAAAATACATACTCTTTCCTCCCACATTTCTTTTGGCCTTTTCTAGCACCCTATTTCACAACGAAGTTGATGAGAATTAGTCCTTGAGTGAGCAATAAGAATTTTAGATCTCCAATAAATATTAGCCCCTATGTACGCCTTTTGTTTATGGTTATGTGTGGGGTTAAACTCTTCAATGTAGTACTTCTTCTTTCTCCCTAGCTCTTTCTCCCAAGTACATTTGTGGAACTTATGCATAACAAAAGTTTTTATCTCTTTACTATTTGTAGGACACATGCTCAAGCAAATACCCCATTTACTAAACCATTTGTTATTTTGCCGCATCCAAGCCTTCTTTCTTTTGCACAATCTATCACTAAACACAACCTTAGGCCATCTCCCCTCTTCCATTTGCTCAATTCTTTTCAGATACCTTATGACTCGCACCATAGCAATTGCTTCAATAGGAGCAGCCCCTGTTTCACTTAACAGGATAGCATAAGGCACTGCACTTTTAATTTTGAATTTGTTTGTAATCAAACGCTTCTGAATTTTCTAAATTTGTTTCCACTGCATATCGGTTGTGTTGCTAGCCCACAGTTCACAACTGTCCGGAATCACCGGAATCACTAGAAGCTCAATATAATTAGTTGTGTCATTAAAGGTTTTCGGTTATTTATTAAGCATGTCCAAAAATATATTATAAAGTGTCTTGTTTTTTAATTTATATTATGAAAGCATGTCCAAAAAAATATTAAGATGTCATGTTTCTTAAGTCTTATGTGAGACTTACCATATTTTTATAAGAATCAACCTCTAGTTATGAATGCCCTAAAACTATAAGAATATGCAAAGTCTAAAGGGGCTTCCACCTTGTTAGAGAATCTTTGATGAACCTTGATATAAGCAAGTCAAGATTTTAAATTCCTTGTCGTTCTTTCTACCTTTTGTGCTTTCCCTTGAGAAGCTTTTGCAATTTAGTGATGCAAAGGATAGAAAATAAGGTGTCTAGATGGTGTTCTAAAATTATACGATTACTAACACATTATTAGGTTTGAAATAATATCATGGACATGATTAGTGTATATTTCTTTGTTATTGGGCGCCCATGGCTATTTTTCACAGGGACATGAACAACTTACATATGGACCAAATTTGAAGCCAAAAAAAAATAAAAATTATGGGATCAACTAAAGACTATGTTATATAATCAAAGATAGAGGAGGCAAGAGGACTCTAAACATCAACCCCTGAGGGTTGGTCTTTTGTGCTAAATAGATTGCTAAAGCCATAGAGGGATCAAAGTGTTAGAATTTTTTCATAAAGAATCACATTCAATTAGTGATGCCTTGTGGTTGAACAAGTTGGAGTATACTTAACCTTTGAGACTCCTTATTAATTACTCCAATTATACTCAATATTTGGTGAAATTATGTGGCATGTCAAATTTGGAAGGCTTCAGAGGTTACCAAACCTTGTTTCTATTAAAAGAGACAAAATTTCAAATTTCCCCTCTCATTCAATCAACTCTCTTTATGGTATTATATAAGGAACATCACTAGTGGCAATCCTCTAACTAATAACCCTTGTCTTTCAACCTTAAGATAATTTAAGAGAGACATTGAAACAATTTATGATGTTTTTGTTTGACGGGAAGGTCAAATCCCTTAGCAACATTGAACGGAAACTTTTAAACTATGTAATTTGAATGCAACCTTGAAAGGAAACTTTTAAACTATGTAATTCTGATGTATTTATTGTGCACAAAATCAATGACTTTATTCAAGATTCCTTATATTTAGAGTTGGGCATTAAACACCCACTTGAGTGGTATAATGATTAAAATTAGACTTGAACTAATTATTTTTTCAAGGTAAGTGCCAATTGATGTATATCAATGGTTTAGTCAATTTTTTCGCATTAACATTAGTCTTGTTAAACTCACAACAATAACTTTGTATTTCATCTTGATTGTTTTAAATAGGGCTATATAAAAGGCCCTTTTGGAATCTATAAAAGCCTTCTTTAGTTGGTTCTTAATATATAGCAGTGTTTCCCTTGAGTGTGCCTACCCTTACTTGTGCCTTCTAGAGAGGGCCATAAACAACTAAACACTTTTTCAAGGTCTCTGTCAATTAATGCCTATCAACGGTTCAGTCAAAGTATTCCCATTAACATTAATCTTGCTAAACTTACAACCTTAACTATATGTTTTCATTTTTATTGTTTTAAATAGAGCTATATGAAAAGGCCCTTTTGGAACCCATAAAACCCTTCCTCACTTGGTCCTTGATTTATAACAATCTTTCCCTTGGGTTTGTTTACCCCTACTTGTAGAAAATGCAAGAAATTTTCTACTGCTAATGAAATCAAACTAAAATAAAGAGACAAAAATTTCTTCTACTATTTTGCAGAAAGGAAAACACATGATAGAAACACATGCAATCATCGAAACACAATGAACACAATGATTTACAGGGGAACCCAACTAGGAAAAACCCCTCCACTGCTCTGGGAAAAACCCCTCCACTGCTTTGGATTAATTCAGACGAGAAAGAGAAACAATTACAAATTTTTGCTTCAACTCTGAAGCACACCATGCACTGCAATATTGTTCTCCTGCTCCTTGACCTTCTTTGGCCAACACTTAGCCAATTCAAGCCTCATCCAAGCTCCTATTTCCTTGCGCAATCCTGGATAAATTAAGCTCCTAAAAATAGGGAAATTCCCTATTTCCTTGCTCAAATCAAAGGGAAATTGATCACCTACTCAGTGCAAAACTGCTGTACACTCAACATTATACAGTTATAAATACAAATGTGCCTTTTCCATCCACTCAACTAGGAAATTCGAACTCCATGCATGATTGAGTCTATTTTTAGCTGATTGACTAGTTAACTGAGAGACCAATGAGTTAACTATAGTTCTACTAATCAACTGACATTCAACTAACTCAATTAGTAACTAAAGCTCAGTTAACTAAGTTCAACTGAAAATAATTGAACGAGATTGCTAACTTTTAGTAATCACTACTGCACAACTCTACTCCAAGCCTACAAACTCGAATTAGCTCATCTAACTAGGAGACAAGGCCATGTCACACAAGTTAACTAAAATCCAATTCATCCTGCTAATGTGGAAAATCGAATTTTTCTCCATTTGACTAAGGCACTAGTCAAATGAAGCCTTTTCTTGCTACAATTTCTATACTCCCTCTTAGCAAGAAAAGGATTCTACACAATCCAGATTCTAAACACTGCATCATAACCTTTGTCCTCCAATACAACTACAAAAATCAAATTTTCTTCATCCCAGGCACATACATTACATTTTTTAGGTGAAACTGGGAGCATGACTCCCTCTTAAAGGTGACAGTACCAATTCCTTTAGTATTATACCTCCCATCAGCTCCAAAATCTATGTGCAATTTGAGATCCTTCTCCTATAGGCTACTAAAGATCTCCTTATTTCTTATCATATGATATGAGGCACCAGAATCTAGGTACCACTCACTCCCTCTTATTGTGTTTGCCATGCAAGAAAAGAGGGTGAAATCTATCTCGAATTGAGATGCAAGAGCATCTCCCCTTGTTGTTGTTGCAGGCTCCTTGCTAGATTTCTTATGTGGACACTTTGTTGCATAGTGCCCATATTCGTGGCAGTGAAAATGTTGTATCTTGTCGAGGTCCTACTTCTTTCCATTTCTCGAGGCAGATTTTGCCTCACCTTGGGCCTTCATGACTTTGGCCTTCTTTCCATTGCCAACTAGAGCACAGTCTTCTTCCTCATCTGCAATGGATGTGACACCATCTCTAATATTTTTTTTGATCTCCTCCTACACCAAATCAGATCAAAGTCTCTCCAAATATGGTAGTTTGTCTCTTCCATTAACTGAATCATGATAGTTGTGTCAGGATTTTGGAAGGCTAAGGAGTGCTAAACTCACAAGTTCAGATGATGGAACATTTTCTCCTATTTCCTTGCATAATCATGGAGGAATTAAGATCCTAAAAAATAGGGAAATTCACTATTTCTTTCCACAAATACAAAGGGAATTGAGCACCTGCTTAATGCAAAAGCATTGTACACTCAACAACATACAATTATAAATACAAATATGCCTTTTCCATCCACTCATGTAAATTTCTGAAGATGTTCTATGCTAGATGCAAATTTACTTTAAACTTCTACGGCTCAATCACATGAAAGTAAGATGCAAATAGAACATACCAATAGATCAATGGAAGACAAGCCAAAAACAGAGATAAAGAATGGTGGCGTTACGGCGGTCAGCAGGATGCTTCAACCAGCAAAGTCTCCATAAGGTCAGCCAACCCAATGTGTCACACAACCCCAAGACTGCTCATAAAAACACTCCATCAAGACGCTGCACCAAGAAGCCCTCACTACATCACCATGAGAAGCCCTAATCGCAACACCATCCATGAGAGAAGAGAATGCCTCCAAAATGTGTGTTTGTAAAATGAACTCCAAGTCTCTCCAATATATAGTCATCTGTGGGGGTGTGTGACACATCTCTTGTATGTGAGTAATGAGTGAACCTTTGTGTGGAATGAGTCCCTCTCAAATCTATGCTCATCCAGTCCAAGGTGATATTTCAGTCAGTCTGCACCCTCTCGAAAAGTAGATCCCAGGAGTGGTTCTATATTGAACATGCCGCTATTATGGGCCCCCTGTCTATTGGGTTTTGGTTGACATAATTACTATTTTAGCGATTTTAGGATTGAAACTTTAGAACCGTTTTGAGGGCCCTAACTGACGTTTTGGGCCTGCATTTTACGGACTGAATGAAATTATTAAAAAATTCATCGTTCCTAAGATGACTTTCTCTTGATGTATCATGTGCGTCAAACGGAGATAGTATGCCAAAGTTACGTCCCTCGGAAGTTGAAACACCATTTTACCCAAACGGGGCCCATAGTTTTGGCGCTTCATCTCCTAGGGTTAGGTTTTTGGGATGTTTAGGGTTCTCCATTGTTTCTCAATAATAAATAGGCCCTCGAGCCTCATTGTAACGCAGTTCAGAGGCCTGTAGCCGCCACATCTCTTCTCAAAGATAGCTACCAGTGCCCTAGCTAGTTTTATTTCCATTCTGTCTGTAAGCAAATTTCAGTTCTTGATATTAATGAAATGAAGTGTTATTTCCACTGCATCTCTATATTTATGGTTACTATGTTTATTGAACACGTTCTGCATAAATACGGATTAGTGGTATCGAGGAGGAGTCTACTTTTTCTGAATCATGTTTACATGTCCCCAGAATTCGGGGTATAAAGGAGCTAGGGCTTGATACGTGGAGCCTTTTGCAGATGTTATATGGCTCCCAATGGGCCTTCTGGGGAAAGAAAATGAGGAAACGGAGATCTCTATCAAAATGTACTCGAGGAGGCCCTCAAAAAACAAAGGAATGCGATGATGGATAGCACTCTGGTCTTCTTGTGCCAGAAGCAGCACCTTCTGCCTCTACATGTACTCTGATTCTTTGTCCTTTAAGGTACAAGTAAGTTTTGACATTCCCATATTTGAGGGTCAAATAGACGCAGATGCCGTAGATAGATGGTTGAATCTATTAGAAGGATATTTCTCTGTTCATGACTTTTCAGACCGGGAGAAGATTATTTTTGCACTCCTCAAAGCTACCCCCCATGTTAAGGACTGGTGGGAAACCTATTGTGAGAACAAGGACCAGACAGAACCCTCTCTGTTCTCAGCCGTACCAACTTGGAATTCTTTCCGAGACGCCGTCAAGGAACAGTACTATCCCGTGGGGAGCTATGAGGACAAGTACATACAATGGACCACGCTGCGACAACAAAGGGATGAAGATGTGCATGAGCTGACGAATCTGTTCCATACCCTGCGCACAAAGTTGGGTATCAAAGATTCAGAGAAACATTTGGTGCTAAAGTATCGCATTTGTCTGCACAGATACATTCAGGAGGAAATGGAGTTCCTCGACATCTCCTCGCTTGGTACGGCATACCGGTATGCTGCCAAGATTGAGCAGAAATTCAAACAGAAGAAGCGAGACTTTGGATCTGCGAATCAAAAGCAAGGAAAAGGTGCTTCCAAACCACAGAACAAAGGACAGAGCATGGCGGCTAAAGACAACATGTCAAAGCCACAAGACAAGAACAACACCGTAAAGCCAAAGAAGGACACGGGAAAGTGGTGTGAGTTCCATAAGAGCTCCACTCACAACACAAGTGAGTGTCGGGCCAAGCAGTCGCTAGTGGCCGAGATGAGGGCTTATGAGTCAGATGCATGCTCCGACTCCGAATCAGAACCTGAAAAGGGGAATGAAAAAGGGAAACAGATTATTGATGCGGAGCCCAACGCCACTGTTGCCACTACAAAGGTCCAGAAGGAGGAACCGGAAGATCCAGAGGAGGAGGAACGTCTCTTCCATTCCCAGATGTGGGTAAAGGGCTCCCCTGTACAGTTCATTGTCGACAATGGGAGCCAAAAGAACCTCATTTCAGCAGACGCCGTGAAGCGGTTGGGCTTGCCGACCACAGCTCACCCACATCCATACACCATCGGGTAGCTTCACCAAGGACGAGATCTCCGCGTCAGCCAGCAGTGCCGCCTTCCCTATAGCATCAAGCCCTTCACGGATGAGGTATTATGTGACGTTGCTCCTATTGATGTTTCTGATGTATTATTAGGACAACCATAATTGTGGAAGCGTCATGCTGTGTATGAGTCTCGACCTCGTGCTGTTATTATTACTTTGGGAAATAAGTTGTACAGGATACCAGAGGTACCACCTCCTACGACTATCTCTTTGGTTACTGCAAAACAATGTAGTAAGCTCATTTCCCAAACCCGGAAATTCGTTTTCCTGATGATCCGCCCCCAGGGCAAGAAGAAGACTGTGGCCACGACCTCCAGACAGGGCTCCTCTGCACAACAACAACAAATGGATAAGGTTGTGGAGGAGTACGGGGACATATTCACCTCACCCACGGGGGTTCCTCTGCACTGTCAGGTCAAGCACCCGATTGATCTGACCCCCGGTGCGCCGCTACCTAATGGACCGATCTATCGGCGCTCTGTTCTGGAGAATGATGAAATCAAGAGGCAGATTCAGGAGCTGTTGCAGAAAGGTCACATCAAACCAAGTTCATCGCCCTGTGGGAGCCCGATCGTGTTGGTACAGAAGAAGGATGGGACGTGGAGACTCTGTATTGACTATCGGGCACTGAACAAGATCATTGTTCGGAATAGGTACCCAATCCCACGGATTGATGACCTTCTGGACCAACTCCAAGGTGCAAAATATTTCAGTAAGATCGACCTGAAGTCTGGGTATCACCAGGTACCAATTGAACCCTCAGATGTGTGGAAGACTGCCTTCAAAGCTAAGGAAGGCCTTTTTGAATGGCTGGTCATGCCTTTCGGGTTGACGAATGCTCCCGCAACCTTCATGAGGATGATGGATGACATATTGCGGCCATTCACCAACTCATTCGTAGTGGTGTACTTGGATGACATTCTGATCTTCAGCAAGACTTGGGAAGAGCACCTTCATCACATCCGACAAGTCCTCCAAACACTGCGGCAACACAAGTTGTGTGCCAATTTGGAGAAGTGCACATTTGGCATGACCCGGGTTCAATATCTGGGATACATTATTGATGAAAAGGGGGTGCATTTGGATCCAGCCAAGATCCAAGTCATTCGGGATTGGCCAGCCCCGACTACTATAACAGAGCTTCGCAGCTTTCTGGGTCTTGCTAATTTCTACCGTAGATTCGTGTTGGGATTCTCTCATATCACTTGGCCCTTGAGTCAAGTCACCAAAGGAGGAGCGAGAGCAAAATTCTTTTGGTCGGAACCTCAATAGAAGGCGTTCAAAGAATTGAAAAATCGCCTATGTTCTGCCCCAGTGCTCACCTTACCAGACTTGCAGCAGCCGTTTGAGATCGAGACAGATGCCTCTGACTATGCTATTGGGGCAGTTCTTACTCAACAGGGACATCCGGTGGCATATCACAGTGAGACATTGTCTGAGACAGTTCGCAAGTATCCCACCTATGACAAAGAAATGTATTCCATTGTGCAAGCCTGTCGACAATGGAAGCATTACATTTTGGGGAAGGAAACAATCATCCACACGGACCACCGGCCCCTGCAGTTCATACAGACACAAGGGAAGTTGCAGAATGATCGCCATCAGAAGTGGTCCACATATCTGCAACAGTTTCATTTGAACATCAATTACAAGAAGGGTAGCACCAATAATGTTGCAGACTGCCTCAGCCGACCACCGATCGTGGCGCTCACCACAGTGCTCAACTCTTGTGGGCACGAGACTTCTGATTGGCCGCTTCTCTATGAGAGTGACCCAGAATTCGGCCACACTTACAAGGCACTCTTGGGGGGCCCGCAAGTTCCAAATTTTCACCTCCAAGATGCACTTTTATGTCACCTGGGACACCTTTGTGTTCCTTCAAGCGAGCGTGCCAAGATGATATGGGAAGCACACTACAGTCGAGTCGCTGGGCATTTCGGGGTCGAGAAAACAGTAGCAATACTACAGAAGTATTTCTATTGGCCGAATCTTCGAAAGGATGTCGAGAAGCACATCAGATCCTGCACTGCTTGTGCCATTGCCAAACCGACCATCAAGAAGCAAGGCCTATATACTCCACTACCTACCCCTAGTCGACCGTGGGAATCCATCTCCATGGATTACATGTCGGGCCTGCCTTCTACTAAGAATGGAAATGATTGTGTTTTCGTGGTCGTTGACAGATTCTCG
This sequence comes from Pinus albicaulis, assembly GCA_034641835.2. Taxonomy (NCBI): domain Eukaryota; kingdom Viridiplantae; phylum Streptophyta; class Pinopsida; order Pinales; family Pinaceae; genus Pinus; species Pinus albicaulis. Next base: position 985,119,303 of record CM076576.1, read on the forward strand.
AAGATGGCCATCATGGCGGCCTGTAAGAAGAATATCACAGCAGAAGCCACTGCTAAACTCTTCTTTGAACGAGCGTGGGTGCACTTTGGGATCCCACAGTCTATCATATCAGATCGAGATAGCAGGTTCCTCAGCACATTTTGGTCCAGCCTCTGGTCAATGTTGGACACAAAGCTCACCAAGTCCACAGCTTTCCATCCCCAAACAGATGGCCAGACAGAGGTCGTCAACAGAATGATTGTACACATTCTGCGCATGTATAATTCAAAGCATCCACGCACATGGGACGAGAGCCTCCCTTATGTACAACATAGTTATAACCGGGCTCTCCACAGTTCAATTGGCCATAGCCCCTTTCAGGTGGGCTTGGGATTCCGGCCACTATGTCCCATTGACGTAGCCATGCCATTTGCAGCTGCTCAGGCCGATTCAGCTCATGTCCAGTCTGAAGTTGACAAAGCAAGTAGCTTCATCGAGCGCATTCAACACATCCGCCAACAGGTTCATGATATATTGGACAGAGCCAATGCGAAGTACAAGCAGCGCCATGATCAACACCGGGTGCCACACAACTTCCATGTGGGCGACAAAGTATGGCTACATTTGCAGAAGGAGCGCCTCACTGGACCCCACCGCAAGCTTCGCCCGCTCCGATATGGGCCATACACCATCACCAAGGTTGTAGGGAGCAATGCATTCGAGCTTAGTATTCCACCATTCCTTGGTCTACACCTAGTCTTTAATGTGGATTGCCTTCGTCCTTACTTCCCACCTCTATTAGACACCTCGGACATTGCAAAACAACTCACACCAACAGAGTTAAACCCAGACTGCATGAAATATGCCACCATAGATTGTATCATTGACATGCAAATCAAGAACACTACAACAGAAGATCCAATCAGACGGTTGTCGTGTCGGGAAGCCAACCCAGTACCCGAAGGAAAGTGATGTGAGAGTGGACCAAGTTCGGAAGAGATTGGCCTCATCTCATGGAGGAACTTAACGCAATGGGGACCATTGCTTCCTAAGGGGGGAGGAATGATCCAGGTGGATATTGGTGGCCACCCGCCTATTCCACTTGGGCCCCCACCATTGTCTCTTTCAGTTTTTCAGTTTCGGCATAACTTACTATTTTTAGCAGTTTTTCGGGTCTCGAACTTCCAGAGCCGTTTTGAGGCCCTAAACGACGTTTTTTGGGCATCGTTTTACCAACGAATTTCACCTAAAAGTTGTGGTCCTCGTACAAAGCTTTCTAATGATGTATCATGTGTGTCAAACGGAGATAGTAGGCCAAAGTTACGTCCCTGGGAAGATGAAACACCAATTTACCCAAACGGGGCCCATAGTTTTGGCGCTTCATCTCCTAGGGGTTAGGTTTTTGGATGTTTAGGGTTCTCCATTGTTTCTCAATAATAAATAGGCCCTCGAACCTCATTGTAACTTAGTTCAGAGGCCTGTAGCTGCCACATCTCTTCTCAGAGATAGCTACCAGCGCCCTAGCTAGTTTTATTTCCATTCTGTCTGTAAGCAAATTTCAGTTCTTTGATATTAATGAAATGAAGTGTTATTTCCGCTGCATCTCTGTATTTATGGTTATATGTTTATTCTGTTGCGTTCCTGCATAAATCTGGATCAGAAAGAGGAATCCAATAAAAATATCGGTATCTTCATATGAGCATCCCAACATGGAGTTTGGACCTAGTTGCCCAAAATTAACACTCCCTCTCAACTAGGGATAACTCCATCCAACAGTGCCATCCAAACATCGTGTGTCATCCCGTCGTAACGTGCTTTGTTGTCTTCTTTATTTCAGAACAAAAGGTGAGTCACAAAGACATCACACCTGGCTGACAAAATCAACTCAGAGGTCTGAAACCTTTATAGGACTCAAAGGAGTCTCATACTAAACCAAAGTTAGTTTAACTAAATTGAAGTCAGTTGGAGGTCTGAAACCTCACTTGGACTCAAAAGATTCGTTTACTAACCCGAAGTTAGTTTAACTAACCTGAAGTCAGTTGGAGGTCTGAAACCTCACTAGACTTGATCCCATATCAAGTGGTTGGAAACGTGCCATCCTAGACATAAAGAGTACAACAATCTTTGATGCGTCCATCGGTCTTACTATCGGTCTCTATCCACATTTCCCATCTCATTGGCCAAATGAGAGGTACTTCCCATGAGTCTGATACTCCATGAGTATGATGCATACGGGGCACATATCAAAGAGAGGTAAACCAACTCAATATCATCATGGTGGGGAGGAAGCACGCCAACAAGGTTTGGCAAGCCTAGCCTTGTGGTTTCTTATAGCTCCAAGAAGCTATCCCCAAAGCCCCCCTGGAGCTCCCAAAGCTCATTGTCCAATAAGACCCTCCAAATAGGATCATTCCACGATTCCAAGATTCTCACGGAAGGTTAGGAACATGACCTTCCCAAAGGGCTTTGTGAGAATATCTGTGACCTGCTCATTAGTTCCTATATGATCGAGCCTTGCGGCACCTCGCTGTACCATATCCCGGACAAAATGGTACCAAATATCAATATGCTTGGATTGGTCGTGGAATATGGGATTCTCTGACAAACGAATCCGCCTCTGGTTATCACAAAGGATAACGGTGGTATCTAGCACATGTCCGAACAGCTCACTGAAGAGCTTGCACAACCAAGTAGCTTCACAACAAGGCATACATGCTGCAATGTATTCAGCCTCAATGGTGCTCAAAGCCACCGACTTCTGCTTCTTGCCCGAAGCAGACCCAAGTGAAGCATCATCCAAATGTGCTCTTGCGATCCACCACACCACCAGCCCAATCGACATCAGTATGTCCACGGAGTCTCAAACTCCCAGCAGTGTATCTCAGCCCATGGTTTATCGTGCCCTAGAGATATCTCAAGATTTTCTTGGCACCAACTCAGTGAATGTTATGAGGATCAACCATGTTTTGAATCAAAGTGTTCACTGCACAACATATGTCCGGACAAATGTTCCCTAAGAACATCAGGGCCCCTACGAGTTGACGGTACTTGGTAGGATTTTATAGCACGGGCCCAGCAATGCTTCCACTCAACTTCTTAAAGTTGAGCTCCATCAATGTCGACACGGACTTACAATCCACCATTCCAAATCTTTCCAGCAAATTCACAATATATTTTCCTTGAGAGAGGAAAATCTCGCCAGGTCTCTGCTAGACCTCCAAGCCCAGGAAGTAATGCATAAGTCCTAGGTATTTCATCTTGAACTCATAAGTGAACTCCCTCTTATAATGATGAATGAGAGGGTCAACACCTGTTAGGAATAGATCGTCCACATAGAGAACCATACTAAGAGGCTTTTCTCTATCAACCTTGAAGTAAAGGTTCAGATAAGCATTACTTCAAGTGAATCTCAGCTTCATCAAGTAGCTATATATCCTCTCGTACCAAGCCCTTGGTGCTTGCTTCAGCCCATAGAGGGCTTTCTTCAACTTGCATACATGAGAGTCTCTATCCTGGACTTCGAACCCCAGAGCTTGCTCCACATACACCTCTTCCTTTGTCGAACCATGTAGAAAAAGTAGTCTTGACATCCATCTGATGGAGACTCCATCCTTGAGTGGCAGCAAGGTCAATAATAGATCACGGGTGCAAATATATCATCATAATCTACGTCTTCCTTTTGAGATAAGCCTCAGGAAATGAATCTTGCCTTGAACTTTTCAGCACTACCATCAGATCCATGCTTAATCTTATAGATTCATTTCGAGGTGACAACAGCTTTGTCCTCCGGTATCGGGATCACATCCCATACATCATTTTTCATAATGGACTCGTACTCTTCGAGCATAGCATCCTTCCAAACTTGATGCTTTACAGCTTCTTCAAATGATCCAGGCTCAGATTGTACGATTGTACTCATGGCCGCTAGATACCGTTGGTATCTATTCAACTTCTTGCTTTCACGAAATGTCCCCCTTTGGGGCCATATGTCTATCGACATTCTTGATAGAATCCCGGAGCCATGAGGGTCTTCTCTTCGTTCTTCCAGCAACGCCATTTGCTCAGGAGCATATACGGTTGAGGTCTCCCTCTTAATGCCAGCTCCTCTGCAAAAGTCATTGACCTCATATGACTCACATTCAGTGCCATTATCATACATCACTATCATCTTCATTATTGTCATACTACCATACAGTACTAAAGATATCAAACTTCATGGTCATATATATATTTCTCCATATGCCACTTAAGATACCACATATCAAGTTCATATAGAGTCTGCCATCTGTCATATAGTGAGGTCATATATACTCTTCCATAACCCACAGATTTTTTTAAGGCCCTAAACACTCCAACAACTGCCTAGAAGACTGCGGCTTCACCTCCACAAGGTCCTCCTCCCTTCGTTGTTCACGATGGAAACTTTCATTTGGGTATTCAAGAGATTGCATGCAGATACAACACTACGTGCCAAAATTTACTTGAATTCTTTTCTGACTCCTTTTCGTTATGGTCATAGACATCATTGTCATAAGCAACACTTCAATTCAATGGTAAAGGGTGCAAATATGGTTCAGTCAATTGATACAGGCCTTCAACTTAACTTTGTAGAGATCAATCCTCTTGACAGCGAGTTCAGTTCTTAGAAAACAGGTCTGCGGATCATTTTCGAAAGCCAGCTCAAACATGTTGACATTTCTGCAAGAAACAAATGACTTGTGCTCCTCCTCATGCAACAGTCACCCAATTGCTAAGCCTGAGAGTTTTTAAGAATGATTTTGGTACAACTATGAATCAACTCAAACTAAACTAGATAAATAGAGATCCCCATCCAGCTTCTAGCACATTTAACAATTATTTAGCTCATTGCAAAAAGTTTGATCTTAGGGCTCCACAGGACTGCCCACACACAGTTACAAATCAACCCCTTTGTCACTCTCCATAGGGTATCCAAAAACAACCCTCTTAACTATCACAATTATACTCCTTGTTGACAATATTATGGCATTCACAAAACTATTGTTCAAACAAACTACAACATCCATAACATCTCCTTGCAAACCTCAAGTTGAAAGACATATTCATACCTCTACAAGAGCTCAACGACCTTATAATTCTAGGCTTTGTGCACAGAATTCAGTAAGGTTTTTCTTGGACCACTTTAGGGCTTTGTCACCACCCCAGGACAACCCTAACTTTGGCCCTAAACAGACCTCAAAACCAGTGACAAACCTCTCCACAAGACCCTTATCTCCTATGCTATTACTCAAGGAACCTCAACCTGTTGTTACAACTCTTCCTTAGGTCATATGAGCACTGTCTAGCTTTCAAATAGGGGCTCAGCCCTCTTGAAATACACAGAGATACAACTTGGCATGCCATAGAGAATATATCAACAACGAGTGCCTAGAATTCTACCTAAACAACTTGGGCAGTAGATGCTCTAACTCAGCCTATCTAAAACACAAGAAAGATGCCAAACTCGTCCTCCTTTCACTTCAGATTTGCTCCTATATGTCTGTGGCCAGATCAATTTCGTCTATCCACTTAACGCACCTCTAAACACTGCACTTACAATACTGTAGTACTGTTGTCTTGGTTAGGGCACTTTGCAGGCTGCACCAACCACTAACCAGCCATTGGACAACCTCCTTCTAGCTGCGGCCTAGGCCAGACAAGGTGCCCTATGTATGGGTTGTTGTTCTAGGTATGTGGCATCCTTTAAAGACTCCAAGTTGGTCTGTTTGGAGTGGCTAGGAATGCGGCCTACCACAGTCCACTACGTCTCCCTTATAACATACCTAATCCACCTTCCTTCTCCATGTGCACCCCTCAAAACAGTCCACAAATAGCTCCTCTTCCTGCGGCCTCTGATTCAGCAAGTCCGAGCTTGGGACAGACCTTAAATGAGACCTAAAACAGACCTAAAAGAGGCACGTTGTACCTATAGCAACTCGACCTCTCTTCTATGCAGATGAGCCTCCTCCACGTTGTCCTAATTTTCTCCTTACAAGGCCTCTTCCAATTGCAGCTAAACCCAAAAAAATTCAGAGATGTACTTGCCCAATTCAGATTTGTTTCTAGCCCTTAAGGCCTCAACCTAGCAACCAACATACATGGCCTCCAATACAACACAGTCCCTCCATGCCTCGTTTCCCTGGCCTCCTTGTTGCATTGTTCTTTTAAGAGAGGCTAGTCCTGCTGACTGCCTTCTACGCAGCTCCAGCTGTGTGCTAAGGTCTGTGGCCTAGGACAACAACACTAATCCTCAATAAGCATGCCCTTAATTCTGCCCAGAATTGTCCCTAAAGATTGCGGCTATATTTTAGGGAAGGGATCTCCCTCCTGCACGCTGAATTTTAGGGCACCAAACAACCCCAACAGACCTGAAACAAAGGTCTCCTAACTCGACCTTCCCAGCAAGGCTACTCGGCCTTCTTCCAGCAGCTCGGTCACCTTATTGGCCCTGAAAATAGTCCTTATCTCGCTGCCCTAGATTTTCAACAAGATGGGTTTTGTCTTCTCCTAGATTTGATACCATGTAAATTTCTGAAGATGTTCTATGCTAGATGAAAATTTACTTTAAACTTCTAAGGCTCAATCATATGAAAGTAAGATGCAGATAGAACATACCAATAGATCGATGGAAGACAAGCCAAAAATAGAGATAAAGAATGGTGGTGTTACGGCGGTCAGCAGGATGCTTCAACTAGCAAAGTCTCCATAAGGTCAACCAACCCAATGTGTCACACAACCCCAAGACTGCTCATAAAAAACGCTCCATCAAGACGCTGCACCAAGAAGCCCTAACCGCATCACCATGAGAAGTCCTAATCGCAGCACTATCCGTGAGAGAAGAGAATGCCTCCAAAATGCGTGTTTGTAAAATGAACTCCAATTCTCTCCAATATAGAGTCATCTGTGGGGGTGTGTGACACATCTCTTATGCATGTGGGATAAATCATGCCGACCTTGCACATGTGGAATAAATTCAAAATACATGTTATGCTCATCCGATCATGATGATCTTTAGATCGATCTTGCACCTCTTCGAAAGAGGAATCCAATAAAAATATTGACATCGTCATCTGAGCATCACAACATGGTGTTTGGACCTAGTTTCCCAAAATTAACACAACTAGGAAATTTGAATTCCATGCATGACTTGGTATATTTTTAGCTGATTGACTAGTTAACTGAGAGATCAGTGAGATAACAACAATTCTACGACTCAACTAACCTTCAACTGACTCTATTAGTAACTAGAGCTCAATTTAATGAGTTCAACTAAAAACAACTAAACTAGATTGCTAACTTTTAGCAATCATTGTATGCATAACTCTACTCCAAGTCTACAAACTATAATTTGTTGATCTAACTAGGAGAAAAGGTCGTGTCACATAAGTTAATTGAAATCCAAGCCATCCTGTTGATGTGGAGAAACATTTTTTTCTCCATTTGACTAAGGAACTAGGCAAATGAAGTATTTTCTTGCTACAATTTCAACATTTGGAACCCATAAAAACCTTCCTCACTTGGTCCTTAATCTATATTAGTATTTTCCTCGGGTTTGTTCATCCCTACTCGTGCCTTCTAAAGATGGCCATAAACAACCAAACACCTTTTAAGGTTCTACAAAAATGTTAAGCGACATAGATTTAAGTTTTCTCCTTCTATGGACGCCTCTCCCTTATTTTATTAAAGTTGAAGTTTTCCATTAGGAGATAAGCATTCACCAATTGTATTTTTTTTAAAGATAGTATATATGTGTGTGTGTGTGTGTGAAAATTACATCCACAACCCCTTGTGGCTTGCTACTAAGAAAACTAAACCACAAGGTGTCAAAAGGTATAACCATAATGTATTCATAAATATCATTATTGTCTTTACTTGCTCTCCCTAAGCTTTTAATTTTAACTTGCAAGAGAATAAGGTAAGATTATCCAAATGGTCTTAAAGGTGTGCAATCCAAAGGGGCCTCTTGTTACATGTCATATTCCAAGCATTAAGTTACCCCATCAAGGTAAGCATTCAAATTGTTAATATTAGTATAGTCATTGGTATTATATTTTTTTTTACTAGAGGAATTTGCAATTGTATTAGGCTCATACTCCCATGGCACGAGGTCAATCCAATCACTACTACTATAACCCCTAGGTGAACCACACGTGCCTCGCGCCGCCACCCCCCCACATGGTTCATGTGCTAATTATGGGGATTTGAAACTTTGATCACATACTTTATATAATACTTCATAGCATGACCATCGACAATTAAGTTGCTCGCCAAGGAATATAATCCTTGGAATTTAATCCATATATATAAATTGTTTTTCCTTTAAAAAATACTTAACAATTTTATGTTTAGGTAAGATGTTAGTTCATATTGTGCTCTTATTAACGAATTTAACATCATTACAAACTTGTTGTGGAAATACACCATGTATTCAAAAGGTGGCAGTGGATGTCTAACACATTTTTAAATTTGTGGAATGCTAGGGTGGAGCACCTTGCACCATGAATAGACCCTTAGCAAACACTCCCAGTGTTGAAATTTGCAACAAGAAACAGTGAAATTGGCATCCAGAAATGGCTACCATGGAGGCTTTTGATTTTATTTTTTCTTAATTAAATTAGAAGAAATGTGTGTCAAATTAATTTATCTCTTAAATAAATTGGACAATAAATTGTAATCTTATCTCATAATCACTTGTAATAGTTAACTGAGTGTGATAGACTCAGTTAGCTCATGAATTTTGAGTTGAGGGTGGTTGGTGAGGCATGCAGAATGATTCTATTTGTTTTAGAGTCAAAGTTGCAGTTAGTGTATTAGTTTAATGCATGAGAAATCAGTTAACTCAATTAAGTGAGTCAAAGTCTGTCTAACTAGTTGTAACTGATTGTTGCACTAGTGAGAGGTCAAGTGAATTAAATCATATTTAATTCACATGCAGTGATTTGTCAAGTGATTGATCATTTACTATTAATAGCTTCATGCATGTTAGTTCTGATGAAGGCCCAACTTAGACAGAGGTTAAAGGGAAGTTATATATCAGTTGTATTTATAGCAAATTGCCTGAGCGCAATTATATACATTATAGTATGCCCATGATGTATTGCATAGTCAAGGAAGGAAAATTATCCTAATTAATATGGATTAATTGCCTAGGGATTGCGTGAGCAAGGCAGGCTCAGAATTGGCTAAGTATTGGACCAATTTTGTTTAGATCAGTGTGAGACAGTCCAGATAGTGCGGGAGAATCTTGTGAGAAGAGTGCATTGTATTGTTTCATGATTCCTTGGTTCATTATGCAATAGAGATAGAGGGGTTTTGAGCAACAAGCTTTCCCCAGGAAAAATAGTTGTGTTGTGCGATTGATTTTCTTCTTTTTCTTACTTGGTGTGATTGTGAAATCATGTTTAATTTCCACAAATTAACTGTAGAAGGATTCATTATCTTTCTCTAGTATATTGCATGATCAGATTTAATCCATTGGTATACATATTGTTTGTATAATTTCTACATGGTACCAGAGCAGGAATTATTTGGGCGCACGATTTTTCAGAGAATATCTGAAATATTTGATACAAAATATTCAACAAAATATCATATTTGGATTCCTTGCGAAAAAATACCCAAATTGAAAAAAAAAATTCGGTCGAATCGGAGCTCAGATGACGGAGATATCGTCGATTTAAAATCAGCTCTTTTTTTAGAAAATTTTGCGACGGCAGGACAATTACAATGTGCGCGAGTTAGAGAAGGAAATAAAGTCAAGGGAAATAAATCCCAAGGAAAATAGGGTAAGAGAGACTTGTCTAAGATCAGATGTTTTCGCTGTCATGAGCATGGGCACTATGATACAAATTGTCCACAGAAGAAGGCAAGCAAGAAGGAGCCTGTAGTTGCAATAGGTGAAGTATTGGATTCACAGTTCAAGCTTGATTTTACTCTCATTGCATGCATGGCCAACACTGTAATGGGATGCATGTGGTATTTAGACAGCGGTGCCTCGTTCCATATGACGAGGAATAGAGATCTCTTCGGTGACTTGGAGGAGAAGGACCTCCAACAGAGCATATAGTTTGGAGATGAGGAGGCGAATAGCACTACCGACATAGGTACAATTACCTTTCAGAGGGAGAATGGCTTCCATCTCCGACTAGCATATGTTTTGTATGTTCCATTCCTAAAGAATAATATTGGCTCCATAGCAGTATTGGAAGAACGCGGTTTTAAAGTAATGTTTAGAAAAGGAAAGGTGTTCCTTAAACACATAGCCACGGGACAAGTGAAGCAGATCGACATAAGATTCAAGAACCTATATGCTCTCGAGGTTGAGGATGCATTCAAGGCTTTGAGGATCAAATCAATGGTTAATGAATTGGTGGTAGAGAGGGAGCAATTACCACTCAACATGCAGCCTCAGAAGCAATCTTAGAATGTTGTGGAGAAGCCACAATTGGAGAAGCAAAGAGGATATTGAGTGGAAGAGTCCACTCAAGTAGAGACCTCCAGGAGGGGGAAATTTCAAGCCAAAAGAGCAGAGGGGGTACATGCAGCTATACCTCCACGTGTGAGGTGGGGTGATGTGCATAATTAGTCATATGAAGAAATTGGGCAGGGTTCATTGAGATGGTGTGTCTCATGGATCGAACCTGGCTACGAGGAGCACACAGTACATCAATAGTAGGAAGGATCCGTTATATTGATGTAGTCAGATGTCAGGAGGACAAAAATCGGAGTGAAAGGTGTCAGATATTGGAGCGCAGATCAAAGTTGGCAGCAGTGCAGAGTGCATGGATGCAGATGTCAACAACGCAGAGAGTCCAATAGAAATGTACAGTAGGTACCAGCAGTCAACAGACTCTGATGACATATGCATTATACTAATTTAGTTGTTTGGAGGCTATTTAATTTTAGAAGTGTTTCATGCAAGAGTTGCATGCGCGAACAACACTAGAAAAGTGTTGCATGTGTGAACAACACTAGAGAAGTGTTGCATGTGCGCATGCAAGAACATTTCAAAGGTACCAGATCGGGACAGATTGATTCCTTTCTTGTTGAGAGGGAGTGTTGAAATTTGCAACAAGAAACAGTGAAATTGGCATCCATAAATGGCTACCATGGAGGCTTTTGATTTAATTTTTCCTTAATTAAATTGGAAGAAATGTGTGTCAAATTTATTTATCCCTTAAATAAATTGGACAATAAATTGTAATTTTATCTCATAATCACTTGTAATAGTTAACTGAGTGTGATAGACACAGCTAGCTCATGAATTTTGATTTGAGGGTGGCTGGTGAGGCATGTAGAGTGATTCTATTTGTTTTAGAGTCCAAGATGCAGTTAGTGTATTAGTTTAATTCATGAGAAATCAGTTAACTCAATTAAGTGAGTTAAAGTCAGTCTAATTAGTTGTAACTGATTGTTGCACTAGTGAGAGGTCAAGTGAATTAAATCAGATTTAATTCACATGCAGTGATATGTCAAATGGTTGATGATTTACTATTAATAGTTGCATGCATGTCAGTTCGGATGAAGACGCAGTTGAGACAAAGGTTAAAGGGAAGTTATATATCAGTTGTATTTATAGAAAATTACCTGAGCGCAATTATATACACTATAGGATTCCCACATGTATTGCGCAGTCAAGGAAGAAAAATTATCCTAATTAATAGGTATTAATTGCCTATGGATTGCGTGAGAAAGGCATGCTGAAGACATGTTGAGAATTGGCTAAGTGTTGGACCAATTTTGTCTGGATCAGTGTGAGACAGTCAAGATAGTGCAATAAACTCTTGTGAGAAGATTGCATTGTATTGTTTCATGATTCGTTGGTTCATTATACAATAGAGATAGAGGGGTTTTGAGCAGCAAGATTTCCCCAGGAAAAATATATGTGTTGTGCGATTGATTTTCTTCTATCTCTTACTTGGTGTGATTGTGCGATCGTGTTTAATTGCCACAAATTAACTGTAGAAGGATTCAATATCTTTCTCTAGTATATTGCATGATCATATTGAATCCATTGGTATACATATTGTTTGTATAATTTCTACATCGTATCAGAGCAGGAATTATTTGGGCGCACGAGTTTGCAGAGAATATCTGAACATTTGGATGCAAAATTTTCATAAACAAATAGCATATTTGGATTCCTTGCAAACAAATACCCAAACTAAAAAAAATCGGTCGAATCGGAGCTTAGATGAGGGAGATATTGTTGATTTAAAATAAGCTCTTTTAAAAAAAAAAATTGCGACGACGGGACAATTACAAAGTGCGCGAATTAGAAAAGGAAAGAAAGTCAAGGGAAAGAAGTCCCAAGGCAAAGAGGGCAAGAGAGACTTGTCTAAGATCAGATGTTTTCACTGTCACGAGCATGGGCACTATGCTACAAATTGTCCACAGAAGAAGGCAAGCAAGAAGGAGCCTGTAGTTGTAGTAGGTGAAGCATTGGCTTCATAGTTCGAGCTTGATTTTACTCTCATTGCATGCATGACCAGCACTGTAATGGGATGAATGTGGTATTTAGACAGTGGTGCCTCATTCCATATGACGAGGAATAGAGACCTCTTAAGTGACTTGGAGGAGAAGGACCTCCAATAGCGCATAGAGTTTGGAGATGACGAGAGGTATAGCGCTACCGACATAGGTACAATTACCTTTCACAGGGAGAATGGCTCCCATATCAGACTAGTAGATGTTTTTTATGTTCCACGCCTAAAGAAGGATCTTGTCTCCATAGCGGTATTGGAAGAACGTGGTTATGAAGTAATGTTTAGAAAAGGAAAGGTGTTCCTTAAACACATAGCCACGGGACAAGTGACGCAGATCGGTGTAAGAGTCAAGAACATGTATGCTCTCGAGGTTGAGGATGCATGCATGATCTGAAATAACTCTATCAATTTTGTTGTGCTAAGTGTCTTTGAGTTATTAAAAACATGTGCATAATTGGTTCATTAGTTTGCATAAGTATTAAGGAGTTTTTCCATGAATTATAGATTAACATTAGTGAATTAGAAGCATAAAATAAGCATAAATAACACTGAACAATAGTGTAAACAGATAAATAAGTCACCACATGAAATTTACACAGCAGGCATGATGAAGCAGTTCACCCCTCCCGGGCTACATCTGTTGGTCCAGCACCCAATGGCTTGTCCATCTTTCATTATGCTCAAAAAATTTCTATTACATGTATTTACAGTGCTCTAATGGTTATTTCTCTACAAAAATGGCTTCAGAATGCTCCAATTAGTAAAAAATGACTCTTCATTCACTCAGAATGGTCAAAATTTGAGCCTCCTACACTTTTACCCAATATCTCCTAGGAAAAATCCGCTAAATGGGGAGAACTCCAGTTAACTAGAGTTAAATTAGTGCTGACCGCCAAATTTGGTGCGCCCTATCCACTCTGCCTATTAAGATACACATTAAACATTACAGTTAGGTGGTGGTCACATGCATAGCCCCAACCATTAATTGGCTTGACCGGAACATAGCGGAATATAATTCAGAGTTAAATAACATACATACGTGAAGCGATAAAACATCGCTCTTTATAATAGAATGCAAATAACCCAAAACACATTACATACACATGGACTTCTTGCTGGAGGGACCCACCACACGTCGAACCGATCGTAAGTGATCGCAGTCGCCTGCCCGCAACTTTTAACTCTTTGCGAATTCGCTAAACCACAAAACTTGCAAAGTGCGCTATTACGCAAAGCCGACATGTGGCTCCCCCTCGTCACATCGCATCCTTCGTCCTTCTTGCATCGCATCGAAACCCATTTAACATACCGTGCAAACTCTAGTTAACAGTATTTGCTATTATTTGGGAAATGCGAAATCGCGATTCATCATCCACCATTGATCTGCTGCATGATCCAACGACCCACGTCTGTCTCCACCAATTCATCGCACATCATTCTGTTAGACTTGCGAAGTCATCCCGACCATTCATCTTTTGCCCTTAGATCTACGATTAAATCATGACCGTCTGTTCCTCTCTCAAAATTCTTCTAAGCATTTATGTCTTTAGTCGATTTCTCCTCATATGACATCGGTTTTTCGAACCGTTCATGGTGCCAGAATCAAGAAGATGAGAACTACGCAACCATCCTAGTTTCAAACCAATCCTGTAACTTTGAATTTTGAGAAAAATTTAGGAACTCCTAATAATTCCTCCCCATTGGGAATCTTTTGGACCCTAAAAGACTTGATTACATGTTCAGTAGATGAGGGTACAACCCCCTCACCTTTTCAATCTCTATCCTTTTTGCCTTGCTCGGTTTAGTGCCTTTGAGTCCAACTCGAAGGTAGTCAACACTTCCCCTCTTTGATTCTCTTGTCCTCCTGTCAATAATTATATCTTCTTTGAGCTCATCCATAAATTCTAGTGAGAAATCTTCAATAGAAGGTAGTTGAACAACACTTCCTTGATCATCGATCAAAGGAGTCTCATACAAGCGTAAGTTTTCAACATTGACAACTGAATAAATTTGCATGTAAGAAGGAAAATCAAGTTGGAATGCATTATTACCAAATTTTTGTTATGATCTTGAAAGGACCATAGCAAATGGGTTTGAGTTTTTTACCTTCCCCTTGCATCCTTTCTTTGCTAATTTTCAACCATACCTCGTCTCCCTCTTGAAAATTATGATCAAACCCGTGTTTGTCATGCCTTTCTTTGTATTTTCTTTGACTTTTCTCAAGTTTTTATTGAACTTGTTGATGTATCCTCTGAATTTTCTCAATGAACTTTCAAGCCTTATCAATATCACTATGGCCATCAATTGCAACATCCTTCCCAAAGATGAATTCTAATGGCGATTTTGGAAAATACCCAAAGCATTCTTCAAAAGGTGAGGTTTGTGTTGAAGAGTGATTTGCCCGGTTGTAATCGCGCTGAATGTAATGCAGTTGTTCATCCCACAACTTAGGATGTTTGCTGCAATATCCTCTCAACAGATGCACAACTGTTATGTTCACCACTTCGGTTTGTCCATATTTTTGTGGATGAAAAGCGGTACTCTTTTTCAATTTTGTGTCCATCATTCTCCATAGATTTGACAAAAAATTCCCAATGAACCTAGAATCCCTGTCACTAACAATAGAAGTGGGCAATCCAAAATGAGCCCAAACATTTTGAAAATAAAGTTCAGCAGTATGTTCAACAGTAATGATCTTCTTACATGGCATAAGAATACACATTTTACTGAATCTATCCACAACTACAAAAATATAATCATGTCGCTTTCTTGACATAGGTAGACCTCCAACAAAGTCCATGAAGACGCTCTCCCATGGCCTTGATGGTACCGATAGTGGCATGTAAAATCCAAGCTTCCTATTACTAGGCTTACTTGTTGCACACATATAACAACCTCTTATTGTGACACACTATCTATCATGCGAGGCCAATAACAATACCTCTGTAGATGCGCCACTGTGTTGCTTACCCCAAAGTGTCGAGCAATAAGAGAAGAATGAGCTTCTCTCATGACACTTAGCCTCTCTCCTTTTGGAATACATAGCTTTCCCAAATGAAACAGGAAATTTTTATGCATGTGAAAATCTTTTTCTTCAACTTGATTCCCTTCACTCAAACTAGCATACACATCTTTGAAATCAATGTCATGTGCATATTGTTCTATGTAACTCTCATGTACAAGAAAATCATTTTTGAGTAAAGTAGAAGCACTAATGATTGGTCTCAAAATCATATCTGCAAATTTAGTGAATATACCTTTTTTGTACCTTATAACCAAGTGGAATTGTTGAATAAATCCCATCCACTTGAAATGTCTTAAATGCTGCAATTTTGTTTGCGACTGCAAGTACTGTAATGGTTGGTGATCGTTGTGTACAATAGTCTCTTTGCCCATCAAGTAGTGTTTCCACTTCTTGAAACTTTGTACCAACACATATAGTTCTTTTTCATATGTAGGATAATTAGTCACAACACCAATAAAAGTTTATGAATGAAAGGTGATAGGCTTACCATGCAGCAAAAGGACTGCGCCCATGGCATAGTCACTAGCATCGGTTTGTATCTTGAATGGATGTCTCAAATTTGGTAGTGCAAGGACTGGAGTTGAACTGATCTTGTCTTTTAAAGCTTCAAAAGCTTGCTGCTATTTGCCTCCCCATTGGAAGACTTTCTTCACACTTGTCACTGCATGCATAGGAGCTGCGATGGAAGAAAACTTAGCAATAAATTTCCTCCAATATTGAGTTGCACCTAAGAAACTTCTTACCTCGGTAACTATTTTGGGTGTGGTCCAATTCACAATGGCCTCCACTTTAGAAGGATCAATCCTTAATTCTCATCCTCATACAATATGTTCCAAATAGACCAAAGAAGTCTTTCCAAACTCACATTTTGACATCTTAAGAAACAATTTCTCTTTCTTCAAAATATCAAGAACTATATTTACATGCAAGACATGATCTTCTCTTATTTTGATGAAAAACAAAATGTCATTTAAGTAAACAATAACAAAGTCATCAAGGAATGGTCTCAAAAAATTATCCATAACCCACATAAAAGTTTCCGGTGCATTACATAAACCAAAAGGCATAACTAGCCACTCAAAGAGTCCTTGTTTGGTTTTGAATGCAATTTTCCATATATCACTTTCTGTAATTCTTACTTGATGATATCCACTTCTTAAATCCAACTTAGTGAAAAACTTTGATTCTTTCATTTGATCAAGAAAATAATCTATTCTTGGGAGTGGGTAACGATTTTTTACCGTAATTTTGTTCAAAGCTCGAAAATCTACACACATGTGCCAAGTCCCATATTTATTTGGTATGAAGACTATGGGTGAACCGCATGGCGAGGTTCTTGGCCTTATGATACTTTTATTCAACATCTCTTTGATTTCCCTATTTATTTCAGCATTCTCCATTATCTACATGCGATACATACTGATGTTTGGAAGAGGACAATCCTGCTGCAACTAAATCTCATGTTGAATTTCCCTTTTTGGAGGCAATCCTGTTGGCTCCTGAAACACCTCATGATGCCCATTAACCACATCATATAATTCTGATTTCAAATTAGGATCACACCCCTCAAAATATTCATGATTAATATCAGCTTTGGGCTTAATCATAAGAAGAACAAAATTCTTACTTGAATTTACCAGCCTCTTTACCTGTCCAGCATTTACCAAAGAAATATTTGTCTTCTTGCGGTGTGCTCTAACAATGAAATCCTTCCCATATTTGAATAAATGATACTTGTTCTCATGGCGATAGAAGATCGCTTTCTTGTCATACAAGTAAGGACTCCTTATTACAATACTAGTTATTTCAAGCAGAACCACATCTAATTCAACTGTGTCAACAAAGTTTGCACTGATTGCAAACCTCAATATACATCTCCTTGTAACCTGTAGATTTGCATCCTTACAAATCCAACCCAATGGATATGTTTTTGGATGTGGTATGGTCTCAAGGTTAAGTTTTTTGACTAAATCTTCAAAGATTAAGTTTGCTTGTGACACATTGTCAAACAGTGTGTCAATCTTGGTATGCTTGGATATGACCCTCACATGAAACAGTTCTATTCCTTCTTCTTCATTTGGAGTGTTTATGTGACAGTTTGATGTACTGGTACTGGGTTTAGTTTAAATTTATTGTCCCTTCATGTTCTTCAATCCCATGGCTGTAATTTTAGTCTCATCACCTGAATCAGACCCTAAGTCATGTTGAGTTGTAGCAGCATTTTTCTGTTTCCCTTTGTTATTGGGTTTCTTTGGCCTCAATTCTGGATGTAATTTCCAACAATGAGTTTCATCATGGCCTTATTTTGAAAAATGTTTACAAGTCACTTTTTCTCCCTTTTTCTTAATAGATGCATTCTTTTTGTTTTTACCTTTTGGGGTTTTCTCCTTGGCTTTACCCTTAAAAGGTTTCTTCCTGCCCTCTTCAGGAATGTTCTTCCTTCTAGCTTCTAGATGTGTGGCCTGAACACAAACTTCATCTAGACTAGTGGGGTTAAACATGATAATAGTATGTTTTAGGTAGCTATGTAAGCCTCCTATGTACTTTAGCAAAGTGTCTTGGCTTTACAAATCCACCCCTAATAAAAGAGCTCTTCTCCTAAATTCCTGGGTGTATTCTTGCAAATTTTGTCCCTTTAACTGCCTAAAGTTCTTCTAGTTCATGATGGTTTTTTTCATATCAGATAATGGATAAAAATATCGTTTTAGCAACAATAAAATCTGACCATGATAGAATAATCGTACCATGTTTCTTGATTTCCTCCCGTGTCTTGGCTTCCCACCAAACAAGTGTTGCATCTTCCATTCTCAAAGAAGCTAACTGAATTTTGGTATCATCACCTTGAAGGTTCTGTATTCTTAAATAGGCCTCCAATTGTCGAATCCAATTATCTAGCTTGTCTGCATTTACTTCACCATTACAAATTGGCAATTCGAACTTAACATCAAGTTTTAATAAAGGAGATTTACCAGTGCTCTTGGACTTGTGTGGTTGATGTACTAAAGAAGAGGTAGAAGATGATGATGATGATGAGGGTGAAGATGGTGGCTCTCCTTTCCTTCCATTTTCTCCATTTCCATTCTTTGAATTGTCTTCATCATGTTGACCTCCTGAATATCCTTGTCCTTCCTTTTGGAGTTTAGATCCTTCTCCTTCCAGTCTCTCATTCATTTCTTGATAAATAATTCTAACCATCTCAGTCATGTCAAGAAATTCTTTCTTAAACACTCGTTCTTCTTCCTTAGGGTCAACTTCGTCATTAATTTCTCCTTCCTCATGAGGCATGCTTAATGGAACTTCTTCTTCTTTAGGAGGTGAAATAGGTGGTGGAGATTGTGGCAATCTTGCTCTCCTTTGCTTTGGCTCCTTTTGAGACCCTCCTGCTTCCACCAGTTTGTCTTCTCACCGTTTAAGCTCGAGTCTTGTAAGCATCTAAAACTTGCAAACAATTAAAAAATTCTTTACACTAAACAACACCAGAGAAAAACTCTAGCTCTGATACCGTTTGATCTGAAATGACTATATTAGTTTTTTTGTGCTAAGTGTCTTTCAGTTTTTGAAAAAAAATGCATAATTGGTTCATTAGTTTGCATAAGGATTAAGGATTTTTTCCATGAATTATAGATTAACTTTAGTGAATTAGAAGAATAAATAACGTTGAAAAATAGTGTAAATGGAGAAATAAGTCACCACATGAAATTTACACAGTAGGCATGATGAAGCAATTTACCCCTCCTGGGCTACATTTGCTGGTCCAGCTCCCAATGGCTTGTCCATCTTTCATTATGCTAAAAAATTTGCTATTACATGTAGTTACAATTCTCTAATGGCTGTTTTCTCTGCAAAAATGGCTTCAAAATGATCCAATTAGTCAAAAATGACCCTTCATTCACTCAGAATGGTCGAAAATTGAGCCTCCTACACTTTTACCCAATATCTCCTAGGAAAACTCCGCTAAATGGGGAGAACTCCAGTTAATTGGAGTAAAAGTAGGGTTGACCGCCAAATTTGGCATGCCCCTATCCGTTCTGCCTTTTAAGTTGTGAATTAAACATTATGGTTAGGGTGGTGGCCACATGCACGCCCCCAACCATTAAGTGGCTTGATTGGAACACAACAGAATACAATTGAGAGTTAAATAACATACCTACGTGAAGCGATCAAACATCGCTCTTTATAATAGAATGAAAATAACCCAAAACACGTTACATACACACAAAATTCTTGCTGGAGGGACCCACCATACGTCGAACTGATCGCAAGCGATCGCAATCGCTTGCCCACAACTTTTAACTCTTTGTGAATTTGCTAAACCACAAAACTTGCGAAATGCGCTATTGCATAAAACCGACACGTGGATCCCCCTTGTCACATCTCATCCTTCATCCTTCTCACATTGCATTGCAACCCATTTAACATATCGTGCGAACTCTTAATGGTATCCGCTATTATTTGCGAAATGCAAAATCGTGATTCATCATCCACCGTTGATCTGCTGCATGATCTAACGACTCATGTCTCTCTCCACCAATTCATCGAATATCATTATGTCAGACTTGCGAAGTCATCACGACCATTCATCTTTCGCCCTTAGATCTATGATTTAATCGCGACCATGCATTCCTTTCTCAGAATTCTTCTAAGTATTTATGTCTTTAGTCGATTTCTCCTCATACGACATCGGTTTTTCGAACCATTCGCGGTGATGGAATCAGGAAGACAAGAACTACGCAACCATCCTGGTTTCAAACCAATCCTGTAACTTTTTAATTTTGAGAAAAATTTATGAACTCCTGATCAATGCAAGGCTTTGAGGATCAAAGCAGTGGTTAATGACTTGGTGGTTGAGAGAGAGCAATTATCTCGCAACATGCAGTCTCAGAAGGTTGTGGAGAAGCCACAATTGGAGAAGCAAAGAGGAGACCGAGTGGAAGAGTCCACTCAAGCAGAGACCTTCAGGAGGGGGAAATTTCGAGCCAGAAGGGAAGATGGAGTACATGTAGTTATACCTCCAGGTGTGAGGTGGGGCGATGTGCAGAATTAATCCCGGGAAGAAATTGGGCAGGGTTCATTGAGATGGTATGTCTCATGGATCGAACCTGGCTACGAGGAGCCCACTAATACATCAATAGTAGGAAGGATCGGTTATATTGATGTAGTTAGATGCCAGGAGGACAAAAATGAGAGTGATAGGTGTCGGATATTGGAGCGCAAATTAGAGTTGGCAGCAGTGTAGAGTGCATGGATGAAAATGTCAACAACGCAAAGAGTCCAATAGACATGTGCAGTAGGTACCAACAGTCAGAAGACTCTGATGACAGATGCATTATATTGATTCAGTTGTTTGGAGGCTATTCAGTTTCAGAAGTGTTGCATGCAAGAATTTCATGTGCGAACAACACTAGAGAAGTGTTGCATGCAAGAGTTGCATGTGTGAACAACACTAGAGAATTGTTGCATGCAAGAGTTGCATGTGCGAACAACACTAGAGAAGTGTTGCATGTGCACGTGCAAGAACATTCCAAAGGTACTGAATCGATACCGATTGATTCCTTTCTTGTTGAGAGGGAGTGTGTTACACTAAAAATTGTCATCCTGACATTCTGCTATGGGTATGAGCTCATTATAACTCATACTTCCTCCTTTTGCAAGTCTAACATATCAGTTATTCATATCAAGCCTTGAAAATCAGAGAAAAATTTCCTAAAAATCTCTTAAACTTTGGTATCGCACTTTCTCTATACATTGCCTGCGGTCCCGCACCTAATGTTCAGCTCTACTGTGTACCTAAAACACACTTTCTATGTGTTATAGGTGCGGACTCCTGTAAAACTCAAAAAGGTGAGAAAGTAAAGTTAAAAAATTGATTTGAGATTAATTCTAGACGAGAATTTTCGGGGATGAGTACGCTTTAATAAGGTGCATGTATCCCTTACCTTATGGAGCTAACCCCTTGATGTGAGGAGCTTATCCCTTTGAAGGAGGATTATATCCCTTCATATTTGGAACAGAAAAACCTCCTCTTTTCCACTATAAAAAGAGGCATTGGGTAGCCTCAAAGGGAGTTAGAAGCTTTAGAATATTTGAGGATAAGTGCTGTTGAGATTCAGACTCAGTTAAACAAGACTTTTGTGAGGAGAGATTACATACCTCTATTTGTCTTGATTGAAAGAGTGTAGAGCTTGTCAAAGTAGAGGAGACTCATGCTTCGGACCATGGGAAGACCTGTGCAACATCAAGGCTCAGGTTGTAAGGTTTTCTTTCTTTTGAAATTAATACAAATATACTCATTTTTCTCAATAAGTTGTCTATTAATGGTTTATTTCATAGATTCCTTGATCACTATGATAAGCATGGTTTATGATGATGTCTATATAGGTGCTATGTAATATTTTGCTTGTTTGTGACTGCAGGTTTACGAAGAAAACTCCTTCAAGTGCACGAGGAACAACAACGAATTCAAACAAGCGCTGGACATAAGGTAGGTCTTTTACACCTCTATAGAACTATTTGTAAATCATATATGCTTAGAGAAAGATTAGTTTATTTGGCTGTTTGTTGATAGATACTTTTAGTACTAGGGAGATCGGTCTTGTCCGCAAGAACGATTTATCCGTCCAACAGAGTGTTGGAATTTGCAACAAGAAACAATGAAATTGGCATCTAGAAACAACAACCAAAAATGGCTACCATGGAGGCTTTTGATTTAATTATTTCTTAATTAAATTAGAAGAAATGTGTGTCAAATTTATTTATCCCTTAAATAAATTGGATAATAAATTGTAATCTTATCTCATAATCACTTGTAATAGTTAACTGAGTGTGATAGACTAAGCTATCTCATGAATTTCGAGTTGAGGGTGGTTGGTGAGGCATGCAAAGTGATTCTATTTGTTTTGGAGTCCAAGTTGTAGTTAGTGTATTAGTTTAATGCATGAGAAATTAGTTAACTCAATTAAGTGAGTTAAAGTCAGTCTAACTAGTTGCAACTGATTATTGCACTAGTGAGAGGTCAAGTGAATTAAATCAGATTTAATTCACATACAGTGATCTTTCAAGTGACTGACTATTTACTATTAATAGTTGCATGCATGTCAGTTCTGATGAAGACCCAATTGAGATAGAGGTTAAAGGGAAGTTATATATCGGTTGTATTTATAATAAATTGCCCGGGCGCAATTATATACACTATAGGATGCCCCTGATGTATTGCGCAGTCAAGGAAGGAAAATTATCCTAATTAATAGGGATTAATTGCCTAGGGAATGCGTGAGAAAGGAAGGCTAAAGACATGTTGAGAATTGGCTAAGTGTTGGACCAATTTTGTCTGGATCAGTGTGAGACAGTCAGGATAGTGCAACAAACTCTTGTGAGAAGAGTGCATTGTATTGTTTCATGAATCCTTAGTTCATTATACAATAGAGATAGAGGGGTTTTGAGCAACAAGCTTTCCCTCAGAAAAATATGTGTTGTGTGATTGATTTGCTTCTTTCTCTTACTTGGTGTGATTGTGCGATCGTGTTTAATTTCCGCAAATTAACTGTAGAAGTATTGAATATCTTTCTCTAGTATATTGCATGATCATATTGAATCCATTGTTATACATATTGTTTGTATAATTTCTACATGGTATCAGAGCAGGAATTATTTGGGCGCACGAGTTTGCAGAGAATATATGACAATTTTGATGATTTTTTTTCAAAAACAAATAGAATATTTGGATTCCTTGCGAAAAAATTCCCAAATTGAAAAATAAATTGGTCGAATCAGAGCTCAAGTGAGGGAGATATCGTCGATTTAAAACCAGCTCTCTTTTTTAGAAAATTTTGTGACGGCGGGACAATTACAATGTGCGCGAGTTAGAAAAGGAAAGAAAGTCAAGGGAAAAAAATCCCAAGGCAAAGAGGGAAAGAGAGAATTGTCTAAGATCATATGTTTTCACTGTCAAGAGCATGGGAACTATGCTACAAATTGTCCACAGAAGAAGGCAAGGAAGAAGGAGCCTGCAATTGCAACAGGTGAAGCATTGGATTCACAGACCTTGATTTTACTCTCATTGCATGCATGGCCAGCACTGTAATGGGATGCATGTGGTATTTAGACAGCGGTGCCTCGTTCCATATGATGGGGAATAGAGATCTTTTCAGTGACTTGGATTAGAAGGACCTCCAATAGAGCATAGAGTTTGGAGATGATGAGAGGTATAATTCTATCGGCATAGGTACAATTACCTTTCAGAGGGAGAATGACTCCCATCTCAAAATAACAGATGTTTTGTATGTTCTAGGCCTAAAGAAGAATCTTGTCTCCGTAGTGGAATTGGAAGAATGTTTATGAAGTAATGTTTAGAAAAGGAAAGGTGTTCCTTAAACACATAGCCACGAGACAAGTGAAGCAGATCTGTGTAAGAGTCAAGAACTTGTATGCTCTCGAGGTTGAGGATGCATGCAAGGCTTTGAGGATCAAATCATTTGATAATGACTTGGTGGTGTAGAGGGAGCAATTATCTCTCAACATGCAACCTCAAAATTAGTCTTAGAATATTGTGGAGAGGCCACAATTGGAGAAGCAGAGAGGAGACCAAGTGGAAGAGTCCACTCAAGCAGAGACCTCCAGGAGGTGGAAATTTCGAGCTAGAAGGGCAGAGGGAGTACATGCAGCTATACCTCCAGGTGTGAGGTGAGGCAATGTGCAAAATTAATCCCCATAAGAAATTGGGCAGGGTTCATTGAGATGGTGTGTCTCATGGATCGAACCTGGCTACGAGGAGCCCACAGTACATCAATGGTAGGAAGGATCGGTTATATTGATGCAGTCATATGTCAGGAGGACATAAATCAAAGTTGCAAGTGTTGGATATTGGAGCGCAGATAAGAGTTGGCAGTAGTGCATAGTGCATGGATACAAATGTCAACAATGCAGAGAGTCCAATAGACATGTGCAATAGGTACCAGCAGTTAGAAGACTCCGATGATAGATGCATTATACTGATTCAGTTGTTTGGAGGCTATTCAGTTTTAGAAGTGTTGCATGCAAGAGTTGCATGTGCGAACAACACTAGAGGAGTGTTGCATGCAAGAACATTCCAAAGGTACCAGATCGAGACAAATTGATTCCTTTCTTGTTGAGAGGGAGTGGTTGAATTTTGTAACAAGAAACAGTGAAATTGGCATCCAGAAATGGCTACCATGGAGACATTTGATTTAATTATTTATTAATTAAATTAGAAGAAATGTGTGTCAAATTTATTTATCCCTTAAATAATTTGGACAATAAATTGTAATCTTATCTCATAATCACTTGTAATAGTTAACTGAGTGTGATAGACTCAATTAGCTCATGAATTTCGAGTTGAGGATGGTTGGTGAGGCATACAGAGTGATTCCATTTCTTTTAGAGTCCAAGTTGTAGTTAGTGTATTAGTTTAATGCATGAGAAATGAGTTAACTCAATTAAGTGAGATAAAGTCAATCTAAGTAGTTGTAACTAATTGTTGCACTAGTGAGAGGTGAAGTGAAATAAATCAGATTTAATTCACATGCAGCGGTCTGTCAAGTGACTGACGATTTAATATTAATAATTGCATGCTTGTCAGTTATGATGAATACCCAGTTGAGACAGAGGTTAAAGGGAAGTTATCTATCAGTTGTATTTATAGCAAATTGCCTGGGTGCAATTATATAAACTATAGGATGCCCATGATGTATTGCACAGTCAAGGAAGGTAAATTATCCTAATCAATAGGGATTAATTGCCTAGGGATTGCGTGAGCAAGGCAATCTGAAGACAGGCTGAGAATTGGCTAAGTGTTGGACCAATTTTGTCTGGATCAGTGTGAGATAGTCAAGATAGTGCAACAGACTCTTGTGAGAAGAGTGAATTGTATTGTTTCATGATTCTTTGGTTCATTATACAATAGAGATAGAGGGGTTTTGAGCAGCAAGATTTCCCCAGGAAAAATATCCGTGTTGTGCGATTGATTTGCTTCTTTCTCTTACCTGGTGTGATTGTGTTATCCTGTTTAATTTCCACAAATTAACTGTAGAAGGATTTATAATCTTGCTCTAGTATATTGCCTGATCAGATTGAATCCATTAATATACATATTGTTTTTATAATTTCTACACCCCAACACACTCCTATTGATCCTATAGAAATTTAAAGGTTGGATAAGTCTAGGATAATGTAGAGTTTTAATTGTAGATTCAAAATGTGTTACCAAGATTAATCCCTCCTCCGGACAAGGGCGATATCCCTAGTACTCCAACGAGTAACTAGAAACAAAGGTCCATTTGAATATCTCTTTCTCTAGATTATTTGTATTTTAATATCATTATAACCAGGAAAGTAGAGAGAACATGCTCCTACCTTTCAATCAAGATGTCTGATATATTCCTTTGTCTTTCGCCCCAAAGTAGTTCTTCAAAGATGAGTAGAAATTGCAATCGCAGACAAGACAAATAATCAAAGCATATGCAATATATAATAATCATAAATACTAATCCAACTTAGTGATCAAGGAATCTAAGTATTGACATCATTTCCATGAATTCAGAAATAAGACAATGAGAAAAAGAGATCCATATGTATTATCATAAATTAGAAAGAGCAATCTTAAAACCAGATTCCTTGATGTTGTACAGATTCCTCTTGTGTGTCTGAGCAATCGTTTTCCTTCAGTCTGATAAGCCTTCCTCTCTAGAATAACCAGTATGAAGTCATGGGCACAAAGGTGTGATCTTCAACGTGTCAACAACAACTCACTAGTATAGAAAGTATAAAATCTATGAACTCTCTCTAGCTTAGAAACTATAAAAACCATTCTCTATTCACATTGGTATCTACCCTTCAACCTAAAACTTGAGCTCAATATATAAGGAGATTGAAGTAGTTTCAAATCCATTAAGAGAGGGATGGATTCCTCCCTTGAAGGGATTTGAGTTCCTTGGACCAAGGGATAAGTTCCATGAGTGGAGGGATAAATCTCGAACTGGCGCAACTCTAGAGGCTTCTAGATGGGAGAATATTCGACGAACTAGGCTTCTAGAAGTTACTTTTTATTTTTACTTTCTTTTCACGGGGGTGCGCAGGTTTTATTAGTGAACAGAGCGGCGATCGCCACAGCTACTGGAAGGAGCATCAACACATGCGCAGGAAGAGGTGAGAAAAACCGCGCAGGAAATATTTTAATGGTTTTACATAGATTTTCTCCAATTTCCAAGATTTGATTAAGGAACATGAGTGTTTTTTACCTCTAAGGGAAGATGATATGGATGGTGATAGACCCATATGAAAATTCAAAATGTCATGGTGAAAAAATGACGTGTAAAAGATTACCCTCTAAAGTGTTAAGTTTGAGAAAGTTTTTCGAAAGAGTGAAGTGCTTTATCATTTCGAGGATTGAATTGGAGACACCAGTCGAAAACCTGTAAAAACATTCAATGCAAATATATATATATATATATATATATATATATATATATATATATTGTTGATTATATTGCTGAGGTAGGCATTCCCATACTCAGATAAAAACTAACTAAATGTTCTAGTACAGATATGTTTTCAGTATTACATCAAAAGTAGACACAGTATGGGCGCAACCATCTGTCATGAGAAGTCTACTACATTATGAATAACAAAACTCCTCGCATCCTGGATGGTGGAAACTAGATCCAGGGTCTTGATTTCCACTTCTTGAACTAGTACGAATCTATCCATGCGATTGATTATGTCGGAGTTGAACATGGTAGAAACCACTTGATTACCGGTCAATGATGAGAGTCGTTAACAAGTGTGAGAGAAACCATAAATAATGACAATGGCCCTCAAAGTACTTCAGTACATTCTATGAAGTGTGAATGAATGATTTGCAGTCGAACACCCATAGAATCATTCGATCGAAGGTCAATGATGAAAACCTATCGTCGAAGGCGAGAAACCTGCCATTGAGACATGCAGATTATGAGGTACTGATAGGATTATAGATCAACTTTCTAGATAATGAGCTGATGTCGATAGAAAGTGATCCATCGCAGGAAAGCCTACGATGCGAAACCATTAGATCAAGTTTTGAAGAATTTTTTTGCAAGGACCGACTCATGGATGGTCAATGCGAATGGAGACAAACGTTTGCAATGAATGGTAAATTTAACTTTCTCTTGAACACATAATGACACTGTATATGGCTTGACAATATTTGACCTAAATATAATACCCATAAACCAGCTAAAGAATTTCAATGTGGTTTGATTAACTGTAATATAAAGGATTTCCCAACCCAGGTACAAGTGTAACAAAGTTTCGTGTTCAAGAGCGACATGCTGCTTTCTAAAACAAGGACAACAAATGGATTCTTTTTCTCTCTTCCCCCCCCCACCATTACTGGCAAGTACCTCTTTATTTTTGTCAAGTTTGAGGAGGATAAAATTTTCTTGTTGTGTAATCTCATCCTTCGGATGAGTCCATCTTAGTATTAAAAACGAACCCTAAGAAGGAGTGGCTCGGTGCTGTTGTGATCAACAGGTCCTGTACTGTTTAGTTTTAACGAGTCCATTATAGGATTAACTCAGCGTTTTTTAGTTTTAGGGAATCAGAAGAAAAACATGAGTAAACTCCATGGTTGTTCTTTTCGTAAATTTAGTCCCTCAAGCTCGAAAAAGGATAAAATAAAGCAGGAGAGAACTCTATTGACCATGATTAGTCAACGTATACCTTTTTCGTAACTAGTCGAATTCAGTCTAGAAAAGGGGTAAAATTATACTGTATGGACGAATATTAATTTATTTTAACGAGTTCAAATAGTTAAGTTATCGATGATCTTTTCATGTTTAGAGAGTCTGAAAAGGGCTTAAAATAGGACTCCATGTCAAAATGATTTTTTTCACAAAAACCTTGTGTCCTGCACAAAAACTCAAACAATTATGAACCTCTGCTCTCAAAAAGGAAAAATATTTTGATTTGACTTTTTAAAAGTAAAAATAAATAAAATAATATTATTTTATTCGTTTAAAACAACAAAAAGAAGTTTAAACAAGTCATTTTCACCTTTTGATTTTCAGAACAGAGCATAAAGAGTTTTTGTCCAAAATCTTCCAGAGCTGATATCAGGAGAACCGATCGACCATTTCAAGAACTATCCGCACCATGTAATCCACATCATCATTATCTTTGTTTTAATCCGTTTAATTTTTTATTTTAAACTTTTAGGGCATTTTTTAGTGGGAACATATGTTTTAAAATCCACCCTTAGGGGTGCAGGTTATCGTGGAGAAAACCGCGCACCCCGACGATTTTTTAAGGATAAAATCGTCGGGACGCATCGGGTTTTGTGTATAACGTGTGCGCAAAAACGCACTGTGTAAACACAGCACCTGTGCAAGCACCGTGGGGTTTTGAGAAACATAAATCTCTCCATAAAAATGGCTCAAATTTCTCCCAACCGATTTTTAATGATTAATTTATTGATGTGTAGGTTGACAATCATGTTGGAATGGCGAGAAAGAGAGCATGAACTCGTGGAAAATGAAGCCATGGATGATCCAGAAACAATGCACTCATTAAAAAATTGTGCCTTGTATAAGTTTTGGGCGATTCAGGGTATGAAAGCACAGGTTGAGTTGATGACCTGGCTAGTGAATGCATGGGATGTCTGAGATCAATGTTTCATTATCGGAGACCATCGGCTTGTGATCGAACCGGAGGACATATATTTCCTCACTGTATTTTCTCATAGAGGGAGGGGAATTTCCTTATTTGGGACCAGACCAGGAGGTCTTCCCACTGCTACTTACAAGGCTCAATATTGTAGCCGAAATTCAGAGTTAAAGGACAATCGTATTGATATCAAAACTATTGTGAGACTGGAGCTCAAGATCATAGCATTTACAATTACCAGGTTATGTGGGAGTGCAGCTCCACATGTGGCTACCAAAGCACGGATGCAGACCGCAGTTGAATGTTTTAGGGGAAAAATTTTCAACTGGAGTTAAGGAGTGTTGGCTAATATGAAGGGTCAACTCACGAGAGCTAAGAATGGGAAGTTGAAAAACTTCGGATATGGGGCCATTCTTGTATCTTTTTCTTTAGATATGATCCCACTCCTTGCAACTCAGTAATCTCGGGTGGATTCCACAGGTCCTCAAGAACCACGTATGGTGCACTGGGTAGCATTGATGGCTCACCATGCTAGCGAAGGTGGTGTAGTGGTTCGTTTTACTCCTCAGTTTTCATATGGCTAAGGAATCATATCTTCATGATTGAATATTTTTCTTATGCAGGGATGGATTATAAAGGTGATCCTGATACATCTCTTCCACCAGTGGCACAGTGGGATGAGACAGGTTAGCGAATCATTTTGAAGTTTTTATTTTATATAATTTTTATTTGATTTTTTATCGTCCAATACTGACAAAACATTTAAATGTAGATGTCGATCCAACACGACCAACAATGTTTCGTGGCTTTGACAGGCGATAGGCACAACCTATAGTAGACCCACCATAGAATGATGCAACAAAGATCCTGGCAGAGAAGGAGCACAACCTAGAGAGGTTGACTATTGATATTCCATAGATAGGGACAAATGATATACCTCTCAGGCTTCACAGACATGTTACTGGTGTCCCAGGTCCACTCAGGAGATTTCTGCGCAGGGTGGCACGTGCCATAGTTTCTTATCATGATCGTCATCATTGATAGTTGATGGTCAATGTAGATTGAAATTTTGTTTTTTGTATCTGTATCTTTTAGATCATAAGGTGTTTGATACCTATGATCATAGATGCTGTAATATTTTTTTACACAAACTATTTAACCTAATGATGTTACTATTTTCGTTCTCTGAGTATCTTGTTCAACATGTATCAAATGTTGTTTTGTTTTAATTTTTAATGTTCCAGATGTCTATTTAAAACTCGATTAGCTAATGCATCAACGAATGTGTTTAAATTTGTTGAAATGTGTTGATATTCGATATAATCAATTCTTTCCAAGAGACGAACCTTCAAAAACATTCTTAATAAGGCTGGATTTCTGATAACATAAACATCGTTTAAATGTAATACAATGGGTTGTGAATCTATCATAACGATCAAACATCGAATACCAAATGTGATGACATCAGATAATAACTCAATTATTGTGCTATATTTTGCAATATTGTTCATTGTTTGACCAAGGCATATCCCATGAATAGATACTAACTCATCGATGGGTGAATAGATAACCCAAGCCGCGGAAGAGATGTTCTGTGTACTACGACAGGAGCCGTCAGCAAAACTAATGTAAGTTTGAAGGGATGTTGACATCTAGAATATCAAGGCTAATCAAGATAAGTAGTGAAAGTAGTAACAATTGTAAAACAAAAAATAACTAATCCTAAGGAAAATTTGTCTAATCTAAGGCACATTGTTCAAAGATGTAACTAATGTACAAGGGGGATCTTCACATGACAAGTCATGCATAATATCTCTTGAGATAAATACCATCTCTAGGTTTATCTAAAGAGATGCCATCATAATCAATTAATTCATAGGCTCCTTTTGCAAACACATGCTTAAAAATATAGGGACCATGCCACATTGGTTCAAATTTACCAGCGCCTAGTTTGTCGTGAGCTTGATCATATACTAAAAATAGGTCACCTTTTGAATAAATGTGAGGGTTAACACTTTGATCATACTAAGCTTTAACACATTTTTTATGAGCTTCGACAACTA
This sequence comes from Pinus albicaulis, assembly GCA_034641835.2. Taxonomy (NCBI): domain Eukaryota; kingdom Viridiplantae; phylum Streptophyta; class Pinopsida; order Pinales; family Pinaceae; genus Pinus; species Pinus albicaulis. Next base: position 985,150,529 of record CM076576.1, read on the forward strand.
ATGCAGCGGTGCAGCGAGTCTCATCTAACTGTGCGAGGTATATAAAGCGTTTCTCCTCTTTAGAGGTAGCTGGTAACAATTCAATGGCTAATTTGAGTGACGATATTTCACAGTCAATGGGTAGCACAACTTCTAAACCATAAAAAATTTGAAAAGGAGTGAAACTTGTCGCAGTTTTTGCAGAGGTACGGGATGCCCATAATGCCGAAAAAAGCATGGTATGCCAATTAGATTTACGAGTTCCGACAATCCATTTAATCATGGTGGTTAAAACCTTGTTGAAGGCCTCAACTTGACCATTAGCCTGTGGGTAATATGGTGTAGAATTATCATGGCGTAGGCCAAATTGATCAGAAAGTTTGGTCATCATAATATTTCAAAAATGACTTCCATGGTCTGTAACGATAGCTTGAGGGACACCAAACCGAGCAATCACATGAATGAATATGAATATTATTGCAATTTTTCCATCAGTCGCGAATGTAGGCATTGCCTCTGCCCATTTGGTAAAGTAATCTATAGTGATAATAATATACCCATTCCCCCTGGCTGAGTGAGGGTTACATGTAATGAAATCAATGCCCCATTTGGCGAAAGGACCAACAACAATGATTGGGTGAAGAGGAGTTGGAGGTGCACGCATCTTTTGATAAAAAATCTGGCAATTGTGGGATTTTCGAACTGTGATAATACAGTCTTTGAATAAATACGGCCAAAAATATCCAACGCATGATATCTTTTGGGTTGTGGAAGACCCATACTTATGACCATCACACGCTCGAGAATGGAAATCACTCAAAACCCTTTCGGCCTCTTCATGAGTTATACAACGTCGAAACACATAATCCACACCACGACGATAAAGAGTGTCACCAACAATATTGTATTGCTGAGATTGGTATCAGATTCTCTGTCGATCTGATCATGAAAGCTCTGGGTGAAATGTTTGGGTCTGGAGATATATAATGATATATCCATACCAAGGATCTAAAGTGCTGATTAGAAACAGAGATTCATCAACGATAGGATTTTCTGCCACTGTTTCAAACTCAGTATTGGGAAAATCACACATAATTTCGGCAAATACCAGTGATTTCTTAGACTTGGATTTCTCGAACTCCAAATCAAACTCTTGTAGGATAATAATCCATTTCGAGTATTTTCCCCCGAGCAATTGTTTTGTCAAAATATACATCATTGGGTTGCAATTAGATATCACTGTGGTTTTGCGTAACAATATGTAATGACGAAAATGTTGGACAACTTGAACTACTGCCAAGGCCAATTTCTCCACATGTGAATACTTAATTTACGTCGGGTTGAGATTCCGCCTTAGGTAATAGATCACATGATTGTTGTTAGATTCATCCTCTTGAACCAAAACCATTCCAATCATGCAATCAGATGCAACTAAGTATAAAAAGTAATCCCAATGGCAATTGGGCAGATGCAATAAAGATGCATGGGTCAACAAGTTTTTAAGTGCATCAAATTATTTATCGGCAATCTCGTCCCAAATGAATGGAACATCCTGTTTCAATAACTGGGTAAAACCTTTCGTTAACTCTGCATAGTTCGGGATAAACCGACGTAAAAAGTTTCGTTTCCCTTGCAAACTCTGGAGTTGGCGAAGAGTTGAAGGAGGAGGTAGGTTAATGATAGCCTCAACCGTCAATGGATCAACACAAATGCCCTCTTTTGAAACAACGAACCCAAGTAAACGTCCTAATTGTACACAAAAAACACATTTGTGTGGATTCAAACGAATGTTGTAATGCCTACATCTCATAAAGATAGCACGTAAGTGCGTAGGATGATCTTTTCTGCGTAAAGAATGAACAGGTAAGTCATCCAAGTAAGGTTGTACAATATGTTTGATATTGTGAAACACATAAGACATATCTCTTTGAAAACTTGCACCAACATTTTTTAGTCCAAAAGGTAATTTACAATATGCAAACGTGCCGCAAGGACATATAAATGTTGTTTTAGGTTGATCGACAGGGAGTATGTTGATTTGATTGTAACCAGAAAAACCATCCATAAACGAGAAAATTTCGTTTCCAGGAAAATCATAAACAATTTGATCGATATAGGGTGTAGGATAGTTGTCTTTGGGACAAGCCTTGTTAATATCCCGATAATCAACACATACTCTGATAGTCTCTTATTTTTTTTGTTACAGAAACTATATTAGATACCCAATCCGCCAAAGGAATAGGATAAATAAATCCTACACGTAATAATTTTTCAACTTAAGCTTTGATTGTTGCAGCTTCCCATGGATGTATTTTACGTAATATCTGTCTAATAGGTTTAGCATCTGGGTATGTCTTTATTTCATGAATAACAATCTTAGGATCAATACCTGACATCTCTTCGTAAGATCAGGCAAAAATGTCTCGGAATTCTTGAAATAGGGCTTTGTAAGTTTTGATCTCTTCAATAGAAAAAGAAGCACCTATATGAATGTTCTCAATTATTCCAGGTTTAATCGATATGTCAATAGGAATCGTTGTAGAAATATTTCCCAAATTTTTCTCCGAATCCGAATGTATAATCTATGTGGGATTTTGAGGTTCCTTGGCATAATCAATCGTAAATATGGATGAAAAGCCATTTTCAAGTTTATCAGGGTCAAGAAAAAAATAATATCGATGATGTAGATCGTCCCATGGCAATTCGTCCGACAAGATTTCTCAAATGTTTTCATTAGTTGCAAATACATGTTGAAAGGGATCTGGAAACGATGTCAAAGTTGAGCTTGACATAGAAGATGATTCTTCACTGATCACATTCATTTTATCAGTAGAAGTTTATGTAGTGTCAGAACATGATTGTACTGCTACATATGTCGATTCATAAGGACTTAAAGTCATCTCGTCATCATAAGAGTCCAATTCTGATTCTAAAGGCACAATCCATGTGTCATCAAATGGAATTGTGCTTGATGTGATCATATTGATATTGGAAATAGTTCGCAGTACGTTGGGCGAGGGCATAGTGAAAGTTCCCATGAGAGTGGAATCCTTCATTAGCCCTACACCAACATCTTCGTATGGGATAATCGATTTTTTGACATGTTGGATACTATCTGTAGAAGTAGGTTCTGAAGCAAAGTAAGACAACTGATTGATTTTACTAAAATTTCCTTTAAGAGGAAAATTTATCATCCGAAAGAATGATGAAACAAAAACAGTCATTGTGTAAGACCAACTGCGACCTAGAAGAAGGTTGTAATCAAGAGGGGAATCAATAATTTCCACCTCTAGGGTTGCGGTTTTTCCTTCTACTTCTATAGTCAGATCCTGGAGTATTCCACATGGGTGAAAATCTCTTCCATCAAAGGCTTTAAGGATAGTTGGTGATTGGTTGAGTGTTGGAGAACCAAGGGTTTTCCAACAGGATAGTAACATTATACACGTAGATTCCCCCTCATCAATTACAGTGCGAAAAACTTGTCTTGATTTGACTAATACTGAAATTTGAAAAGCCATTTGATGTGGGAGTCTAGGTACAAAATTTTCGAGATCAAAGACCATTAGATTCGAGTCTTGAGGATCAATAGCTCCTATTGTTGATTATAGTAATTTTCTTTGAGCTGGACATGATTTTAGTACTTATAGGGCCGACATTGCTGAAGGGGATATGGCCAAATCTTCTACAATGTTGTAATTCTGAGTGGCCCTCGCATGTGGATTGAAAGCCGAATTTTGAAGTACACCTTTGGTAGGCAATTTAATCACTAAATCAGAGTTAGGTTTCTCGATTTGTAATGGTTCGGAAAATGAAGGAGTTGTTGCTGGTGTTTGAATGGATGATTCAGTCTCTTACCAGTTATAGGAATCTTAGATTCATATTATTGAGATTGTGTCGCAGCCATAACCTGAGACATCATTAAAATATCTGCCGATGAATTAGAAGAAGATTCGATCATTTTACTATCTTGAGATGGAAAAGGACCCTTCAAGACAGTAGGTGTGGGTGAACCTTTGAAAAATTTGGATACCTCGGCCCGATGTGGACACCCTTTGGTGTAGTGATCTTCATCACAGATAAGACAAGGATAACGAGGTTCCAATTTTTGTTTGTTCGTTCAATTTTTTCAATTTTCTCTTTAGGAGATGTGTTTTGTTTATTTTTATTCTTCCCTTTATTCTTATTACCAGATTTAGCTTAGTCGTGGATGAGTCTACAACGTGAATTTCGGCAGAAAATTCGAGGGAAGAATCTCCTTTAGGTGAATCTAGTAGAGTTATAATTGGAGAAGTACATTTAGATGACTTCTTCTTACTTTTTGTAGTATTAAATATACCAATTACACAGTTTGCGGAATGTGAACCATAAGGAGTTGCAGTAAGTTTACCTGGGCATAGTAAATCAAGAATTTTTCATATAGAGTACCAGATTGTGTGTATACAAGGTCTAAGTATTGTGATTGAGATATGACCTGTTCTTCTGTGACAAAATCCCCCTTAGCTACGTCTTCAATTATCTTTGGAAGTAATGATTTAATAAACCATTCTGCCAAAATTTGGTCGGGAATAAAAAATTTCACTAAACGTTGTCTACGTCGCCATTCGTGTATGTGATCTGAAATGTATGTAGACATACTTTTTTTTAATGAAGTTAAAAGTTCTGTGCCATTGTCATAACAGATTGGAAAATAGAAGTGAGTTAGGAAGGATGTTGCTAAAGCGTTGAAATTACTGAAAGAGTCTCGTGGTAATTCGATATACCACTTTTCATCTAAGCCGATCAATGTTATCTGAAAAAGTCTCAATTGAATGGAATCATTGATTGAGTTGTATGCACACCAAAGATGATAATTCATCACACGATTTGAGGGGTCTTATCATGATTTTACTTCAAACTTAGGTATGTCATTGTGCAACTTGGTTGGCATTGCTGGCTAGAACAGAAGATAATAAATTGGATCATTCGTGAGGCGAGACAAATCTGGCAAGTCTAAAGTTGCAATGAATGGTAACCGATGGTTAGGGTCCTATTGCACAAACTAGTAACGTTGAGGAACAATACCAGTACCCAGAGGAGGATATCCAAGATAAATTGGAATAGCCTGAGCAGATGGGATTGGAATACCTCTGGGGTATCAAAGGTTAGCCGTACCAAACTGAGGTTGAACTGGTATTTGATATGTATAACTAGGGTATGGTTGATTCCGGTACACTATATTTTGTCCTGTTGGTCCATATTGAAACTACCCTTGGAATGGTTGACTCTGCACAAACTGACCTAAAAAAGGTTGGCTTGTTTGAACTGTAGCTACACCAAGTTGTACTACAAAGGTTTGAATAGTAGACTTAACTGCAGGTCCAGTTTGATGAGCAGTATCCTGAGGGATTTCCTGTGTAACAGGTTATACAGTCGTTTGAAGGGTTGTAGCAACAGGGACTTGAGAAACTCCAGGGATAGGTGTACTTGGTTGTTGAAAGGAATTTTGAAAAGAAGATTGGATAAGAGTACTTGGAGTACTCAGGCTAGCTTGTTGACTACTAGGTATAGATACCTGAGGGGTAATTTGGAGTTCAGTCTGAACAAGTTGCTCGAATTGGGTATAACTAAATTGTCCAGCTGGCTAACCAGGTTGATTATAAGGTACTTGTAAAGTAGGTTGCAAAGATTGTTGATTCAACAATGGATTCCACACAGTATTAATGCCTGGGTAAGGAGCTCCCATTAAAGGTTGCGATGCATAAGGTTAACCATAACCAGTTTGAGGTATTGGAACATAAGTTTGATAATTTTTTGGATAAGTTACAGTACAAGGTTGACCTCCTTGAAAGGATAGTTTCTCTTGATAAAACTGCTGCCCTTGAAGAGGCTTCTATCCTTGAAGAGGTTGTTGCCTTGGAATAGGGTACTACGCTTGAATAGGCTCTGGCCCTTGAATAGGGTACTGCCCTTGAAGAGGTTGTCCTTGAGGAGTTGCTGCCCCCCAGGTGGTATATAGCCACCTTGAGAACTAGTTTGAGGAATATTTCTGGATACCATATAGATTTGTTCCATTTTCAAATATTCGGTGGTAGATTCATGAAGAACAGTTGATTGTGTAAGATTTCCAGAAGAGGGAGATGCTACTGAGAAAGTACCAGAGAGCGACTGGTATCCAACAGGAATTGATGGACCACCATACAAAAACGTTTCCGATTATGAAGAAAACATGGATGACTCTCTAGACATGCTTGATGAAGCCATGTAACTACCTCTGGGTATAGAGTAAAAAAGAATGCGACGTGGTGAATAATTGAGACCAGTGTTATGTAGAAAGTTTGTAATTTGTTGATACCAAGGATCCGGTCTAAAAGGAACATAAGGGTAAATCGGTTCACTATACCTTATATCTAAATATTATTGACGCGAAGGAATTGTGATCTCTTCTTCCGTGTCAGTAATCCCTTCAATACTAACTAGGCCAAGAGGAAGATTCTCAGTAATCTGAATTTTCACTCGAGGTGAACGAGGATGACCAGGAGTTGGGGCTATGAATTCTGAAGATGACTCAGACGAAGTAGATTTAGATTCATGTTCAGATATTTCGGGTTTAATGAATTGAGTATCTGACAATTCACTGATAACAGATTCAACTATGATTACTTCAGAAATTTCTGGTTGTTCTTTATTTCTTTCTATTGTCTGAGGTTGATTAACTTCGAAATTAGGATGTATTACAACACATGTTTCTCCTTGTTCAGTAGACACGGTTCCTGATTGTTTAACTCTTTCAGATTTAATCTTTTCCAATTGAATGGGTGTATATTCAGGGGGTTTCCCTTGCATTATACGTGATTGTCTCGGTAATTCATCCATGGTTAATTTTTAACACAAGAAATCAAAAAATATTTCAACAGAATACACCCAAGATAGCTAAGAAATCAAGAAATTTGAACATACGCCTAGAAAATCTAAGAGACAAACCACACACAAACATTATGTTTCCACAATAAAAACACTAGTTGGTGATGAAATCCAACATTGCAGAAGTTAATATGGAAAACTGATGCTTGGAACAGTTACCCTGAAAACTTGCTTAATGAAACAGTCTGGAGCAAGTCCCTCCACTATTCCATCTCGAAGTGAAAAGTACCCTCTGAAAAGTCCAAGTGATTCTAGCCAACATCTGTTCCAGGTACAGTGGGACCTTCCCTCCACCATTACCCTGGGAAAAATCCTAAATATTATGGCTACTAAGGTCACTAACTCAGACAGATGCACCTGGGGGAATAGTCTACGATCCGATATACATGGAAGTTTAGAGTATCAAGCTCAATCCCCTTGAAAGCTCCTTGACATGGTAAATCCGAGTTTTGCTAGCAAGTGACCCCAAGCTCCTTGAAAATGGTTAATCTGAGGTTTTCTAACAAGTGATCCCAAGTTCCTTGACAATGGTTAATATGAGGTTTACTGTTTGTATTACATGAACATCTTCTATCTTCACCAATGAGATAGGTACAATTACCTCACTGGGTTCGACATGACCTCGTGCTTGACACTTTTAAGAAGAGCTTGCGAGAGTACAAATGCAACAATTAGATTTCCCTACTACAATATACTACTTGTTTGTTTTGACTACTTTGGAACGTGTATTACAACCTATTCCAAAACAATAGCCTAAGCTATATTGGTGGAATGAGCCCTAGACAATGTAAAAATGTCTAGATTGATTTTATTAGGCACTATAATGATTTGGTTGTTATTTAACGCAAAGGGTATGGAATTGAAACTTTGATGATGTTGTGACCCGACGCAAAATACTCTAAATGCATCAATATGAAAAATGCAACTCTTTCTTTTCAATGAATTATATTTAAGAGAAAGTTAAGAGATTTCTTTGAATTTAAAACACAAACTTCCTCACACTTTAAACATAATTCCTTCTAAAAATAAAACAATTTCATTAAGAACCAAATTTCCAAATATGATCAATTTCTCTTTTTGAATAAAATTCCATTGATAACAAAGTCAGAAAATACAATTTCAACAAACAATCAATTCCCAAAAGAAAAAAATTTCCAAAAAAACCTAAAATTATAAACTTCAAAATCAAATGACAGTTCTAATTATGAATCCTAACTAGGATACCTATGAATGTTTCATACATGGTTTCTCTTATTTGTAATCAGACTAAGAATGTTTCTAATAATCCCAACAGAAATGAAATCACGAAAGAGTACTTTGTGACAAATCAGGCTTCAGTGATCTAGAATCTTTTCCGTTTTGTAAATGAATAAGAAACAAATATTCATAAAAAGTAAGGTTGGCTATAATCCTGATGGCTCAAGGAGACAAAATCATAAAACCGGTGATCTGAGGTAAACGAAGGTATCTTGCATATAGAGAAACAGTAAACTAGGGAAAAACCTAACTTGTAAAATGAAAAAAGGATGATTAATCACATAAGACTCAAAATTGCTAAAAAGGAGTTCTCTCATAGGTTCTGACAACTGGAGTAAATCAGGTTGAACCTCAAGAATTTGGTTATTTGGCTCTGAAAGAGAGAATTTCAATTTTTTCAAAATTTTCCACGGGGTGTGCAACCTCTTAGTTAACAACAGTGCGCATGCGCACTGGACTGAACTAACAAGTTGCATAGGTCGCCGCTCTGTTTTCCACAATAAACCGCGTAGGAAAGGAAAAATTTGGAAAAAATAAAATATAGGTTTTCTTTCTTTGAGATTCTAAAAATTCATCTACCCAACCACACTCAGAGAAGTCAAAATAAAAAAGCTAGAATTTCAAACTGAACACTAACAAAGAAAACTAAGCCCTAACTCCCCAGCGGAATCACCAATTTGTTACCAGGATTAATCCCTCTTGCGGACAAGAGTGATCTCCCTAGTACTCCAACGAGTAACTAGAAACAAAGGTCCATCTGAATATATCTTTCTCTATATTATTTGTATTTTAAGATCATTATAACCAGGAAAGTAGAGAGGAGATGCTCCTATCTTTCAATCCAGATGTCTGATATAGTCCTTTGTATTCCACTCCAATGTAGTTCTTCAATGATGAGTAGAACCTGCAATCACAGACAAGACAAATAATCAAAGCATCTGCAATATATAATAATCATAAATACTAATCCAACTTAGTGATCAATGAATCTAAGTATTGACATCATTTCCATGAATTCAGAAACAAAACAATGAAAAAAAGGAGATCCATATGTATTATCATAAATTAGAAAGAGCAATCTTACAACCGGATGCCTTTATGTTGTACAGATTCCTCCCGGGTGTCTGAGCAATCATTTTCCTTCAGTCTGATAAGCCTTACTCTCTAGAATGACCAGTATGAAGTCATTGACACAAAGGTGTGATCTTAAATGTGTCAAAAACAACTCACTAGTATATAAAGTATAAACTCTATGAATTATCTCCAGCTTAGAAACTATACAAATCAATCTCTATTCACATTGGTATCTACCCTTCAACTTGAAACTTGAGCTCAATATATAGGGAGATTGAAGTAGTTTTAGATCCATTAAGAGAGGGATGGATTCCTCCCATGAAGGGATTTGAGTTCCTTGGACCAAGGGATAAGCTCCATGAGTGGAGGGATAAAGCTCGAACTGACGCGACTCTAGAGGCTTCTAGATGGGCGAATATTTGACCAACTAGGCTTCTAGAAGTTACTTTTTATTTTTACTTTCTTTTCATGTGGGTGCGCAGGTTTTAGTGGTGAACAGAGCGACGATCGTTGCGGCTAATGGAAGGAGCATCAGTGCATGCGCAAGAAAATGCTAGAAAAACTGTGCAAACAATCTTTTAAGGGTTTTAAAGAGATTTTCGCCAATTTCCAAGACTTGATTCAAAAACATGAGTGTTTTTGACATCTAAGGGAACATGATATAGATGGTGATAGACCCATGTGAACAGTCAAAATTTCATGGTGACAAAATGAAGTTTAACAACTTCTCAAAAGCCCTTACTATATGTATTGCATTAATCAAAGAATTTGGATGAATACAATATTCTTTGCTCAACCATGATCTAAACCCGCACAAGTATTTTTTAACCTTTGCCTAATTGACAAACTTTTGTCAATACTTAGCCAATTTTCCAAGTATCCAATCTCCTATTTCCTTGTGATGTTTCCTTGGGAATTAGGCCCCTATTAATTAGGAAATTACTCAATGAGAATTGTGCAATTACTTTAGGCCTTCCTTTGATTGCATGCATGATCTTTACAATTTGGAATATTCTACAACTAATAGTACATTGCCCTTGAACTCCAATCTCAACTAGGTAACTCGAATTGCATACATGCATGAGTTAATTTAGGTTGATTGATCAGTTAATTGGTTAAACACTGAATATGCACCCCACTACTAGTCCTCCCAGTAGTTCCTCCAACAGTTGGAACTAGTTTAACTGACCTTAACTCAATTTAACTAAATTAAATTGTTACAACTGAAATTAACTCAACCCAGGCTCCTAAAATTTAGAAATCATTGTACACAACTCAAGTTCACCCTCCAACTCGAATTAACTAAGCTAACTGAGTGATAATAACTCATTTAACTTATTCAAGTTGTCTGTGATGTGGAATTTCGATTTTATCCTAATTTAAGCAAAGGCTAAATTAAATTAGGAGTTTCTTGCTGCATTTTCAAGACTCCCTCTCAACAAGAAAGGGATTATTAGATATCTCAATCCTACTTGTATGGAACTCAAATTTTCCTCTTCACAAGGCCTTTGTCAAAATATTTTCATCTTGTTCCTCTGTAGGAATGTACTGCAACAACATGATCTGCCTCTGCACACAATCTCGTAGATGGTGGTCTTGAATATCAATGTGCTTGGGTTGATCATGAAAAATTGGATTCTCATAGATTTTTATACAACTCTGATTGTCACAGTGAATCAAAGTAGAATGCATCATTTGAACAAATAACCCAACAAGATTTTTTTTCGTCCAGATAGCTTCACAAGTTGCTTGACTGGTAGCCATGTAATTTTCTTCTGCTGAATTAAGTGCAACTCATCTCTGCTTCCTACCGTACTAAGAAACTGTTGCTGACCCAATATTAAAAATTCCTCCTTAAGTTCTCTTCTGATATGATGGAATGCCTACCCAATATGCATTTGTGAAGCCTTGCAGCTTCACTCCCTTTGTCCGTCTGTACCAAAGTCCAAACTAGGTGGTGCCTCTGAGGTATCGTAGTACATGTTTATCAACCCTCCAAAATAATTTGGTCGGTCGAAATATGGCTTGGCTCAACTGATTGACCGCATAACACATGTTTGGTCGTGTGTTCACCAAATACATGAGAGAACCCATCAACTGCCTGTACATGGTAGCATCCACTTCCTCACCTGAAGTGGGATCCTCTTTCCTCCAGTTGGTCACTAGATGAGTCTCCATGGGTTTGTATCTATCCATGTGGAACTTTTGAAGTATCTCATTGGCATATTTTCCCTGAGATACAAAACCCCTTCTCTCTGCCATACTTCCAAACCAAGGAAATAGTGCATCAACCCCATGTATTTCATTTCGAATTCTCTTGCAATACCCTCCTTGCAAGACTTGATAAGTTTTTCATCACCGGTCAAGATAAATTAATCAACATATAAGACTATAATCAACAATTTACCTTCTACTATAATATGGTAAATATTTGCATGTGCTTCAATTTTGGTGAAGCCCAACCCATGAGGTAGTTATTGATCATGGTGTACCAAGCACAGGGTGCTTGCTTCAACCCATACAATGCTCACTTGAGTTGACACACATGTGACTCTCTGTCGAATGTCTCAAATCCTTTAGGTTGTTAAATGTACACCACCTCCTCAATCACTTCATTAAGGAATGTTATCTTCACATCCATATGTGCAGCGAGAGTGAGAATTGATCTAATGGAAGAGTACCTTGACACAAGAGAAAATTTCCCTTCATAATCAATCCCTTTTACCTAATAGTACCCCTTGGCCATGAATCTAGCCTTGTGATTCTCGATACTTCCATCTGTTGCATGATTTACCTTGTAAATCCATCTCGAACCCACCACTAACTTGTCTACAGGTCTTTGGACCACTTCCCAAACACATTTTTCGACAATGGAATCATATTCATCTACCATAGCATCAAACCATACTGGATTCTCTAATGATTCCTCGAATGAGGCTGGTTCTGTCTCTACTAGCTCACTCATCAGAGCCATGTAGCCTACGTACCATTCTGGTGACCTCTTCCTGTGCCATGATGTGGGTGCTCCCACATTATCTCTATCATCCTATAATAATTTATCAGCTTCCCTAGTTCGCTTCCTTCCTTCCCTGGATGTCTTTGCTTGAGTGGTTGTCTCCACTCTCTGCTCCTCTACACGTGGTTTCTCCACATCTTCTTGAGGTTCTTTCTTTGGAATCAAAAACTCGATCTGCATGCAACTAAAGCTCCCTCTCAAGGGAACACTTCAGTGCCTTATCTTGATCGAACTTCACATCTCTATGAACAAATGTCATCTTGAGATATGGAAGTTAGACCCGATAGTTGTGAGGTGTATCAATGTACCCCACAAATATGCCCAACTAAGATGTTGGCTCTAGCCTTTTCCTTGTATCCTTCGAAACATGGAAATATATTGATGATCCAAAGATCTTGAAGTGTGACACTTTTGGTTTCTTCCTTGGAAAATATTCTTATGGTGTACTCATCCCAAGAATCTAACGAGGACTCCTGTTCTGCACATATACGGCTGTGTTGCATGCTTCGGTCCACAAGTCCAGAGGTAGGCCCTGGTCATGCAACGTCACCTGTGTAGCTCCCACAATACTTTTGTTCTGCTTGTCATCCACCTCATTCTGAGATGGGTTATGGGGTGTTGTCAACTCTCGTTGAATTCCTTCCTTTGCACATAAATTTGTAAACTCACTCGACACATATTCACCATTGTTATCACTCATGAGAGCCTTCACTTTGCTGCTAGTTTCTTTCTCAATAATTGCTTTAAATTCAACAAATTTGGAGAATGTCTGGTATTACTTCTGCGTGAAGAAAATCCAACAATTATGTGAGAAATCACATACAAATATAACATAATACCTGTGCTTGGTCATGGAGGCTATCGAGAAAGGTCCACAGACATCAGAGTAGATCCTTTCAAGGATTGCATGTGCCCTGCTATCCCAATCATTGAAGGTGGATTTTGTGTATTTCCCCAAGGTACACCCTTTAAATGTATTTTGCTGCTCCAATGCTCCATTGGGGAGGCCTGTGGTGATCTGTTGCACGATCTTCAAAGCTCCATGGTGCAAATGGCCAAGCATTCTATGCCATAATTCACTAACACATCAACTCTACACCTTCTTCACCTTTGTTATCAAAGTAGCATAGTCTTCCACATCCAACCTGTAGAGGTTCTTCATCCAAACCCCGATATACTTCACTTATCCAATGGAGATGTGCCTTAGGAACGCCTTTCCTTTGATGAATATCACATCGTAGCAAAGGTATTCCAACACCGTGACAGAAACCATATTCTTCTTTAGACCCGGAACAAACATCACATCCTTGATGTAACATACCCGAGTTAAAAGTTCATGTAATACAAATTAATAAAGGAAAAATTAAGACCACGATTAAGGGATACTTATTCCAAGCTGAATGTTGGGAAAATATATCCTAGTGGGAATCAATAGATGTGTTTATGGCTAAGGGAAATTGGTAAAGAAAATGGTTAAGGCATTAAAAAGGCAAAAAACTATTTTTGGCACATTTATTTATGAAAATAATGGAAATTAGGAGAAAATAAAGGTGAAAGGTCACAAATTGCATGTGAGGATGAAAATGAATGAAAATAATGAAAAATAAAGAAAAAAGGGGTCTCATTGATAAAAGGCTTTTGAGGATCAGTAGTTGGTACCTTTTTCCAGTTCAATTTTGGAGCTCTCTCTCTATTCTCTCTCTCTCACACTCTTGGGCACTTAGAGTTTTCTTCGAGCATTTCAATATTGGACCAAGAAAGGGAAAAGAAAGTAAGGGAAGGACAAGGAAAGAAAAGACAAATCAAGGTAGACCATGATCAAGCAACTTTAGCAGGGATTCTTGTAGGTAACAAATTGCATGTATGATTTCCTAGTTGATTTTTACGTGCATGGTATGTGCATGTTTATTTTTGGTTCTTTTGTTTTCTATGGCATGGTTATGTTGTGTTTTAACAATGGTTTTCAACCTTGCCTTTCCTTTTTCCGGATAGCCATGGTGTGATGGTATTTTTCTCTATTTTGAGCTTTGGAATTGCCAGTTGGTTTCAGAACCTAGGGCCGAGGTGGTCTCAGGTTCATTCCCAAAGGCCTAGGAATCCCTTGACCGATTTTGGTGGGATACACGGTAAATCCCGAGGGTGGTGTCTCGATAAGGGCCTAGTGATCTAGTGTGGATTGTGGTAAAGCTTAGAGACAAGGAGATGAAAAATTCCTCAAGGACAATGATGAGATATGGAGGCATTCCAAGCTCAGTTCGGTTTCGTGATCTTGGTGCCGGTTTAGGTGAGATCACGGTATGGTGAGGGTGGAGGTGGTTTAACCTATGGATTGCCTTGCTTGTTTTTGGATTGGTTTATCGATGAGATCCCACATTCATACTTGGAATATGGAACATGGGTGACTGGTTGAAAGAAATATTTGGTTCAACCATGTCTATGGTCGGGTGGTATGTGGTCCTGAACCTGGTTGGCTCTTGCGCATGTTTAATGAAATATAAGTTCTCTTTCTTTTGTACTTGTATTTATGTGATTTTTATGGCTATTATATTATGGTTATTTCTGTGGTTATATGTTATTTATAAGCATGGTTATGTAACTAGTTCTAGTCACAGTTCATTTCATGTTTTTACTTATAACTGAAAGAACAATGGATGGGAGATCTAATAAAGATAAGATAGATAATGGGAGAGGGTGGTGATCCTTATAATTAAAGTTTAATATGAATTTCAGTCCCTTATTTTTAGTCTTGAATTCATGACCTGTAGATTGTATTGCTGCCAAGTGTTTGACAGAATGTCAGTCTCTGTTGGGGATGGTCAGGCCTAGTCCTGGTGTTAGTTTTGGTTTACAAGAATTATCCTTATGTAATTATGGATTCTAAGAGTTACAGGATTTCTGGGCATTGGTCTAGCCCCAACCCTATAATTTAGCCTTAAAATCCACAGTCGCAGGCACAACACTGGGAGTTTTAGTCCCTGGTCGCACTCATGGAAGCTTATGCATGCGACTGGGAGGTCAAGTCACATTGAGGCCTTGAGAAGGGAGCGAATAGGGGTAAAATTTAGTGAAAATTCATGTTTGCTCAAGGGATGGACACCTGGAGGAGTTGGGTTACTCCTAAAGAGTCTTGTGGCACCTGAGGGAAGTTAGTAAGGTTGTTTGTCGACTCCATTTCCTTAAGGTCACCTAGGAGGTTGAGTCTCCTCATAACTGCCCCTCAACTCATGTTTACCTCAGTTGGCTGGTTACTTGGGTAGATGTGAGGGGAGGTGTGTTGTCACGATTGGTATCAAAGCGTGGTTCACCCCTCAGACTATATGGGCAGTGCGTTGTTCATGTATTTCTATTGGCTGCACATATGTTTCTCATACTTTTGGCTATGTACTTGTTGCATACGCATGGTTTTGGTCATAGTGGCAGTGATGTCACCATGGGAGAGATGATGGTGTTGTTGTAAAATGTGTTTTCACGAGAGTATGACTGGTTATACATTTCAGGTGCTTACATTTTTTCAAGTGTATTGGTATGTTTGACGTTGTCATGCATGAGGTCATGGTGTGTAGTTGACATGATCATACATTGATGACTGGACCCTAGTTAGAATGATGTTTATATGTTGGTACACCTATGTGTTACAAGTCTATATGTTGTTATGATTATGTCTATACATGTATTACACTGATTGGTTGATCTTGCAAATGATATATACTCCTCAAATTATGCTAAGGTACATTGTTTTATTGTGATTTGGTTTAAGCTAACATGAGATGCCTTGCAAGAATAAATCAAAGATGTCTAGCAAGATGGTAGACTACAAAGATTATCCCTATGAATCAGATGAGAAATATGTGTTGGGAACTCTTATGATTTAGAAAACACAATGAGAAGCTTGAAGGAAGAAATAAGTAGTTGTAAGGTGTACACTGTCAGAATCATACGGGCACAAGAAAAATAAGCAGAGGTCAATGCAATAATCCTTCAAAGTTTGTCAGAATTGCATAAACATGGACCACTTCAGATCAGATTTGGACAGGAGGATGGGGCTAACGGGGCATATGGCAGTAGGTCTCATGGTAGTCATAGGTCAGATAGAGATGACATGATTAGAGATAGCAGGTTCTTGGACACTCCAGATAGGAGAGGTGACAAACACATGTATTATTCTAGTTCTATTTTTGACAGGCATTATGATTGTCATCATGATCATTCTTACAGGAGAAGTGATAGGGGATATTTTTTGAATGAGTTTAATGAAGAGAAAGCACCTACATTTGATGGAGAGATGAAGAAATCACAGGAATCAGAGGCATGGTTTCTTGGTATGAGGAAGTTCTTCAGGTTGCATTATTACTCAACAAACATGAAAGCCATAATAGCTACATTCAGCCTCAAAGGTAAAACAATTATTTGGTGGGAAGACATGAAGAATTTTAGGGGTATTTATGAGGAGGAACTGAATTGGAGTGAGTTCGAGAGGCTATTTTGGAAGAAGTACCTATCAGAGAGGTACTATGATGCCAGAGATAAGGAGTTTTTTGAGTTTCAGATGGGTTCTGTGACAGATGATGAGTATACTAGCAGGTTCTTAGAGTTGTTGAGATATGTGCCTTACCTCAAAGAGGAGAAGGCGAAGGTTCAAATATTCATCAGTAGAATTCCATTAGCATACAAAGATCAGATTGAGTTCGATGAGCGTAGATCGCTAGAAGAGGCCATTTGAACGCTGAAGCATTGCTATGAGCAGTCAAAACACAAAGTTGAGCCTAAGTGTGCCTTGAAAGGAAATGAGAAAGATAAAGGAATATGGTCACCAAAGCGGGGAATACCCCAAGATGCAATTGAGAAAGAAAATTAGGTTCCTTACAAGTAGTTTAGTACAGTTGAGAAGGGACATGGATCACAATCGAGAGAGCAACAAACTAGAGGTAATGGTAGAGCAGTGTTGCAATGTTGGATATATGGAAAGGATCATTGCAAGAGGGATTGTCAATAGTATCAGGGTGATAGAGCCCAGATCTATAGTGCATAGGAGGCACAGACAGTTGGGGATGTTGGTCATAACATTCCTCGGATTTATGCAGTTGTGGACAACAAGCAGGCGAATCACCATGCATTTATCGTTGAGATGGAAGATAAGCTTTGTGATCAGTTTATTTATATTTTGATTGATCCTGGATCTAATTATAGTTATGTTAATCTTGGCCTGGTGGATAAGTGTGGCTTGAGAAAATAAGTGCATGCAAAATCTTAGTTGGTGCAGTTGGCTACAGGTACAAAGAAGAGAGTTCACCATTGGGTAAGAGATTGTGCATTTGAGTTAAATGGTATGGCTACAACAACACATTTGAATCTACTGCCATTGGGATCGTATAGCATGATTTTGGGTATGGATTGGTTGTACCTTCACAGGACCAATGTAGGTTGTTATGACAAGGCCATTAAGTGCCTGGATGATAATGGAGAAAAGAAAATTCTGCAGGGAAAGAAGAAGCCTACATCAGTGAGGATGGTCACAGCTATGCAGGCTAAACGTAGTTGCAAGAAAGGTTGTGTGATGTTTACAGTGCATGTTTCTAGTGATAAGGGTAAGGATGTTGAGGATGCAGAAACCTTACAAAGGTATCATGTATTGCAACAGTTTCAAGATGTGTTTCCAGTAGAGATTCCAGAGCTACCTCCTCATAGGGAATTGGATTTTTCTATTGAGTTGGTACCATGGAAAACACCAGCATCAAAGGCACCTTACATGATGAGTATGCTAGAGTTAGTTGAGTTGAAGTTATAGTTGAAGGAAATGCTTGGCAAGGGGTACATTAGGCCGAGTGTATCACCTTGGGGTGCACTAGTGTTGTTCGTAAAGTAGAAGGATGGTACTCTCAGGTTGTGCATTGATTACAGGAAACTGAAGAAAGTGACGATTAAGAACAGGTATCCATTGCCGAGGATTGATGACTTGTTTGATCAGTTGAAGGGAGAAACAATGTTCTCTAAGATCGAATTGAGATCAAGATATCATCAAGTACACATCAAAGAAAAGGAGATCTACAAGACTGATTTCAGGACCATGTATGGGAATTATGATTTTGTTATAGTTCAATTCGGTTTGACTAATGCTGCAGCTACATTTATGTGTTTGATGAATAGTGTGTTGCGTCCTTATCTAGAAAATTTTGTTATTGTATTCATTGATGACATCTTGGTATATTCTAAGAATGAGGAAGAACATGCCGAGCATTTAGCAACAGTGTTGAGATTGCTAAGAGAGCATCGGTTGTATGCTAAGCTTAGCAAGTGCAGTTTATTTAAGTTAAAGGTACACTACTTAGGAAATGTTGTTTCCAAGGAAGGCACAATAGTAGATATAGAAAAGATAAGAGCCATCATGGAGTGGGAAGCTTCTAATAATGTGCAGGAAGTTAGAACATTTATGGGATTAGCATGTTACTACAAGAGGATCATCAATAATTTCTCATGCATTGCATATCCTATTACATATTTGCAGAGGAAAAGTAAGAAGTTTGAATGGATAGAAGAATGTGCAACTCCACAAAGTCCTCTTTTACAAGCATCTGTACACACCACGAATTATTTACCTCATGCATTTCATATGCTATTACATATTTGCAGACAAAAGGTAAGAAGTTTGAATGGACACAAGAATGTGCAACTAGTTTTGAGCAACTGAAGCAATTTTTGACCAATACTCTAGTTCTTAAGATTGGAGATCCAGATAAAGAATTTGTGGTGTGTACATATGCTTGTAAAATAGGACTTTGTGGAGTCCTTAAGCAGGAGGTACAGGTGGTATGCTATGAATCTAGAAAATTAAATGAGCATGAACAGAACTACACGACTCATGATCTTGGGTTGGTAGCTATTATTCACGCGTTGAAGATGTGGAGGCATTATCTTCTTGGCAGGAGGTTTGTATTGTTGAGTGATCACAATGGGTTGAGATATTTTTTTGACGAACCAAATCTGAATGCCAAGAAAGCTAGATGGTTGGCCACCCTTAGTTATTTTGACTTCGAGATCAAATATATCAAGGGAAAGGAGAGCAGTGTTGCAGATGCTCTTAGTAGGAAAATATAGGTGAATCATATAGCAGCTATGAGTTCCTATGGTACATATTTTCAGGGTCAGATCTTACAGGTAGGACAATATGATAACATGATTGTGGAGTTCAGACATAGGTTACAACAGAGTACATGTACAATTAGTGGTACAAGTACAGGTACAGGAGCAGGTAGAAGTGCAGAGGATGTGGATTATTGTCTCACGGTAGATGGATTGGTCAGGTTTAGAGACATGATATATGTGCTAGACAGTAGTGAGCTCAAGAAGGTGATCTTAGGGGAGTTTCATGCGAAACCATATTCAGGTCACCCAAGCGATCAAAGGACATTAACCGTTGTAAAGACATTTTATTATTAGACGAATATGAAGAAGGATGTTGCAGAATTTGTGGCTAGATGTTTGGATTATCAGCAGGTAAAGGTAAAGTGTAATCACCCAGGTAGTTTGCTATATCCTATTCTGATTTCAGAATTTAAATGGGAGGCCATTTCCATGGATTTTATTACAGGTCTTCGAAGGATAGTGAGGCAACATGATTCTATCATGGTTGTGGTTGATAGGTTGAGTAAGGTGGCTCACTTCATTCTAGTGAAGACTACATATTCATCTAGTGAGGTTTTACAAGTTTTCATCAGGGATATTGTGAGATTACATGGTGTTCTGAAGAAGATTGTGTCAGATAGGGATGCGAAGTTCACTTCCAAGTTTTGGAAGGAGTTGTTTGCAGGATTAGGTACAGAGTTGGCCTTCAGTACAAATTATCACCCACAAAAAGATGGACAAACAGAGGGGGTCAATAGGATATTGGAGGACATGTTGAGGATATATGTCATGCATCAATAGAGGATATGGGAGGAGTACCTTCCATTAGTTGAGTTTGCATACAACAATGGTTATCAGGCTTCATTGAGGATGAGTCCTTTCAAGGCATTGTATGGGAGGAGTTGTAATACTCCCATCAAATAGAGGGATCCAGAGAACATGGTACTGATTGGATTGGACATGTTGGCAGATATGGAACAGGAGATGCAAGTTGTAAGGAAGAATCTAAAGGAAACACAAGAAAGACATAAAATTTATGCAGAATAGCACATGGCATTTAAGGAGTTTCAGGTTTGGGAGCATGTGTATTTACGCATCAAGCCCAAGAAGAAATTATTAAGGATTGGATCATGTACCAAGTTGTAACCACGATATTGCGGGCCTTTTGATATCCTTGAGAGGATTGGACCAGTGGCCTATCGACTTGCATTGCCTCCAATGGTGAAAGTCCATGATGTTTTTCACATTTCATTACTTAAAAGGTATATAAAGGATGTTGATCTTGTTATTGATTGGTATGTATTACAAGTGGAGCAAGAAGGATAATTCCAGTTGGAACCTCGATGCATAATGCATTCGAAATAACTCATGCTCAGGAAAAGAGCCATAGAGCAAGTTAAAGTGCAGTGGAAGCACTTTGGGCCCAAATAATCTACATGGGAGATGGTTGATTAGATGCGAGCCATGTATCCTTCATTGTTTGTCAGTTGAGGCAAAGAAGTTTTGGTATTTGTACATATTTATGTATGGTTGCTATTGTAAATACCTCCATGAGCTAAGTTATAAATATCCAATAAGCCGTATGGTTGTTATATTTTCATGTTTTCATGATGGTATTTTCTTTTGAGCAGGTCATTCATTGTAAATACTACATTGAGCTAAGTTATAAATCTCCATGAGAAGTATGTTTGATTTTCAATAGTTTTGCTTAGGTCTAGGTGTGGTTTAACACCGAGGATGATGTTCCCCAAGGGGGAGGGTTCTGTAACAAACTTGGGTTAAAATTTCATGTAATAAAAGTTAATAAAGGAAAAAATAAGACCACAATTAAGGGACAATTATTCCAAGATGAATGTTGGGAAAATATATCCTAGTGGGAATCAATGGATGTGTTTATGGCTAAAGAAAATTGGCAAAGGCAATGGCTAAGGCATTAAAAATGCAAAAACGTAGTTTTGGCACATTTATTTATGAAAATAATGGAAATTAGGAGAAAAGGAAGGTGAAAGGTCATAGATGCATGTGAAGAGGAAAATGAAGGAAAATAATGGAAAATGACAGAGGCCTCATTGATAATAGGCTTATGAGGATCATTTGGTACCTTTTATCAGTTCATTTTTAGAGCTCTCTCTCTTTTCTCTCTCTCAGACACTCTTGGGCTCTTAGATTTTTATTGGATAATTTCAACATTGGACCAAGAAAGGGAAAAGAAAGGAAAGGATGAATAAGGAAAGGAAAGGAAAGAAAAGATCAAGCAATGAAGAGTAGGATCAAGCAACTTCAGTAGGGATTCTTTTAGGTAGCAAATTTCATGTATGATTTCCTAACTTGTTTTGACATGCATAGTATGTGCATGTTGGTATTTGGTTCATTTGTTGTCGGTGGCATGGTTTTGTCGAGTTTTGACAGTGGTTTTCAATGTTGCCTTGCCTTTTTCCGGATAGTCATGTTGCGATGGGATTGTTTTCAGTTTTGAGATTTGGAATTGCTGGATGGTTTTAGAATCTGGGGTGAAGGTGGCCTCAGGTTCATTCCCAAAGGCCTAGGAATCCCTTGATCGGTTTTGGCAAGATACACAATAAAGCATGAGGGTTGTTTTCTCGGTAAGGGCCTAGTGATCTAGTGTGGATTGTAGTAAAGCATATAGATAAGGAGACAAAAAAATCCTCAAGGATAGTGATGATATCTGGAGGAATTCCAAGCTCGGTTCAGATTCGTGATCTCGGTGCCAGTTTAGGTGAGTTCACAGAATGGTGATGGTGGAGGTGGTTTAACCTCTGGATTCCCTTGGTTGTTTTTGGATTGGTTTATCCATGAGATCCCACATTCATGCTTGGAATATGGCACAGGGGTGATTGGCTGAAAGAAATATTTGGTTCATCCATGTCTATGGTCGGGTGCTACGTGGAAGTCCCAAACCTGGTTGGCTCTTGCCTATGTTTAATGAAAGTTGTTCTCTTGATTTTGTACTTGTATTTATGTGGTTTTTATGGATGTTATCTTATGGTTATTTCTGTGGTTATATGCTGGTTATAAGCATGATTATGTGACTGGTTCTAGTCGTGGTTCATTTCATGTTTTTACTTGTAACTGAAAGAACAATGGGTGTAAGACCCAATTTATGATAAGACAACTAATGGGAGAGGGTCATGATCCTTCTTATTAAAGTTTCATATGAAATTTTAGTCCCTTATGTTCAATATTATATTCATGACCTATAGATTGTATCACTGCCAAGTGTTTGACAGAATGTCAGTCTCGGTTGGGGATGGTTAGGCCTATTTTTAGTGTTAGTTTAGGTTTACAAGCATTTTCCTTGTGTAATTTATGGATTCTAAGAGTTACGGGGATTTTTGGGCAGAAGTCTAGCCCCAACCATGGAATTTAGCTTTAAAATCTACAGACATAGGAACAACACTGGGATTTTTAGTCTCTAGTCGCACTTATGCGCCTATGTGGCTGGGAGGTCCAGTCACACTAAGGCCTTGACAAGGGAGCGATTATGGGTAAAATTCAGTGAAAAGTCATGTTGGCTCAGGGGATGGACACATGGAGGGGTTGGGTTACTCCTGGAGAGTCCTGTGTCACATGAGGGAAGTTAGTAAGTTTGTTTGTCGACTCCATTTCCTTAAGGTCGCCTAGGAAGTTGAGTATGCTCATAACTACCCCTTATATCATGTTTACCCCGGTTGGTCGGTTACTTAGGTAGAAATGAGGGGAGGTGTGTTGTTACAGTTGAGCCTAAGAGGGGAGACTAAATCCCGCTGAAAAGTAATTGTATTGATATTGGTCACGCTATACCTCCCATCATCTCCCATCTCAATGTGCATCTAAAGGTATTTCTCCTCCAAGTCACTGAAGAAAACATTGTTCCTTGTCATATGGAATGAGCCACCACTGTCAAGATAAAATAAAATCCCATCATTGTGCTTGCCATGCATGCAATCAGGGTAAAATCAAGCTTGAATTGTGAAGCTAGAGCTTCACCTACCTCTCCTCCTGAGGTCTTCTTGATTTTTTTCTTGTGTGGGCATTTCATGGCATAGTGCCTGAATTCATGACAGTGAAAGCACTTGATTTTGGAAAATTCCTTTTTCTTGCCCCCTTAACTGGAATCTCATTTGGATTAGATTTCTTCCCTTTCCCTTTCTTTTCCTTTCCATCTAAGGCATAATTCTCCCCATCCTCAACCTCAGATGAGGTCCCACTCTGTTGCTCTGCCTTATTTCTTCCTGCACTAGACTGGACCATAACCTTTCCCACTGTGGTAGTTTCTCTCTATGATTTAAGAAATATAGATAACTGTGCTAGCACTTGGGAAGACCCAAAAATGCTAGAGGTCCCAAATCTTCTTCGGGAACTATAACATCGACCCCGCTAAGTTCATCACGGTACTGTGTAAACCTACTTAGGTACTGCAGAATTGGTTCGTTCTTTAGCATCTTTATGTTACAAAGCTTGTCCTCGAGTGCCAACTTCCTGCGATTGCTAATATTATGGAATAAATCTGCCAGTACTTGCCACATTGCATATGGAGTCTCTTTCTCGTGGAGATTCGAGACAATATTATATCGAACTCCCTCCAATATGATTCTCCTTGCCCTAGCAACACACTTCTTCTATCCCGCTAGATTTTGAGCATCAGTTGCTGCTAGTTTAGGAACATCATTATCAATGTAGTCCTTCAACCCATTGTCCTCTAGTAGTGCCTCCATATGGGCCCTCCATGCAACATAATTCGAGCTACCCTCAAGGCCATACTCTAGCCTTAGTATATTGAAAGTCATCTTCTCAGTCATGAAGAATTCCTGCAACCTGATCAGCAACCTCTAACCTGTTGCAATGAAAAGTTCAAAATTTCTTCTCTACTGTGAATCTAGCTGTGATACCATGTCGAATTTTAATTGTAGATTCAAACTGCTCATGAAATTTACTAAAACATAAGACTCGAATCTACTCTACCAATTTACATAAGTAAATTAATGATTGAGAACACAAATCAATAACATGCATCAAGGTTCAACACACATAGAAAAATTTATATCTAGGGTAAAGAAACTGCTCAAAACCCCTTACTCTTTGTATTGCATTAATCAAAGAATCTAGATGAATACAATATGCTCTACTCAATGTTGAGCTCAACCTGCACATGTATTTTCTATCCTTTATCTGACTAACTAAATTTAACCAATACTTATCCAGTTTTCCAAGCCTCCAAGATCCTATTTCCTTGCACTATTTCCTTAGGAATTAGGTCCCTATTAATTAGGAAATTTCTCAATGAGAATTGCACAATTCCTTTAGGCCTTCCTTTGACTGCATGCATGACTTGTACAATTTTGAATATTCTACAACTGATTGTACACTTCCCTTGAACTCCAACCTCAAATGGGTAAATCGAATTTCATACATGCATGAGTTAATTTAGGATGATAGATCAGTTAACTTGTTAAACACTAAGATGCACCCCACTGCTAGACCTCCCACTAGTTCCTCCAAAATTTGGAACTAGTTTAACTGACCTTAACACAATTTAATTGAATTAAATTGTAACAACTGCAATTATCTCAACCTAGTCTCCAAAAATTTAGGAATCACTGTACACAACTCAAGTTCACCCTCCAACTCCAATTAACTAAGCTAACTGAGTGATAATAACTCAGTTAACTTATTCAAGTTGTCTGCTGACTTGGAATTTTGATTTTCTCCTAATTTAA
The DNA here is from genome assembly GCA_034641835.2 of Pinus albicaulis. NCBI lineage: Eukaryota > Viridiplantae > Streptophyta > Pinopsida > Pinales > Pinaceae > Pinus > Pinus albicaulis. Next base: position 985,175,591 of record CM076576.1, read on the forward strand.
TCAAAGGAAAAATTAAATTAGGAATTTCTTGTTGCAATTTCAACAGATAATTTGGATTCACAATAAGGAAAAATTCAACATAAATGTAGGAAATTATTGGTGTATGAAGTTGGACATTACTTTAGGAGTGTGGGTTGTAATTAATAAAATAGCACAAGTCCAAAATTGTAGAGAACAAGCCTTTTGTATTTTCATAGTGGTGGGAAACAATGTGTCATGAGATGTGTTAAACAATCAAACTCAAAATTCAACATTTTGACATGATCACACTAAATATTATTACATAAACTTATATGGTGACATCATCACAAGCATCGTAATAGAGAAACCTAAGGTGCATTAACACAATTATACAACACAAAGTGATTTGCACATAATTCTAATAGTCACAATGAATTGTATTCCATTGACCTTTTATCTTCTTCTTGTCCCATTTCTATCTATTCCTATACCATATGGAATATGAAACACTTTGTTTTCCCTTGGCTTATAAGTTATTTATACAAATCCTTCCATTATACATATTGTTATTGGGTCACTTCTTTTCATGTGTTGTTCATTTTTATATGTTAATAAAATTCAAAGTTGATTTATTGTTTAATAATTGCATTATTTTCACCAAATGTTTTGGATCCAATAGTGGAAAGGGAGGAGGTTTTCGCCACTATATAAGGTTAAATTCCCATGGGGACCTATCCCAAAGCGATGGGGGAACCTTAAGGTAGTGGTTGGATGTGTGGTTTCACCTAGAGAGATTGTATTATATGGTATTTTGACCTATGCGTACACAAGAGGAACAAAGGCCACCCCCTTGTCCTCCTTTTAAAGAAAGCCCAAAGGGGTTGGATCCAATGGTAGAAAGCAAGGAGTTTTTCATCATTGGGCAAGGTTCAATTCCCACTAGGTCCTAGCTTGAAGTCATGGGGACACCATGAGGTAGTTTTCAAACGCGTGGTTGCATATCAAGATATTATATTGAGTGTTCTCATAACTCTTGCACACATAAGTGAATTAAAGGCCACCCAAATTCCTCATTTAAAATTAAGTCAAATCCCATTGGCACAACTACATTTTGAGGGTTTCATTCTATAAGGTGGAAAATGCTCGAAACTCGTAGTAATTGGGAGGAGACAATAAAAAAATCTAACCATGTTAAGGGTTGGTGTGGGCTATATGAAATGTAATCCCTGAGTGTTTTTAATGGCTTATATATCCTTGTGTCAAGTCTTGTTAGACCATAGGCTAGTCCTACGAGTCAGGAACACACTAACCAATAAAAAGAAAAATTACAGTATTTTCCATGTGGATTTTTTTAATTTGTGAAGTGTATGATTTGCACCATAATATTAGCACCATATAGTGAAATGAACCTCGTATGATTTGTGTTGTTGGTCCACATTTCATAAGCACACTCCCATTTGGAGTAAATTACTGTCAAAGTATCAGTTTTCATATAAATATAGGGATTTCCTACAAAAATTGTTCTTAAGACTCCATTGAATATAAAGAAGGAAACATGAAAGGAAATTTAGGGCCCAAATAAAGGGATGGATGAAGGAATTGCCAATATTGGTGGAAAATTGGTATATCTATATGGAAAAATGACACACATTATGTAGTATTAAGATATTGTAGATTTTAACATTTATCTTTGCAACATTTTTAGGGACTGTTCCTTGTGAAATCCATGTGAATAATTTTATTTTCAAGCTAACTAAAAACGTTCCACCACTATTGAATAGATAATCATCTCAACATGGATACCAAGGTGAAAATTTCACTTTATTATGGTCAAATAGTCACCTGATGACATAATGACTAGTTGAGCTAACCCGATTCTTATTTCAAGTGCAACAATATACTTTTTTTTATAAGTTCATTGTTGGTGAGGCTACATCATGGTCATATACAAGAATAACAGCCAAATAGGTTAGGGAATTGAACCAATGACTTAACATCTAGAAGTGCCTTAATGGCGCACTAGATCACCGTCTATCCAAGACCCTGTGGACTCAAGTGCAACAATATACAATTGCATACAAGGCTTAAGATTTTCAAGGTCAAGAATATGTGTTGAGACTTTGGTTTGATGGGAGGATTAATGTGAGTAGAAATGAACACTCATTGCCACATGGGCTATGACATGGAACATGTTTAAAATCAATGTCAAATGTGAGTTTTATTTTGTCAAGATACCGTAAGAGGCAACAACAATAGTACTAGCACTCATAACATAAATTGAACCAAATTGACTATGTAGAGTTCATAAGGATACTAAAATATAAGATACTTCAAATTTTTTGAGTTGGACATGGAAAGGTAAAGTGTGATGGTTTAAAGAATACTTAAAGTGTTAATTGGCTCCAACTCAAGTGGTTAGGGAGAATAAACTTTATCTTTCCCACTCGGGTTCAAATACCACTTGTGACATGTTTGTTCTCTATGAGCCAATTGTTTCCAAGGTTGTGATCCATAAAAAATATCTCACTCTTGATTATGGGTAGTAAAATGGGATGAATAGTTACATGTGAAAAAAATGAACACTAGTACAAATGGTGCCAAAATCCGATGGCTATTAGTCGGATATGCGACTTATTGGCATCGACTATCCGACACATTGGTGTTTATCAATTCGTCGCTAGAATTTCGTCGAATACTAAAAAATTTAGTCATCGCCGGATATGTGATGGTATAGTTGTCAATTATCCGACACTTAAAAGGCTAAAATGGTCATTAAAAGGATGACATTTATAAGTCGGTTTTGCAATTCACAAATTGTCGGATATCTGACGGACCGGATGTTAAATTTTTGGCAGGTCTCGCACCAGTCCGCAGTTGGATATTTGACACATAGGTAATTTTGTTTGACAAAACAAACCAACATTGAGGCATCGGGAAATCGACAAAATAATTAAATTATGTGAAAAAAGTGTTGTTGCTCTGACTCTTTCAAACCGATGGTGATGCGTTAGATATGCGATGGATATTCGACACATAGGTTGTTTTGACCGACTAAACAAATCGACGTTGAGGCGTCGGGTAGTCGATGGAATATGTAAATTGGGTGACAGAAGTGTTGTCGCTTTGACGCTTTCAAATCGATGGTGATGCATTAGATATGTGACAAGTATTTGACACATAGGTTGTTTTGACCGATCGAACAAACCGAGATTGAGGTGTCGGGTAATCGATGAAGTAAGTAAATTGTGCGACAGAAATGTTGTCCCTCCGACAATTTCAAGTGACGGTTAAGTTTCAAATATGTGACAAATGGGAGTTCTGTCCAATGGGAGTGTTAAGGTACAAACGCTTTTGTCCATCAATTTGGTGATTGAGTATCCAACGAGTACTTCGGCCGAAAGTTGTCGAATATTCGATGACCTGCCTATGTCGTTGAATATTCGACGATGATATGTGTCAACTATATATATATATATATATATATATATATATATATATATATATATTACACATAAATTGTGAGTTTTCTCGGTGGCTTCACTCCCTTATACATTCAATCCTTGCAGTAGACCTGGGGGTTTCTCAGTGGCTCTTCTCCCCACATTTGATTCTTGCACCAGACCCGAGGGTTTCTCGGTGGCTCCTCTCAATACATTTGATTTAGCGTGTACAAGTTTTTTGAAATATGAATTAGATAACATGTCCTCTCCTTTATTGTCTTATTTATTACTTCCATTAGACACTAGTTTCCTACAAATATTTAAAGGAGACAACGACATTGGTATGGTATCATACTCGGTATGTAAGTGTCTTCTAGTATAATAACCAGAATCAAACATCTCAATTCTCATATTAATCATAAATGGAATATATAGAGACATACTTTACAAGCATTTCTAATCACATTACAAATAACCAAGTATTGGTGACAAGCCAACATCCAAGCAAAGAAAAAGCTATGAAATTTAAAATCCATACAAGATCACAATTTTGTTACTATTTGTCCTAAAAAAGCATTAATATTCAAGAAATTATTGGACTTCAATTGTCGAATACTTGTGTATACTAGTGTTCTCCACAAAGACCATGAGTTGGTCAGACTGACCCCATATGTATTCCAAACAAGTGGCTCCTTTGGTGAACTAGTAGCTTTGTCAATAGACGATAGCCACAAATAAACATTACTCTTTTAACACATTGAAACAAATTTAGCAAACTTGCAAACATAGGTAGTGCCTTGGTGACTTTCATGAATGGAGGTACTCGTTTATGTACTCCAACTTTATTTTTTATCACATATCATGGTTCACAATTCACTTGGTTTCACTGGAAATGTTTTATTATTCATGCTTAGTATTTTCAGTTTTTCTGAAGATCCCATTCCAGCAGGGTCCTTTATACTACTATGATATCAACAAAAAAATGAACTACCACAAAGATTATGTCAAGATAAAGCCTGAAACTAAAATCAATTACGAAAAATAACATAATTTACAAAGACAAACATAATGATTTAATGACTAGAAAAGAAAAATGAACATGACCAACTCTCACAATTTAACTTGTGAGACTAGAAAGTGGAAGATGAACGACCCCCAATACATAGTGAGGAAATATAAAATGTAAAATATATGCAATATGAACACGACTAAAGATGGCCCACTTGTAATCCTAATGTTCCCTTTCTGGAACAATACCTTTTAAAATTTCCAAATGCACATCAATAATGATCCAACAACTAATATTACTTAGGTTTGACTGAAATTGGACCGTTAAGCACAATATGGATGATGATAGCTTGGTTAGTCTCAACTTCACTATCAAATTTAACTTTAGCATAACCGAAACCAACTCACTCGAACCAAATCATGATATTGGAATTTGAACTACTCGCAATGCCTAGTGAAGTAATACAATGTGTAGAATGTGCAACAGAAACAAGATTGAGGGTGGTAAACTTGTAATCCTAATGTACCCTCTCTAAAATGATGCTTGCCACAATTTACAAATGCACATTAATACATATCAAAGAACTACTATTGAGTAATATTGGACCATATTGACCAAAGTGGATGGTGCAATCTGGTACCTCAACTGTACTTGATGTGAATGTGAGGAGAATGTGACGAACAAACCATTAAAAAATATATGCAATACACAAGTTTGTTCAATGATGATGGAGATATGTGTTATACACACACACACATAATACTATTTTGAAGACTATAATAATGTCATCACACATAACATCCTTCATTGCATATCACCCAGAGTTGAAGCTAGAGGATATTGTGGTTTATAGAGTTATGGTTATCAACAACAATAAGAAGAGAGAGTATTTTGCGTGATGGAAAGATACCCTAGAACAAGAGAATGTGTAACAAGTCTTTTTCCATAAAAACCCATGTATATAAACCTAGTTATGTAAATGATTTATTTGTGAAAATAAACTGATGACTGGCCTGAATGGAGGGACATATGAATCCAAAGTTATAAGAGGGAAATCATGTAGTGGGTTGTTGCATGGACATTGCATTCCTATTGCACATTGGTTGGTTTCCCTATGGTGTGTCATGAGCAAGCTGATACAAACCACCCTAAATTTTCATAACTATCTGCCTAATGAAGTATTGACCAATGCTAACAAGAATTGAGTCAGAGTGGGAAACCTGAGTGGAGGATGACATCATACTGCCCCATCTCCTTATGAAATGTGGACAAAGAGAAAGAAGGTAGTGGATAGAAAATGCCCTGAGTGCGAAGGAAGAAGGATTGAGAAAATTTATTCTTATGGCATTGTGGAAAGGAGAATGGTTAAAGTGTGTAGAGAAGGCATAGAGAAATTGGTGCAAAAATTTTACAGTGAAAATATCACTGAGATGAATTGAGTATGAGCAAAACTATTTATAATCATGCCTCACATCATGAATTGGTCAATGATTTTGGGTGAGAACCCTATAACATGACTTAATATGTACGACGAGTGGGTGTGATTAGTTAAAGGCACACACCCCAACCAACACTTGAGCGAATGGTTATGTATATTGCATGGAGGAGACATGTACCGACCAAAGAATTTTGGTGAGTCAAATTGCATGTGTGTCATGTGTCAACCCCATAAGACTTGAAGGTACATGACCCTTTTCTTTCCATACACCCCATATATATAGCCAAGCATGTGGAGAGGAGAAGGCATAAGAACTTGGTGGATCACATCAACTTGCACGATTGATTCATGGTGAAGAAGGATGCAAATTTTCTTGTAACAAATCAAACTTTGTTGCGGGGATAGTTCTAGAGTTTTTGGGCATGTAATTAAAGTCACTATTAAACCTAAGTTGCATATTGGTTGGAGAAGGGGATTAGTAATAAGTTTAAAACATGTGTGTTTTTGGTAGGTCTATGCTACTGAGTGGTGTTGTTTAGTGGTGCATGTAGGTGAGTGGAAAATGAATTTGCACACGACCTAAGTTTTGTTCGTAGGTATTGTAGGTAGGGTCAGGCGAGACCCAAGGCCTTGGTATTTGCATTGTTTTGTATTTAGACAGATTTTTAGGTTGTGGGATTCTTCATAGAATAGGTTTTGAAAAAATTCACATTAAGATGCTAGTAGTGTAGAACACATGGTGGTCACATGGAGCCACCTAGGATTATCACACCCAAAGTGTGATGTGCTACATGAAATGTCAATGGATGTCGCTGAAGTTGTGTCACTAATGATGTGGAATATCCACATAGGATGAACCCAACTAGAGTGTGACATGGAACCATAAATGGCTATTGACATGCCAGTAGTGATGTGGCATTTTGGATAGGATTTGGTGTCATAACATCCTGTCATGGTGTGTTGATGTGGTATGTTGACAAGGAATTCAAAATTTCATAGATTTAACTCATTGATTGCAGCAAAATTTAGAAGAGATGAGAAGAGTGAGTTAGAAGAAAAATAAAACCGTGCATCTAGTTGGATTCAAAAGTTTTGGAAATCCTAGATCTGAAAAAGTGGAAATTTGGAATATCAAATATCTATAATTTTTATAAAATGATTTTACATAAATTTTGTGATATGAATGGATCAAATAGGATGACATTTCTAACTGAATATGTGGCCTTATGAGGAGGTGACATGTGGGCAGGGAAGTTTCCAGATGTCAACTGACGTGACATTGTATGGTGTCGACACAGGGCCAAAGGGCTACCGTGTGGATCCAAACAAGTTTATAGGAACTCGTCATAACTAATATCGAGATACCATATACCTTGGATACATTTTACAACACGATTTAATGAATAAAATGAATACATTATTTAATAATAATATCATTTCTTTATGGGGTTTCATGCAAAAATAATTTAAATCTAGAATAAAGGCACGTTAAACATAATGTAAATATCCCATATGTCCACATATTAGATATCTTGTATTGTCTTAGATTTTAAGTTATATATGGATTTGGATCTCTTAAAGAATGATTTACATGAAAAACTTCCCAATTTTGATCATTTTACCCTTTTTCTTCAATCCACATCCATTCATATTTTTAAAAGAATTCTTCACGTTCTTCAAGATTACTAGATACATTTTTAATCATATATTACATTTGGACCTAGGTAAAAACTAAAAATATTACACTTGTTTTAGTTAAGATACCTCTGAGTGTCAGAGCCTATTTTTGGTGTTCTTGTGTGCATTTCAATCTTCTTTGTCGTCATTGCCTTGATGACGAAAAATAATAATAATGATGATGATGAACTAACATAATATCATAATAATTTTCAATATAACAAGAGAAAACATTATAAAAGAAACCCTAATTCTGCTTGCCCTAGTTTTTCTTAACATCTATGGTCTTGGAATATTTTCAATATAGAAATTAATTTTGCTTGAAATCAAATGCAACACAAAAATAAATCACACACCTGGTATCCAAGCACTTGGTGGGCTTCGATGATTTTTTTCGTGTATATGATTCCAACCGTAGGTAATCTTTCAAATCTAGATATGCAAATGAAAGTACTTGTAAAAAAAAGGAAGAAGGTGAAGTGAGATGCGATAAATGATTAATAAAATAGAAGAAAAATCATACCAGTGCCTTATGCCCAATTAATAGAGTAAGAGTTTCTCCTACCTCCCTGCATGAAAAATGAGAGTTTATGGTCTTTCAGTCAAATAAAAACACAACTGTCAAAGAAAGAAAAATGCTACATGATTTTTTTTCATGGAAAAGTTTGTTATTTCTTATAAAACTTTATGTAACTCCCACTCAGCCAAGACATACAAGAAAAATATCAATTTTTTTTTTTGTCTCACCTAAACCATTACCATTTTGAGTTATTTGCTTCAGATAGTTATTCCACTCCAACATCTGAATTGAAACTAGTCTTCCTACACATATTCATGAGACCAATGAGGCAAACTTAGATTAGATTTGACCAAATATTAAATTTAATTGCATGAGTATATAATAATTAGAAATACTTGTGTGCATGAATACCTGAATGAAGTCCTCTTGGTTTCGAGAATAAATTGTTGGATTAGTTTAACCTTGGAGCAAACTTCCCTCCACTCGATGAAGCAACAAAAAAGTCAACATTGAATTTGTTGTTGCTCTATTGGATTGAGGGTGTTTTGCTCCAAGATTATCCAAATCCTAATTTATTATTTATTGAATAGGGCCAACCACGTGAAGGTGGAAGCTCTCATGCCCATCCCCCCCCTCCCACACACATCACTCTCAATTCCCTAGTGCCCAATCTATCTACTATGTAGGAAATAGTTGAAAGTAGGACATTAAGATACATAAAAAAAAATAGCAAACATTCATTCATTCCTAAATCCACAAAATATTTCATCTCAATAAATATTATCATAAAAAATATTTTACATAATATGAAACAATGTCATGTACATAAAGAGACATATAACAATTATTCATTAACATATAACATTGATTCATTAATCATAGACACAAAATACTTCATCTCAAAAACAATTATCATCAAAAATATGTTTTAATAATGTGGTACATGATGCTTATAATGATATAACTAGTACACTCATTTATTTTTATTTTTGATGGCTTGGTTTTGTACTCATTAAATTGTCAAGGCTACTGCAAGAGGGGTGGATCATCAACTGTAACAAGGAAAAAATGTTAAATTGATATTTTTTGTTATTATTCATTAATAAAAATAACATTAGAGTTTTCTTTACATTGTGCACTAGTCGACACTATTGGAATGGTTTCCCTATGCTCCTCTTCTGGTCGTGAGTGAGGCACCTAGGAAGGATAGTGTCTATGCCTTGTCGATAAATGACATATCCCAGAAGGAGGTAATAGGGGGTTTGATAGCGTATGTGCCTTCGATCGTCACAAGTAAGTTGAGGTTTGAAATTCCGAGTTCGTAAAAAGAGGAGGATATCACCGAGGAGAGCATCATTAATGAGGGATCCTTGGGTCTATGTTGGGATATCAGTGATGAACTCAATGAGGATGAGCACATTTTTTCTTTTAGGGGAAGTAAACTGTAGATCAAATTATTGCAGTATAAATATCCATTGGGCATATTTGTGGTTGATCATACAACCACTAAGAAAATATCTCATGGGGTTGATAACTGCTATTATGGTGGTGGTCCAAAGGATGATATAATGCCAAAGCTTCTGTACTGAATGTACTAGGTCTAAGGGATTTTTTTCTTCTGGATCATACTTCAATATAGGCTCAGATAGGTTCTTTATGAAATAATAAATTACATGCTCCTTGTTGGGGTGTTAGTCTGTCATGGACTAACACCCCAGCAATGGATACATCTAATGTTGATAGGTATAGGGTATAATATTTATTGTGGTCGGGCGGGATAATCAAAGGAGTTTGAGATAATGCATATTTTAAAGCTTCAAATGAATTTTGAGCTTGTTCATCTGATTAGAAGGGAATATACTGACGAAGGAGGTGCATAAAGCCCTGCACACAAGTAGCGTAGTTAGGGACAAAGCATCATAAGAAGTTGGACTTACCCTGCAGGATTTGTAATTGCTTTAATTTTCTTGGAGGTAGCACTTCCTTAATGGCTTGGACTTTGAGAGGGTCAAATATAATTGATCATAAACTGAATTGGGGGAATTTTTTTGCTAAAAATTCAAATTTCTCAGAATGGAATGGAACATGAAAAATCAGATAGGTGTCATCACTCTGATTCTGGAGCACTTCGTTTCATCGAAAACTAACTCCATATGTGAAAGTTAGAGCCCACTATCCGTTTTTAGAAACAACTAAATTTTGTGCAGAATTGACAGGATGATGACTGGGCAGCCAGTCAATGAAGAGAATATTCCAAGGAATATTCCTTAGAATATTCTTGGAATATTCCCTAGGTGGACCAGTGAAAAATCGCCAAGTATTAGTTTTTGGTTGGTCCAAAAGGTGGGTGATGTGTCGAGATTTTACTGGCTAATGTTGGGCCAATCCCTAAGGCTGCCATGTGCCTCCCCTCCCAAAGGTCAAAATCATATTATATTGTGGAAAAATTTCATATGGGAGGACAAGCAGAGGTCGGGCTCAACCCTGCGACCTCGTCCGCAACAACCATACCAACTCCGCTACGACATGGTTCTTACCATACTATGCATTCAAATGATATTTGTTTTAAAATATGGTTTATGGCGGAGGGAAATGGGGGCCAACCCCATCGCATAGGTCCACAACATATAACCAAACGACGGGAAATCCATTCTAAGTGGAGGTTTAAAGCGCTAAAATAGGGGTTAATTAACCTTTAAACATATTTAAATATGCGCTAATCTGAGATTAAGGTTAAGCACCAGGTTAGTGGATAACCACGCTTCATTAGTGCTAAACCATAATTAAGTTGCAGTTTAAGTTGGTGGAGTCCGCCAATTTCGGTAGGTTCTCCAGTTTTGGTGGAGTTAACTGGAGTTGCTTCAGTTTTAGAGCTTTCCTAGGCAAAATTGATGAGACCATAACTTGAGAAAATTGCAACCAATTTTTCCTGAGAAAGAGTATATCCTGACATATTTGGACATTCTAAAGCCATTGGAGCAGGTTTGAGAGCCATCAGAGCTTAAGAAATGAATGTACTCAAACATTTGATCAAATAATCAAAGGGGCCAAGCCTTTGAAGTTGGTCCAAGGAGACGTAGCTCAGGAGGGGTGAACTCTTTCATCACTGCTGTGTAATGTGTGTGTGTTTTTTGTTTTTTGTTTTGTTTTTGTTTTTATTTTTATTTTTTTATCTGAATATGTCTACTTCTTTTATATCATACAAAAAGTACATTGTTACAGTTCATTGTCCAGACCGGAATTGCTGAATTAGCCAAGTCCGGTGGGAAAATTCAAAAAAACAAAATAGGGGCTGCCCCGCGAGGGGAAACTAGCCCAAGAACTAGTCCAAGTATCATGAAAATTGCTACCCCTGGAGGGGAAACCAACATTAGATGGAAATACCACATAACTAGATATCCAGTGCAGAAAGTAAAGAAACAAAAAAACTATGACATGTTTGTAAAAACCATGAGAAAAGAGCACGATAGCGCTAGGCATGCTTATCCTTGTCATCCAAAGTAGGTTGGGGAGGCTACTCTTCCTCAATGAAGCAGTTGTAGTCGTCCTCTAGCTTGGACTGCTCCGACATTGAAGTCTAACGGGCACCTAAAGAAATTTCTTTGCCACTGTCAGTGGAGCTGCTGCTTCCACCACAGGGGAATCCTCCGCTGTCTTGATCAGTAAGGCTACCATATTGCGTGGTTGATTCTGAAAGGAGGGGGACAAAGTGGATTTACGACATCACTTCCTGGACCTCGAACCAGGTTGAGTTTCAGGAAGACGCTGAGTAATGTGAGTGGAGAGGAGCTAGGGGTCAATGGTCTCTGACGCTTCCAATTCATGGGGAAAATCCATAGAGCGACCCACTGAGACATGAATGGGTGGTCGAGATGGAAAGCCACGACCTACTCCTCTACGGCAACACATGCAGTGTCATCGAGGCATGGAGGCAAAATTGGAGGAATGTGGAAGGATGGAATGAGGTGGGCTAGCAGGGTGACAGAGTTGAGCGTGGAGTGAAAGGGCGGGGGGAGATGGAGGGACTGCAAGAGGGGCGGAGTCGCAACAGAGATTGGCAGAGCGAGAGGGTGGAGAAAAATGGGCAGAGCCGCAACAGAATTTGACAGAGCTAAATTTGAAATGGGCAGAGAAACTGAGAGCAAAGTGCTGTGGAGGGGTAGCTCCATGGCCCACAAATGGTATGGGCTGCTTGCGACGAGGATGAGCCAAATTGAAGTCGCAGCGAGGGAAATGAAGGGAAGTAATGTTGACATGTTGCACGTTGGAGAATTTAATGGCTCCCTCACCTGGGCCATGTGCCTCCTCGTGACAAGGACGACTGCTCAGTATAGGTGAGGCCAAGTGGAAGTCCAATCTAGTAGGCACCCACATCTAGGAGTGTAATGTGTGTTGTGTGGTGATTATTTCCTGCAATTTATTTTTCCGTTTATGTATTTTTAATTTTAATTACTTAATGAATTTCTCATAAAAGGCACACAAATTTGACACATAAACCCTCTCATAAAATTGCTATTTGACACAATACTTAAGCACACTTTTCTTTTATACTGATGAGGAAGCTAGCACAACAAAACTAGCTTTTCAATATTCATATCACTGATACCTTGTTCGGAAACTATAAATCCTAGTAGTATTTCAATGTTGACATAGAAAACACACTTGAGAGGGTTCAAACGTAGGTTATATTGTCGATATATTTGAAAAACCAAGCAGAGATCCTCCAAATGGTTAGCATGCTTCTCGGATCATACTGTAAGGTCATCCGAAGAGGTGAGGGTAAGATGAGCCAAGTCGTGGAAGATGTAATTCATGGCTTGCTAGAAGGTGACACCAATTTTTTTAAGAACAAAAGGCATAACTTGGTATGCGAATGTACCCCATGGGGTTGTGAATGTGGTTTTGTATTGATCAGTATGACGAACCTGGATCTGGTTATACCCAAAGAACCCGTCCATTAAGGATAGGGATTAATGACTAGTGCAAGCGTCGAGGACTTGGTCGGTGAATGGTGTAGGGTAATTGTCTTTGGGACATGCTTTGTTCAAATCCTAGAAATCAGTACGAACACGAATGGTGCCCTATTTTTTCATGATGGGTATAGGGTTAAAAACCGAAGACATGTAAGCGATAGGAAAGATGAATCCAAATTTTTGGAGTTTATCTATCTCCTGTTTGATTGATTTTTCCTTAGAGGGATGTAATTGACACTGCTTCTACCTTAAAGGGATGTAATTGACACTGCTTCTGCCTGATGGGATGGGCATCAAGCTATGTGTCAATATGCTGTTACACAATGGTGGGACTGATGCCCGACATGTCAGAATAATCCCATGCAAAAATATCCTTGTACTCTTTCAACAAGACTATGTATGAGGTTACCTCTTCTGGAGAGCATTCTTCCCCCAAGGAGATTTCTTTGAATTTTCCAGGTTTGTTCAAAGTATTTACGATGGTAGGTGAAATATTTGACATGTTCCCTTCCTCAAATGCATTAGGTTTCAGGACGAGATTTTTGAACCAATCTACTCTTCCTGATGGTAGAAATTCTTTAGATTTTATGGAGCAAATATCGTGGGTTGGTGTGTCAGTAGGCACAAATTAATTTCAGGTGGAAAAATGGAATGATGGTGCATGGCGCCCATACACATTTGGGTTCCATCTTGGCCTCTAGAATATCTTCATCTGAGTGAAAAATATTATCTAAATTTGGATTGGATTGTGTGAGGCCGTGAGGAGGGAGTTTGGTCCTAGTAGCATTGGTCAACAAGCAAGAATATGATTCGGTAATGGATGCCATAGAGCCAAGCAAGGTTGACAATGAAAATGTGGGATGGGTCTGCACCGTTGGTGGTGGTACCACTAGTGTGGTAGGCTTAGTGGTCTCGGCAGCAAAAAATGATGAGCAAACAATATGGATGATGGTTCCTACAGATGAGGAAATGAATCATATGTGGTGTTGCGTGTCGTAAACATTAGGTGGTGGAATAATTTTCGTAATGGTGGGTTGATAGTGAGTGGGAGGAAGTTCTTGCGACCTTATTGGTGTACAAGGAGCAAAATTTTCTTCCCTAATAGGAGTTTGACGCTGAATCCTAAGATGTAGAAATGTTTGTAACATATGACATGCTTTTGCTCTATGAGAATTATTGGTGTAAATGCTACATGCAGGGCTAGTACTAACCGAATAGATAGTGTGGGTGTAAGTACTGCTCATATTATGGGATGATAACATATGGTTAATGTCGTGAGATGGGGCATCCTAGGGTGCTTGCCACCTCTAGATCTTAGTATTAGTGTGACGTGGCTTCCTAACATGGGTTTTCTTCAATGATGCTCTAACTTCTTGAAAATGTGGAAATTATTGACTGTTCTTCATATGATGTGATTGAGAGCATATGCGAAAATAAAAAAGTGTGAGTTTCTCTTGGTTTGAGAGATGGATTTGAGGAATTTGGACCAGTAAGTGAAGGACGTATTTAAACTTACCCAATTACCGACATTTATTCACTAGGTGGTTGGGTCTATCGCATAGGGTACATGCAACAGGTGATTTTTATTAGGCGGCTTGAGGGCATTTGGTCTCTTTGCCAGATCTAAATTGGTGATGGTAAGAGCATGACTAGCTGAACATGACGATAGTGTCGCACATGATGGTTTCCTGCACAAATCTAGAAAGTATGACGTCTGCACCTAGATATGTTGTTTTTGGCAATGCGATTAACTAGATACAATCAGTTTAATGTGTGTAATTCGGGGCACTGGGTAATCAAATGGTCTGGTTCATCGCACAAGGTGCGTAATTTGGCGGGAGATGTTGACTATGTTTGCCTTCTTGTTTTCTGGGGGGTTGGGTGGGAGGGGTACATGAATGAAGATGGTTCCTCTCGTACATAAAGGATTCCTCTGGATCCATCATTAACTAGCTATGTGGCTGGTACTGATGGGGCCTCAAAATTGGCTTGTACGAGTGTACGTAATGCGTCTCAGTAGCAAGGGATTTCAGGGCAATGATGAGTGTAATGTTCATACTCTGCATAGATAATGCATGCATGGTTGGTGCACAATGCCTTGTTATTTATTGTTGGGATGTTTGATCTAATTGGTGGAGTTGAGGTCACGGTCATTTTGGGGGCATGCATAAGAGTTTTTAACTCATCTGACTCAGGGTAGATGTTGGTAGGGTGGCCAACTACATCACACAAAGCATAGGGTGGAAGCACCCTAGAAGAATTTGGGTCATCCACATTCTTCCATTTTTTCTTATGCTTCTTGGTGGCATCGACTGGTGTCGATACAACTGCTTCCTGATTTATGATGGCCTCTTGAGGGGCTATAGGAATGACACCCGTTGAGGTGATACTTGAGTTTGATGACATGGCCAGAGGGGCTAGATACCAGACCAACATCGAAAGAGCCATATTTGGAAACGTAAGTGTTGCCACGACTTGGTGCGAGACAAAACTAGGTGGATGGTATAAAAAGGGGGTTTGGATGATGACATATGAGAGGTGTTGGGTAATTTAATTAACTGTTAAATTACTTGCATTTATATTTTAATCTGGGTACGTGAGATGAAAAGTAAACTACACCGTATATGGTAGGAGATTAGCTTTCAATATTTATGCATAATTGAAATGAATTGGAAACTTCGAAAGGAAATTAGATTATTTAATATAAACTATGAAAGTACTAAGTTTTGGAAAGGAAATTAATGTTAAACTAAAAGAAAAAAACATAAAGGTTATTAATATAAGAAAACATGATATTTTACCCTATGAAAGCATGGAGATTTTGTTCTAAAACTTACAAACTTTAATCTATGGAATCACAAACATTTTAATCTAGGAAAGCATAAACATTTAATCTATGGAAAGCATCATTTTTTAATCTATGATAAGCATAAAAAATTAATCTATGTAAAATTGTCCATTCATGAGAATATGAAAGAAATGGAAAACATCTATACTATTCACATAGATCTCCAGGCGGCCCTCCTGAAGACTGCAAGGTGTTGAAAACTCAGATCAAGAGAAGAGATCTAAATCACCAATTTCATTCAGAGTTGCACCATATAAAACATTATATTCAATGAAAAAAGTAGAGTTCTTATCCTTCAATAAGTAGCAACAATTACAAATTAATATCATCCTTTACATCTCTGATCTCTCCTCTCATCAAAGAGAGTGCAATTTATATAATTTCGAGACAATTGAAAAATTCATAATTTTCCTGCTTGAGTTTTTGTCATGAGATCAAATCAAATACAATTTCATGCATTTTTGGATCAAATATCAACCTAGATCTGATCAAAATGATCTATATGCCACGAATTTGCTAAAGAACAACTCATTCGAGTTTTTTTTTTACTGTGCATTAAATAAAAAAAATTGAAAAAATGTATATCCACGTAATCTGCAAAACTAGGCTCCAAATACATTCAAAAATATCTCAAATGCTAACTAATTTTAGAAAACTACTCATGAAAAACCTAATTGGGTTCGTTATGAACAAAACCCATGTTTTCGTTTTCCAAAATTTGCTTGTATTTTCTCAGAGAACACATTTGAGGTTGACTGGTAAAAAATGCTGCATTTTTCCCTTGATCTTTTTCTGGAGGTCCACACGTGCGAGATGGGTGGAATTTGACCAATAGAAATCCATATTGGAACCTTTAGAAATAATTTCCTTGTGCCAAATTTCTTCTAGAGTGGTTATACTACCTCAACCATGGAGACAACTGCGGAAACTGTAGAAACTTGAATTGTCAAACTATCATTAGTAAAAATTATGCAAAATTCTTCTTAATTCATTAAAAATAATAGAAATAATAATAAGAAAACATGTAAACATGTATGTGGGAATTTGGTGCATTTATGCAGAAATATTTTTAAACATGATGACAATGGGTGAATGGAATGATGCGAAAATGGATGGTTTCATCAACAAAATTATGACAAAATGGAGGCCCAACATTCCCCACACCGGAGATTTTGCATGTCCTCATGCAAACAAAACATTGCGAAGTTTCACAATCCAACCGGTTCCTTGTGTTCTTTTGTTTTTTCATTTCAACAAAATCCTTGACCAAAGCTCCAAGAGAGCAATATTGACCCTCTATCTCAATAAGATGCACTTGTCTCTCTGTGTTTTTCAAGATTACCAATCTGGTAGCAAAACTCTTTGTTTCTACACTTTCTTGTTGTGTCATTACAGTAAGAAAGAAGAGTTACCCATCCTCCTTTGAAATCCAAACAACTTGAATTCTTCACATACGAGGCTACTCATGGATGCTATAGAGGTAGAAGTGATACTTGTTGATTTTTTATTTTCTTAAAAAAAAACAACCCTTCATTATTTATTATATGAAACTTGTGTGAAAAGAAAGGATGCCCACAGAGTAGCATATCCAAGTACTAGTCACTATTTTAAGCCTTTGCAAATATAACTCTTTCAATAACTTTCTATAGAATTTGCTTTCCATCCTTGTGAATTTCATCCCATTGGTATGGCTGGAAATTATCATAGATTGCAACCCATAATGATTGTCTTCTTATCATTCATGCATAGCAACCAATCCTATTACAACAAGAACTCACAAACTAATGAATGAAGAATACTTCCCAATGTGAAGTTTTGACAAGATGAGTTGCACATAACACAAAATAAGAGTTTTTGGTGAGGGTTATACAACTTATCAAAGCCTAAAATATGCTTCCACGTGATTTCAAGCATGTGTGAACAAAGCCTTGTTGCAATCTTCTTCTTCTTATGGCTTTGTACTCATGATTTCTTGGTTTCCATTAAAAATATGAAAATGAGCAATATGACACATAATTTAAGTGCTCCATGTACCTTTTGATCATGTGCTACAAACGTGTACCATGAAGTCAATTTTTTCTATTTGTAAAATAATTCTTTTTCTCAAGAACATCATGTTGATCAACCATTAAGGAAATCATGTATTGACAAGAAGAGAGTTTAAACAAGAGAGTGGTGAAAGCATAGAAGAACATAATTATGACCATGGAAAATAATGAGATGATTGAATGGGTCATAGGACTTTGTTGATAAAGAATAAATCATAGCTTGTGGGATTGGTTGTTAAAGGGTATTACAAAACATAATGGGAGATAATTGGAACTACATGTTTACAATAGCTTTTCATAAAAATTTCTAGATTTTTTAACAAATCAAAAAGTTTAAGGCTAGTTTTACCTCAAGTTTACCTTTTGGAATTGGAGTAAAGAACACAATCTGATGGATGATGTGGTGTTGATTTGGCTCAGGCACTCTGATCCATGATGCATTGACCACCACTTTGACCTTGCTCCACAAAATGTATCTTTTTCATGCAACATACTTGTTTTTCCAATTCCTCTCAAATGGTAAATAATGTTCTCTTGAAATTTTTTGAGGTTGTTACTATTAATATTATGTATCTTCCCACAAAATATCTCTTCCAATGGGTGCATAGATCTTGATAAAAATGAGAAATTTATGTAGGTGAAAGAGTCTAATTTCTTGAAAAATGCACACTGGAATTTCCTGAAATTTTGTGTATTTATTTAACCTACCTTAATGCATTTACCATAAAAAATTTAGGACCAACGGATGCACGGTTTTCAAGTTATGATCAAATCAATTTTTTCCCTGTGCCACCCTTCATGTTGCCCAATGTTGCAACAAAAACATATGCCACAAACTCATTTTAAGGCCAAATTGAGTACTTAAAAAGGGAAACAATGTATTTTTACCTTTTCTACTACTACATGCATTCAGAATCCACTTTTGATGAAAGGAGATTCTGTGCAAAAATACCGATCTCTGTCCTAATCTGTGTACAATGATAAAAATTGAAAACCAGCCTTAAAAACCCACATGAAATTCCCTTGAAAATCGCTCTTTTTTGAATTCTATCTGCACCATAATCAATTTACCATATTCTGAGAAAACCCAGTAACTCGGAATTTTTTATTCTGCTCCAATCTCTTGTAATATTTGTGCCAAAACTGCCTCTGGAACAAGCCGCTACAACAAAAAACAGGTTGTTACAACAATCTAGTTGTTGCAGAAAATGTCAATTTTTGCAGAAAGTTGTTTTCTCCGAGTTTGAACTACTGATTTGGATTGTGTACTACATGATGAAGTAGAAACCATGAAACATAATGCATATTGATTGAAATAGACCCAATTTTATTGTTTTTCTTGAAATGAAATGAATAAAAATAAGCTGTAGTGGTGTCGTTATGTTGTTGTTGAATGAAAACAAGATGAACATTCTACTACAAGAAACCAATAAAATATACTACTGCAAGTTGTTGTTGATTCCATAAAACCATATAGTCATCGTCAAAACCAAAATTCATGGTATATTTCTTACCATGCAAATGAATGTGTCGAAGTCAAGCATGGGAAGAAAACATTGGATTATCGATCAATTATGAAAATCATTAACCAATGCGAGACAACTCACCGATAATGTAAATGAGTGTCAAGGTACCTGCTTCATGTTGAAAGGGATGAATGAATGTGTTAAAGTTGCGTCGCCTGCAATATCTGACAATCAAGAGACATTGTTGTCAACGAGGAGGCTTGCCATTGATGTATGCAAGTTCCAAGACACTCCAAATAATCTATGATCTTGATCCCAGATAAGGTGTTGAGGCTGATGGGACAAGATCTATTGGAAGGTGGGCCTTAATGAATCCCACATCAGCAAACTCGAGCATAGAACCAAAAATTATTTGAAGAACCATAACAAAATATTGAAACCATCATAAAATTGCTGAACTTATTGTGAAATTTGCTCACCATTTTCTTGGTTTTCAAGCAAAGCTCATGTCCAATTGCGCTAGCAAGCTGGTTTTCACAATAGGACTTATTTTTCTCTTTACTTTTTTTTTTTTTTTTAAATTTTAATTTTTTAATTTTAATTTTAATTTTAATTTAATTTTAATTTATTTTTATAATGTCCTACTCTACTTGAAAAGGAAATCTCGTTCAAGTATATGAGTACTTCCAATGGAACCACCTGTGTAACAAGATAATAGATAAACTAATATGCATGTTTGAAATAAACTCTTTGATATGTGCCAGTAAATGAGAGACCAACTGCCTTGATTGAGATGATGTCAGAAAATACTGAAGAATTGAGTATTGGGATCGAATGACTGTCTTGAACCAAGATTCGATGTAATCTTGTCTTCCTTGGCTTCCTACTATCATGCCATGCAAGTCTTAAGAGATGTGATCCCCATTCATAGAATCTGGTGATAGGCATGCATGAAACTTTTCAATCTCAGATTCCAACAACTTCTCTTCTTCAACAGACATCCATGATTCTTGCACCTTATCTTCTTCTTCTTCTTCTAGTTGTTGTTCTTCAATGGAATCTGGATAATCATTTTAAAATACCTCAACATTGTAAGTGGATTGAGGTGTTTTACTTTTGGGGATGTGAAATGGTTGTGCAGGTAGTGGAGTGGGAATGGATCTTTGGGGTGCTTGTGTGGGTGGTAATGGGAAAGGTTGAATTGAGGTAAACTGAGGGTGAAAATGATGTTGTGGTGGAGGTGAATGGTATGGATAACATTGATATTGGTATTAAGGACAACGAGGAAAAGATTGAGGATATGGTAAATTTACTCTATAAGGCTCTTGCCAACGTTGTTTCCAAGATTGGTTTTGAGGTTGAGATTGAGATAAGGTTGCCAAGGTTGGTTTTGAGGTTGGGATTGAGATGTCCAAGGTTGGTTTTGAGGTTGAGATTGAGATGTCCAAGGTTTCCAAGGCAAGGGTTTTTGCCAATTAATTTGAGATTGTTGTGCAGAAACCTGAAATTGAGAATTAAGATATTGCATAATACTAGGTTGATGAAGCTTCCATGGTCTTCTTGGAGCTACATAACAAGATTGTTCGAGTGTTTGATTTGCTCCTTGGTAAACTTCCTTTAACCCTGGTAATGATGGGAAATCTTTAGTAGTATGTGATCCCACACATATTTCACAAATTTTAATGTTATCCAGTGGACATTCATCCAAAGCATGTTTCTTTCTACATTTAGGGAAAAATATAAATGAAGTAGCCTTCTCAACTTTTTGCTGGTTTTGCATTCTTAGTATATCAATTTGTTCATTTAAATTTCCAAGAATGTCTAGCAAATTGTTAAGTTTAGTTTGAATTACCAATCCTGATGCCGACTTACTTACTCTTTCCATAATTGGATCTTTAGGGGATCTTCTATACTTTGCTTTTCCTCTTGATATGTTCTTGCATATTTCACAAATCTCTTGAAATGACAATTGAGATACATCTCCTTTTCCCACCAGGTTAAGAAGATCAATCCATTCATCCTTTATAGCATTTAGTAGGAGAGTTTTTAATGTGTATGATCCTAAATTATGCAATTTAGATCTTTTGACATTATAAGTAAATCTCTCCACTAAATCTTCTAGGATTTCATCGTATTTTTGGTTCATCTTAAAGACTTGATTTCTAAGGTATGGTGTATGCAATAATCTTTATATTTTTCCAAAAATACTCTTTTCTTATCCTCCCATGTCCTTATATAATTTGTTCCTAAAGTCATGAACCATTTAAGAGCTCTATCCTTCAATGTTGTTGGAAAAAAAATTCAATTTTTGAATGTGTGATGAGTAGCCATAAGATCTAAAAATTATTTCAAATTAAAAAAGAAAGGTTTCCGGGTCTTCTAGTATCATACCTTTGAAGTTAGGACGTATGAATGGAGGGATGTTCTTCAAATAAACATTGACATTAGTTTCTTAAATGGAAAATCCAATAGGATCTTCCTCATTGTCATCATCTCCATCCATTTCTTAAACCTCTTTTTTTCACCTCTTATTTTACTTGCAAAAATAAGAATTCATGATGTGGCTCTTACTGCACCACGTGATATAATGGGGGTGGTAGGAGATTGAAGTTTTTATTTTCAATGAATCTACTTCTAGGGTGTACTAAAATGAAATTAGTCTTATGAAACTATATGGATGCAACTAAGAATGAGATGCAATTGAAAGCTAACACCTATGTATACTTCCCCGGAAACGACGCCAAAATGTTGGGTAATTTAATTCACCGTTAAATTACTTGCATTTATATGTCAATCCGGGTACGTGAGCTTGCGAAGTACACTACACCTTATGTTCTAGGAGGTTAGCTTTCAATATTTATGCATAATTGAAATGAATTGGAAACTTCAAAAGGAAATTAGATTCTTTAATATAAACTATGAAAGTACTAAGTTTTTGGAAAGGAAATTAATATTAAACTAAAAAAAAAAACATAAAGATTATTGATCTAAGAAAACATGAGATTTTACCCTATGAAAGCATGGAGATTTTGTTCTAAAACTTACAAACTTAAATCTATGAAATCATGAACATTTTAATGTAAGAAAGCATAAACATTTAATCTATGGAAAGCATGAACTTTAATCTATGATAAGAAAAAACAATTAATCTATGTAAAACAAACCATTCATGAGAATATGAAAGAAATGGAAAACATCTATACTATTCTCACAGATCTCTAGGGGGCCCTCATGAGGACTGCAAGGTGTTGAAAACTCAGATCAAGAGAAGAGATCTAAATCACCAATTTCATTCAGAGCTGTGCCATATAAAAAATTATATTCAACGAAAAAAATAGAGTTTTTCTCCTTCAATAAGTAGCAAAAATTACAAATTAAGATCATCCTTGACATCTCAGATCTCTCCTCTCATCAAAGAGATTGCAATTTATATAATTTTGAGACAATTAACAATTTCATAATTTTCTTGCTTGAGTTTTGGTTATGAGATCAAATCAAATAAAATCTCATGGGTTTTTGGATCAAATGTCAGCCTAGATCTGATCAAAATTATCTCTATTCCACGAATTTTCTAAAGAACAACTTGTTCAGTTTTTTTTTTGTTGATTCTGCATTAAATAAAAAATTGAAAAACCGTATATCCACGTAATCTGCAAAATAAGGCTCCAAATATATTGAAAAATATATCAAATGATAACAATTTTGAGAAAAATATTCACTGAAAACTTAATTACGCCCGTTCTGAACAAAACCCATGTTTTTGTTTTCCGAAATTCACTTTCATTTGCTCAGAAAACATGTTTGAAGTTGACTGGTAAAAATTGTTGCGTTTTTCCCTTGATCTTTTGCTGGAGGTCCACACGTGCGAGCTGGGTGGAATTTGGCTAATAAAAATCCATATTGGAACCTTTAGAAATAATGTCCATGTTTCGAATTTCCTTCTAAAGTGGTTCTATTACTTGAACCATGGAGACAACTGTGAATACTATAGAAACTTGAACTGTCAAACTATCATTAGTAAAAATTATGCAAAATCTTTCTTAATTCATTAAAAATAATAAAAATAATAATAATAAACCATGTAAACATGTATGTAGGAATTTGGTGCGTTTATGAATAAATATGGTTAAAAATGATGACAATGAGTGAATGGAATGATACGAAAATGGAAGGTTTCATCAACAAAATCATGACAAATTGGAGGCCCAACAAGAGGAAAGTGGAGTCAGCAGTGGTGACACTCGTGGTTTCGGGCACTAGTTCTTGACTTGGTTGGGTGTTTGATGAGCTCATCATGCACACCGAAGCTCCAGTAGTTTCTGGAATATCTTCCAACAATAGAGGAAGTTATAAGGGTATGTACCGAGGAGGTTGGATGGCTTAAATTGTCTGGGACCAAGCTCATTGTAAGTTGTGATAAACTCTAGAGAGGATCCTACATACGGTAGGACGCCATCATGGGTGGTTAATGTCTTCTTCACATAATATGTGAGCTATTTAACTATAATAACTTTCCCTTGATGGGGGAACATCATTACCCTGAATATGGAGGATGCGTGCAATCATTGCATACATATAAATACGACCAAGAAGGATGTTGTAATCCAACTGTGTGTCCAAGACTTTGATGTCAATGAGTACCTTTTTTCTAGCAATATGTACTAGTATGTCTTAGTACAAGCCTACGGGGGTTGAAGGGTTCCCATCATATGCTCAGAGGATGATGTCAGATTGTTTGAGTTCTGGAGATCCCAATTTCTGCCAAACTATTTTGGAAATGATACATGTGGACGCTCCTTCATCAACAATGCAACAATGCAGGGAGATGCAGGCCAAATTTATCCAAATAAAAAACGATCAAGCGAGAATCGGAAGGGTCAATTTCACATAATGTGGAAAGTATGGCTTTCTAGTGGGATGGGCATGATTGCAAGACTTCTAACGCTGAAATAGCCAAAGGAGATTGAGATAAGTCTTCAACTATGTTGTAACTATGAGAAATCTTTGAGTTATGTCATCTTTGTC
This sequence comes from Pinus albicaulis, assembly GCA_034641835.2. Classification (NCBI taxonomy): domain Eukaryota; kingdom Viridiplantae; phylum Streptophyta; class Pinopsida; order Pinales; family Pinaceae; genus Pinus; species Pinus albicaulis. The sequence continues at coordinate 985,199,996 of CM076576.1, forward strand.
GTAAATGCCCTTTGACCATTTTCGACATGGGTTCTATAGGAATTTTAGGAATGGTTAACGATGCTATACGAGCTATCATGGTCGAGGTGGATGGATTGGTTTCTGGGGAACTTCTTAAACTATATTTCACGTCTATAGGATAATATTTCCCCCTACCATGTAAATTTCATGATTAGAGTTATTATTGTTCCCTCCAAGGGGATATGGCTGGGATGGTTGTTGTTGAGTATTAACCATTCCCTCGTGGGGGAAGGGATTCTACATTACTGCAAGTTGTTGGTTTTTTCTCCCTGCCCCCTATTATCTTGTATCCTTTTCAACTCAGGGAGTTGAGGAAAATGATGTGTATAATGACCATATTCCCCATAGATGGCGCAAAAATGATTATTCCGTAGACTTGTGTTCTTCTTTTGCCCCAGTGGATTGTTCTTGGTCTAATCCTGGTTGGGGTTTCCCCTTGCCTATATCCATGGGGGTTGTTGCTGATTACTACCCCCTGGCCAGGTTCTCCCTTCAAGTTTCTCTTTGGTTTTTTCATAGCATCGTTGGTTGGATTAGCTAGATTCACCTGGTCAAATGATGGCTGTTGTTGAGCACGGGAGGGTTGCACTGGATTAAACCCTATATTATTTTGTGTTGGTAGCTATATTCTTGTGCGGGGAAAGGAGAATATTGATTTCCTTGCCCCTTATTGGTATATGAGTTTTGGGAAGAGGGAACTATGTCCATATTCCTAGAAGGGTATTTGTTTCCTTGTTAGGGAGGATGTGGTTTTCCATGTGTGGGCTAGTATTGGTTAATTCAGCTAAACATATTATGCATTGGTATGGGGTGACCAGTGTAATATCTTGTATGTTGTAGTGGTGGTGTTATTTGCGTAGCATCAAATTCTTAGCCATTGAACAAGTATCTAGGATACATGTAGGTGTTGTTGGGTTGGTTTTGGGTTATGGATCCTGTCAATCCATCAACATCATTATATGCGCCTAGTGTCTTCTGTTTAAAGGTTTGTAGGTGGGGGGCATCTCGAAGAACGTGATAGAGGTATCTAGACTAAGTGTAGATAAACTCTAATAGTTGATATTTACTGATGGCCTCTTCCTTGTTTTGTGGGTTTGAATTAGCCACATATTTAGATATTTTTGAAGTAAGAGATATTAGAAAGAGACCGAGGAGGATTTTTTCCTCTAGATTAGATTTACACAAGCTCCGATGTTTCCGCCTTTTGTTGATATGGTCTTATATGTGTATAACATGTGTATATTTGAAGTGAGTAAGGAGTTCCAGGCCCAAGTCATGTCGAACTAGGAGCTGGAAGAATGTGGGGAAAACGGTGGCTATGGAACCAAAGTTTCCATGCGTCCCTGATGGTTGACCTATGTACCACTTTGTGTAAGCCTTAATAAGGGTGGGTTGAAACAAACACAGATGAATAATGTCTTTTGTGATGCTATTAGAAGAACACCATAGTTGAAATGTCATGACATTATTTCTAGGATATTCTCCTTGCTTAATCTCGAATTTTGGAATGACCGAGGTTAATTTGGTAAACATGGGTGGTCAATTGGGGTCATGTGCTATGGGGTCATTAGTTAATTGGCTTAAATCAAGTAGATTTAAGGAAGCTAAAAATGGGAACTGGAAGTTATTCACCATCACAAAAGGATTGTGAACAAATGTATGTAAAGGGGTCCTCTGTGGGGAAATCAGAGGAGAAATTCCTTGATGGATGTCCTGTGGACTGTCTAGAGGAGTGGTATGTGGGATTACCAAAGGGGTAGCATGTGGGGACCCTTGCGGGGTCATGAAAGGTGTGATTTGACAAGTAGGAGTCCTGAGAAAAGTTGCACCAATTAAGGAAAATCCTATAATGGTGGTTGTGTGGTGCCCTCTAAGTCTAAATGGAGAGAGACTAGGCACACCTCCCGGTAATGGGGGGAGGTTTAAAAAACTTCTAGATCAACGAGGAGTCATTGGGTCCCCTATGGTGTTGAGTATCATGTCTGTTACTTTGTGTGTTTTTAGGGAAGGAGATATATATAAATGCAATAAAATCACATACATAAAACAAAGCGAAAATAAAATTATTATTTTTCCTTTAAAATTAGGCTATGTGATCAATCAAAAGTAAAATGTTTTTGGTTTGTTTGTTGCGTATGATGAACAATCCTATGCAGACCTAATTATCCTTTCCACTCAAAAATTAACTGGGGCTTGCGAAGATATATTCTGATGGGTACTGGGGAAATGTCTTGAAAGAACTGGCACTTTCCAGCAGTCGAAGAATCAACCAAGGTAATGGATGAGGCTTTGGTGCTTCCTGTTAGCCACCTATAAATTTTGTTATACCAAGAGGTGGCTAATTTTGTTCTTCAAAAACTCGAAGAGATAATTCCCCTTTGAGAACTTATCATCCTTGAAGTTTTTATGAAGATAACTAATAATTTAGTTAATCTTCACTGCTGTTTCCCTTTTAAACTTGAAAATTCTGTTGTTTGCCTGAAGAAAAAGACTGCTGAAAAACCCACTTTCCCTTCATTTTTCTCCTCCTTTCATTTCATAATTAACCTCCATTTTTATCCCCTTTTTCCTCATGAAATTCCTCCATTTTCATCATTTCCTATCTTCCATTCATAAAAACCCCTTTGATAAGGTTTAAAACTCCTTTTTTACCTTATCGGAAGCTTTCAAAATCCTTTGAAATACTTGAAAAATCATAAAAAACAACGTTTTTGTGCTAAGGCCTTAAGCCCTTTTGGCCCTAGCCCCCAAACCACTTCCCCACCATATAACCCATGCCCAGGACCAAGAGTTAAGTCCCGAGCGCTAATTGCAATCGGAGGTTTGTGATGGGCACATTTCTTTGTTTAAAATAAAAATCCCGATCGATTGGCCCCTTTTCTTTTTAAAACCCCTGACTCCTTCACTGTCCTTCACTGATCCAGGTGGAATAATCAGGTACAGGTACAAGAGGCTTGAGTACAAGGCTCAAAAATAAAAGTGTTCGAAATATTCTCGAACTAGGTTCATGCTGTAGATCCGTCTTTCTGAATCCAATGGCGCAGACGGCACTCAATTCCGAGTCCGTATGAAGAAGTTATAAGCGGTCAAAGTTCCAGGTTGACTTGGTGACTCGACAGCCTTAAGGAAGGCACAAATTCTACTTTTTCCGGCCACCGGATTCCGGCAAGCTCAGGCCAAATTCCGGGCGAAATTGTCGCCTGATTAAAATGACCCCTACGGTCCAAAACCAAATTTTAAAAAATGGCCAGTTCGTTTTATTAAACAAAAGTGATATTAAAAAAAGGGCAAAGGGTGGTCAAACCCCGTCGACCCCCTCTTCCACATATACATGGCACCATATTATGGGCCAGCAGGAATCGAACCTGCCCGGCCGCAAGGGCCGGCCCGCTCCATGGGCGGCCCAACCAACGACCACAAAATATTAAAAAAATATATGGGCCATAACATGCATGTTTGTTAAAACAAATATATGTATATAAAAAATATGTTATAACGTGTCGGAGGTGGTTGGGGGCGGGCCACCCAATGCGGGCCCGGCCCCCCAAAACAATATTATATTGTTTTTAAAACAAAAACACGCCCATTTGTTTTTAAACAGGAAAAGAACGCGTGTTATGTTGGGAGGGGCGGGATTTGACCCCCCGACCTCTCCTCAACGTTTTCTAAACTTTACCAATGCGCCAACGGTGGGACTTGGGTAAGTCCACCCAGCAATTTTTATATAAACTCGTCTTTTTACCAGTGCGCCTAGGCCATGGAGGAGCGGAAGAGTGCGCACGCAGATCGATGTTTTATTATTTTTTAATTGCAGGTGCAGTGGAACCATGAGCCCAGAAAGAGGCAGGCGGAACTCTGATTGAGGCCAACTTTCAGGAGGGTGAAATTTTGACTTTGTCCAAATGGGACAAATTTTATGTCGTTTCAGCACTACTCAGCGCCACGAGTCTGATGGCGTGCTCAGTTTCTGCATCTGAGTTTTTTTATTTTCCAGCCACTTTTGGAAGTGGGTTATGCCGGTGTCAGATTTGCACATGTGAGCAGTCGTTTTCACCTTTCTCGATGCCACAAGATTGATGGTGTTTTCAGATTCTGCCGCAGAGCTGCTCAAACTTCAACAAATGGCAGCATGAGGTATATGATGTGTATTCCATGTACTTTTTTCATTTATTTCTCTTTGAGATGCATTATGTCTTGCAGATCCCGGTTGATACATGAGTCGTGGGATCTTGCTTTGTGTTGTTTTTGATGTACTTTCAGCTATGGATTTGTGTCATGTATGAGCCCCTTTTAAGCCACATTGGCGGGATGCTCTTATTTTCTATGTGTATTTTGAGATCACTTGTTTGCCAGGATTGGCGGGATACTCTTATTTGCTACATGTCCGCTATGGTCATACTGATAGGAGTCTTTCTTTATGTATGAGAGTTCTGCAGTGGAACATCTCTTAAAGAAGTCAAGCCACTCCTGCGTGAGGGCGATTTTTCCTTGTATGTCATAGGAAAGCACATCCATGTACATCTTTTTCAAACAACACATAATGCAGCGGCCTACACCATCTTGACACCGAGGCCCGGAGATGTAGTCCCTCCTGGACGAACTCCGTCATCAAACGATGTGTTCTTATGATTGCTGATCTTGTTCATTTATGTTCCTCTTATTTTCAGCTACAATCATTCATTTCAATTCTTTAACGTCTTTAATTAAATGCAATTCTATTTATCAGCCGAATTAAAAGGTCTTGGTTAAGGGTATCAAGATTTTACCCTGGATCAAGTGGTATCGGAGCAGGTATTCTTGCTGATTGGATTGCAGGCGTGAACATTGAACGTTTGCTGAGTTGAGCCATGGAAAGTGTCAAGGACATGTATGAAACCATGCTCAGGGTGTCCGAGAAAGCGGACATATTGTACGAGGCTTACGAAAAACAAGCAGCAGAGAACGAAGAATTGAAGACCCTCCTACACAAAGAGGAGGAGGAAAAACAACAGTTGCAGCTTCAGTTGCAAACCACAACAGAAGAGTTGGAAGATTGGAAGCGCAACAATGAAATTCTGCAAGCAGATCATGATGCCTTGAAGGCGTTCCTACATGAAGAGAAGGAGGAGAAGCAGCAGTTGCAGCTTCAGTTGCAAGCCACGACAAAGGCGTGGGAAGATTTGAAACGCAACAACGAAACTCTTCAGAGAGATCATGATGCCTTAAAAGCATTCCTACAGAAAGAGAAGGAGGAGATGCAGCAGATGCAGCTTCAGCTACAAGCCGTGTCAGAGGCAGTGACAGAAGTGAAGCGCGACGAAGGCTTACAACAACTTTCTTCATCTGTTTTGCAATCAACACCTAAGGTAAATAGTGTTGATTTTTCTTCAGTTTCTTCACATGATGTCATTTCAGTTGGAAGTGTGGAGATACCAATCACAGGTACCGGCATGAGGCTCCTCACTAAAATGGGGTACAAAGGAGGAGGACTTGGCATTCGTGGCCAAGGCATCACCGAACCATTGGAGGTTGTGCAACGACCTCGTTATGCAGTTTTGGGGTACATTGATGAAGGATGTTCGAAGGACATCAAAGGCAAACAGATAATGATGAACTCTCCAAGGAAGAGGAATGATAGGGACACTTCGCCATCGTTCCACGGCAGTGCACGTTGCAGTGAAGGAACCGAGGCGAGCTCCCATCATCATGATGGCACCGGAGACCACCGCAGAAGGTATACTAAGTCTCATTATTCCAGAGTGCATTTTGATTACAAGAATGTCGATAAACATGGTCGTAAAATATGGCATCGTAAAACTTGTTATTTTTGTGGTTTAAATAACCATGTGATTTCTAAGTGCTGGAAGAGGATGGCAGCACAAAGGAGGAAGAGGCACGAAAAAACTTCTCCCCAACAGGAAAAGAAATCAGTTAAGCAGGTTTGGAGGAAAAAGAAATTTTGCACCCATTGCGACCGAAGTGGCCACCAAAGAGCCACATGCTGGAAACTTCATCCAGAGCAGTGCCGTAAAGACAAAGCACCCGTGCATACACAAGTCGAAAGAGCTGATCGATAAGCAAGTTCGCCACAAGGAGATGATCCACTCGTTTTAATAAATGAGAAGTGGTTCTTCTAGATTGTTTTTTTTTCTAGATATGTTAAACTTGTCATGGCCATGCTTGTAAGTCATTTGTCGCATTTTTATTATGAAAGTGATGATGTGTTTCCATCACTCGTTTAAGCGACCATGATATTGTTTTTGGCCTTGTTTTATATGTCGTGTGTTAGATCTCTTTCATGTAAAAGTGATGAGGTGTTGCCATCACTTAGAGATGCGAATTTTATGTTTTGTTCATGTTATATGAGTCGTCTGATGCATTTCTTTCATGTAAAAGTGATGAGGAGTTTTTCCATCACTTCGAAATGTGACGATGAGGTCTGGTCTTGTAATTTTGTTGATGTATGATTTCCATATTGCTGTAAGCTTGACCACCGAGTACATGTTATAAACTCGTGGAAAGTATGGAAACATCTGGGTCATTATTGGTCACATTGAGAATGTAATGTTCGTTGTAGCTTTAGGCAGGTGTTGGCATTCCGATTCCGAAGGACATAAGTGAAGGAGTCTTTAAGGGATGCGCCTTTTCAGACATTTGCATTTCAGCAGTTGCAGGTGTTGGCTTTGCATCTCGATTCCGAAGTACGTGAGGTGAAGGAGTCTTCATGGGATGTGCCTTTTCAGACATTTGCATTTCAGCAGTTGCAGCTGTTGGATTTGCATCTTGATTCTGAAGTAAGTAAGGTGAAGGAGTCTTCAAGGGATGTGCCTTTTCAGACATCACATTGTAGCAGTTGTACATGATGGCTTTGCATCTTGATTCCGAAGTATGCCAGGTGAAGGAGTCATGTGGGGATGCGCCTTTCAACGATAGTTGCAGACAGTTGATGATACGTAAAGCTTGATGCTTTTGGAGGACCAAAAGCTCCTCAGTGGGGAGGTTTGATCCAGGTGGAATAATCAGGTACAGGTACAAGAGGCTTGAGTACAAGGCTCAAAAATCAAAGTGTTCAAAATATTCTCGAACTAGGTTCATGCTGTAGATCTCGTCTTTCTGAATCCAATGGTGCAGACGGCACTCAATTCTGAGTCCGTATGAAGATGTTATAAGCGGTCAAAGTTCCAGGTTGACTTGGTGACTGGACAGCCTTAAGGAAGGCACAAATTAGAATTTTTCCGGCCACCGGATTCTGGCAAGCTCAAGCCAAATTCCGGGCGAAATTGTCGCCTGATTAAAATGACCCCTATGGTCCAAAACCGAATTTTCAAAAATGGCCAGTTCGTTTTATTAAACAAAAGTGATATTAAAAAAAGGGCAACGGGTGGTCAAACCCCGTCGATCCCCTCTTCCACATATACATGGCACCATATTATGGGCCGGCAGGAATCGAACCTGCCCGGCCGCAAGGGCCGGCCCGCTCCACGGGCGGCCCAACCAACGACCACAAAATATTAAAAAAATATATGGGCCATAACATGCATGTTTGTTAAAACAAATATATGTATATAAAAAATATGTTATAACGTGTCGGAGGTGGTTGGGGGCGGGCCACCCAATGCGGGCCCGGCCCCCCAAAACAATATTATATTGTTTTTAAAACAAAAACGCGCCCATTTGTTTTTAAACAGGAAAAGAACGCGTGCTATGTTGGGAGGGGTGGGATTTGACCCCTCGACCTCTCCTCAACGTTTTCTAAACTTTACCAATGCGCCAACGGTGGGACTTAGGTAAGTCCGCCCAACAATTTTTATATAAACTCGTCTTTTTACCAGTGCGCCCAGGCCTTGGAGGAGCGGAAGAGCACGCACGTAGATCGAGGTTTTATTATTTTTTAATTGCAGGTGCAGTGGAACCATGAGCCCAGAAAGAGGCAGGCGGAACCCTGATTGAGGCCAACTTTCAGGAGGGTGATATTTTGACTTTGTCCAAATGGGACAAATTTTATGTCGTTTCAGCACTACTCAGCGTCACGAGTCTGATGGCGTGCTCAGTTTCTGCATCTGAGTTTTTGATTTTCCAGCCACTTTTGGAAGTGGGTTATGCCAGTGTCAGATTTGCACATGTGAGCAGTCGTTTTCACCTTTCTCGATGCCACAAGATTGATGGTGTTTTCAGATTTTGCCGCAGAGCTGCTCAACCTTCAGCAAATGGCAGCATGAGGTATATGATGTGTATTCCATGTACTTTTTTCATTTATTTCTCTTTGAGATGCATTATGTCTTGCAGATCCTGGTTGATACATGAGTCGTGGGATCTTGCTTTGTGTTGTTTTTGATGTACTTTCAGCTATGGATTTGTGTCATGTATGAGCCCCTTTTAAGCCACATTGGCGGGATGCTCTTATTTTCTATGTGTATTTTGAGATCCCTTGTTTGCCAGGATTGGCGGGATACTCTTATTTGCTACATGTCCGCTATGGTCATAATGATAGGAGTCTTTCTTTATGTATGAGAGTTCTGTAGTGGAACATCTCTTAAAGAAGTCAAGCCACTCCTGCGTGAGGGCGATTTTTCCTTGTATGTCATAGGAAAGCACATCCATGTACATCTTTTTCAAACAACACATAATGCAGCGGCCTACACCATCTTGACACCGAGGCCCGGAGATGTAGTCCCTCCTGGACGAACTCCGTCATCAAACAATGTGTTCTTATGATTGCTGATCTTGTTCATTTATGTTCCTCTTATTTTCAGCTACAATCGTTCATTTCAGTTCTTTAACGTCTTTAATTAAATGAAATTCTATTTATCAGCCGAATTAAAAGGTCTTGGTTAAGGGTATCAAGATTTTACCCTGGATCATTCACGTAACCCAGAGCCTGCAATCGGGCACTAAAACATAATAAAAACCTTTTCCTCCTTTATATTTCATAAAAATTCCAATTTCCTGACTTTTTCATTAAGTCCGATGGTTCATTGGTTGGGCGAATACCAACCATTGATCTAAACCAATCAACGATCTTCGGGATCTCGAATCGGAGTTTTTCATTGGATGCGTTTGAATAGTTTATTTCTCTCCTCTGATTGGAAACCTTCTGATGGTTTCCTAGCCATCGATCTGTTCCACCATACCCAGATCCAACGACCCACATCGCGCTATTCAAAGCCCATACCTTCGCCTTTTGACCTCCGCAGTTAAATCTTCGCCGTCGATCTGACCCTCAGATCAACGGTCTTTGTTCAATCGCATCGCAAATTTTTCTCTTCACCTTTCCTCTCTCCCCCGCCGATCGTGATCTTCCGATTGCATCTGGGCCTTCCATATACCAATATTCGACGGTCCAGATCAATCCTCACTTCCCTTTGTTATTTCTCAAATCCCGATAGTGTAACCTTTCGGTGAATATCCACCGTTGATCTCTGCAGATCAATGACCCACAATGACCCGATCTCTGCCCGACCTCTGCCTCATATTCCATTTCATTAGCCCCCAGATTTAATCTGGGCCATTCATATTGAAGATCTAACAGTCCATAATTAACCCAATAATCCCAACTCATCTGGGTCCTACTGCCCCCATTGATTAATCTTGACTATCCATTCCCTGATCCGACTGTCCAGATTAAAATCACCATGACCCTGTCCCACCTTTTTCCGCCTGTGCATCTCATCGCCATCGCGCTCTCCTCACGACCGTCCGATATGACACTCCAGATCTAACGGCCAGCACGCGGTTTCACGTAATTTTAAGCCCGAAGGTTAACATTTTAAAATCACGCGACATAGGTGGTTTTAAAAGGCCATGTGTCAATTAGAAACACATATCGCGTTCAAAAAGGCAATACTGCCTTCCCTCCTTTTCATCGCGTGAAACCGGCGGTTTCTTTAGCTGAAACCACCATTCCTATTCCCATTATATTTTCTCATATTTTAATCTCCGCCGTTCATCACACTCATCCAACGGCCCAGATTTCATCAGACCATTAAACTATCGCCCTCCACCATTTCTTCCAAAGGATTACATTGCGAAATCTCCGCCGTTCATCACTTAAGATCAACGACTCTTGTTTTATCCCGCATCCAAACTCTGTTTATGCATTTTTCGCCGCCGATTAAGGTTTTCGACCCATTTCCTCTGTATATTCTCCCATTTCGTTATAATGTTGCCCCTCTACATTATATTTTCCCGATCAATCTCGACCGTTGATCTTTGCAGATCAACGGCCCAGACTTAATCTCTTGTACCGTTTATCTAATCGCTTCCCCTTTTGACCCCAACAGGCAATCTTGACCGTTGGTTCTGTTCATCCAACGGCCACACTCAAACCTAAACCTCCGAAGCATTTAAAACTTTTTCCCTGCAGGATATTTATAACTTTTCTATGTTTTTGCAGGTTTTAAAGGTTTCTCAGTTGTTTAAAAAAGAAATCAAAGGCCGGGGATGACGATCCCCCAGGCCTTTATTTTACGAAGGAAATCATTCCGCAGGGTTCCAAATTATGTTTTATCAACGCCTCATGAGCACTGATGCCTTTATACAACCTCTGCACACCTGCAGCAACAATGGAAACACAACAAACACCACAACCAAAGAGTATCAGTATCCAGGAATCAAATCAAAAGCAGAAAACCTGTTTGAAGACTGTTATCATAGTTTTGGAAGGATTAAGGCATTAATTCGATTAATCAAAGACCTGATCCACAATTGAAGACACTTTGAAGACCAGAAGACAGAAATTAGGCTTCATTAAGCCTAAAACACAGAACTCAAGTAAATTAAAGGTGTTTTAGGTTAAAAACAATAATATCTATCAATCCAAGAAGCCTCCACTGCCACATCAGAGGCTAATTGAATCCTCTGCAGCTACCAAAAGACACCTGCAGCCTCAAAGAAATCAAAGAAGGCCTAGTTATTTCCAGAACATAAGATATTTATCTAAAGACAACTGAATAATTATTACCAAAGAAAGAACAAATTCTCAAACTGTCAGCAGAGTTATTACAAAGATAAGAAATAGGCCTTGAAGTCAATATTTTTGCTCTGTGAGTTTAAAAAGACAGAAACAGAGTAAATAAACAAAATCATAATTCAATGCTCTCCTGCCTTAGGCCTTGCATGGTTTTCGAGGTTTGGAGTTGCATTTAGTGTAGAATTTATTGCATTTCAAACCTAAAGCTCTTCCACCCCCTAATTTCTTCTATAAATACTTCTGAAGAAGATGAGATACAGGTTGGTTGATCACTAGTTGTAATACTGAAACTCTCTGAAATAATACATAGTCTGTTGAAGTTGAAGAAGAAATTGAAGTCTTGGAAGCCCCAATGATGTTGTTTCATGCTTGTTCTTGAGAAGGCTCTATCATTGGATCCATGAGCTTGGCTGTTGGTGAAGTATTCTGAACTGTTTAATGTTTTCTCCTGTTATCATTTTGTTCCATAATTTCTCGCTACAGTAGGATGAAAGTTTTAGGCTAAGAAATGACTCCTGGAAGCACCTTAGACCTGTTTATCCTTCACTGTTTTATGTTTTCTTCTGCTGAGGTATTTTAGAGTCTTTAATCTCTCTCTTTAGTCCTCACGCTTGTTTATTTCTCTAATATTTCGAATAGTTGGTTTCAACGTGATTTATGGTTCTCTCTGCTTGTATGCTGCCACTTAAAGGCTGTTATTGAAGTCTCCCTTTGAAGTATCTTTGTTTATAGTGAACCAAGGAGGTATGTTTTGATCATGCCCTTTGTCCTTGCTTAAACAGTTGTCTTAAAGGTCTTTATAGTTGTGATCATAGATGTGTTAGGTGTTCCCTCTTCTATGACTGCAATTATCAGTAAATCTTTTATGTTTTTCTAAGTCATTTGAAATAAAATCTTTGAGGAAATAAGATGTGCTCCCGAATCTTAGATTTCATTTTAAAGGTTGTTTTGAAGTCATTATTTTCTTAAAGTGCGGTTTGTAGAATTCATGGTTAGTCCTGTCTATCAAATACCTCTTTATTGTTCAAGTTATGCTTTCAAGTTCCCTTTGTTGAGAATTCAAACTCTCTTTCCAAATCATTAATGTCCATCTCATTCCAAAAACCAAAGGATCCTGTGGCCCAGTTAGATTTTCCCTTTGATATCCCATATCCATTGATAAGTTTGTCATAACCTCTTTTTGACTCCATTGCCCAATGAAACTGATACTCCTTCTTTCTACCCGCCTTTCCTAGATCTTTCATATTTTGCTGTATCAATTCAACCAAACAAACAAACACTTGCACTTAATAACTAGTCTAAAACCAATACCCTAAGCACACAAGATAAACCTTTGCAAACAAACATTGGAGAGATCCCTCTCTGAGAATAGGAGGACTAGATCCTGGAACTCTAAAGATTGGTTTGATGTTGCCTTGTCTTTTGATTTTCCAATCTATGGGAGACCAACATAATGGCGATCACAGTGGGACCTACTGAGAATACAGTTGCTTTAAAACACTTCTTAAAACTATTTAGGCCCTTAACTTGACCAAGAACACCTTGTGGACTTATCCCACCGCTCACACCAACATAATGGCGATCACGGTGGGACACTGAGTAAAAATATTTAAAACAAAACACTCACTGTCCAATATAACATAATTAGCCTTCTTCAAGCACTACCTAACAAATGGTAATCATGATAGGACTTATTTGAATCAGTGACAAACTAAGTAACCCTTAGAATTCTCATAGAGCCTTATCAAACCTTGAAGGAATCAGTTACCAAGCCATAAGAGTGAACTCTGTATGTTTTTGACACCTTCGCTAAGTGTTAAATCATATTTAGGACACTCTCATAACCCATAGGACTATAACTCAGAAAAACCCAAAAAACATTTCAGTTTGGCTTCATAATAAACATGGTGGTGGAACCATCCAATATTTTACCTTCATAGAAGCTAAATAGTTTCCACCTGGCGACCCCACTAGCCCCAATAAGCCTATTACTCATCTAGGTCTCCAGATCTCCTTAGGAATATGTTAAATAGCCTTGAAGAAGTTTAGAAGCCTAGTCCCATACTATACAAGACATTGTGAGAGGAAAAACTCCCAAAAAACAGTCCCTAAAACTTTAACCTCTCTCACTTTTTGAAAAACAGTCTGTCTTCACATAGGATCAACACTAGATCTCATCCAGACTCAAATCCTCCTTTAATTGTTGACAATCCAAAGAGAATTATGTGGCAGACTTCTAAGTCTGGAAAATCAGCTGCTAATAGGAGCCTCTTAAGAAAAAAATCTGTCCCTGAAAACCTTGTTGTCTTAGAGGATTCACACTTTGATTTATATCGTACAAAGAACATCTTTAGAACTAGATCTCAAGGTGATTTAAACCAAACTGATCTTGACATTGCATATTTGCAACAAAGTTTTAGTAGAGAAGCCTCACCTTCCACTCCAATCCATACTACCACTGTGCAAAACACTCCTTTTCAGCCCACTTTCACTCTTGTAAATCCACCTCTTGTAAATCCACCCTTATTTCCAGCCATAGAAACATGATATGCCCCATTAGTGTTACCACAACCTCTGCTTCCCTTACCAAATGATTATCAATAAAAAATTCCTCATTTCACTGCAAAAGAGTCTACAACAGCTCAACATCATGTAGATAGGATGGAAGATGCATTTGATTACATGGAGACAGAAGAAGAAACTGTTAAGATGAGGATGATCGCCCAAAGTTTAGGAGGAGATGTGAAGAAGTGGTTTAAAAACTTACCTCCTAACAGCATTAATGATCTCCCTGCTTTGCATCAAACATTCATCAACAAATGGGAAATGAAAAAGAACCCTCTCCAAATATTAGCAGAATATAACAGTCTCAAAAGAAATCCAGCGGAGAGTGTTCATGATTACTCCACTAGGTTTAACAATGTTTACAATGCTCTTCCACCTCACATGAAACCTCCCCAAGGCATGGCCTTAGTAAGATACCCTGAAGGTTTTGATGCTGAAATGGCTTATCAACTAAGGGAGAGAGATTACTTAACATTAGAAGACATGCAGAAGGGAGCTGTGAGCGTAGAAGAAAACATAATTGAGAAAAGAAATATGTTGAGAGCGGAGAAGAGGGTAACTTATAAAGATGACATTGCACCCTCAACCTCAACTTCTGACACTAAAATTGATAACCTAGTGAAGGTTATGGAGAGGATGCTCGAAAAGATCAACTTAAATGATAGACTTCCACCAAGAGAACCTCAAAACAACCAAAATAGAAATAGAAATCAGAATTATAGAAGAGAAAACAATCAAGATAAGCAAAAGAAAGTGACCAACAAATTAGACCTCCCTTCCAACAAAACTATGTGGATCAATATGAGGAAGATAGGGAGATGGAAAGGTTGGGAGAAGCTCATGTAAACTTGATTGGATTAGATAGTGGGGATGATGTTTTCCTCACTGAAGAAGAACAAGGTTTCTTCTCTGATCAAAATACAAACACCTATGAAGATTCTGATGATTATATATTGGGTTTGAAAATGCAATCATGGAGGTACAAAAACAATATGATCTTAGGAGCAAAGGGAATGTAGACAATTCAAAAGATAAGAACGCTAGCACTGCTGTCAAGAAAAATGCAGAAAGTCAGCCTAAGAAGACAACAGACAAACCTATCATTTTGGCTAAAAAACCAGATTTAAACAAAGAGAAAAATAGCCAGCCAAATGTTGAACAGAGTACCCCTAGCACTTCAGCTAGTGGTCCTAACAAAACTGTCCCAATTACCAGTCCAAACAAAGTTCAGCAAATCAAAACTGCTGAAAGGAATTCAATTGAAAAAATAGATGTAAATATGAACAAGTCAATTGTTCCTTTCAGCCTTGAGGGAGAGATTGCAAAGATAAAAATTACCATCCCCCTAGCTGAACTAGTAACCCAAGAAGTGTACAAAAACCAAGTTTTAAAAGCTTTGAACTTAGGAAGTGATACTGACACCTTAAACTTGACAGATGACAAGCCTGAGTTGTTGTTTGGTCTAGAAGTTGAAGGAAAATACCAAGAAGGGGCTGTCCCTCCCTTCTATGTTAGTTTGAACATACGTGAGAAAATTTTACACAATGCCATGTTAGATTCTGGAGGTTCACACAATCTAATGCCCAAGTTAGTAATGGAAAGCTTAGGCTTAGAAATTACTAAACCATACAAAGATTTGTATTCGTTTGACTCAATCAGAGTCAAATGTTTGGGTTTAATCAAAGATTTATGTGTTAACTTATCTCAAATCCCTGCTAAGAGTTTAGTAATGGACATAGTTGTAGCCGACATCCCCCCTAAGTATGGCATGCTCTTATCAAGATCATGGGGAGCCAAACTTCAGGAAAGCCTTCAAATGGACATGTCTTATGCTACCATCCCTGTTTTTAACCAAAACAAAAGACTATACAGGGAATCTCACATGTAGTACATGGTGAGCAACATAGATAAACCAAACAACTCTCCAATCTATTCTATTCAATCAAGTTTATATTCCTTTATCTTGTACAATGAAGATGAAATCACTCAACAAGAAAAGGAAAACATAGACCCAACCAGTTTACCAGAAAAATCTGAACTTCCCTCAAATCAAATACAAAACATTGGCAATCAACAACAACAAGAAAATGAAAATGAGGCAAATATACTTTGGACAATAAACTTTGATGGATCTTGTAATAAAACAAGTGCAGGGGAAGGGGTGTGGATTCAAAATACAAATCATATTTTTTCATACAAATTGGATTTCCCATGCACCAACAATATTGCCGAGTATGAAGCACTTCTCCTAGGCTTACAATTGCTTAAACAATTAGAAGCCCAAAAGATATCAATCTTAGGAGATTCTGAACTTATCATCAGACAAATCATAGGAGAATACTCAGCTAAAAATCCAAGGCTTAGGGAATATCAGAATGCTGCCCTTGATTTATTGAAAACCTTTGAAAAGTATGAACTCATTTTCATTCCTAGAGCACTAAATCATCTAGCAAATGAACTCGCTTTCAATGCCAACAACTGCCAAATACATGAGATAAATGAAATGCTTAGTGTAAAGGTAAAACACAGGCCTGCAGTGCCTGATAGCGAAGATCACTGGCAGGTGTTTGATTCTGATAGACACATAGATGATTTCTTAAAATCAGAAAACGATTTTGCCGTGTCAATATCAGAAACCAGCCATAAAGAAAACTGCTTGTATATTGAAAAAATCCCAGAAGTTGAAATAACGCATTCTGTTGATATAAATCATTGTGAGAATCCTTTTGAAGCAGAGTTAATTGACAATGTAGACCAAGAAGACTTGGAAGTTTTAAAATGCAAGAGAGATACAATTCCAAGAGGTCTCACACCTTTAGAACACCTTTTCGACTTTAACGATGTAGCCAAAGAACTAAGAATGGAGCCTGTGGAAACAGATGTAGAAGAACATAACATAGGCAGCCTAGCAGAACCCAAGATGATTAAACTATCCGTCACTCTCCCAGCTCACATAAAATTTCAATACATAGATCTTTTCAAAGAGTTTAAAGATGTTTTTGCTTGGGGATACAAAGATTTGAAATCTTATGACACTCGCATCATTCAACACAAGATTCCTTTGAAGGAAAATCAAAAGCCATTAAAAGAAAAACTAAGGAGAATAAACCCTGTTTTACTACCTTTAGTTAAGGCAGAAATTGAAAATATGCATGGTGTTGGCATTATAGTGCTAATTAGATATTCAGAGTGGGTATCAAACTTAGTTTATGTTAGGAAAAAGACAGGGGAAATCAGGCTCTGTATTGACTTCAAAAATTTAAATAGAGCCTATCTAAAAGACAACTACCCCTTGCCCAAGATGGACCATATACTTCAAAGGGTAGTTGGGTCAAAAAGGATATCACTCTTAGATGGGTTCTCGGGTGACGACCAGGTGTTAGTTCTCCCAAGTGATCAAATCAAAACTGCTTTTACCACACCTTGGGGCACCTTTATGTATGTCAAAATGCCTTTCGGTTTGATGAATGCAGGGGCCACCTTCCAAAGGGCCATGGATATAGCCTTCTCTGAAGATATTGGATATTTCATAATCATTTACCTTGATGACATAACCGTTTTCTCAAAAGTTGATGAAGAACATTTGATTCACTTGAGAAATTTTTTTGAGAAGTGTAGGAAATTTGGCTTATCTTTGAATCCCAAGAAGACACTCTTTGGTCTCCAAGAAGGTAAACTTCTTGGCCATAAAATTTCAGAAGAGGGAATCAAAATAGACCCTGCAAGGATAGATGGCATATTACAAATCAACCATTGAAGAAGCCTCAAAGAATTACAATATTTCATTGGAAAGATTAATTTTTTGAGAAGGTTTATCCCCAACTTTGCTGAGCTATTAAAAAACATTACAAACATGCTTAAGAAAGATGTAGGTGTAAAATGGACTTTACCAGCTAAACAATCATTCGAACTGGTCAAACAAGCTCTTACTCAAACACCAGTCTTGATTAGTCCAGATTTCACCAAAGACTTTTATATCTTTTCTTTTGCATTCGAGCATACAATAGCTACAGTTTTACTTCAAAAGAATGACTTGGGGCAAGAACAACCAATATCCTTCTTTAGTAGGGCCTTAAGAGATGATACTCTCAAATATAACATCATGGAGAAGCAAGCCTTAGCATTAGTGAAAGCATTAAAGGACTTTAGAGTCTATATTTTACATTCTCACATAATTGCTTTTGTTCCACATACTGTTGTCAAGGACATTCTAAGTCAAGAACCTGATGGTAAAAGGGGAAAATGGATTGCAACTATTATTGAATATGACTTAGAAAATAGGCCCACCAAACTGGTTAAAGGGCAGGGATTAGCAAAACTGATGGCTGAATCAAACTTCCAAGCACTAGATATGAACATGGTAGATGTATTGGAAGAAGTAGAAGAATTCACTGCCCCTTTCATTGAAGACACATTTCTGAATTCTCCTTGGTATGCTGACATTATTTATGTGCTTTTATATTTAAATGCCCCTCCTTCTTTGTCTAAAACTAAAGCTAGATTTTTGAAACAAAAAGTTTTGAGTTATTGCATCTTAGATGGGGTATTATATTGGAAAAATGCTGTTGGAATTTTGCTGAAATGTTTACTTGAAGATGATGCAGGAAAGATCATGCATGAGTTGCATGAAGGAGAATGTGGAGGACACCTCTACTGGAAGTCCAAAACAAACAAAATTCTTATATCTGGTCATTATTGGCCTACCCTTTTCCCAGACACTCAAAAGTTAGTCATGTCTTGCCATAAGTGTCAAATTTTTGATGGCAAAAGAAAACTCCTTCCCTTACCATTACATCATATCAGAGTTGAGGCACCTTTTCAACAATGGAGTTTAGACTTCATTGGGGAAATTCACCCATCTTCCTCAGCCCAACATAAGTGGATCCTCATGGCCACTGAATTCTTTACGAAGTGGATAGAAGCTATACCCTATAGAAATGCTAATGAATCTGTCATTATCAAGTTCCTTGAAACAAATATCCTATCCAGATTTGGTTGTCCCAGAAAAATCATAACAAATAATGCTTCTGCCTTTAAATATAAGAATGGTTGATTTCTGTTACAAATACCACATTACCTTGGGCCATTCTACTGCCTACTATCCCCAAGGAAATGGATTAGCTGAATCCTCCAATAAGAGCCTCATTAATATCATTAAAAAGCTATTGGAGCAGAATCATAAATCATGGCACAGTAAGCTGGTTCATGCCTTATGGGCTGATAGATTAACTACAAAGAAGTCAATAAATATGTCCCTCTATTAGTTGGTCTATGGCATGGATGCAGTCTTCCCCACCTCATTAGGAGTTCCAGTCATGAAACTCCTTCAAGAAGTGCAGATTGAAGAGAATGATATGCAGAGGAGAATCAACCAAACAATCCATTTACATCAGACCAGAGAAGAAGTCTATGAAAGAACACAGTTAGTCCAAGAAAATATAAAGAAGCTATTTGATAAGAGGACTAAGGCAAACAATTTCCAAGTTGGAAATGTTGTTCTTAAATGGGATTCAAGAAGAGAAGAGAAGGGAAAACATGGCAAGTTTGAGAACTTGTGGAAAGGGCCCTATATTATTCATGCTGAGAGGGTCACAATGCATTTTTCTTGAAATAATTGAATGGAGAAGATGGAGGTCCTGTCAATGGCAGGATGCTCAAGTATTATTTCTTCCAAGAGTCATGAGTTTCAAAGCATTTTATTTTTCATTGTAAATATCATAGTTTGAACATTGCATTCAAAGTTAGAAAAATAAAAATACAAAAAAAATAGAAAAGAGAAAAGAGGGCAGATTGTAAAACAAGAAAGGTACAACCCCATACCAAAAAGAGAAACAAAATCTGAAAGTGTGCAAGCTCAAATGCCAGTCCTAAAAAACACACTCCTAGTTAGTCATACATCCTAATCATGACTAATTAGTTTTAATTTTTTTTCTGATAGGTTAGTGAATAGATTTCCAAACAACGTAATCTTGGCTTATCAGTAAGATATATTAGATTAGAATAAAGAAGGTTCAAACATGTTCAAAACCTGAACCTTTGATAGTGAAAGAAAACTGGTTCAAACAAGCTCATAACTTGAACCAGTATGAGAGAAAAGACAGCTCAAATAAATTCAAAATCAGAGCTGAAGAGGTGGTGAAGGAAGTTTTAATTTTTCAGACCTTAAGCCTTCATATTTTGTTTTAAATTTTCTACAAAATAACAATCTATGTGCATCTTGTTTTATGCCATAGATCAGCTACAAGTTAGACTGTTCAATCTGGCTTGTTTTCTTTTAAATTTCTGTTTTTTAATTTAGAGAATGAAATTCTGTCAGACAGTCTAATCCTAACAGACAGTAGTTAGGTAGAGAAGCTTATGAACTCAAATGTTTAAATTGAGTTCATGGAGAAATAAGGTTAGACTTAGATTCGTTTCCTATTTTTCAAAAGAATAAATGTTGTTGAAGAAGAGTTTGCTAGTCTAAATGCACTCTGAAAAGAAGAAAAAACGTTAGGATCATTAGGAATGGGTAGGTAGACATGATTGTTTTGATGGAATTCCATTATTTCAAATTTTTGTAGAGATCATCAAAAAGACAAGTTGCTGCCCAATGGATTAAAGCACTGGTTTACTAAAAAAGCCAGAGATCTGCAACTGAGATTCTAGATACCTAAAAGAACCAGCTGTCTTCCCCAAGTGGAGCCACTGTTAGCCACCTATAAATTTTGTTATACCAAGAGGTGGCTAATTTTGTTCTTCAAAAACTCCAAGAGATAATTCCCCTTTGAGAACCTATCATCCTTGAATTTTTTATGAAGATAACTAATACTTTAGTTAATCTTCACTGTTGTTTCCCTTTTAAACCTGAAAATTCTGTTGTTTGCCTGAAGAAAAAGACTGCTGAAAAACCCACTTTCCCTTCATTTTTCTCCTCCTTTCATTTCATAATTAACCTCCATTGTTATCCCCTTTTTCCTCATGAAATTCCTCCATTTTCATCATTTCCTGTCTTCCATTCATAAAAACCCCTTTGATAAGGTTTAAAACTCCTTTTTTACCTTATCAGAAGGTTTCAAAATCCTTTGAAATACTTGAAAAATCATAAAAAACAACCTTTTTGTGCTAAGGCCTTAAGCCCTTTTGGCCCTAGCCCCCAAACCACTTCCCCACCATATAACCCGCGCCTAGGACCAAGAGTTAAGTCCTGAGCGCTAATCGCAATCGGAGGTTTGTGATGGGCACATTTCTTTGTTTAAAAGAAAAATCCCGATGCGATTGGCCCCTTTTCTTTTTAAAACCCCTGACTCCTCCGCTCTCCTTCACGTAACCCAGAGCCTGCAATCGGGTGCTAAAAAATAATAAAAACCTTTTCCTCCTTTATATTTCATAAAAATCCAATTTCCCTACTTTTTCATTAAGTCCGATGGTTCATTGGTTGGGCGAATACCAACCGTTGATCTAAACCAATCTACGATCTTTGGGATCTCGCATCAGAGTTTTTCATTGGATGCGTTTGAATAGTTTATTGCTCTCCTCTGATTGGCAACCTTCTGATGGTTTCCCAGCCTTCGATATGTTCTACCATACCCAGATCCGACGACCCACATCGCTCTGTTCAAAGCCCATCCCTCCGCCTTTTGACCTCCGCAGTTAAATCTCGCTGTCGATCTGACCCTCAGATCAACGATCTTTGTTCAATCGCATCGCAAATTTTTCTCTGCACCTTTCCTCTCTCCCCCGCCGATCGCGATCTTCCGATTGCATCTGGGCCGTCCATACACCAAGATTCGACGGTCCAGATCAATCCTCACTTCCCTTTGTTATTTCTCAAATCCCTACAGTGTAACCTTTCGGTGAATATCCACCGTTGATCTCTACATATCAACGACCCACAATGACCCGATCTCCGCCCGACCTCTGCCTCATATTCCATTTCATTAGCCCCTAGATTTAATCTGGGCCATTCATATTGAAGATATAACAGTCCATTATTAACCCGATAAGCCCAACTCATCTGGGACCTACCGCTCCCATTGATTAATCTTGACCGTCCATTCCCTGATCTGACGGTCCAGATTAAAACCGCCATGACCCTGTCCCACCTCTTTCCGCTCGTGCATCTCATCGCCATCGCACTCTCCTCACGACCGTCCGATCTGATGCTCCATATCTGATGGTCAGCGTGCAGTTTCGCGTAATTTTAAGCCCGAAGGTTAACGTTTTAAAATCACGCGACATAGGTGGTTTCAAAAGGCCACGCATCAATCAGAAACACATATCGCGTTCAAAAAGGCAATACCGCCTTCCCTCCTTTTCATTGTGCGAAACCGACGGTTTCTTTAGCCAAAACCAGCATTCCTATTCCCATTATATTTTCCCATATTTTAATCTCCGCCGTTCATCACACTCATCCAACGGCCCAGATTTCATCAGACCATTAAATTATCTCCCTCCACCATTCTTCCAAAGGATTTCATTGCGAAATATCCGTTGTTCATCATTTAAGATCAACGACTCTTGTTTTATCCCGCATCCAAACTCCGTTTATGCCTTTTTCGCTGCCGATTAAGGTTTTTGACCCATTTCCTCTGTATATTCTCCCATTTCATTATAGTGTTGCCCCTCTACATTATATTTTCCCGATCAATCATCTCTTGCACCGTTTATCCAACCGCTTCTCCTTTTGACCCCAACAAGCAATCCTGACTGTTGGTTCTGTTCATCCAACGACCACACTCAAACCTAAACCTCCGAAGTAGTTTAAACCTTTTCCCCACAGGATTTTTATAACTTTTCTATGTTTTTGCAGGTTTTAAAGGTTTCTCAATTGTTTAAAAAAGCAATCAAAGGCCGGGGATGGCGATCCCCCAGGCCTTTATTTTACGAAGGAAATCATTCCGCAGGGTTCCAAATTATGTTTTATCAGCGTCCCATGAGCACTGATGCCTTAATACAACCTCTGCGCACCTGCAACAACAATGGAAACACAACAAACACCACAACCAAAGAGTATCAGTATCCAGGAATAAAATCAAAAGCAAAAAACCTGTTTGAAGACTGTTAACACAGTTTTGGAAGGATTAAGGCATTAATTCGATTAATCAAAGACCTGATCCACAATTGAAGACAGTTTGAAGACGAGAAGACAGAAATTAGGCTTCATTAAGCCTAAAACATAGAACTCAAGTAAATTAAAGGTGTTTTAGGTTAAAAACAATAATATCTATCAAACCGAGAAGCCTCCACTGCCACATCAGAGGCTAATTGAATCCTCTGCAGCTACCAAAAGACACCTGCAGCCTCAAAGCAATCAAAGAAGGCCTAGTTATTTCCATAACATAAGATATTTATCTAAAGACAACTGAACAGTTATTACCAAAGAAAGAACGAATTCTCAAACTGTCAGCAGAGTTATTACAAAGATAAGAAATAGGCCTCGAAGTCAATATTTTTTCTCTGTGAGTTAAAAAGACAGAAACAGAGTAAATAAACAGAATTATAATTCAATGCTCTCCTGCCTTAGGCCTTGCATGGTTTTCGAGGTTTGGAGTTGCATTTAGTGTAGAATTTATTGCATTTCAAACCTAAAGCTCTTCCACCTCCTCATTTATTCTATAAATACTTCTAAAGAAGATGAGATACAGGTTGGTTGATCACTAGTTGTATTACTGAAACTCTCTAAAATAGTACATAGTCTGTTGAAGTTGAAGAAGAAATTAAAGTCTTGGAAGCCCTGATGATGTTGTTGCATGCTTGTTCTTGAGAAGGCTCTATCATTGGATCCATGAGCTTGGCTGTTGGTGAAGTATTATGAACTGTTTAATGTTTTCTCCTGTTTTCATTTTGTTCCATAATTTCTCGCTACAGTAGGATGAAATTTTTAGGCTAAGAAATGACTCCTAGAAGCACCTTAGACCTGTTTATCCTTCACTGTTTTATGTTTTCTTTTGCTAAGGTATTTTAGAGTCTTTAATCTCTCTCTTTAGTCCTCATGCTTGTTTATTTCTTTAATAGTTTGAATAGTTGGTTTCAGCATGATTTATGGTTCTCCCTGCTTGTCTGCTGCCACTTAAAGGCTGTTATTGAAGTCTCCCTTTGAAGTATCTTTGTTTATAGTGAGCCAAGGAGGCTTGTTTTGATCATGACCTTTGTCCTTACTTAAACAATTGTCTTAAAGGTCTTTATAGTTGTGATCAAAGATGTGTTAGGTGTTCCCTCTTCTATGACTACAATTATTAGTAAATATTTTATGTTTTTCTAAGTCATTTGAAATAAAATCTTTGAGGAAATAGGATGTGCTCCCAAATCTTAGATTTAATTTTAAAGGTTGCTTTGAAGTCATTATTTTCTTAAAGTGCGGTTTGTAGAATTCATGGTTAGCCCTGTCTATCAAATACCTCTTTATTGTTCAAGTTATGCTTTCAAGTTCCCTTTGTTGAGAATTCAAACTCTCTTTCCAAATCATTAATGTCCATCTCATTCCAAAAACCAAAGGATCCTGTGGCCTAGTTAGATTTTCCCTTTGATATCCCATAGCCATTGATAAGTTTTTCATAACCTATTTTTGACTCCATTGCCCAATGAAATTGATACTCCTTCTTTCTACCTGCCTTTCCTAGATCTTTCATATTCTGCTGTATCAATTCAACCAACCAAACAAACAAACAAACAAACACTTGCACTTAATAACTAGTCTAAAACCAATACCCTAAGCACAAAAGATAAACCTTTGCAAACAAACATTGGAGAGATCCCTCTCTGAGAACAGGAGGAATAGATCCTGGAACTCTAAATATTGGTTTGATATTGCCTTGTCTTTTGATTTTCCAATCTATCAAAACGCGAGAGACCAACACTTCTCGCATCTACACCTACAGGGAAAGGATGCCCTAGGTTTTGGCCACTAAGGTACCTTCATCCCATGCAAGCATTCGAGTTTTTAGCTTCTTTGTATTTAGTTACCAATACTGAGCACTAGATCGGTCGTGTAGCCCCAAATAGTATCGTACAGACTAGATCTAAGTCGAACCCCCTCTGAATTGGGTCTATGATATGCTTGGGTATTCTTTCATGTGGGATGATTAAAGGATTTTAAGCACCCTAAAAGTCAAATTTTATGTTTCAGATATGTAACATGACCATGACAGCTTATGGGATGCCTACCCCCAATGGTCCTATCGTGAACTATAAATTATTTTATGGCCCCTGTGGGGAGATTTAGTTGGTTCAAGTTATGGTTGTTTTTAGGAGTCTTAATTTTCTTAGGGTGTGAGATGGTAAGAAAAAGTAAGATAAGTACAAAAATCTCCGCAAACTGGATGCCGTATTATACGAGGCTTAAAAACGTTTAGTGTGTGGCGAAGTGAACATATAAAGTGTGATAAGATGCGGATATATGATGCTCCTTAACTATATCCCCTTAATTACACTAAGTTTTAATTTTTCCTTGCATGAAAAAGAAATGATGTAATAATGGGCCGCTTATTTTTTTTCCTATTACACTATGTGGGCCTAAAGGGAGACAAGAAACTCAAGTGCTTTAAGAAATCATTCATATGCAAGATCAGGTTCACCTAAAAGAAGCAAGGGAAGCAACAATTACTTACTTTTTGTAATGAAACTTGTCCCTAGTCCCAAAATTGGTGAAATGGAACAAATTATTTATTTAGTAACAAGAATCGTGGATGATGGGCCACTTTAATCCTTTACTATTTAAGCTATATGATTTTCAAAAAGTTAGCAAAATAGTTTGAAAAAGATATGTGGAATTTCGCCACTTAATTTTCTCCTTAATTAAGCTATGTGTGTATTTCAAATAAAAACGAAATATAATCCAATTGCTCCACTAATAGTGGTTATTAAAGAAACCAGACAATTTAAACAGACTGTAAAACAAATTCAGAGGTGAAAGAAAGTCACTAAATGTTTCCAATCACCTGAGAAAAAGAGAAATTACAAAGTGTTTTTTCGCTTTTTGGAAACCATGTGGGTTTAGTTATGCACAGATGCGGTCGCACGCATGTCTAAGAAAAAGCAGCACAATTGACTATAAAATGTGAATTACCAAGCTCCTAAATCAACAACAGGTCCAAAAGGTCTTTCAAAAATTCTAGAGAGATGTTGAGAGCCTTGTAAGGTGGTTATGCAGAGAGAAGGTCCTGTAAATACAACTGTTATAGTAAAAAAAAGAAACCATTGGAGTCACCAATTTTTGTGGTAGTGTTTTTGTAGCAATGGTATACCAAATAACACCTCCTTAGCAACTAGTTGTTCCCTGCAAAGGAACACAAATAGAGTTGGTGTTGTTAGTGGAATACTTAAATAAACAAAGCATTGCAAATGGTGAAAAAATTACATCTACAAACATTAACTAAACAAAGAGATAAATATACAAATAATGCTTAATGAAGCAAACATGTCAACAAAATAATGGAAAAGGCTCCATTTATTGACTGCTGCTGGTAGAAGATGAATATAATATATGAATACTAAAAATTTGAAGATAATTATTTGAGCTACGGTGCTCAAAACTCCTGAGCAAGGAGGTTCCTTTCCTCAGTATCTTTGCAAGCTTCTCCTCTCTCTCAAAAGAAGTATGAAGAATCTCTCAGTGGTGGAATATTCTTCTCTCACTAGGATGATGGATTTCTTAGAAGAAACATGGCCACATGCTAATGATCTTACTTTTTCTGCTTCAACAATGAAATGTGGTGTTGCTCTAATAGAAATTTTTCCAACATAACATTGTCTCTTGTTTTGGTTCTCCCATGGCTTGTTTATATAGAATTTTTTGAATCCATCTTCCCTCTCTTGGTTTATTAATGATAGTGACTCAATAGTAGGACAAGATTATTCCATTGAGGGTTGTATATCTTTAGGGAAACTCAAATTCAGTTTTCCTTGACTGGAACATTTCAGGTAATCATCCTCCAAGTGTGGGAAGTGGTTCCGAATCTGCTGAGTCGCACTTTCCTTCGACCGCACTGTCATGATTTTTTCCTTCATATATGCTAGACGATCCAGATTTTACACATGAAACATTAGGAGAAATTAAAGTTTTAAAACTTCCATAATGTCTTCTATTGGAAAAAATTTACCTATACGTTCTGTTGGATGACCTTAGGTTTCTTTTAGAGTGTACGATTTTATGGTGTTAAAATGTGGCATACCTTGGTAAAATATGCGGTGACTTCTGACCGCCGAACACTCTAAGGAAGGTTCCATCCGGTGAGGAAAACCAATATGCTATCTACGCTACTAATTCCATTGCCCCATGTTAAATGCAAGGTGGTTCTTCCTCAAAGATCATGTTGTATAACGGAATGAGGAACTGGTAGGTTAAATTCTCCATTAATCCTCGATGGTTGCAACCCGAGAGAAATATTCAGTGGGTGTACACGACGTGGTATCGAGGTGTCCAAGTCCAATCCATGCCAAGGAATGCATTATGTGCACAAATTTCATCTAGTAGATATGAAAACATATATAATATTGCTTTCCCACCCTTGGGAGGATTCCAAGTGTTTTCTACATGGAATCTTAGATGTCAAGCCAATAAATTTGACCAGTTGAATGACTTCCCATCATTTAAAAACTAGTTCAATAAGACTACCCACCCTTCAGGAAAGGTCTCAGTGCTCTGCTAACCATAGATTCTACAAGATATGAAAACCAAGAGGTGATAGGCCCTCCTGAGTGACCTAATATGGTATGTGTTGGTGGTTGTTTGGCGAAAATTTTATGGCTCTTTCACCCAACCTTTAACAATGTCCTTTGTGCTCAAATAGTTGTTGGTGGCATAGAAGTATGAATCCATGAGTGTTTTTGGCTTAGGAAAATGGTACATAAGATGATAATATTCTACCAGAAAACTAGCAAGCTTATGTTCGCTGGCATTTCTTAAAGTCATAGTCTTCACATCAATATATGAAACAATCCAGATTATAACATTTGCACATGGGAAGGTTGGATATCTACATGCAACCCTGTGTAATCCCGACTATTGAGCACCGAAATATACTTTTTAGTCCTTTAGATATACTTTAAAGCTCTTTGTTGAAAAAACTTCATTCACTTTCTTCCATGTAAGATCTGATTCATTTTCCACAAACAATTGAGTGTCTGAATACACTGGAAATTTTATTGATGTACTCTAAACTGCTTCCCCGGTACTACTTTTTGTGGCGTATTTTGAAGCAAATATCTTGGGTGCTATGGTAACAATGACTACTGAGAGAAATGATCAACAACTGTGATACATGCAGGAGGGAAAAGACACTCATGGAAATAATAAATTAACTTTTGCAAATCCACTTTCAAAGCAAGATCAAGCAGCAAACTAGTGAACTAACGAGAGAGATTGCACAATTTTCATGGTTAAGGTAGGGAGACTCGCTGAGGGAACTGCGCATTGTGTCATTTTAGCAGCTAATGATGCAGCCTGAGGCTTCAGACTGCGAAATGCGCAGTTCGACCTGGGAAGTTACAGGGAGAGAATGCATATTGTGCTGTCTCAGTGGCCAAGGTAGCATTACTGAGCCCTGGGACTGCGCAATGTGCAGTTGGTCTAGCCTGTACTATGCATTGTTCAGTCTCATAGGCCAAGCTCTCAGCTTGAGCCTTTGAATTGTGCAATGCCAAGCTAGGCAAGGAAATTCATGGCCAAGTGAAGTGCATATCTTCCCAGTGAGGGTGTCGGAAACAAGAAGTTCTAAGAGATAATCCAATTTAAAGTGCATATCTGAATAAGTATGGTTATATGAGTGTGAATAAAGTGAAGAAACTCAACAAACAAAAGGAAAAACAAATATGTGAGGAGATTCGCCAAAACGACGATCACAAGTGTGAAAAAATAAGAAAAGTAATGCGACAATTATGAAAGGCAAACGAAAAACTAAATCAAAATGTATACAAGTTAATATAAGCTAAAACACCAACAACCATGAAGGGAAATGAGAAAAACAGCACTCACAGAAGAGAAATGACAAAAAGTAATAGAAAAAGTGGCAAAAGACGACAAAAGTAAAACTTACCTGGAAAAGTGACGCAAACTCCACCGAAGGGTCCTTTATCTCAGTAGAAGTGCTATAGCTCCAAGATAAAATGTACAAATTAGCTCCAGAAGTGTCAATTAAATAGATTTGAGAGGATTAGGGTTTATGACGGGCATGACTAAAATCAAGGAAAAAGTGACACTTGGCGAAAATTTATGAAAATAACAATTGTGTCACCTTAGGGAAAATAATAATGAATCCCTATTTTCTAGGGAAGATTTTCACTTTTTTCCTTTTTCTTTATTCTTTTATTGGGAATCTTACTATGCACATTGCTAAGGAATATTGGGAACTGGGAAACTTCTCACCTTTATGCATTGTGTGGTTTCTGAGCTCAAGGAAAGGATTACACAATTTCTAAGCTTAGTGTTGGGCTTCCATCCATGATTGCATAGTTCTGAAGCTCAAGGCTGAGCTGCCATTCTGGATTACGTAGTTTCCATCATCAAGGTTAGATTTTTCTCATGGATTGCACAGTTTCTGGAGGTAAGCCCAAAAATTTTGTAAGGTCAAGTCAGAAGATTATATTGTGACTCAAAAAGTTCAAATAAGTATGAAAACAAGAAAACACAAGCATAAAGGAAAATAATAAGTATTGATCAAATCATGAATACTAGATGACAGTAAAAGATAAGCTCCTGTGGATAGAAGGGAAGGCTCCAAAATCAAATCATAGGAAAAAATTTGGAGTGTGGTTGTAATAGCTACAACAAATCAACAAACCCTCAAAACCGTAACTCGTTATCGGGAGAGACGAAACCCATAATAGATTAACATGGACAACAAATGGAATAGGCTTCGAAAACTATAGTTACTTCAAGCAATGAATAACAAGGTACAATCATGACAGGGCTTGAAATATTGACCGTCAGAAACCAACATCTGTACAGGATGATCTCCACCATAATAAAACCCCTTTTAATTTCCTCGATAATCCCATTTCCCAATCCTCGTGAACAAAATATAATTTGAGAGGGTTCAAAATATAATTATGATGTTTAGATATAGGTTTTGGAAATATATTTCAAGTCATACTTCGATAAGCGTTAGGTATAGGTTTAAATAATAATCATACCAACATCGTAATAGGTCTAAAATGCATAAGTTAGGATTAGGTAGATAGGTCCCGAAAGGTTATAACAAAGAATATCATATTTGCATTCAAGTAGGCCGCAAGATAAAAAAAGAAAAAGAAATTAACAACAATACATAAAGAATTGTAATAATAATTTCTAAAATTCCGTAATAATATCTATTTTTTTCATATAATTGTCATGTGAAAGTTTAAATGCATGGATGATTGTAACCTTAGGAATAACATTATGGATATTTAGTAAGATATTATCAAATAAAATCTAAATCCAAAACTGTAAAAGTGTAATGAAAGAAATTCTCAAGTGACCAGAAGGTATTAAAAACACAACTAAAGAATCAAACTGTAAATTGAAAATAACAGAGAGAGGGCCCATATCATCAACAATGATGAGATGGGAGGGGTTGGCTTACCAAAAATTGGCGATTCACTCGGAAGGACCAATTATCCTTGCCTGCAAATTAAAAGGAAATATTAGTTTATATAAAAGTTAAGTTGCTTATATTGAACATGTTTCCTTTAGCTGAATCTGCATGCAAACAAAAGCCATAAATAGTTACAGAATTAAAACCATAATATATAGTTTTAGAAAAGAATCTCATTATACAATACAAAACAAATAAGCAAATTTAAAGAAAATACTAGTTAAGATATTTACTTCAATACCACTGGTAGAGCCACTATTTCCAATAGGCATCCATAGTCTCGGTAAGGTTACCATTTAACCCCCGATGTGCCAATAACCCATTTTCTCAAGATTTAGAGTGAGCTGTATTTTCATATACATATTTATTCTTCTTGTCTTCAACAAGGGAAATATGACCCAGACTAGGGCTCTTCACAAAACCCAAATTATTTGGAATAATCATTCTCAATGGGTTTAAAGGCTCTGTTGGCCTTTGGCTTCATCCTCTTATGAAGGAGAAAAACCAAGAAAGTATCCTAAAACTAGGGTTGTAGTCTGAATTGTAGGTCCTGACTGTAGCAAAGATACTTGAGGAATTTGCACTGATGCAGGGATAGAAGAAACAGGAGCTGCAGATACTCCATAAATAGGTGTGGTAGGTTGAACAAAAGTTGCAGCAGCAACAAAAGTTTGAGGCAGAGTTCTAGGTGTACTAGGCCCAGGCTGTTGAACAGAACCAGGTGCAGAGACTTGATTGGAAGGCTGGACAGGTTGCTGGGTTGGACCAGAACCTATGGGCCATCCAGGTTGATTAGGTAACTGCACATTGGATTGCATAGTCTGTTGAATTTGAGATGGATCCCACACCATATTCATTCCGGGGTATTGACCCATAGAAGGTTGTGCATATGAAGGACCATAACCTGGTTGAACGTAAGTTTGATAATTAACTAGTAAATTTCCAGCTCCTTGTAATAATGGTTGACCGGAAGGAGGTTGGAAACCTTGAGTTGGGTACTGACCTTCAGGTTTATAACCTTGAGGCATGTACTGAATCTGGGGTTGATATTGACCCTGAGGAAGAAACTGACTCTGGGGTTGATATTGACCCTAAGGAATAAACTGACTCTAGGGTTGACCTTGGGGTATTTACTGTCCCTGAGGTTGATATTGACCTTGAGGTATGTACTGTCCTTGAGGTTGTTCCCCAGGCAGGTAATATTGTCCTACATTTTGACCTGATAAAAAATGACCCTGAGGTTGCCCTCTGGGTGGTAACTGACTTCCTTGAGGTTGCCCCCTAGGCGGTAACTGACTTCCCTGAGGTTTCCCCCTAGGCGGTAACTGACTTCCTGGAGGTTGAGGATTTGGAATATTGCCAGACATCATAAAAATTTGTTCTGTGTTCAACGTTTGAGCGTTTGTTCCATTTTTACCAGATGATAACACTTGTTCAATTGGTTGAGGAGCTACCCCTGGGAATGTACCATAGAGCGACTGGTATCCGGAAGGAATAGATGGACCACCGTATAAAAATTTTTCTGGATATTGAGAAAACATAGATGACTCACCTGACATAGATGATGAAGGATGATAACCTCTTGGTGTAGGGTAAAAGGGAATTCGGGGTGGTGAATAAGTAAGACCTGCATTTTGTAAAAAATCAGTCAATGATAAATACCAAGTTTCAATTCTAAAAGGACTGTAGAATATTGATTCACGCTCCCTAAGATTCAAATTTTCTTGGGTTTCGGGAAGAATTACGTCTTCTTCTGGACCAACAAGTTCTTCGATACATACGAGGTCAGAAGGAAGGTTTTCAGTAATGCGATGTCTTACCCTAGGTGAATCAGGATCACTAGAAGTCAGAGTAACAAATCCTAAAGATGGCTCCAACACAGCAGGGTTAGTGTCTGGCTTAGAAATTTCAGGCTCTTCAGCTAATTCACTGGTTGGAGAAATAACACCAGTAACTTCAGAAATTGAAATCGGCTCTTGAATATATTTTGCTATTTGTGATTGATAATCAGGATGAGTAATTATGGATGATTCTCCTGGTTCTGTTGATCTAATTCTGCTGACACTATGTGGTACTAGAGCTCGCAGCTCTTCAAGTTGGCTTGGTGTATACTCAGGGGGTTTTCCCCTGGAGTCTACGCGACTATCTTGGTAATTCAGCCACAATTAAAAATTATTAATCACACGCAATCAAAGGAAATTTCAATGAAAACTCCTAAAGTCGCTAAGGAAACAAAAAAATGAATCACACACCTAAAAAATCTAAGAGATCAAACCACACACAAACAATAGCTTCCCACACTAAAAACACTAGTTGGTGATGAAATCCAACATCGTAGTATTTTAATGTAGAAAGGGTGGTTGGAACAGTTACCCCGATAACCTGCTTAATGAAACAGACCGGTGCAAGTTTCTCCACTTAAACCATCTCGAGTGAAGATAACCCTCCGGAGAGTCCAAGTGAGTCTAGTCGACGTCTGCTCCAGGTACACTGGGATATTTCCTCCACTGTCACCTTAGGAAAAAGCCGTAAGATTATGGCCACTAAGGTTACCAACAGGAACTAATATACCTGGGGGAATAGTCTACAATCCGACATACGTGCAAGGGCAGAGTAACAAAACTCAATCCCCTTGAAGGCTCCTTGACATAATCCAAGGTATACCGACAAGTGACCCCAGGCTCCTCGACAATGGTCTATCCGAGGTTTACGGTTGTTAATACGTGCACATCTACTATCGTTCCCAATGAGATAGAATTGATTATCCCACTGGTTCAGATATGACCTCGTGCTTGACTCCTTTAAGAGGAGCTTCCCAGAGCATACAAGCGACTATTGGATTTTTCCTACTGCAAGATTGAATACTTGTTTGTTTTAATTGTCTTGGAGAGTTAATTACTCCCTACTCCAAGACACTAGCTTAAGCTATGTTGGTGGAAAAGAGCACTAGAAATAAAAATTACCAGATTGATTTTAATTTAAGCGTTACTTTTAATAGGCTGTTTCTTAGGACAATAGGTGCGAAAGTGAAACTGATGATATGTAGTGACCCGACTCAAAACACACTAAAAATGCATCTATTATGAGAAACAATTATTTTCCTTTCAATGAATTCTATCTAAAAGAAAGAGTTGAGAAATGCAATCCTTCAAACAAGAATAAATGAAAAGAGATATAATTTCATGAGAACTCAAAATGATCAGTTGCTCAAAAGAAATCCCTTTATCATTCAAGATCGAAACTACACACAATTTTTTTTTCCAAAAGAACACTATAATTTCTAGAAATAACACTCAAAACTAAAGAAAAGCACTAATTTTGAGATCTAAAAACTCTAAAGACTAAATCTGAATTAAAACTTTAAATATTTTGAGGATGTTTTTCTTATCTTGTTATCTAACTAAGAAATTCTTTGCTTGGATCAGCAAGAACTTAAAAAAAAAAATCCAATTATGGTTTTTTAAGTGAAATTCCAAACTTATCAACAGAAGTTTTTTAAAGATTTGTAAATGAGAAAATGGGATCTAAATATCATAAAAAAATTTCTGCTATGAAGTCAAAATCAACAACAAAGCAAGGAAATACCAGTGATCTAAATGTATACCAAAGCTTCTAATCTTTGAGTGGGATAAAGACAAAGCAAAAATCACTATAACATGCAGATCTTTCAGAAAATCATTCAAAACTTAAAAATGCTGAAGAAAACTCTCAACCAAAGCTTTCTGACAGGAAATACAAGTCCGGGTATACACTGAGAATCTAACAAACTAATCCAGAAAAGAGAATTTTAAGGCTTTCTAAAAATTTTCACAGGGTCTGCAGGCTTCAGTGTAAACAGGTGCGGTCCCGCACTGTTTATAAAAGAAAAGAGCAGAGATGCCCGCACTATTTCTAAAAGAAAAGTGCAGATACCAGAAAACTAAGAGAAAAATAAAAAACTCTAAAACATTTCTCAAGGATTCTACAGGGATAAACTACCCAAGCCAATATAAACCAATCAAAATCAGAAAAAATAAATTCAAAAGTCAAAAATAAAAGAAATCAAAGTTCAAGATCCATTCCCCAGGGGAGTCGCCATTTTGTTGGATGGATAAGTCATTCTTGCTGACAAGATAGACCTCCCAAGTGTCCTACAGACAGCTAGCAACAAACAGCCAAACAAAAACTATTTTCTCTAGATAATATTCGATTCAGAATTAGCTACAATAGAGGTTTTGAAAACCTACCTGTAGTCCAACGCTATTCATAATGATCTTCTTTCCAGTTGCTTGAAAGAGTCGTCTTCAAAGATCTGCGATCATAAACATGGAAAAAATCAATAGCACCTGCATAGTATAAACTAATTCACGAATCATATATCTATCAAGATGATGAAAGAATTCAAGAAATAAGCTAATTAATTAAATAACTCATTGATAAAACATGATAAACAAGCTACTTGATTAAAGAACTCATTGAGAAAACGGGATTCATTCGTATTATCTTTAATGAAGAAAGAGCTTTACAACCGTGTCCGCCTTAATATTGTACATACCTTCCTGGGGTCCAGAATAGGCATTTCCTTTACTCTGACAAGCTTTGCACTCTCTCAGCTAAAATGCATATGGGTGTGTAATCATTCCCACATAATGATCAGTTAAGAGAGTCTGAGTCTCTACAACATTTCTCCTAAAAAATTCTCAAGGTCTAACTCCCTTTGAAGCTGCACTATGGCTTCAATTTATAGGAAAAGAGAGGAGGTTACAACTCCACATAAGAGGGGATAGAATTCTCTATTGAAGGGATTGAGCTCCATAAATCAAGGGGTAAGATCCCATAATGGAGGAATGAACATACATGATAGGAGCGAACCTTTGACCGGATAATTGCTTCTAGAAGCTTCCAGATTTGACTGTTGGGCTTCTAAATGTTACTTTCCGCCTTCATTTTACCTTTTACAGGGGTCCACACCCTTAATGAAGAAAAATTATGTCTAGCTCCACATGATTTAGAGCAAAAAGGTGCGGCACCTCAGGCAATGTTAAGAGAAAGTGCGGTACAAGTGTAATTAAGACTTTTGTGAGTTTTTATCTCAATTTCAAGGCTTGATTTTAGTAACTTTTATGTTGTAGACTTCTAAGGGAGTACTAAAACGTCATGGTGACAAATTTCAGTGTAACACCATGGCCAATCATTGCCTAAGTCTCGCAGCTCAGACTACGTACTGCCTCTGGCTATAGCTGCTGTCCCATGAAGCAAAGTCTGCCAGCGAGCATCATTGCTCCATGGCTCCTACTATGATGTACCTCTAACTGTATAAGCTACCCCACCAACTATGTACCAACTCATCACCCCTCTCCAGTCCAACTCCTGGTCTAGGCCGAGGTCAATCTTGATATGTGGATGTCAAGCTAGTGCTACTAAAATACTGATGGACTGTCAGTCCACAATATATGGCCCAATGGAACATGTAACATCTCTCCCATCCAAGTGCTCCCGCCGAAATGTACTCGGGACTAAGAATGATACTCTATCAATAGAATACCAACTCATCACCTCTCTCCAATCCAACTCCGGACTCGATCTAATGCTAACCATGCTCTTATAAAGTCTCGATGGAATGCTGAAGAATTGTCGGCTTGTGCCCCACTGCCAACAAGAATCTGTAGCATCTGTCATGTCTAAGGGCCCCTACTCCGCTATGCTTCCTATGAAGAAGATCGTACCATAAAGAGGGTACCAAATTCATGATATCCCACCAATCTAACATGGAATAAGAATCCAATGTAGTGAAATCTACATACGGAACACATGTGGAGTGCTGTCGCCAACCCATACTCAACTCACGCTGCTTTGTCCCGTTTTTCGACAAGATATCCCTATAGAGGAACGCCCCTCTCTCTATAAAAGGCCAAAGTGGGTGAGATATGCTGCAAGCCCCATCGATGTACTCCTGGATAGTGCTACTCCCTGAAAACATTGCTACTCTGCTGACTGCATGCGCATCTATCTGCACCTCATCTGTGTATCGGCCCAATGATGGATGCTCCACCATCTCCAACAACTAATCTCTCTCCTGATCAAGAATGTCATGCTCCTACTGTATACTAACCTCTCGCAGAACTATCCCATCAACCTCCAAAATCTCATGAGGATAAGTATCTGCAACTACTACCTCCATACTAGATGCCCGTACATATGTTTGCTCCTCACCCATGGCTGACCCTAAGGGTATTCGTACATCCATCACAGACTCAATGTGAGCGTCCATCAGCCTCTCCCCCAAAGGACTATCATGCATGATGTGCATAACCTCCTCCTTTGCCGACTCATGCTCCATCATATGCTGCTCTGGCTGAATCGTCACAAGTGACTCATCACCCATAGTATCTCTCGTAGAGTCCCCTGACTACTCACCCTGCACACTGGAATACAACTCCGACATACTGTCATTTAATCTGCATGACTGCTCTCGCTCCTGAGAAGCATCCTCATATGATCCCATGGACTCATATGATGAAGAGTCCTCATCCTGATATACATAAGGAATTTCCTTGTATTCTGCCTTTGCCACATCATCTGCATCACTCAAGCATGAGTGATCAGACCCCCAATGTTCTTTGTAGATGAATCAAAGTCCCTTCCTCCTCAAATCATTTATGTTGCATGATCCACCAAACTGGAGTAACTCCTCCATGGTCAATTGTCTCCTGAATAGCCAAATATTATGCTCAACGAACCCTTGGGGTAGCTCATAAGAAACAGGTGAGACAAACTGCTCTCTCCTCCAAATGCTCAACACCCTAGTTTGCAACTCTCGACAAATGGCCTTACAGTATCTCATACACAACAACATGATGGAATGCATTTGTGCTATGATTGTGTCAGCATGATGTCTCCTGATGTTGAAGAAGCATTGGAACATCTGCATAATCAAGCCATCACATTCAAGGTCAAACATTATGCAATATGTTCTGAATGTGGCCATACCTCCTAAAACCTCAAGCTTCTTCCCAAAGGTAGAGCCTGCACTGTTTTCCAAATCTTGAAAGGTCCCTACCATCAGTCTGAAAACTATCCTCATAATGTCATCATTGTAAGGGGCTGTAGGGGCGGTTAGTCTCATGATGTTGCTGAGACAAGCTGCAACTGGAAGTGTGACCCCTCCACAAGTTTCCTCTAAGAAATTGGGTTGTATGAGAGCAAGCATACATGGTTTTAAGGCCCAAATTAATTTTCTCCCATCTGAATATTTTACTTTGGAAAGGAGTTCATCAAGTTCCTCAAGTTTGGAAAGAATTCTCCATGTGATCTTCATGTGTTTCAAATATGTCCCAAGCACAAGGATTTTGTTCCCTATTTCTGGTTCTTTCTATTGGCCCCTGGATTTCCCCTTTTGAAGAATGGCATAGACCCCCTTTGAGAAAGGTCTATTGTTATGCTTGGTTTCTTGGTCCATAGAAACATTGTGGTTCAAGGCTTCAAGGATTGTGCTGAAATGTGGGTTTAGGAGGTATTTTAAGAACTCCATGTTTATGGCAACAATACAAAGTTATGATACCAATGAAAGGTACCACAAAAGTATCCCACATACATTAATACATTTTCTAGCCATCAATCGGAAATGAAACTAAGGGCAACAATAATGATACATTATTGGCATGTTGTTACATTGCTCATTTCAATACCCTGCCCCAACAGATAAATATAACTCCAACAAATAATTTAGGCTCTTGAAAATAAAATGGGCTCTAGTAAAATCATTTTTGCACAACAGTTTGAATTCATCCTAGCAAAGATGTTGGCAATATGATGCAGAGTGTTGTCCTTGATGGCAACCCACTTAATGAAGATGAAGACATGAGATTGTTGGCATGTGTTGTCCTTGATGGCAATCCACCTGATGAAGTTATTCTTGACCTGATGGACTTGGTAAATGATGTAAATCTAATATGAAATGATGTTTGTTAGCAATATGATGCTGAGTGTTGTCCTTGAATGGCAACCCACTTGATCAAGATGATGGCAACTTACTTGATGAAGTTGTGCTTGATAGAACATGTCTTGATGAACTAAATCTGATGTATCTACAGTGAGTACAGAAGGCAATGAAGAAAGGAATTCAGCATGTGATAGATCTATGATAAAAAGAGTATGTCTCTAGGCACACGCGGATATGTTCATAAGTCGCGCATAGCAATTTAAAACAACATGGAATGCGATGGCAAAAGCTACTGATAAAGTGCAAAACCAGGGGTAACCACCATGGTATTGACCTATTGTATTGGGTAATGATCTGCCTAATTGACCCCATCCAGGTAGTTTTGGGCTCATGGTATTGTTTTGGCCCATGGTATTGAAAAAGGGGCTCATGGTATTGAAAAAGGATAAACCTATATAAGGAGAAGAAATTCATTGTGCAAATCATGTGTGTGGGTGCAAGATGTCTGAGCTTGAATGAATACTTCTCTCTGAAGTAGATCTGAATGGAAAGGGTTACAGTTGAATGATAGATCTGAATGTATGATGCACCAATGATGAAGAAGGGGATCTAGATCTGAAATGTACTTGTATTTGCTACATCTGTTTATGGAATGATTAGATCTGTGATGAGGCGAATATCTGTCTGAGGTAAAGGGTAAAATCTGAAGTGATGTATCTGTTGTGAAGAATTGCAATGACATAAAAGTCTAAAGAACCATACGCTAGTTCGCCGAAGAGGAAGCGCGTATATATGCGGCTTCGCTGAAGAAAAAGCGCATATGTGCAATAAAATTAGCTCTGTAATATGTACAGAAGTATACGCTGGTTTATGTGAACGGAACCACATATATACGCGACATCAGAGAAAGGAAAGCGCGTATGCAAACTAGGGTTTGCTGAAGTCTGTGGTAAGAAATGTCTGATCTGTTCTGCTGGTTTACTGATATCTGTCAGTGAGTTATATTTATCTGTTTCATGGTTGACTGTGATTAAAAGTATGGAAAGGGTCCAGTCTGAAAGTATGATGAAACGTGGCCTGCAAGTGGTGTCCTAAAGGAAGCTTTGGATCCAGTGTGAAAATTGATGAAACGTGGTCCATAGAGGTGCTGAGGGTTGTAGCCTTCAGTCAGGGGGTTGTAGCTCCCTTCCAGGTGAGGCTGGTAAACGAGATCGGGGGGTCGCAGCTCCCTTCCAGGAGAGGCTGGTAAACGAGTCAGGGGGTTGGAGCTCCTCTCAGAGGTCGATAAATGAGCCAGGGTGCCCCGTACGTCGGTAGGAGTCTCGCACTCAAGACATACACACAAGATGTTTTCTCTATAATAAAATATTGAAGGCTGAGCAACTGCAGCGGTGGTTTTCTCCCGACTTGGGTTTCCACCTAAAAATCCTGGTGTTCATGTGTGATGCTTTGTGTGACGGTTATTCTATTGTTACTACACATGTTTACTGTTAACCTAACATCAGATGAATGAATATTGCAAAGAACTAAGTTAATAAATATCTGCATGTTTAGATCTCTGCTAATACGCAAGTTGTATGAAGGATATCCGCGTGTATACGCGAGTTTACTAAAGGAAAGTAGTGTATGGGTTTTAGAGAGTGAAAAAGAAAAAAAGTTTTGAATATGCAGTAAATACTGATTCACCTCCCCCTCTCAGTATTTTTCCCAACAAAAGAAAGATAAAAAAAGGTTACCCCAGATGCAAGGAAATGATCTCTCCTCAGCTCTACGCTGACTCTGGAAATTATGCAACTATTGGAAATGTTACTACTAGTTGACTTCAGACTGTCGGTTGGGCTACTTCTACTGATAAGAAAATTCTAGGAGTTTGGGAAGGTGATCCTTGCCCAAAACCCAAAAAAACCTAGAAATGGTTTCCTTGAATTCCAACCTTCAAAATCTGACCCTTTTTCTCCTAGCTCCTATAGCTGCTGGCTGAGTAGGGATTGCGTAAATGAGCTGATTTAATGCTCAGAAAATTCCAGGATTTGAACCACGGACTCTACTCACAAAACCCATAAATGGTTTTCTCTAAGTTGAACTTTCAAAGTTTTCCCTTTTTGCCTAGCTCCTATAACTGCTAGTTGAGTAGGGATTGCGTAAATTGGCTGATTTGTTGCTCAGAAAATTCTAGGATTTTAACCATGGACTCTAATAAGAAAACCCAGAAAAAACCAAAAAAATATTGGGAAAATTCTAGTTGAATAATTTTTGCCCTGCAATATAAATTTGGCCTAGAAAAATGCTCTCCGACAAGAATTCTACACTAGCTGCTGCAATGGATTGGCCAAAACACCCATGTTCGCCGCTCAGAAAATTCTAAAAAATTACTCTCGGACTCCTCAAAGCCAATCCGACCAAAACCCAGAAATGGTTTTGCAAAATTACGATCCTCCAAAATTGATCCCAATAATCTCTACGCTCTCCTAGTAGTTGCTGAATACGTTGTCTACAGAATGATCAACGAACTATTCAAAAACCCTCCAAAGGTGCAACAATTAATCCCTCCTATACTTCATCAACAAACAATCTCAAATGGTTGAAACCTTCCTCCATAACTAGGTTCAACTCTCCTTCTCTGCACTGGCCTAGAGACTGCCACACTGCTCGGGAAATATAATATCAATCTCAGCCTTGGAGGTTCGCCTATATCTGAAAAGCTAATGAACCTAGGTTCGCCTATAACTCTTGTAAGCTAATGAACCTTGCAACCAACAAAAAAAAAATAACTCAGCTGCGTCCTCCAATAATGTCTCAAAATAATAAACCAATGATCTTTCTCTAAAATTGAAAACCCTTGAATTTGGATTTTCCGGTAATTTGGAAAGTAAACCCTTAGGTCGGCAAGATCACCAGCTCTGATACCACTGTAATATCCCAAAAGGGATATTTTAAGAATTTTGCCAGAAATTAATTCACCACAAAATCACGAAAATATTTCCATATAAAATATATTTATAAATTTAAGCAGTTAACATTATAAACAATTTTCATAACATGAACCACAATATTTACGACAAAAACGGAAATATAATATGCAACTGAATAATAGAAAACGTAAGTATGAAGAAGATATCAACCTTATTTTATTAATATAAACTGCTAGTACAAAAACTTGAGATGGCTGAAGCAATGGCTACAAATAGATCTACAACAATGCCACAACTGGCCTCCCAAAACAAACTGGAAATAAATGCAACATGTGAATCCTGAAAGGATCCACTAAGGGAAGAGATGGGTGCTCACCCACTCTCACTAAATCACCCAAGGGTTTCTGCCCTGGGGCTACTACTGAAGTAGAGAATCCAAGTTATTAAACCTCTCACACAAACAATGATCCAATCCAAGATATCTCCAAATGACCTTCGCTTCTCCTTTTATAGATCTGATGGATAGATCTTCAATCCTCTAGAAGCATCTTATTTTATTATTTTATTATTATTCTAGAAGATCCACCATTGACTCTATCAAAGTGACTTTAATTTAATTATATTTCACTTAAGTCACTTTTGGTTCCTTTTCCTCTAAATATTATTTTTCCTTTAATTAAATGACTAATTAAAGTCATTTTTAATTAAGGAAAATAATATATCGCCCATGGTACTATCTATGGCCACTATAAGTCACTTCTTAGCATCCCATCCTAAATATATCCTCATTCCGGTTCCAACGAGCTATTACACTAAGGTGTTCTATCACATATTCATCCTGGAATGCCGCCTTGAGCATAATTAATTGAGTTAAGCCAAAAAATAACTTAGTTTTCTGAAAGTTGTCGAAATGCGCTGGAACGAAAGGCAAACTGTTCGGATGATGGAATATATCAAGTGAATGGCATCGGTCCTCATAGAAACTCCTCAAAATTCCTCCAAAAACCCCCTAGGCCCACTTATGACACCAACCTGTATGTGTGACCTGTCTGCTCCCAACTCTGGAACTCCATCCTAACCCTGTCATAGGTGATACCAAAGAAAGGAATATTGCAAAATAACATCATTGATAAATTGATATGGGGCATAATTTAATCATAAATCCATTCTTTGGGTTGAATTTAAATGAGATGGGGTGGTACCGTTTTTTAGATAAAATTTTATGTCTACATACCAAGAATCAAAATTTTGATCAACACACAAAACTTCATTCTAAATAAAAAAAAATTATTGTCAAGAGGAGATTGATCATGACTGATAGAATGACTATCAGTGGGAGAAACTGATTCAACAACTAACTTGCAAAGACCTTGACCTCTAATAATATTTGCATGTTTAATTTCAAGATCAAACTCTTGCAAGGATGTCATCCAATGTGCTCTTTTTTCCCCAAGGTCATTTTGAACAAACAAGTTCCTAACCACATGGTAAGGTACAATTACTTTCTTTCTTGATTTTAATAAATAAAAGTGAAAGTGTTTGACTGATTTAGAAACGGTAAAATATTGTTTTCGATCGATATATAATTTAAATCTACTCCTTTAAATGAGGATCTCATATATTCAATTTGGATTTCTGCATTTTGGTTAGCCTTCTGGGTAAGGACAATAATATAAGTTGCATTAGAGGCAAAAGTGTATAAGAGGAACTCCTTAGAAAAATATGGGCTTATAAGAGCAGTCAGTTCTGCAATAACTTTCTTGATAATGTCAAAATACATCTTTTGACGCTCTCCCCACCTACAACCAATAGTATTTTTTTCCAGATCCTGAAGGGTTTAACAATTTCTAAAATAATTGGGACAAAATGTTTTATAAAGTTGATTTTACCCAAAAAATATTAGACTGATTTTTTAGAATTAAGAGGTAGTAAATACTTAATCACCTGAATCCTTTCCGGGTCAATCATAATGCCATTTTTAGACACGATACATCCCAACAATTTGACTTTGGTGACAACAAAAAATAACTTTTTTGGGTTAAGGGAGATTCTTTTTTTCTTGCATCCTTCAAATGCAAATTTTAAATGTTGGATGTGGTTTGATCTGTGTTTTAAAAAAATGGTGGATCGTCAATATATATGAAAACATAATCATTGATAAGTCCTCTAAAGGTTATATCCATGGCACGCTGGAAAGTTTGCCCAACATTTATCAGTCCAAAGGGCATCTTCCTCTATGTGAAAGTTCCCCATGGCATTCTAAAACTGGTTTTTATCTAGTCAACTATATTTACGAGGACCTTATTATATCCTTAGAAATCATCCAATAAGGACAACATCTCAAATCCTGAAACTCTCCGAATAATTTTTTCCATGGGCGGGAACGGATAATGATATTTTTCAGAGGCTTGGTTTAAATTTCTGAAGTATACACATAAACATATATCACCATTTTTCTTTCTAACAGGGACAAGATTTGAAACCCACTGCATGTGTCTAACATAAAAAATTATCATGGCTAATAAGAGATTATTTAGTTCTTGTTTAAAAGATAACTCCAGATTTCGATGGATCTTCATAAGTTTTTACTGAAAATGTTTACTCTAGGGTTTTATAGGGATGGTGTGCTGCATAATATTTGGGTCAAAATTCTTAAGATCGTCATATGTACAAGCAAATAAATCCTTGTATTTCTTGAACTAATGGATAAAATCAACTCTTTCTTGGGGTGATAAATTGACTCCTAAATTAACACAAAGAATGTTCTTGTGTGTGTAGGTTTATAAGTTCACTTGACATGAGAAAACTATTAATCTTACAATTCACCTTTTTGAATCTATCATGTAAATTGTAGAGATGTTTTAAACTTACAACAAACCGAGGTATCAATTTTACCATTTTAAGAAGCTCATCAAATGATTGTTTCTTATTTTTTTACGAAAAATCTTGCAGATTTTCCTAACATGTAACCTCATCGATGAACGAATCCTTGGAGGTACCCTCCATATGTAGGAAATTGTTGATCTCCCTATCATCACCAAATACATGGCAATTAGAAATTGTATCTGGTACTGAAGGTCTAAAAATAAGTTCAACAAAAAATGCACCTGGATTAAAATTTTTGACAAGAATTAATTTTGAAGCAAAATTCTCCAACAAATCAACTTCATGATTGGTTGTTCGAGGTACAAATTGAATATTGAAAACCCAAAATTTTGATATCAAATCCCATACCTCATTTTGATAGGCTTTCAGACGAGTTGAAATGGAATGTATATTATTTTTTACCTGT
Source organism: Pinus albicaulis (assembly GCA_034641835.2). NCBI lineage: Eukaryota > Viridiplantae > Streptophyta > Pinopsida > Pinales > Pinaceae > Pinus > Pinus albicaulis. The sequence continues at coordinate 985,244,208 of CM076576.1, forward strand.
CTTATTATTATCTCATAATCCCCATAAACTTTAGGAAATCTAACTTCCAAATTGAGAGCTTTGCGTAGTCCTTGAATTAATTCCTCATACTCTGCAAAATTGTTCATACAATGAAATTCAAGTCTACAAGCTATAAAAATTTTGTTACCTTTGGAATCCAAAAGAACACAACTTGCTTCAACTCCTCCTTTTGATTTGGGACCATCAAAATATAAATACCAAGCCTGAAACTCATCAGAATTAGACATATCAATGATTTCAATTATCTCACGATCGCTAGTAACAACTGATTTAACTAGTTCTAGATCTGACTATTGTTCTAAATTATAAATTTAAGCAAAATCAATAGCTAGAATACCAAAGAAAGAATAAAAAAATGTCTAATCAATTAGTTATGTTCGTTGATTTTCATCATTGATATTAGTGATCATATGTTTCATATAACATTCTATATTAATTTTGATTTGGTTAGGTTTTCCTTTCCAGGGTAACCATAACTGAGTTAGATTAATTCCATGAATCCCTTTAAATGTTATAGAAAATCCCTGCTAAGAAATAGACCATAAATTTTAGGGATATATGCCATTACTATGTTTATTGTTTGGTGGAATCTAATATTATATTATAATCGAATTAGAACTTCTGTCAATTCTCCAACAAATTTAACAAAAGATCGATCTAGTTGCACAATTTTTACATCTGAAGGTTTCATTTGAGCATTTATTTTCTTACAAATAGATAAAGGCATTACATTCAAAGATGCTCCAGTGTCTATCATGCAGTTATGAATATTTTTGTTAAAAATATGAAATGTTAAGAGGAATGGTGGAGGTTTCTTCTTCTCGATGAGAGAATCATTAGTCGATCGTTTCAAAATCCTAACGTTTTCTATGACAAATTGATCATAACTAGAAATATCCTTAACAGGTGGAGTTTTTTAGTGAATGATATTCTGATGTACTTTTTTCTAAATAGTAGGAATTTTACACAATTTGTATAAAGATATATTGGCTTTAATCCTTTTGAGATCATTGACTAGGTCATATTCAATTTTCAGGAGATAATTTTTGAACATTTGAAACTTGTTTTTTCTGTGTCTTTGTTCAATGGAGGTTGAGCTTGTTTTTCAGCTTTAGCTTTACTTTTTTTGTAGGAAAAGAAAAAAAATGTAATCCTCATAAACATTAAGTGAAAGGTCAGGAGGTTGAGGGTCATCCTGATCTTCATGATTAAATTCTTCCTCCTTGCTTCCACTACTTTCAGGATTAGAGTCATAATCATATGTTAAATCATGATTATCATTTTCTATTCCTTTATTAGTTTGGCCTTCATTTATGAGTTTATTGTTAGGTGGTCTCCCTAAAGTTTTGTCTAAAATTTGACCTATCGGTTGACCTTTCAAGTTTTCCCTTTTTGAGATCAATTATCTCATTTGACAATTTATTAATGGCGTTTTGTAGACTTTCAATATCTAGGAAAAATTGTTCCCTTTTGTTGGTAGATTGTTTTGAGCTTTCTACTTTCTTACTAGAGGAGGAAACATATTTAGTCTGTTTTTCTTGTTTAGGTTTGAGACTGATGATATCTTTTTCGAAAGTTAATTCTTCATCAAAATCGGCCTATAAAGTGGTTTTTTGGGCCCTTTTAACTCACACAACAATATCAAGGTGAAGATATTTGACGTAGTAGGCTATGATAAAATTTTGTGGGGTTAGAAAATCTGCAAGAATTTTATTTTTCAAAGAAAAAAACATGACATTAAAATCCTTAACCTTTTCTTTATTCTGCATTTTCATAGTAGATAACACATCCAATAGCACTTTGGGTGGTTTTCCATCTCTAAATTTCTCCAGAAATGACTTCTCAAATTGGGTCCAAGAAGTTATACTTTGAGGGGGTTGCGCCAAGTACCAAGTGGTAGCATTTCCATCGAAAGTGTATGAGAAAATTCAACAGACAATATCTTCATGATGTACATTTTTCTGTCTAATAGTGAGCATGAATGCATTTATGAGATCCTCAACATGAATTTTGGCATCAAGGTCATATTTAGAGAGGATTTTATGTGGATTTTTGGGTAAAGGATGTTGTATAACAGAAACATCAACAACATCTTGATTCAACCAAGGAGTCGCAGGATCATTTTGATCATCTTCAAGATTTTGCGATTGTCGGCCATTCTCAAAAAATCTTCAGATTCAGATGATATTCCTTCACCATAATCTCCGGAGGATGAAGGTGAACTAGGAGGTGAAGGAGGAGAATCAAATCCTCCTAATAGAATTGGCTCACAAAAAAATATTTCAAATAAATCTATCAATCTTTCAGTGAGGATGTCGTGCAATCTATCGTTCACTGATCTAATAGTTTGTGTAGGAATGAAATATGTTTGTATCATTGAAGTTTATTCTACATTGAAATCAAAAGGTGTCATAAGAAAATGGGATAAGCTCCTTCGTAAAGGAGTGTTTGGTCAATTCTTTGCTATATTTTGGAGATAACCTCACGAGATATTTGCAGGACCTGTTCAATATCAGTTTGGGAATACAACCTAGTTGGGGTATTTGATTCAATGTTAGCTTCTCCAATTGTTGGATGAGAATATTGAGATGTCCCAACATGGGGAGGGTTGGTATGACTCCTAGTGATGACTTTGGTCCTTACGATTTGAATTTTTCTACCTTTTTCCACATACAGTCAAATTTTCCCTCGTTCTAGTGCCATTTTGTTGGCGAGGGCATTGACACGCATATTTCAACAAGGGAGAGATGACCCAGACAGGGGATATTAGCACAACCCTAACTGTTCGGTATAGTCGTTCTCGAAGGGTTTAAAGGATTGGATAGCCTTTGGATTCCTCCTCTTATGAAGGATAAAAACCAAGAAAGTATCCTAAAACTAAAGTACGCTTATGGTTTTCCTAAATTTATTTAAATAATACCTAAAATTTCTAAGTCATGTTAGTGAAACTCTAATGAAAATGTATAATAAAAATTAGTTTTCTATTACAAAATCATAATTATATTACAACATTTACAATGATATAATACAACAATAAAATAAGGCTAGAATTGAATGTAACTAACACAATATAAAGAAATGAAATTGTTTTGATGTAACAACTAATATAAAGAAGAAATAAATCAAAGATAATTTATACTATCAAAAAAAGAAAAGTTAATTATTTTCTTAATCAAAACAAGCAGTTAATACTATTAAGTAAACACAACATAAAACAACCAGTTCATACTTTTAAGTAAACACAACATAAAAAATCCGTTTGCTTTTTTGAATCAATTAAACACTAAGAAAATATACAAAAAATAAATTAATTACTCCAACTCATAGTTACTGCCTAGCCAAGGCTTATAAGAGAGAGATAAAACAAACAATGATATATTTTAAGAATTCACACCTTCATTGGCGATTAATGATTTAAATCAAATAATCATCAAATCGACACTGAAAGGAATAATGTAGATAACATCTAGTGTGATATCCTTACTATAGACTCAGTAAAAAAAAAGTATAATTAACCAGACATTAATCAAGCTAATCCAACCATTAAAATCAAATCGTTCTTCTCAGGGCACAAACCACTGGAGATGAACAATTGATCAATTATAAAAATCTGAGTAGATATATCATAACAACAGACAAATGTGTTAAAATCATTCACTTGTCACTGCACAAATTCAACTAACAAACACGAATGTGTTCCATAAACCACAAGATATTATGAAATTTAAACTATGACTATGGAAATAATAAAATACAACACACTAATGGAATCAAACCACATCAAGATGTCTGAATTTTCCATTCATTCCATACTAAAAAAATAAACACTTATTTGTTAAAAATAATTCCTCTCTCACCTCTCTTGGGTTCCTCCTCTTTGCTTCAAAAAGTAAGGTGATTATATAGCAAATTACAATATACATCACATCCTTCTAGAATTCAAACTTAAAAAACAATAGAATTACAAAGATAATAAAATTGTTTTTTTTGTTAGGCTAGATGGATAATCATAACAGAACTAATATTTATGAAAAATAATATGAGAATATTCAGGAACATGTCCCAATTCAAGTAGGTGCATCCAGCAAGTAGAGTGACAACAAATTTCACTAGTGATATATATGAAACAATTAAAAAAAAGTGATAGGTAATTTAAGTTTATTAAACAAAAAACTCAAAATAACAATAAAATCTTACCTGAATATAAATCTGAAAGAAATATCTATTAAAAAATTTATTTAGTGCTTTCTGGTTTCTGAGAAATAACCAACTTGACTCTGGAAGACTTTACTATGATGTGAGTGTTTGATCCTTGTCAGATTTCAACAGACTAAGCAAACTCATGCTACTTGGAATTTGTATAACGACTACAAGCATCCCTTAACAATACAATTTCTCCTCGGTCAATTGTTCAATGCGACGGGTGAGTCGCGAAACTTTCACCACGTACTATTGGTGCCAATAGAGATCGAACAGTGCCTTAGAAGCAAATTTTTCATATTTTTTCTTCAATTATGGTGAATTATCAATATTACGGGGAGAACATTGATCCTGAATAACTTCTGGATTAACCTTCTTTGGCTGATTTTTCCAGATCTACACTATTCAGGTCACAAAGGTTTTTTTTCCTATTACGCAACAACCTAGAAATTTTCCTATTTATCAATTTTTTCTTTATATGTGTATTGCTATCTTGATTGGATTGATTATATGTGAATTCTGTTACAGGGTCAAGATTGAAAGAGTCGACCCGAGGCTTGTCCTCATTAGCTTCAAGTTTAGCCCATCGACCGAACACCTTTCGAACCACACCCTTTTCAACAATAGGATTATTATTTTGACTATGGCATAACCCTCGGGTTTTGGGTGTCGAACCTTCATTTTCCCTTTTCCACAAAGACACAGGTTGTGAAACAGACTCAAGGTCACTCATATGTGTGTTGTTTCCCAAGGGATCGATATGAGCATTATCAATTTCTATATCTAGGTTTGAAGACACCTAAGGGAAAAATTACTCGTGTTGGGGTTTGTCAACAAAACCGTTATTTAGCAGGAAAATTTCCTACTCTAACCCTATTTTTCTCAATTGAAACTTTACCAAAATTGCAATTAAACCATGATGAATCAGATAGCGGTCGTTATTTCGCTTCTGGTATGTCTAATCCATCTTAAAAAATGATACGAACAATAAATGCAGAAGATTCAAAGAGTATCCCCAAAAAACCATCAACAATCTAATATGATATAGAAACACCAAATTGTAACGCCCTTCACATGTATGTAAGTTCTAAGAAATAGTAACATGTTTTTTCATTTGGGTTTTAAATGGGTAACCAACATACCTTTAATGTCGTAGGCATATCCTCTTTTGGATAACAATTTTTTCCAGGGAACACTTTTAATTCTCTTGGTCTTTGACCATTTTTCACCTTCGAGAGACATACAAGAAACTTCAACAATGAACTTAGGATCAACTGTAAACTGAATGTACCCAATTCTAAACCTACAGTCATTGAAATAGGTTGTGAAAGCCTCAGTAAATTCCTTGTTATATCCTTGGAAAAATTTCAAGAGTTCGAACCAACCATCGGTTTGAAAAAACTGAGTATAGTCCTCATAGGATTCTAACATATCAATTCCCATGGTCTCAAATTAGACAACTCATGACATGGTGAAATAATATCAAATTTTTGCATTACAAGATGACTATAAAATCAACAAACCCTAAAAATCCTAACTCGTTACCGAGAGAGTCGAAACCCAACAGATATTAACAGAGACAATAAATGGAATGGGCTTCAAAATCTATAGTTATTTCAAGCAATGTATAATGAGGCACAATCATGATAGGGCTTGAAATATCGACCATCCAAAACCAATAGGTGTACAAGCTGATCGACACCATATTAACACCGCTTTTAATCACCTCGATAATCCATTTCCCAATCCTCGTGAACATAACCTAATTCTATAGGGTTCAACATATAATTATGATGTTTAGATCTACGTTTTGGAGGTATATTTCAAGTCATACTCCGATAGGTGTTAGATATAGGTTAAAATAATAATCATACCACCATCGTAATAGGTCTGAAATACATAGGTTAGGTTTAGATAGATAGGTCTCGAAAGGTTATAACAACTTGAATATCATATATGTATTTGAGCAGACCATAGGATAAAAACCAAAAATAAATTAGCAACACTACATAAGGAATTATTACATAATTTGTGAAATTCCTTTACTAATCTCTATTTCCTTCATATAATTTTCATGTGCGAGTTCAAATGAAAGGATGATTGTAACCTTGCGAATACCATTATCTATGTTTATTAAGATACTATCAAATACAATCTAAATCCAAAAAAGTGCAATGAAAGCAATTCTCAAGTGACCAGAAGGTATTAAAAACACAACTCAAGGATCAAATTTAAAAGTGAAAATAACAGAGAGGGGTACCATATCATCAGAAGTGAATGATATGGGAAGGGTTGTCCCACCAAAAAAATCTTCTCTCTATCTCCTCAATATTTCACAGTCTGAAACAGTAACGAAAATGCCAAGCTATCCTTTTTGAAGCATATTTCGGGAGCATTCAAGAACCATAACTTCCTTAAATCATATATATGAAATTACACAAAATCAAATTTTAAAATTTGTACCATATATGCATGAATATCACCCCTTTAAATCTTCCATTTTTAATGGTTTGAAACATCCTGGAACAAAAATTATAGTGAAAATTCAAATTTGACCTGTTTGAAGTATATGTTATGAGAATTCAGAAACTTTGACTTCCTTAGAGAATATATATGAAATTATAGGGGACCAAAGTATTAAATTTATACAATAGTTATGCAATATCTATCCTCTATATCCTCCAAGTTTCATGATCTAAACCAGCCTAAAAGAAAAGTTTAGCAAAAATGACAAGTTGACTTATTTTAAGTAGATTTTAGGAGCATTCATGAACCCTAACTTCCTCATTATCCCTGAAATTAGAGTGAAACAAAGTATGACATTTATATCATATTAAAAAAAAATATTTCTTTCCAATCTACCTTAAATTCCATGGGCTAAAACATCCCATAATAAAATTTATAGTGAAAATTCCAAGATGGCTTGTTCACTCCATAAATCACATTTTTGGTATGATTTAAAGACACAAATAGTATTCCCGAGCTTCTAGTGTGCACCTAATATCACGTCTTACTTGGATGGTTTTCAAATTCACTCACTAATATTTTATGTATAGTGTTTATACATTCACTTATTGGGCTGACTTGTAAAACTAGTTGGGTTGACCTATACTTTCTGGTTGGGCTGACCTGAAAAAATATTTTATATATCCTCATTCGTAAGGAGATAGAGGAATTTCCATATACAATTTTAAAGGTATCATAATAAGATACCCAATCATATATATTATGCTCACATTTTATCTAGGTATTTAGAGTTAAAATTCCTTCAAATACAAGGTATCCAAATTTGGCATCAAAAGCCCAAAATCAATATTTCCAACAATCTCCATCTTGCAAAATTTATCTTAGATATCTATAGTATCCCCCTATTTTTGACATCAATGAAAACAATATTTCCTCTTTGACATCAATGACAACAATATTTCCTCTTTGACATCAATGAAAACAATATTTCCAACACTTCCTGGGGCATACCCTACTCTTAGGGTCCCTTTAAATTTTTCTTACTTTCCTCATTGAATATCTATTCCTACTTTGCTGTGACCAACAATCGGGTGTGGTTTTATTCTCTTTCTATAATGAGAACCCTCTTTTATTCCATATAAATTTAAAACACCTTAAATACTCGCCACGACTAAATTTATTGCAACTTGTCTATATCTTAGTGGATATCTAGGTTGATTAAGAAGCTTAGAGGCCTCAACCTCTAATGTGGGGATATGAACCCTCTCTTCCTATATCTAGGTAATCTACCTATGAACCCATCCCTCTAATTTCCTTGATTTTCGTAGAATTTGACCCAAGCCATTTATTGGCCTCTTCCCAATAATACAACAGTAGATATCTAAAACTTTATACCCCTTACCACACCAAAACCAACTAGAGTTTTGGATTTAATGAAAAAGGAACTACTTCAATATTTGAAGAAATGAAAGGAATATTTATATTCTCAATAAGTATTATAAGGGGTTTAACCTCAAAAAATGCTTCCCAAATAAGCTCCTCCATGACACAAGTAGCACATATCTTTGTCATGCTATCAGGAGAAGTTGAGCTCTAATTATCCTTTCCTTCTTTTATCATATACTTTGGCCCTAAAACTTCCCTTTCAAATAATTTATCATTGATTGAAACCTTATTCAAAATAATATTTTCCCTACCCTTGGCTCCATTGATATTTTTCCATTTTCCAAGATGTTTGGCCATTAACATTTCCCTCTTAAGGCAATGACACTTGTAATTTTTCCTCCTTTGGAGATTTTTTTTTTGAACTTGAGGACATATTTGATCTCTAAATGAACATAAATATGGCAATGGAAGTAGAAAAATAGCATAACCATGTAATCAATGGGTTGATCAGTGTATCTCTTTAATCTTCAAATCCCTATTCTCAACAAGCCCCACTATCGGGTCCAGCTCTATTGTGTTGAGAATTTGGAGGGTTGATGATTAATTCAAATTCTCTACTTAATAATTACTTGTGAACTTACTTGAGTTACTTATGTATTCTCTTCGTTATCTTATTTAGTATTTCATTAAATCAATTATCAAAATACACACAACACAATATTAGTTTCCTAGGGCCAGGGAAAAACCTCTCCCTCTTGGAGAGGAAAACCCGCAAAGAATTCTTCTTATAGATCTTCAAATGTCAAGTACCATGACCAAGACTCAGAACCTTGACCTAGATATGCTTCCAAGACCTTATCAATTCTTATAAAAATACTGATCCTCTTCCTTTGCATTAAATTCTCTGATTTGTAAAAAACATCTTCACTTGACATATGCTTGAAGCTGTAGACAGGAAGGTAGATTATAAGTTTACCTTCCTATTTTAGTTATACTTTCTGACTGCTTTCTTTTTGTATATGTATACTTCACTGTCTCTCATTCATATCACAACAATCCACTACTTCCTGCGTTTATCCACGCATTTGAAACCAACTCTGTCCACGGAGCTTCTTCAAAAAATTATTATTTATATGATGTGTTCCAGACTAATATTCATTGAATAGTGATGTCATTATTGATCCTTAAATATGCATATTATTCTCTTATGGAATCTACAATTACACTCAGAATAAAATCCGCATCTTATTCACTTTCAACTATGCTCAGAATATCCACATTGATATTCCTGTCTAGAGTCTGCACTTAGCATAATCTGCATTTGACCAGACTTCATCATACCTTTCTTTACCTCAGATGTATCCGTGTTATACATGACCCGCATTTATATCCTCTTGAAACTTTGTGTCAATCATGTATGTTGAATCAGAGTGATCCACATTTCTATCCTAGAAGAGTCCGCACTTGTTGTTACGTATATTCCGCACTATATGTTATGTATTTTCCGCATTTGTTATTATGTATAATCCACACTATATTTTCCGCATTTTATGACATGAATTATCCGCAAATTATATTTCAAGGATCATCGTTGAATGTTTTAGAGTTGACCGTATTGCGTTTAGTTGACCGCATTATACTTCAGGAGGCTGAATTATATTTTTTCTGTATTACTTCTGAGAGATCCACAATATTTCTTTTTAAGTAATTGAACGCAGAGGCAGTGAATATATAGTGCCAGTCTTCTTTCTTTTAGGCCGACCATCCACTAGCTTGTAGGCCGACTTAATTATGAGTGTGGAGACCGAATTCATCATATATTTACAATGTTGATATAAGAAATATTTCAATTCATTCTCCCACATATTTTATGACGAGGTCTTGGAGCATTCAATGACTAGGTTCTTCATATACATGACGCTGAATACATTTATAAATAGAAGGCAAACCCTAGATAGACATCAAGAAGAAGTATATTGACCTAAGATAAAATCTTTCTCATGAAACCCATGAAGCAAGTACAACCAATATACATTTTATTATCTTTGTCTTCTTCTTTACATAAAGTACATAATTACATATTCAATATGAAGACCGACCTAGTTACACTTTTCAACACTCCCTCTTAACTAGGGAGGTATTCATATAGGTACATGGTTACTTTCAAACTGAAGAGTCTCATAAGAAGAATCATATTGGTAATCACATCTGTATAGTATCATATCAACTAGCATTGTCCTAGTGCAAGGCCTTGACTAACAACCCCATCTCTCAATGAGACAATGGGCTACAATGCTGGCGAGACACATGACTTATAGACACTAGTCATTATCTCTCCAAGGTACATACTCCACCCGGGTGTTCCCAAAGTATGAACTTCTTGGAATATTCTTCTCTTGGGTAGCTAGCCCTCAAATAATATTAGTCCCCGACTACTCTTATCTTGAATGCCCTAACACATTCTCAAAGAGTATTAAATGCCAGATGATTACCCAATCCTCTATTCTGCCTTCCGAAGTGAAGACTAGAATGATGTGTATATCTCTCCCTCTCAGCTAGGGAGGACCTATTCAACAAGGGAATGTACTCATTCCTGTATAAGGAATGTACCTAAGCTCATTCTTAGGAATTACCTAGTTTCTTCCAAGTAAGAAACTGATCACCCGGCTCCCTCTCAATTAGGGACCTGCAACAGTAATGGTGAGACACCCAACTGCTCATGAAGAGTTCCTCCCCTCGATGTCATGGATTTCGATATTGAAGAATCTTCAACTTTTAGCTCCATAGGGCACAGATCATCCATCAATTTTATTCATGAGTCATGTCATCTACGAGAAAGGATTCATCTGTCTTTCTCATCTGTTTCACCGTTATGCCATGTTGCTTTCACTCGAATCATCTCCAAGGATCATACATCCTTTCTCATGATTAGAACCCCTGCACAAATTCATCTAGATAAAAATATACATATGAACTTTTAAAACAAAAGTTACCTTAGTGATGATCTTTCACCATGACATCTTCTTGTAGGCATAGAAATCCTTTATTCAGATTAAGACTTCTCCTAATGATATGTTTTTTCCAAGGGTCTTCTTCTTTACCAGACTTTAATGAGGGTCTGCATATATTCTTAGGAGATCTCTTAGTCAATCTTCTTGGATTTCAGATGATAACTGCCTCTTGACATGGTTGCATTTCATGATCTCTTCCTTTTTGCACATTCTCCATTCCCAGGAAATTACAAACTTTCTAGTTTCTCATTCATATACAACCACCTCATATTCCATGAGGACATATTATGTTGATTTCATCTGTAAGTGCACCGAGAGATCCTTCTTCATAGATCATACTTCTAAATATGGAAGTCCATTACCTGCAACCATATGACATGACTTCACAACATACAATGCCAACATATATACATACCTCATACCTTTTTCCCTTGAGTCATATTGTAGCAATTTCTCTAGAATGAAGAGCTTCATTCCCTTGGCCTGCTCCATAAATATGTCATCACATCCCAAAATTCTGTTTCCATGATGACCCTTGATCTTGATGAATGATTTCCATTAGTAATGTTATCAAAGAGGTTTTCCAGGAGTTGTTTTACGAAGAACTCCTACCATGCTTTGATTAGGATGCTACACTGCTTCCAAATCTTCCTTTTTTTCTTGATGTGGCTGCAAAGGCTTGATTCCCTTCACTTGATCTTGTAACACTTTTGTCTTTCAATCTTGTTTCCTCTATTTCACATAGAGACCCTAAATCGTGGAATGGTGTGGCTTCTATCTTCCTGTATAATCCTGAAGTGAAGTTTCCCCATTCTCTTGGTAGAGCATTTAACACCACTGTAGTCATCTCAGAGTCAAACATTACTTCTCCCTCTTCCTGCAGATTTTTAGGTAAATTTGACTCGGGATAGAGTCAATATTTGACTAGGGTAAATAGTAGTGGTTTTGGGGCACATGGTATTGTGCACCCATATTTTTTAGCCCACGGTATTGCATGTAATGGAGCCTATAAAAGGCTGGGAAGAATTCATTGTAATGTAGGCCTGGAGGTGAGCGGTGAAGGCTCACTTGGTTGGATTAGCCAGGATTTTGGCCAAGGCTAATGAAATTTCATTAGGATGGGTTTTCCCTGGAGTTTGGGGTTTTTCCCGGTTAAACATTTGTGTTTATGTTAATGATTTGTTGCTGACCTTTTATGTTTATTTCTCTGGGAAAATTCTTTACTGTTTTCACTGTTTTACTCCTATCAATTGGAATCAGAGCCAAGTTGTATACGTTGCCTGGCTGGATAAGAAGTTACTATGTGGAAAAATCAAAGGGCAACTCGATTCACAGTTGCTTCTGTCTTACGCTTTGCATCCACGTTGGATTTCATTTCTGTGTTTTAATGTGAAATGACAAATGTTTTAAATTACAGATCGCTGTATGGTGGGATGTCTGGTGCGTTTGTATGAGCAAGATCATACTCGTATCGGAGCCCTGGGATGGATACAAAGCGCTGTTAAATTCGAGGGAGAATGACAAACCTCATGACCGTGAAAGCTGTCTGATGTCTGCGTTTTTCATATTCTAACAATCTGGTTCTTTATCCTGATTAGATGGATTGGGTCACGAGACCAGATCTGTGTGGAAGAGACCAAATCTGTTGATCTCCAAAGTTTGTGGTGGAAGAGGCCGTGTTAGCGCAGAGCAGAGTTGTGAGCTGCAAAGTCTGACACTGTCATCATTAGATCCGTTTACAGCGCATGAATTAACGGGGACCAAAGTGCGTGAATTGGAGTTGGAGGTTCAACAATGCCGAGAGCTGGAAGACCCACAGCGTGAGCTGGTGCTTTGAAGGATTCACTGCGCCATGAGAAAATCGAATCCATACTGTGCGTGCGTGGATTGAGCTGCAGGATTCCTGTAGGTTTGCTGTGCATGGTTGACCTGCGTGTGAAGCAGACGACCAAGCGTGGAGGTGATTGCATGCATAATGGATTGATCTACGTGGCCGTGGATGAACAACTATTTGCGTGAAGAATAAATATGCCAGATCCCGGTTTGCAGTATCAGTCAATGATTTTGATTTGCGGAAGACTGCTGTGCATACTTCGTGCATGGATCGACCTGCGTGAAGATGTGATCTTCAACGAAGCAGAGGTTTTGATGTCTGTGCGGCTGGTTTGTTTGCCTGCAAAATCAATTGAAGTGCCTGTTTACTTGCCATGGTATTTTGAAGGGGGTCGAAGATTTGCTACGTGAGACTATGAAACTGTAAGTAGTGAGCTAGATATAAGCTGCTATAAGAGCCGGTGGTGTGCAGTCTTACAGATCCTGAAGCTACAGGATTGCTGTGCTATGGATTGAGCTGCGTGCGTGAGACCAGATCTGCTGTTGATCTACGTGGTTGCGGTCGAAGAGACCAGATCTGTGTTTGTGGTGGATTGCGGCAATGTATAGATCTAGAACAAATATGGCATGGAAAAATTCTCTTCTTGAAGCATTGGAGTCGAGGTAGCAGAGGATCTAAGAGATCCGAACCTGTTGAAGCCTCGAAAATCGCTACTACAACATTGGGGGATAACCACCCGGTCCGGACCTTAATACAGCTCCTTTTCCGTTTATGATAGTGGCTCCGACTGGTTTAACTAGGTCCAGTTACCTTTTCCCTATCGCTATTGGTTTACGATGTATCGTTAACTACCAATAGACAGGGATATTAGATCAATTCTTCTTGCTGATCAGGCAAGAGAATGACCCTTAAGCTAATTTGGGTTCAGCCAAACCACAACTAAGATTTTGCCTCTTCGAGGAGAGGACTTAAAAGAATGTAGAAATTAATCTAAATGCAAACTTATTCTATAATGCAAGCAAAAGAAACTAATCTAAATCCTATCTCAATTAGGTAGATATAAATCTAACCCAACTAAGAGCAAGATAATTAAATAATGAGGATTAAAATATGTCTGGCTTTTAATTAATGTCAAACCAACGAAGAAATTCAATTTAGCTCACATTTGTGAGTACCAAAACATATTCTATTGAGATCATTTGACTGAAATAATAAATCAACAACACTCCGGAAGAAATTCACAAAAATGATATTGATTATCAAATCAATCAAGCCAATAATTAAACAATAATATGTGGAAGAAATTCACAACATATTATTATTTAAAAAAAATCAGTTTTGTAAGGCAGATTTCTAAGCAAATCGTTACTCAGAAATCAGAGTTAAATCCATAAGAATAGAGATACATAACAATTTGAGACAAATTATCCATATCAACAGAAATGCATAAACATGAATAAAATGAAACAACAATTTTATTAACATAAAAATGAAACTGGTATTTGATACAGAAATGCCAAAAATACCAGTTAATTGAATCTGCTTCTCTGATCCTGGTCTCTAACAGTACTTTACATTACTTGAATTTCTGCTTTCAAGACTAGAGCTGCAGAAATGCAAACTCTGCCCATCATGCATAATTCAAGATATAAAGAATAAAACCTCATTAATGTTCAGATCTGAAACTTTCTCTCCTCCCCATCTACAACTCTAAATTCCTATAACAAAAATGCTTTTAGAAGTCTGGAATTGCAGAGGAGAGCAGCCCTTTTTACATTTTGCAATCTGTAATTTATAATCCTCCCAAAAGTATTTTTAGAAGAGAGTTTGTTTGAAGAAAAATCTGCCCAATCCAACTTTAATTGCTCAAAAATTCTAATCTTTAATTGCTGGAGTCTTCTCATTGATTGAAATCTTTTTCCTCAATATCCCTTCTATTGTTTTTCCTGCAAAAAGAAATTAAAAATCATTTAAGAAGCAACAATAAAATCCAAATATTATTTCTATCATTAAAACAAATCCAATCAAATTCTATTTAAATAAATAAAAAGGAAATTTGAGCTTCTTATTAATACTCATAACAATCTTAATTAACCAAGGATAATATTGATGCATGAATCTGCAATTAGAAGAGGCTAGGCAAATGAAAATGAAGAAAACAAAACTCAGAAAATTGATTTTATTTTTAGAAATTCGGAGCTTGATCTTCTGCCTGATTTTTGACCCAATAAATGATCAAATCTGTTATTGAAACCTCTTCAGAAATGTTCTCCTTGATTTTCTCTTTCCAATGATCCGTCCTGGGCCTCATTTGGCCAAGTAAAACTCAATCTATGAGCCTCCAAAGTTGATGAGTCAAATCTGATATAAATCTTGGAAATTCAGTTGCTGGGCTAAAAATCAGAATTTTAATTAAAATCTAATCCTAAATTAGCCTATAATTAATTAATAATTAATTCTAATTTAATTGCTAATTATAAATTAAACTAATTAAATATTAATCTAACCAATTAATATAATTAACTATTTATAAACATATTAATCTAAATAATAATAAATCTAATTAAATTAGTTATATTCTAGATATTAATTAATTTAATTAATTTAAAATTAATTATTTTAGATATTAAATATTAAATCTAATATTAAATTAAAACTAAACTACCATTCAAATAATATTAAACTAACCTATGCTAACACTCTACTATACTAACATTACATTAATATTATACTAACACTACACTTAATATAAAACTAAACTAACACTAACAACTAACTTAAAACTACACTAAACTAACTCAATCTAACGTTATACCTATTCGTATTGAACTAACATTACATTAAATCAATACTAACAAACACTACCCTAAACTAACATTAATATTCCACTTAGACTTCATATAACATTAACATAACACTACCTATGTGAACTCATCGCATCGGGGATTAAAAGAGTTCATCGCATCGGGGATAATTAAAAGAACTCATCGCATCGAAAGAATTAAATGTGACTCAATCGAAGCTTTTAAAAAATACACCCAATGCATTTTTCCGATGCGATGAAATTTTTTATTTTATTATGTTTTTTGTTTTTATATATTTGTTTTTAATATAAATTTTTTAATTTAATTAAATTAATTATATTTAATATAATAATTAATTTAATTAATTCAAAATTTGATGTTAAAAATTAGTTTTTTGTTTTTTAATTTTATTTGAGTGATGTTAAATTAGATTATGAATTTGTCTAAGATGATGATTTGCCTATCTAAATTACAACCACTTTGTTATTTAGGATTTTTCGGATTTTTCGAGTTTTGATTTATTTGAAAATTGGAGTAAATTATCGAAATCCCGATGCTTTATGATTTGGTTGTATAAGTAAAAATAAAAATTGTTAGTAATAACAAATCTAGGGGTTAATATTTAAACTAAATGCATTATTAAAATCCGCATTTTTTTAACCCAGGCGACATAATTGTTATTATTCAAAGGAGTGCTATTTACAAACCGGTTGACCAAATGAGACGAAACAAGCGTCAATAGGAAGCTTATAAAAAATCGATTTCAACCAAGCAATCAAAACAAGAATCTAAAGAAAATGAAAAATTAACAAAATCGTAAGATAATTGACTTAATAAAAATCCTAAAAGGTGCTTAGCCAAAATTTTTATAGAAAGGGTCCCCATTATTTGATGTGATCAAGTCTAAAATGGGGGGTTGTTGTACTGTACAACAATTGGCGATTCACTGGAAGAAACAGTTATCTCTATTTGATAAAAATTAAATTTTCCTAAAATTAAAGTAAAAATAATTAAAGAAGAGAAAATTATTTTTGGAATGTTTGACTAAGTTGATTAATCTGAATAAAAGCAACAATCATCTTACTGTAATTTTCTTGAAATTCTTCATAAATTAAAATATCTCATAACTCTATATCAGTCCTTAATTAGTTCTAGAGATAAAGCAGGGGTCACTTTACAGCCGAGCTTTTAAAGTGTACTCATTTGTCACAGGTAGAGCCACTGCTGCCAGCAAACATCTATAGTCTCAACAGGGTTACCTTTTAATCATCAATGATTCAGAATCCTATCTATTTAAGAATTATTGACCTAGAGATAAATCCATTTATATATGCTTATTTTTTATTTTATTTTTTTTTCTTAAAAGCCATTGTCCTGGTTTGGTAGCCAGATAGTTGACAATGCCATTCACTGGTTATAATTGGACTGAACAAGCTGGCTCGTGATGAGACCCCTTGTCTTACAATTGTTTACAATTATAAGCCATTACCCTGGTTTGTTTAGCAGTGTTGGTAATGTCAGCCTATTTTTCCCCTATGATCATGGTAAGCAGGCTCATGATGAGACCTCTTATCTTTTAAGTTTAAATATATCTTTGGATTATACTCTAGAAAAATAAGACTCTTCGGGACAGGGAGAATCATTGACTCCTTAAGAGTTCAGAATGACAATTTCGGAGTTAAAAGTGCTTTGCTGTAAAGTGTCTTTACTTGGTTAAAAATAACTTTTCTTGAATGATAATAGAATTTTGAAAGATCTTAATAAAGTATTGAAATCTCAAAATAATTACAATTTTGATGAAAAATAAATTTCTCAGATTTCACGATACTTCGTCAAATTTTCTTGTTTTGTAATCTCTTCCTTAAGTATGTCTACCTTTATAATAAGAAAAACAAATTTTGCTAAGAGATTTTAAGAAAAAGCTAATAGGAGACTATTAACAATTTTCCCATGTATGCCAACCATTGCTAGGTAACAAAAAAAACCTTCCATATAAATCATGGCAAAATCACCAAAATCAAAACTGAAAACCAAAGGAAAAGAAGTCTTAAGCTAAGGTGAGAAAAGAAATCAGCGAACAAAATAAAAATGAAGCAGAAAGTGGAAAAGAAAAAATCCAAGCTTTGAAATATAAACTCTAACAAAAAAAATGCTTATACCAATGTCTCACCACTTGAAGTAAAAGAAAATAATCATGTAATCATTCCTTCTTACGTCGAGATCCAGAAAACTTATACCTTGTAGGATTGTAAATGTTTTAGGCTTTAGATAGCAGAGATGATAAAATTCAGCGACAATGAAAAATTTCTGTTTGATGTCAATCTTGTCATTTTCAAAACATTATCTTAATCATTTTCTAATAAAAGAAATGCTTTAAAGAAAATAGATTAAAGGTTCAGAAACTTCCTAGTGTAGCTGTTTCAATGAGGACTATCGTTGCTTCTTGCAAATAAAACCAGGAAAAGAGTATAGGGCTTCCAAAATATGATTTGGCAGATGTTTGAAAGCTTTTATGAGAAGCTGCAAAACAGATTCAAATATCAACATAATTTTGAAAAACAAAACTGAAACTAAAGTAATGAAATGGAAATTAATGAAAGTGGGTACATGAATCTTACCATTGGATGATTGCATTTGATCTTACCTGAAGGTATCAATTTCTCCAATACTAGCTGACTTCTTCTTTTAGTTTGACATTAAAAATATGAAGAAGTCAAACTAACCAAAATCCTATAACCCAAAATCATTATTTATTTAATTTAATTTAAAGCAAGCAGTAAAATGTAAAAACGAAATGCTTTGTGTTCAAGGGAATTGAAATTAAAACAATTGTGATAGCAGCGATGCGATTTTTATAATAATCGGTGATGAGCGAAGAATGATAAGCGATGAACAATCGGCAATTAGTGAAAATCGATGAGCAATGAGCATTTGGCGATTAAAAAAGCGATAGCGATAAGCAATTGGTGATGAATTATTGCATCGCAATTTTTAAAATGAGCACACAAGGATGTATTCAATTTTCCTCCCGATTTGCGATTTGCGATTAGACTTGTTGCATCGGAGGTCTTTCAAAATTAGTCCTTGACTAATTTAATAATTTGCGATTGCGATTTGAACTTCATCGCATCGGAGTTTTTGCAAATGGATATATCAAAATGAAGTTTCTCCGATTTGTGATTGCCGATTGGGTTGATCGCATCGGAACTTTTGAAATGAACGAATCAACTGTCATAGAACTCTGCCGAAATGCGATTGCGATTAGACTTCATCGCATCAGAACTTTTTAAAAGTTAACCTTTTAATCAATTGTGATATGAACCAATTGTGGTATGACTTTACCAATTCGCGATTGCGATTAAGTTTTTATCGCATTGGAGTTTTTTGAATGGAAGAATTAACCTTATGCCTAATTCGATATGTGCGTTTGTTATCCATTTCATTGCATCAGACCTTTTGTAATGAAAAACAAACCTTTCAATTTATTCCAATGCGATATGTGATTTGATATTTTATGAAAAATTGAATGATGTAACACGTCAGAGATCTTGCATCGGAAATATGAAAATCAAGTTGGAACATTTCTGATATGAATCTTGCGATACTCTTTTTAATTTCAATTGGATTTTTTAAATGAATGAAAGCAAAGTTAAAGAATGCTCAAATTCTAATGAATCATAAAATAAAATTTCCATGAACCTGTTGCGAACTTGAAATGGATTTGCTGCTTACTTCAAGTTTTGAAAACAAATGAAAACCTGCAAATAAAACAGAACAAGAATTAAAAATAAACTAAGTAAAAGAGAAACTAATAATAGATGAAAATGAACTTGTAAATACATACTTGGAAGGAAATTGTCTGTAGATTTACCTCATGAATCTTCCAATTCTTCTTTCGATTTATCAAAATTCTAACTTTGTTCAAACTCATCTCTTATTTATTCTAAATCGGAGTGTGCAATCAGCCTAAATAAAATCTGTTTAGTCATGTTCAGGAAATCTGAAACTCATAAAATTCACCAGAAATAAATATGAAAATAGGCTTCCCTTTGAATTGCAACAGCAACTTATTACCTCTGCTCATTCCGAATTAATCTTGAGAAAAATCTGTATTGTTATGTGATTGTTTAATAATGCCTTTAGTAAATAAATATGATGCACATTGCAGCATCGGATAATAAACTAAAGAGAAAAATGGGAGAAAGCCACTAATTATGGAAAAATATTAACACAGATTTAAATGTGTGCACACAGCAAAATGGACACTCTTTAAAGTCACTTTAACAAATTTCTAGGAAGATAATATGGACTTCATATGATTACCACGAAAGGTTAGACTGAATAATAATGATCAAATTGGAATTAGGCTTATAATAGACAGTCATACATTTCATGGGATAATGAGATCATGAAGCTTTTATATCCTCAAAACCTTTATCATATAAATTTCAAAAGAAAATCTCAGACGGAAAACCCGAAATTGAGAAAAGTGGCTTTGAGGCGATTGATGCCAAGTGCAACCTTAATTGAATTTAATCAAGACATTATTCAAAATAGACAGAGTAGAGGTATTGCTTGTAAGAAATTTTAAAAAGGAAAGCAAGAATTAAAATTTTCTGATTGGGAGAAAATGTTTTCACTGAACATGTATGAAAATGGCTGATTGCTTTGTTTTATTTTTAATCTACAGAACTGTTGAAAATAAATTAACTATGTTAACTCTACTCCTATTCTAATCATATACTTGAAAAATGACTAGGTATAGTCATATTTCCAGTGTAACCATTCTCTCATTTTAATTCCTGAATATATGTACAGTTCAAATGTTAGTAACAAAAATACAAATATAATTGAACTAAGAAAATTAAATCTATAATCAGAATGTACATTTATTATTAACAGCTTATTTACGATCTCCTTCTTTTGAAAAGTCTTTTCCAACTGAATTCCAATTGGATCATTAAAATATGGATGGGTTTCTATTAAGGATTGAAAATTTTTTAAAAGAGGAGATGACAGGCTAGATTGTAGATATGAACTTTTAAATTCAAAGGCCTGAAAAAAATTGTTAGTGTTATGTGTAAGTGTTAAACTATTAACAATCTTCCATGAAGGAAAACTTTCCAAACAATTTTCAAATGAGTTAATGAAAAATGGATGGAAATCTGTCAAATAAGATGGAAAATTATCAATTGGATTAGATTTCTGGCAGATTTCTAAAAATACATTCTCTTGTTGATATTGCCTTTGAAAAGATAGAAGCTTTTGATAAAACATTAGCATTGGTTGAAATTGAAATTGAAATAGCTTTTGATGCTCATGATTATAATATGAAACTTCAATTTCCCAATATGGCAATGCATCAATTGAGTGTTCACTATTAAAGCGCTCAATATGCCAGCGTAGAGTGTCAAAAATTTGAAAAATAAAATCAGAAAACAAATCTAAATTTGAAAGAAAAAATAAAATGAAATCCCTATTGGTACAACTAATGTTACAACACAATTGGGATCGTTTTGAAATAATTTCATTTTCACAAGGATTGGCCAGAATTATGGAATTTGAGTAATTTTGAATTCCAACTTGTGAATTAGAAAATGAATTATGATTATGAGTAGGAATGAGAGCTTGATCACGATACGAATCATAAATAGGAAAGTTTTCTCGAATAATGAAATCATGAAGATAATTTGCTGCTCTAAAATGAGGATTGGTTGGGATAATTTCTAAATTGAAGCGTTCTTCATTCTCGGATGTTATTTGAATTTTATCATGAGGATTCTTTTGAGAAAAATTGAAATCAACATCCTCAATATCAGAGTAATCATCATAAATGACCTCACAAGATTCTCTAGAATTCCCTTCAATCTCATCCAATATATCCAAACAAGGAGGAACAAGAATTTCATGTTCATTAATGGCAAAAGAATGATCGTTAATTGCTTCTCTATCTTGATAAAAACTTAATAGTAATTCATTTAGATCAGCCTCTGTATTTTCTGAAATATCATTAATATCAAGTGGGGAAAAATTACCATCATTAAAAATATCAGGATAAAGGGAAAAATGTGAACCTGAAACAATGCATTTAAAACTGTCTCTGTTTGAGAACTCTTGTGCATTATGCTCATTGTAAATCTCAGATTCTAAATCATTCCTTTGTATGCTCATGCTTTCTTGAAGAAGGCTGCTTTGCTGCTGTGATTTCGGCATTTGCTCATCATGGAGGAATTCAGAAATTTGTACAACAGTTTGTATTTTATTATTTACTTCGATTGCTGCTTGTACTTGTTGATTTGCGATCTGATTTTCTGAATTGACCGCAGAGTAATTTTCAGATTCCAAAGCAGTTCTTTCTCCAAAATTGATGTTGTTGTCTTCTTGCATTTGATTAGAAATATTTTCCAAGTTTTGTGAAACCACTTCATCACAATTTATTTGCACATCCAAATTGGGATTCTCATTTATATTGTAATGGGATGGAACAAAGCTTGAATTAATTTCATATGGATTGGGAATGGGTGGAAGAGAATAATTATGTTCAAACCAATCTAGTGATTCTTCTTTCATAGGTTCATCTTTGACATTAAATTTTAAACAATTCAAATGAAGTCGAATATTAAAATCTCTAACAGACTCATTTTCATTTCGTAGATATTCAATTTCATCACATACCTGATCATAATCATAGCGGTCAAATTTACAAACGAAAATTGTAACAAATTGATCCCAACTGTGAATTGAGGCAACCGGAAGAGTTCTACACCAGTTTCTAGCTTTTGCCGCAAATGTGAGAGTAAAAATTCTGCATAAAATGCCTTCATCAATTCCTTGAAAATCATAATTTGAAACATTTTGAATAAATTGAAAGACATGATTAAAAGCAAAAGAATTTTTCTTACCATCAAACTTTACCTGAGACAAGAGTCTTACCACTTCGGGTGGAGTATTGGAAGATGCACGTCCATGTATACAACTCCAAATTGGAAGTTTTAAATGAGCCATTGTAATAAAAATGAAATATTAGAATTCAAAGACTCCAAAGTAAAACAAATCTCAGGCCCTCCTTCTAGCGCCAAAAATGTTGAAGCCTCGAAAATCGCCGCTACAACATTGGGGGATAACCACCCGGTCCGGACCTTAAAGCAGCTCCTTTTCCGTTTATGATAGTGGCTCCGACTGGTTTAACTAGGTCCAGTTACCTTTTCCCTATCGCTATTGGTTTACGATGTATCGTTAACTACCAATAGACAGGGATATTAGATCAATTCTTCTTGCTGATCAGGCAAGAGAATGACCCTTAAGCTAATTTGGGTTCAGCCAAACCACAACTAAGATTTTGCCTCTTCGAGGAGAGGACTTAAAAGAATGTAGAAATTAATCTAAATGCAAACTTATTCTATAATGCAAGCAAAAGAAACTAATCTAAATCCTATCTCAATTAGGTAGATATAAATCTAACCCAACTAAGAGCAAGATAATTAAATAATGAGGATTAAAATATGTCTGGCTTTTAATTAATGTCAAACCAACGAAGAAATTCAATTTAGCTCACATTTGTGAGTACCAAAACATATTCTATTGAGACCATTTGACTGAAATAATAAATCAACAACACTCCGGAAGAAATTCACAAAAATGATATTGATTATCAAATCAATCAAGCCAATAATTAAACAATAATATGTGGAAGAAATTCAAAACATATTATTATTTAAAAAATCAGTTTTGTAAGGCAGATTTCTAAGCAAATCGTTACTCAGAAATCAGAGTTAAATCCATAAGAATAGAGATACATAACAATTTGAGACAAATTATCCATATCAACAGAAATGCATAAACATGAATAAAATGAAACAACAATTTTATTAACATAAAAATGAAACTGATATTTGATACAGAAATGCCAAAAATACCAGTTAATTGAATCTGCTTCTCTAATCCTGATCTCGAACAGTACTTTACATTACTTGAATTTCTGCTTTCAAGACTAGAGCTGCAGAAATGCAAACTCTGCCCATCATGCATAATTCAAGATATAAAGAATAAAACCTCATTAATGTTCAGATCTGAAACTTTCTCTCCTCCCCATCTACAACTCTAAATTCCTATAACAAAAATGCTTTTAGAAGTCTGGAATTGCAGAGGAGAGCAGCCCTTTTTACATTTTGCAATCTTTAATTTATAATCCTCCCAAAAGTATTTTTAGAAGAGAGTTTGTTTGAAGAAAAATCTGTCCAATCCAACTTTAATTGCTCAAAAATTCTAATCTTTAATTGTTGGAGTCTTCTCATTGATTGAAATCTTTTTCCTCAATATCCCTTCTATTGTTTTTCCTGCAAAAAGAAATTAAAAATCATTTAAGAAGCAACAATAAAATCCAAATATTATTTCTATCATTAAAACAAATCCAATCAAATTCTATTTAAATAAATAAAAAAGGAAATTTGAGCTTCTTATTAATACTCATAACAATCTTAATTAACCAAGGATAATATTGATGCATGAATCTGCAATTAGAAGAGGCTAGGCAAATGAAAATGAAGAAAACAAAACTCAGAAAATTGATTTTATTTTTAGAAATTCGGAGCTTGATCTTCTGCCTGATTTTTGACCTAATAAATGATCAAATCTGTTATTGAAACCTCATCAGAAATGTTCTCCTTGATTTTCTCTTTCCAATGAGCCGTCCTGGGCCTCATTTGGCTAAGTAAATCTCAATTTATTAGCCTCCAAAGTTGATAAGTCAAATCTGAAATAAATCTGGAAACTCTGTTGCTGGGTTAAAAAAAATCAGAATTTAAATTAAAAATTTAATCCTAAATTAGTCTACAATTAACTAATAATTAATTCTAATTTAATTGCTAGTTATAAATTAAACTAATTAAATATTAATCTAACTAATTAATATAATTAACTATTTATAAACATATTAATCTAAATAATAATAAATCTAATTAAATTAATTATATTCTACATATTAATTAATTTAATTAATTTAAAATTAATTATTTTAGATATTAAATATTAAATCTAATATTAAATTAAAACTAAACTATCATTAAAATAATATTAAACTAACATATACTAACACTCTACTATACTAATATTACATTAATACTATACTAACACTACACTTAATGTAAAACTAAACTAACAACTAACCTACCACTTAAATTAATACTAAAAAATACTTAATTCTAACATTATAATATAAAACTAAACTAACACTCACAACTAACTTACAACTACACTAACCTAACTCAAACTAACGTTACACCTATTCGAATTGCACTAACATTACATTAAATCAACACTAACAAACACTACCCTAAACTAACATAAGACTTAGACTAACACTAATAACTCATCGTATGAATGAATGCTATTCAATCGCATCGGGAGATTCGAGAGTCATCGCATCGGGATAATATAAGAGCTCATCGCATCAGAAGAATTAAATGTGGCTCAATCGGAGCTTTTAAAAGATACACCCGATGCATTTCTCCGATGCGATGAAATTTTTATTTATTTATTTATTTTATGTTTTTATTTTTTATATATTTGTTTTTAATATAATTTTTTTAATTTAATTAAATTAATTATATTTAATATAACAATTAATTTAATTAATTCAAAATTTAATGTTAAAAATTAGTTTTTTGTTTTTTTAATTTTATTTGAGTGATGTTAAATTAGATTATGAATTTGTCTAAGATGATGATTTGCCTATCTAAATTACATCCACTTTGTTATTTAGGATTTTTCGGATTTTTCGAGTTTTGATTTATTTGAAAATTGGAGTAAATTATCGAAATCCCGATGCTTTATGATTTGGTTGTATAAGTAAAAAAAAATGTTAGTAATAACAAATCTAGGGGTTAATATTTAAACTAAATGCATTATTAAACTCCGCAATTTTTTTAACCCAGGCGACATAATTGTTATTATTCAAAGGAGTGCTATTTACAAACCGGTTGACCAAATGAGACGAAACAAGCGTCAATAGGAAGCTTATAAAAAATCGATTTCAACCAAGCAATCAAAACAAGAATCTAAAGAAAATGAAAAATTAACAAAATCGTAAGATAATTGACTTAATAAAAATCCTAAAAGGTGCTTAGCCAATTTTTTTATAGAAAGGGTCCCCATTATTTGATGTGAACAAGTCTAAAATGGGGGGTTGTTGTACTGTACAACAGAACCCTAGGGCCATTCTAGAGGTAGGCATGAATTGATCCACTGCACGATGAACAATGTGTGAACGGATGGATGTGTCATCGGCACTAACTGATTTGGATGGAGTGCTAACCACATGGTAGCCCCTGAATCGTAAGGAATCATGATTCATGTGGATCCAAGCCAAGGGTCAATGAATTCGCTTAATAGCCATATATAAATGCGAGATTCATGCATAAATGAAGCTTTGGATGACACCTGTAGGTGTTGGAAGAAAAGCCATGTCATGGAGCTATGGAAATAAAACAAAAATAGAGTTGAACATCAGCATCAATAAAAATGATGATGATGTTCTGATAATTTCTCGATGTGTAAGTAAAGGGCTTCATCGTGCAAGGTGGAGGAGATAAGAGCATGTGGCTGAGAAGGAAAGGAATGCATGTAATAAATGAATAGCAATGAATGTAGAGAATGGTCATACAAAGAATAGCAACAATGAAACAAATATATATATATATATATATATATATATATATATATATAATGGAGTTAATTTTTACATGTAAATGGGCATACTGCTGTAAGACCTGGTATGGCATGCGTACTCCTTGGTAATCACTGGTAAAGTCTGGGTTAGACCTAGGTGATAAGGGGGATGTCAAATTAACAATTACCTTGGGTAAAAATTTGAGGGGGGAGGAGCTAGAGTGAGCGGGGTTGTCTCACTTAGCAATTTTTGGCTGGATTTAGTCAAGAAATGCCAAGTCAAGTTTAAGGGGGGAGTTGTTAGGTAAATTTGACTCGGGATAGAGTCAATATTTGACTAGGGTAAATAGTAGTGGTTTTGGGGAACATGGTATTGTGCACCCATAGTTTTCAACCCACGTTATTGCATGTAATGGAGCCTATAAAAGGCTGGGAAGACTTCATTGTAATGTAGGCCTGGAGGTGAGCGGTGAAGGCTCACTTGGCCAGGATTTTGGCCAAGGCTAATGAAATTTCACTAGGATGGGTTTTCCCTGGAGTTTGGGGTTTTTCCCGATTAAACATTTGTGTTTATGTTAATGATTTGTTGCTGACCTTTTATGTTTATTTCTCTGGGAAAATTATTTACTGTTTTCGCTGTTTTACTCCTATCACAGATGATCTCAAAGATATTACTTCTCCTGAAGTACTCACAGAGAATAGCTCCACCAATTTCTCATATATTCTTTTGATGATTCTAGATTTGATACATTAGAGATGAGAGAGTCTTTTATAGATTCTGTAAGAATCCTTTGGGCTCTTATATCTCCCTCCATGTATTTGGCATGAATTTATTGTCATTGTCTTCCATGCAGGAAAGATTGAAACCATAACCAGTTTGTTTCTTTCTTTGCAAAGAAGACATTTTGATAGATTTAGATAAAGTCATAAATACTTACTTGATAAAGTGACTTTCTCCTTCAACAAATTCCTTGATGATGTTTAAAGATGAAGTCAAGAGTTTCTTCTAAGATATAAATCTTCAATGTGGATGTCCTCGAATCCTTGATGATGAAGTATATCTTCAGAAATTGAAGTCCTCTTTCTAACAATGTCTTGAATGTGAATCTTTGATGAAAAAATATTACTTTCTTGATTGAGTTGATCCTTTAAATGAGATAGGATATCTTGAATTAGTTAGAGAGTCTTCCTTTTCAAACTGATTTGATTTTCCAACCCAAACTTTTGATCTTCACTTCCTGGAATGTCTCCTTTGTTAAGTAACCCTTGAGTTCAACACCTTAGCTCTGATACCATGTTGAGAATTTGGAGTGTTGATGATTAATTCAAATTCTCAACTTAATAATTACTTGTGAACTTTCTTGAGTTACTTATGTCTTCTCTTTGTTATCTTATTTAGTCTTTCGTCAAGTCAATTATCAAAATACACACGACACAATATTAGGTTCCTAGGGCCAGGGAAAAACCTCTCCCTCTTGGAGAGGAAAAACAACAAAGAATTCTTCTTATAGATCTTCAAATGTCAAGTACCATGACCAAGACTCAGACCCTTGACCTAGATACGCTTCCAAGACCTTATCACTTCTTATCACAAGATTGATCCTCTTCATCTGCATTAACTTCTCTGATCTGTAAAAAAAACATCTTCACTTGACATATGCTTGAAGCCGTAGACAGGAAGGTAGATTATATATTTACCTTCCTATTTTACTTATACTTTCTGACTGCTTTCTTTTTGTATATGTGTACTTCACTATCTCTCGTTCATATCACAACAATCCACTCCTTCTTGCTTTTATCCACGCATTTGAAACCAAATCTGTCCACGGAGCTTCTTCAACAAATCATTATTTATACGATGTGTTCCATACTATTATTCATTGAATAGTGATGTCGTTATTGATCCTTAAATCTGCATATTATTATATTATGGAATCTATAATTATACTCAGAATAAAATCCGCATCTTATTCACTTGCAACTATGCTCAGAATATCCGCATTGATATTCCTGTCTGGAGTCTGCACTTAGCATAATTTGCATTTGACCAGACTTCATCATACCTTTCTGTTGTAGCTCCTACAACACCCTCCAAAAATACATAAAATCATAACACACACTTCAAAATTTTTGGAGCCCCCTCTTAAAACTAAAAGGAAAAGAGACCAAGTAAAGTTCTAAAGGCAAGTCGCTAAGTCGCATATACTTTATTTGTGACCCAGGCGACCTAGGCGACTCTGCGACCCAAGGTCGCACAGGTCGCACAGGTCGCAAGGGTCGGAATATCACCAATTTGCGACCTTGCGACCTAGCGACCTTGGGGTCGCAAGGTCGCAAAGTGGAGTCTTAAAGAAATTTGCGACCCAGCGACCTTGCGACCTAGCGACCTGTAGGTCGCGGGTATAGTCGCAAATGCGACTTGCGGCCGCATTAAACGTACGCGTGCGACCTTTTTATATAAGGTCGAATTCGCCTAGAAGCATTTGTGACTCTCGTAGCCAACGGATTTGCTGACAATTTGACAGCGCATTTTCTTCGATGATTGCGTTTTCCTCCTATGTTGCTGTAAAAATTTCTTGCCATTTGAGCCTCCCCCACGGTCCTATTTATTTACTAAGAAGGATGGGGTTTTTCTTTGGATTGCTGCTGTCCTTGTGTTTCCCACAAAACCCCAAGGTCGCCTGCCCCTTGCCTAAATCCTCATGGCTATGCCTTATGGTAATTTCTGGACCTTTCAGACCGAAAGTTTTTCCCATTTGTAAACACTTAGCCGCAAAGTCACGCGCGCGTAAAACGCAAATGCGACCTGCGACCTGCGACCGGGTCGCAAGGTCGCAGAGGTCGCGGAGTCGCAAAAGTCCCACTCTGCGACTCTGCGACCCTGCGACCTAGTCGCAAGGTCGCATGAGTCGCAAAAGTCCCACTCAGAGACTCTGCGACCCTGCGACCTGGTCGCAAGGTCGCAGGTCGCAGGTGAGTCCTTTTGCAGAGCGGCGACTCAGCGACTCCCAGAGAACAGTAAATTATCTTTGCTTGCTCAGACTCTTTTTAGCCATTATCATCATGTCTTTCTTATCCTGTGATTCTGTTCTAAATGCAGCAGGTGAATTCAGAGTAGACGCAGTACCGGTCCCCTCAGACTCTAGCAATATGGCACCCCGGGTATCCCGAAGGAGAAGCAGGCAGGTGGTGGAGGAAGAATCAGACGCAGACATACAAATATCTCCGCCGCCCATATACAGAGACACCCTTTGCACCTTTGCAAAGGAGGATAGCCTCAGGTGGTACGAAGTATACCATGAATTTGCCATGACAGCAGAGGAGTTACCAGAAGATCTCCCGGACCGTGAAATATATCTGAAAGTCAAAAAGTCCAGATTGCACCTGGTTAGGTCTCATCCTGCCATCTTTCCATGCCCCGAAATGCTGGACTGGATCATACAGAAGACGGATCCGAAAAGCTTCGCAATCCGAGATAGTGCAGGGAAAGCTTTCGTGACATTGGAAAGTTCAAGAGCACAGGTCTACTATTCCCTACCCAAAGCAGAGGTGAACTTCACCCCAAGATGGTTTGCTACAAATGAAGTACCAATGGTTGACACGATCAGGAGATGGTGGGCAGAACCAGACAAATTTAAGATAAAAAAGGACCAGGAGTACCCGGTGGCCAGTCTGAGGAAAGTTTATAAGCTAGTGGCCGCCATGCTGTGCAGGATATACGGGCGGTCGGACGCCACCACCTTCAATGGAACATGGGCAACCATCATAGAACACGTAACGGTTCACGGCACTCGATTCAATTGGGCGGGAATATTAATGGGCTCCATGCACACAAACTTGGCTTCGGCTTTAGCCCCAGATGAGGGAGCGCCATCAGAATTCTACATGGCTTCGTATCTACTAGATGCTGTCTGTGCCCAGATGCATGTTGAGGGATGGCCACATAATTGGGACCCCGAACAGACCCAGGCAATACACTGGCAGACCAGGGTGTTCTGGGAATCTAGGTACAAGCCGGACATCGAGAAAATCTCTCACATATTCATGCCCGCCCTCTACGGGAAATTATTTGGTCAAGATGCCCCCTGCATGTCTTGGCGAGCGATGGAAACACTAGGCCAGGTGGCACACTGGTTCCCATTCGCTGAATTCACCATCATCCGGGTATTCGGCTCGTTTAAACCACCACACGCTCTTCCTAAGTTTGTTACCGACAAGGTGCTCATGCAAGAGGTGTGTTTTCAGATGACCTTGGGTTTCTCTAACGTCCTTGCCAAAGGGAAGAAGAAACCGTGGCCCGCTCTACCTCTCACCATTGGTTCCTATACGGTCAAAGACTCCAGAGAAGTAGCGCGTGAAGGGGAAGAGGCGAAGAGCTATCACTTCAGAAATCTGGACCGCCGAAATTATGATCCAGTCAGGATAGTTCCCGAACATTGTAAAAGGGCCAATTTCAGATGGAGTTATCAACACATCGAGTGCCCGGATGAGGATGAGAGAAGAAATTGGTATAACGCAGACCGGCATCTCGCACCAGGAATCGACCATGACCGAGAAGGAACCGAGCATCAGAACATTGGAGTTTCTTCCTCCTCCAAAGATAAAAGAACACAGACCGGTGTAGAACCTGACACTGCAGATCAGCAAAGGGAAGCAGAAGCCCAAGCCAAACTGGAAGAGGAAAAGAAGAGGAAGGAAGATGAAGAAAAACGAAAGAAGGACGCCAGAACAGAACGGAAAAGGAAAAAAGAGGAGGATAAAGAAAGACAGGAAAAGGAGGCGCAAGCGGCGGCAGAACGGGCACTGAAAGAAGAGCTCGATAAAGTCGATCATCAGAAGAAAGCGGAACAGGCCGCCGCAGCAAAGAGGAAACAGGAACAGGAAAAAGAGGCAGAGGCAGAACGCCGGAAGAAGGAAGAGCATGACAAGGCGGAAGCGGAGCGCCAACAAAAGGAAAAAGAAAAGGGTCAAACGCAGGATGTAGAAGACGAGCAAATAGATGACATTGATCTATCTCCCCTGAATATCCCTGCAGGTGGCGCGGGAAGTAACCTTAATGTTGATGACTTTCTGGGAGAGCAAGAAGAAGAAGTTTTCAACTTGACCAGATTAACCTTTGACCAATTCTCTTTCAAGATACGGCAAGAGAAGAGGAAATCCTTGACGTCAGGCTATCCTGCCATCTCCACAGTCTCCACCGGAAAAGACATTGTCCCAGACACAAGGACAAATCCGGTTATGATAGCGTCAGCAGGCACCGCTTTTGCCGCAGCCACAGAAGAAAATGTCACAAGGATGAGCAGAGAGATTATTTCTTTACAGAACCGGCTAAAAGCGGCAGAGCAAGAGAAGTCAAGGCTAGAGAATGAGATGCTCCAGCTCCAGGGTAGGCCCGCTCAAGTGAATGAGGTTCCACTGGCAGTCAAGAAGGAATGTGATGTGCTAGAGATGACAATGAGGCAAGTGTACCAGGAAATGTTCACCCTGAAACAAACAGTGGCCCCATTGGCAGAGGCACGGGAAGAAACCAAGTAGAAACACGAACAACTCAAGGAAGCCTCGACAGCCTTGGACAAAATGGTGAATTGGACAGCCCAGTATCAGCAAGCTCCAGAACACGTGCCTCGGAAGGATTGGAGTCATACGCAAGAAGCCAAGGTGCAGATTCGGATGAGTATGCAATCCAAAGACAAACTGTCCAAAGATCTGGACAAAGTAGTGTCTGCGTATCACCACCTAATCAGTGGGATCGACTCCATGAATGCCCTTCATCATATTCCATCATTAGGGGCACTAAATGAAACTAAAGGCTGGGAACAGGTAGAGCAGGAAATTCAGGCTTTCCTGCAGCCAGTAAGACAAGCCGCCGCCGCACCGGAATTCGAAGCATCACAAGAGAATCTGAACCGGTTGCTTGTCACCCCAGTGCAAATTTACACCAAGCTTGCTTCTCTCTCGATGATGATCTCCCAGAAGAAGGAGACTCTGGTGCCGAATGCTCTAGAATGTATGCACCGGATAAAAGAGGAAAGCCCTCTTGTCGCTCCTATAACGGCGGATTACCAAACTTGGAAAGACTTCATCAAAGGCAAGAAAGTCGACGCTCCCGGAACCTCGATTGCGCGACCACCTTCATAAGTTGCAAACGCTGGGTCGCAGGTCGCAGGTCGCATTTGCGACCAGGTCGCAGGTCGCATTTGCGACCAGGTCGCAGGTCGCAATTTTTACAAACAGGAAGTTGAACCGTCGGGAAGTTGAACCGTCGGAAGGCCATAAGTGCGGCTGTTGAATCTATAAATACCCCAGTGGGAAGCATTGTTAGAGGCGGCTCTTTTGTGGACTGAAAGGCATTATTGCATTGTAGCTGAAGAAGCATACTCTTGATATATGAAATACAATACATGTTAAAACCCCTTTGATTGGATGATGTGTTTAGCCGTGACAACATTGTGTGTATTCTGCATGTAGCTTCAGAATATGTTTTGATTAATGAATCTGTGTTATTAATGGTGTCATTCATGCACCATAGTTATCTGTGATTGTGTTGATGATGCTCAAGTTATTATTTACTTCATGATGAATGTTAATGAACTATTTTATTAGCATCTCGTTATATCCTTCGGAAATTTAAGGGATATTCTTACCACAAAGGATTGTTTCTTTGGCGGTCAGATTATCTCGCATGCATACCTCATAGATGTGTTGCTAACGACATTTCCTGAGTTTATGCATTCTGTCTATTACCCTGCTATGCACAGTGTCATATATCGGTTTTATTCATCAGTCATGTATTCTATATCGTGTTAATAAGTGTATGTTTGCAGTTTCAATCAGGTTGCTCGAAACCGAAGAGATAGTCATTTAAGTGGTAGCCGGACCCACACCCCGGACGGGATCCCTACACCAAACGGTTCAAAGTCTAATTGGGACTTTCTACCGGGGAGATCCCCTACTGTTGGCCGGACATATTTTCCCGTCAACAGATTTGGCGCTAGAAGGAGGGCCATGGCATCCTCCCAGCATACAACAGACATTCCGTCCCAAACTCCCCGCCGGGAGGTCATAAATAACGAAGTTGCCCTTCCCCCTTTAGAAGACATTCCAACGGTGGAAGCCCGATACTTCGAAATCACTAACGAACAGCTGAGAGCCTTGTGCCCAGTTGCTCGTAATCTCATCAGGGATTTACGTTATACCCCTATCATGGAATTCCTGGCCCACACTAGGACCCCTGCCGATAACATCACTCGCAATGGCGTGCTAGTCCATACCGTACCTGAACTTGTTAATACCATGATTGAGGACCTCGCACGGGCTGTCCAGGAAAATGACCCCGTTACCCACGATAGTGAAGGTTTCCCTGATACTGAACCTTTCCCCGAACCACAGCCTGACTCACATCAGTGGACCAACAACCAAGTATATTCCCCACGAGAAGGAGAAGGGGAGAGAAGAAACGAAAGAGAAGGTAATACAGCCCGAAGGAATGCAAAAGAAGTCAATAGGCCTCGAAGAAATGAAGGTGGAGTCAACGGGGGTCAAGGTCGTGGTGGTAGAGGGAATATCATTCACGACCTTAGACACCACGCCAACCATAATCACCACCAAAACCAAAACATACCCCCCCCTCACAACTGGGAGCTACTTAGAAACGTGCATAACCGTGAAAGACACCGAGATGAACACTCTCGTCGTCATGAAGGAACCTCGGTGTCAGGGACGGGAAGTGAGTCTGAAGCAGAAACCCGAAACCATCAACGCCCCAGGAGGGTGCAACCTCTGGCCTGGATGGCTCAATCCCCTTTGGCCCTTTTAGGTCCTCTCCATGATATGCCCCGACACCCAGAGAAGCATCTTCCTAAGTTCGATCCAGAGAAAGGCACATCGGCAGAAGACCATATTAGTAGTTTTTATCTGTCTCTACAAATTATGAGAGTTCAGTCCGATGACGTTGCGTGTCGACTTTTCCCCCACACTCTTGTAAGCCAGGCTGCCTCCTGGTACCGCTCCCTACCCAGTGCGTCTATTGCTTCATGGGACCAGTTCCGTCGTGTGTTCCTGCAAAATTTTGCGGAAGATAAAACACCCTCTATGCTCCTCACCGAACTAAGCACCATCAAGTGTCATAGAAAAGAGAAAGTTAAAGATTTTAACCAACGTTTCGCAACCATATTGCAAAAATTCCCTCCAAACTTAGCGTTAGACGATTCCATCACCATCGACTACTATACCAAAGCCCTCCCTAGGGATATTGCAGTCTTCGTCAAACGCGAGGCCCGCGCTACTCTTACAGCAAATTACGCGGCTGCTCTCGCAGTAGAAAAAGACATGTTGTCAATAGGTGTCATGGATCACGACGGAAAGGATGATCACAAGTCAACTACTAAAAAAGGTCAGTCTTCCACCCCCAAATAGGGAGAGAGAAACTTTTGATTTCGAAAGTATGGCCAAGACCCTCAAACTGCTAACGAATGAGGTCTCTGACTTAAAGAGAAAATGCGTTGAAACCTCAAATACAAATAAACCTCCCAAACCTTTTTTCAAGAAAAACAATCCCAACACCAGCAGGCCTCCGTCAAACACCAGTGCCGCTCTCAACGTGGAGGAAATAGGGAAGGACAATTTTTGTTCTTTTCACCAAGCTGCCCATTCTGAAAAGACGTGCCCACAATGGATCGGCAGCATGACCGCAGTGGTCAACCAGCTTCTGGATGATCAAACTCCAGGAAGCCTGACAGAGGATGAAGTTTCTGATCAAGACGAAGTTTCGCTCCTAGATGGGGAGTCGGGAGCCTCTGTCTTAACTTTCGATGTAATCCGCGGGGGAGAGAGTCTCGCTCCCATTGATATTAATATGGCAGGAAGTCCCAAGGCTCAACCCACTCGAAACTATAGTCTTAGAAGTAAAGGAGCTATTCCCGAACAATCATATGAAGACAAGAAAAGGGCTTTCCTGAGGAAAATTCTCCCCCCTAGCAACGAAGGACCAACTACGCCGGACAAGCCTACCAATAGTAACGGAAAAGCAAGTCAAAAGACCAAACTCCCAGTGGAACCATCGAAAACCACTACCGAACCTAGTCCCCAAACTGATACTAGCTACAACATAGTGGAGGACATGAAAAAGACCCGGGCTAATATCTCGCTCTACGAGTTGGCCCGCATCACGAACCAAAAGGAGCTTATCCTAAAAGCTTTCGCCAACAACCAAAATACGAAGACCGTTAGCAACACATCTGCACAAACCAGTCCAGATTTCCAATCTATAGTAAATGCGGTAAACACGAACTCGAGAGGGTCCACCCCTCCATTTCTCTTATCTTTCGAGATGTTCAATTTCAGCGTCCACAATTGCCTCGTTGACTCTGGT
The DNA here is from genome assembly GCA_034641835.2 of Pinus albicaulis. Taxonomy (NCBI): domain Eukaryota; kingdom Viridiplantae; phylum Streptophyta; class Pinopsida; order Pinales; family Pinaceae; genus Pinus; species Pinus albicaulis. The sequence goes on from CM076576.1 coordinate 985,279,965, forward strand.
GCTTCCACAAATGTCATGCCTTTATCTGTGTGCAAGAAACTCAACATCCTCCCAGAGAAAACTGACGCAAAAATCATTCAACTGGACAGATCACAAGTACCGGCAGTCGGAGAGTTAAACAATGTCATCATCCGCCTCTCATCTGACTCGAGGGTTCATCAATGTATTGATATTGTGGTTGTCGACATCCCAGAAGCCTATGGTGTACTGCTTAGTAGAGACTGGTCTAGAAAATTGCAAGGATACTTCGCCATGGATTGGTCTCACTTATGGCTACCCTACAAAGGGAGGAACAACCAAATCAGAGTTGAAAGCGAACCATACATGAAGCACACTGTAACTAATTTGGATGCCACAAATGAACCCATCAGCTTCGCCCAAGAAGAACTTGGTATGTGTTTTCTTGATTCCGTTTTTGGATGTTACCAACCTCCCCAGTCTGCAGTAGGCCTCGAGGTCCTTTCTGAGATGACACTCGTCGCAGAGGAACAAGCTCAAACTTTATCACACCAACCCAAAATTCCTCCGCAAGACACTGCCCCCAAGGAGCCGGAAAACGATATATGGACATTGTATTACGACGGTTCCAAGAACCTCGATGGTTCTGGTGCCGGCTGCGTTTTTCTTGATCCACATAAGAAAAAATTCCTAGTCTCTTGTCGACTCGAGTTTCAATGCACTAACAACACTGCCGAGTATGAAGCTCTGATCCTCGGGCTTAAGAAGGCGTTGGATTTGAAAGTGAAATGCTTACGAGTCATTGGTGACTCCGAGATTATCACTCGGCAGGTATGCAACACAATTCACTGTTTGTCTCCACATTTGAAGGCGTACCAGCAAGAGGTATGGCGATTAATTTCTTCCTTTGATGCTTTTGGAATTAAGTCTGTTCTAAGAATGCATAACGCAGCAGCAGACACTCTAGCTAATGCTGCCGCCAGGTTTACCCCTTTGAGAGACGGGTTTTCTATTGAAGTTATGTATAGACCATCCGTGCCAGACAACATCACTAATCTGCGTGTTTTTGATGATGATCAACAGGTGTTGGAATTTATGTGCAACTCAGAAATATTCAAAGACGCTGCTATAGATGAAAATGAGCACGACCAGGCTATGCAAAAGGAGTACGAGCAGGTTAAGGGAAACCCCATGCCTAAAGGGGTGGTATCACTGGAAAAGCTGTTTGATCTGCAAAACCGTTTCCGTGGGCCCCAAATGCAAAAGTGCAGAGCTCGATCTTGGCTCATCGACAAGTGAACTTGGGATCGGAAGATAATCCTAAATTCATCAACCTGGGGAAAGACTGCACCCCCCAAGAGGCCCAAGATTTCACTCAATTATTTCGCAAGTATCGCGACGTATTCGCTTGGACCTATGAGGACTTACGCACATACGATACACGAATTATACAACATGTGATACCAATTAAAGAAAATGTAAAACCATTCCAACAGAAACTTAGGAAAGTACACCCTACAATGGAGCCGCTAATTCTAAAAGAACTCAAAAAACTTTTAGACGCCCGCATTATCTTCAAAGTCCGCCATTCCACATGGGTGTCCAATTTAGTGCCGGTACGGAAAAAGTCGGGTGAGATTCGATTATGTATAGATTTCCGGAACTTGAACCGGGCCTCAAGTAAGGATAATTACCCAGTGCCCCCTATGGAGCAGATATTACAAGCAGTGTCCGGCTCAGAGATGTTCTCTTTGTTGGACGGTTTCTCTGGCTACAATCAAGTACTGGTGGCTGAACCAGATCGGTTAAAGACTACCTTCCGGACTAAATGGGGAACTTTCGCATACCGACGTATGCCCTTTGGGTTAATCAACACCGGAGCAACTTTCCAGAGAGCGATGGACATAGCATTCAGAGGTCTGATAGGTCAAAGTGTGGTGGTTTACTTGGATGACGTTACTGTGTTTTCCAAACATCGGGGGGATCACTTGCGTCACCTCAGACAGATTTTCGAAAGATGCAGAAAATACGGTATCTCGCTTAGCCCAAAGAAAAGTGTTTTCGCCGTAGCAGAAGGGAATCTGCTAGGTCATATCATAACGAAGCAAGGCATTGTCGTTGATCCAGAACGTGCAAAAGCCATTTCTCAAATTCCTCTCCCCAGCGGTAAGAAAGCAATGCAATCCTTTTTGGGCAAAATCAATTTTGTACGTAAGTTTATCTCATATTTCGCCCAGATAGTGAAACCACTACAAGGGATGATAAAGAAAAATGCCATTTTCAAATGGAATCAACCCGAAAAGGAAGCTTTCGACCAGATCAAGAAAGCTATAGCCGAAGCGCCTTCTCTCCAGAGCCCAGATTTCGGCAGAGATTTCAGCCTGTACACGTTCGCTTCTGATTCATCCCTGGCAGCCGTGCTCACACAGAAGGACGGAAATAATGACGAGCGTCCCATTTCGTTCATGAGCACTGGCCTACAGGGAGCTGAATTAAATTATCCTAAAATCGAAAAACAGGCTTATGCGGTGTACAAAGCAGTTAAACATTTCAGACCATACATCTTGAAGAACCATGTCACAGTTTACGTTCCCCATCCAGCTGTTCGATCACTATTCATGCAGCAAGAGTTGGGTGAGAGGAGAGGAAACTGGGTTGCGTGTATGCAAGAGTACGACCTAGAGTTTAAGCCGGCACGCACGGTTAAAGGGCAAGGTTTATGCCAAATGGCTGCGGAGGCCGCAGGTTCCCAAAAAAATGAAGAAGATAATTGGGAGCAAGAGATTGACATGTACCAAACTGACGTCATGCCCCAGGAAAGGAACCCGTCTTGGTACTCGGATATCTCGAGATATTTGGCACACGGGGTATTGGAATCAAATCTAGATGCCCGGCAGAAACGTGCGATCAGACTCAAAGCCGCGTCCTACCGGTTAATCCAAGGGAAGCTCTTCAAGAAACATTCAAACGGAGTAATGTTGCGCTGCCTAGAACGGGATGAAGCTCAGAAGGTCTTAACCGAGCTGCACGATGGACCAGCGGGAGGTCATTTCGCCGGAGATACCACTGCTCATAAAATTATGCGTGCGGGTTATTATTGGCCAACCCTGTTCAGAGATGCTCACGCGTATGTTCGGAAATGCGTTCAATGCCAGAAATTTGCAAGCCGAGAAGCGCGTCCGGCTGCTCCTTTGTTATCAGTAGCAGTAGAAGAACCTTTTCAACAATGGGGTTTAGACGTCATTGGTGAGATTCTACCCCACTCTTCTAAGCAACACAAGTACATTCTTACGGCCACTGATTACTTCACCAGGTGGGTTGAAGCGGTACCATTACGTCAAGTCAACGATCAGGAGGTAATGCAATTTGTCACTCACTCCATCATTACCAGGTTTGGCGTTCCAACTTCCTTAGTGTTTGATAACGCAACGTATTTTTCATCTTTTAAATTATATGATTTTGCATTAGAAAATGGCATTGTTCTTAAACACTCAGCGAAGTACTATCCCCAAGGAAATGGTCTAGCAGAATCAACAAATAAAAATCTGATCCGCATCATCAAAAAGACCCTCCTGTCTCACCAACGAAACTGGCATAACGCTCTCCAAAACGCACTCTGGGCTGATCGCGTCACCCCTAAGTCATCAATAGGCACCTCACCATATTTTCTCGTATATGGGAAAGAAGCCGTCCTCCCGCCAAATTTGTCTCTCCCCGCTTTACAGTTGTCTCAAGAGTGCCACGGTACCCCTTGTCCCGCCTTGCAAATCCGCATCGACACCCTGCTGAAACTAGAAGAGGAAAGGCAGAAAACCCGGGAGAAATTCGCCATCCACCAGAGTCGGATCAAAAAATGGTTCGATAAAAAGTCTGCAGGAGATAAAAAATTTGAAGTAGGAGATCTTGTCCTAAAGTGGGATAAGGCGCACGAAGAGAAAGGAAAACATGCAAAATTTCAAGCACTGTGGATAGGTCCCTTTTAGGTTAAAGAAAAGATAGGTTCCCATACTTTCCGATTGCAAACTTTAGAAGGTAAAGCCGAGGTCCTCCCGGTAAACGGGCATGATCTCAAACACTATTTTACTTGAATAGCCCTCAAAGGGCTGTTTTCCCCCTGTATCATAGAAGCTGTTTTTTTTCTTTTGTTAAAAAAAAAAAAAAAAAAAAAAAAAAAAAGAAAAAAGAAAGAAAAAAGAAGAAGAAAGAAAGAAAAGAAAAAGACTTTTTCCCTGACCTTTCAAAGAATACCTTTTCTAAAAATGCCCGCAACCAGATCACTCCTTGAAGAGGTTCTATGCTGATGAAAGGCCCTTCCTGCAAAGCACGGGGTAGTCGAAACTCGCTTGTAATGGGCACCTAAGGATAATACACGGTCTTACCAGAGTCTTCGAGCATAAGGAACCACCTAGCAGCTTAAAGGGTGCAGGTAGAAAAGGGTCTTGCATAGACGCAACCGGATCGTGGAGGAACAGGGCTAACTCAAGAGAATTGCAGGTCATCCGGGAAAAACCCGAGTCCTCATATGAGACCAGGGGCAACCTCTCTGCAAGCAAAATAAGTCGGGATCCCTCAACCGCCCAGGCAAAATATGCCCATCTAAATAAGTGCCACAGGCACAATTCTCAAATAAGTGCAATCGCACACGAATAAAGGGTAAAGGTTTGAGAAAGGCTTCATGCGCAGAGAGGTGTTGTAACGACTCCGTCGGGGTACTGACCAGGCTCGCTGGCAGCGGAGCAACGTTCACGACCCCTTAGGCCGTGACTCCGCCGGAGCCGAGAGGTTCGCTGGCAGCGGAGCAACACCATGAGGACGAAATAATTGTACCGGACCCTGCAGTTGTCCAAGGTTTCCCCAACCCTCTCGATCCTGAGGCATGAGAAATTAAAAATCGGTTGATCTGCACCCAACAAGCCAAAAGGAACAGGTGACTATGCAGGGTGACAAAGGAAGGAAAGTGTAAAACTCTAAGGTAACAAAGCACAAGCAAGTACTAGATCCCCTCCCTCCTCCCTCATTGACTTTTCATCAGCAGAGACTCTGAATTCATCCAGTGAATCGCCATTTGTTGTAGCTCCTACAACACCCTCCAAAAATACATAAAATCATAACACACACTTCAAAATTTTTGGAGCCCCCCCTTAAAACTAAAAGGAAAAGAGACCAAGTAAAGTTCTAAAGGCAAGTCACTAAGTCGCATATACTTTATTTGTGACCCAGGCGACCTAGGCGACTCTGCGACCCAAGGTCGCACAGGTCGCAAGGGTCGGAATATCGCCAATTTGCGACCTTGCGACCTAGCGACCTTGGGGTCGCAAGGTCGCAAGGTCGCAAAGTGGAGTCTTAAAGAAATTTGCGACCCAGCGACCTTGCGACCTAGCGACCTGTAGGTCGCGAGGTCGCAAGGTCGCAAACTTGCAGCTTGCGACCGCATTAAACGTCCGCACGTGCGACCTTTTTATATAAGGTCGGGTCGCTAGGTCGCATTTGTGACTCTCAGCGAAAACCGCGGATTTGCTCTGACAGGTTGACTGGCGCGTTTTCTTCCGGGTAAGTTGCCGTTTTCCTCCCTATGTTTCCTGCATAAACATTTCTTGCCATTTTTTGAACCTCCCCACGGTCCTATTTATTTACTAAGAAGGATGGGGTTTTTCTTTGGATTGCTGTTGTCTTTGTGTTTCCCACAAAACCCCAAGGTCGCCTGCCCCTTGCCTAAATCCTCATGGCTATGCCTTATGGTAAATTCTGGACCTTTCAGACCGCAAGTTTTTCCCTTTTGTAAACATTTAGCCGCAAAGTCACGCGCGCGCAAAACGCAAATGCGACCTGCAACCTGCGACCGGGTCGCAAGGTCGCAGAGGTCGCGGAGTCGCAAAAGTCCCACTCTGCGACTCTGCGACCACTGTGTTTTTTAGTCGCAGTCGCATAGTCAAAAAGTCCTCAGAGCCTCTTTGCGACCTGGAAGCACGTCGAGTCGCAGTGTGATGATCCTTTGGAGCGACATTCGACGACTCAGGAAAACGATAAATTATCTTTGCTTGCTCAGACTCTTTTTAGCCATTATCATCATGTCTTTCTTATCTGATTAATTAAATGCGCGGAATTGAATTGGAAGACAGGCCGTGCAGGTCCCCACCCGAGACTCTAGCAATATGGCACCCGCGGGTATCCGAAGGAGAACGGGCGGGTGGTGGAGAAGAATGAGCATGAGACCTTCCAATATCTCCTTATGCCTGGGGCACCCTTTGCATCGCAAGGAGGATGTCCCTCGGGTGAATTACGAGTTATGCCATGAATTTGCCATGACGACGAGTTGCAGAAGATCTCTAGGACATGAAATATGTCACGAAAGTCAAAAAGTCTGGATTGCTTGTTGGATGTCTGCCATCTTTCCATGCCAGAAATGATTTGGATGTCAAGTGGTCCAGAAAGCTTGTCCAGAATAGTGCGAGACTTTCGTGACATTGGAAAGTTCAAGAGCACAGGTCTACTAGTCCCTACCCAAAGCAGAGGTGAACGTCACCCCAAGATGGTTTGCTACAAATGAAGTACCAATGGTTGACACGATCAGGAGATGGTGGGCAGAACCAGACAAATTTAAGATCAAAAAGGACCAGGAGTACCCGGTGGCCGGTCTGAGGAAAGTCTATAAGCTAGTGGCCGCCATGCTGTGCAGGATATACGGACGTTCGGACGCCACCACCTTCAATGGAACATGAGCAACCATCATAGAACACGTAACAGTCCACGGCACTCGATTCAATTGGGCGGGAATATTAATGGGCTCCATGCACACAAACTTGGCTTCAGCTTTAGCCCCAGATGAAGGAGCGCCATCAGAATTCTACATGGCTTCGTATCTATTAGATGCTGTCTCTGCCCAGATGCATGTTGAGGGATGGCCACCTAATTGGGACCCCGAACAGACCCAGGCAATACACTTGCAGACCAGGGTATTCTGGGAATCTAGGTACAAGTCGGACATCGAGCAAATCTCTCACATATTCATGCCCGCCCTCTACGGGAAACTATTTGGTCAAGATGCCCCTGCATGTCTTGGCGAGCGATGGAAACACTAGGTCAAGTGGCACACTGGTTCCCATTCGCTGAATTCACAATCATCCGAGTATTTGGCTCATTTAAAGCACCACATGCTCTACCTAAGTTTGTTACCGACAAGGTACTCATGCGAGAGGTGTGTTTTCAGATGACCTTGGGTTTCTCTAACGTCCTTGCCAAAGGGAAGAAGAAACCTTGGCCTGCTCTACCTCTCACCATTGGTTCCTATACGGTCAAAGACTCCAGAGAAGTGGCGCGTGAAGGGGAAGAGGTGAAAAGCTATCACTTCAGAAATCTGGACCGCCGAAATTACGATCCAGTCAGGATAGTTCCCGAACATTGTAAAAGGGCCAATTTCAGAGGGAGTTATCAACACGTCGAGTGCCCGGATGAGGATGAGAGAAGAAATTGGTATAACGCAAACCGGCATCTCGCACCAGGAATCGACCCTGACCGAGAAGGAGCAGAGTATCAGAACATTGGAGGTTCTTCCTCCTCAAAAGATAAAAGAACACAGACCGGTGCAGGACCTGACACCGCAGATCAGCAAAGGGAAGCAGAAGCCCAGGCCAAACTGGAAGAGGAAAAGAAGAGGAAGGAAGATGAAGAGAAACGAAAGAAAGACGCCAGAACAGAACGGAAAAGGAAGAAAGAGGAGGAGAAAGAAAGACGGGAAAAGGAGGCACAAGCGGCAGCAGAACGGGCACTGAAAGAAGAGCTCGATAAAGTCGATCATCAGAAAAAGGCAGAACAAGCCGCCGCAGCAAAGAGGAAACAGGAAAAGGAAGCAGAGGTGGAGGCAGAACGCCGGAAGAAGGAAGAGCATGACAAGGCGGAAGCAGAGCGCCAGCAAAAGGAGAAAGAAAAGGGTCAAACGCAGGATGTAGAAGACGAACTAATAGATGACATTGATCTATCTCCCCTGAATATCCCTGCAGGTGGCGCGGGAAGTAACCTTAATGTTGATGACTTTCTGGGGGAGCAAGAAGAAGAAGTTTTCGACTTGACCAGATTAACCTTTGACCAATTCTCTTTCAAGATACGGCAAGAGAAGAGGAAATCCTTGACGTCAGGCTATCCTGCCATCTCCACAGTCTCCACCGGAAAGGACATTGTCCCAGACACAAGGAAAAATCCGGTTATGATAGCGTTAGCAGGCACCGCTTTTGCCGCAGCCACAGAAGAAAATGTCACAAGGATGAGCAGAGAGATTATTTCTTTACAGAACCGGCTAAAAGCGGCAGAGCAGGAGAAATCAAGGCTAGAAAATGAGATGCTCCAGCTCCAGGGTAGGCCCGCTCAAGTGAATGAGGTCCCACTGGCGGTCGAGAAGGAATGTGATGTGTTGGAGATGACAATGAGGCAAGTATACCAGGAAATGTTCACCCTGAAACAAACAGTGGCCCCATTGGCAGAGGCACGGGAAGAAACCAAGCAGAAACACGAACAACTCAAGGAAGCCTCGACAGCCTTGGACAAAATGATGAATTGGACAGCCCAGTATCAGCAAGCTCCAGAACACGTGCCTCGGAAGGATTGGAGTCATACGCAAGAAGCCAAGGTGCAGATTCGGATGAGTATGCAATCCAAAGACAAGCTGTCCAAAGATCTGGACAAAGTAGTGTCTGCGTATAACCACCTAATCAGTGGTATCGACTCCATGAATGCCCTTCATCATATTCCATCATTAGGGGCACTAAATGAAACTAAGGGCTGGGAACAGGTAGAGCAGGAAATTCAGGCTTTCCTGCAGCCAGTAAGGCAAGCCGCCGCCGCACCGGAATTCGAAGCATCACAAGAGAATCTGAGCGGGTTGCTTGTCACCCCAGTGCAAATTTACACCAAGCTTGCTTCTCTCTCAATGATGATCTCCCAGAAGAAGGAGACTCTGGTGCCGAATGCTCTAGAATGTGAGCACCGGATAAAAGAGGAAAGCCCTCTTGTCGCTCCGATAACGGCAGATTACCAAACTTGGAAAGACTTCATCAAAGGCAAGAAATTCGACGCTCCCAGAACCTCGATTGCGCGACCACCTTCATAAGTGCAAACACCAGGTCGCTGGTCACATTTGCGACCAGGTCGCAGGTCGCATTTGCGACCAGGTCGCAGGTCGCAATTGTTACTAACAGGAAGTTGAACCGTTGGGAAGTTGAGCCGTCGGAAGGCCATAAGTGCGGCTTTTGAATCTATAAATACCCCAGTGGGAAGCATTGTAAAAGGCTGCTCTTTTGTGGACTGAAAGGCATTATTGCATTGTAGCTGAAGAAGCATACTCTTGATATATGAAATACAATACATGTTAAAACCCCTTTGATTGGATGATGTGTTTAGCCGTGACAACATTGTGTGTATTCTGCCTGTAGGTTCAGAATATCTTTTGATTAATGAATCTGTGTTATTAATAGTGTCATTCATGCACCATAGTTATCTGTGATTGTGTTGATGATGCTCAAGTTATTATTTACTTCATGATGAATGTTAATGAACTATTTTATTAGCATCTCGTTATATCCTTCAGAAAGTTAAGGGATATTCTTACCACAAAGGATTGTTTCTTTGGCGGTCAGATTATCTCGCATGCATACCTCATAGATGTGTTGCTAACGACATTTCCTGAGTTTATGCATTCTGTCTATTACCTTGCTATGCACAGTGTCATATATCGGTTTTATTCATCAGTCATGTATTCTATATCGTGTTAAGAAGTGTATGTTTGCAGTTTCAATCAGGTTGCTCGAAGCCGAAGAGATAGTCATTTAAGTGGTAGCCGGACCCACACCCCGGACGGGATCCCTACACCAAACGGTTCAAAGTCTAATTGGGACTTTCTACCGGGGAGATCCCCTACTGTTGGCCGGACATATTTTCCCGTCAACACTTTCTTTACCTCAGATGTATCCGTGTTATACGTGACCCGCATTTATATCCTATCAAAACTTTGTGTCAATAACGTATGTTGAATCAGAGTGATCCACACTTCTATCACAGAAGAGTCTGCACTTGTTGTTACGTATATTCCACACTATATGTTATTTATTGTCCACATTTGTTGTTACGTATAATCCGCACTGTATTATCCGCATTTTCTGACATGAATTATCCACAAAGTGTATTTCAGAGATCACCGTTGAACATTTCAGAGTTTACTGTATTGTGTTTAGTTGACCGCATTATACTTCAGGAGGCTGAATTATATTTTTCTGTATTACTTTTGAGAGATCCGCAATATTTATTTTTAAGTAATTGATCGCAGAGGAAGTGAATATATAGTGCCATTATTCTTTCTTTTAGGTCGAACATCCACTAGCTTGTAGGCCTACTTAATTATGAGTGTGGATACCGACTTCATCATATATTTCTAGTATTGATATAAGAACTATTTCAATTCATTCTCCCACAACTTTTAGGATGAGGTCTTGGAGCATTCAATGACTAGGTTCTTCATGTACATGACACTGAATACATTTATAAATAGAAGACAAACCATAGATAGATATCAAGAAGAAGTCTATTGACCTAAGATAAAATATTGGTCATGTAACCCATGAAGCAAGTACAAGCAATATACATTTTATTATCTTTGTCTTATTCTTTACATAAAATACATAATTACTTATTCGATATGAAGAGCGACCTAGTTACACTTTTCAACAAGGTGAAAGCTATGGAACGAGAAAAATACCCCTTAAATTTTTAATTAAACTCAATGAGTATAAAAATGTTATTTCCTATAGGCCTAAAAACATCAAGTGAATAAAATTGAAAAGGGATGGCTAACAGTTTAGCCCATACCATTTGTAATATAGACCTCACCAAATGAGGATTGAAGCATTAGGGGAATTTTGAGGTCTAAAATGGGCCTCCTAAGGAAATAATAAAATAATAGGTAAACCAATAAAATAATATTTATGAATTTGCAATTCACTTTTTGCACCACAATCCATGTAACCATAGTTAAATTCAATTCAAAAGTTGTACTAAAATAAAATTAATAAAAAAAATTGTATTGATGTGACTATAAATAAGAATGAAAATTTCAAGAAAAAGTCATTATCATTGAACAACTAATGCATTTGTCCTTTGTACTTAAATAACTTAAAATAAAATATAAATATAAATTTATAAATTCTTAATTATATTATATGCTATTAATTAAAATCTATATTATTTAAATTGTATAATAACATGTAATTAATATACTATATAAAAATAGTATAATATAATATAATAAATGTATAGGGATATGCATTGTTTCTTTCAAGAAATATGAAATAAAAATAATATATTTTTATTCAAAAAATGTGAAATGACATTTATTATGAGTACTTTACTTTGACTTTAAAAGTACTTAGAGAACTACTATGGTTAACCAAACTTTTTATCCACCATTGATAATGTGCCAAGTAAGTACCTTTAATTCAAGCAATGCCACCTCAACCACTAGAGATGATGGCATCCCCTAAAATGTGATTGTTCTCATAAAGTGAATTTTGACTGTACATTTTTCTTAGGAGGCCCATTTTAGAACTCAAAATTCCCCTAATGTGGGGCTTCATCTCTTTAGAGTTAGAGGAATGTAACCCCACATCTATCTAGCTTCCAAAATCTTGAATGAATTTAATTCAAACTTGAAAATGAACACATGCTATCTGTTAACCAATAGATGAACATGTGGGATATAACCAATCTAGGTTTTCCACTCCGTCTCCAACCATTCCCATACTTTTTATCAAAGATACACATACCAAATAACCACCTTTTTGTGGCTCATTGATAAACTCCACAACCCTATTCATTAATTCCATCCCCTTACATTGGTTTTACTTTGTCTTTCTATGTATTGACACAATTCTTACCTCTTTTCCCTAGTTTTATTTTGAACACCTCACTCATCTGCTTATCAGCATCCCCCAATTCTATGCTAAGAGTTTACAAAGGAGAAATACGAACAATTTTTAAAAAACTTTCCGGATTATCCACATTGCTAGAAAACGAGTGTCGACGTTTCGAATCCCAACGGGGATCCATCATCAGGATCCAACAATTCCAATTCTTTCTAGTTCCATAATCCATTCTAAGTATTTCCTAGATGTTTCCATGTAAAGAAATCTTTCATGTTTTAAGAAGGATAAATCCACAAGTGGGGATGTCATTCCATCACTAATACCTTTATCTCCCTTTATTAGTGTACATTCAAGGAGTGATATTAGTATCAAGGATTCAATACAAATTTAATGCATGTCTTTCCAACTTGTTGTGGGTGGATTCCCTATTCTCAACATTACGAATTAAACCTAAGGATGAGTCCCAATTATAATTTTCCCTACTTGATGTGGAATAATCCTCCAAGTTAATGGTCCAACAACCGGTCAATGGAATTTAAAATTTAGCTCAAAAGTTCTCTCCATTCTTTTTATGTTTTTTATGGTTTTATAAAAATTAATGCAATAAAGTAGGCTAGTCTAAAGAGTTTGAAGAAATATATTACTAGGGATAGCCTTTGAGATAGTTGATGAAAACTCTCCACAAATCTTAAATCTATAAAATTTTCAAGATGCATAAACTAATTAATTGCATAAAAAATTGAAAATTATAGCAACAAAATCCTTCGAAATAATTCCACATTATTCAATGGAAAATGATATTGAACTAATAAAGTGAATAAATATTCATTGAAAATATCCAATAAGTCACTCAACCATATGATATAACTCAATGGTATTGAAATACTTAATAAACTATCATTACATTTATATTGATAAAGAATAATCCACGATAAATATTGAATGCAAAGAAATTTATAGTAAACCAAAATGCCTTGACTGTAGAAATGTTTTTTGAATTGACTTGAAGTATCTCACCTCTACGATCCTTGTAAATTTTCATTAAAACCAAAATCCCTTTTTGTGAGGTTTTTTCACTGATACATAGCCAAAATTGTTACTTAAAAATAGTATAAATAAAAAATGCAAAGGCCAAAAATCTTGCAAGCCATTGACACTTCGGTGGGATGGGTTATTCAACATTTACATCTTTAGTTTTGTATATGGCCCACTACTAGAACAACTCTTCATGCAGATGGAAGTGCATAAACACATGTTGATCCATGGGTAGATCAAGACTCTCATCCTCATGCCTGAACCTCTTAACATGTTTTTATAATTTTATAACCCTTGACTCTAGTCTAGTCAATATATTAACTTTGCTAACAATATACTTCTACACATGCCATGTTCTAGAGAAGTTAATCATCTGATACTGTCTTATGTCTTATGAATTTTTTTTTAATAAGCTAACACCTTTTATATTAGCCAAAACCTCTCATTCTCATTGAAACTAGGTAACTGTTTCTCGAACATGCTACTCTCTAATCGAATTCCACACCTCCAAGCATGTTGATCGTTCATCATTGAATTGATTCTATGCTATTACATCCATATTTCCTTAGTATTGCACTAACTTTTGCATCATGGTCATTCCTTCATCTACGAAAATCCTAATGCCACAATCCTCTTCACCACGAGATCTCTTAATTTATTTGATATAATCAATTTTATCCCACACGTTGGCCTATTTTTCATTCCACCTCAAGATATATTTACGTTCCATTGACAATTGAAAAGTTTCCTCTTGTAGCTCAACCTCCTTGGCTATGTATTTTAATTTGCTCATGTTTCATATTTTACTCCATAACATCTTCTATAAACTTAGTGACTATATTCTCTAATCCCTTTTAATAATTACCTAATTTATTGTGGATATAATTTCCCTCCTCATACTCTCTACCTTGCTCTTATTAACCTTGGCCTTGTCAAAATTAGCATGAAATTACTACTCCAATAGAGAATGAGTCACTTAGTTTTGCTCTTTTCAGATCTAACAAAGGTTATTCTATAGTAAATATTAAAACACTATCCACGTGTAAGTTTTAACCTTGTATAATTAATTCTTGCAAACATATTTTGAATAAAACAAAAAATATGCAATGGAAAACACACATATTAACATAGAGATTTTATCGTGGAACCCAAACTGGGAAAACCAACAAGATATTTCAGTATGTATTATTCTATATATAGTATTACAATACAATATTTATATCCCACAACATCCATAAACCGCCAATCCATTTAGCATGGATTAGAATACAACTGTAGTTCCTTAACCAAAAGTACAAAACCATGGGAAAAACCACCATGTGCAACAGAATCGCTAAAGACAAAAATTGTTTGTTGAAAACCACCAAAATTGAACACAAAAAAAAATTCCCAAACATTTTTTTCTAGGAGCGCTACCCTTGCAACCCCATGTGACCCTTCTGGTGTGCCAAATGTAACATATAATGCATGTCTATATTCAATCAAAGAATATAACACATCCAAATTTCTTCCACTTGTTGTTTTATTTGCACGCAAGGGGTTGCAGGACTACACAGTCAACAATCTAAGGCAACAATACTTATCGTTTCTCTACACCAAGAGAATTTCTCAATGCTCATAGATTTTTTCAATGAATCTACAACATTCTTCAAAGTGTACACCTTTTCCAGTAACACTTTCTTTTATTCAATCATATCTCTCACAAAGTGATACTAAATATCAATATGCTTTGTCCTTGAATGATAAGTTGGGTTCTTCACCAAGAGTATTGCACTCTAACTATCACAATCTATCCTTACAACTTGTTGTACTAACCTAATACTAGAACACAACCTCTAGAACTATGTTGATTCATTCCTTGCATGACTGGGGTAGAAAATTTAACAACAAGATTCAATCTGATCTTGTAATGTACTAAAACAAAATATTGAATCCTTCCTACAATTTTCAGAAACAAAACACGATCGCACAAGCACATAATAAGTAAGAGAAATAAATAATGAATCACACAACACACGATTTATCTCCACTATTTGTATTTTACAAAATTCAAGACCATGAAACAATACAATTCTTTTCTCTCACTGAGAAACTCCTTCACTCTGATGACTATCTCACTCTAATCTTGCTCGAATTTGGCATGCAATCTAAGAAAAATTGGTCCAATATTTATCCTTTTTCTTGCCTCTGCCTGGCCTACCTTTCTTACAAATTCCTGGGATAATTGAGCCCCTATTAATTAGGAAAATCTCAATTAATGATTGTGCAATGCCTTCAATCCTTCCCGATGAACTCATGCATGACCTGTATAATTTTCTAATTATACAAGTGATAGATCTCTTCCCTTTAACTCTAGTCTCAATTGGGCCTTCCTTAGGACTGACATGCAACAAATATTTATAGCAAATTATCAGTTAACTTATTGATCACTATTTGTGAATTAAATCAGATTTAATTCGCTAGACCTATGACTAGCTCATACCTTAGTTAGAACTAGTTAAATTGATTTTAACTCAATTTCTTGAGTTAACTAATTACAACTCATAGATAACTATAACTGGACCCCCTAAAATCACGTGATAACTCTACATGCCTCTTATATGACCTCTAATCTGAATTTCCTAAGCCAACTAAGTCTTCCAGACTCCGTTAACTAATACAAGTTTTCATGAGATGAAATTACAAATTTTCTTCTAATTTAATTAAGGGAAAATTAAATCAGAAGCCCCCTATGGTACCATTTATGGGTGCCATTTCTGGATGCCATTTTCACTATTTCTTGTTTCCAATTTCAACACTCCATCTCAACAAGAAAGGAATTCAATATATCCAGATCCAGTACCTTTGGAATGTTCTACATGCAACATTTCTCTAGCGTTGTTTTCTCATGCAACTCCTGAAATTGAATAGCCTCCAAAAAACTGAATTAGTACGATGCATCTATCATCAGAGTTTATGAATGCTACAGGTTACTACACTGTCTACTGAAAAATCTACGTTGTTGCTGACTCTGCATCTATGCCATCTACACTGCTGCCAAATCTAATTTGTTCTTGAGTATTTGACATCTGTCACTATGATTTATGTCTCTCTAACATCTGACTACATCAATCTTAACGATCCTTCCTGCTAATGTGTATTGTGGGCTCCCCATAGCTAGGTCTGATCCATGAGACACACCATTTCAATGGACCCTGCCTAAATTTATTCTCTTGGGATTATGTCTTTACATCGCCCTAACTCTCACCTGGAGGTATGGATGCATGTGCTCCCTTTGCCCATTTGGCTCGAAATTTCCCCCTCCTAGAGGACTCTGCTTGAGTGGATGCCTCCACTCGGTCTCCTCTCTTATTCTCCAATTGTGGCTGATCCACAACTTTTTGAGACTGCTTCTGAGGCTGCAATTTTAGATATAGTTTATGCTCCCTCTAAACCACCAAGTCACTGACCTCTTCTTTACTCCTAAAATATTTGCAAGCATCTTTGACTTCGAGAGCATACAAGTTCTTGCACTAGCGCATTTGGCCCAAATTCTGATGGCCAAAATGTCACTCTTCCAACACATAGGAATCCCAAGAGCGACACTTTGAGGTGGGGAAAAATGTCGATTCTCCTAAAGTCGGAATTCCGACACTTGACTTAACCGTCGGTAGAGCGACGCTAATTCCGATGTTTTTTTGGTGGTGTCGCAATTCCGATGTTTCAAATTGGCTTTCGCTCTTTTGACGTTTCACACTTTTTTGCTCTTTCGACGTTTATATTCCAACGCCAACTAACACCATAACTGACGTTGTAAGCGTCTCTCTTCCAACGAACAAAAGTGTCACTCTTCCGACGTTATAATATGGGCATCGCAAGTCTGACATTATAATATGGGCATCACAAGACTGATGTTATTAAAATTTTGTCACAAGACCGATGTGACAATACCTTCATCGCAAGACTGACATGACGAAAACGTTGTCGCAAGACCGACGGTAGTGAAACGTCGGAATATCGACGACAAAAAACACACATGAAAAAAACGTTGCAGACCAATTTCACGTTTTGTGATGCTTCCCTGCTCCCAAGCTTTGGTCCTGGTATCTGCTTGAGCGATCTATTCTTTATGACATGTAGTGATTAGGTTATTCACCCTTCTCCACTTACATCCCCAATAAAAGATTTGAAACATCGTGGATTGAGTTCATTTATTGGTTGAAGTCCACCCTTGGCAATATGGAAAACCGTATTGATCAAATAAGAAATTTTTATAGCCTATCCTTCAAAGACGGTGAGACCATCAAAGATTTTAACTTCTGGTTCATGCAACTGAATGCAAGCATAGCTTGTGTATATGTGATCGTTCGATCAGAATAATTTCACGTAGGCAAGAGGGCATGCTCCAGTTTGTAATATTTTAATTGGGGGTGACTGACGGGTTTAATTTGTTCTACAGTTTAGGGTCACAACCCTGGTGCATTTAATATGTTGGTTATCTCATGATATTACATGACATCGGGTACGAAATTTTGGAATTGTGGGTTAGTAGGGCTGGAATCACTTTCTTCAAACCGTTGATGGTTTCGAGATTATTAGAAATTTACCTGCATTGCTTTCATATTGTGCATAATCCCGATAGTATCATATAAATCTATTCTTGTTAAGTTTGCCTATCAATTCTTCGTTATCTACCCTGTGATTTTATAAGTAAAGTTAATAATTAATCATAATAGCTTAATGATCTCGGGCAAGAATTAGATCTATGATAAATATAATCCCTAGATCAATAAAAAAATAACATTGAGATGACTAGCATCACCTACCTAGCTCTTGAAAATATTGCGAAGGAGGAATTTCATTCAACTTCCATTTCATCTTCTTCTATGGGATTCAATGGAATCGTAGGTGTATCAGAATCACACCAGTCCTCCCGTGGCTCCAATGGCTCTATGGGGCTGCAAGTAATTCATTGCAAGTCTCATAGAACATTTCATTCATAACTATCCAACCTAAAAACATAAAAGGCATAAAAACATAAAAAATGCAGCTACCTTGGTGGAATAGAAGATGGGCATGGGTATATGGCCTCCAAATTCCTAACTTCTCATTCACGTTGTACTTTAACTTCTAAACTTTCATCCCTAGCAACTACTCACCATGAAGGACTAAGGTCAAACTACACAAACATTTAAAAAAAGGCTAGTGATAAGATCTCTAATCGAAAGAAAATATTTGAGAAGACCAATCCTAATCGAATGACCTTATTAAGACAAACATTGACATGACTGCATAAAATTTACTTGATATACATCTAGAAATATTCATAATTTACATTGTTTTAATCTGCTTTATGCATTTTGCATGTTTTATACTACACATATGATTAGCCATTTATTTATGCATAACATAACATATGAGTGATACTTCCAGATCCAATATAAGAGCAAGAAATTATGTTTGCATACCTTGGGGGTCCAACACTAGGTGGTCACAGGTACAATGGAATGTTCCTGTATATTCTGCTTTGTATAATTGTTTCCAACGCCCAACAATTGATTACCTTCAAATACAGAGCTATATGCATGCCGCAACCAAGATTTATTTGCCTGTAGATGGTCTTGGTCAGCTAGGCCAGACAGAAATTGGGCATCTTCAACAAGAAACAGTCTCACCTAAAAATGAAAACTTGACATCAATATCTATCTTATTGGATCGAATGACATAAAGTTGGAAAGTGATAAGAAATTCTCTACTGGATTTTTTGCATCAACAGAAGGGGCTTCTTTTAGTGAAAACTCCTTTGTCAAGTTAAATCCTTCACATCCAATGTTGATGGCATGTGAATCCCTTGGTTGTAGAAATCCAACTCTAGCTTAGGCAACATGCATACCATTGACATTACTTGGAAGTGCCATCACTGAATCTAGAAAGACAACTGCAATTAATCTACCTATATTGGAGAGATTACTATACTGTCCTAGACACATCTCAGCTATAAGAGTCCTTATTATCACTCTGAAAAGGGAATTTTCTGTTCAGGTACATAGTCCATGTATACTCATTGACACCGTATAGTGGTTCTTATGTTATAATATAACATATTTTGTATTATAATGAGACAAACTATTCTCAAACTTTAGAGTAACAACAACTTTAGAATAGCCATTTGTTATGTATGCACAAGCATTATGCTTTTTGAGATTTCCAAATTCCTCATTTGTCCATTATGCCTTCACCAAACACATATAATCACTAGATTCATGATGTCTTCTTTTGGTTGCTAAGAGGAGGAACTACTTATTCAGTTTTTTAATGTTTAGCCATGTCCTTTAAGAACATCACAATAGAAGCATTTCCCTAATATCGTAACCACCTCCAACATTGTGCTCACATATGGCTTATTTTCTCAACAAACAAAATGGATTCAAGATAATCCTTGAAATACAGGCAAAATGGAATATTTTCAAGGCATTGTCTAAATATTCGATGATTTCGACCTATTTTGGTCGTATAATCCCATATTGTGGTCATGAATTGACCTAGTTTAATCATATATGGGTCCAAATCGTCAAATATCTAAACAATGGTATATTTCCAATTCCAACAGTCTCTGAGGCAATAACTAGAGCGTACTTTTAAAATCTTGTTTCATTTTAAAAAAACAATAAATGGAAATTGTTTTAAACAATCTCAACAGAATTTCTAGTTGCACCTTCAAAAGTGGAACACTACTTTCCAGCCTCCCAACTAGAATTCTGGTGAACAGACTTTGCCAGAACAACAACCAACACCTTTGATTAGCATTGTGATGAGGTCAGATACTACCATGAAAGTATCAAAAGTTTTCTCATAAAAGGAAATACAATGCCAAACTACTATAAATGATCAGGAGAGAATTTTTCATGTGACGGGACCATACAAGAAATCTGCCTACAATGAAAACAAAACTTCCCATTCTATAGAATAAAATTGTATCTACCATCAACCTCAGTAACATGAAACTTGCAGTCAACCACAAATGCAAAAGTTTCATTGTATTGGACACTAGTGTGAAAAACAATCATTAGGTATATCACTTTACTAATAAGCAATCTTTACATAATACAACTAAGATTCAAACCATTAAGAATACAATTCAGTTATGACAACTTAAAAAGTTTCCTCATAAATGTCATGGTTAATGCCACAACAAGAATCTAACCAATAACATTTTTCCTTGTGTAATAGGGCGACTCCAAGGCAGACAATGTAAATCTAATATCTAGAAAACTGTCAAACATCCCACATAATTTCCTTTATAGGAAACTTTTACATCAAAACATGCTCACTGCTGAAAATGTACATGTACCAAATCTTACAAAGAATTTTGGAAAAAAAATTTACTAGTTGGTTGTCATACTGTGTTTTTATATAATTTCAACTTGACATATGCTTAATGCTGAAAATGTTAACTCTCAAACTGCCATTATAGGAGCCACATCCTAGTTTACATTGAAGGAAACACATTTCATAGAAAGATCACCTCCGAAAATTTTGGAATTCAATGTAATTTAAATGAATTAAATGAAAAATTCATCCCAAAAAAGGAGGAACTCCGACACTTTAGTTACACGAATTGACTGCTTGTCTTTAAAAATCAATGAAAAAATGTGGATGTCGTGATTGCATGTGGATCTTAACTAAAAGTGTTGTTACATGAAAGCTGCTCCATATGTTCCATAAAAACCTATCAATCCTTTGCAAACCCTTGATTGTATATCTTAATACCTATCCTCATACGATATGGCATATATTTTCACAGAGGTAAGAATAGAAGCTAGTAAATCTTTTAAGCCTTGAAATATCGTCAGATTGCCTGATGATTTACCCCAAATGATCGTACAATCTAAAAATTTGGACACCTCGTTTCAGCTAAGCTACATCAGTGACCTTTTTAAATAGTGATAACTGTTAGATACATTCTCAACCCATGTATGAATGCTACAGAAAATTGAAATTTCACCCATTCTGAAAGAATCAACATTGAACCTGATTACCAAATTCTGTCGCTTCTCTTGACAGATAAGGCAAAGTACTTCATTGATAAAAGGCTTCTCGCAACCTTTATAGCTTGGGATCTGTAAATGAATAGGCTATGAGATATGACACTCATTATCACTATGAAAAGGGAATTTTCTATTCAGGTACATAGTATCTGTCCATGAGATATCTGAAATTGAAGAGGAGCGAACAATAATAAGGACAACAATAAGGATACCAGTAGTCAGGGTTATATCATTATTCCGAGATATCTTTATCAAGAATAGGCAGAGAAAAATTTCTTGGATAAGAATGTTCTTGCTGAGTAAAAGGGCATAAGGTGTTTATCCTCTTCTTCAATTTTGAAAAGAATTTGTCTCATATAGTATCTTACCTTGAAGCCCTGTAGTAGGAACATTGAAAGCAGTTGTCCTGAAGGTGTACAAAACTATAGACCTTTGAAGATTTTTTTATGATCAAGTCTCCTTTATGACAGAAAGTAATTCGTGTACATATAACTCCATCAGATTGAGAAATAAGTCAATCAGTGTGTCATTAATCCTAGGCTACAACAAGTATTCTCAGTTATTCATTGACATATTCTAACATAATAATATTTGAGGCAGACTACTAGAGGCATGTTAAGGAAGTTCAAACTTACTATATATTCCCAACTGATTCACTACAACAACAAATTCTTTCACAGTCTAGTGAAATCGTGCCCTCTTGAGACTGCTAATGTAGGTGGAAGTATTGGTGAAGCTAAATGTGAGTGCATTGAATGCCTAGGTAAAAATTAAGGAAAGGGAAAGTGGAAATTATGGTGTTGGCTGAAAGTATGAAAAATTGAGCCAAATAAATCTCCAACTAGGAATAAAGAGAGAGATTAATCACATAATTAGAAAGCCAAGTGCGACTCTTCACAAATTGGAAAGAAAAATTGCGACTACCTCATCCCATCGCATTGACGAGATATAGAGTAGCAAGCCTACACCTCACTAGCACTATATTTCCCACTGCTGATAAGAGTTTTTCTTGTCAAACACAACTATTCCTTCATCGCAATCACACTTTGCATCTGCAAACTATGATTTTTCCCCTCAATCATCACATTATAGGTTAGTGGTTATTCTTCTTTTGGTAATGATTGGAAATGTTTCATATGCAATGTTTTGCTGAGATAGAGGAATATGAGGGAAGAAAACATAAATACCTTGTATTGAAGCTTGTTCTCCATCACTTATTAGAAGAATGAATTCATTGGCATCAATTAATGACAAAATAAACTAGGAATGGATTCTTACTCATGCACCAGGAATTTGTAAGACATTCCTTGTCACTCTCTCTTTTAAAAGCTTCTTGAAAAAGTATCCATAAGAGAGGTCATTGATTGTAGCGCCAAATAATATGTTGCGATCATGGATGAAGAAATTTAAGGATTGGGAATTAGAGGAAATTACTCTATATGATCTCCATGAATTAAGAAACAAAATATAACCATTAAGATGCAAACAACTTGAAATATTCAAGAAGTGGAGAGATAAGAAGAGCACACTTATTGTCAATCATGCTTAGTTTTAAAGTATAATGTTTGAGAAACTTGAGAATAACAACATCAAAGAAAACAAATCCTTTTAGAGTGTCTAGAGTTCTTGATTTTAGATGTGAGCCTCTCCCGGAAACAGTCACACAAATATACTCGATTCTCTCATACAAGTACATACCAAACACGTGATTCTATTCTCAAGTACATTTCCAAAATAATATTACAAAGCACTTCAACCTTTTCAAGCTGAAAATACCAAGTATTATAGATGAAAAATATTTCAAAGTCATCTTCAAAGGCATCATATTAAGTGAAAATATTTAAAACGACAAATAAGAGATATTACATAAGCCCAAATGAAAAGATCTTCTATAGTAAACTGGAGAATTTCCCGCAAAATGGCAGTAAAGGAATGAAAACCCCTACTGCAGGAGATATTCAAAAAGTTTTTTATTGTTTGTTCACTACTACAAGGGAGGTATTCATGAAAAAATGCCCAACCTTACAAATTTTGCGGTCATCTGATTTTTTATCACCTAACAAAGGTGTGAAAATGAATTTGTGGTTTCCTGTGGTTTTAGGTATGGGAAATATTTTAATCAATATGAAGTTTTAACTCTCAGTAAAGATAGTCACTATATCATGAAAAAGCATACAGATAGCTATTGCAAAAACAAAAGAAGGACAAGTCACTTTCACTTCTGAATCTTACAATTTTATTTTGCAACCGTGCAATGTACTCTCCATTGACATCATGTACAATAGCACATTCTTTTGGCTTTAAAAATATGATCTATTAATCTACATATATAAATTTTTTTTTAAAAGCGCAAAATATATTTAATTCTATTTAAGGTGTGTTACCCACCAAAAGTGGGTGACCCCATAGGAGAATTTTTCTCCTAGATCTCTCTTTAGCCGGAAGCCAAACTTGTCATGACAAAGCATTGGACTTATTATATTTAAATGATAATAAGTTGCAGGCTTTATCAAATAGGGAAAATGACACAAACTTGTTCAAGATTTTGAAGAGATCCAATTCTCATTTAAACTTAGTCCCATACCATACCACATAACGATGTGGGTCCATCGTATAGGTCTCAATGCACAAATCAATGCCATGGCTTCCTCATTAACATAATATCAAACTCTTATCAACTCTAACTGAGCTAATAGTTTAAACAATGGCATGGAACTTGATCTAAGCACCTAATTTCTTTAGAAAAAAACATAATTGAACCAATGTAAAAATTTTAAGATTACAATTATGAAAAGTGCAAATCCAAGACTACAAAGAAATCAACCAAAAATAAAATCCAGAGAGCCATAATAAAGATTGTGCCATGACACCAAGATAGTACAGGAATATTTTCTTCTCCACCCTATTAGCACATGGATTTGCATCCCTCTCAGCTGCAAAATCTGGACTTGAGTGATAATCCTATAGGAGACAGTGGTGTAAAAAATCTCATTCCCTATTTCCAAAAGATTTCTGAAAGGGATATACAATGGGTGATGTCAAGGCAATAAAGAAAAAGCAATCCGGAGTTTTCTTTGGTTTTGAATGCATTTGATTCAACAATACCTCATCAATTTTCCACAACTGATCCAGAATGCAAGGTTCACATAGTTGCAACAAGGTGCAGTACGTCCTCTAATTTTTATGTAGTATGCCCAAGATGCTCAAATTAGGTCTATGGTTGATTTTTCTCTTGGTAGACTAGCACAGAACACACTGAACCAAGATGACATAGTTCATGATGGAGGACTGCCACCATTGCTATAACTTCTTGACTCAAGAGATGGATCCCTTCAGCACAATGCTGCCTTTGAAATATATGGTCTTGTAGATAATGAGGATAATGTGTATGACAAGGTCAATGGACCGCAAGGATAAGTAATCAGGGCATATTCTCAATTGTATCAAAGTCTCAAGCAAAAGTACCATTGCAATAGTAAAAGACATAACTTAGATATGATTTATCTTTCTCATGAATTAAAGTTAACATTATAATCTGGCTACAAAACATGAGTTTTTTAGCAAAGGTGGCCATGGTCAAGGCGGAAATAAAGTTTCTTAGACACTAGAAAAGGAATGTTGGAGGGAGCATACAACATAGAAGAAGAGACTTGTGCAATGGGATCCTAACAAACCATCAATAAGGTCTTCATCACCAACATCACTCTACCCAGTCACTGCAATTCGAGTGCCTAAGGAAACACTTGCAGCATTAAGAGAAGGATCAACATTACAATGTTATGGAGATAAGAAGATAATTAATGTACTATAAATGCCCACACAAGTAGGTCAATGGGACTGTTGATTACAATGATGTTGATGCAAGAAGGAGTACCAAACAATATCACATATAAAGAAAAATAGATAAAGTAAAAACATAATGTCCGCATGCTAAAACATGAAAAACCTTCAACTCGAAGTGCAAGAACATAATGTATGCATGATAAAACATGGAAAACCTTCAACTCCAAGTGCAGGCAGTCATAGAAAGGAGCCATGGACTAGGTCATGGTCCATTAGAGCAATCTTTGCTAATACTCAAAGCTGAATGAAAAGAAATCAAGATAGAATGGTGCCTAGAGGGAGAGCTCGAGAAAGAAATAGACCCTCTGTTGCATTGTTGTTGTAAATAAGTTACCTGTCAATAGTGTCTAGTGGACCTCGACAATCTACTAGCAAGAGATCTAGTCTGGTGATGTTTGTAAGTTGTCGGGGAAGGGGAATGGTCTGTCAAGTCCACACCAATCTAGATTTCAAGGAAATGTTACTATTAGTCTATCTCTTACATCCCCTAGCTGATGGAAGCATTCTAAAGAAAGATATATCCCTTGAACAAGATCTGGTCTAGAAGAACGTTGGAGAATGAGGACAAGAAGTCTGGGGGGTTCCTGTATGTAAAGGGCTAGACATCTTTGGTCAGGTATTAGAAGAAACTAGATAGGGTCTGAATCCCCCTAAATAGGCAATGAAATCTCCCATGGATATCATAATAAATTGGGCAATGAAAGATGAAATTCTCCTCCATCTCAATCTCTTGAATATGGCATAGTTGGTGGATCTTGTCCAGTCAATCAATATAGTGGTCAATCTCAATCTATGAGAGCTAACTCTATATTGTCCCAATGGGATTGGTGTTGAAGAATGTAACTAGTGACGGTCCTCATAATTTTAATTGAGTCATGATGATCCTTAAGATCCTTACCATCCTTAAAGGCTTCAACACTGTCAAGAGAAGACTATTGTCTAGGACTGAGCTCCTAGAAGTAATAAATCAAAATTCTAGGCATGAAAAATAGCCCTTGTCATAGTATTAAATCTCGCATACTTGTTCAAGAAGTTAGAAATAGGTTTTTAAAGTAGAGAGGATTTGTTCTCTAGGTCCAAAGGGTCAATATTCAAGCTAAAGGAAGGGTGAGCTCCTATAGGGAATGCATTCTGAGTTCTGGGCATATCTACTAGTCAATATTTATGTGTTTGGGGCCGTAGACTTGGGCTAACAAAGTGAAATAATTAAAGAAGGATGAACCTGTTTTAGAGTTCATCTTACAAGATTATTAAGCCAAGTCAAATAGAATTCAAGGTCGAAGAAGATAGAGTTTCTCTGGGCATATTCTGAAGTGGTTCTTCTGACTAAAACAAGCCAAAGAGATCACAGATCTATGGAGTCTAGGCCACAGATTTGAAGTGGCTGATTGAAGGGCTAAAACAAGCCTAAACAGGGTGTTGTAGGTACCTATCAAGACAACATATAGGATAATATATTAAGGAGGAAGGCCACAACATTTCAGAGAGCTGTTGAGGTAGTTGTGGAGAGATGTAACAAAAAATTGTGTTAGTCATCAGTAATTTTCACTATCCGTAGATGACTAAATATTGGTTCTATATTTCTAAAAACAAAATTCCATGAACATTGTGAGTTTTAGAAATCTCACTGCCTTCATTATCCTTAGAGGAAATTTTTCACTATCCTACGCTTTTGCCATTTCACGATCACCTTGTAACTCCTACAGACTCCAAATGGCTTGTGCCTCTCATTTCCATCCTTTTTTCTACCCATAATCTCATTACTCTATTTTTCCCTTGCCTATGACTCCATTGTCCATCTAGGGTTTTCCTATAAGCCTAACTTATTCCCATGATTCCCCAAAATTCCTCAAGCATTGATGATCTCAAAACTATCTCTGTAGGCTCTTTAGATAAATCAAGTACATTGGATTTTGGATCTTCATTACACTACTTGGTCAATACTCTATTTTTCACTTAAATATTCCAAGCCAATTTTTCAGTCAAAGAGAGGTCAAATAACCCCCCACTAGGTCAATTAGGGTTTCATGTGTTCCAAGGTCATCATTTCCAAAGAAGACTATCATTCAGTTTCAGAGTCTGCATATGAGGTAATGGACAAGATTGAAACTTTTTCAGAAGTGTTAAAAGGTCATATGAGCAAGCTTAAAGCCATACCAACTCATAAACATCATGCCTCCATCATTTTCCAAGAATTCATTGCAAGAGTCAAGTCATTTGCCACACCTAGGGCCAATTTTGCTTCAAACTGTGTTTCTGACCAAACAGAGATGAATTTGACAAAAGTGAGAGAGATTTTTTTCCATCATAGGTCCAAGAAGAAAAACCTCCTTCTGTTTTTACACAAGTATCATGGTTTTGGAGCAATGTCGAAAATACATGTGTCACGGGAGAATTTTTTCAATTTTGGAGTGACCTTGGGAAAATCAGTTTTTTCTCATAGCCAAAGTGTCCGAATGACATACTTGATGGGTAAAAAGATAACTAGACTAGAATATCTTTCCAATGAGCTATCATGAGCTCAATTTGGAGTTGGGGAAGGCCTCCAAAATTTGCCTGCAACAGAACTCTGCATTTCTGCACCATCATTCAATACTTTTTGACCAGTCTTGGGAGAATCAACTTTTGATAGGTCAAATCAACACCAATAAGATAAAAAAAGGTATATTTGGAAATTATACAGGATAATATTTCCAACGAGCTATCAAAAGTCCAATTCCGACACCGTAAAGGCCTCCAAATGCCCTCTGCAAATTGGTGTCGCACTTAGGGTAGAAGTGACCGGACAGGACCTGAACGCGTTCAGGCACTGCGCTTAGGGTAGAAGTGGCCCAATAGGACCTGAACGCATTCAGGCACTGCGCTTAGGGTAGAAGTGACCCTACAATGCATTCAGGCATTGCGATTTTGGCAGAAGTGACCTAAAAATGTGTGCAGGCGCTGCGCATAAGCCAAAAGCCCTCCTTCACATGCAAATTGTAAAAAATTAATGGAAGGACACCTCCAAGCTACATCAAAGACTCTCAAAAACATTGAAATTTGGTAGGTAGATGTTCTTTTCCTTATCCTCCAAGTGAATTTGATGATTTGATGATTAAAGGGATTAACCAAACCCTAATGAATGGAAACCCTAAATCCTCATGACAAACACTCTGTTTTGACCTCCAAGCAAGAATTTAATCAGTCAAGAAAGGTGTGAATTAGGGTAATTACAGTAAGTTGGAGTTATCTCTTCATCTAAGCTCAAAGGAGACTAGTCATACACCTACACCTCCATCTCACTCACTTTTAAAAAATTTCCTTTCACCATTATTCCATTTCACTCATGCTATCAAGTTTCACAAGCAAGCCTAGGGTTGTTTAAAGGCAACACTAATCACCATGTTAGGAGAATGAGCATGCCTCATCATCTACACATGTATCATATCCTCAAGGAAACATCCCTTCCTCATCTTCTCTTGATGCATCATATCAAGAAGGAAGTGGCAATGAACAATCAAGTGAAAATTAGGGTGAAAATGACAATGAGTTAAACCAAAATGAGGATGAAGGAGATGATGAGTTGAGCCAACAAGAAGCAGATAACATGGAAACAGAGGAGGGTGATGACAGTGAAGAAAATGAAGAAATCGATAGTGGAAATGGGTCAAGAAAAGATGAACAAGAAATCAGCAATGAAGCAGAGGCCACAGAGGTGGATGATGATGAGAAAGAGGTAAGTGATGAAGAAAGCAGAAATCACACTGAAAATGTTGAGGATGAGGAGGAAGGAGATAGCATGGGCACAAATGAAGCATGTAACCAAGAAGCAGAGGATGATCCTGAAGAAAGCAGTGAGACTAAGAGCCCTAATGACAGTCAAAACAATGAGGCTCTTAGTCATGAAAGAGATGAGGGGAAAGATAAAGAAGACATCCAAAATGAAGATGACGACTATGCAGAAAATGAAGAAGAGGCTGAAGATAGTCATGACTGTCATGACAACAGTCATGAAAATCATGAAGACAGTAAAGAAAAATCAAGAGGCTGGCAACCAAAATGAAGGTCACATTAATGATGAAGGCATCTACAATGAAGAACAAGATGAGAGTGCACAAATCAGTGAAGAAGCCAGCAGTGAGGCTAATGTTGAAGGCAAAGAGGTAAGCAACAATCAGGATAATGAAGAGGAGGACATGGAAACAAATGATGCCACCTATGATGAAAACACCTAGGTAATCACAATTAAACCCCTTCCATTGATATATCACAGGGGGAAAAGGCATGTGTTTGCTACAACTAGATAAAGGCAAACAAAAGATGAAGAGAAGTAAGAAAGTTAAGAAGGAGCTTAAACTAGGACTTGGAATCATTGACCTAGAAAATGAAAATGAAAACAAGGAGAGGGCCACTAGCATACTGCTCCAAAGCAAGGATGCAAAAATTATGGATCTAGAAAGATGCCTAGGTATGTCCATGTATAAAATTGAATATTACAAGAATGAAAACAAGTAGCTGAAGAAGGTGAAGAGGGACCTTGACCTCCAAAAGAAAATGACCAAGCATTATGCATTGCAAAACCAAATTGTGAAGGCTAAACTCAAAGAGGCCCATGCCCAGCTACAGGCACTCAAAGAGGAAAAATACCAAGAAAACCTTGGAATATTGGCTCAAGCTTCTCTACAGGTCTCTCAAACCCCATGAGGAACACATCCACCAAATTTGAGGAAATTTTGACAAATTTAAGTTTTTTTGTGAATTTGGAGGCCTCTAAGCGTAACACCCTTAGCACTACGCTTTCATCTCAGGTATCCTCAACAGAAAAAAATTGCATTTTTGGAATTCTCACATCTAGTACAGTAATCTCACCAAATTTCATATTATTTGGAGCATTTCTGACCCCTCAAAAGGCCAAAAAACCACCTCATTTTTCACCTTTCTGCCTCATTTTCAGGCCTAGCGCTGCGCCTAGAGAATTTTTGAGAATTTTATTCTTTTGGACAGGTAAATGAAGCTCAATAAAGAAACCAAAGGTATATTTGGAAATTAGACTCATAAATATTTCCAACGGGCCATCACGGAGCAAATTCTGACCTCGAGAAGGTCACCAAAATTTGGCTGCAAGAGGACCCATTTTCTGCCTGTGTTGGTGCTGCGCCTAGAGCAGTTTTGGGAATTTTGTCTTTTGGATAGGTAAATGAAGCTCAATCAAGAAAACAAAGGTATATTTGGAAATTATACTCAACAATATTTCCAACAGGCCATCACGGAGCAAATTCCGATATCGGGAAGGTCACCAAAACTTGGCTGCAAGTGGACCCATTTTCTACGTATGCTGGCACTACGCCTAGAGAAGTTTTGGAATTTTGTCTTTTGGACAGGTAAGTAAAGCTCAATCAAGATTCTAAAGGTAGATTTGGAAAGTAGACTCAGCAATATTTCCAATGGGCCATCACAGAGCAAATTCCAACATCAGGAAGGTCACCAAAACTTGGCTACAAGTGGACCCATTTTCTGCCTGTGAAGGTGCTATGCTTTCAGACCTCACTGTGTGTTTTTGGCCAAAAGTAAAAAAAAGACACTCATTAATTGAAAATGATATTTTAGTGTTTTTTGAGGCAAATCAATCCAAAATTAGGTGCTAGGAGTTATTTTGGCATTTATTTCATGAGATATTTTGTGCCTTGGGCCTTGCATGGTCTCTTGGGCATTAATGACATTTATGGATGATTTTGACATTTTCAAACCCTAGTTAGGGTTTTTTCCCTCCTTTTCTAGATAAATAGAGCATGAGGGCCTTATTGTAAAAGGTTGGCATTTGATGACTCTTTGGAGCAATACATAGTTTTTTTTTAAGATTGGAGAAGAAATTGGTGTTGTGGAGTTTGTGAATGGCTTGTCTTGATTGATGATGGAGAAGGCTGCTTGTAGGATCCCTGAGCTTGGTTAATGGTGATGTGCTTCTATTCAGTTATTGCTTTCTCATGTATCATTGTGTTTCATCCTTTTTTATTGCATTAGGACAAAGGTTTTAGACTAAGAAATGTTTTCAAAGGCACCTTAGCTCTGTTTGTTCTTCACTGCCTCTATGCTTTCCTCTACTAGGTCATTTTAGAGAATTATTAATTGCTCTCTAGACCACCTAAGCTTGTTTATTTCATGAATGGTTTAATACAATAGGTATAAGAGATGTTTTATGGTTATCCCTTCTTGTTTGATGTCACTAAAACACTATTCTTGAGGTCTCTCTCTAAAGTACCATTAATTAGGTTTACCAAAGAGGCTATGTTTCGATCATACCCTTTGTCCATGCTTGAATAATTGTTTTGGAGATCTTCATAGCTATTATCAATGATGTTTAGGTGTTCCCTCTTCTTTGATTAAATTTATACATTTATCTTAAATGTTTTCTAACCTTGAATTTGAAATCACTTGAAGTTAAATGAGTTTCTTGCCTTCTATATTTCATTGGATTGTTTGTTTGAAATGCTTATTTGCTTGAGTTGAATTAAAGAGTTATTGGTGTGCCCTGTCTATTGATTACTTCTCTATGTTGAATGGCGTTTACGTCACTTCTTGTTTTAAGTATATGATAAAGGATTCTTAATTTCCCTTTGCCCTACTTTGATTCATAAACTTAATGTTCATTTCACTTCACAAAAACCTTGAAAATCCATCTGACCATGCTAGATTTTCCCTGTGATCCACCCTGATTTATTGTTGAAACTTTCCATGACTTTTATTGACTCCATAGCCCAATGACTTGAAGATTTACTCACTCTATCTATTCTACTTGATCATCTTACCCAACCAAAACAAACAAACAAACCCGACAATTAACAACTAGCCTAAAATCAAACCCTAAAAGCAAACAAGTTCAAATCCTTTGCACAAAATAGAGAGAGCCCTCTCTAAGTCCAGGAAGGCTAGGTCCTAGGACTCCAAAAACTGGTCTGATGTTACCCTATGCATTTGATCTCACCAATCTAACAAATCACAGGAACCTAACAGGTTGGATGCCCAAATCAGTAAGTACAACGACAGTTAGTCTACTCCAGTAAAAGGAAGTCACCTTATAGAATACTATAGACCTCAAATTTCAGATTAATGACACAATTAAAGACAACGAAATACCTTTCTGATCTCTGTAATAGAAATATTCATCATTTGGTAGAGGAAACTAGGCCAACTTCAGTGGAAGGCTTTTTAGGCCCGTTTTAGAATATTATTCAATAACGTGTAAAAGTCCTAGTTTGAGATATCTACTCGTGGAAGTGGTTAATATGCAAAGAATATAAGTGCATTGAATGAAAAGATATTTGTCTGAAGAAATATTAGTGATTTTTCCCTAAGAACCAAGGCTGGATAAATATATATATTGGTGTTGAAACTAAGATCTGAAGCAATAAGCAACAAATAATCACCTTATGGTGAGCATCTTGTTTTGGATTTGTTCTTAGGAAGATCACAACTTAAATTAAAACAATAGTTGTATCTTCAAAGGAAAATGTTGGCTTTGGCATCCTTGGAGTTTTCAACCTAAAAACCAGTAGCATATAGAAGAAGGAGGATCTTGAAGGCAGTCTTGAGAACTCTTGAAATCAATATCTTGCAGAAGGTCCTACAACAACATCCAAGTAATCATAGAAAAGAAAGGTACATACTACAATGAATGTATTATTATTTAATTAATAAAGGGTCTACATCCATTAAGGATTTTTTGCATAATATCTAGGGTGTGTGAATCTAGGAATTAGAAACCTTAGATGGGATAGAAAACCCTGGTTTGTTCCCTCTTAAGAACCCCATATCGATATTTTGACATCATACTTTTAGCGTTGCATATTTTTCTTGGTTGTGATATGATCCATATTTACCAAAGAGTTCCTTAGGCCATCCTTGAAGTGAAGACTAGGGGCCATCATCTATGTCTTGAGATCATTTTCAGATTTGTTTTCTTACTTCATAGGATTCAATGTTTGAGAAAATTAGCACCAGGGAGAGGGATATACTTAGCTCTCTGCTTGTTAGAGGAGATTATTGCTATTAGTATTGGGAAACACCAATGTTGTTTTTTATAGCCTTATTTTTTGTTGCAGAGCATTGGTATTTCTATTAAGCATTCCCCCCTTTCTAATACTCTTTTAATGATGGTCATCACTTACCCAAGTGTGAGTTGAAGCAGGTGATAAAAGAAGATATTATTGATGGTACATTCAAATGACTTGGATTGACTCCCTTGAGTCTCAACTGCAAGATGTATTTCCAACCAGAGAATTTCATGTAGTTGAGAAATGGTCTTATTGCTCAATGTGCGTATACTTGACAAATTTAGACGTATGGCCTTTGGAGTCATCTTGGCCAGCTTTGGATTTGTTCTTACCATATTTGAGTGGACTCTAACTGTCACTTCCTATGTAATGAGAGGATTCAAGAGTTGTGTCATTTACAAGAGATTGAGTTAGAGGAGAATTTCATTACACATACCAAAAATCCTGAGGGATTCCTTGACATTGTTGCAGAGTACAAGCTCTCATCATGCTTTGAGACTCTAATATTTTTTTGAGGACATCCTCTGCTAGTGTATAGGCCCCATCTCTGTGGTAGATGTAAACTTTGGAGTTTCCTCTGTTATAATGGAATCTTCACCTTATAGGATTCTCAAGGTTTCTTCTTTTTCATCTTTTGCCTCATTGTCTACTTATAATGTGAGTGGAATAGGCCACTCTTACATTGTATTGATGGATAGTTATTTACTTTTTCTTTTACTGTTTTATTGTGTAGCTTCTTTCCTTACTTATTAGGATTTTAGGAGTTTCTTTTGCTCTCCCACTGCTTATCACTACTTTTGTACTTTTGGTGCTCATTGACCTGTTTGTTTGGTCATTTGTAATTATTAATAGAATTATCTTTTGTGATAGTCCTCTATGTACCATTCTTTGAACCTACAAATTTTCTTGTATGCTACTTGCTAAAAGCTAAAGTATTCCTAGAGAAGATAGTTTTCCTTACATTTAGCCTTAAGTGCCTTGCATAAATACCTGGAACAAACTCTTAGCAGACTCATAAACCAATTAATGTCATTATAGTGAGAAATTGGTTATGGTGATATGACATTATATGCAACTTACCTCCTTTGAGGTGAATCATATTCTGACTTGATCCTTTCCTTCCCTGGACTATAGTTGGAAAACCCCTCCAACCTGTCCCAATACCAGAGACCTGCTTGCAACTTTGACATTGTCACCTACAATTGTGACCAACTCCCTCTCACGTTTTACTTCACTGCACACAACTTTATAGAGGTTCGTCGCAAGAAATAACAGAGGTAGCGGGACAAATACATGGTAAGGAGGAAACAAAATATTGATGTTTTCAATAAATTTTGACACATATTCCTACGAGTTCAACCAATTATTATAGACTATTTTCCTTAATTTAATATACCAACAAGCATACCACCTACCTCCTCAACCTCCTAGAACTGGTATTCTAGTTTCTCCACATGCACTAGGTTAGATTATCATCCCAAATAATAATGGCTGGCATGATGTTTTAATCCTCCTCAACACCAATCCCAAGGATGGATTTCCACATCTTTACCACTTCCGCCACCTCCTCCACCTACACATCTAGTTCATCATGCTATCTCTATGGCCTCACATGTCCATTTTACACAGCATGGAAAAGCTAAAACCCATGAACCTAAGACAAGTAAAGGAGAGAAAGAAGCGATGGCCACTAAGTCTAGATCATCTCATAAATATCCTCATTCTATCACCTCACATGCCCATCATCATGATCAAAAATGTGCTAAGGCAAGCTCACACATCAGAAAACAAGGATAGGTAGAAATAGTAGAAAAGAAAGGTTGCATCACGCAACAGATATGAGTTTTAACTATTTTTATTTTTATTTTTGATGTTTGTTGGTTTTGGACAAGAATGGTACTTACATTATGAGTTTTTGGACAACTTTCAATTTTAGTTTCAGTATACATATGATGCATTGGAAACACATTGATTATATATTTTGACAAACTTTTGAGCACTATTTCATAATATGGTTTTGTCGTGATGGTTATTATGACAACAATATTTTTTATGCATTTACAAAGTATGACATGCTTCTTTTTGAAGTTATGTGTTGATATATTATGGTTGAGTTGTTATATTAATATGTTGGATTCTATGTGCATTCACATGCAAATATTAATGGGGGATACAAGGGGATTTTCATGCACTATCATATGTGATAGATATTTTTTATGATGCATATAAATTTCTTTTGTGGCGCAACCACCATGCATAGGGCCCTAGATAGTCCCCAAGACAAAACTAGGCATGAGGCTTCTAGGTTATGTAGTGCTCATATGTTGGGTCAAGGAAGTGTAGTGTTCCCTCAAGTGAAGTTTCGACTGGGTCGAAAGCGTCCCATGCTCAAGGAGCCCATCTAGAAAGGGGAGTTCAACGTTGTGGTTGTCATTATCTATGGGATTTGGAAATCACTCAACCCCTATATCAAAAAGTGTGTAATGTTCCCTGCAATCAATGTTGATGGCACTCACTCTCTACTGGGCTAGACGAGACAAGTACACGGACCTAGGAAAACAAGGGTATTCTCCTTACCCTGTTTCTTTTCTTGCTATATTTTATATATATGGGAAACTATTTTGGAGTAGATTTCGATGGCCATGGTGCCTGAAATGATACAGAGTTTGGATCCATTATATGTGTGGTTTGGTACTGTTATGTGGTCATTGTGCCAAAAAATTTCTTTGGGGTTACATTACATCAACACATGCCCCCATCCCTGTACCTTTTATGTCAATTATGTCACTAGTATTTTGGAATTTGGTTTGCTTCCCTATGGAGCTACACATGTTTGTGATTCAGTTAAAATAACTCAACCTACTGGGAGTACCTTTTGTGGACACCTAAGAAATAGGCCCTAAGTTTGGGATAATTTTGAATTTTATAGCATATAAATTTTCTTTTGTGGCGCAACCACCATGCATAGGCCCCTAGATAGTCCCCAAGATAAAAATAGGAATGAGGCTTCTGGGTTTTGTAGTGCTCATATGTTGGGTCAAGGAAGTGTAGTTTTCCCTCAAGTGAAGTTTCGATTGGGTCGAAAGCGTCCCATGCTCAAGGAGTCCATCTAGGAAGGGGAGCTCAACGTTGTGGTTGTAATTATCTATGGTATTTGTAAATAACTCAACCCCTATATCAAAAAGTGTGTAATGTTCCCTGCGATCAACGTTGATGGCACTCACTCTCTACTAGGCTAGACGAGACAAGTACACGGGCCCAGGAAAACAAGGGTATTCTCCTTACCATGTTTCTTTTCTTGCTATATTTTATATATATGGGAAACTATTTTGGAGTATATTTCAGTGGCCGTGGTGCCTAAAATGATACAGAGTTTGGTTCCATTATATGTGTGGTTTGGTATCGTTATGTGGTCATTGTGCCAAAAAATTTCTTTGGGGTTACATTACATCAACACATGCCCCCATCCCTGTACCTTTTATGTCAATTATGTCACTACTATTTTGGAATTTGGTTTGCTTCCCTATGGAGCTACATATGTTTGTGCTTCATTTAAAATAACTCAACCTACTGGGAGTACCTTTTGTGGACACCTAAGAAATAGGCCCTAAGTTTGGGATAATTTTGAATTTTATAGCGATTTCAATCCTCCTGTCAAAAAGGTTGTTCCCTAGATTTTGTATAAGAAACAAAGTGTACCTAGTCTCCTATTATAGGGATACCATACCATGATGCCATGATGTCACCAGATTATGTTCTTAGTCCCAAACTAACATTTGATGCAAACACGATTCTAGCATCATTCTTCCCGCACATAGTCGAAACAGGAAGAATGCATGTTGCCAAGTCAAAATATGATTTAAACCACCAAGATGGTGCTAAAACCTTACACGCTCTAAAATATTAAACTATGATTGTAACAATATGTTATTTATTCACACGAAACTTCACATGAAATAATAGTATGAAAACAAAAAATGTTTCAATGTTTAAAATCATATTCAAACTTACAATCAAATAGAGGAAAAAACGCATACAGAAAACCAAATAATAATCATGAAAAAACTTCATCTTGAATTCTGAACTGTAAAGGAACTTACAAAATGTGACACTACGAACCTGGTCAAGCACATAAGCAAAAGTATCCTGGACATGACCCTGGTTGACAAGTTGTATTTCTCATGATCCAAGATGATTTGTACCTGCGCTGCTAAGTCATTCAAAACCCATAATTATCTATACAATAAATACAAGTAATATTTGTAGTATTTTTTACTCTAAGATGCATTTTTATGATAATTTTAGAACATATGTTGACAATTTCAAAACATACCTGAATAAGCTCCTATTCATTTCAAGAACAATTTATTGGAGTCACCTAAACTTGGAACAAGCCTCCCACGATATAAAAGAGTAGCAACTAAGTCAACAATGACTTTTTTGCTGCTACATTGGATCGAGGGAGGTTTTCTCCAAGATTAAATCACTCCAATAAATTATTCTCCACTAAACAGGGCCAACCACGTGAAGTTGGAAGCTCTTATGGCCCCTCCCCCCCCCTCACATCACTCTCAGTTCCCCAATACCCAATCTATATTTCATTTTTTACTTTCATGAGCACAAAAAAAAAAATCAATAACTAATTAAAAATAAATGCAACAAAAAGTACGCAAGAAAACATTGAAAGTGCTTGGCATAAAAATAATATGATAAATGAGTTTTTATATAACGAAATAAAGGTTCCAAGTATGGTAACATTTGTCTTATAATAATACAATATTTTACATTATCAAATTTTCTTTTTCTTACTCCTATTTCTAAAGCTCCTAACTACATCATCATCATCGGTGTTCTCTACTTCTGTTTCATGCCTTTCCTACATATCTGACCTAGTGGGGGTACTCACGATGTCTGGTCTCATGCAGTGACAGGGCATCGCCTACAAAAAAAAATAATATTAAATTTTAATTGAATTAAAGTTGTAATTTACCTTGCGGGTCCAATTAGCATTTTTACTTCTTTCTTGGCCTTTTTCTCTTTTCCTTCATCGATGAGTGCTCTCCACTCCCTCTCTGGAATTGTGAGAGGGCGCTCGTATATAGATTTAATTTTCAAGTGCGTCCTATAGGTGGCCCAAGTATAATTCAAATATTTTCCAACTGCCTGGGTGACTGTTGTTCTATCAATTGTGCCCGCCCCAAAAAGGCCTTCTAGATAATCTATAAGTTCTTTTTTCAGGTTGGAATTCTGGGAATTCTACCTTGTGCGTATGGTTGGGCCAAAAATTACCAACACGTTTCTCTCCAAGGCTCTATAGAAATCATTGTTTCCTACACAGAAAAATATATTACTATTAATTTAAAAATAACAATCATGATAAAATATGTTTTAGATACAATACATGAAACAATTAAAAGATTAAAAATTACTTAAGAGTTGTACTTGCTTTATAGGAACACCTTCATTTTTCACCAAAAACGTGCTTGGAATGGTCCCCGTGGAGGTGACACGTGTAGCTCCAGGAAATGCAATAATAAAGTTGGCCATATCAACCTCATCACTGCCACCATGTTCAACGGTTGGCTGTGTGTCTTCTTGGGGGTGCATTTTTTGGCTGCTACCTAAAGGCGTACGAGGTGTACGAGAGGGTTCCTTAGGAATCTCTTGCCTTTGTGTCCCACTACCACCAACACCGAGAACAACAGGTTCCAGAAAATGCTACATATAAAAGAATTTTTTTTAGTTTAATTAATATAAAAATTATAAATCAACCTATCACAATTGATCTCATTCAAAACAATAAAATTATCCTTTTGATTTTTTGTTATTACCATATATGTATCTAGCTGGGTCATAACTTGTCATATCATTTTTTATAGTTCAGGTTTTTGAGACACAATGTCTACCAAACACTCAAGTTCCTTGTTTGTGTTTAGCATCTTTTTTCGCAGCAACACCAATGGACATGGGGATGAATACAACTCTTCCTTGTTGAGGGAATCATCACTCGCAACATGGCCAGGCGTCTGCATATTTGAAAAAAATTAACATTATTTCAATTATGTAAAGAATTAAAATACCTGAAGATAGAGCAAGGTTGGCACTTTACATGTTCTTCGGCTGGCCCCTTTCCGCGATCATCCTATCACATTATAAAATAATAAGAACCATGATTTTTTTTTTTTTGGTTAAAGATAAAGAAACTAATATGAAACTGAAATTGTTATTTGTTTACCTATCCTGGGGTTGTTCCCGTGCCATGATCAGTCTGCCACATTTGCAATAAAATTAGAAATGTGAAAACTTGAAAACAATATCTAACTTGAAAACACAAAATGAAAACTGAAATAATTTCTTAATTTACCTTTCTAATACATAAAATTTGTGCATTAAAGAGTACAACTTTACCATCAAATGACATTTGAGTTTAAAGAGAATAAACAATAAATCAGAAATATTAAGATAGTGTCTTCTCCAAGTTTTTTAGATCAGCATACAACACAACAAGTTAGAGGCGCATTTATAAGGAGGGGAAACCAATATGGCCACCCCTTGGCTCCATGATGTATGATTCTTGAAGTACCCAACGTGTAATAGATGATAGTAGAATCTCTGAAGAGAGGGATTGAAAGATCCGTGCACCTGTGCCTCATATTTTTCTAAGGTGTCCCTTTGCAGCTGCGATGTGGATAGGGGTAGGCCATATCCTTAACATGATATTATCATGGGATAGGTCCTCTATTGATTCCTGCCTTACACTTTGGTTTCAGGGATATAAGTCATACAAAGCACTGTCGTTCTATGTCATATGGGGCATATGGAGAGCGAGAAACACAACTGTCATACGGGGATATGGAAAGCGAGAAATGTTGTTCTCTTTGACCATACTATTCAATATGTGAGGAAAACCTCCATTAAGGTTGTGACATTATTTAAAGAGATGTCCTATTAAGGAGAAGATGACAAAGAGAAACTTGTCTAAAGTTTTGAGGTCTAGAAACTACTTTTCTTTCAAATGGTTCAGTGGCAAAGGATCCAACTCGAGAAATGAGATCCTTGCTTTGTGGGGTATCCTCTTTTGTGCCAGATAGATGGAAATATCGGAGATTGATGTCTGTGGTGATTCAAAAGTGATTGTTGAGTGGGAAAACTAGAGACATGCTTTAGAGGATCCAGCACTGGTGAATTGGATGGAAGGTACCAGGTAATTGATGATGTCCTTTAATATATTATCTATCTCACACATATTTAGGGAAAAAAAATCATTTGGTTGATCAACTTTCAAAATATGGCTGTAGCGAGTTTTCGAGTTTGATAAGATACACTGTTTTTTAGAATGAAATGTTTCAAAAATTGGGGATTATCAGAATCTGAAGCATTTCACCAGATTTCAGTGTCTTTTTTATGCTCATTATGTATGCGGTCCTCTGTTTCATATGATTTTTTTTTTTTGGTGTTTTAGTTGGCCACGATGTTATACAGATATAGTATATAGAGAAGGCTCATTGTAATAGAGATGTGGAACGATGCTACTAGGGTTCCAATCTTTTTGTGTTTTGCTCAGGTTTCCAAACAAAGCTGTGTACATGTAAACTTTCTCATTTTCATAATGAAAACAAGTATGTGTTTTTCTTTCTGAAAAAAATGACTTGTTCTGTGCTAGAAGCTATGGACCTTTTCCAATCTCCTTTTTTTCTAATAACAGTTAACAAGAATCAATTAAAAAAAATTTCTTTGCCTCCTTCGTGTAGAAAGGGATTTTACGAGCTGGATACGTGAGAGGAGATCACATTGCTTGGTAGTAATGTTTTTTTTGTGGCCTTTGTTACTTTTCCAGCTACAAATAGACAAAAAATCGAGGGATTATTTGAAGGTGATAAGCCTTGGGAAGATGGTGTTGACATGAAGTATAGATGATTCTCCAACAACATAGGTTCACCATGTGGAATTGTCTGTTGCATCTCAACACTGTTGAAAACTTCAAAAAATTGCAGTGAAGCATGTTCCTATAAATTATCAAGCACGGGAACCCACTATAAAAGAGTTTGTCTTGGCTCATGAAATTATTTTTACTAGCATATGCAAGAGAAATTTCAGACGAGATGGAAGTGAAATAGGTGTGGATATTGTTGCAAGAGCGACAACCCATGTCAAATGGCTTGAAACCTCTTCAGCGTAAACCTGTAGATGTTGGAGCCTTTTTGCGAGGTTTGGAACATGCCATCTCAGTTGAGATGCCTTTTTCATTTGAGAGATATTTAGTTTAACAAAAATTATAATCACATAATTATAGTGTTTATGACCGTTGGATTCATCTTCCAAGGTCTTTTGGACCCATGATGATGGTTCATATTCCTTATAATAACCCTAATGGATTAGGTGTTTGCAATATCCTAGGGACGTTTTAGCCCTAGGGTTTCCTTATATTACTAGGGTTTCTAATAAAAATTTCTTTTCTAATTTAGTTATGAGAGAAATACATTAACTAGTAGTACAATATAAGAGTAAAAAATATGATCCATAACTAATAAACTAATATTTTCTATGGAAAAAATTGTGACCGATATTTATCAACAAGCAATGAAAAATGCTCAGCCTATCATAAATATAGTGGATAGGTGTGCAAAGCAAACTGAAAATTAAAACCTATAATTTAAAAATAGTTGTGAATTTGTTGTCATTAGCATGGATATTGAGTGATCATACTAGGTAGACTGGTCTTATGAATGGGAAATTTGAAGAGAGGGCTAAAGCAGTGGGGACTACCATAGAAATAGAGGATGATATCAACCAGCAGAGTGCTAAAATTAATCCATAATCTGGAGAGATTGTTGAAGTAACCAGAACTAGCATATAAATAAAAAATAGTCTTACTAAAGATGATCTTATGAACCTAGAATTTGAGCATAGTTTTCGAATAGGTATAAC
Organism: Pinus albicaulis; assembly: GCA_034641835.2. Classification (NCBI taxonomy): domain Eukaryota; kingdom Viridiplantae; phylum Streptophyta; class Pinopsida; order Pinales; family Pinaceae; genus Pinus; species Pinus albicaulis. Next base: position 985,321,689 of record CM076576.1, read on the forward strand.
CAACATGATTGGAAATCTTGTCTTATCAACCAGGAATCTAAATTTATTGTTAATGTAGGCTTCACAACATCTAAAATAGCATCAAAATATGGAAGGTATCCAAAATCTATAATGAGCAATGCAACATGACTTCAGATTCAGGTAACTGTAAAATTGGTTCTCGTTATCACTCAAAGTTGTATAGTTAACAAGCATTATAGTTCAGGTTTGATATTCCCATCTTTTGGGCACATATATGTTTATGTTATGTTCCAGCCTCTCTCAAAACATTTTTTTCAAATCGTATTTTACTTGTTTTAAATAAAGAACAAGATTTAAATCTTTGCTTAATGGCATGGAAAGTATGAAGCAATATAATTTGATTTTTTTGGGGTATATCTAGATCTTAAGTTCAAAATGAAACTACAATTACTCAAAAAAATATTTATGAAAGAAAAGTTATCCCAATATATTGAAAATGGACATTATCTTCAATACAAGGACATTAAGTACACGAAGATTGTAACGCTTCTCCACACAAATGAAAAACATAACTTGAAAAGAATTTGTCTATTGAAAGTGTGTTATGTGTAATAACATATTATTCTAATTCCCTAGGTTGTGAAGAAGTGGCAACACTAACACTGTAGGTTTTTCCTCTTTTCAAATTACAAGATGGAAAATAATGTGAACAAGTCACTCACTATAATAATAGTGGATCATAAATTATGAAAAATATTCTTACTAATATTATTACACTCCATAATGTCAAGGATATGAGTGTTTTGTTATTGATAGAATCAAAGAAATTTGACAAATTTTTCATTGCTAATTTGAGTGAAAGTGATGCAATGAAAAACTTGGAGACTAAAAATAATTCTACTTCAATATACCCTTTACCTTTCCACGTTGTGAGAAAATACAATTAATAATTAGATCACTAAATAGTTAATACCCTAGCATAGTACAACTCTCTTTGAAAATAAATTGTAGTGTTGCAATGTATTTAGCTTCATAATCAAGTCTAAAAATATAATGAGGGAAATAATATCTCATTTTTCTTTTATTGGGCACTCCATCGACCAACACTAATTGGAAGCCTCATCTTAAACAACAATCTAATGAACTAATATTGAATGTGCAGGAAAATGAAATTGATGCTTGTAGAAACTATGTACTTAGCCAAAATGGGCATGGTAGCAGAGAATGGAGATATTGAAAAGAAATATACATTGGTATAGGAACTTGAAATGATTGATAAATAATCTTGTCTTACAGTATAATTGATCTATCATCCTAAACTCAATGACCTAACAACTCCTATGGAAAAAATTGTGATTGTTGGTTATTAGCGAGCAATGAAAATTGCTCAATTTAACATGAATATAGTCGATAGGTGTGCCAAGAAAATTGAACATTCAAACTTATAATTTCAAAAGTGTGATTAAGCTATTGTTGTTAGCATGCGTTACACATACTGGTCTTATGAATGTGGAATTTGAAGAGAGCGGTAAATCAATGGGGATTGCCACAAAAATAGAGGATGATCTCAAACAACAAAGTGCTCATATGAATCTAGAATCTCGAGATAATGTTGAAGTAAATAGAAATAAAATATAAATAAACAATAGTATTACTAAATATGATCTTATGAACTTGGAATCTGAACATATTTTTAGAAAAACTAGAACCAACATGAAAAATAGAGAGTTATATCTCTAAAATAATATTGTCGAAGGAATAGCTATTATTTGATGATAATGGAGGAAAGAAGAATGTGTCATGCTCTTCAGAGAGATTAATGCTAATGTTATAATGAATTTATTTTATTAACTAGGGATCTCTACTAGAAGAACCTTTGATGACAACAACTTCCGATGATATTATTGTCATAATTTTTTCTACTCAAATGTTTGTTATCATTCCTAATTCTGGTTACTTTTATTATTGGAATGTATTTTTTGTGAAGAATTTCTTCATAGAACTTGAAATTCCTAACTACATGTGGTCCAAAAGATCTGATAATGTCCCCAATGTGGTTTTTCAACAACTTGTAGTGTTAATGTTTCATCCAATCAAAGGGAGATGTTGTGGGAACAATCTTGGAATTTGGTAGCAACAAAAATTCATGGGAAAAGTATTTAGTAATGCTTGTGAGGTTCACTCTCCCAAAACTTCACTATTGATTATGTCATAATTTTTAGCTAGCATAATATATATTCCCAAAATGGTGGCATGGGAATTGAAGGAGAGTTGAGCATTGAGCATATACACAAAAGAAGAGGAAGAGTCGTATAATAGAAGGGATTGTTGAAACTATCAGGTTGACTTTTAGAAGGTTGACAATTCCTGCCTCTAGTGGTTCTATACCTTTGTCTACGTCTCATGTGGTAGTTTTTTAGGGGTCAATGGTTGTTGTTTGGGATAGTCATGATGTTGAGATTTCAAATTATTTCTTGACCATAGGTTCCAGTATGCCATTTGTACATTCTCCTTCTTATTTTCAAATCATATGAAGAAGAGGGGGAGAGCACATATTTAGTTCTACTGAGGAAACAATAAGTTGTATAGAGCATGCCAGATTATATTCTGAAGAGGTTGCTTCTTTCCCATCAACTGCAGTCAAGCACAATCAATTCATTTTGAGACATATAATTTCTCAAAGAGACTCTAGAGTGAGTCCTGACTGTGAAGCAAGGCCTGCATCCTCTATCACTGCAACATTTGTACCTGCTGCAGTAAAAAAAGTAGCAACAACAACAATAAAGGTTGCACATGAAGATGCTCTTTAGTTTCTTTTGAAATCTTAATGATCTTTACCACTATTATTTATATTGACATCTAAATGAAACCTCTTGCCTATGGTGGGTCATTTATGATAGTGTGGAAAATATCATGCAATCTCTCAATATGTTTTCACATGCTTGTCACCAATAACACGCTTCTTGTTCAGAAAAGAGGATGATGTACTATTGGACTAATTGAATGAAGATGGATCAAAAATTGAACCAATGACAAGTATTTTGAAACATAAAGATGATAAATTGGTGTATGTATAATTATGCATAAATTGATAAGAAGGTATAGAACGATGATGAATGTGGGATTTAGGAATTTTGTTTAACTCTGGGTTTTCTTGTACATTAGGATTTGTGTTATATATATGTCTTACTGAAATCATAGTTTTTCATTGGAATTCTGTCTGTGGCTGAAGTATGTACCAATTATGTTTTGTTAAATTCAAAAACACAAACCTGTGATTCCCGAATCTTAGAAATACAACCGTACGCCTTGAAAGTAGAGAATAATGAACATGCAGACACATAAGAAGAATTTAGATAGAAAATAAAGACCAATCAAACTTATTAGGGTCCTTACCATTTTGTCTGTAGTGGGTTGAAAAATGTTGATTGCACCTAATTTCCTGGTCGGGCCAGTAGCTGTCTCTGCTTAGGGGCTGGTGGTCAAATTAATGGGTCCCTTGCTAAAACCCTGAACCAACATCTTCTTAGATAAACCCCTGAACAAACGTATTCTCAGTAGTTTCAGGCACTACTGTCTCAATGATATTTGGGCCGGGCACTATAAGCTTCTGCAATGTGATTGATCTACAGGTTCAAGTGATGGTCGTCGGGCATTGCTGGAAAAAAGGCGGTAAGGTAATTAGGCTAAGCATTGTTGGGAAAAAATCAGTAAGGTAATTAGGTAAGCATTGTTGTAAAAAAGGCGGTAAGGTATAAATTAGGCTAAGCATTGTTGGAATTTAAAAAAAAGGAAATATTTAGGCTAAGCATTGTAAGGGCTGTGAAGGCTAAGCATTGTTGGGAATATGGATTATAAGGTTAGGGGTTTTAATTCAAGGATTATAAGGACTAAGGTTGTAAATATTAGGGATTATTTGAAATATGGGTTATAAGGTTATATTAGGGGTTTTAGGGTTAAAAAAGAGAGAGGGATTAAACATTATAAAGTTTATGGTTTATGATGGTAAAATGTTAAGATATATAATGGTTATATTATTATGGTTATGGTTTATATGTGTTAAGGATTATAGCGATCAAGTGCCATCGTTCGGGCGGGTCGGGTCAAGTCGTGTGAGGGCGCCCAAGGAAATGCATTCGGGTTAGGTGATCGAGTTAGGTTGTGTGAGGGAGGCCATATCAAATATGTTAAGTTGTGACCACCTGTTTTCCTTGTACTGGACGTTCGTGCGAACCGTTTTCCATTTTCTCCCTTGTGCCTTTATTCGAGCGGGTCGGGTCGGGTCGTGTGAGGGCGCCCAAGCTAGAAACGCGTTTGGGTCAGGTTAGGTCAGGTCGTGTGAGGGCGCCCAAGCTGGAAATGTGTTTGGGTCAGGTCAGATTGGGTCGTGTGAGGGAGGCCATATAAAAAATGCTAAGTTGTTATCACCCATGTGCCTTGTGAACGTTCATGCGACCCGTTTGGTGTTTTCTCCCTTGTACCTTCGTTCAGGCAAGTGATAGGGTCGGGTCGGGTCGTGTGAGGGCGCCCAAGGAAACGCATTCATGTCGGGTCGTGTGAGGGAGGTTGTATACAAAATGCTAAGTTGTGACCACCCATGTGCCTTGTGCATGTTCATGTGACCTGTTTTCCGTTTGCTCCCTTGTGCCTTCGAGGGGTTAGCGGTTTGGGGTTAAAGGGGTTAGGGTTTAGGGGGTTTAATGGGTTAGGGTTTTATGGGTTTAGGGGGTTAAATGGGTTATGGGTTAAGGTTTTAGAGGTTTATCATTTAGGGGTTAAACGTAATATCCCAAATGGGGAATACAACAATACATGAACACAAAACTGGAAATAGCAGTGTAAATCAACTCATGAAAATTGGAGACCAATATGGAGACATATCATCATGTATTATATCAGCAAATAAATACATAATAGTGAGGCATGAATCATATATAATGGGGAAACAAGCCTCCCATAAGCAATCACTCTTGAATATGAACTGCTGCTACAATACAAAATGTCGGAAGACGGCTACAACGCAGTTATAAACACATTGCTACAACAAAAGAATTTAAAAAATATGTAGGGCTGTTATATGCCTCCAAATATATGACAAATACAGATCTAGGCTTTATACAAACTCCTACAAAGAACCCGAGAAGGGTTTTCAGAAATACACCCTATACAAGATGGGATCTAAACCCCTAGGGCTAAAGATTCACTACAAAATGAAGCACAAGAGTGTAGAAGGCTGAAATAATGTATATCTAATGTAGATCCCCTCAAAGGCCTCCTCCAATGAAAGGCTGAACCCTTCAATCATAGGAAAACACTCCAAAGGAGCCACAAGATCCCTCACTAAAGCTGCCCTAAAAAATAACGTAATTCCCAGCTGGAACACCACTGGAAATGATGGGAAATAGTTAGCCTAGTGCAAAATATCTGAAATATGTCCAAGAGCTCTCCAAAGTGATCTCCCAAGTGAAGGAATCCTTCCTCCAATGAGAAACTAGCTCAGAAAGTGGGTTTCTAAACCCTCCACTGCAACACTCTACAACACAGCACAATAACCTGCAGAAACTACACTGATGAAGAAAGATGTAGCTTTTCCTGGAAACCTGAATGTGGAAATGAATGCAATGCTCTTCCAGGAGGCCTCTTAAGGAAAGAGGTGGGATTCTCACTCGGGAACACCCGGTGCTAAACAACACAACAATCTCAACTAAATAGCTGAAGAATGCAAGTAGTATAAATAAACCATATACAAAATAATATTCCAAAACATAACCCCATATGGCTGCCATCCTCTTAATTATATATATTATGAGCTTCCTTTCCTTTGGCCCCACTCAATTAGGTCATTTCCTCCATGCAATCAATCTCCCTCCAAAACTGTGTTATTCCTCAATTAATCTCCACTCCTCCATAACAACCCTGTTGACTTGGTCAAAGTTGACTGAATCAACATTATCCAACCCCTGTTCACACTTGGAGGAGATTTATTTAGCTACTAAAAAGGTATCCTTTCACACTTGAAGTGTTTTTATTGTTGCTTAGGAGACTTATGGGCCTCCCCATCCACTTATTCACCTACCTAGTGATAAAACAAACTATAATATTCCATTTAGCTGAAGGCTAAATTTTTGGAATATTACAATCCTCCCCTCCAAAATGTTACTTGTCCTCAAGCAACTATAAGGGTGCAGAAAAATTCCTCCCTTCCTCCTCTTGGGCCTCCTCATCAATATTCCCCACCACTTCTCAAAATAATTTGCAATAAATCTTCCCTCCAATGATTCCTCACAAGTATGCAAAACCAAATGGCTCACATCATGAGAAAGTGGAAGGTGTAAGTGGAAGCCTTCTTGCTTTCCAATGGCCTCTTCAAGGTAGGAGTGATGATAAACATAGGGAATCTCATCCCTAATGAGAGTCTCCCATGCCCAAGCTATCATCCAAATGAAATGAGCCATTCTAGGTAGCTCATCAAAGAAATCCTCAACCCCCGGTTTATGCAATGTATTAGGGCTCCATGGAGAGATTAGATTTTTCCACCCAATTTGTTTCTTTCTCCATTTATGGTAAGTATGGGGCTGCTGCTGATCTTGGGCTGAAATGTTATGGCCTCCAAGAATCGCCCAAGTTACCCCACCAAACAAATCAGCCATGAAGTGCCTCCTCCAAGAACTCAAGTTCTCCAAATGGATCCTCCCACATGAAGAAAAGAGATGTAGTGTGGCAATCATGGTTTTCCCATGGTCTCTCCTGAAACATGAAATAGATTAAGTAGGGAGAATCACACTCCAAATGGACACCTTCAAATCTTGTGCCACTCTCCCAACAAATCTTCCCATAAACATAAGAACATTATCAATATATGGAAGCAAAAACCAATGAAAACAAGTTGCCACATGAAAACCTGGAGGTGGATCATAGTTCCACATATGGAACCAGCACAGTGAATCCCTTGCCTGCCTCAAAACAAATAATAACAAGTGTATTTTCAACCACTTGTTTGCTGCCACAATGATCCTAGAAGATAGGATCATAAAAGTAACATGTGGTGCCAATGGTGCACACCAAGAATCATGTGGCCTCCCCCATAAACCACCAATAGCATGGCCATCATCAATGCTAAAAATGGCCTAGTGTACATCACAATACCATATACAAGAAGGAATGACCCTCCTTAGTACAACATGCTACTCATATAAAGTAAAGGAGTACAAGTCATAATGCAAGAATGTACCTTCTCTACTATGTACTTTTGTCATTGAGCTGAAATGGTTCAACTGAAAGCTCTCCCTCACTCTCAATGAGTAGGGAAGTGGCTGTGACAACCTCTCCATCACCATCCGAGCTATGCATCTCTCGATATACTGATATATATCCTGCTAGATACCCTCCCAAGTGAACTCCATCAAAGAATGAAATGCATCAAAGTGCATGGAAAGAAAGTCCACATGTGCTGCATGTAGTAGCTTCCTCTTGAGCTCAAAAACTCTAGTCAAGAAGAATCTGCCATAAGAATAGATGACTTCATCAACCACCATGTATCTATCATCTCTATCCTGGTCATAAAGAATCATACAAGCAGCAAGATCCTTGGAGTACTCTACCAAAAGTTGAGACCTCCAATATGGATCAATCCTCCTAAGAGACAACGCTGAAGATCTGAAATGTGAAGCTCCCTACATGCTGTTGTCTTATCCTTTGACATCCCACATGCCAAATTCATCCTCCAAAGTGCTGCCATGCCCATTATGCAACTGATCATGCTCAAATAGAAGTGGTGGCCTTTGGAAGTTGGCCTCCCATGAGAAGCTACCATCGAAAAAGAACCTCCTGATCTTGGCCAATATAGGCATGAGTGGCCTCCATCTACTCCAATGTATGGAGGATCCCTTCCTCAAGGGAAGTACCATTTGTTTCTCCAAATCCATGGATAAGCTCCCTTGCATGATAGTGGTGCCATCCCCCATTATTGCAGCAACTTCTGTCAATACAGAATATGTAGTGAGAGTGGGTAATGCTGAAAATGGGAGAATGCCTCCCTCCTCCTTGAGTCTACCCCAAACTCTCTGCGTTGTAATAGACCCCTCCAAAGTATCCACCCCTTCGAGATCTAAGAGTGGTGAAACCCCATGTGAAGCATCTCTCATCATCTCCTGATCAGGTGGTCTGCTCAATGGAATGCATCCATGCAGTGAGACATCAATGTCAAGAGTAGACGGCTCATATGGATGGACAACTTTGTCCCTGCCCTCACAGCGCAAATCATTCTGCCTCTTATGTACATCACCCTTCTGAAATAGATAGGGGTGTGTGCTCCTGATCATGTGATTTTTGCCTTCCTCCCTACCTCCTCCTTCCATCTGTAAGGTTTCACAATCGTGATGTTCATTGATTGTGCCTTGACCTCCGCATATGAAATCCTCAGGAACTTCTTGCAATGATACAAGAATTCCTCTTGTTGGAGCAAGTGTTCCATCTACCTCTGCATGAGGTGCTAGATATGCTCTAGATATGACAACTCTGTTGCCCCCAGCCTTCTCTTATTCCTCAATATGAATGGGAGTCAATTTCTCAATAAGAGGATACTCTTTTGAAAAAGGGATCTTCATGCACTCTCGTACAAGAATAGGAGACAAATATCTTGCCTCTAGCAAAGTATTATGCAAGATGTGAGCCTCTTCAATAGTTTTTTGAAATGGAGTTGAGTTTATAGGTCCTTTCAACCCACACAAAATTTTGTTTTGTTTTGGTTTGTTTAACTCCATCAAAGGGGTTCCAGAATGTTTTCCATTAAACCTTTCCACTAGTCTCCTAGTGAACTTTGCATAAGTAGATGTATGTGCATTTTTTAAAGAAAATGACTCAAATATCCACCAAGCATAGGCCTTACCTCCAAAATGCAGCACTGCAACTTTGATGGCTTCATTCTCTAAAACTTGGTGTTGCTGCAAATAGGTGTCTAGCTCTTCCACCCAAGCTCTTGCTGAACATTTCGGTGAACCATCAAAAGTAGATAGAAAAAATCTACCCATATCATGCTACTTTCTCCTCTCCACCTTGATCTTGCAAAAATCTTGGAAGGTGATATGATCTCTGAACCTCTTAGTTTGAGATTCATATTCTTGCAAATAATCCCTAAGAGTCTCCTTCTTAGGCATTTCTTCTTCTTTCATCTCCCTCATAGTAGATCTAGGCATATGACTACGCTAGGAATCATAGTGTGTGGCTGCATGCTCACACTCATCATGTGAAAATATATATTTTGCTTTAGATCCAAACTCCTTTGGAGATTCTCTCTCCTTTCTTATCTTCTTGAGATCTCCTTTAATGCTTTGCATAGTTTGAAAGAGAAGCTTTGAGAGCTCCTCTTCCCCTCTTCCTCCAAATAATGGAGTCATGTCCTTGTTTTTTCTGTACATCTCCTCTTCTTGTGAGAAGCTTCTCCTTATGGTGACATATTGGTTGAATGCACAAGCTGAGCCAAGATTATGCTCTCATACCACTGTAATATCCCAAATGGGGAATGCAGCAATACATGCACACAAAACTGGAAATAACAGTCTAAATCAACTCGTTAACATTGGAGACCAATATGGAGACATATCATCATGTATTATATCAGCAAATCAATACATAATAGTGAGGCATGAATCATATACAATGGGGAAACAAGCCTCCCATAAGCAATCACTCCTGAATATGGACTGTTACTACAATAAAAAATGCCGGAAGACTGCTACAGTGCAGTTATAAACACACCGCTATAGAAAAATAATGTACAAAAGATGTAGGGATGTTATATGCCTCAAAATATATGACAAATACAGATCTAGTCTTTATACAAACTCCTACAATGAACCCGGGAAGGGTTTTCGGAAATACACCCTATACAAGATGGGATCTAAAGCCCTAGGGCTGAAGATTCACTGCAAACTGAAGCACAAGAGTGTAGAATGTTGGGAAAAATACTGAGAGGGGGGGGGGGGGTGAATCAGTATTTAGAGTAGACTGAAAAATTTTCACCTTTTCTTTTTCTTAAAAACCATACGCTACTTTACTGAACCCAACTCGCATATACACGCGGATATCCTTAAGAAAACTTGCGTATGTCCAGAGATCTTATTATGAATTTAATACTTTACTTAGATCATTGCATCATTCATTCATCAGATGTTTAGTAAGCAGTAAGCATGTGCAGTAATAACATAATAAACCATCACACATAAGCAACACACATGAACACCAATATTTAAGGTGGAAACCCAATTCGGGAGAAAACCACCGCTGTTGTCGTCTCTGTCTTCAATATTTATTATAAAGAAAACTTCTTACAATTTTGTATTGGTGTAGACTCATACCAGCACGCAGGCACCCACCTGCAGAAGGCTGCAACCTTCTCTCATTCTCCAGCCACTATTGGAAGGGAGCTCCAACCCCCTCGCTGAAGGCTTTGACCTTCAACACCACCATGGACCACGTTTCATCAATTTTCATACTGGATCCAACAGCTTCCACACAACATACCTTGTAGGCCACTTTTCATCATATTTTCAGATTGGACCCACTCCATACATCAAACTGAAACTTATAACTCCATCAACGAATCAACCAACAACTTGATCTTCAATCAACATAATCAGCAACATATTCAACATTCAAACAATCCAGAACTGTATGAATACATCATTGACAGATAGCAGTAAAATAGAAAAACAGATCATACATTTCATTCCACACACTTCAGCAAAACCCTAGATTTCATATGCACTTTTACTTCACTGAACCTGCGTATATACGCGCTTTCACAGAGACAAACCTGCGTATACGCGCTTTTGCTGAAACGAACCTGCGTATATACGCACTTTTGCTGAGATGAACATGCATATAGATCTGTAAATTTTCAGAACTATGCAGCTCTTCAGAACAGATAACTCAGATTTCACCCTCTACTTCAGCAAAGATTCACCAGATCACAGATCTAAACATTCCATAAACGGATCTAGAAAATACATAGTCATTTCAGATCTAGAGATCCCTTTTCATCATTTTCTTCATAGGTACATTATTAATTCAGATCAATCAATAAACTGTTACCCATTCCATGCAGAAATAATTTAGAGTGAAGTATTCATTAAAACCCAGACTTCAGAATAGATATGTAGATACAAACTCAACCCTGAACAGACATTGATTCAAATAGCATATGCTACTTTGCTTTACTGAAGCCGCGTAAATACGCGCTTTCCTGCACATCAACCTGCGTATACTTCTGTGTATTTTATTCTTTAAAAACTCTAACTTCCATACGCGCTTTTCGTGTAGCGAACCCGCGTATATACGCGCTTTTGTTGAAACCAACTAGCGTATAGATCTGTAAAAATAAATTTTGCAGAACAGACCAGATCTATAAAACTTACCCAGATTTATTCATTTAATTCAGCAGACTTGCACCAGTTCTTCACCATCCCTTCAGTAGGTCATTCTGGAGATTCATCATCATCAGATCTAGAGATATTGAACCATCATTATATCCATGGGTGCATCATAGATTCAGATCTAACAATTAAGAATAGAGTTCATCCATGTAGATATCTCTTAAAGAGATTTATTTATTAAAAACCCTTACACATGCACACCCTTGCACTATGATCTTATTCTCCTTATATAGATTTGGCCTTTGTCAATACCATGAGTCAAAACCACTCAACCGCCGATGGTATTCCTGGACGAGATCAAATAGATAATCCAGCGCTCAATACAGTGGGCCAATACCATGGTAATGTCCCCTGGTTTTATAAATTCAGAGCGCATATAGGCATACGCTACTTGGTACGTACTTTTCCGCGTACATACGCTACTTTGCCTTTACAAACCCGTGTATGCTTTGTGACATATATTATTCATCATTACTTTGGCACTTACTGGAATTTCTTTCTTTGTTACTTCTGAACTGCTCTGTAGATACATCAGATTTACATTATTAACAAATAGGTTGCTATCCAATGTCAACTCATCAAGTTAGTTTCCATCAAGGACAACTTCATCAAGTAGGTTGCCATCAAGGACAACACATTGCATCATATTGTCAACAATCTCCCCCTTTGGACTTGATGGCAACCATGATGGTGTTTGATCACCACAACAGATAGATACATTGATTATAACCATTATTCAAACACCATGATACTCTCCCCCTTTGACATCAAGGGCAAAGGGTGGATCAAAACCAAACAAGGTTTTTCTTCTCTTGTAGAGATAAGAGCTCTGTAGATCTGATGTGCACTGAAGTTACCATGCTTGCTCTCCCTGAGTTCATGCTGAATCTTCAAACATATTTTTCAATGAAGTACATGACTCTATGACATTTCCTATCACCAAGGACTCATACTTACATTAATGATCTAACCAAGTGGATTTACATATGTGACTCAAGTACCCAACCAAGTAGGTTTACAAATTTTGACTCAATTACCCAACCAAGTGGGTTTACAAATTTGAAGAAGTCCTTACATGACTGAATATAACAATTTACATCATAGGTATAACCTTTTCATCAAAATATAGAAATAACTTATACAATCAAGACCAAAGAATCTCAAGCATGAGATCAGACCACAACAAATAATTAGAATGCCAATAATGCATCATTTCCATATGACCAAAGCTCCCCCTTAGCTTGTGCATCCTGAACACTTTCAACAACAATCATCAAGGCATATTCATCAAAAGCATTAGAGAATGAAACAGAAATATTAGAGTTGGAACATCACCAGAGATACCCAATAGCATGGCAGTTGTGCTGAAGAATGCTGACCCAGAAAATTTTTTGTCAGCAAATACCCATACGCGGTTTTATGTCTATAAACTCGCGTATATACATGACTGTCCTTCAGGAAATCCGTGTATCTAATTTAATCTTCTGTATTTAAGTAGATCTGATCTTCTGCATGGAAGAGACTACTCCCAGCTTTTGTCTGAGATATTCAAATGCTTCCCTAGGTAAAGGTTTGGTAAATATATCAAAAACTTGTTCTTTGGAGGGAACATACTCCAACTTCACCTTTTATTCAAGCACTTGTTCACGTAAGAAGTGATACTTGATGGTAATGTGCTTGGTCTTGGAATGCATAACAGGATTCTTTGAGATACTGATGGCACTTGTATTATCACACATAATGGAGATAGGAGGTGAACATTTGATTTGAATGTCTTGTAAGGTTTGCATCATCCAAAGAAGTTGAGTGCAACATGATGCGACAGCCACATATTCTGCTTCTGCTATAGATAAGGCAATAGAGCTTTGCTTCTTGCTGAACCAAGATACTAACCGGGGCCCCATGTAGAATGCACCACCACTAGTGCTTTTCCGATCATCAACATTTCCAGCCCAATCTGCATCGGTGTAAGCATGAAGAGTGAGATCAGCATTCTTTGGATACCATAGTCCAAAGTCTTGAGTTCCTTGTAGATATTTGAATATTCTTTTGACAGCTTGAAGGTGAGACTCTTTTGGATTAGCTTGGAATCGTCCAACAATCCCAACTGCATGCATAATGTCTGGTCTAGTCCCAGTGAGATAAAGTAGACTTCCTATCATAGATCTGTATTCTGGTTGATTCACCGTGGGAGAATCATCATGAGAACGAAGATTACATCCGGTTATCATTGGTGTACTTACAGGTTTGCACTCTTCCATGCCATACTTCTTCAGAATTTGCTTAAGATATTTTGCTTGTGTTAAGAATATGCCATCTGTTGCTTGATGCACTTGCAAGCCAAGAAAGAATGTTAGTTCCCCAAGTAAAGACATTTCAAATTCTTGCTGCATAACATAAGAAAATTTTTGACTCATAGACTCTTCATTACTTCCAAAAATGATATCAACAACATATACAACCACAATCAATAGTTTATCATTTTTAGTTTTTGTGTATAAGTTGCTATCAGCAGACCCCTTTGAAAATCCTTGTTGATGAAGATATTTGTCAAGACGATAATACCATGCCCTTGGAGCTTGTTTGAGACCATATAGAGCCTTTTTAAGTCTACAAACAAGTTTTTCATCATTTCCAAAAATGAATCCTTCTGGTTGTTCTATATAAACTTCTTCTTCTAGGTCACCATTGAGAAAAGCAGATCTAACATCCATTTGATAAACTTTGATTTGTTGGAAGCTTGAAAAAGAAAGAAACATTCTTATGGATTCAAGTCTAGCTATAGGAGCAAAAGTTTCTTCAAAGTCTATACCTTCTTGTTGAGCATACCCCTTGCAAAAAAGTCTAGATTTATTTCTTATAACATCCCCATTCTCATTTAACTTATTTTTGAATGTCCATTTAGTTCCAATGACATTTTTGTCATGAGGTCTTAGTACTAATTCCCAAGTGTGATTCTTTTAAACTTGATCAAGCTCTTCATTCATGGCTTGAATCTAACATTCATCTTTGCTAGTGTGATTTAAATTGTGTGGTCCAATAGTGGATAGAAATTCCAGATAGCTAGAAGATCCCACAAGAGTCCTTCTTGTTTGTACACCTGATCCATTTTCTCCCAAAATTTGAGATTCTGGATGATTCTTGTGAACATATCTGGATGGAGCTTTTTCAGACAAATCATCTTCGGGTTCTTCATTGGGTTCACTATCTATATCATTTCTATTCGATGTAGAAGGATATATGTCACCATCGTCTTCATCTGTTGTTTGTTTTTCTTCTTTTGGAGCTGTAGGAGACTCATCAATAACAACATCAATACATTCAACAATATTTCGAAGTCTTTTATGGTAAAATTTATATGCTCTACTCCTAGAGGAGCAACCAAGAAGTATTCCTTCATCTGCTCTGGGTTCAAACTTGCCAAGTTTTTCATCATTATTTTTTATAAAGCATTTGCTTCAAAAAATCTAAAATGCCTCACGGTGGAGAGATTACCATACCGAGTTCCTTATGAGTTTATCACTATTTACACGAACATGTGCCTTGTTAAGAATATTCTGCGATGTATGTCTTTGCTTCTCCCAAAATGTGTCGAGCGTGCAGAATCATACGAGCATGGCTACAGCCATTTGTTAATTTGTTCTATTCATTCTTTACGCTACGCCATTTTTTGTGGAGTGCCAACTACAAAAAGTTGTCTTTTTATGCCATGTTGTTCACAAAATTCAAGAATTCATCGATGTATATTCTCCTCCTCGATCAGATCTAAGACACTTGATTTTAGATCTAATTCATTTTCAACCGAGCGCTTTGAAGATATGAAATTTCTCAAATGTACATCTTTGTGTTTAATCGATCCAATCCAACACATTCTAGAGAAATCATCAATAAATAAGATACGGTATTGTTCACCACGTGGTGAATTTTTCCTCATAGGTCCACATATGTCAGTATGAATGAGTTCAAGAGGCTTACTTGATGATCCTTCCTTGGCATTAAATTGCACTCTGGTTTTCTTACCGAATTGGCAATATTTTCATATGATACTTTCAGGTAGAGTAATATTGGGAAGATCATGAACAGCTTTAAGTCTGCTTGATTTCTTGATTTGAGAGAAGCTCAGATGCCCCAAAATTCTATGCCATAGCCAGTTTTCTAAAGATTTACTCAAGTAACATTGTTATTTTCAGTTCTTCAATACATACAGGTTGCTTGGAGTTCTATTTCCTTTTATAATTGTTTTACCTGTATCAAGATCACGTACCACACATTCTTTTGAACTAAAGACAACTTCAGCTCCTTAATCACACATTTGACTTACACTTAACAGGTTGTGCTTTAATCCATCCACATACATGACATTATGAGCTTTCACCTTTTATTTTAGAAAAACGAGACCCTTTCCCTTAATGATAGGGATTATCATTTCCAAATGTAACATTCTTTTCTTTTTACAGAAACCTTTATATGCAAGAAGTTTGTTTTTTTCACCTATCATGTGTCTTGAGCATCCACTATCAATGTACCATTGGTTTTCTTCATCTTCTGCAAATAACGCTATGCCACAATTTTCAACTTGTAATTCCTTCTTTTTCCATATTTTGGAGCTTGAAGGACCATGTTCTTTTGGCTGAACTTTGCTCCTGCATTCAGATTCTTCATGGCCAAAATTATTGCAATAAGCACATTCAACTTAATTTTGAAGAGGAGAAAAATTGTTATAAGTATTCTTCTTTGTTTCAATATCAATCCTTTTCTTTCTTGCTTCTCTTGTCATGATGGTTTTATATGCAACACATTGAACAGCTTTATGACCAAAATTGTGACATGAGAAACATTGTCCATTGAAGAAGAAATTCCCGCGATCATGAAATCTTCTACTTGAATTTACCTGTTGATTGGTGTTTCTTTAAGAGATATTCCTATTAGTGTTCTTTGAGTTGAGATGATCATGCTTTACCTGCAATGAATCTTTATTCCCTTACTGAGTGGCAGAATTTTGTAAACCAGCTGTAACTGCTTTTAGATAATTTGGTGTTGAATCTTGAGAGGATTCTCCGGTATATCCAAGACCTGTTTTTATAAGAGGAGAACGTTGTACCTTGATAATCTCATCTAAGGTTTCAGATCCTTTAGCAAATCTAAGATTCAAAGTCTTCACTTTCTCAATTTCTTTTCTTAGACTTACTATTTCACATTCTAATTTCTCAATGTGTTTCTCCTTTTCTTCAAGCTGATTTTTTAGAGTTTCTATGGATATTTTACTTTTTTATAAGCATATTTTACTTTCTTCTAAGCATATTTTGAGTTGATTGAATTCATCAAGAAAATCATTGTCCTCTAAAGCATCCATAAAAGTATCTTTTTCTTCTCTAGATTCCTTCTCAAATGCCATGAGAAGTCTAAGATCTTGTTCACATTCTTCCTCACTATCAAATAACCCATCACTGTCTTCATGAGTATAGTAACTTTTTCTAGTTCTAAACCAGTTTTTATTCCTTCTTTCTACTTCCTTTCCTTTTTCATGTGTTTCTTTGTGAGGACACTTAGTAGCATAATGACCAACTCTTCCACAAGCAAAACATTTGAAAGGAAGCTTACCTCTAAACCGTCCTATACCAAGTTGGAGTTTCTTTACAAAATTTACCTCATCTTCTTCTGAGATATACCCTGATCCTTCTCTCTCTTATACTTCTTTCCCTTTTGTAGAAGCTCTAAAGACGGCTTCTTTGAATTCATATGGTCCTCCTCTTCTCATTTCATATGCATTTATTATGCCATGAAGTTGCACCACAGTAACATTTTGAAGATCCTTCTTTTCTTCAAGAGCAGAAAATTTTGACTCAAATTTTGTAGTTAGTGATCTTAAAACTTTCTCAACCAAAGTAGATTCGGTTCTTGTTTCTCCCAGATTTCTCATACGATTTACAATATCATCAAGACGTAAAAAGAAATTAGCAATGCTCTCCTCATTATGCATTTTTAGGTTCTCATATTGAATTCTGAGAGTTTGGAGTTTAGCACTTTTTACCTTTGCATCACCTTCATAACTTAGAATGATTTTGTCCCATATTTCCTTTGCTGTATTCAGCTGCATGACTTTGACAAATTTTGATGCAGTTAGACTTCCCAATAGAGCATTGAATTCCTTTTCATTTGTTTCATAATTCTTTCTTTCCGTCGGATCCGTTGGTACTGCAGCTGGATATTGATATCCTCCTTCAACAATTTCCCATACCTCTGCTCCCAGAGATTGAAGATAATATCTCATCCTTGTTTTCCAGAAGATTAAATTGTTTCTGTTAAAGAGCAGAGGCCTGATAGATGATGTTCCATCTTGATTGCTCATCTTGATTGATCTTCCTTCTAGCAGCTAAGATTTTTCAGAAGGACTGTACGATACCCGATTGTTGGGAAAAATATTGAGAGGGGGGGGGGGGGGGGTGAATAGGTATTTAGAGAAGCGGTAAAAACTTTTCACCTTTTCTTTTCTTAAAAACCATACGCTACTTTACTGAACCCAACTCGCATACACGCGGATATTCTTAAGAAAACTTGCGTATGTCCAGAGATCTTATTATGCATTTAATACTTTATTTAGATCATTGCATCATTCATTCATCAGATGTTTAGTAAGTAGTAAGCATGTGCAGTAATAACAGAATAAACCATCACACATAAGCAACACACATGAACACCAGTATTTAAGGTGGAAACCTAATTCGGGGAAAACCACCGTTGCTGTCGTCTCTGTCTTCAATATTTATTATAAAGAAACTTCTTACAATTTTGTACTGGTGCAGACTCATACCAGCACGTAGGCACCCACCTGCAGAAGGCTGCAACCTTCTCTCGTTCTCCAACCACTACTGGAAGGGAGCTCCAACCCCTTCACTGAAGGCTTCGACGCTTAGCACCAACATGGACCATGTTTCATCAATTTTCATACTGGATCCAATAGCTTCCACACAACATATCTTGTAGGCCACTTTTCATCAGATTTTCAGACTGGACCCACTCCATACATCAAACTGAAACTTATAACTCCATCAACCAATCAACCAACAACTTGATCTTCAATCAACATAATCAGCAGCATATTCAACATTCAAACAACCCAGAACTGTATGAATACATCATTGACAGATAGTAGTAAAACAACAAAACAGATCAGACATTTCATTCCACACATTTCAGCAAAACCCTAGATTCCATACGCGCTTTTACTTGACTGGACCTGCGTATATACGCGCACATCAGACATGCGTATACGCGCCTTTCAGAAGACAAACACAACGTATACGCGCTTTTCTTTGAAAGCAGACACACGTATATGCGCACTTTTGTTGAGATGAACATGCATATAGATACGCAGAATTTTGAGAACTATGCGACTCTTGAGAACGGATAACAGTTCACCCTCTACTTGACAAAGATTCACAGGATCACGGATCAATAATTTCCATAAACCAGGATCTAGAAAATACATGGTCATTTCGGATCTAAGATCCCTTTCATCATTTTTCTTCATAGGTACATTATTAATTGAGATCATGAAATAAGCGTACCCATTCCATATTTAAATAATTTAGAGTGAAGTATTCATTAAAACCCAGACTTCAGAATAGATATGCAGATACAAACTCAACCCTGAACAGACATTGATTCAAATAGCATATGCTACTTTGCTTTACTGAAGCCGCGTAAATACGCGCTTTCCTGCACATCAACCTGCGTATACTTCTGTGTATTTTATTCTTTAAAAACCCTAACTTCCATACGCGCTTTTCGTGTAGCGAACCCGCGTATATACGCGCTTTTGTTGAAACCAACTAGCGTATAGATCTGTAAAAATAAATTTTGCAGAACAGACCAGATCTATAAAACTTACCCAGATTTATTCATTTAATTCAACAGACTTGCGCCAGTTCTTCACCATCCCTTCAGTAGGTCATTCTAGAGATTCATCATCATCAGATCTAGAGATCTTGAACCATAATTATATCCATGGGTGCATCATAGATTCAGATCTAACAATTAAGAACAGAGTTCATCCATGTAGATATCTCTTAAAGAGATTTATTTATTAACAACCCTTACACATGCACACCCTTGCACTATGATCTTCTTCTCCTTATATAGATTTAGCCTTTGTCAATACCATGAGTCAAAACCACTCAACCGCTGATGGTATTCCTGGACGGGATCAAATAGATAATCCAGCGCTCAATACAGTGGGCCAATACCATGGTAATGTCCCCTGGTTTTATAAATTCAGAGCGCAAATAGGCATACACTACTTGGTACATACTTTTCCGCGTACATACGCTACTTTGCCTTTACAAACCCACGTATGCTTTGTGACATATCTTATTCATCATTACTTTGGCACTTACTGGAATTTATTTCTTTGTTACTTCTGAACTACTCTGTAGATACATCAGATTTACATTATTAACAAATAGGTTGCTATCCAAAGTCAACTCATCAAGTTAGTTTCCATCAAGGACAACTTCATCAAGTAGGTTGCCATCAAGGACAACACATTGCATCATATTGTCAACATAGAAGGCTGAAATAATGTAGATCTGATGTAGATCCCCTCAAAGGCCTCCTCTAATTAAAGGCTGAACCCTTCAATCACAAGAAAACATTCCAAAGGAGCCACAAGATCCCTCACTGAAGCTGCCCTAAAAAATAACGTAATTCCCAGGTGGAACAATGTTGTAAATGATGGGAAATAGTTGGCCTGGTGCCAAATATCTGAAATATGTCCAAGAGCTCTCCAAACTGATCTCCCAAGTGAAGGAATCCTTCCTCCAATGAGAAACTAGCCCAGAAAGTGGGTTTCTAAACCCTCCACTGCAACAGCCTAGAACACAACACAATAACTTGCAGAAACTACGCTGATGAAGAAATTTGTAGCTTGGCTTGAAAACCTGAATGTGGAAATGAATGCAATGCTCTTCCAGGAGACCTCTGAAGGAAAGAGGTGGGATTCCCGATCGAGAACACCCGGTGCTAAACAACACAACAATCTCAACTAAACAGCTGAATAATGCAAGTAGTCTAAACAAACCATATACAAAATAATATTCCAAAACATAACCCCATATGGCTGTCATCCTCTTCCTTATATAGATTATAAGATTCCTTGCATTTGGCCCCACTCAATTAGGTCATTTCCTCCATGCAATCAATCTCCCTCCAAAACTGCGTTATTCCTCAATTAATCTCCACTCCTCCATAACAACACCGTTGACTTGGTCAAATTTGACTGAATCAACATGATCCAACCCCTGTTCACACTTGGAGGAGCTTTATTTAGCTGTTGAAAAGGTATCCTTTCACACTTGAAGTGTTTTTATTGCTGCTTAGGAGACTTATGGGCGTTCCCACCCACTTATTCACCTACCTAGTGATAAAACAAACTATAATATTCCATTTAGCTGAAGGCTAAATTTTTGGAATATTACAGTCCTCCCCTTCAAAATGTTGCTTGTCCTCAAGCAACTGTAAGGGTGGAGAAAAATTCCTCCCTTCCTCCTCTTGTGGCCTCCTCATCAATAGTCCCCACCACTTCTCAAAATAATCTGCAATAAATCTTCCCTCCAATGATTCCTCCCAAGTATGCAAAACCAAATGGCTCACATCATGAGAAAGTGGAAGGTGTAAGTGGAAACCTTCTTGCTGTCCAATGGCCTCTTCAAGGTAGGAGTGATGATAAACATAGGTAATCTCATCCCCAATGAGAGTCTCCCATGCCCATGCTATCATCCAAATGAAATGAGCCATTTTAGGTAGCTCATCAAAGAAATCCTCATCCCCCGATTTATGCAATGTATTGGGGCTGCATGGAGAGATTAGATTTTTCCACCCAAGTTGTTTCTCTCTCCATTTATGGTAAGTATGGGGTTGTTTTTGATCTTGGGCTGATTTTTCATGGCCTCTAAGAATGGCCCAAGTTACCCAACCAAACAAATCAGCCATGACGTGCCTCCTCCAAGAACTCAAGTTCTCCAAATGGCTCCTCCCACATGAATAAAAGAGATGTAGTGTGGCAATCATGGTTTTCCCATGGCCTCTCCTAAAACATGCAACAGAAAAAGTAGGGAGATTCACACTCCCAATGGGCACCTTTAACTCTTGTGCCACTCTCCCAACAAATCTTCCCATAAACATAAGAACATTATCAATATATGGAAGCAAAAACCAATGAAAACAAGTTACCACATGACAACCGGGAGGTGGATCATAGTTCCACATATGGAACCAACGTAGTGAATCCCTTGCCTGCCTCAAAACAAAGAAGAACAAGTGTCTTTTCAGCCACTTGTTTGCTGCCACAATGATCCTAGAAGATAGGATCATAAAAGTAACATGTGGTGCCAATGGTGCACACCAAGAATCACGTGGCCTCCCCCACAAACCACCAATAGCATGGCCATCATCAATGCTGCAAATGGCCTCAAGTACATCACAATACCATATACAAGAAGGAATGACCCTCCTTAGTACAACTAGGGAAAATTTTAGGGGCGAATTTTAGCCCATGGGCGAAATTTAAGGGTTTTTATATTTTAGAGGGGCGAATTTTTTATATTACACCCATTTTCCCCATTTTCTAAAATTAGCCCAAAAAAATATTTTAAAAATAAAAAAATTATTATATTTTCACCTATAAAAATAAGACCATAAAATGAATTTTCGCCTCCAAAAAATTATCCTCCAACCCTAATTCGCCCGATTCCCCACTGTAATTATTTTTTCCAAGCCTAATTCACCTGATTCCCCTTGTTTTCGACTGTAATTTTTATTTTCCAAGACCGATTCGCCTGATTCCCCTAGTTTTCGACTGTAAGTTATTTTTTTTCCAAGCCTGATTCACTCTTATTTGCATTGATTAAGAGTGATATTTGCTTCAATATCCCCCCGATTTCTAGGTCCAGGCACCCTATACGATGACCCATTTCTAGAGATTTAGGCCTAGTTGAATTTTCCCAGTATTTGAAGAGTCTCTAGTAATGGATCCTCCATTAGGGGAATTTTGAGGTCTAAAATGGGCCTCCTAAGAAAAATGTACAACCAAAATAAAATTTATAAGAACAAATAGGATTCAAGATGATGATGTCAACCATGGGGGATTATTCACCATTTTTGTAGTAAAAAAGTAAAAAGAATAAAAAATAGTAAAATAATAAAACTACTTTTTCAACTCGTATTTTCAACTTATCCCCCTAAGTTTTTACTCAAATTTTGGATAGGAGTACTCGTTGGATGCAAAATTTAATTTCTCATCCAATGAGTACCCATGTTGCATACTTTCGATGGACCCTGCTACACGAAAAATGAAAAATACATGAAAAACATGATTTCAATCACGTTTTTCATGTATTTCTCATTTTTCATGTAGCAGGGTCCATCAGAAGTATGCAACATGGGTACTCCTTGGATTAGGAATTAAATTATGCATCTAATGAGTTTTTCCGCTCAAAATTTGAGTAAAAAATTAGGGAGATAAGTTGAAAATATGAGTTGAAAAAGTGGTTTTATTATTTTATTCTTTTTTCCCTCTAAAATTTGATGATGTAATCTAATATTATTTTAGTATTTCTACTATTATTTTATAATTTTCTTAGGAGGCTCATTTTATACCTCAAAACTCCCCTAATGCCCTTACATGTGCAGGGGCATTGGATGCTCTCAACAAGTAAATATACGAGATCAGTGAATGAGTTCAGGAAGCCATACTTGCACCAGTAATGGGAAATCGAGGGAAATTTCATTACCTTCCCTTTTTTGGTCAGGGGTGTGAGCTTCGAACATGAAGAGGTTCCAGATAAAGAGATGTAGCAAGCAACCCTCAATATTTGGAAATGATACTCACTCAAGTCAGAAGGGAGCCACTGATTTCGCCCTTCGAAGTAGCGAGAATAGACAATCGAAGGAGCAAGTAGTCCTTCGGTTGCAACAAACTTCCCCTCGACTTGTGCAATATTAGGATACCCATGAGTTGCAACTTCCAGATTTGGAGAAGATGGATTAATGGTATGGAATGTGGAATAGAAATATAGTCTCACAGTTGCAGGTAGCGAGAAGGCCTAAATAGGAGTTGATCATAGGGCTGACTGTATTGAAATGGGCTCTGTCTCAATGGGGAAAGATAGGTCAAAGTACCCTATTAAGGGTAGCGATGTCTTCTCTTTTAGTATGAGATAAATAAAAATATCCCCTCCCATTTAAATGGGAAATCCGCAGTGGGGTTTCTTGAGCACATCTACCAGCAGGGTTTCTAAACCATATCTACCGGTAGGATCAAACTCCATTGCATTATGGAAAGCTTCCTCTAGATTAATTTGCTTCAACCAGGTTTGAATCACTCTATACATAAGGGGTTGTTAATTCTGTTTAAGATGTTAAAGTTGACACTTTGAGAAATTCAAAGAAAGTTTACAAAGATCTCCTTAGAAATGGGCAAAGACAGGAGGCTTGTAAGGATGATTTGAAGGCTCATGGATAGGAACTGGATTGGATTGCAGCATGACTAGATGAAATGAACAAATCCTATCGAGTGATTGTAGGCGTAATACTGGGTGATTGTGAGCGTGGCTGCTTTGGTTAATGTGATGAAAGAATCCTTAGTCCAGCATCAAATGGACATTGAAGAAGAAATTAACACTTTGGTATAGGAAAAATCAAATTATATCTTAGATCTTCCTGAATCAGGTATATTTCATGGCTTTTCCCATGTAGGGGAGTAAAAAAGGAGCAGGACTTGGAGGACGATGATTCAAACTGGGTTTATTGCTATTTTTTGGCTTCCTCATTAATTTGTGGTTAGAAGTTTATTTCTGAAAATCTTCTTCAAGGGCATTTTTGTAATCTCAAACAAATGACACAAATGGAATTTTTTTTTGAATGTTTTGGAAAGGTTTTGTTCAAGTTATATAAAATGTTTAGTTGGTCTTTAGGGAGCCCAGGGAAATTTTAGTTTAAACCCCAGACCTTTAGAGGAAATTAAAACCTTTTTACTTAGTAAACTGTTAAGTGTTGCAATTTTTGTCGGAGGTCGAAATCAACTATGGACAGTGTTGGATCATGGATGTATAATTATAAATTTTAACATCCGATTTCTTACAATATATGATTTTATCTTCTCATTTAAGGAATGAATGTTCATGATGGTATTGTGTTAAGATTGATAAATGGGATATTTAAAACCATAAGAAGCATAAGCTACCCAATCTGATTGAGTTTCAGGTTCCTTATAATCAATTGATATCTAAGCATAGCATTTATATTTGTATTGTGTGCGTAAGTGAAAGGAAAGAATGAAACTTGAACTGGTTTGTTGATAATGTTCTCGGTGATAGTTATATAGGGTTCTAATTTCCCCATTATATGCGAGTCCTACCTCGGTGATAACCCTTACGTGCGAATGGTAAGTCTGCAACTAACACGCTAACTTGGCTTTTAAGTACTCATGTCATTTCAGCAAGTAGAGATATAGAATAGCCATGCAAGGAGAAAGAGATGACACTATTCTCCAAAAGTTGTGATGCACGAAATTGCTTATTTCAAATTTTAGTGCTTGTGTACTATATGGAATGTATTTTATATATGGCTTATAAAATCACTGACATATGTGGTGGAATTAAGTTTAAATGAATTTATTTTTTTGGGTGCAGACAAAAGAAAATTTTGACAAGCAGTGTAAAATTTGCACCAGACCATTTACAGTTTTCAGGTGGAGACCATGCCATGATGCAAGGTACAAGAAAACAGAGGTTTTCCAAACATGTTGTAAAATCAAAAACATTTTTCAGGTGTGTCTTCTGGATATTAAATATGGATTGCCAATCCAAGTTCAAGATACAACCATGGCCATTAAATCCAATGAGGCTATTCCAAGGACTGATGTTAATAGAGAGTATTTTGCTGAGGAACATGATCGCAAGGTGCATTTTTCTACTCTTGTCAATCTCTAAATTCTATTTTATGTATGAAAATCAATGGTAGATTCCAAGTGTAATTATAGTCTCTAATTGCATTTTATTTAATTATTTATCATAATATATATAACTTCATGTTTTATGTTTTTTTTATAGAAGGATTCTCTGTTTTTCAACTTCTACTTGTAGTTTTAGGCACATAAATAAAAATATTTAGGAGCCATTTTAGGCATTGTACTTCTTTTTTCCAAGGAAAACCTTATGGGAAACCCAAGGGAAGCTTCTCCACATTCATCGATGACACCCCTAATAAACCTTTCAGTGTAGACTAGTGTGCCTCACCCTAGAGGATTCAAAGCAGGGGGCCTGCTGCCACTGAAGCCTTGAAGTCTCTACAAATTATTCATAGGCACTAAGCCAATACATCAGTATTCATCAAGGAGTTTGAACCTATCTGGGGAAGATAACAACTATTTTTCCCAACCCATTGAAGATAACCCTTTATAGAAGTCCCCTTGCCATCTGTAGTTAGAATGTGACTAGGGTTTGTGGAGGGAGCTAGAATAGGATCTCTTATTCCTTGTTAGACTCCATATCCTCTCACACTAAGTATCATTCCAAAGAGAAAATAGCGTGTCCCTTGATCTGTCTCATTTCAATGAGAAAATATCTCATCCCTTGACCTGAATACAGAATAAGTTCTTCTCCCCCTCCAAATAATCCACAATTTCTTCCTCCATCATTATATTCTCATTCTATTGTCCATTATAAAATAAATACCATATTCTACACAACATATTTTTGTGAACGGTATGAAATCCTTTACATGCAGAT
Source organism: Pinus albicaulis (assembly GCA_034641835.2). Classification (NCBI taxonomy): domain Eukaryota; kingdom Viridiplantae; phylum Streptophyta; class Pinopsida; order Pinales; family Pinaceae; genus Pinus; species Pinus albicaulis. The sequence continues at coordinate 985,347,868 of CM076576.1, forward strand.
GTGCAAGTAGTGTAATCCAAATTCTAGGAAATTTTATGGAGTATTGGCTTGCTTGTATTTTAATCATATTATTCTACAAAATGTCTTGCAATGTATATTAAGAATTAGTGGTATGAGGATTGGAAAGTATATCTAGTTCATTCATCCATTAAAAGTCAAACATGAAAAGGGATTAGCAGAAAATTTCTTACATAAAAATCATGTTCATTGTATGTATTTGCACAGGTAAATATGAATAGCTAAAGCAAGTTAATAAAATGTTTAGGGTCTGAGGACCATCCTGAGTGACTAGGGAACAAATCTGGATCTGGATTATGGATCTACCAGAATTTTGAAAAGATAGGATCTGGATACTGTGGGGAAATGCCATGTAATAAAAAAAGTAAAAATAAAAGATTACTCATCATCTACTTGAAAAAAATTGGAACTCTGAATCTGTTGTAAAGATGCTGCTGAAGTTGATGCGGGTGTGATTATTTCACACCTTTTGTATTTATTTTAATCTGGACTTCTGGTCCCAGTGGCCTTTAAGTCATTGATGGTACACCTTTAGTGGGTAGTTACATCTGACATTGATGGTTGCCTTAGTGCTCCGATGTTTAGGGTTTGAGGGTAGCTAAGGAAACCCTGTGCATGTGTATTTGAGGCATTTCCTCATTTGTAAACATCATATGATATAGTCTGAACACTATTAATTGATTATCTTCATTTCAAGGATATTCACTATATTTTTATTCTGGGTTGTTCATATGTGTGGAGACTACTATTTCTAAAGGGTTATTTGTTTTAACTTTATCAATTAAAAAAAGTTTGTTTAATTGTGTTTGCTGGAAATAATTTTTTTTTAGGTAAATGCGTATTGTCTTTTGATACTGCAAAACAAAGTAAGAATAGCTAAATGGATTGATAATTAGTTAACTGGTTAATGTTTGGTAAAATGTTAGCTCTCTTTATGTTAGCTTGCTCTTTTTAAGGCAAACACTCATCGAATGTGGCTTTTGCAGGCTAGAGTAGGAATAGATTATGAATCATCATATGGAAAGGTTCGTCCAAATGATACGATATTGAAGCTTCAAAGGACAACACCATATTACAGAAGAAATCATTCTCATGTATGTAGTTTATATGTTCGTGGTGCTAAACGTCCATACCGACATGAGATGCCTATAATAGGGAGCTTTCTCAGCAAAATATAAAAGATTGATATTATGGGTAAGTATTATTGTCCAAATATTATTGATTCAGTTGATTCTTTTGTGAGTTGTAGTTATTGTCTGATATATTTTGAGGTGCAATCCATAATAATTTTTCAAATTCTCGCACAGCTCCCATTTACAAAATTCTAAGTGTATTAATTTATCAAACCCTGTTGTTTTCATTGTTGCATGAGTCTTCAGTCTGGAGTATGCGTAGAACATATTTTCAAGAATAGACTCAAAATGGAATTTTGATGTGGCATCATATTGATGTCTTTTATGCCCTTTTATTATTGATCCATTTTCTTCAATTAAACCTTGTCTGCTTTGGTTGCTGTAATTATCTGGTCTTCTCGATTCCAAGGCTCCTGGAAGGCAAATTTATCATTAAAGTGGTGTTTTCTGGTTCCAAACAAACATTTCCAGTTAGATATGTACAAGCTCTGAGAGGATTTAACTAAATTTAAAATAAGTTTGAACAAATATATGCATTCTTATGTATTGCTCATTACATCATTATGTTCTGATTGTTAATTGCTAAACTATACTTTTTCTACGAGGTTGGATTATGAATATTTTTTCATGAAGAGAAAGAATGGGGGTTTTTCTTGACCATGATTCAACAAATTCCATTACATCCTTAAATTGTTGTCAATATAGATAACTTCCTTCTTGAATATAATAGTTTTTAATGATCTATCTCTGAGTAGAGTAAATGATCTAGTTGCAGCAAGGTTGTTGAATAAAGCTAGTGAGATGCCATCTCTTGTTCCTCCTGAAGATGAGTATAAAGACTCTGTATGTGGGTGAGATTGATTCAAGGGTTACCGAAGCTAATCTTAAGGACAATTTATATGCATATGGTGAAATTGAGTCTATCATACTTGTCTTTGAAAGAGCATGTGCATTTGTTACATATACAACCAGAGAAGGGGCTGAGAAATCAGCATAGAATTTGTCCAACAAGATAGTTATAAAAGGCTTGAGATTAAAGTTGTTGTGGGTAAAGCCACAGGCTCCTAAACCAAAATTTGAGCATCAAGGAGTTGAAGCTGCACAAATTATTAGTGGTATGCTTCCAAGAGATGTTTTTTTATAGCACCAAAGCCAACAACAACGGCAAAACAGTTAGAAGCAACCTTCTCTAAATTAATTCAATATTCCTCCTCCACCCCCACCATAGGAAAGGACATACTATCCATCCATGGATCCTCAATGAATGGGAGTTTTTTCTCCAGCGCAAGAGCCTGGCAGCAGTAAACAAGGCACAAAAAATGAAGGGCAGGAGGGTCAACATTCTCAACCAGCTCCACATGGGCCTCCAGATGGTTCCTACTATGGATCACAACAATATCAATAAGGTCAATACCATCACTATTACGGGCCTTCTTATGGACCCCCATCACCATATCAATCAACCCCACCATCACCACTACCCCCACCTATTATCACCCGCAGTATTAACACAAGCACTAATATTTGTTTCCTTATTTTAATGTATTTTCTTTATTATGAAAGGAACACTAACTTTCAACATGGGATGTATGTAATCATAGAGATTCAAAAGTGGTACTGGTTATACACTTGTATTTATTTTCACTGTATTTTTAAAAGAGATGCTTGTATTACAAAAGACTACGACTTATTTTTCTCCTAACTCGTTCAATTACTTACATCGACACATGAATACTCAACAGTTTTGTTGTTGGGTCAGAATTTCAAAGGACAAAGAACTTGGAATTTTATGGTCGACCTGTTGATTCTTTCTTGAAATAGTGTTGGAATTTTATGGTCGACCTGTTGATTATTTCTTGCAATAGTGTTGTGATTATTTCTTATATTTGAAGTATGTGGTTTAGTGGAATTTGTATTGTTTTGGAACTCATATTTTTTCAGGTGTGTGATGCAGGTCTTGAAATTTTTGCAAAATTGTTTTCACCTCCCGAAGATAGGTTTTGAGAACCTAATATTACAGGTCTCGAATTGTGTTGACCACTTTGTTGTGTCTATAGCCTTACAACTTTTGGGTTTTTTCTCTTGTACACATCTGGTGTGTTGGGGGTACTTTGATTGCACCTCTCCAGAACCTCATGCTTGCAATCTTATAGTCTTACAGTTAAAATCTCAACCAACCTCAACTTTATTGTGACTTCAAAAGGGGGTGTTCCAATTTACGTTATTCCACAACTTTCATGTTTTCTAGAAATGGAGTAGGCTTTGTAGACCTTTCTTAGAAACTTTCTTGTGGTTTCACAAGGAGGGTTTTGAGTCCTTTCATACTCACAACTTTCCAATTGCAGATTCTTTCAGTTATACAAGATTATATGAACTTGCACAAGTAAAAATCTCTCATTTTGACATATATTAGTCCTCTCCTATTTCAAGTTGATGGGTATTTTTTTCTCAGGTTTTTTGACGAATGTAAAATATACAATGAAGGAGGGCTTGTAGGCCTTTCTATATTGCAACTTTCTTGTGATCTTACAATGGGGGTTTCAAATCCTTTTCTAACTTTTTTAGTTCATAGATTCTTTCACTTTTGCAAGTCTCCTAACTCCTTGCACAGTCATATTTTCTCACTGTGACTTATAAGGCCTCTCACATTTAAAGTTGACGTTGAACATTTTGTTGATCTTCTTGATGAATGTAGAATATACATGATTGCATATTTTCTCCTTTCCTTACAGTTCTAAATAAATCAATCTCACATTTTATAGTTCTTTTTCACACTTGACATTGTAAGAACGATTGTTGGTCTCATACTAAATCTTCCACTTATGGAATGAAGATCTCCTGACTATATTTTTCATGTATTAAATATGCTTTCAAGAACATAAATAAAACTACATTCACTAATATAATTTCAAATGAAATACATTTTCTCTGATGTTTTGTTGCATAGGAGGGATTCATATTTGAGAGGCTTCAATTTCTTGTGTTGTCCTTAAAACATTAATTTTGATAGGTGCAATAACATTTATCTTGCAATATACCTAGTTTATATTTTTTTTAACACATGGTGAATCGGTAATTCTTTAGAGTAATCTAGGGGAAACCTAGGATCAATCCTCATGGTCACCAATATAACACCAAGAGTATATCCAACAGCCTACAAGCCAAATATACCATATTTTTAAAATATAATTTATAGCCTATATATAATTACACTGAAGGTGTTCTCTTTATGGGATTGGCTGGGAAAACACTGTTCACCCCAGCCAATCCCTGTGCTCCACCTCTGCTCCAGATTCGCCCTTATATCACATCAAAATTTAACACTTGGAAAATCCTAGAACATTGCAAAGAATAACCGTACGAATTGTCTACATCAAATCACCACCGGAAAAAATCAGTTGCTGGAAAGCGTCGGGAAAACACAGGGAAAACAATTGCGGCAAACACAGGGCAGCCTTCCACGACAATGCCTTTGGTTGTGGGTCACTGTACCAAGGAGAATCCATCTACATTTTCTCCCCACCAACTCAATGAAATATTTTCATATCCCAAGCACAAGTACAAAACAACTCCCATGAATGCCAATCCTGTGTCCAACCCTCTAGAGAGCAGATAGTATTCGACCAATATGCCAAAATCGATCTGATTGAATTAACGGATTAATGCAAAGAACAACTCATGGATTTCTTTCCAAATAAAAAATATTTGACATAGTTGAGAAGGTCGTTGTGTCAGGGTTGGTTTACTTCAAGAATTAAATTTGTATTCAGAGGAATATTCCTCTACACAGTGACCAATTTTTTTTGGAAATTAGTCAAAATCCGTTGGAGCGATCTATGCTATTTAATTTTAGATCAAAGGCCCATTACAATATTCTATTCAATTTCAAATCAAGAGCCCATTACAATAATATATTTAATGGTAGCAGGGTACTTGGCTTTCATGGTAATTTTCAGCAAGGAGATTGTTCAAAGGTATTTTCTGAATTGGGTTTCAAAGTTATCATAATTTGCTGGTATTTTGTGAATTGGTTTCAAAGTTATTGTAAGTTACAGGCATTTTGTGAATTGTATTTCAGAGTTCTTGGGTAGTTATGGCTCCAAAACAACAAGAACCATAAGATATTGTAGTGATGTCCAAGCTAATGGGTCAATCTGAAGAGAACTGGGTGAGGATAACTAACCAGGGAACAATAATTATTGTTTCAGTAATCGCCATGAGATGAGATGTTGAAGAACAAAATATAACCATGGCTACTCATGAGATTATGGAGCATTATCCCCTGAACATAGCTCAAATTGTGGAGAATAACAAAGGGAAGCTCTATCTCCAGGTAAAAAATGGTCCTTTGAAGTCCGTTGTTAGGGAGAAGTCATGGCCCGCTGTAGATCCATCTGTGGACCTTCCAGGGGTTTTACAACTTCCCCATGACGATGAGAAACATTCGTTGAGCCTTGCATTGCATCAGATTATGAAAAGTGAGCTCAATAATCCATTCCTTAACAAGAACAAGATGGCAACTCTCCTCTTGCTGTCCTAGAAGTTAATTTTTACAAGGACTCATCTTTAGGGCCACGGAAAATTGTTGTGATCAGAGTTCATAGTGGTGCTTCTGAAATGCATTCTTGTCTCCTTATAGTGAAGCATTTTTTCAGTGCCCTGAATGCAGTTGTTAAAGGAAGAGAGCCAAAGTTTCCTGATGGCCCTGGAAGGCATGAACTGTTGGCTTCAATGGAGGATTTGATACCCAAAGGCAAAGCGGACAAGGGTTTCTTTACAAAGGGCCTTGATGCTGTAGGATATGCTTTGGACTCCAAGAAGTACTCTCTCTTACCTTTCAATCCAGATTTCACCAAAATGTCCATCAAGGTTGGGTTTATGTCTGACGTTCTTACATACAAACTTGGAAGAGAAGGTAATCCATCTGTAACAATTTTCTTGGCTATTGTGTTCATTGCTCCTTTTGATGTTCAGATTTTTTACTGCATTTGTCTCTCTCTCTTTCTTCTTTTCTTGACGATTTTATTGTTTTACAACTTCCCTGAATCCATTTAGTATTTATTCACCAGATTTCACCCAAGAATTAACACTTGGTCCCATCCAGTGGCTTGCTTAAGCAAGCGAACTGGCTTTTGAATCTAGTTTGGGTATAAAACACCCCCACCTTACAGACCCCTTTAAGGTTGCATTTGTTTTTTACCTAAAGAGCAAGTTAGCTATCAAAATGCCATTCATTTCTCTCATAACACAGAAATATAAACTTCTTATCTATCAATTAAGCTTATGCTTTGCCTAGAAGACAATAGGGCATGGGAGAAGGGTTGTTTGAGTGATTCGCCTGTAGTGATTCACAAATTCTTTTGTATGAATTTTATGCAACTTAAAGGTTTTTCTGATATGTTCCTTCCCACACTCCACCTCCAGCAATATAGCTAGTGTATCACCTTGTTGAATTTTCTTCTTGATCGTGTTATATTAGTAGATCCATTAAAATCATAAACAGATAAACCTTGATGATTGAAAATTTGTGACCAACCAATGTAGATCTTCCTAGCCAAATTGAGAACGATTTAGATCTCCCAAACCAAATTGAAAATGATGGTGCTTACTTAATATCTATTTATTAAGTAGTGGAATGCCTCCATCTCCATTTTCAAGATTTGTTTAGGTTTAATTAAGTATGCTTATAGCAGGTCTCCTCTGAGATCCTCTCTCTAGACCTCCAAAAGAATGAGGTTTATGGGTTTCCTCAAAGTTTCTATATCAAATTAATGGGAAATCAATGGGATCTAGAAAATTTAAATTAACATTGGTTGGGACCTGAAGAAATTGAGATTGGTCAGGGCTAACTTCTTTTACACTGGGGTTTACTACGTTCTTAAAGAAAATTTTGAGTGTAACTAGCGAGTCATGCCTCTCAATATGATCAGATAAGTTCTTCATGGTTTTTGGACCATCAAATTGTCCCCAGAAAATATCTCTTCAGATGAAGGTAACAAATAAAATGGCATATTGAGCAACAACCCTTTTACCATAAAAGGACCCTAGTAATTGTGCCTCTCCACATAACATGCTTAAACATTTAGAAAAAACCACACAAGGACCATTTGTAAGATAGAAGCGATGCAACCTATCCTCCACTACTAAAACTGATCAGAAGAGCTATAAAATTGAAGTATAGAAAGTATCCTACCAAAATTAGATTGTTGCCCTCCATTTGAAAGGAAAGTCAATTTACCCACTTCTATGACAAGTGAGATGCCTTTACAAATTCTTTCCTTTTCAATCCTTGGAACAATCGCTCTATAACAGAGATAGATTTTATTTTAGTCAGTAAATAAACTTTGTTTTCTTTTTTGACTACCATATTAAAAATGTGAAGTCTTTTTTTATCCTGTGTATGAGGTTCTTTTGCAATTTCTATCCTTGAATTTCTCATATGCATGGACTCAACCATCAAGAACTGCCTCTCCATGATAGGGACTGGTGATTTTTTCTCTGCTGGCGAGCGAGAGAATACATCACATGCTGCAGCTCTGGCCTGTGCATACTTAAGAACAACTGCAAACATCAAAGAAATGGAAGAGAAGAAATTGAACCAGTAGGGTAACATCACAACCATACCATACTTTTGGGCACCTTGAATCCTGTACATCTTATTGTCATAATGTGAATACCCATTGAATGGAATACAAAAAATTCTATGTACATAGCAGTGTGCTGGACTGGAGACCTCACTTTGAGCCTCAACTACCAGAAACTATCCTGGGAAACTACTTAGCAGGGATATTCCATGGAACTCGAGTGAAGGATGATATATCCATCTGGGATATGGAATGCTTAATATCAACAAAAACACAAAAGGAAATAAGAAAACATAAGCACTTTTCCGAGCTACCAGTGCTAGCCATGCTTGTTGGACAGGTGAAAACTAGGCTTCCCTTAATTTGAAAGTTGACAATGTTGTTTTTCCAAGAGATTTTCAATATTTATTTTTATCACTCTTAATAGATCAGGGATTAAGAGGTATTTATGTTTTTCGTCACTCTTAATAGATCAGGGGATAAGAGGGATTTATGCTTTTTTTCACTCTTAATATATCAGGGGCTAAGAGGGATTTATGCCTTTTGTCACTCTTAATAGATCAGGGGCTAAGAGGGATTTATGCTAGTCAATATTTGGGATTGATTCATACTGGTGAATGAATGTGAATGCAGTTTATGCTAGTCAATATTTTGGATTGTCATACTGGTGAATGAATGTGAATGCAGTTGATTAAACATCCTAGTCTACCTCCAAGCTCTTCTAAGAGATATGGGTTGTTTAAAATGTTCTTTGGAGAGCCAACACATATTCAGTCGAATAATGTAGAATCTCTGAATGTGGCTGGTAGCTTAGGGCCTCTGGAAAGTATGCATGCAGTGGGTCCTTGCTTCTATGCATGTGAGTCTATGATTGAAGGGCCAGATGTACCAGAGCTATGCATCTTTTTTACATTCGCTACCCCTGTATATAGCAAAGATCAAATCCACTCCTTTGCCACCTCTATTCTTTAATTGTTGGCCTTGAATTCTTCAGAACCTTGTTGAAATGTCTGTGACTTTGCCCAAAATCAGAAAAATAATGACATGGGTACCTTGCCGAAGACCCCTCTGTCATAAACGGGATATGTCTACAAGTTAATGGTTTTGAGTTCCAGTTTGATCGAAATTATCAGTAATGGTTCCATTGGATCATGTTCTTGTCAATTCTAAGTATACAACCCGCCCATCTCTTAAGTATGCTGCCCATATTATGTCGTGTTTCTGCGTCTTCGATCGTTGGTGATCGAGAGTTTATAAACAAATAAATGTGTTTTTGGTATAGTTGAGGACAATTTGGCCTTTTATTTGTTTTGGCGTGAAGAGTTTAGAGCCTCCCAAACATTCCTCACAACAATATTAAGTTGACAAACACAAATAGTGAAGAGTAAGGAAAAGAAAATCTCAATGAAACATCTCAAGTATTTATCCGTTTTATGTGCTTTTAATGCCATAAACCATGCATATAAATCGTTTTTATGGGATAATCTAAAAAACAAGGCATTTTCATGTAATAAAATAAATTAAATTACCGAATAATGTTGATAGTTTTGGAATATAATTGAGAAAGCTAATATATTTGGAATATTGAGAAAGCTGCAGTAACAGAGTGTTTAAGAATTTAAATCTTGGAAGTTAATTACATTCAATAAAATGTATGTAAACACATTTTTTAATAATGTAAATATTCACAATAATAATAATAATAATAATTATTATTATTATTATTATTTTTGGGTAAAATGCAAGTAATTTAGTAAATTTAGTCACAAGTTTTTATTAAATAATAAAGATAAAGAATGATTTTAATTAAACTTTGTTTGGAGATGCATTTCTATTAAGTTTAATGAGAATGAAAAATATATTTTTTATTAAATTTTGAACATAAATATATAATAAAAAAATATTAAATTTTAAACATATATTTAATATTAATAAAACAACTTTAAAAATAAGCATGTTTTCTAATATAAATTTTAATGAAAACGAAATATATATATTTTTTAATTATTAAATTTTAAACATACAAATATGATAATTATTTTTTATTAAATTTTAAACATATATATGATAATTCTTTCTAATTAAATTTTAAACATAGATTTAATATTAATAATAAAAAATTCTAAAAATGATTTTTTTTTTCTAATATAAACATGTCTTAGATATCATTTTTGGGATTCAACTACGTTAAATAAGTCATTCATGTATAACCATTTCCATGAGAGGTAGTCTTAACTGACTAGTTTCTCATGATTTTTGAATAGTCCACTTAGCACCCATTGCATTTGGTGATGCTCAGAGGGGTGAAGAAGTGGGATTGTAACTAGTGAAATGAATCACATAGCGTCAATCATCGCTTCTGGTGTTTCCTGATTTTCCCAGTTCTTTAATTCCTTTAGTGTCCCTTTGCACCTTTAGGATCAATTTCTAGTATATACATTATCAATTATTGTTAATTAAACCCAAAGGTCAGACATCACGAACCTCTTCAAAGTATCTTCGTCCCATCATGGAGGGAAATTTGATCAAAATATTAAGCCTTGCAACCAAAAAACTCTATAGGAATTTAGGTGCAGTGTACATTTCAAATTTGACTTCTAAAATATTCAATACTATCTCCATATATAGTTAGGGAATTATTAGCCCTTGATTTTCCCCTTAGAAATTTAGAGGGTCAAGGACTTGTCTATCAATTGGAGATTTAACTCAGTTGGAGGTTCATAGATTGATACAGATATAGGTCGGGGAAGCTTCCTAGGATGATTAATCACATGATTGATTCAATGATGATTGAGACACATTTTTTTGCATAGTTTTGAGAGTGTTTCTATATTTAGCAAGTTCCCTGGTTTCTAGGAGAGGGAGTGATTCAATGATGATTGAGACACATTGTTTTGCATAGTTTTGAGAGTGCTGCTATATTTAGCAAGTTCCCTGGTTTCTAAGAGAGGGAGTTCCAGGGATAATGCAATAGTATGGATCACATATTTGGAGTCCTCATGAACTTGGGATTCTGGTGAGGTATTTCTAGGCAACATACATGGAACTTATTATTTTTAGCAGATTGTGTCCATAGGCTCACATGTCATAGATAATGATATATTTAGAATCCTTGTGATATTTGAAGTTCTATGAACTATTTTGGAGTGACATGCAAGTACTTGTTATTTTTAGTAGTGCACACATGTTGATTTTGATTGTGGATTTGTATTCCTTCTGAAAGATGAATCCAATGAGTATACATACATGTGATTTGAGCATTTTCTATTTTTAAAATTGGTTGCATGTTAGGTCTAATTATACATTCAAGTTTTCCAAAATGTTCTGTATCCAATGGTGTCATTCTCATCCAAATCTAAGAACTTTCTATTTTTAGTAGTTAGAGCTAGGCACCAGTTATTAGACGCTTGAAGACATTCTCTAACATGATGATCAAGTATCCAACCATAAGGAGTTATATGGAATTGTGGATACACTAAAGTATTGGTGACACTATGTCTTAGGTAAGGGGATAATATTTAATATTGACCACAAGTCCTTCAGAAATTTTCTTATCAAATTTATGTAGTAGAAAAAACCTATCAATATACCACACTGACAAAGACATTGTAAATTAGTTGAAGCATTAAAGAACTTGATTAAAATTAGTCTAGTAGATATGGGAACTATAATGACTACCCCTCTAGACACAAGACACCATTACAGGAAACCATTCTATAAAGGAAGCAATAAGAAAATTTATATTTCTATTTATCTATATCTTGCATGAAGTGGATATTTGATGACCATTATTACATTTTCATATTATGTTTGTGTTTCATACTTCAAGGGTTCTTGGACACAATAAGAAAATTGTAACTGCACATAATTGTTGATACATGAAATATTTTTGGTAAAGACAACGATCAATAATATTCATGCTTCTTTGTCATGATTTATTTATAATTAACTTGTCAAAATACAAGACCAACTTATGTAGATAATCATATATAGGGTAGAATTTAATTGTGACATATACCGATTCAGGTTTAAGAGAGAAGTGGATTCCCAAATCCTCATCCTTGGTCAAAGATAAGCCATACAAGAAGAATTCCCAAAAGATATGAAGTTGAAGGGGGAGGGGGAAGTCACCTCTTTGGGGAGTTCATGTCAATGGAAATTATGCGTTAATTGCTTGCATGCTACATCAAGGAAACAACAATTCTTGGTACAAATTGTTATTTCCAAGAAACTTGACTTTAGGAAGATATGAAAGGTAAACCTTAAGATCTGAGCAAGGACTAGTGGTACTAGGTAGGTCAATGCAAATTATTTATTAATTGCATGCGTGCTATAACAAGGAAACAATAATGCTAGGCACAAATTGTGGCTACATTTAAGAGGCCACATGCCCCTGTAATATGGAAGACCCCACGCAGGGTAGTTAATATCTTGCCAATACTTGAACCTGTTCTGTTTATTGGATTGATACTCTGTATCCATAGAAAATTTTAGCGGTGAATCTTAGCCCATGGGTGAAATGAAAAATATTCTAACTTGGAACTAGACCACACATTGCCTTACCAAAATTATGTGTGTTGGTACCAAGTTGTAATAAACACACAATAATTATAATATAAAAATTAAAAAAATAAATGAATTGAAACATATTAACTAAAGTACATGACTAACCTCTCAACCATTGTGACCAGTCAATGCTAAGTAGAACGTCACATGGATTTGTAATTAAATCATTCATCTCATATCCTCCATTTTTTTTTAATACATGAGAAATATCTTTATATTCCTTATGAGGAATATACATATTTCAGTCCTCGAGGGATTTCTTAGACAACAAGGCTCATAGCCATTACAAGAAATAATCATTATGAGTAATATTTTATAATTCAGTGAAACATTCTCCATGATTTTACAAGATAATATAATTTGGTGAGAGATTCGCCATGATTTTACAAGATAATATAATCTGGTGAGAGATTCGCCAAAAAAGTTATATATACATATTATATTATTGATAAAATCGCCTTTCATTTTTCCATGTATCATGGGGATTCACCCATTTATTATAAATGTAAATTTAGGGGGGTTCTTAAAATTTTCCCTGAGTACAACATGCCGCCCATATAAAGTAAAGGAGTACAAGTCATCATGCAAGAATGTACCTTCTCTACTATGTACTTTGGTCATTGAGCTAAAATGGCTCAACTGAAAGCTCTCCCTCACTCTCAATGAGTAGAGAAGTGGTTGTGAAAACCTCTCCATCACCATCCGGGCTATGCATCTATCCATATGCTGATATATATCCTGTTGTATGCCCTCCCAAGTGAACTCCATCAAAGAATGAAATGCATCAAAGTGCATGGAAAGAAAGTCCACATGTGCTGCATGTAGTAGCTTCCTCTTGAGCTCAGAAACTCTAGTCAAGAAGACTCTTCCATAAGAATAGATGACCTCATCAACCACCATGTATCTATCATCTCCCTCCAGGTCATCAAGAATCATGCAAGCACCAAGATCCTTGGAGTACTCTACCAAAAGTTTAGACCTCCAATATGGATCAATCCTCCTAAGAGACAACACTGAAGATCTGAAATGTGAAGCTTCCCACATGCTGTTGTCTTCTCCTTTGACATCCCACATGCCAAATTCATCCTCTAAAGTGTTGCTATGCCCACTATGCAGCTGCTCATGCTCAAATAGAAGTGGTGGCCTTTGGAAGTTGGCCTCCCATGAGAAGCTACCATCCAAAAAGAATCTCCTGATCTTGGCCAATATAGGCATGAGTGGCCTCCATCTACCCCAATGTATGGAGGATCCCTTCCTCAAGGGAAGTACCCTCTTTTTCTCCAAACCCATGGATCAGCTCCCTTTCACCATAGTGGTGCCATCCCCCATTACTGCAGCAACTTATGTCAACGCAGAATATGTAGTGAGAGTGGGTAATGCTGAAAATGGGAGAATGTCTCCCTCCTCCTTGAGTCTACCCCGGACTCTTTGCATTGTAATAGACCCCTCCAAAGTATCCACCCCTCCGGGATATAAGAGTGGTGCAACCCCATGTGAAGCATCTCTCATCATCTCCTGATCTAGTGGTCTCCCCGGTGGAATGCCTCCATGCAGTATGTCAAGAGTAGATTGCTCATATGGATGGACAAATTTGTCCCTGCCCTCACTGCGCAAATCAGTCTGCCTCTTCTGTGCATCACCCTTTTGAAATAGATAGGGGTGTGTGCTCCTCATCATGTGATGTTGGCCTTCCTCCCTACCTTCTCCTTCCATCTGCAAGGTTTCACAATCATGTTGTTCATTGATTGTGCCTTGACCTCCACATATGAAATCCTCAGGAACTTCTTGCAATGATACAAGAATTCCTCTTGTTGGAGCAAGCGCTCCATATACCTCTGCATGAGGTGCTAGATATGCTCTAGATATGACAACGTTGTTGCCCCCAACCTTCTCTTCTTCCTCAATATGAATGGGAGTCACTTTCTCAATAAGAGGATCCTCTTTTGAAAAAGGGATCTTCATGCCCTCTTGTCCAAGAATAAGAGACATAGATCTTGCCTCTATCAAAGTATTATGCAAGATGTGACCCTCTTCAGCAGTTTTCTAAAATGGAGTTGAGTTTATAGGTCCTTTCAACCCATGAAAAATTTTGGTTTGTTTTGGTTTGTTTAACTCCATCAAAGGGGTTTCAGAATGTTTTCCATTAAACCTTTCCACTAGTCTCCTAGTGAACTTTTCATAAGTATATGTATGTGAATTTTTTAAAGAAAAGGACTCAAATATCCACCAAGCATGGGCCTTACTTCCAAAATGCAGCATTGCAAATTTGATGGCTTCATTCTCTGAAACTTGGTGTTGCTGCAAATAGGTGTCTAGCTCCTCCACCCAAGCTCTTGTTGAACATTTCAGTGAACCATAAAAAGTAGATAGAAAAAATCTACCCATATCATGTTGCTTGCTCCTCTCCACCTTGATCTTGCAAAAATCTTGGAAGGCGATATGATCTCTGAACCTCTTAGTTTGAGATTCGCATTCTTGCAAATAATCCCTAAGAGTATCCTTCTTAGGCATTTCTTCTTCTTTCATCTCCCTCATAGTAGATCTGGGCATATGACTGTGCTATGAATCATAGTGTGTGGCTACATTCTCACACTCATTATGTGAAAATCTAGAGTTTTCTTCAGATCCAAAAACCTTTGGAGATTCTCTCTCCCTTCTTATCTTCTTTAGATCTCCTTTAATGCTCTGCGTAGTTTGAAAGAGAAGCCTTGAGAGCTCCTCTTCCCCTCTTCCTCCAAATAATGGAGTCATGTCCTTGTTTTTTTTTAAATCTCCTCTTCTTGTGAGAAGCTTCTCCTTATGGTGACATATTGGTTGAATGCACAGGCTGAGCCAAGATTATGCTCTCATACCACTGTAATATCCCAAATGGGGAATGCAGTAATACATGAACACAAAACTGGAAATAGCAGTCTAAATCAACTCATTAAAATTGGAGACCAATATGGAGACATATCATCATATATTATATTATAAAATCAATACATAATAGTGAGGCATGAATGATATACAATGGGGAAACAAGCCTCCCATAAGCAATCACTCCTGAATATGAACTGCTGCTACAATAAATTTTTTTGGAAGACTGCTATAGTGCAATTATAAACACACTGCTACAACAAAATAATGTACAAAAGATGTAGGGCTGTTATATGCCTTAAAATATATGACAAATACAGATCTAGGCTTTATACAAAATCCTACAAAGTACCCGGGAAGGTTTTTAAGAAATACACCCTATACAAATGGGATCTAAAGCCCTAGGGCTAAAGATTCACTGCAAACTGAAGCACAAGAGCATATAAGGCTGAAATAATGTATATCTGATGTAGATCCCCTCAAAGGCCTCCTCCAATGAAAGGTTGAACCCTTCAATCACAGGAAAACACTCCAAAGGAGCCACATGATCCCCCACTGGAGCTGCCCTAAAAAATAAAGTAATTCCCAGCTGGAACAACGCTGGAAATGATGGGAAATAGTTGGCCTGGTGCCAAAGATCTGAAATATGTCCAAGAGCTCTCTAAATTGATCTCCCAAGTGAAGGAATCATTCCTCCAATGAGAAACTAGCTCAGAAAGTGGGTTTCTAAACCCTCCACTACAACACCCTACAACACAACACAATAACCTGCAAAAACTGTGCTGATGAAGAAAGCTGTAGCTTGGCCTGAAAACCTAAATGTGGAAATGAATGCAATGCTCTTCGAGGAGGCCTCTCAAGGAAAGAGGTGGGATTCCCACTCGGGAACACCTCGTGCTAAACAACACAACAATCTCAACTAAACAACTAAAGAATGCAAGTAGTCTAAACAGACCATATACAAAATAATATTCCAAAACATAACCCCATATGGATGTCATCTGTTGGTGTCTCGTGTTTTGATAGTTTTGCAAATCAAAAGACAAGGCAACATCAGAACCAATCTTTAGAGTTACAGGATCTAGTCCTCCTGTTCTCTGAGAGGGATCTCTCAAATATTTGTTTGCAAAGGTTTATCTTGTGTGCTTTGAGTATTGATTTTAGACTAGTTATTAAGTATAGGTGTTTGTTTGTTTGTTTGTTTGGATTGATACAGCAGAACATGAAAGGTCTAGGAAAGATATATAGAATGGAGAAACATCTGGTTCATTGGGCAATGGAGTCAATCAGAGGTCATAACATACTTATCAATGGATATGGGATATCAGAGGGCAAATCTAACTTGGCCACAGGATCCTTTGGTTTTGGAATGAGATGAACATCAATGATTTGGAAAGAGAAGTTTAATTCTCAAACAAAGGGAATTTGAAAGCACAACTTGAACAATAAAGAGCTATTTGGTAGACAGGGCTAACCATGAATTCTACCAATCACAGCTTTAAGTAAATAATGATTTCAAAACAACTTTTAAAATGAAATCTAAGATTCGGGGAACACCCTATTTCCTCAAAGATTTTATTTCAAATGATTTAGACAACATAAAAGATTCACTCATAACTGCAGTCATAGAAGAGGGAACACCTAACACATCTATGATTACAACTATAAAGACATTTAAGGCAACTGTTTAAGCAAGGACAAAGGGCAAGATTGGAACATACCTCCTTGATTCACTATAAACAAGAAACTTCAAAGGGATACTTCAATAACAGTTTTTAAGTGGTAGCAGGCAAGCAGGGAAAACCATAAATCATGCTGAAACCAACTATTCGAACTATTAAGGAAATGAACGAGCATGAAGACTAAATAGAGAGATTAAAGACTCTAAAATACTTCAACGGAAGAAAACATAACACAGTGAAGGATGAACAGGTCTAAGGTGCTTCCAGGAGTCATTTATTAGCCTAAAACTTTCAACCTACTGTAGTAAGATTTTATGGAACATAATGAAAACAGGGGAAAAACATTAAACAGTTCAGAATACTTCACCAACAACCAAGCTCATGGATCCAATGATAGAGCCTTCTCAATCATAAGCATGCAACAACATCATCAGGGCTTCCAAGACTTCAATTTGTTCTTCAACTTCAACACACTATGTATTATTTCAAAGAGTTCCAATATTACAACTAGTGATCAACCAACCCCTCTCTCATCTTCTGCAGTAGTATATATAGAAGATTGAGGAGGTGAGATCTGATAAAAGATCTCCAATTTCAATTAATACTGACTTAATGGCTTTTGGGCCTTTGAGGGGCTCAATGAAGAAGCTTTCATACATATCCTATGTATTAAATGATTCACATAAAGATTTAATCTCAGTGAGAGCTCTTTTTGACCTTTGGGGCTCTGTGTGATGTCGGGGTTACTCTGAAGATATCTTTTTGCATTAAGTTTCCTTGCAGAAGTGACTTTCTGGCTGCGCTGAGGCGAATATCTTCTTTTAATCAATAACTTCGGCCTCTAATTGAATACTTTGAGGCACAGGTGGCATTTTAGTAGCTGGGAGGAATCAATTTGCCTCAGATGTGGCGGTGGAGGCATTCCTGTCGATAAAACACTTAAGATATTCTTTAAACTGTGTTTTAAATCGGGGATTAGGCTTTTGATAAACATTCTTAGCCGTGATCCCCGCAAATATGTCTTCCATCCTTTGTCCTGGCTCATTTTGATCTTCGTCACGGATACTCTCTGACTGTGCCCGATTCATGGCTTTTGCTGGTATGCAGGGCTGCGTAGGGTTATGTGCCATCAATGCTTCATGAATGATTGATGAAAACGTGGATTTTAAAACCCTGTGATGATTTTATTTGGTGAATCGAAGGCAGGAAGATCGTCATCCCCTGCCTTTGAAATTTCTTCAGTCGAGGCGGAAAATCACTCGAAAACCCTACAAAATAAAAATAAAAAAATATTATAAAATCCATGCATTTATAGGTTTATTGCTGCGGAGGACGTGTGGGGGAAGCATGGTCATTGGATGGCATCATCCAACGGTCATCATTGATCGGTAGAAGTGATAGAGAAGGCAGGGGAATTTTTTAAATTAGAGCCGTCGATCGCGCAAAGATCGACGGACGGGAGCGGAGGCGGAAAGTAAAAATGGAGAAAACAGGTGATGAATTTTGGGCCATCGATCTGCAGATCAGATCGAAGATAGAGATGCTTTTATCACTGCGTCGGAGCCTGGTTAGCTGTCGGGCATCTTCGGTGAGTGGTAGCCGTCGGATGGGCGGCTTCAGATCAGATGGTGGATGCCAATATCGCGCGGGGTCCACGTCTGAAGTTTAATGCGCGATGGACGGCGGTTTGGTGAACAGTGTCTAGGCCATGCATCAATCAGTGAGTGGAATCGCTATCGATCGGAAGAAAACCGCCCTCTGCTCGAAGGCAGTGCGATGGATACCACCGGTTTTGGCGACAGCGAGTGGATGGCGGGGACCACCGGGGTGAGGGATTCCGCGCCGTCGATCTGCAGATCAGATCAACAGCGGATATTGACTGGGGTTTGAACCGGCGGAATTTTTTTTTAGAAAATAATGGAAAACCCAAAGTTTGAAAATAACATAAGGTTTCAACATTATCGGGGGGCGGGGTATATATATAATATGATTAGGCACCCGGCTGCGAGGCCTTTGGGCGCGTGGAGAATTACACGACCGGAGGTTTAAAGGGAAAAGGGCTACGACCCATATATGTCCTAAATGTGGGTTTCTATGGTTTTTAATGGTTTTCAAAGGAAATTGAGGGTTCCGATATAGTTTAAAAATGAGTTTTAAACCATAAAAAGGGGATTTTCATGAAAGGGAGAAAAGGGATCATGAAAACAGAGGAGTTTTATGGAGAAAAGGGAGCAGATGAAAGTTAGTTTTGGAAGAAGGGGAAAATGGAAATGGTGCTTGCAGCAGTAATCTGTCTTGGAAATCTGCAGGATTTTTGAGTGTAAAATAAACCAGTAGTGAATATTATGGACAGAGGCAGGAGGCCTTCAAGAGTCTTCAAGAGCCAACACTTTTTAGCAATAAAATTTGTTCCTTGAAGGCTCAAAAAGTCTTAGCCACCTTTTGCTATAACAAATTTTATAGGTGGCTAACAGTGGCTCCACTTGGGGATGATGCCTTCTTGAAGGCATCAAGAATTTCAGACTTGGATTCTCTGGGAGGTTGACATGTGCCTGATCCACCGGGCTGCCATTTATTTCTGTGGATGATGTTCTCTGAAAACATATTAGCAGCCATAAAAACCATGGATCTTTCATCAACAAGCTTTCTACCTACCCAATCCTACGGATCTAACATTTTTTCTTCATTAGAGTGCACTTGGATTGGAAAACTCTTTCACAACATTTTATTCTTTTGAAAGTAGGAAATATAATCTATTTCTACTCCTTATTTCTCCATGGACCCAGTTTAAACAGTTGAGCCCATATGATTCTCTACCTAATCTACTATCTGTTGGGATTAGACTGTACAACAGATTTTATTCTCTAAATTCCACAATAGAAATTAAAAAGCATTCAAGTCAGGATTGAACAGTCTAACTTGTTGCTGGTCTATGGCATAAAAACAAGCTGCACATAGACATTTATTTTGCAGAAAAATTAAATCAAAATGGAAGGCTTAGGATTTGAAAGTTTCTCATCATGGCCTTCTCTTTTCTTTATAGCTCTAGTGTGAAATTGTTTGAGCTGTTTCGTATTTATCAACTGGTTCGGATTTTGAACTGATTGGAACCAGATTTTTAAATCTCTTGACTCAGAATTTGAAGCAGGTTTGAGTCATCTCTCTTTGGAAACTTGGGTTCAAATTTTGATCTTGTTTGAACCTTTGATTTCTATCCTAAACTGCCTACTGATAAGCCAATATTAAACAATTCGGCAAATCAAATTCACTATCCTATCAGCAGAAAATCTAATTAGTCAAGATTAGGTTGTTTGACTGATTAGAAGTGTGTTTTCAGGAGTGGCATTTAAGCTCACACACTTTCAGATTTTTTTCTCTTTTTGGTATGGGGCTATACCTTTCTTGTTTTCACAATTTGCCCTCTTCTCTTTCTTTTCTTTGTTTTTGTATTTTTGATTTTCATAACCTTGAATACAATGTTAAGACTATGATATTTACAAAGGTAAAATAAAAGGCTTTAAAACTTATGATTCTTGGCAGAAGTAATGCTTGAGCATTCTGCCATTGACAGGACCTCCATACAGATCCTCTCCGTTCAATTCCTTCAGGAAAAATGCATTGTGACCCCTCTCCGCATGAATAATATAGGGTCCCTTCCACAAGTTCTCAAACTTTCCATGTTTTCCCTTCTCTTCTCTCCTTGAATCCCACTTAAGAATAATATTTCCAACTTGGAAATTGTTTGCCTTAGTCCTTTTGTCAAATAGCTTCTTCATATTTTCTTGGACCAACTGTGTTCTCTCATAAAATTCTTCTATGGTTTGCTGTAAATGGATTGTTTGGTTGATTCTTCTCTGCATATCATTCTCTTCAATCTGCACTTCTTGAAGGAGTTTCATGACTGGAACTCCCAATGAGGTAGGAAAAACTGCATCCATGCCATAAACTAACTGATAGGGGGACATATTTATTGATTTATTTGTAGTTAACCTATCAGCCCACAAGGCATGAACCAGCTTACTGTGCCATGATTTTTTATTTTGTTCCAACAGTTTCTTAATGATATTGATGAGGCTCTTGTTGGAAGATTCCGCTAATCCATTTCCTTGGGGATAGTAAGCAGTGGAATGGCCCAAGGTTATGTGGTATTTGTAACAGAAATCAACCATCTTCTTAGATTTAAAAGCAACAGTGTTGTCTGTTATTATTTTTCTGGGATAACCAAATCTGGATAGGATATTTCTTTCAAGGAACTTGATAATGACAGAGTCATTAGAATTTCTGGAGGGTATAGATTCTATCCACTTGGTAAAGAAGTCAGTAGCTGTGAGGATCCACTTATGTTGAGCTGAGGAGGATGGGTGAATTTCCCCAATGAAGTCTAAACCCCATTGTTGAAAAGGTGCCTCAACTCTGATAGAATGTAAGGGTAAGGGAAGAAGTTTTCTTTTGCCATAAAAAATTTGACACTTATGGCAAGATATGACCAACTTTTGAGTGTCTGGGAAAAGGGTAGGCCAATAGTGACCAGATCTAAGAATTTTGTTTGCTGTGGCCTTCCAGTAGAGGTATCCTCCACATTCTCCGTCATGCAATTCATGCATGATTTTTTCTGCATCATCTTCAAGTAAACATTTAAGAAAAATTCCAACAGCATTTTTCCAATATAATACTCCATCTAATATGTAAAAACTCAAAGATTTTTGTTTCAAAAATCTAGCTTTATTTTTAGACAGAGAAGGAGGGGCATTTAAATATAAAAGCACATAAACAATGTCAGCATACCAAGGAGAATTTAGAAAAGTTTCTTCAATAAAAGGAGCAGTGGATTCTTCTATTTCTTCCAACACATCTACCATATTTATGTCAAGTGCTTGGAAGTTAGACTCAACCATAAGTTTTGCTAATCCTTGCCCTTTAACTAGTTTGGTGGGCCTAATTTCTAAGTCATATTCAAGAATAGTTGCAATCCATTTTCCCCTTTTACCATCAGGGTCTTGACTTAGAATGTCCTTGAAAACAATATGGGGAACAAAAGCAATTATGTGAGAGTGTAAAATATAGACCCTAAAGTCTTTTAATGCTTTCACTAATGCTAAGGCTTGCTTCTCCATGATGTTATATTTGAGAGGAGAATCTCTCAAGGCCCTACTAAAGAAATATATTGGTTTTTCTTGCCCCAAATCATTCTTTTGAAGTAAAACTGCAGCTATTGTATGTTCAGATGCAAAGGAAAAGATGTAAAAATCTTTGGTAAAATCTGGACTAATCAGAACTGGTGTTTGAGTAAGAGCTTGTTTGACCAGCTCGAATGATTGTTTAGCTGGTAAAGTCCATTTTACACTGACATTTTTCTTAAGCATGTTTGTAATGTTTTTTAATAGCTCAGCAAGATTAGGAATAAACCTTCTCAGAAAATTAATCTTTCCGATGAAAGATTGCAACTCCTTGAGGCTCCTTAGATGGCTGATGTGCAATATGCCATCTATCCTTGTAGGGTCTATTTTGATTCCCTCTTCTGAAATTATATGGCCAAGAAGTTTTCCTTCTTGGAGACAAAAGAGTGTCTTCTTGGGATTGAATGATAAGCCAAATTTCCTACACTTCTCAAAAACTTTTCTTAGGTGAATCAGATGTTCTTCATCGGTTTTTGAGAAAACGATTATGTCATCAAGGTAAATAATTATGAAATAGCCAATATCTTCAGAGAAGGCTATGCCCATGGCCCTTTGGAAAGTGGACCCTGCATTCATTAATCCGAAAGGCATTTTGACATACATAAAGGTGCCCCAAGGTGTGGTAAAAGCAGTTTTGATTTGATCACTTGGGAGCACTAACACCTGGTTGTAACCTGAGAACCCATCTAAGAGGGAAATCCTTCTTGACCCAACTACCCTTTGAAGTATATGGTCCATCTTGGGTAAGGGGTAGTTGTCTTTTAAAGAGGCTCTATTTAAATATCTGAAGTCAATACAGAGCCTAATTTCCCCTGTTTTCTTTCTAAAAGAAACTAAGTTTGATATCCACTCTGAAAATCTAATGGGTACAATGATTCCAGCATCATGCATTTTTTTAATTTCTGCCTTAACTAAAGGTAGTAAGAGAGGATTTATTCTCCTTAGTTTTTGTTTAAAAGGCTTTTGATTTTCCTTCAGGGGAATCTTGTGCTGAATGATGCTAGTATCATAAGACTTCAGATCTGTGTATGCCCAAGCAAACACATCTTTAAACTCTTTGAACAGCGCTATGTATTGTGATTTTATGCAAGCTGGGAGAGTACTAGATAGTTTGATAATCTTGGGTTCTACTAGACTGCCTATGTTATGCTCTTCTACGTTGGCTTCTACAGGCTCTAGTCTTGGTTCTTTGGCTACATCGTTAAAATCAAAAAGGTGTTCTAAAGGTGCTAGACCTCTTGGAATTTTATCATTTTTGCATTGTAAAACTTCAAAGTCTTCTTGGTCTGCATTTTCAGTGATCTCTGCTTCAAAAGGATCCTCACAATGATTTATATCAGCAGTATATGTCATTTCAACTTCTGGGATTTGTTCAATATACAAACAGTTTTCTTTATGGCTGGTTTCCGATATCGGTATGCTGAAATCATTTTCTAATTTCCAGAAATCATCTATGTGTTTGTTAGAATCAAACACTTTCCAGTGAACTTCGTTATCAGGCACAACAGGCCTGTGTTTTACCTTCACACTGAGTTGTTCATTTATTTCAGGTATTTGGAAATTTCTAGCATTGAAAGCGAGTTCATTTGCCAGATGATTTAGTTCTCTTGGAATGAAAATAATTTCATACTTTTCAAAGGTTTTCAATAGATCAAGGGCAGCGTTCTGATATTCCCTAAGTTTTGGATTTCTAGCTGAGTATTCTCCTTTGATTTTTCTTATGATAAGTTCAGAATCTCCTAAGATTGATATCCTCTGGGCTTCTAATTTTTTAAGCAATTGTAAACCCAGGAGAAGTGCTTCATACTCAGCAATATTATTAGTGCATGGGAAATCCAATTTATATGAAAAACTCTGATTTGTATTTTGAATCCACACACCTGCTCCTGCACTTGTTTTATTACAAGATCCATCAAATTTTATTGTCCAAAGTATGTCATTCCTATTTTCACTTTCTTGTTGTTGTTGATTGGTAATGTTTTGAATTTGATTGAGGGGAAGATTGGATTGTTCAGGTGAACTGATTGGGTCCATGTTTTCTTTATCTTTTTGAGTAATTTCATCTTTGTTACATAAGATAAAGGAATCTAAACTTGATTGAACAGAGTAGATTGGAGAGTTGTTTGGTTTGGCTATGTTTCTCACCGTATACTTCATGTGAGATTCCCTGTATAGTCTCATGTTTTGGTTAAAAACAGGGATGGTGGCATAAGACATGTCCATTTGAAGGCTTCCTTGAAGTTTGGCTCCCCATGATCTTGATAATAGCATGCCATACTTAGGGGGAATGTCAGCTACAACTATGTCCATGACTAAGCTCTTAGCAGGGATTTGGGATAAGTTAACACACAAGTCTTTTATTAAACCCAAACATTTGACTCTGCTTGAGTCAAAAGAATACAAGTCTTTGTATGGTTTAGTAATTTCTAAGCCTAAGATTTCCATCACTACCTTGGGCATTAGATTATGTGAAGCTCCGGAGTCTAACATGGCATTATGTAAGATTTTCTCATGTATGTTCAAAATAACATAGAAGGGAGGGACAACCCCCTCTTGGTATTTTCCTTCAACTTCTGGACCAAACAACAACTCAGGTTTGTCATCTGTCAAGTTTAAGGTGTCAGTATCACTACCTAAGTTTAAAGCTTTCAAAACTTGGTTTTTGTACACCTCTTGGGTTACTAGTTCAGCTAGGGGGATGGTAATTTTTATCTTAGCAATCTCTCCCTCAAGGCTGAAAGGAATAATAGACTTGTTGATATTTACATCTGTTTTTTCAATTGAATTCTTTTCAGTAACTTTTATTTGCTGAACCTTGTTTGGACTGGTAATTGGGACAGTTTTATTAGGACCACTAGCTGAAGTGCTGGGGGTGCTCTGTTCAACATTTGGCTGGACACTCTTGTCTTTGCTTAAGTCTGGTTTCTTGGCCAAAATGTTGGTTTTCTCTGTTGTCCTTTTGGGCTGGTTTTCTGCATTTTTCTTGATAGTGGTGCTAGTGTTTTTGTCCTTGGAATTATCTATGTTCCTCTTGCTCCTAAGATCATATTGTTTGTGTACCTCCATGATTGCATTTTCAAACCCCAATCTATAGTCATCAGAATCTTCATAGGTGTTTGTACTTTGGTCATAAAAGAAACCTTGTTCTTCCTCAGTGAGGAAAACATCATCCCACTGTCTGATCCAATCAAGTTTACATGAGACTCTTCCAACCTTTACAACTCCCTATCTTCCTCATATTGATCTACATAGTTCTGTTGAAAGGGAGGTCTAATCTGTTGGTCACTTTCTTTTTGCTTATCTTGATTGTTGTCTCTTCTATAATTCTGATTTCTATTTCTATTTTGGTTATTTTGAGGTTCTCTTGGTGGCACTCTATCATTTAAGTTTATCTTTTCAAGCATCCTCTCCATCACCTTCACTAGGTTATCAATTTTTGTGTCAGAGGTTGAGGGTGCGATATCATCTTTATAAGTTACTCTCTTCTCTGCTCTTAACCTATTTCTCTTCTCGATAATGTTTGCTTCAACACTAACATCTCCTTTCTGCATGTCTTCTAAGGTTAAGTAATCTCTCCCTCTTAATTCATAAGTCATTTCAGCATCAAGGCCTTCGGGATACCTTACCAAGGCCATGCCTTGAGGAGGTTTCATGTGAGGTGGAAGAGCATTGTAAACGCTATTGAACCTAGTGGAGTAATCATGAACACTCTCCCCTTGATTTCTCTTAAGGTTTCTATATTCTTCTAGTATTTGGAGAGGATTCTTTTTGAGTTCCCATTTGTTGATGAATGTCTGATGCAAAGCAGGGAGATCGTTTATGCTATTAGGAGGTAGGTTTTTAAACCATTTCTTTACATCTCCTCCTAAACTTTGAGTGAAGATCCTCATCTTCACAGTTTCTTCTTCTATTTCCATGTAATCAAATGCATCTTCCATCCTATCTACATGATGTTGAGCTGTTGTAGATTCTTTTCCAGTTAAGTGAGGGATTTTGGACTGGTAATCATTTGGTAGGGGAAGCAGAGGTTGTGGTAACACTAATGGGGCATACCATGTTGCCATAGTTGGAAATAAGGGTGGATTTACAAGAAGTGGATTTGCAATAGGGAAAGTAGGCTGCAATGAAATGATTTGAATAGTGGATGTTGGATGAATAGATTGTTGAGCTAACCTTGGATGAGAGACACCTAAATTTAGAAGGAAATGTAAATCAGGTGGTGTGGTTTCTCTACTACCAGGATGTTCACTTTGTTTTGGGTACGAAAGTGAAGATTCAGAGTCTATCTGAATTATATCATCAAGCAACCTAGTTCTAAAATGATTTCTTAAGTCGACTTGTGATTGGTGTAGAGCTGCAAGATTTTTAGGAAGTGAATTAGTTCTCAAGGGTGATCTGAAAACAGTTGAAAATTTAATCTTAGGAAACTCCCTAAGTATACTCTCAGGGTTGTCAACTATTTCCGGCGGGTTTGGGTCAGGGAAAGCTCTAGTATGAAACTTTCTAGGAGCCACTATGTTGTGTTTTTCGAATCTAGCTAAAAGAAAAGTGTTGACCAAGTATGACAGTCTTTTAAGGGGATAACTGATCTTTTTAAAGCAAGAAAACTTTAATCCTAAAGCCTTCTAACTGAGTTTGTATGATGTTATAAAGATTATGGATCTTCCCAGTGGAGTCTAAATATCTATTTTGTGGAGTCACCAGGTGGAAATTTTTAGCTCTTTTGGAGGTAAAAGGTTTTATGGTCCACCACCAAATTTATTATGAAGCCAAACTGAAATATTTTTGGGTTTTTCTGAGTTAATTCGGTCTTACAGGTTAAGAGAGTGTCCTAAAACTGATTTAACACTTATCTAAGGTGTTTAATCATACAGAGTTCACTCTTATGGCTTGGTAACTGCTTCCTTCAAGGTTTGATAAGGTTTAACGAGAATCCTAAGGGTTACTTAGTTTGTCACTGATTCAATTAAGTCCTATGATGATTACCATTGCTTGGTAGTGCTTGAGGGAGGTTACTTATGTTATACTAGATAGTGAGTGTTTTGTTTTAAAGATTTTACTCAGTGTCCCACCGTGATCGCCATTATGTTGGTGTCCCGTGTTTTGATAGTGTGGAAAATTAAAAGACAAGGCAACATCAGAACTAATCTTTAGAGTTACAGGATCTAGTCCTCCTGTTCTCAGAGAGGTATCTCTCAAATATTTGTTTGCAAAGTTTTATCTTGTGTGCTTTGAGTATTGATTTTAGACTAGTTATTAAATATAGGTGTTTGTTTGTTTGTTTGGTTGGATTGATACAACAGAACATGAAAGGTCTAGGAAAGATATATAGAATGGAGAAACATCTGGTTCATTGGGAAATGGATTCAATAAGAGGTCATAACATACTTATCAATGGATATGGGATATCAGAGGGCAAATCTAACTTGGCCACGGGATCCTTTGGTTTTGGAATGAGATGAACATCAATGATTTGGAAAGAGAAGTTTAATTCTCAAACAAAAGGAATTTGAAAGCACAACTTGAAAAATAAAGAACTATTTTGTAGATAGGGCTAACCATGAATTCTACCAATCACAGCTTTAAGTAAATAATGATTTCAAAACACCTTTTAAATTGAAATCTAAGATTCGGGGAACACCCTATTTCCTCAAAGATTTTATTTCAAATGATTTAGACAACATAAAAGATTCACTCATAACTGCAGTCATAGAAGAGGGAACACCTAACACATCTATGATTACAACTATAAAGACCTTTAAGGCAACTTTTTAAGCAAGGACAAAGGGCAAGATCGGAACATACCTCCTTGATTCACTATAAAAAAGAAACTTCAAAGGGAGACTTCAATAACAGTTTTTAAGTGGCAGCAGGCAAGCAGGGAAAACCATAAATCATGCCGAAACCAACTATTCGAACTATTAAGGAAATGAACGAGCATGAAGACTAAAGAGAGAGATTAAAGACTCTAAAATACTTCAGCGGAAGAAAACATAACACAGTGAAGGATGAACAGGTCTAAGGTGCTTCCAGGAATCATTTCTTAGCCTAAAACTTTCAACCTACTGTAGTAAGATTTTATGGAACATAATGAAAACAGGGGAAAAACATTAAACAGTTCAGAATACTTCACCAACAGCCAAGCTCATGGATCCAATGATAGAGCCTTCTCAATCATAAGCATGCAACAACATCATCAGGGCTTCCAAGACTTCAATTTGTTCTTCAACTTCAATAGACTATGTATTATTTCAAAGAGTTCCAATATTACAATTAGTGATCAACCAACCCCTCTCTCATCTTCTGCAGTAGTATATATAGAAGAATGAGGAGGTGAGATCTGATAAAAGATCTCCAATTTCAATTAATACTGAATTAATGGCTTCTGGGCCTTTGAGGGGCTCAATGAAGAAGCTTTCATACATATCCTCTGTATTAAATGATTCACATAGATATTTAAGCTCGGTGAGAGCTCTTTTTGACCTTTGGGGCTCTGTGTGATGTCGGGGTTACTCTGCAGATATCTTTTTGCATTAAGTTTCCTTGCAGAAGTGACTTTCTGGCTGCGCTGAGGTGAATATCTCCTTTTAATCAATAACTTCGGCCTCTAATTGAATACTTTGAGGCACAGGTGGCATTTTAGTAGCTGGGAGGAATCAATTTGCTTCAGATGTGGCGGTGGAGGCATTCATGTCGATAAAACACTTAAGATCTTCTTTAAACTGTGTTTTAAATTGGGGATTAGGCTTTTGATAAACATTCTTAGCCGTGATCCCCGCAAATATGTCTTCCATCCTCTGTCCTGGCTCATTTTGATCTTCGTCACAGATACTCTCTGACTGTGCCCGATTCATGGCTTTTGCTGGTATGCAGGGCTGCGTAGGGTTATGTGGCATCAATGCTTCATGAATGATTAATGAAAACGTGGATTTTAAAACCCTGTGATGATTTTATTTGGTCAATCGAAGGCAGGAAGATCGTCATCCCCTGCCTTTGAAATTTCTTCAGTCGAGGCGGAAAATCACTCGAAAACCCTACAAAATACAAAAAAATCTATTATAAAATCCATGCATTTATAGGTTTATTGATGTGGAGGATGTGTGGGGGAAGCATGGCCGTTGGATGGCATCATCCAATGGTCAAGATTGATCGGTAGAAGTGATAGAGAAGGCAGAAGAATTTTTTAAATTAGAGCCGTCGATCGCGCAGAGATCGACGGACGGGAGCGGAGGCAGAAAGTCAAAACGGAGAAAATGGGCGATGAATTTTGGGCCGTCGATCTGCAGATCAGATCGACGACGGAGATGTTGTTATCACTGCGCCGGAGCCTGGTTAGCTTTCGGGCATCTTCGGTGAGCGATAGTCGTCGGATGGGCGGCTTCAGATCGGATGGTGGATGCCAATATCGCGCGGGGTCCACGTCCGAAGTTTAATGCGTGATGGACAACAGTTTGGTGAATAGTGTCTAGGCCACGCGTCAATCGGTGAGTGGAATCACTGTCGATTGGAAGAAAACCGCCCTCCGCTCGAAGGCGGTGCGATGGATACCGCCGGTTTTGGCGACGGCGAGTGGATGGAGGGGACCACCGGGGTGAGGGATTCCGTGCCGTCGATTTGCAGATCAGATCGACGGCGGATATTGACTGGGGTTTGAACCGGCGGAATTTTTTTTTAGAAAATAATGGAAAACCCAAAGTTTGAAAATAACATAAGGTTTCAACATTATCGGGGGCAGGGTATATATATAATATGATCAGGCGCCCGGCTGCGAGGCCTTTGGGCACGTGGAGAATTACACGACTGGGGGTTTAAAGGGAAAAGGGCTAGGACCCATATATGTCCTAAATGTGGGTTTCTATGGTTTTTAATGGTTTTAAAAGGAAATTGAGGGTTTCGATATAGTTTAAAAATGAGTTTTAAACCATAAAAAGGGGATTTTCACGAAAGGGAGAAAAGGGATCATGAAAACAGAGGAGTTTTACAGAGAAAAGGGAGCAAATGAAAGTTAGTTTTGGAAGAAGGGGAAAAGGGAAATGGTGCTTGCAGCAGTAATCTGTCTTGGAAATCTGCAGGATTTTTGAGTGTAAAATAAACCAGTAGTGAAGATTATGGACAGAG
Source organism: Pinus albicaulis (assembly GCA_034641835.2). NCBI lineage: Eukaryota > Viridiplantae > Streptophyta > Pinopsida > Pinales > Pinaceae > Pinus > Pinus albicaulis. The sequence goes on from CM076576.1 coordinate 985,378,005, forward strand.
GCAGGAGACCTTCAAGAGTCTTCAAGAGCCAACACTTTTTAGCAATAAAATTTGTTCCTTGAAGGCTCCAAAAGTCTTAGCCACCTTTTGCTATAAAAATTTTTATAGGTGGCTAACACCATCCTCTTCCTTATATATATTATGAGATTCCTTGCCTTTGGCCCCACTCAATTAGGTCATTTCCTCCATGCAATCAAACTCCCTCCAAAATTGCATTATTCCTCAATTAATCTCCACTCCTCCATAATAGCGATGTTGACTTGGTCAAAGTTGACTGAATCAACATGATCCAACCCCTGTTCACACTTGGAGGAGATTTATTTAGCTGCTGAAAAGGTCTCCTTTCACACTTGAAGTGTTTTTATTGCTGCTTAGGAGACTTATGGGCCTCCCCACCCACTTATTCACCTACCTAGTGATAAAACAAACTATACTATTCTATTTAGTTGAAGGCTAAATTTTTGGAATATTACATTAAATGGGTTAGGGGTTTAGAGGTTTAGGTTCACAAGTACTTGACATGGCCGCAAATTATTGGGACTCATTGATTGTTTTTTGTTGTACATGAGTACATAACATGGCTGAGAATTTCTAGGAATCGTTCAATAGCATATTCCCTAGTTCATTAAGGCACACACTTTGGCCATCATTAGACCCTCTTCCATACATTATTAGGGGCACATATGACCACTTTTCATTCATTTTTGGGCATTCCCTATCATTTTTTGAATTCTATAATTTTAGGGTTTTCTATTTTAATAGCGGGCGCCACCTAGGATGACATGTGGCACTAACTAGACTCTAGTTGGAGGATTAAATGGATAACTCCACTCCATTGATTCATACTACCTAATTCAAAGACCTTCCTAGAGTGAGTATGCACTTCCTCCCTACTTTGCAATAGTTAGCTGTCATTTTTTCTCTCTCCTCTCCTTGTTAAGTTGACTTTTATTCTTATTTTGGAGTTCAACTAAGTTTAACCCGAACGTATTTCCTGTGGCACCCTCACACGGCACGACGTGACCCGCCAGAACGAAGGCACGAGGGAGAAAATGGAAAATGGATCGCACGAAAGTGCACAAGGAACACGAGCGGTCACAAGTTAGCATTTTTGATACGACCACCCTCACACGATCCGACCCGACCCAACTCGACGCGAATGTAAAACCACTTTGAACACACCAAGGGGGGTATGAAGGGAAACATTTGATGCTCTTGTGCATATGTGGTTAAACAAAAAGGACCCCTTTCATTTGCATGAAGTGTTCCTGGTACAAAATCCATGTTATAGTCGAGGCCCTAAAAATTAGATTAAGTCCAAGTATATTGAATGTATTGTCTATAAATAACCTTTCTAACAACCCGACACAAACATACAATGATTTCATTTATATTGGAAATGTAAATCACTTGAATTGTGTTACAAATTTAATCGCTAGAGAGGCCTCGTCTTTGTGAGTGATCTATTCATTTCCAACTCCTTGTGTGAGAGAGCACTACAAGCTCCATCTCAACATGAAGTGTGGATATTGTGAGCGATTCAAATCGAGGCTTGGAAAATTATTTAATTTTTCTTGTTTGGTATACATGGTAATAATGGAATTACCTACAAACACACACCCTCATAACCAATACCTAGTTCACTAAAAATCAAATGTTTCCAATATGATCAATTAGAGGTGAAGGATTCTCCTAGGAGGTCAATATGTTGGTTTGGGGTGTTATTTTCAGCCTTGTATACATAGTGGTTAAGGGCTTCAAGGGTCAAGGATTAAGGTCCAAGGGATTGGGGGTCAGAGGATTTAGCGGTTAAGGACTTAAGATTTAGGGGATTTAGGTGTTTAATGGGTTAGAAGTCAATGTGTTTAAGGGTGAAGGATTAGGGGTTAAGGGTCACATGTTAAGAGGATAAGGAATTATGGCTTACAAGGTTCATGGATTATAGCTGGTTGGGGGTTAGTTCCTTAATATTTAATGAGTCAAGGGGTTTATGGTTTATGAGTTATGAGTGTAGGGGTTAAGGGATTATCGATTGGGGGTTAAGGGGATATGGAATTCAATGTTTATGGGTTAAGGGCTTATGGTTTGTGATAATTGGACTCCTGATCCCATTTTCACCACTATTAGGGGTTCCCCTATCAATTTCTCTCGCTACCTTCCCTCTAGGTCCCCTGGCCCCTATGAAATTAGGTCCTAAGCCCCCTTCTCATTCTCTAATGATAGGATTATTGATCATAGTAAACCATGGTTGCACCTCTAAATTATACCCATCCATGCAACCCTTGTGTCCCCTTGCCCCGTTCTTTCACATTCCCCAAGGCACAAATAAAATATTTGGATGTATCTTGGATGACTTGTCACATTCCACTAGCTTCATGCATGAATAGGAATTCCCATCATTTAAGAATTTTTGGAGGGTTTTCATGGCATAGTCAAGGGTCACATTTACAAAAAAAGAGTGTTTTATAAGTATATGTTAGAAGGATTAAGGACTATAGGGTTGTTGACAAGGAGTAAATTCCACCTTTCCAACAAGGGGGAATTAATTATTACCCAATTGTAGGTCCCAAATAGACCTGCTCTCGTTTTGAATGGCTAATCCCAACGAGTTTTAAGGATTATTATACGGGTTAGGGGAATAATGAGTTAGTGTTTAAGTGATTAGGGATTAGTGGCTTAGGGGTTAGGGGAATATGGGATTAGGGGTTATAGGTTTAGGGTTTATGGGTTAGGAGAATAATGAGTTAGTGGTTAAGGGGTTAGGGATTGGGAGCTTAGGGGTTAGGGGATTTCGGTGCATTTAGGGGTTAGGGGAATAATGAGTTAGTGGTTAAGGGATTAGGGATTGGGGTTAGGGGAATCATGAGTTAGTGGTTAAGGGTTTATGGATTGGGGGGTTAGGGGATTTAGGCACATTTAGGGGTTAGGGGTCAAATAATGAGTTAGTGGTTAAGGGATTAGGGATTGGGGGCTTAGGGGTTAGGGGATTTAGGTGCAGTTAGGGGTTAGGTGAATAATGAGTTAGTGGTTAAGGGATTAGGGATTAGGGGGTTAAATGGGTTAGGGGTTGGGAATTATGGTTTAAGGGGTTAGAGGTTAAGGGTTTATGGGTTTACATGGGTTAGGGTTTTAGAGGTTTAGGGGGTTATGGGATTTAACAGTTAAGGGTTTTAGGGGTTAGGCTTTACGGGGTTAAATGGGTTAGGGCTTTAGGGGTTTACGAGGTTTACGAGGTTAAATGGGTTAGGGGTAAGGCATTAGGGTTTAAGGGCTTATGGGTTAAGGGTTTATAGGTTTAGGGTTTAGGGGGTTAAATGGGTTAAATATCTAATAGCTAGCAGTTTCAAAACATGAGTGAGACTGAGTAGGCAAGGGCTGCACAGTGCCTGTGCAACACCTGCGCAACACACTTTGTTTTGGGTATATCTCCCAAAATGTAACTTCTTTTTCAAAACTAATGGAGGTTATTTTATATGATAGTGTTAGGAATAAATACCTCTCTCCGTTTCTAAAAATCCTTCCCCATATTCTCACAAATTTTTTTGCAAAACCATGGCTCAAAACATGAAATTTACAAACTACGAAAAATGAACTTTAAAAATGAGGTGAGATCATTGTCGGTAGGAATGAATTTGATCACTTTATATTGGATAAAATCCCCTCCATGTTCATATGATCTCAACTCAGTTGGGATACATTTTTAATTTGAGATATCTTTGGTTTAACAACAATTAATTGGAGGGAAACATTCTGAGTTGAAACTTCTAATTGAATTTTTATCCTTAGATGGTTTTAGTGCAGGTTTGGATATTTGGTTCTTGCTCGCTATATTTCTTGGAGAAACATATTTACAAAAGAGCTAGGAAATGAACTTACTAAATTTTCTATGCTTATGAACCATATGAGAGGAGGAAGATATGATAATTCCATCATTTCGTAACTAGAGAAACATATACTTGGAGTGCAAGAAATTGTTACCCGTCGAAACGTGTTTCCCTGGGCACCCTCACAAGACTCGACCAGACCCGACCTGCCTGAAATTGTTTCCCTGGGCACCCTCACATGACTCGACCCAACTCGATCCGAACGCATTTCCTTAGGTGCCCTCACACGACTTGACCTGACCCATATGAACGAGTTTCCTAGGGCGCCCTCAAACGACCCAACCTGAACCAACCCGGCCCGCTCGAACGCATTTTCTTGGGCACCCTCACACGAGCTGACCTGACACAACCTACCCGAACACGTTTCTTCGGGCACCCTCACATGACCCGACCTGACCCCCTCAAACATGTTTTCCTGGGTGCCCTCACATGACCCGAAATGACCCGACCCGACCCACCCCGCCTGAACACGTTTCCCTGGGTGCCCTCACATGACACAACCCGACCTGACCCGCTCGAATGCATTTCCTAGGGTGCACGCCCTCACACGAACTGACCTAAACCGACCTAGGACGCCTGAACACGTTTCCTTGGGCGACCTCACACAACCTGACCTGACCCAACCTGCATGAACGTGTTTCCTTGGGCAGCCTCACACGATCCGACCTGACCCGACTCGCCCGAACGTTTTTCCCTGGGTGCCCTCACACAACTGGACCCCCCTCGAACGTGTTTCCCTGGGCACCTTCACACGACCCGACCCAACTCGAACATGTTTCCTTAGGTGCCCTCACACGACCCGATCCGACCCACACACATGTGTTTCCTTATAGGGCACCCTCACATGACTTGACCCAAACCGACGCGGCCCGCCCAAATGCGTTTCCTTGGGCACCCTCACACGACTTGAACCCACCCAACCTGCCCGAACGCATTTCCTGGACGCCCTCACAGGACACGACCTGACCCAAATCGACTTGCCCGAACATGTTTCCTTAGGCGTCGTCACACGACACGACCCAACCCGACCCACCCGAACGCATTTCCTTGGGTGGCCTCACACGGCACGACCCGACCCGACTAGCCTGAATGTGTTTTCCTAGGCGCCCACACACGACACGACCCGCCTGAACACATTTCCTTGAGCTCCCTCACATGACACGACCCAACCCAACCCGACCAAACGTGTTTCCTTAGCGCGCCTCACATGACACAACCCTACTCGACCCGACCCACCCGAACGCGTTTTCCTAGGCGCCCTCACATGACATGACCCGCCTGAACGTGTTTCCTTAGGCACCCTCACATGACACGACCCGACTGAACCTGCAAGAACTCGTTTCCTGGGGAACCCTCACACGACACGACCCGACCTGACCCGCCCTAACGCATTTTCCTGTGTGCCCTGACACAACTTGACCCGACCTGCCCGAACGTGTTTCCTTGGGCGCCCTCACACGACACAACCTGATCTGACCCGCCCGAACACGTTTCCTTGGAGCGCCTCACACGACATGACCCGACCCAACCCTAACTGACCCGGCCTGCTTGAACGCGTTTCTTTGGACGCCCTCACATGACCTGACCCAACCCGACAAGCCCAAATGCGTTTCCTCGGGCACCGTCACACGACACGACCCAACCCGACCCGCCCGAACGTGTTTTCTTGGGAACCCTCACACGACACGACCCGACTCACCCAAATGCATTTCGTTGGGTGCCCTTGCATGATAAGACCCGACCCAATGTGCTTGAATGTGTTTCCTTGGGTGGCCTCACACGGCATGACCAACCTGAACACTTTTCCTTGGGTGCCCTCACAATACGGCACGACTCGACTCGACCCGACCTGCCCATACGTCGATTAAAGCATGAGGGAGAAAACGAAAAATGGGTCGCATGAAGGTGCACAAGGCACATGGGCGGCCACAGGTTAGCATTTTTTATACGGCCTCCCTCACATGATCTGACTCGAACGTGTTTCATGTGGCGTCCTCACACAATACGACCCGACCCGCCCAAACGAACGAACAAGAGAGAAAACGAAAAATGGATCGCACAAACGTGCACAAGGCTACACACGGGCAGTCACAAATTAGCATTTTTTATACGACCACCCTCACATGACCCAACCCGACCCGACCCACCCGAACATGTTTCCCTAGGCACCCTCACATGACCTGACTCGACCCGACCTGCCTGAATGCGTTTCCCTGGGTGCCCTCACACGACCCGACCTGACCCACCTGAACACGTTTCCCTTAGCACCATCACATGACTCGACTCGACCTGCCCAAATGTGTTTCCTTGGGCGCCCTCACATGGCACGACCCAACCTTACCCGCTCGAACATGTTTCCTTAAGTGCCCTCACACGACCTGACCTGACCCGATGCGACCCTCACATGACCTGAACCAACCTGCCCACTCGAAAGCATTTCCTTGGGTGCCCTCACACGACCTAACCTGACCTGAACCGCCCGAATGTGTTTCCTTGGGCGCCCTCACACGACACGACCCGACCCTACCCGACCAGCTCGAACGCGTTTCCTTGGGCGCCCTCACATGGCCCAACCTGACCCAGCCTGCCCAAACGCATTTCCTTGGGCACCCTCACATGAACTGACCTGACACAACTCGACCTAACCTGACCCGACTTGACCTGACCCGACGTGACCTGACCCTCACATGGTTTCGATACCTTTTTCGCAAATCCAAACTTTTGTCACAAGTTCGACAATTTGGAGGGTGTCTTCACAAGACCGATGGTTTAGAGATTTTCGTCGCAATACCGACAGTTGGATCTTTCATCTCAATACCAATGTTGGAAGCATTTTCATCTCAAGTCATTGCAAGACCGACAGTTTGGAGCTTTTCGTCGCAATACCGATGGTTAGAGCCTCCCGTCACTATTCCGACATTGGGAGAAATTTCTTCGCAATGTCGACGTTTAGAGAGGTTCGTCGCAAGACCAACATTTTCTCTGACGCTTTTTGTAGGGATTAAAAAATTTGAGAAAAATTTGGGAACTTTTCGACAATACGTCAAAACTGTCAGAACTAAACTGTCGAAAAATTGACCATATATACTAGTGTTGACTCTTATACCGATATGTTTCACCTGTCTCATGGTGATGTGTCTAAGGAACATATTTCCTTTTCTAAATATCACATCATAGCCACAGTCTTCCAATACCACTATGGAGACAATATTCTTCTTTAGTCTTGGGACATACAAAAAAAAAATCAGTTTGAGAGGGGAGCCTAACTCCCTCTGAAAGGTAACTGTACCTATTATAGTCGCACTATATCTCCCGTCGTCTCCAAGCTCTATGTTTTTTTGGAGGTCCTTCTCCTCAAAGTCACTAAAGAGATCTCTATTCCCCGTCATATGGAACAAGGAATCGTTGTCTATATACCACACACATCCCATTACAGTGCTGAACATGCATGCAATGAGAGTAAAATAAAGCTAGAATTGTGAAGCTAATGCTTCACTTGATGTTGCAACTATAAGCTTCTTATGTCTTTCCTTATGTGGAAATTTTGAGGCATAGTTCTCGTGCTCATGGCAGTGAAAGCACTTGACCTTGGACAAGTCTCTCTTTCCCTCTTTGCCTTGGGACTTCTTTCCCTTGGCTTTATTTCCTTTTTTGACCAATGAAAAATATTTTTCTTTGTTTTTTCCGGAGGTCCCGTATCTGGTGCTCCACCTTATCTCTTCTATTAGCAAGTCAGACCACAAACGCTCCCAGTCTAGTAGCTTATCCCTCCCATTCACAAAGTCCTGGTAACTATGCCAGCTCTTGGGAAGGACTAGAAGAGATAGGCTCACCAATTCATTTTGGGATATTTTCACACCAACACTACCAATATCATCTCGACATTAAGTGAACTTCGTCAATTATTTTGGTATTGTCTCACCCTCCTCCATCTTGATATTTAGCGCTAACTTCCTGTGATTGCTGCTATTCTGAAACACATATGTCAAGGCCTTCCACATGGCATATGGATTCTCCTTCCCATGGATACTCGAGACAATATTATCTCCAACTCCCTCTAACAATATCCTTCTCGCCTTTTCTAGCTTCTTCTTCCATGCATCAAGAAGTTGAGCATCTGCTGCTATGGGCTCAGGAATATCACTAACTATGAATTCCTTCACTCCATTATCCCTGAGAACTGCCTCCATCATTTCCTTCCATGCTATGTAATTCAAATTTCCCACAAGGGAATATTCAAGTCTCAAGCCATTGAAAGACATCTAGATCTGTTGTTGGATCCTAAAGAATAAATCTACAAATTTGAACCTGTTCAAGACAAAACTATGTTCTTCTCTTCTATTGTGATTCCTAACGCTATGATACCATGTAGAAAATCTAACAATGAGATTCAATCTGATCTTATAATGCACTAAAACAAAATATTGAATCCTTCATAAAATTTGTGAAAACAAAACATGATCGCACAATCGCATAACAAGTAAGAGAAAGAAATAATCAATCACAAAACACAAGATTTAACTGGGGAAAGAAAGTTCTCAAAACCATACTATCTGTATATTTCATAAATTCAATACATGAAACAATATAATGCTTTTCTTTCACTAAGAAACTCCTACACTCTACTAACTGTCTCGCTCTAATTCTGCTTGAATATGGAATGCAATCTAAATAAAATCGGTCCAATATTTAATCTTTTGATTGCCTCTTCCCAGCCTACCTTGCATACAAATTCCTAGGCTAATTGAGCCCCTATCAATTAGGAAAATCCCAATTAATGATTTTGCAATACCTTCAAGCCTTCCCGATGACCTCATGCATGAAATGTACAATTTTATAATTATACAATTGATAGATCTCTTGCCTTTAACTCCAGTCTCAATTGGGCCTTCCTTAGAACTATCACGCAACAATTATTTATAGTAAATTATCATTTAATTGATTTATCAGTATTTTTTAATTAAATCATATTTAATTCACTGGACCTATCACTAGCTCATCTCTGAGTTATAACTAGTTAAACTGGTTCTAACTCAATTTCTTGAGTTAACTAATTACAACTCACAAATAACTGTAACTGGACCCCCTAAAATCATGGGAGAAATATACATGCCTCCTCTCTGACCTCTAACTTGAATTTCCTAATCTAACTATGTCTTCTTGACTCAGTTAACTAATACAAGTTTTCATGAGATGAAATTACAATTTTTCTTCCAATTTAATTAAGGGAAAATTAAATCAAAAGCCCCCTATGGTACCATTTATGGATGCCAATTTCATTTTTTCTCATTTCCAATTTCAACAAGTATCAACCATGAATTCAACTTCTATAGTTGAGAGTGCCATGATATAATGTCTCTTGGTCATCCAACTTATTGCTCCTTTAAATAGGTTAGACACATACCCACTTGTAGATATTCTACAATCCATATCTCGAACCCAATTTGCATCAACAAGGCCATGTATGTCCAACACTCTATCCAGTCCTAACCTTCCTTGGTAGCATAATCCATAACATTTAGTTCCATGCTAATACCCAGACCCTCTTTATTTTTTTCAAATGCTCCTTCCTTAGTTTTGACATATACTTCTCAATACTCCCAATATATGTGCAATATCTAGTCAAGTATATACCATTGCATACATCAATATTCCAACGACACTGGCATATGGAACACGAGATATGCCATCTTCCTCTTCCTGTGTCTTGGGACATTGATCTGCAAATAAATTTACAACTACATGGATTAGGAACATTTATATATTTACATTCATGCATATTAAACCTCTACAATATTTTCTCAACATACTTCCTCCATCTTAACTATAGTTTCATGTTTTCCTGATCTCTTCTAATTTACATGCCCAATATGAAATTTGTAGCACTAAGATCCCATGGGTAAATTTAGAGTATAATTAAGGCTTCAATTCCTTGATTATTTCCATATAATTCCCAATCAACAACATATCATCCACATACAAGACCAAATAAATAAAATGATCACCAACTAATTTGAAATACACATTGTGATATGCTTTTCTCCTTGTGAAGGCAAGTTCCAATATATATGTAACAACCTTAGGTTTATCTTCATGTAAATAAAAAATAAGACCAAGGTCATGGGACATGTATTCTAAGCTAAATGTTGGGAAAAACAAAATGATGGGTATCATTAGTGATTAATTAATGGCTATGGAAATTGGCAAAGGCAAAGTGGCATTAAAATGCATTTTATTTATGAAAATAAAAGGAAAATGAGAGAAAAGGGAGATGAAACGTCACATATTTTGATGAGAGGGAAATTTAAGGAAAAGCGAAGGAAAATGAAGAAAATAGAGGCCTCAATGATAAAAAGGCTTATGAGGATCTTTTGTCAATTGAGCTTCTCAGGATATTTTCACAGCTTTTGTCAGTTGAGTTTTTGGCTCATTTAGATTTTGTTAGTTCAATTGTGTAACTCTCTCTATTCTCTCATCCTATTACACACTTAGAGTATTCTTGGAGTATTTTAGTATTGGAGAAAGGAAAGTAAGGAAAGAGAAGGAAAAACAAAGGAAATTAAAGGATAAGCAAAGAAGGTTAGAACAAGCAACATCAACAAGAGGGTTTGCAGGTAACATGTTGCATGTCTGACCTGATAGTTCGTTTGTGAATGCATGGTAAATGAATTTGTGTATTTAGTTCTTTTGTTGTCATTGGCATGGGTTTTTCCTAGTGTGATAGTGCTTTTAGACTTTCCTTTCAATTTTGTTAGAAAATTATATATTATGGAGAAATGCAACACATAAAATATGCGAAAAATAAAAGCACACAAAAACACATAAAACCAGAGAGACACAGATATACGTGGTTCACCCAGTTTGGGCTACGTCCACCCCGAACAGCCAGTCCTTCCTTTCTATTATCCAGCAAAAATGAAGAGACAAAACCTACAGCAGATCCACTGTAATATCCTCTGTTCTCTCTCACGGTCTCCTCTACATTTTCTCGCTCCAAGAATACACACATAATACACAGCCGCAATACAATACCCTCATATATACAAGGGGGTTGCCTTCTAGGGAAAAAAACCCTAATCTAAACATAACTTCTACCGTCAGATCATTTGCCTTACGAACGGCCCAGATTGACTAGAAATTACTATACTTTTACAAGGCAATTTTACATCTGTTTTTAGCTTCGGGGGCGCTGTCCCCGAAAACCCCCGCTAGGGGGGGGGGCTCCGAAAAGCACTGCATCCCCCCCCTGGACCCCCCACGGAAGCGATTAATTACAGGCGGCGTTGCCGCCCCTTTTAAGTTACAGGGGTCCGATGCTGTGATACAAAGTAAACAAGATAATCAGGCTCCACACCCAACAAATTTCTAGATAGCCATGGTGTGGTGGGATTATTTTATGGTTGAGCCTTGTATTGTCATACATTTTTGGAACTGCGTGAGGTGGTCTCAGGAAAATTCCCAAGGGTTGGGGGTGGAGGTGGTTTAATCTCTGAGAATCCCTTAACATGTGGGTGGAGACAGGAAAATTCCTCAAGGTAATGGTAAGGAAACTCTGAGGCATCCAATCTTGTTTTTGGCATTGTGATCTCTTGACCAGTTTTGGTGAGATCGCGGAAGCCTAGCGGTGGAGGTGGTTTAATATCCTGTAAGTCCTGGTTTTTTATGTATTTAAATCCCACATTCATGCTTGGAATATGCCACATGAGTGATTGGATGAAAGAGATATTTGGTTCAACACAATATATGGTCAAGTGGTATGTGGAAGTCCCTGACTTGGTTGGATTTTTCATATGTTAATAAGAGCTAATTTTACTATTGTAATCTATGAGAACTTGTACTTTTTATTATGGTGATTTTATGGCTATTATTTCATGGTTTATAATCTAGTTATGTGTTGGTTATAAGCATGGATTTGTAATATAATATAGCTACGTCTTGTTCAAGATTTGATATGTATTTGATGGTTAAGGAATGCAAGGGCTAACAAATGTTACTATAACTATTATGAGAGGTAAATAGACCTTCTTGGTGATTCTCAGATAATTTTTAGATTCCTATGTTCAGATATGCATTCATGACCTGTAGATTACATGTTCACCATATGTTTTACGAAATGATTGTCATGGTTAGGCCTGATTAGGTCAAGTTCTTATTCAAGTTTTGTATGATTAGCATTGTATTAAAGTCATTTATTATCTTGGAAAGTCTCAAGAAATTCTCAGTAGTGGATTGGAGGATGACCTAGAATTGTGACTCAAATCTCGGGACCACAACCTTTAAGCTAGGCAAGTTGGGTCACAACCGCACTCAGGTAGTGTTGTGCATGTAGTTGGAGGCCTATAACCACATGGAGGCCTTGTAATACATGTGTTTTGGGGTTAATTTCTGAGAAAGGTAACCCCAACATGGGGTTTGGTCATTTGAGGTGGTCCTTTGGCCTCTGAGGGTCCTGTAGCCCTGAGGGATATTGTGAGTTGTCATTTTATGGTTAGTTTGTAGGCCCCACTTCCTTAACTGGAGCTTGGAGATAAGCTTATGTCGTGGTAACTCTTTGTCTCACGGTTACTCTGGCAGGGCGGTGATATTGGTTAAATGTGGGGCGAGTGGTTATAAATTAATATCAGATCTCCTAGGTTCAACACTCGGATTGGTTGGGCATAATTTCTTTATCATGCATGCATGTTAGTTGTCGATGTGTTGATTATGCATGCATTGTGATGGTCATTGTTGAAGTATTGTGTTGTCATGATGGTGTTGGTATGTTACAACACTGGTATGATTTTTATGTTGAGATGATTGATATGTTGATTTCATTATATATACATATGTTGTGCTAATATGGATTGATTGTGCAAATAAGATAGCCTCCCCTGAATTTCGCTGAGGTATGTTGATCATGTTTATATTTGGTTTATCTGACATGGTTTGTTTGCAAGAACAAGAACATCAAGATGACTAATAGAATGGTGGACTATAGTTTACGTGATTCTCCCTAGATATTAGATGAACAACATGGAGATGAGTACTCCCGTGACACAATAGATACATTGAGAAGTTTGAAATCAAAGATCAGATGTTGTAAGGAAAATAATGATAGGATCATTAAATCACAGAAAAGACTTTCTAGAGCACAAGAAAATAAAGCATAAGTTATTACAGTCATCCTTCAGAGTTTATTATATTTTTAGAGTCAAGGAACGCTTAGGATCATTCATGGACACGAGGAAAGGAAAAATGGGGCATATGGCAACAAGTATGAATCAAGATACAAGTTTGACAAGGATGACACAATTAGAGATGGTAGGTTCTTGGATACACCTAACAGGAGGGGTAATGACTATGGGTTCTATTCTAGTTCTGGTTCAAACAGACATCATCGTCATCACCAACACCATATGTATAGGAGGAGAGAGAAGCAGTACTTTATATAGGAGTTTAAGAAATAAAAGCCTCCTACATTTGATGGAGAAATGAAGAAGTCATAAGATGCAGAAGCTAGGTTGCTTAAGATAAATTCGTTTTTCATATTGCATGATTATTCAAAAAATATGAAATCCAGGATAACTACTTTCAGTCTTAAAGGGAATTCATACATTTGGTGGGAAGATGTGAATAATTTGAGAAGCATTTGAGAAGAGGATCTGACTTAGAGTGAGTTCAAGATATTTTTTAGGAATGATTATCTATCTAAAATATACTATGATGACAGGGAAAAGGAGTTCAATAAGTTGAAGATGGGATCTATGAATGATGATGAGTATACTAGAAGATTATTAGAGTTGTTGAGATATGTTCCTTATGTTAAGGAGGATAAATAAAATATTCTTAGATTCATCAGTGGGTTTTCAGTATCATTCAAAGACAAAATTCAGTTTTACGAGCTTACATAGATGGAGGAAGCCATCCGAAATTTGAAGCACTCTTAAGAACTCTTATGAGTAATCGAAGTGAAAGATTGAGACTAAGCAAGATTGGAAAGGTAATGAGAAGCATAAAGGAAAGTGGGATAAAAAGAGAGGAAAACCTCATGATACAAATGAAATGGAGAATGGTGTGCCACACAAGAAGTTAAATTCAGTTGACAGAGGACATGGATTTCAGTCTGAGGTGCAGAACAAGCGTGATGGAAAGAAGCCTTTGCAGTGTTGGACTTGTAGCAAGGATCATAGCAGGAGAGATTGTCCACAACATCAGGGTGGAATACTGCAGATTTAAAATGCTCAGGAGGCACAAATAGTTGGGGATGTTGGACAGAGTATTCCTCATATTTATACAACATTGGATAATAGGCAGGTTGATCATCAAGCATCTATTATCGATATGGAAGGTAAGCTTTGTAATCAAGTTGTTTCTATTTTGATTGACCTTGGATCTAACTATAGTATATCATTACTGACCTAGTGGATAAACGTTTCATGAATAAAGAAGTGAATTCAAAGTCTTGGTTAGTGCAATTGGATAGAGGTACCAAGAAAAGAGTTCATCATTGCGTGAAATCTTGTGCATTTGAGATGAACTGTATGTCTACATCAACACATCTAAATGTGATTTTGTTGGGATCATAAAATATGTTGTTGGATATGGATTGGTTATACATTCACAAGACTAAGGTAGATTTCTATGATAAGGCTATTGAGTGCATGGATGATGATCGAGAGAAGAGAATCTTGTAGGGTAAGAAGAAACCTGCATTAGTGAGAATGGTTATAGCTATGCAGGAAAAACACAGTAGTAGGAAAGGGTGTATATTGTTTGCATTTCATATTTCTAGTGATAAAGGGAAGGATGTTGAGGATGTCGAATTCTTGAATAGGTAAATTTCCACAAATATTTTAGAGTTACCGCCTCATAGGGAAGTGGAATTTTCTATTGAGCTCATGCCGGGAGCAGCACCAACATCGAAGGTATCGTATAGGATGAGCACTCCAGAGTTAGTGGAATTGAAGTTGCAACTTAATAAAATGCTTGATAAGTGATACATTAGGCCAAGTGTGTCACCTTGGGGGTGCACTAGTATTTTTTGTGAAGAAAAAGGATGGTACTCTCAGGTTGTGTATTGATTACAGACAATTGAACAAGGTGATGATTAATAACAGGTACCCTTTTTCATGGATTGATGACTTGTTTGATTAGTTAAAGGGAGAAACAATTTTCTTAAAGATTAACTTGATATTAGGATATCATCAGGTATGCATCAAAGAAGAGGACATCTACAAGACTTCTTTCCGGACCATGTATGGGAATTATGAGTTTGTTGTGGTTCCTTTTGGTTTGACTAATGTTCTAACTACTTTCATGTGTTTGATGAATAATGTGTTTCATCCTTATATGGACAAATTTGTGATATTATTCATTAATGACATAATGATATATTCTAAGAATGAGTAATAACATGCAAAACATCTAGAAACAATGTTGATATTGCTAAGAGAGCACCAGTTGTATGCCAAACTTAGTAAGTGTAGTTTCTTTTAGAAAAAATTTCATTTCTTGGCGCATGTGGTTTCCAAGGAAGGTATAGAAACGGACCTGGAAAATATCAGAGCTATCATGGAGTTGAGTTTCTAAGGATATTTTCACAGCTTTTGTCAGCTTAGCTTTTGCTTGGTTTAGCTTTTGTTAGTTCAATTGTGGATCGCTCTCAATTCTCTCATATTATTTCACACTTAGAGTATTCTTGCAATACTATAGCATTGGAGAAAGGAAAGCAAGGAAAGAGTAGGAAAAACAAATTAAATTAAAGGAAATTAAAGGATAAACAAAGAAGGTTGGATCAATCAACATCAACAGGAGGGTTTGCAAGTAACAGGTTGCATGTGTGAATTCCTAGTTGGTTTGTGAATGCATGGTAAATGAATTTGTGTATTTGGTTCTTTTCTTGTCACTGGCATGGGTTTTTTCTAGTGTGATAGTGCTTTCAGCCTTGCCTTACCAGTTCCAGATAGCCATGGTGTAATGGGATTCTTTGTTGGTTGAGCTTTGGATTTTCATATATTTTTGGAACCAGGTGAGGTGGTCTCAGGAAAATTCCCAAGGTTTGGGAGTGGAGGTGGTTTAATCTCTGAGAATCCCTCAAGAGGCGGGTGGTGACAGGAAAATACCTCAAGGTAATGGTAAAGAAACTCTGAGGCATCCAAGCTTGTTTTGGGCATTGTGATCTCTTGACAGGTTTTGGAGAGATCACGGTAGCCTGAGGTTGGAGGTGGTTTAATATCTAGGAATTAATTGTTGTTTATGTCCTTAAATCCCATATTCATGCTTGGAACATGGCACATGAGTGATTGGTTGAAAAGGAGATTTGGTTCAACCCAATCTATAGTCAAGTGGTATGTGGAAGTCCCTGACTTGGTTGGATTTTTCATATGTTAATAAGATATATTTTTCCTATTGTAATCTATGAGAACTTGTACTTGTTATTATGGTGGTTTTATGGCTATTATGTCATGGTTTATAATCTAGTTATGTGTTGGTTATAAGCATGGATTTGAAATATAATCTAGCTACGTGTTGTTCAAGATTTGAAAATTATTTGATGGTTAAGGAATGCATGGGCTAACAAACATTATTGCAACTATTATGAGAGGGAATTATACCTTCTTGGTGATTATCATATAATTTTTAGACTCGTATGTTCAGATATGCATTCATGACCTGTAGATGACATGTTCACCATATGTTTGACGAAATGACTGTCATGGTTAGGCATGATTAGGTAAATTCCTTGTTTAATTTTTGTATGATTATCATTGTATTCAAGTCATTTATCATCCTGGAAAGCCTTAGGAAGTTCTAGGCAGTGGTCTGGAGGATGACCTAGAATTGTGGCTCAAATCTCAGGACCGCACCCTCTAAACTAGGCAAGTTGGGTCACAACCACACTTAGGCTATGTTGTGCATGTAGTTGGAGGCCTATAACCACATGGAGGCCTTGATATGCATGTGGTTTTGGGTTAAGTTGTGAGAGAAGCAACCCCAGCTCAAGTTTTGGTAATTTTAGGTGTTCCTTTGGCCTCTGAGGGTCTTGTATCCCTAAGGGATGTTGTGAGTTGTCAATTTGTGATTAGTTTGTAGGCTCCACTTCCTTAACTGGAGCTTGGAGGTCAGGTCATGTCGTGGTAACTCTTTGTCTCATGTTTATTTTGGTAGGACGGTGAAATTGGGTAAATTTGGGAGGGGTGGTTACAGAATAGTATCAGATCTCCCAAGTTCAACACTCAGACTAGATTGTAAAAATGTGTTTATCATGCATGCATGTTAGTTTTTGATGTGTTGATTATGCATGCATTGTGATGGTAATTGTTGCAGTATTTTGTACTAGTCATGATGGTGTTGGTATGTTACAACGTTCGTATGTGTTGATATTGAGATGATTGATATTTTGATTTCATTATATATGCATATGTTGTGCTAATCCGTATTTATTGTGCAGATGAGATAGCCTCCCCTGAATTTCACTAAGGTAAGTTGATCATGTTTATATTTGTTTTATTTGACATCGAATGTTTGCAGGAAGAAGAAAATCAAGATTACTAACAAAATGGTAGACTACAGTTCATGTGATTCTCCCTATAGATCAGATGAAAAACATGGCAATGAGTACTCCCTTGTCACAATAAATACATTGATAAGTTTGAAAAAAAGGATCAGAAGTTGTAAGGAAAATAATGAGAGGATCATTAAATCATAGGAAATACTTTCCAGAGCATAGAAAAAGAAAGTGGAAGTTAATGTAGTCATCCTTCAGAGTTTATTATATTTGTCGAGACAAGGACCACTTAGGATCAGTGATGGACATGAGGAAAGGAAAAATGGGGCATATGGAAACAAGTCTCAATCAAGATACAAGTTTGGCAGGGATGACACAATCAAATATGGTAGGCTCTTCGATACAACTGACAAGAGGGGTAATGAATATGGGTTATATTCTAGTTCTGGTTCATAGAGACATCATCGTCATCACCTCCACCATTTGTATAGGATGAGTGAGAAGAAGTGTTTTCCATAGGATTTTAAGAAATAAAATCCTCCTACATTTGATGGAGAAATGAAGAAGTCACAAGATGCAGAAGCTTTTTTTCTTAAGATGAATAATTTTTTCAAATTGCATGATCATTAAGAAAATATGAAATCCAGGATAACTACTTTTAGACTTAAAGGGAAAGCATACATTTGGTAGGAAGATGTGAAGAATGTGAGAGCCATTCAAGAAGAGGAGTTGACTTAGAGTGAGTTCGAGATATTTTTTAGGAATAATTATCTATATAAAATATACTATGATGATAGGGAAAAAGAGTTCTATAAGTTGAAGATGGGATCTATGACTGATGATAAGTATACTAGAAGATTCTTAGAGTTGTTGAGATATGTGCCTTATATTAAGGAGGATAAATCAAAGATTCAAAGATTCATCAATGGGTTTTCGATATCATTCAATGAAAAAATTGAGTTTAATGAGCCTAGGTCGTTGGAGTAATCCATCAAAAAGTTGAAGCACTCTTAAGCACTCTTATGAGTAATCGAAGTGCAAGACTGACACTAAGCAGGATTGGAAAGGTAATGAGAAGAATAAAGGAAAGTGGACTAAAAAGAGAGGAAAAAATCAGGATACAAATGAAATGGAGAATGGTGTGCCACACAAGAAGTTCAATGCAACTGATAGAGGACATGGATTTCAGTCTGTTGAGTATAACAAGGGTGATGGTTGAGTATAACCAAGAAAAAAGTTCATCATTGGGTGAGATGTTGTGCATTTGAGCTGAACGGTATGTCCACATCAACGAATCTAAATGTGATTTTGTAGGGATAATACATTATGTTGTTGGATATGGATTGGTTCTACATTCACAAGACTAAGGTAGATTGCTATGATAAGGCTATTGAGTGCTTGGATGATGATGGAGAGAAGAGAATCTTGCAGGGTAAGATGAAACCTGCATCGGTGAGAATGGTTATAGCTAGACAGACAAAGTGCAGTAGCAGGAAAGGGTGTGTATTTTTTGCAATTCATATTTCCAGTGACAAAGGGAAGGATGTTGAGGATGTTGATGTCTTTAATAGGTATCTAGTTTTGCAACAGTTTCAAGATGTATTTCCAACAAATATTTCATAGTTACCCCCTCATAGGGAAGTGGAATTTTCTATTCCTGCAGATTATAGCCTTACCACTCAGTCTCGATGGTCAGTGGGGATTATAGCAGCAACATGATGTGCTCCTAGCTACTTGGGTCTTCCTAGCATATATAGTGTGTACTATATGCTCCTAGGATTAAGGTATAAAGAGGTAAGTTCTACAAGCATCAAAGTGATGAACCTACCTATTTCGTGGTTAATGGGGTTTATTTAAAATTTGAGGAGGTTGACCCACTTATCCGCATCGGGCAAGGAGCCTTGGCAATGTATTTTATGTTGGGAGAAACACCAACATCAAAGGTATCGTATAGGATGGGCTCTCCAGAGTTAGTGGAATTGAATTTGAAAATTAATAAAATGCTTGATAAGGAATGCATTAGGCCAAGTGTGTCACCTTGGGGGTGCACTAGTATATTTTGTGAAGAAAAAGGATGGTACTCTCAAGTTTTGTATTGATTATAGACAGTTGAACAAGGTGACAATTAATAACAAGTACCCTTTGTCACAGATTGATGAATTTTTTTATAAGTTCAAGGGAGAAACAATGTTCTTAAAGATTAATTTGAGATTAGGATATCATCAAGTATGCATCAAATAAGAGGACACATACAAGAATTTTTTTCGGACCATATATGGGAATTATGAGTTTGTTGTGGTTCCTTTTGGTTTGACTAATGTTTCAACTACTTTCATGTGCTTGATGAATAATGTGTTGCATCCTTATATGGACAAGTTTGTGATAATATTCATTGATGACATAATGATATATACTAAGAATAAGGAATAACATGCAAAATATCTAGCAACAATGTTGAGACTACTAAGAGAGTATCAGTTGTATGCCAAACTCATTAAGTGCAGTTTATTTCAAACAAAAGTTCGTTTCTTGGGGCATGTGGTTTCCAAGGAAGATTTAGCAATGGACCTATAAAAGATCATAGCTATCATGGAGTGGGAAAATCTTAGGAATGTGGATGAGTTCATATCATTCATGGGATTAGCAAGTTATTACAGGCAATTCATCAGGAACTTCTCAAGAATTTCCTATCCTATTAAATCTTTGTAGAGGAAAGGAAATAAATTTGAATGGATAAAGGAATGTGCAACCAGTTTTGAGAAGTTGAAGCAATTGCTTACAAACGCTCTAGTTCTAAAGATTGTAGATCTAGAAAAAGAGTTTGTGGTATGTATAGATGCTTGAAAAATAGGAATTGGTGGAGTTCTGATGTAGGAAGAACAAGTAGTATGCTATGAGTCAAGTAATTTGAATGAGAAGTAGCAGAATTATGTGACTCGTGATCTTGAGTTACCAGTGATCATTCATGCATTGAAGATGTGGAGACATTATCTTCTTGGTAGGAGGTTTATTCTGATGAGTGGTCACATTGGGATGAGGTTTTTTTTTACCAACCTAATCTAAATGCTAGGTATGCTAGGTGATTGGCTATTCTTAGTGAGTTTGACTTCGAGAGTAGGTACATTAAGGGTAAAGAGAACAAGGTTGCGGATGATCTTAGATGAAGAGTGTAGTTAAATCACATTGAAGTAGTGATTTCTTATGGGATATACTTGTAGGAGTGAATCATGCAGGCAGAGAATCACGATGGAAGGTACCAACAACTTAAGCATCGGTTACAACATCATGGTACATTTGAAAAAGATGCAGATTATCCTCTCATGACATATGGCTTGGTGAGATTTAGAGACATGATCTATGTGCCAGACAAAAACGAGCTCAAGAAGCTTATCTTGAGGGAATTTCATGCTAAGTTGTATTAAGGTCACCTGGGATATCATAAGACATTGAAAATGGTTAATAAGTTTTATCACTGGCTAAACTTGAAGAAAGAGATGGTTCAATATGTTGGGAAATTCTTGGATTGACAACAGGTAAAAGCAAAGTGTAAGCATCTAGATGGTTTATTGCAGTCGATTCCGATTCCAGAGTGGAAATGGGAGGTCATTTCCATGTACTTCATTACAAGTTTGTAGAGGACAACTAGGAAACATAATTATATTATTGTTATGGTTGACAGGTTGACCATGGTAGCTCATTTCATCATAGTTAAGTCTACAAACACAACTAATGACTTAGCTCATATTTTCATTAGGGAGATAGTGAGATTGCATGGAATTCCTAAGAAGTTTGTATTCGAAAAATATGCCAAGTTAACTTCAAGTTTTGGAAAGAGTTGGTTGCCGGTTTTGGAATAGATTTGGATTTTAGTAAACCTCATCATCCATAGACATATGTACAAATAGAGAGGGTTAACAGGATCCTTGAGGACATGTTGAGGATGTATGTTATGCACCAATGGTGGAAGTGGGAGGAATATCTTCCACTGGTAGAGTTTGCATATAATAATGGGTATCAGGAGTCCTTGAAGATGAGTCCATTTAAGGCACTTTATGGGCCGAGTTGTAATACTCCCATCAGTTGGATTGATCCAGTGAACAAGGTATTGATTAGACTTTATATGTTTGCAGAGATGGAATAGGAAATGAAAGTTATCAAGAAGAATCTAAAGGAAACACATGAAAAACATAAGATTTATGTAGATACAAATAGATAATTTAAGGAGTTTCAGGTTGGGGAGCATGTGTACTTGTGCATCAAGCCCAAGAGGAGCTCCTTGAGGATTGGATTGTGTGCCAAGATGACACCTCAGTATTGCAAGCCTTTTGAGATCCTTGAGAGGATTGGACTAGTGGCCTACAGACTTGCACTACCTCTGACAATGAAAGTCCATGATGTTTTCCATGTTTCATTGCTTAAAAGATACGTGAAGTATGTTGATCATGTGATTGACTGATATTTATTGCAAGTGGAACCCGAAGGAAAATTCTAGCTAGAACCTTAGTGCATTTTGCAACGAAATACGATCATTCTCCGGAATCAAGCAATCGAGCAAGTAAGTGCAGTGGAAGCACTTTGGGTCTAATGAATCCACATGGGATATGGTTGATTAGATGCGAGCTATGTATCCTTCTTTATTCGTTGGTTGAGCAGATGTATTTTGGTATATGTGTTTGATGTTGTGTTTTGGTTATGTCTATATATATGCATATTTATGTAAATACCACATCGAGTTGTGTTATAAAGCTCCAATAAGAGGTATGGTGTTCATGTTATGATGGTCATGGTCTAAGCAGTATAACATGATATAAATTTTGCACCGAGTTGTGTTATAAAGGTCCATGCAAAACATGTGTTTTATTGGTTATAAGTTTCATTGAACACGGAGGATGGTGTTCCCCCAAGGGGTAGGGGTTTGTAACAACCCTTGGTTGATTTTCATGCAAATAAAAAATAAGACTAAGGTCACGAGACACGTATTAGAAGCTAAGTGTTTGGGAGAACATAATTATGGGTATCACTGGTGATTGATAAATGGCTATGGAAATTGGCAAAGGAAAAGTGGAATTTATTGGCAGTTCATTTATGAAAATAAAAGAAAATTGGAGAAAAGGGAGATGAAAGGTCACATATTTGCATGAGAGGGAAATTGAAGGAAAAATGAAGGAAAATGAAGAAAATAGAGGCCTTAATGATAAAAATGCTACTTAGGATCAGTTCACAACTTTTTTCCTGTCGATCTTTTGGTTGGTTTAGCTTTTTTTCAGTTCATTTTTGGAGCTCTCTCTATTCTCTCATACTAGTGCACACTTAGAGAATTTGTGGAGCACACTAGCATTGGAGAAAGGAAATAAAGGAAAGACAAGTATCCCTCCCTGGCAGGGGATCCACCTTCTATACTCATTAATTTCAACAAAGGTAAGGTGGTCATTCCTAATTCCCCATTAATTGAACCTAAATTCAATATCTGATTAGCATTAACGAAAATTAATTTTGTGATCTCCCACTCCCACATATGGTGCACTTGAAGGAGCCGCCAAGATTTTAAACTCTTCCACCTTCCTTTATCATCTCTCCAGATGTATGATCATCCAAACAGGTAAGGAAACATGTGGACAACTAATTGTGATTTTTTCCGACCTCTAAGAATTTACCCCTGCTATTTGTATATCTTGATTCTCCTTAAATCCTTTGTCAGTGAATTCAGTTTAATAAAAATTCAATGACTCTTCATTTAATACCTTTTAGTTATGGTATCAACACTTATTATTTATTAAGAAACTACCTACACTTTCTCTATAAATTGAGCACTCATCTAAGTGCAAGGGAGGAATAAATTTATGTAGTGTTATGTTGTTGGATTCTCAATTCTTGGAGAGTTGAAGTACTGTGATGCTGCTGCATTGATGCTTGGTGTGATGAGGATGGGATGAAGTTGGAGCAATTTGACAACGAACTAATCGAATGGTTGTAATATGTTCCTCCTAATACTGCAATAAAGATATATGTTCTTTCTCTGATAATTGTAGGTAGTTTCTCAATAAATGATAGGTAGTTTTGTAAAATAAAAATCCATGAGTACTTTTTCATAAATTTGTCGCTCAGGTTTGAAAAAGTGTAAAATGATACCTGAGAAAACCTCTTAGCCATGTTCTACTAAGGTGTTCCTTTTTTGTAAATAATCTATCTTAGTCTGGAAAAGGGTTAAACTTATACTGAGTAGATGTCATTTCATTTCCTTTTACAAGCTCGAAAAGACAAGTGCTCGACAATATTTTCACATTAACAGAGTCTGAAAAGAGCTAAAAGAAGACTCTAGGGGGGTTCCTTTTTCGTGTTTAACAGAGCTCGAAAAAGAGATAAAAGTATGCTCTGTGGTCAAATCATTTTTGGATAATTGTGCACTTCAAACTTACTGTATCAGTGGTAAACATGTTCATAGAACCATCAAACGGATTAAAAATACTTGTTTCATAGTAAAAATGAACAAAAACTATAGTTGTATCATTAAATATGATTAAAATAATTAAAATGACTAATAAAAAGAAGCTTTTACCATTTGAAATTTAGGAGCTCTGAACCTATTTTTCCCTCGAACTTCAACGGTCGATTGCGAAAGTTGCAGTGGACGATTTCTCACGTTGTTTGATCCAG
The DNA here is from genome assembly GCA_034641835.2 of Pinus albicaulis. Taxonomy (NCBI): domain Eukaryota; kingdom Viridiplantae; phylum Streptophyta; class Pinopsida; order Pinales; family Pinaceae; genus Pinus; species Pinus albicaulis. The sequence continues at coordinate 985,402,029 of CM076576.1, forward strand.
TTTGTAGATCTGAACCTTCTCTTCCTTTTAATGTCATTTTTGTTTCATTCCATGCTGAACTTTTAGGTTTTTGATCCCCCTAGGATAAATCTATTGCGTTCTTAGGGAAATGCAACCTTGCATGTTGAAAATTGTGTTGCAGAGCACTGAAATTAAAGCTCAAATGCTATGTAGCACTCTGTCCATGGACCGGGGGTGCATTGGGCGCATTTTAAAAATTTGTTTCTTGCTCTCTACTAAAAAATTCCAAATTTTTTTTGCATGAAATAGATCCTATTGAAGCTTATGGTTGGATTTTAGGTATTGAGCGGATCAAAATGACCATTACATGGCGAGAAAGAGAGCATGAAGAACAAGACATTATTTCCCTAAATGATCCTGGCACTGTAAGATCCCTCAAGGATTGTGGGTTACTTAAGTATTTGAGATTATCAGGGATGAGACAACATCTTGACCTATTATAGTTCCTAGTTCATTCATGGGATTCAACATCTTATGAATTTCATATTGGGGACAAAGTGCTCCCAATACTAGTTCAGGATGTTTACTTTCTTACTAGATTATCGAGACGTGGTTCTCCTGTTTCCCTTACGAGATCTACTCTTGGAGGTGAGACAGTGAAGGACTACATCCGCCAACATTGTTGGCCAGGTACTGAACCTAGCAAATATGGGAAGATAAACATTCGATATGTGTGTGATTTTCCTTTGAGAACTATCCTTTTCACTATTGAAAAACTTGTTGGCTCTGTGACACTACATGTTGCACCGTTCATACATGCAGTATGCTCTTGAGTGTCTCGAACCAACAGTGTTCAAGTAGGCTGAAGCAATACTCTTTCAGATGACATAACAACTGACTAAAGTAAATAATTTCAGTTATGGTTAGATATTTATTTCCTTTATTTTAGAGAGATTTCCATTGATGCAGCCGCAACATGTGACACTAAGCATTTATGGTCCTAGATATCCTCGGATGCAGAGATGGGTTGAATTTATGGCTAGGCATGTTGTTCAATTGAATATAATATTTTCTACTGCATTCTTTGCCTAGTTACGATGACATAATATTTCCATAGAGGATTATCCATACGCAGGCGTAGATTTCCGCGGATATCCAGATTTTATTTTACCAGATGGCGCTCAATGGGGTGCAATGGGTAAAAATGTTTTGACCATGTTTTTTATTTTAAGGTTTCTACATGTTTTTGTATTTTTTGTTTTTACCAAGACTAAACTAAATATTTTTTACATACACATATTTGGGTCGCATTCGACTAGTGGGTCGACCAGAGCATGCAGCAGATGAACCAGCAGAGAGGACTATCGAGAGAGAAGTCCTTTGGGATTTAAATTTGACCGAGACTCTTTCTGAGTTGCAGCAGCATGTTGAGGGATTGACTCTTGGGATACCAGATGTTTGGATCGAGGAGTTACCTATGAGGCTGAAATTCCATACTATTCGTGTTCCTAGCTGTTGGATGAGGCTATTGCACATGATAGCTAGAGCAATTGCTTGTTATCATGATCATCACTAGTTTTACTTTTGAAACTTTTGTATACATTTTGAGGTCATATGACCAATGTGTCTTGGGCACAAATTTTGTAAAAACCTAAACTATCTATCTATTTTATTTTAAAGTTTTCCTATGTTTAATGCGTAATCCTATTCAACTGTATGATGTGAATTGAAAATGTATCTTTACATGTGTTGCTAATGTCTGTTTAAAACATAATTCGCTAAAGAATCAATTAATGTGTTTAAATTTCTGGAAATGTGTTGATATTGAATGTAATCAAAATTTCTTTTCAAAATTCAACTCAAAGGAACATACGATGAATCGTTGGATTTCAGACGGTCTAGTAAGTTGTAGTACGACAAGCTGTGAGTCTAACCTAATGATGATGCGGTTAATGCCAAGTGAAATGGCATCAGAGAGAAGTTCGATTAACATGTTATACTCAACGATATTTTTTGTTGATCAACTGATATAAATCCCTTGAAAACTCACTAACTCGCCACCTGAAGCGAAAATGGCCCATGCTACAGAGGATAGGTTCTATGTATTATGACTAGCACCATCGGCATACCCAATGAACGGTTCCAAAGATTTAGTCATCTGCGATGAAATGTAAAGTGGATTAATGCAATCAAAGCATATACACAATATGATACAAAATTTTACTACACTCAATTAAGCATAGTAACGTTTAAGATACAACCCATTTCGAGGTTGCGCCAATGGAATTCCATCATAATCAACTAACTCGTAGGCGCCCTTATCCAGATCTCTTTTGACAATGTAGGGGACATGCCATAGTGGCTCAAATTTTCTCGTTTCTATCAAATCAACTTCATGATCATTCAGCAAGACCAGGTCTCCTTCTGAGAAGATGCGAGGTTTGACATTGCGGTCATATTGCGCCTTGATTCGTCTCTTATGTGCTTCTTTGGCCAATGCGGCTTCACGACGCATTTAATCTAGATGGATGAGGTTAAAAATAAGTGCTTATTCATTAGAGGTGTTAGGTAACAGGTCAATAGTGAGTTTTAATGATGGAATTTCACATTGCATTGGTAAGATAGCTTCCATACCATACACCAACCGAAAGGGAGTAAATCCGGTTGCATTTCTCATCAAGGTTCGATATGCCCATAAAACCAAGTACATGATTAAATGAAAATTCGGTTTATGAACACCTATCATTTGTTGAAGCATTCTCTCAAGGATGTTGTTAATGGCTTCAACTTGTCCATTAGATTGTGGATAAAAAGGGGTAGAACTATCATGTGACAGTCCTAATTTGGCAGTCAACTCATTCATCATGTTATTGCGAAAATGCTTACCATGATCTGTAACTATAGCTTGTGGTACACCAAACCGAGAAATGACATGATTGAAAAAGAACAATATAGTTGTTTTGCATGTGTTATTGAATGTAGGCATCACTTCGGCCCACTTGGTAAAGTAGTCGACGACGAAAATAATATAACCATGCCCCCTGGCCGAATGAGGGTTGCAGGTCATGAAGTCAATGCCCTATTTTGTAAATGGTCCCATAGCGATGACAGGATACATTGGTGCTAGAGACAAACAGATTTTATGATCAAATATCTGGCACACATGACAACTTTTGACCGCAAGAATGCAGTCATGGAATATGGTTGGTCAGAAGTAACTAGCATGGAGAATCTTCTATGCGGTAGCGTACCCAGAAAAATGTCCACCATAAGAACCATCATGACAATAATTCATAACTTTCTCAGCCTCCTCATGAGGGAGACACCTCCTTAAAATCGTATCGACTACACGATGATAAAGTGTATCGTTGACGATCAGATAATATCTGGCTTGGTATCGAATATGTCGTTGTTGCGAGCGAGACGTATTGGGACAAAAATTTTGGGTTCAGAGATAAATGAAAAAATCCCCATACCAAGGGTCAGATGACCCAATTAGAAACATAGACTCATATAGAATCGATGGTTCCGATGTAGACTCAGTACTATCAGAGGTAAGGTTGCAGAGAAGCTCAACAAAAACCAAAGACTTCTTTGACTTGGATTTGATGAATTTCAATTCAAATTCCTGCAAAATGATGATCCATTTTGAATATTTTCCCCCAAGCAATTGACGTGACAGAATGTATGTCATAGAGTTGCAATCCAAAATGACAGTGGTCTTCCAAAGTAGGATATAATGGCGAAATATTTGGACATCTTGGACGGTTGCCAAGGTGAGCTTTTCGACGTATGAGTACCTAACTTATGTATCATTAACATTACGACTCAAATAATATATCAGATGTTCTATCCCATCGTCTTCTTGGACTAAAGCCATAGCAATGGTTTTATCTATAGCAGTGAGATACAGGAAATAATCACTTTGATAATTAGGGGGATACATTAATGACACTTGGATCAAGGTATCTTTAAGAGCATCAAAAGAAGCTTGTAAAACCTTATCCCAATCGAAGGGAATCCCATTTTTCAAGGGACAAGTAAATCCTTTAGCCATTTTGGCGTAGTTGGGTATGAACCTCCTTAGAAAGTTACCCTTTTCTTGAAGTATTTGTAACTGAAGTAAGTTTGATGGTGCAGGAAAATCGAGAATTGCCTGGATCTTCAGTGGGTCAATTCGAATTCCATATTTTGAGATGAAGAATCCAAGAAAGCGACCGGAACCAACACAAAACACACATTTTTTTGGATTGAGGTGAATCTAGTAGTGTCACCAGCATAAAAATATATCTCTCAGATGCGTCGGGTGATCAGTCTATTTTTGTGAATGTGCGGGTAAATCGTCTAGACAAGGTTGAACAATGTGCTTAATGTCATGGAAAGCATAATCCATTTCTCTCTGAAATGTTGCCCCAACGTTCTTTAAACCAAATGGGAGTTTACGATAAGTGAATGTGACCCAGGGACAGATGAATGTTGTCTTATATTGGTCCTCTGGGAAAATATTGATTTGATTGTAACCGAAGAATCCATCCATGAACGAAAAGATTTCACAGTCGGCACATTCGTCAATTATTTGGTCGATAAAGGGAGTAGGATAATTGTATTTTGGACAAGCAAGATTGACATCCCAATAATCAACACACACTTTGATTGTCCCTTGTTTCTTCATGACAGGAACAATGTTGGAAACCCAATCAGTAGGCAGAACAGGGTAAATGAAACCAACACGCAAAAGTTTTTCAACTTCTGCTTTAATGGCAGTAGCCTTCTTCGGATGAACAGGACAAAGGCGTTGACGTACTGGTTTGACATCAGGGTACATTTTAATTGTGTGCTCAACAATACTAGAAAATATGTTTGGCATTTCCTCATAAGACCAAGCAAATACATCTCAGAATTCACAAAAAAGAGAGCGATAAGTGTCAAGTTCAGATGCATTACAAGATACACTGACATGAATGTTTTTTCTACAATGCCAGGTTTGGTCAAAATATCGATAGAAATCGTTTCTTCAATATTTGATAGGTTTCGCTCGGATTTGATGGCAATAATTGGAACAAAATTCGGAAATAAATCAGAGATTGTAGGGCGATATAGTTCAATAAGATTATCTTCGTTGTAATCTGGAAGATGGGAATGATGATGATAATCGTCCCATGGTTATCCTTCTGGCATCATGGCTACCACAATTTTCTCATTAGCCAATAATGTGGATGAAAAAGGATCAAAAGGAGTACCAAAATATAATGAACGATCGACCCAAACAACTGGCGAAAATGGATCAAGATGCCCTGCCCAAGCCAAGAAAATCGATTGCTATGCGAGCTCAATTGGGCTTGGCGGCATAAATTCACCCACTGTATCAACTCAGAATCATTGGTAATCTTCCGTAAGTCATATGAAGTGGAAGATATCATGTGAAAGGTCTCTATTTTTGCAATTTCCGCCGGCATCGCAGGCAGCGGTAATGAAAAGGTATCCATTAGGGAAGAATCCTTAAAGATCCCTACACCAATGTTTTGAAGTGCTAGTTGGGGTGTGTGAACTAACAGAATGCTTCCAGATACTTGGGAACTAGAGGCAAAGAAGGAGAGTTGATTAATGATTTTGATAGCGCCTTTATGAGAGAAGGCGATCATTCGAAAGTAAGTAGAAACAATCACAGTCATAACGTAAACCCATGGCCTTCCAAGTAAAATGTTGTAGTCAAGGGGTCCGTCAACGACCTCAACTTCAACGGTTACAGTTTTTCCCCCTAGTTTTACATGCAAGTTATTGATAATACCACAAGGCTTATATGTATGATCGTCAAAAGCTTTCAACGTCGTAGGCGATTGAGATAAGCGAGGTGAGCCAAGTGTCTACTAGAAATTGATAGACATAATACAAGTAGATGCTCCATCATCAATAATAGTGCGATGAACGAGGTGATTTAGAACATTAACTTGGATTGAAAATGCTAATTCGGCTGGTAATTGTGGCACATAGCCTGTGTGATTAAAGACTACAAGATTAGAATTTTTCAAGTCGATTCCACCAATTGCTGACAACAAAGCTTGCTTCTGGGAGGGATAATTTTGAAGTACCTCAAGCGTTGACATATTTGAAGGTGACTGAGCCAAATATTCAACTATGTTATAATTTTGATCCGTGTGAAATCGATGATTAAATGTTGATTTATGGATGACTCCCTTCAGTAGATTTATTGTTAACTCTGGAATAACAGGTGGCGAAATTGATTTAGTGGACGAATTCATAGTCGAGGTAGTAGTTTGATCAGTAGCCTGACTACCGTAATATTTATTTCGTGTAGACACAAAAACATATGTTTTTGGCTTGGTGACAGATAGCATAAGCACTTGGGAAATAGAAGCGGGATCTGTAGAAACCATGTTTGTGTTCGGATTCGGAAAAGGATTTGTCAACATAGCATATGCATGCGAAGTCTTAAGAAGTTTTGAGACTTCAGAGAGGTGAGGACAGTCTCGCGTAAATTTCTCCTCATTACATATCAAGCAAGGGTAACAAGGTTTCCAATCATTTCCATATTGTTGATCATATGATCGTTCCTGCTGGGGTGAATTATTTTTTTCTTTTCTTTCCCATTTTTCTTGCTTCCGAGTTGCTTGTCACTTTGCCTTTGTCAAATGACGCGACATGTATTTTGGAAGAAGGTGTAGGATCAGATGCAGTAGAGGTGTGAGTGTTTACAAAACCAATCATACCATCGCCGGCATGAGAGTCCTTACCAGATGGAGGAGAAATAGTAAAATTTGATCGCGACGCGTTTGGAATTTTCTCATAGAGCATGCCAGACTGAGTATAAATCAAATCTAAGTACTGGGCATGAGAAATGACATGCTCTTCACTGACGACGTCGCCTTTAGCTACATCCTCAGCGCTAGATGGCAACAAGGACTTAATAAACCACTCAGCCAAAAGTTGATCAGGAACAAATTTTTTGACCATTCGACGAAGACGACGCCACTCATGAATATTATCAGAAATGTGAGTAGAAATTGTTTGTTTAAGGTTGTCAAAAGTTTCTTTCCAGTTTCATATCATATGGATAACTAGAAGTGGGTTAAAAAGGTAGTGGCTAAGGTAGTGAAATTATCAAATGAAGTTGTGGTAATTCAATATACCACTTCGCAGTCAGACTAGTAAGCGTACGCTGGAAAATATGTAGTCTAACAGAGTCATCATATAAGGAGTTTGATGAGAACCACAAATGATAAGTCATAACATGCGTTGAAGAGTCTTCTCCAGGGTTTCCATTGAATTTAGGAATGTCAGAGGGTAATTTGTGTGGAATCACCGACCACCAAGGAGAATAGCTGATGGGATCATTGGTAAGCCAATTTAAATCAGGTAATTATAATGTTGCGACAAAGGGAAACTGTCGATTCAAGTCAGGTTGAGCATAACCAGGATAGGATGGAATTGCTTGGGAAAAGGGCCTTTGTGCACCAGAATAAGGCATTTGTTGTTGTTAACCCAGATAGGGGTTATTTTGATGACCAAACAATTGAGGGATATGTTGACCAAGACTTGGATAAGCTTATTGTTGTTGAAATTGTTGTTGTGGTATTTGAGGTTGTGGTTTCCAAGGTGATTTCTTGCCAAGATTATAGCCCAAACCAGAATAGATTGGACTCGATTGTGAATAGGTAAGACTGGTAGGAGCCTGTGTCATCCCATAAAAGGGTAATCCAGCCTATGGTTGTAAGATTCCAGATACAAGTGGTTGTTGTAAACCAGCTGAAGGAGGTGGAGTTTGGAGGCCCAAGACTTGAGGGTAATGGGTTGAAGGACCCACTTGAGACGGTTGAGGTACAAACAACTGAGCCTGTAAATCGGGTAATGAAGTAGTAATAGGTGGGGTAGATGTGGGCGCAACAGGTTGAATTAGTTTGTCTGAATGCACAACCGTTTGTGGTTGAATGGGAAGAATAGGTTGCCACCGACAAACAATCATTCCAACATTTGGGTGACCATAAAACGACGAAGTACTGTCAAAATGGGTGACCATAGGTTTCCCCACAACATGAGGAGTGTAATAAGATGGAATATATTGATCTCCAAATGGTGGGAGTCCAGTCGAGATTGAACACAATGGAAGGTACCCAGATGGACTAGCTTGATGTTGAACTGAAGAAGTGTATAAAGGATCAAGTCGTTCAGTGCTCATTAGAGATGTACCAAATAAGATACCAAATGATTACATGGGTGAATTCCATGGATTTTAGGAGGCACCAGAGTAGGTTCCAGATAATGATTGGTAACCCGGTGGGATGGACGGACCACCATAAATATGTGACTCGGGTGACATGGTAAACATCGACAGAGTAGCAATAGTAGATGTTGTCGCAATTGTAACAGATGGTATAGTTGGAGATGTTGACTCAACCATGGTCAAATGAACCAGTGAATACCCTAAAGGATCTATGGGAACTGGATTGAAACAGGATCAACTGAAGAAGTGTAAGTCAATCGAGGAAAATACTCATAAAGATAAAACCCCAACCCAAAATGAGTTGGAGTTGAGGGTGTTTCTTCTTGTTGAGGTTCTTCCTCAATTGAAATCAAACAAGGTGGAAGATTTTTTCCGTTAGGCACGAGATATATTTCAGGTGGTTAACTATGCAATAAAAGGGAAGACTCAATGGCTACGGATGACTGAGGAGCAACCAATACAGGAACAACTTATTGTCGTTAGACTTTGGGATCTAGATGTTCTGGTAAAAGAATGATGGGATCTGGATCACCTTCAAGTTGAACAACGTCGGGTTCTAGATGTATGGTCTCACTAATTGGAACTTCAATGTCCACAGGTAGCGATGAGGACTCCGTTTTGATGACAGTAGATAAAACGGGATGTGTAGAAACGACTCGAGACGACTTTGGTAGATGTGATGAAGATGATGCACCAGAGGTACTTATGGTACTGGATTCGGTAGAATAGAGTCGCCTTCGCCGACCATAAATGGCTTCCGGTGGTAAAGGTGGTTTAAGCGCTATTCTACGCCAACAACAGGGAAAGGGTTGTTCTTCTTCCATGATGAATGATTGATTTTATTACAAAAACAAATAAACAAATAAAAGGGTGATACTAGGCAAAAGGATTACCAAGTAATTGTGAACTGCAGAATACCTCCTAGCGAACCAAGAAATACAGGGAGGCAATCTCCTTGAACGATGTGTTCGGTGTATCAAAAGTTACAAGGCGGCCGACTCGGTTACCTATGGATGATAAGCAACTGAAAGTTGTCCTCCCAAATATACTCGAAGGTACGTGGAGACCCAAGTCCATAATAGCATTGTCTAATGCGAAACCGCACAATGAGAGCACCCCCTTATACTTTTCGTACTATAACACTACCCTATCTACTCGAAGGTTATACGTGGATGAGCTATGATATACTTACATACGTGGAGTGGGATTTCACACTCGGAATGTATCGCAGACAAGTTAGCGACAACTGCTATGATTAACGACGTCGGAACATGTCTCTAGCCTAGACCTTCTAAGTGTTATCAATAATGTTACAATGCTTTCTTAGGTTGATTGAAGTGAATTTTATGTTGATCTTGCTTAACAATTTATCTTTCAGGTTCACCGCGAGATGTAATGGGAAATTCCTAAAATGCAAACTAAATGAGAAGCAATCTTTTCAATTCAATTTTTCAATGAAAACCTTAGCTACTAAAGGGATAGAGCCATCAACTTTTTGAGCATAGATCAAAGAGAAAAAACTAAATGCATATTTCCCTAATCTATTCTTATGCAACACTCACAATCTCTAAATGCATATGCATGTTTTTCTTTTCAATTTCCTTTAATATGAATGATTAAAAAGAAACTAAATGCACAAATCAACCAAACAATGTTTTATTTTTTGAGAAATGAGGACTGAAGCAACAATTTTATCTTAGGAAATGAAGACTGAAACGACAATTTTCCTTTTTGAAAACAGATAATTGATCTAATGCAAAATTTACAACTTTGGATTTAATTTGAAAATGATAAAGAAAAAAGCTAATGAAAGATTGAACAAACCACTATCCAAAGGAGGAAGAAATAAGCAACGTTTACTGGTCTTTAAGGTCAAAAATGCATCTAAGAATACAACAAGCAATAGGTTGAAACTGAATGCAAAAGAAAAATTATAATAGAATTTGACTGGCTGAGGGGCAACGCACCCCTTAAGGGTAGACAGTGCATTGTAGAGCACCTCTGAATGGGAGACAGTGCTATGCAAAACACTGTACCCTAACCAATAGTGCGTTGGGCACGGTGAAGCTTGAAGATCAAGCAGGCTAAACACACTTCTAAGGAAAAAAGTACATTCAAATGACTGAACAGATGAAGTAAATTCTACTGATGATGATTAAAAAGGACAGAAACACCAGGAATGATGGATTTTTCCCCAGCAAAGTCACAAATTTGTTATGAGGAATTCTAATCTACAGATAAACTAGTCTTCCTTGAGTGTGGTGTTTCTTCACTCATAACAACAGAGGAAAGGTAAATGATTTTCTCTCTAAGATAAACAGATAAATAGAAGATGAAGAGACTTACTTGTGATCATTCTCTCTCGTTCTTCTTCTTTCGTTGCGTTTGTCGCTCTCGATCCAACTGAACTCACCAGATCAATACCTGCAATCAAAACTAGAAGACAACAATCAATGATAAAAATATAAAATATCTATTTATCATAACTAGATTGAACTAACTAAATCTGAGAATACATGCACATATTGAGAATATATTTACAAAAGATAATCACATATATGAGAGAAAGAACAAATATATTTATTGTAGTATTAGGAGGAATAGATTACAACTAGTCAATCAGTTCGTTGTCAACCTGCTCCAACTTCATCCTATCCTCATCACACCAAGCATTAATCCAACAGCATCACAGTACTTCAGCTCTCCAAGAATTGAGAATCCAACAAAATAACACTACATAAATTTCATCCTCCCTTGCACTTAGATGAGTGCTCAATTTATAGGGAAATTGTAGGTAGTTTCTCAATAAATGATATTGAATGGCTATCTAATAATAGATGAGACATGTTTCCAGGTTCAATGGTGATGGATGAACACATGTATTCGAAGTATGATACCTATGAGATCTTCTAGAAGGCACTGGCGATGTGGATATTCTCGGAACAATTATGTTTTCGCTCCTAGGAGACCAATGCACCCTTAAGTGTCGGGAAGTGATTTGCAGAGCACCCTTGCATGGGGGTAAGTGCTTTGCAACGCACTTAGGCCCATTCAAAGGAGCGTTGATGAGTCAATGGGTCATTTTAACTATACTTCAAACATTGAAACTCTCATGAATTAAAGCCATCAGTGTAATGACTTCTCTAGGCATGTAGCAACTAAATTAGGGGATGATAGACCCTGTTTGTATTGAATTAGGGGATGATAGACCTTGTTCATACTGGTCTTAGGGATGATGCCAAAATTGACCTATAACACATGTTGCTCCTGTACGGGTTCTGCTGGTGCTGATGGAAGTTTTTCTTCTAGATGAGGAACTTCAATAGATATTTCTTCTTCTACCAAATATATAAAATCATCACAATGATTAGAACCATAATCAATAATTGAAGATGGGGTATTATGGGAAGAAGATGATCCTGGATTGATATTTTCATCAAAATGACCATCGAGTCTTCAGAACAAAACGTCTTTGGAGTCAGGATCAAACAGTTGATAAGCTTCATGTACTCACAGTAACCAACAAATATCAATTGTTGACTTTTATTTTCCATGGCTTTGCATTTTTCATCTATAATTTATGCCCAAGCAAGACTACCAAATACCCTAAAAGAAGATACATCAGGCTTCTCATGTGTCCAAGCTTCCATTGGAGTCATATTTTAAATTTCCTTATGAGGCATCATGTTTTGAATGTAATTAGCACAATTAAATGCTTCACATAACAAGTAGATGCCAATTTCTTGGAATGAATCATGCACTTAGCCATCTCCTTAAGTGTTCAATTCTTCCATTCAACTACACCATTTTGTTGAGGGGTATAGGGAACAAAATTTTGAAAGAATGCCATGTTCTTTGCAAAAAATTTGAAATTCCTTGCTAACATGCTCCCCCCATTATATGTGTGTAGGGTTGTATTGGAGCATGAAGATTGTTTCTCAACAAGAGATTTAAATTTCTTGAAGGTTGGAAATCCTTCACTCTTGTACTTGAGAAAATACACCCAAGAGTACCGTGAAAAATCATTAATTAAAGTTAATGCATATTTGGCCCCTGGAAAAGGAGTTGAAAATGTCATTAGATCTTGAATTAGATCACTAATTCAAGAGGTGTTTTTTCCCTTGAGGCTTTCCCTTTAGGAAAGGGATCTTGATATTGTTTTCCAAGGGCACAACCTGCATACACTCCATTAATGCATGAAACCTTAGGAAGACCTAAAACCAAATTTTGAGTGTACATCTGTTGCAAATATATATAATTAAGATGACCAAATATTTCATGCCAAAGCTTACTCAATGAATCAACATGAGCTATAAAATAATAAGCAGAGGAAGGCTCAAAGCATACAAACGTATATAATCCAGAAGCATGATTAACTTTTCCAATAGCAACAACAACTACAAGATCATGCAACTCTCTAATGACTACTTCATTTAGAAAAAACTCTACAATTTTCCCATCACCAGAATGATAGATTCGATAAATGGACAACAAATTTGTGAAAATTTCAAGGACTAGGAGCACAGTTTTAATGCACCCATGTGTCATATGCACATTGCTTGATCCCAAGACTTCAAGTCATGTAGAGTCACCAACTGCAATTTGTGAGATGTTGTTATGAGATGTAGATGGAAGCAAGTCTTGACAAGGAGTCATATGATGTGAAGCTCCTAAATCAAGTATCCAATTGTTTGTACATTTATGTATGGCTTGGGATGATAGAGCATGCCCCTTTCCTATTGAAATATTGTGCTTCTTCATGGCCTCTTCTAAGGAATTCAACTTTCTCCAACATCTTGCTTCCATATTCCCCTGTTTGCCACAAAAGTACAAATTTCATTTGTTTGGGTCTCTTCTTTTCATGTTTTTTGTTTGTCTTTGAGGAGGATCCTTCATTCTTATAAACTGGAGGAGAAGACTTAGTATTCTTCTTAGGCTTGGAGGGAGACTCACGGGCTTTTGCATAATTTTTCTTTGGTTGAAACCGAGTTATGAGCCACCAAATCTTGATGTGAAGAGCTAGAGAAAACATCTAATTTCTTGAGATTAGATTGTTCTCGTATGACATGATAACAACATATCTCAAATTTGGGCATTTGAAATTTGTCACCAAGGGAATCCCTTGATGCATAGAAGGTAGATGTAAAAACCTAAAAAGGACCCTTTAATTTTGAAAAAAGCAATAAAATACATTCAACATATTTTTTCTCCTTGCCACGTGCTTTTAATTGAGACAAAAAAGACCTGAATTGAGAAAGATACTCCTCAATAGAGGCATGCTCATCGGGTACTAGGCCGATAAATTAGTTTACAATTGTAATGAATGGAACTCATTGACACCTCCGAACAAAGAAGCTAGTTTTTCCCAGCTTTATTTAGGAGTTTCAAAATCTTCAAGATGAAATAATAGGTTGTATGAAACATGCAACCCAATCAACCCCATTGCTTCATCTACTTTATTCTTGTAGGCAAATTTTTCAACTTCTTTTGTAAAATTCTGCTAGTTTTCACTTAACGTTTTCCACAACCCCTTAGATTGCAGCAATTATTGCATTTTTCTTTTTAGGTATGATGATTGTATTGATTAAGTAACTCTATTATCCTTAACTAGGCCATAATATAAAAACTCAAAATTTACAATTATTTCAGAATGCCAAAAAAAATTCCCAAACTTCTTTTTACACCAGAAAAAAATTCAAGAAATGCCAAAAAAAATTCCCAAACTTCTTTTTACACCAGTAAAAAAATGCCAATAAATGCCAATAATATTTCCCTAGATTATCCTTTTTACCCCCAATCAATAATTTTTGTCCAATTCTTCTTTTTCCTAGGAGAAAAATATTTCCAATACCTTTGATTTTTTTTTTTAACTCAAATATTTGCCCAAAAATATTCAAAGAATTTAAAAATAATTTTAATGAGAGACAAAATAAATTAATTCCTTTTAAAAAAAAACTTTTACCCATATGCTTTCCTACTCCTTTAAAATTTGTGGGCAAACTTTCTCTTTTTTGAAAGCCAAAAAAACACATTCATAAATTCCTTTCTCCATTTCTAAATACCTTTTTTTTTTTGAGTTAGATCAAGGGAAAATTTAAAAAGTTGGCAAATTAATTATGCCAAATTCTGTTAAATATGAATGGAGACCTCAACAACTTCCACGCTCTTCTCCGACGGCTTCAAACACCGAACAAAAAACTTCAAACCCCAATAGATTTAGATCCAAAACTATATCTTAAAAACTTTAAAATAGATCTAAAAAAAGATGAGAAGGAAGCTCGCAGGATTGCTCTGATACCATGAAAGAGTATTAAAATATCTAAAGATTAGAACGCAAAGCTAAACAATCCTTCTATCAAGAGATCACAAGATGAAAAACGAAGAATTGCTCAAGAAAATGAGCTAATTTATAGAAATAATAGAGGCTTATAATGATAGCTAGAAGATAATAGAGGCTTATAATGATAGCTAGAAGATATGATTGATGACTCAATAGATAAAGATAAGACTGAAAATGAAGATGATAAGATCGCTACATAATCTTACAAGTTTAAATATTTATTGAAACTCTAACATCATTTTCAAACTGAGAGTGGTTTAGGCAATTTGTTCCTCTACTAAACTGTATTCTGATGATCATTCCTCTTTGTCTTTCAAGTTCTAATTTTCTACTAAGAGCATTTGCCATGAGGTCATGTAGAAAGGGTGAGAGAGGGAATCCTTTCCTTATCCCTTTGGAGATTTGGAAAAATTTTCATGGCCTTCCGTTTACTAAAACTGCAACCTAAGGGTTGTTGATACATGATTTGAACATGCCAATGAATTCATCAGCAAAACCAAATCGTCTAAAGACTACGAAAAGAAGAAGTGTCTTACTCTATCAAAAGAATTTTCCATATCTAATTTGAGGATGAAGCCTTGTTCTTCTCTGGCGATGCTGGGATGTATAACTTCTTGGATGAGGAGTTTATTTTTCATTATCTATCTATGCTTTATGAACCCTCCTAGTTTTCATATTTCGAGCTTGGAAGAAAATATTTGAGACGATTGGCTAGATTTTTTGTTAGAATCTTGTAAGAGGAGTTACATAATGATATTGGTCTAAATCAATTGAAGGATGTGGGTCTCGATTCTTTAGGAATTAACGCTAGAAATGTTGAATTAGTCCCTCCTCTAATTTTGATTTTCTTTTGAGAATATTGAATCATTTTAAGGAGATCCTTCCTTATAACCTCCTAATAGGTTTTATAGAAGGATATAGAGAATCCATCAGGTCTTGGAGCTTTGTCAAGGTGCAAACTCCAAATTACCTTTTGTATCTCTTCCTCTGTTATCTGCTTAACAAGGCCTTACATTCTGCTTTGCAGTAACTATTTTTGGAATTGTGCTTAGGATCTCCTCAAAATCAACTTAGTAGCTCAAGATCAACTATTGGGAGTATTTTTAAGTGTTGTTGGGAATATTTTTAAGTGTTGATAGGCTTCCTGTTTTATATCCTCCACCCCTTTAACCAAAATATTCCTTAGGCTTCCTGTTTTATATCCTCCCTTCTTTATAAATAGATTGGACACAATTTTTATTTCTTTGTGCCTTCATTTGATTGTGAAATAATGTTGTGTTTTTGTCTCTTGCCTGGAGCCAGAGGCTTCTTGATTTTATTCTCCAATCTTCCTCCTCTTTTATGTTTGTTTAGTAAATATTCCAATTGAGTTATTTTTCTTGGGTTTGTAGTTCTTTTGTCTCTACTTCATTCTCCAGTCTTGACTGAACTATTTCTAGCTCCCTTTGAGTGGCCCTCTTTTCCTGAGATGGCTATCTGTAGTTGTTCTTTGCCTAGATATTGAGGGAATATTTGACAAGTTTTAGTTTTGATTCTCAAACATAGCTTGGGGATCCATCTATTTTAGTGTGCCAGGTTTTTTCAACCAGCTACAACACTTCCTTATTTTTGTAAGAGGACCTATAATTTTTTCTTTGAAGGTAATACTTACAAGATTATGATCAGATGTTGTTGTTGATAATATTTTTAGTATACATTGATGGACCTTGTTATCATATTGGAGTGGACGATGAACCTATCAGATTTTTCTTTGATATTGTCGGGATCGAGACGCATGTTGCTCCATGCCAATTTTCCATTTCTTGGCTTGATGTCTATGTATTTGTGATCGACCATAATACTTTCCAACTTGTCTCTGCAAGGGTCAAGGGGGTAACGACCGACTTTTTTTTCTTCGCTATTCATCACCAGATTTAGATCCCCTACAAGTATTGAGGAATGGCTACCTTCTGATTCTAATTTAGAGGCCAGGGAGTGTCAATATTGTTCCTTGTCTCTGTAATGGGCTTGACCATATATTTGTAGACAATGAACTCCTTTCCATCTTCTTTGTTCCTGAATTATGTCTTCAACCAATGTTGATTCCGATATATATTTTTTATGTCTAAGATTATTTGGTTCCATATTGTACATAGACCTCCGGATGCTCCCCTAACGTTGATCGTTATTCCTTTCATATCTTAATACCAATTGTTTTGATTTTTGGTGTCATTTATTCCTTGGTTAACTTAGTCTCTTGTATGAGGACTTTAGGTTTTTCCGCTCAGACTAAATCTATCAAGGAACTTATTTTGGAGTTGATCCAAGTCCTCTGGAGTTATAGGAGACCATTATCATCATTTACCTTTGGGAGGGTTGGCAGAGCCCTTGACTCTCCCTGCTTTGCTCAAAGTTCCTTTCGTTGCTTGTACTTTCCCTAAGAATTGATCCATGGGTTGTTGAATTCTGAATGCCATATATTTTTGTGCTTCCTTATCTTGAGCTTCATTATCTTGAACTTCCTTATTGGATTTCCTATCTATTCTTTTTTGGGTTCCCTCTAGTTGCACTAAAAATTATTTGGCCTTAGTTCGAGTAAAAATTCCAGCAGAGGTCGAAGTAGATTGGGACGAAGTGAGAATTAGAAAAGCTAAATCATCATGCAGTGGTTTGAGATGCCTTATAGGTTTTTTATTAATTCGAGGGAGAATGTAATTGTCTTCAATATGATCAAGAGCAGTTGAGTGGAGATTTCGGCTCATTTAAGGAAGTGGAGGATTGTCTCAGGAACTTCACCATCCTTCATTTCATGAGAGATGTTTCATGATCAATATGTTGAGTAACATTATCATCCTCTTCTAAAAATATAGAATATGCACCCATTTCTTCTTCTACATAGTTTACATGCGGTTATGGGGCTCTTCGAATTTATACAATGAAAATTTTCCTTCATGGAGAAAATTAATGCTTTTTCCAGCCCTTGGAAGAGACATGTAGATTCCATACATTGACATGTACCCACCAGTTAAAGCCTACCAATGTCTTCCTAGAATGATGGAATAATTGCTTACTAGCATATCTATGACTTGAATATTACAGGTGGTCATGATTTCATGATGTGCATCTTTAATCTCACCAATGGTAGATTATTGTTTATTATTTGTGTTAGCATGCTTTTATAATTCTCATTATTTCACAAAATACCTAATTCTTTCATTATGATCCTTGACATCACATTATAAGTGGATCCACCATCAATCAAACAACAATGGGAAATTTTATAAGTTATCTTCAATGAAACATAAAAAGGAGGAATCTCAATCGGATTTCTAGAATTATATACACCTAACTCATTTAGGTACAACTATACTTCATCTTCATTCTCAATCAGAATGACAATAGTGGAGGTATTACCTTCCCTAAAAATTTTAAGATGTTTTTCTTGTTCAATATAGGTGCCATATCTAGTAATGAAGCATTTACTTTTATATTAGCTATTTATTTCAAAATGTTAGGCTTTGATAAAGATGAAGAAGAGGGATTTGGGCTTACCTCAAGCTGTGAATTAGGTCCAACAGGTTGGTTGTTTGAATTAGAAGTATTTTGAAAATCTATTTGTCGAGAAGATGAACCTTGAGCAAACATGGTATTTTGAGGACCATCCATGCTCCTATTTTGATAATATTTATTTCATGTGTCAACCAAAATTATATCATATAAAGGAGCCCAATCTTAAGTGGTGATTGTAGAATCATATTTGTTTCCAAAAAACCATTCTCAAGCATTATTTCTCAATTCACAAGTATTTTCATCATGGTTCTCTTCACAAAAATTACACCATAATCTTAGAAGTATTGTTCTACGTTGAAAATATTGAGCTTGATTTTTCGAAGGAGTTTGTGTAAAATCCTTTGCAGATGTTGAAACAACACCCTTTCTCTAAATATCAATCATCCTACTGTTCATATCATATACAAGCTAGTTGATATATCAATTTGCGTACTTAGATCTTCAATAACAATACATATCCTTGTTAATTGTTTTTCATACTCTAAACATGTTTGCGAAGTTGATCCCAATCTATTTGAATTTGTTTCTTAATATCTATGTTGATGATAAAAATCTAATGTGTTATAATAATGCATCAATGTAAGTTTACTATGAGGTCTAATGATCTCAAGGATTTGACTATACAATTTGGTGAAACGTAAATTAAAGGACTTGATTGTTTCACCTTTATTATAAATAAGATCGTTATAATCTCTCAACAAATCCACTCGAGTTTGAGGTTGTTCATATGTAGATTTAAACCAATATCATAATGTAGTCAAAGTTAAGGAAACCTTAGACAACAATTCAAAAAAATCAGCAACAATTTTCCCTTCTATAGAATTAACAAATAATCTCAAGTATGTGTCATTATCATTTTCCCCTATATTATGACATACATTTGAGAAAGCAACTAAATGTTCATTTTTAGAAATAGTTCCATTGCCAAAAAATTTGGGAAAAAATGATATTTGAATTTAGGGAGATGATTAGTTGTTGACAATAAATTTAGAGGGGAAGGTACATGACAAGGAGTGGCATTTACATCTACTTCAAATTGGAATAAACAATATTGTTTAATTGGATTAGAAATATTTGTTGTGGATTGAACATGATTAAAGTGACGATACATGTTTTCAATAGAAGAGAACATAGAAGCCCGAGATGTGGAGGATATGTTTGAACCACCTAAATAATTCATTATGAATCATCAATTCACTTTTCCGATAGTCTCTAGAGCAAAATCGAGCTCCCTCAATTAACTTGATTTAATTACACTTTTCCTAAGTTAGACTTAGGGAAATATTTAATTATGGTTCATTTATCTAATTGAGGTAGTTCTAAAGATTTTCTGATGAAACCTTTTCTCTGTTTTGGAGATCTTGTGTTCATTAGCCTCTTAGACACCATAGAGACTAGAACACATATCCGCTTCTACCCCAAAAACTAACAATTAGACTAGGAGAAATAGATGGTAATGTTACCTTGGGTTTATAGCCCATTGAATTTATAACTAAAATTCAAGAACTAATTCCTTGAAATTGAAAATCAATTTTTTGTTTAAAATTTGTTTACATTTTCACTTATATTAGCAAAAGAATGAAAGAATAAAAAATAATACATCAACTCGTAAATGTGAAAAAATTTAAACATGTCAAAAATACATAAAATAAACATCAAAATCAAAATATTCCAAAAAGCCAAATTTGATAAAGCAATCAATAAATGAAATTTATTGAAGGTCAATATGAATTCCAAAAGTTTTTTTTCTATCCCTGTAAGGATTGGGATAGGAGATGTCCTAGTGACCTCAAATGCAATAAAGTCTTATACAAAGGCGACCAAGTGCAACAAAAAAGAGATAAAAGAATATGATATGGTCTGGACCACTTCAAGAGATATAAATAACATTAGCAAGCCTCTATAAAATGTAACCTTAATTGGCATTGAATCAAGTCATAACTTCTAAATAGAGTTATCAGATCACAAAGAGAATACACAACCTTGAAGAACACCACATCTCAACATTACTCAATCTTTCCTTGTCATTTTGCTATATATCCCTGCTATCAATAAGATTGTTAGTCCACAAGAAACTCAAAATGGAAATGAATAAGAATAATAAGCTCACTCTAAAAGCTTGGGCATAACTTCACACTTTTTTTCCCTTCAATTTGTGACTTCTCTCCTCCTTTTAACTTCTAAAACTCAGTTGGTAGTTCAAATACTTTTTAATCATTTATTTAATCTTTTATTTTATGGGAGAGTGAAAATATTTTAAGGAAAAAACCATGATTATTTTAAATGGAAATTAACTAAAAGTAGGTAGGAACCCAATAAACTTTTTTTTCATGTTTTTTTATTGCATAAAAATATCCTTGTATCTCTCATAACAAATAATACAATCAACATATCATCGAAAAAGATACATCAATAAATGCATTATCATCAACATAATCATAATGATAACATTTGTACCTCCCTTAATCAAAATATATGATGTTTTGAGTTACCCAAAATTAAATATCATACATTCATTGTGGCTTCAAAAATTATGCCTCCAATATTCAAAATATAAATGTTATCATAAAACATTAAATTATAAAATCTCAAGGTGCGTTATTAAATGAAATCTCTCTTTTGCCTTCATCCTCTATCTTCATTGATTTCACTTTTGATTATGAAAAAGTGGACTGAGACGACTCGGTTCTCTGAACTTCAAGAGGTTTCTTCCATTTATCTTCAACAAACACAGGAAGATGATATATGATGTTGTTTATCATTTCTTGGGGGAGAATCGACAAAAGAAGCAATTGAAATGACCATGTGTGTAGAAACAGATGGTAATGGTGCATCTCTAGGACTAGTAGGTCAATGAACTATATCATAGGGAGGTCTAGTAGGGATGCTTTCTCATTCTTCATTCATAGGTTGGGGGGGTTTTAGAGCATCTATTATACTAGGATGAGGTTGTAGAGGTGCAACATGAAGAGCAAATGGTTGGGATAGGATTGGTTATCCACCCAAGTTCCTGCGACTAGTTTGGATCAATTGATTAAACTAATCCTAATTTGCATCAAAGTGTATAGAATTACTTATTCTTTTATGTCTTCCTTCTTGTCACACCACATTGAGTCTTTTTCTCTTTCCTTCTTTGTTTCCTCTACTTTCCCTACTAAAGAAACTCATTCCATAAAATCAGTTAATATTCTGAAGTAAAATATAATATGCAACAAAAGCATACTTCACTACTTTTTCTGTTAAAAATGTTTAACAATGTCCATGTTGCAACATAGAAAAACTAAGCATGCAAGAGGGAAATGGAAAGGAAGATAATAAACAAAATATGAAAAATGAAAACACACTTTGTTTTACACCCAAGAGATATCATCTATGTCACAAACATTTTCTTTTAATTCAGATCAAACTCCACATTTCCACTTTAAATTTTCTTTCATAATATCACATTTGCCTTCTCATTATAATGGATTTCCATGTCAAAAATTTTTTAACAACCTTCAACAAATATCAAGATAGGGGACAACATATAGAAGGAAATGAAATGTCAAATATGAGGATCTACCACCAGTAACAACCATGTAATAATGTTTCCCCACATTAGACATTTTTCTTTTTGCAATAAGAGTTTCCATTCCAACCAAATATTCAAACTCATGAGTCATTTTAATTCATACAAACATAGAATACTCAAATTATGTTATTTTTTCTTTCAAATGTAATAACATATGAAAATTTGTAGTATAGATGGATAAATAAATGAGTTATAAATTATAATCTTTGTTTTCAACTTGAAATGATTCTCGTGTTATAGGTTATCACGGATATTCAAACTTATGAGTCATTTTAATTCATACAAACATAGAACATTCAAATTATGTTATTTTTCATTTAAATGTAATAACATATGAAAAGTTGTATTATATATGGATGAATAAATGAGTTGTAAATTATAATCTTTGTTTTAAATTTGAAATAATTCCCATGCTATAGGTTATCATTGGATATCTGAAATAGAGTCTAGATTTTCCCCATATTTCTTTATACAAAATTTGAAATTCCCTATAGCATGTTTTTACAAAGTAGAATAGGTATCAACAAGTATGAACCAAGCCCCATTTTTTTTTAATTTTTAAATAATATTAGAAATATATCAAACTAAATCACCCATAAAATTTCTTTTAAAACAAAATATGATATAAAGTCTGTAGGAGAAAAGTCTTGAAAAAACATATGGTAAACTGAGCTTCGTACTTTTTATCAAACCATACATTGAATATGCATCACAATGATCCACACAACCAATATTGATCTATAAGTATGATATCCAAGGATTCATGCACATATAACTCATGCATGTGTTCTTTCAAAGTAACAACAATAACCTGACTTACGAAAATAAAGCAACAAAACAAACAAACAAACAAACAAACCTATCATATTTTCTTTTCAAATTAACATTGTTTCACATGAGAAGTAAAACAATTATATTATCAACCTATAACCATAACTTGTAGGTTTGTCTATCCCATATATTATAATCAATCATAATGGTTTTGCTCAACGTAAAGGTTCCAATTCTTGCCTTATAATGCCTATGATGGTGTTATGCAAATCCGTATTCAACCTTTCAAAAGTAATAAATAATGATATAGATGTGAACATGAGATACATGTGAACCAATTTTGCATTATAGATCACCAGATATAGAAACATATTCCTAAACTTTATCAAAACTAAAACAATATAAATGAAAAAATAACAAACTATCAATGATGCTCATGTGAAACATAGAAGCATGTGTCATATAGTGGTAAATTGAAATCACTTTTACTGGGGGGGCCCACCTACTTTAGTTTGAGCATAAAATAGAGATACTAAGCTTTGCAACACTTTGCAAGCCTTTATAACATGAGTGGAGCATAAATGGGTCAACACTAACCTAATAATCAAGGCACTTACGTATAGAAGTTGGCATTTCATGCTTGATTGAGGTAGTTTGAAACATTTTCTCCTGTTGTAGAGGAAAAGGAATTAATATGAATATTTAGCAAGATAGATGCAAGCCTTTGACATGACCTTCAAAAGGAGAGCTAGGTGTTGATTAATTGTACTACATTTTAAAGGAACATGGCCTTAATGAAGTTAGCAAGTTGTTCAATTACGAGAATAACCTAATCAATAGCATCCTAATGTTTCCTACTATTTGGTTGAATAAGTGTGGGAAAAGACAAATTTGGAAGTAATAACCTTTTGAGAATATTGTAGGGGATGGCATTCCAACAAAGGGACAAATTGTTACAAAAATAAACATTTATGATAAAAGGATACACAAGTTTCCTTCACCATAAAGGAATTTTATATCTCCGGAAATATATAATTATTGCATACTTAATTCCAAGCATAATGGAAATGGATCTAGTTGAAACATGTTAGTTCGAGACAAAATCCAATTCACTAAAGTACCTCATATAGCCTTTTGTTCTTAGAATGCCATAAAGAGATGGGAAAAGCAAGGGGAAAAGAAGATTTATCTCCAATATGGTTAAGAGAATGATGTTGTGAACCAAATCATTGAAAAGGTTATTAGAAGATTTTGATACAGAAAGCTACCTTAAAGAAAATTCAAATTCAAAGCTTCACATAAATGATGTCCTACTCCAAGATATCTTTTAGAAACTATATCAAATGTTGAACAAAACTTTCAAGTGGATGGTCCAAATTTCTTACAAAACAATGATCTATCCAATTTGGTAAGGTAAACTAGCCATGAAGCTTGATTTGGTAACTGTATGCCACCTTGGAAAAAATATGGGAGAAAATTAACATTAAAGTAGCATTAGGAATTTAGCATAGCTCTATAACATGTAAGTTTGTTCACAATGTATTAGGTTAGTTGGATTTTCCAATGAATTTCTTTTGATTAATTGCATCATTTTGTCAAATATTATTTCATTAAATTTCAAAAATTTGGTGGAACACACAGTTGATTGTAGCTCCTATGCTGAAGGACTTCTTGTGGGTTAATATCTCTACTCATTTACCCAATTGAATAATTTACGAATGTGTATTGATCATAAATTTTGAGTTATGGTGGTAATAAGGGTTTAGTGTCAAATTCAAGACATATGCTTGAATATATGGAAATATCATCATTACAAGGCAAGCAAGATTGGTCAATTAATAAGAATGAAAATTTAATAAAATAAATTCTTGCAACAAAACTTCCTTGTTAAAAAGAGGTATTCCTTATAATTTTGGTGTTTGTTAATGTTTAGAAGGGGAATACTAAGAATGATAGTAGATCAAATGAGAAGATGATGGTTCATCTCACTTGGATGGTGTTTGAGATAAAGTTGATCTATTCATTACTATCTAGGCTTGTTGACCACTTAAAGTCATTCCCAATTTCAAATGAATGTCCACTTTGTGGACTAAAGTTACTCCCTAGACCACTCTCGTAACCTTAGCGGGGAACTAACTTGGCCATATCCAATAAACTTCAACAAAACATGGAGTGGAATAACAATAATGACAACACTTCCCTCAAGCAACAACCTGACCTCTGCGTCAACTTATAATGGGCATTACCAACCCTTTGCATCCACAAATGATAGAGCAAGTGAAGCACCAACATATGGAGAATAAAGACACTTCAAATTTAAGCTCTTGTTTATACATGTCTCTCAAACCTAGATGCATCCCAATTTTCTTATTGTACGATGTATCTAAAGAGTTATTATCAGAACCTTGTAAATTTGTATTCTCAATATGTATATTGATAAATTTTAGTTTTGCAAAAAAACACTAATGTGTGTATACTCAATCCATGAGAGGTAATATTTTAGCACTTCTGTTACGGTGGCCTTATGTGGCATTCCTATACATTTACAACATTATTTATTAGCCCCCAAATTTGTAATATTTGCATTCAATGAAATAAATAAAACAAATTCAAGAACATCATCAAAAACCCCTATTACCAAAACTAAAACTAATATGGTAATGAATTTACATGATTTGATTATAAGCTTTACAAACTATTATTAGACACAAAATAGAACTAGGGCTAAGACATGTATGTGAATTTTTGAACCTTAAATGTTTTGGGTTGGTTATACATGGATTAGGTTTCCAATCTAAATGTGTTTATGTAGTAATCAATTTTAATAAAGGTTGTAACATGAGAAGGGGCTGAATGAAAATGAACAAAGATATTAGGAAAAAGGAATTTTCTATGTAAAATAATTTCACAAAAAAAGCAAGGTGCTCTCACAACTCATGGTGGAGGAAGAGCTCTTTGTGTTCATGTATAGTAGAATAAAATGAAAACATCTATTTTTTAATTACTATAATTTCAAAAAAAAAGTGAAAGACCCATCTTATTTCTTTTAATTAACTACCATAACAATTAAAAACAAGCATATATACAGCTTAAACTTAAATCTTTTAAGCATATATCCCCCTGTTTACTCCTTCCCAATATATACAAAAGATGCACACAGGTTACCATAAATAAATTATTTGACTTTTAACTAAAGAGATTCATATACTACTGCATCAACAACCTTGCTTGGAATGGATTATTCATGGGGGCTAATTCCATGCTCGTCATATAAGTCCCTCTTAAGCTAAGGACACTGATTTTCTTTGGGCTATCCAGATTTAGTTCTCCGGAGAATTTTATATGCGAGATCTTGGATTACCGTTACTTGGTGATGCACGGTAGGAGTAGACGCCCTTCCCACTCTTCCGACCAAGGTACCCTGCATCAACATACTGCACAAGCAGTGGGCATGGGGAATATTTGCTTTCTCCAAGCCCATGATGGAGAATCTTCATAATTGAGAGGCAAACATCTAACCCAATGAAGTCCGCAAGTTCTAGGGGTCCCATGGGGTGGCTTGTACCCAGCTTCATCCCACAATCAATGTCTTCTTTCGTTGCCACACCCATATAAAGCGTGTAAAATGCCTCATTGATCATTGGCATGAGAATACGATTTACAATGAATCCAGGATAGTCTTGTGAACATATGACTGTTTTGCCAAACCTGCAAAACATTTTTAATCAGTGACTCCTGTGGAATATGATGCTTCCTTAGTTCATCTTTTTCTGCAATCTAAAATGTGGAGGACACGGTTAATGACAAAAATTAGTAAATATCAGCAAAGGCAGTTTCGGGTTCCACAGAGGTGAAGACAAACATCAAATTTAACATTTTTGCTGCTAAGGAATTGCAGTACTAACTGGGGATAACAAGGAACCAAGTACACAGATGATAGAAATTTTCATGTGAAGATGAGCAGGCAATGTAGACTCTCTGGTGACTTTCAGTTCTTCCTTAGTGATTGTTTCGTACTTCAAATCCCAGTGTGTATTGAGATGAAAAAACTGGGAAGCCACACAGTTCTCATACATGCAGTGATATGGGTGTGTATACAATGTACATATCACCCATGTGAGAAAAGTACAATGATCAATTAGAGCATAACTAAAGACCACATGGTGGCGGGAGCTTGACAAAACATCATGGAATAGTACTAACATTTTACAGAAGAAAATGAGGAATGGCATGAGACTCAAAATGAAGCTCAGGGGAACTGCTTCATAGGCACTTACTGAAACATTGTAGGCCGAGTTTATCCCTCTTGGTAGTCATGGATTGGAGTTGCTGGGGTATGGTAAATTATTTATAGTAACCAATAGAGGTCTTCACTAGGAACCTTTATTCCATAGCTCGACTTCAATCACGTTTGGATCCTACACAATCATTCATTTATGAATCATTTTCAAGTTAAACAAGATACGTCCTTTTTAATGCTGACATATATTCAGAGACAGAATATGCATTCTATGTTCACCATTTTTAATTTTTTTGTCCTGACAATTCTGAGATGGAAGTGTATTCTATGTATTATAATTGAAGTTTAATCAGAGTCGTTGACTGATCATGACTTAGTGTAAAGGTTCGTTGTTGTTACAAGATTGACCATGAAAATGGCAACCAGACAAGAAAGAAAATACTACCTGTGCAATAAAAATAAAGCAAATATTACTTGTGCTACTCTTGCTTCTAAATATTTCTCAATCTATTTCAGACAGCAATGCATAGCTCCCAGTATTGTCAAACATGCATGCTCTCAAAGGCAAAAAAAATAGGGGATAAGGGCAATGAAATTTAACGTTAGACCTTCCCACAAATCATTTCATGAACAGATTGTCGATGACCAAAGGATGGCACTGACGTCCAAATGAGATTAGACTTTGGCATAAATCATGCAATCAAGCTGATTAGGGGAAAAAGCTAGGTGTCACCTTTCAGCCAAGGCTTTGATAGTTGCAAAGACTCCATCTGCTGTTGCTGATCCTCGAACAATTTCAACTAGCTTCATGATAGGTGGGGGGTTCATGAAATGCATACCAATCACCTGCAAAAAGATCACATGTGGTCTGCATTAATCTTCACATATAGATTTGCCAAACTTTTCTCAGATTCTATCAACCTGCACAGCTTAAGCTATCAGAAATACATTTCTAGGTGAATTTGGTCTCACAAAAGACACTCATCCATGGCCCCTCAAGCCACAGAAATTAGCTTTCAAAAACATGCGATTAATCTCAAGAGTTTACCTATGTACATGCACATTGCAGCCTATTCAAACTAGCATGGCTTCTGTGAATTCACATGACAAGCTTCCATGAAATCTAAACTAACTCTAGCATTTTTGTTTCACACTAGCATCCTCAAAAACATTCCCTTCCTCAATGGTCATATACTAAACTCAACAAAGATCTGAGACCAAAAAGACTGAGCTCTAAATCCGCTTCTTTTCAGGACATTGTCAATTATTATTACTAATTTACTGGATCCCACAGATAGATGTAGATTATATTACCTCTATTCGATCTCCCAATAACATTAAAAGAATATGGAGAGATTAAATTCCATTCAAAAAACCATTAAATACCAACACATACCTTCTGGCCACTAGAGGCTCTGAATAAATTTGTATCTTGAGAAGTGAGAGGGCCACGTATTGTGGGAGGAAATTCAAGAGAACGTTGCCCACCAAATTTTCCCTTAGATAAGTCAAACTCAATAAGCCAGAACCCATGGAACCAATGGGGACCCCTTAGTCCTCCATGAAAGGCCAGATCTCCATTGTGAATGGAAACGCATATAATTTCAGAACAAGAAGTCAAACAGACCATTGTGGAAGAAATTTTGAGGATCAAAGGACAGTTTGATTTTATCTCTTGTCATCATATCTACAGGGAAAGGAACACCATTTCCGATCGCCTTTCCAAGGAGGGCTCGCAGCAGGCTCAGGGAGTATGGCAGATTCTAGAACAGATCGGAAATGAGCACTATGGGTATTATCATAGACCTTTTGTGGATGTCATTCAGGGGGATGCAGACAGGAATTAATGGCATCCTGTTGGTTTTTTGTTTTCATTTTTGCTTCAACCAGTACTTTTTTTGTATGAGATAGCTACATGTTTTTATCTTGGAAGGTAACAGACTATGATGATTTATTTCTTCTAGGGACATGTTTTTATATCTAGTTCTAAAAACTGGACTTTTATGTATTTTTGATGATGAACACTAGCTTGTCACTGTGTCAGAAGATCGCTGCATAGTCAGCAGTGTTAAAATTATGCAACTGCGGTCAAATTCCACTTTGGACAGCTCATATGGTCAAGATTATAATTGTATTAGATTCCTCTTTTCGAGAAGACCAAAATCACCTATAGATCGCCGCAATTGGTTAAGCAGAAGTTAAATAATGAATTATTTTATTTATTAATGAAATGAAATGGATCGGCCTCAACACATGTGGATTTAGTCAAAAGCCCCAAGCGGTTCCTCACAAAAGCTATAAATAGAAGCGACCTCAAACTCATTCTCACCCATTCGCTCATGAGATTTTCTTCTTGCACTCTTTGTCTTGGATTGTCTTTTTTGTTTTGGTTCGCACAAGTTCGACAGAAGAAGCTTGCACAGGGTTCAAAATCATGGGCGAGAGGCTCGCTCTGAACTAGGGCTTCTAAGCCATAGCCGCAGGCACAAAACTGGTGAAATCAGGTCAGAGCTGCAGGCACAACATGGCAAGGTAGAGGCCAAGCTGCCATAGCCGCGAATAGAGCTTGTCAAGGTTGCGGCCAG
The DNA here is from genome assembly GCA_034641835.2 of Pinus albicaulis. Taxonomy (NCBI): domain Eukaryota; kingdom Viridiplantae; phylum Streptophyta; class Pinopsida; order Pinales; family Pinaceae; genus Pinus; species Pinus albicaulis. The sequence goes on from CM076576.1 coordinate 985,431,285, forward strand.
GGTCCTGAGGCTAGATCGAGCTCATCTGGAGCAAAGTCGCGGGCACAGAGTGTCATGCTAGTGGCCAATGGAGCTTTAGCCATGGGCACAGCGTGTTGAGGTCGCGAATAAGGGTTTTTCTGAGCAGATCTGGGTTAGGTCATCTTCAGTTGCTTGAGCAATGCTTTCAAACTTCAGTCACTCAGTCACGAATGTTTGCGATTAGTCTTTGATAGCATCCTGGATTCAGATCTAGGATTTGGCAGTTGATTTCAGTTGGCTTCAGTGATCTATTGGATTTGTGTTTTAGATCTGCAGATCTGTAGATCTGTTCAATATATTTCCGCTACAGATCGGGTCCTCAAAGATGTATCTTCAGTTCTCCGAAGTTTCCACTCAGTGACAGTTGTGTTCATCAGTATGCTTCAGTTAGTTACAGTGCATTACAGATCTCAGAATCATGATCCTTCAACTAAGATATGTTTAAGGTCACATTATACATATGCTAGTTGTTTTACTACATCATGAAGATATGGATCAATGGATCATTGTACTCTTGTTTGTTGAATCATTTGATGACAATCTAAGAAGAAGAATTTGCAAGGGTTTTCCCCATAGTCAGTTTTTCCCTGGTCTCAGACCAATCCTAGTGTCTATATGTGTGCATGTTTTTCTTCCTTTGTTCCTATTATCGCTTGCCGCCTACACCTACCTATAGTTAGTGGGAAAATCCTTCAACCCCACCAGGTGTGGTTGGTGGCAAGGATCTCAGAGAAGGGGTTGTCACACTATTCCCAACTCTCTCTGTTTAAGCTATCTCCTAGGTTAGCTATGGAGAGTGGTCTCTAAAGGAAAACTAAGTCAAAGATGTGAGGTTTCTAGGAGAATTGATTAGAAGGAATTAATTATCGAAGATGACTCAATTCCAAGATGTAAACAAGCATATAAGTATATGAGCAATATTCAATGATGTGTTCAAAATATAGACCAGTGCTTTAAAGTAAATGACAAGTGTTTGCTCAAAAATGAAATTCAAGATATAATGACAATAATCCCGCAAAGCAAGTGTTAGACCAAAATAAACATATAAGCATCACCTGCAATAAATGAAAAAGTACTTGTAAGAGAGTACTCAAGTAACAAAGGATAATGACATTAAATATTCATGAGTTAAATAACCACCAAAGTAACAAGTACATGAGATAGCGAAATTGCGAGGAAAGTTGTGATGTGAAGGTGTTCTTCGTTTATTTTATTAATTAGTTCTAAAGCAAGGTTACAATTCAACTCTTCAATCCTCAGACCTCACCCTCGCCCAAAGATATGGATCTTACAGTGAGGAGTCTATAGAGGAGTAGAGGGTCCCTAATGTTTATACAACCAACTTAAGTTGGAGGTTAATTTTTAGAGATGCAAGTTTAATTTAGTATGCAAAGTGAAATGCCTAAATGTGGGTGAAATGCTTCCAATGAGATATGTTAATGACAATGTGCTTCCAATAGAGATATAACAATGATATTTGTGATCAAGATTTGCGCTTAGCCCAATATGACATAAACTAGCAATGATGCTCCATAAAACATGTATCAACAACTCAAATGGAAATACTAAAATGGAAACTAGCTCAATGCTTTAAGATACCAACTCACAAGCTTTGAAATGAAAATGATGTGATATGACAATTATTGCATGAAATCATAAGCTAATAAGTTGTTTGTGAATGGAATGAGCTAATAAAACGTACACAATTAGATTACTCAAACTAAGTTGCAAATAAATGGACTTGTAAAGTGTTGCTCCAAAGATGTGCACAAAAGTGAGATACAAAGTTTTCTAATAACCCAAGATGAGCATGAAACTTCAAAACAAGACTATAAAATTGCAACTAGATGACTTGAGATACAAATTAAAGACCATCATGAAACCATGAAAGCATTAGCTTGCCAAATGAAATGAAAGTGCTATGTTTTTACTTAAACAAATGAAAAAACTGATTGCACAAAACAAGATACAAGAAAATGGATTGGCAAGTCTGATTGCAAAATAGGAAAATGTGAGTGTTATGTGTTGAAGATATGAGTTAACCATTCACAACTAGATTAGATTAGCAAACGAAATGATGAATGCAAGTAAATTAATTGAGCTAATTAGAAACTAGACAAAACAAAGATAACCAGACAAGAAGATTTCCTCCCTCTAAATGAGGAGGTGGGATACCATGGGAAATTCCCAAGCTCCCTCAAGAAATAAGATTTTTATTATTGAAAGTGAGAACCTCTTATAGAAACGAGGGGCTTGGGAAGAGCTTACAATATGCGCTTTAAACTTACTCTTTCCCAAAGTTACAAGTGTAAGATTTTAAAGATTTACTTGTGAGATGTTACAAAGTAAAGGCCTAAAGCCTTGAGGTGAATAATGGTTACAATTCCTCAAAAGAATGAGGCTTTAGAAGAAGAGGTGAAGTAATAAGGAGGAACTTGGACTTGAGGTTCCAAACAGAAAAGTGTTCCTTAGCTTATGCTTTAACTCCCTTTCTTCAAACTTGGATTGCCTCCAAGAACACCTATAGGCAAGCAAGCAAAAGAGTTAGCATGCAAAAGAAATAGCGCTGAAATATGTGAGAGGAAATCACATGCATGAGAAGGAAAAAGTTAAAAACTCAATGCAAGTATAAAATACACTTCATATTACAAATTCCTTCATTAAGATTAGCTTGAAAGAGTTGATTTAGTGAGTGAGAGTTAGGATTTAAATCCAACAACTTAGCCTCAAATGCTAGATAAAATCAATATGTGCATAGATGATAGAAGAAAATATATGATTTTTTAGAGATGGAAAAGAAGCAAAGGGCTCATGAAACCCCCTTTTAAATAAATCTCTTGATGTCTTATGAGATTATTGGCTTGAACAACTTGCGGTATCTTTGATATCCTTGGAGGTAACTTATTCCAACCGAATAAGTCTTCACACTCCAACAGACTTGGCAACCTGCCCTTTCAACACACAAATCTCTGCAACCCAATTGTTAGTGCAAAAGAAACTTGGCATATAGAAGCCACGTTGAGCTTGTCATTCAACCGAAAATAACAAGCTACAACAAGAGCACAAAATATACCAAGCTCAAAGGAGATCTGAGATAGCTACAAATCTCCCCTCCCTAGACAATAGTGCCCTCAAGCAAATGCACAAAAAAAAACCAACTAGATTGCAATGTAAAATCAAATGAATAACAACATCAAATGAAATAGGTATACCTCATCAACCAAAGAATGTACCACAAGAGAAGCTAGTAACCCCAAAGACTTTCCTTTATTTAGCTCAATAACAATTTCGACATAGTAACAATAAGCACAAGTTTCAAAAACCATTGTTACAATGAGAGCCCAAGGCTCAATTTATACAAAACCTGGAGAAGATCTCAATGAGTTACTTCATGACAAGTGGCCAGAGAGAGATGATCCCAATGCTCTAACAAATCTTCAACTGTGTGAGGTCAATCTCTAAACCAAATCAAGCTGCCCAAGTGTAATTTCAACTGGCTGTAGGTGGCAGCCAAAATGCAATTTGAGCTGCTATACGTGGGCAACGTATTCCTTTTCTTTCATGTGCCAATTCTTTGTTGTGGGAAGATGTGAAATCGAATAAGAGGAGAGGGAACACACTCCCACTAAATCTTCCAACAACTAACTCAGGAAATGACACCTATGTTAGTGCCAACAAGTTGTCGTCAACTACTGTACGTATCTCTGTGTGTGACTGCCAGTGTGTACCTTTAATTGTTGTACATATCTCTGTGTGTGGCTGCCACTGTGTAGCTTTAACTATTGTGTATAGATCCTTGATCTGTTGTGCGTACAAGTGTCCAAATGTGAAGCATAAGGGAAGACAACCTCCTCATAAATCTGTTGTTAACTTATCTTTCAGATTTGCCAACCCAATATGTGTGCCAACTATGCAAAACTACCATATCAGATTTGTGTATCACTTGAGAACTTGCCAGCGTGGAGTTTTTAAAATTAACTGTGTGATACGTGGAGGCTGGCAACATACACGTGGAGACACACTCCAACCAACTTTAATTATAAACCTTTGACCGGTTCACATGGCAACGTAGACTTCATGTTTGGAAGTTTGTATGGGCATGTGCATATTATTGTTTGGATTTCCTCCTACGTAGCTTATATGAGGAGTGAGGTGGGGTCCAATCCCCACCCACTTTATTAAAGTTTAGACTTAGACTATGCCACATCAAATTTCAATCCATAATATTTGAATTTTATCCAAGTTGAACTTTTAGCCATATGTGACACTTTTGACTTCCATTTGACTTGCCACTTGGAACCTTGACTTTGACTTGAGTTGTACCTTATGTGGTGGGCCCCACATGGCTACCACATCATCTTTTGCTTCTCCACATAATTTCCATGTCAAAATTTGACTTATTTTGACTTTGGAAACTTTTTAAAATTTTTCCAATTATTCAATTTTTTTGAATTTTTCCTCATTTTTGCCACTAACATTAGAAAAATCGGATTTTGAGGGGTATACCTTGGAGTGTTTTTTTTACTTGGTTAATTATTTCTTCTTTTTAGTGGCGAATAATTTTCTAGGTTTTTTCACTCATTGCATTACCCCAAAGCCGAGGTGACGGCTTGAAGGTTAAGCCCCTAACGCATCTTAGTGTCTAGAGTCAATGTATATTACCATGCTAGGTCAACTCTGAAATTTCGCAAAATTTGACTAGGTCTAAGTAGGATTTTTTAATAATTTAAAATTTCCTACAAAACGGGACTTTTTAATTAATTTCTATGTAATGATGTAAATAAGTGGTCTCAAGAAAAGTCTGGGGCGTGTGACTACTTGAAATTCATCCTCAGAGACCGAGCGTTATCCTAAGACCACTTATTTACATCATTACATAGAAATTAATTAAAAAATCTCGTTTTGCTGGAAATTTTAATTATTAAAAAAATCCTACTTAGACCTAGTCAAATTCCGTGAAATTTCAGAGATGACCTAGCATGGTAATATACATTGACTCTAGACACTAAGATGCGTTAGGGGCTCAACCTTCAAGTCGTCACCCCGGCTTTGGGGTAATGCAATGAGTGAAAAAACCTAGAAAATTATTCGCCGCTAAAAAGAAGAAATAATTAACCAAGTAAAAAAAACACTCCAAGGTATACTCGCTTGTTGATTGAGTCCCAACCTCCTAGGCCTATTACATGGTTTTATTCATCATGCTAGTGACATTTATACAATATCCCCGTAGGGCTGCGGAATCTAAGGACTGAAGAATTAAAATGATAAGAAGAAGAAGTAGAGTTTTAATGTTGAACTGATGATATCTAATGATATTTGATGGTACAAGTGTCTTTTGGTTCATCCTTGGGCATGGAGTCTTCACATTATCATCGTGTGCCACTCCAGTGGTCAACGTTTGGTTCCATATGGGGATGCATGCTAGATATGAAGTGATAGTGTGCAAGACCCTGGAATCTCCATCCACCAACCAAAGATATATATTAGTAGTATCCATTCAAAATATCATCGAATAAAATCAAGTACAGAAATGGAAATTTTATTCTAAGAGCATAATTTATTCATGAAATAAATCTACTTAACCAAAAATGACAAGGGATAAGGTTAGAAATATGATACAAAAAGATGCCCCATAGCATCAAATGTCCTCAATGAAATTCATGTTGAGAACCTTCCTACTTTCCGGCAGATCAATGGGTTGTTTTTTTGATGTGCCCTGTCCACTTCTGAATATCTTAGGACTTTGATTTGTCCCAACACTGTGTTGTACATGGCCATCAAATTTACCATATCCTTTATGCTTTTTTCTTTTCTTCTTAATAGATTGTAATGTTGATGTTGATGCGATCAAAGTAGACCTGTCTGCCTGATTTTGAAGATGCTCAAATGGAAAATTTGAAGTATCCAAGACTTTTGTGACCTGTCTTTCTCCATTCTGCATCTGCTCTAACATGGGCGATGGATCAATCTCATAAGTATAGACCTGATTCCCCTCAGTTTCCTCTCTATCCAGGTCACCTTCAATTAGCCATTTTTCAATGGAATAAATGGCATTCTCATAATAAGATGAAGCTCGATTCAATAGATTGGGAGGCTTATGATCTATTTCTTTGTTCTTTTCCCTTTCATGATCTGATATACGCTGAATTTTTTGTACCTGTAATCTTTCCATTTCCTCCAGCCTATTCTGAAAAGTGATATGATTAGCCTTCATAACACTTATTTCCTTGGCGTGATTTGTTTCCATGGTGTTGATTAATTTTACTTGTTTTTCTTCCATGGAGAGCAACTTGTTTTAATACATGTGATTTTCACCGAAAGTTTGTATACACATTTTATGGATCACAGAAGCCAAATTCCTAATAGAGGCCATCTTATTATAATGATTGACCTCCATGGCCTTTATTGTGTGTGCATGACTTACTATTAATCTTGTTTGATTGAGTTCCATGTTTTTAATGAGTTGAGCTTGGTTGAGTTGCATATCCTTAATCGTTTGGGTCAACTCCCTGATGAGATCCCTATCATTCTCATTTGCTTGAATTTTCGCTTTGATCTTTTTTTCATCTCTATATTTTTCTTCGAAGGCATCAATGATTGATTCTAGAGAATCAAAACTATTGGCAGGTAAGTCTATGAACCAATCCATAGCATCGCCATCTAATGAAAAGATGAAAAGTTTCATTTTAACGTCCTCATGGTTAATATCATGGCACCATTTTCTCACACAAAAGGTGGAAATTCCTAAGGTGAGTTTCGGTGGTAATGGCATTGTCACCTAGAAAACTAGGCAACTTATCAACAACCTCAATGGCTTCATTCGGAATAAAATTCGAATAGCCTAGAATGTTAGTAAAATCACAAGGGGCGAACAGATCATTCATGATGTCATGCTCACTTGACCCTGAAAGAGAAAATAGATATCAGAGAGAGGCTCCTATCCAAGATTAGCAAGAATTCTACAAGAAGAAGGCTTCAAGTAGAAATCCTTCTAGAAAATGAAATACGTGTAGTCGCCACTTAAAATCCAACATGCAAAAACCAAAAGTTAGTCGATTTCCCAGGTACCAGAAAGCTTGTCCCCGACAATGGCACCAAAAATATTATCGCTTGCCGCCTACACCTACCTACAATTAGTGGGAAAAGCCTTCAACTCCACCAGGTGTGGTTGGTGGCAAGGATCTCAGAGAAGGGGTTGTCACACTAATCCCAACTCTCTCTGTTTAAGCTATCTCCTAGGTTAGCTATGGAGAGTGGTCTCTGAAGGAAAACTAAGTCAAAGATGTGAGGTTTCTAGGAGAATTGATTAGAAGGAATTAATTATCGAAGATGACTCAATTCCAAGATGTAAACAAGCATATAAGTATATGAGCAATATTCAATGATGTTTTCAAAATATAGACCAGTGCTTTAAAGTAAATGACAAGTGTTTGCTCAAAAATGAAATTCAAGATATAATGACAATAATCCCGCAAAGCAAGTGTTAGACCAAAATAAACATATAAGCATCACCTACAATAAATGAAAAAGTACTTGTAAGAGAGTACTCAAGTAACATAGGATAATGACATTAAATATTCATGAGCTAAATAACCACCAAAGTAACAAGTACATGAAATAGCAAAATTGCGAGTAAAGTTGTGATGTGAAGGTGCTCTTCGTTTATTTTATTAATTAGTTCTAAAGCAAGGTTACAATTCAACTCTTCAATCCTCAAACCTCACCCTCGCCCAAAGATATGGATCTCATAGTGAGAAGTCAATAGAGGAGTAGAAGGTCCCTAATGTCTATACAACCAACTTAAGTTGGAGGTTAATTTTTAGAGATGCAAGTCTAATTTAGTATGCAAAGTGAAATGCTTAAATGTGCGTGAAATGCTTCCAATGAGATATGTTAATGACAATGTGCTTCCAATAGAGATATAACAATGATATTTGTGATCAAGATTTGCGCTTAGCCCAATATGACATAAACTAGCAATGATGCTCCATAAAACATGTAACAACAACTCAAATGGAAACTAGCTCAATGCTGTAAGATACCAACTCACAAGCTTTGAAATGAAAATGATGTGATATGACAATTATTGCATGAAATCATAAGCTAATAAGTTGTTTGTTATTAGAAACAAAGTTTTCTAATAACCCAAGATGAGCATGAAACTTCAAAACCAGACTACAAAATTGCAACTAGATGACTTGAGATACAAATTAAAGATTAGCATGAAACCATGAAAACATTAGCATGCCAAATGAAATGAAAGTGCCATGTTTTTACTTAAACAAATGAAAAAATACATTGCACAAAACAAGATACAAAAAAATGGATTGGCAAGTCTGATTGCCAAATAGGAAAATGTGAGAGTTATGTGTTGAGGCTACGAATTAACAATTCACAAATAGATTAGATTAGCAAATGAAATGATGAATGCAAGTAAATTAGTTGAGAAAATTAGAAACTAGACAAAAGAAAGTTAACCACTCAAAAAGATTTCTTCTCTCTAAATGAGGAGGTGGGATACAATGGGAAATTCCCAAGCTCTCTCAAGAAATCAGATTTTTATTATTGAAAGTGAGGCCCTCTTATAGAAATGAGGGGCTTGGGAAGAGCTTACAACATGCGCTTTAAACTTACTCTTTCCCAAAGTTACAAGTGTAATATTTTAAAGATTTACTTGTGAAATGTTACAAAGTTAAGGCCTAAAGCCTTGAGGTGAATAATGGTTACAATTTCTAAAAAGAATGAGGCTTTAGAAGAAGAGGTGAAGTGAGAAGGAGGAATTTGGACTTGAGGTTCCAAATGGAAAAGTGTTCCTTAGCTTATGATTTAGCTCCCTTTCTTCAAACTTGGATTGCCTCCAAGAACACCTATAGACAAGCAAGCAAAAGAGTTTGTATGCAAAAGAAATAGTGCTGAAATATGTGAGAGGAAATCACATGCATGAGAAGAAAAAAGTTAGAAACTCAATGCAAGTATAAAATACACTTCATATTACAAATTCTCTCAATAAGATTAGCTTGAAAGAGTTCATTAAGTGAGTGATAGGATTTAAATCCAACAACTTAGCCTCAAATGCTAGATAAAATTAATCTGTGCACAGATGAGAGAAGAAAATATATGATTTTTTAGAGATGGAAAAGAAGCAAAGGGCTCATGAAACCCCCTTTTAAATAAATCTCTTGATGTCTTATGAGATTATTGGCTTGAACAACTTGTGGGATCTTTGATATCCTTGGAGGTGACTTATTCCAACCAAAGAAGTCTTCACACTCCAACAGACTTGGCAACCTGTCCTTTGAACACACAACTCTCTGCAAACCAATTGTTAGTGCAAAAGAAACTTGGCATATAGAGGCCACATTGAGCTTGTCATTCAACCGAAAATAACAAGCTACAACAAGAGCACAAAATATACCAAGCTCAAAGGAGATCTGAGATAGCTACAATCTCCCCTCCCTAGAGAATATTGCCCTTAGGCAAATGCACAAAAAAAAAACCAACTAAATTCCAATGTAAAATCAAATGAAACAAGTATACCTCATCAACCAAAGAATGCACCACAAGAGAAGCTAGTAACCCCAAAGGCTTTCCTTTATTTAGCTCAATAACAATTTCGACATAGTTACAATAAGCACAAACTTCAAAAACCATCCTTAGAATGAGAACCCAAGGCTCAATTTATACAAAAACTGGAGAAGATCTCAATGAAGAACTTCATGACAAGTGGCCAGAGAGAGATGATCCCAATGCTCTAACAAATCTTCAACTGTGTGAAGTCAATCTCTAAACCAAATCAAGTTGCCCAGGTATAATTTCAACTGGCTGTAGGTGGCAGCCAAAATGCAATTTAAGTTGTTGTAGGTGGGCAGCGTATTCCTTTTCTTTCATGTGCCAATTCTCTGTTGTGGACAAATGTGAAATCGAATAAGAGGAGAGGGAACACACTCCCACTAAATCTTCCAACAACTAACCCAGGAAATGACACCTCTGTTAGTGCCAACAAGCTGCCATCAGCTGTTGTACGTATCTTTGTGTGTGGCTGCCAGTGTGTACCTTTAATTGTTGTATGTATCTCTATGTGTGGCTGCCAGTGTGTAGCTTTAACTGCTGTGTGTAGATCCTTGCTCTGTTGTGTGTACAAGTGCCCAAATGTGAAGCATAAGGGAAGACAACCTCCTCATAAATCTGTTGTTAACTTATCTTTCAGATTGCCAATCCAATCTGTGTGCCAACTATGGGAAAATACCTTATCAGATTTGCCTATCACTTGAGGAGAACTTGCCAACGTGGAGTTTTTAAAATTAACTGTGTGATACGTGGAGGCTGGCAGCATACATGTGGAGACACACTCCAACCAACTTTAATTATAAACCTTTGACCGGTTCACATGGCAACATAGACTTCTTGTTTGGAAGTTTGTATGGGCATGTGCACATTGTTGTTTGGATTTCCTCCTACGTAGCTTATATGAGGAGTGAGGTGGGGTCCAATCCCCACCCACTTTATTAAAGTTTAGACTTAGACTATGCCACATTAAATTTCAATCCATAATATTTGAATTTTATCCAAGGTGAACTTTTAGCCATATGTGACACTTTTGACTTCCATTTGACTTGCCACTTGGAACTTTGACTTTGACTTGAGTTGTACCATATGTGGTGGGCCCCACATGGCTGCCACATCATCTTTTGCTTCTCCACATAATTTCCATGTCAAAATTTGACTTATTTTGACTTTGGAAAATTTTCTAAATTTTTCCAATTATTCAATTTTTTGGATTTTTTCTCATTTTTGCCACTGACATAAGAAAAATTGAATTTTGAGGGACTATAAGTCGTTTTTTGACCCTCAAAGTGGGTCCTAGGATATTGTTGGGCCTCTGACAATGAATTTCGAGTAGTCACACGCCCCAGACATTTCCTGAAACCACTTATTTACATCATTACATAGAAATTAATTAAAAAATCTCGTTTTGTGGGAAATTTTAAATTATTAAAAAATCCTACTTAGACCTAATCAAATTCCGCGAAATTTCAGAGATGACTTAGCATGGTAATATACATTGACTCTAGACACTAAGATGTGTTAGGGGCTCAACCTTCAAGCTGTGACCCTAGCTCTGGGGTAATGCAATGAGTGAAACAACCTAGAAAATTATTCACCGCTAAAAAGAAGGAATAATTAACCAAGTAAAAAAAAATCCAAAGTGTACTCGTTTGCCGATTGAGTCTCAACCTCCTAGGCCTGTTACATGGATTTATTCATCATGCTAGTGACATTTATACAATATCCCCATAGGACTGATGTAAATTTTTGTAGATGTTCTATGCTTGATGCAACTTTACTTTTATCCCCAATATCAAACAGCAATCACATAAACAAGAAAGTAAAATGTTGATAGAACATACTAATAGATCGACAGAAGACAAGCCAAAAATACACTTAACTTAATCAACAAAATATGTGTTATGGTGCGTTACGGCGCTCAACAGGATGCTTCAACCAGCAAAGTCTCTACACGGTCAGCCAACCAGAATAGGTCACACAACCCTCTCGGACAGCTCTATATTAGTCAACCCAAAGTCAACAAAAGTCAACGATGTCCCAGTCAACGGTCAATGCAAAAACAACAACAGCAAAAGTCAACGCAGCCACATCAAAGTCAACGTCCAACCTCGATTTCTGTGCCAATAGAAGCGTACTGCAAAAATCAGAAATTTGGGAGAGTTTGAGGTCAATTTGACCATGCGTTAACCAAAGTCAATGCTGGTCAAATCTGCACTGAAAACCCTAGATCAAAACAGAAAATTCCTTTGTTGCGTTTTCCCAGGTGTGAGAGAAGAAGAGCCTCCAAGGTGATCGAACCAATCAGATGATGAGAAAGAATGTGTGATGAGTGATGGATGAAAATGACCTCCAACGTTGACCTATATATATCTATCAGTGAGGGTGTGTGACACATCTGTTGGGGCTTCAAGCCTGCATTTCAATTCTGGCCGACGTTGCACATAAGTGGAACAAATTCAAAATAAATGTTCTTCTCATCGGATCAAGATGATCTTTAGATCGATCTTGCACCTCTCTGAAAAAGGAATCTAATAAAAATATTGGCATCTTCATCTGAGCATCACAACATGTAGTTTGGACCTAGTTGTTCAAAATTAACACTCCCTCTCAACTAGGGAGAACTCCATCCACCTGTGCCATCCAAACATCGTGCGTCATCCCGTTGTAACTTGCTTTGCTGGCTTCTTTATTTCAAAACAAAAGGTGAGTCACAAAGACATCACTCCCCACTGACAAATTCAGCTCAGAGGTCTGAAACCTCTATAGGACTCAAAGGAGTCACATACCAACCCAAAGTTGGTTTACCTGACCCGAAGTCAGTTGGAGGTTCGAAACCTCACTAGACTTGATCCCAGATGAAGTGGTTGGACACATGCCATCCTAGACATAGAGAGTACAGAAATCTCCGATGCCTCCATCGGTCTTGGCTACTGGTCTCTAGCTTTTCCCACCTCACTGGCAAAATGAGAGGTACTTCCCATGAGTCCAAGACTCAATGGGTAGGATGCATAAAGGGCACAAATCATGAGAGGTGAACCAACTCAATATCATAACGGTGGGGCAGAAGCACACCAACAAGGTTCAACAAGCCTAGCCCTGTGGTTGCTTATAGCTCCGAGAAGCTATCCCCAAAGCTCCCTGGAGCTCTCTGAGCTCATCGTCCAACAAGACCCTCAGCATAGGGTCGTTCCACGATACCAAGATTCTCACGAAAGGTTAAGAACTTGACCTTCCCCAAGGGCTTTGTGAGAATATCCGCAACCTGCTCATCAGTTCCTATATGATTGAGCCTTACGGCACCTCACTGTACCATATCCCGGATAAAGTGGTACCCGGTATCAATATGCTTGGATCGATCATGGAACACGAGATTCTCGGACAACCGAATCCCACTCTGGTTATCACAGAGGATAACAGTGGTATCTAGCACATGCCCGAACAACTCATTGAAGAGCTTTCGCAACCAAACTGCTTCACAACAGGCCATACTCGCTGCAATGTATTCGGCCTCAGTGGTGCTCAAAGCCACCGACTTCTACTTCCTGCTCATCCAAGATATCGAAGCAGACCCAAGTGTGAAGCAGCATCTAGATGTGCTCTTGCGATCTACCACACTGCCAGCACAATCGGCAACAGTATATCCATGGAGTGTCACGCTCCCGACAGTGTATCTAAGCCAATGGTTTATCATGCCCCGAAGATATCTCAACAAATTCTTGTTACCAACCCAGTGAATGTGATGAAGATCAACCATGTGTTGACTCAAAGTGTTCATTGCAAAGCATACGTTAGGACGGGTGTTCACTAAGAACATCAGGGCCACTACGAGTTGACCATACTCAGTAGGATTTGCTAGCATGGGCCCAGCAGCACTGCCACTCAACTTCTTAAATTTAAGCTCCATCAGTGTCGACACGGACTTACAATCCACCATTCCAAATCTTTCCAACAGCTTCACAATGTATTTTCCTTGAGAAAGGAAAATCTCACCAGGTCTCTACCAGACCTCCAGGCCTAGGAAGTAATGCATCAGTCCTAGGTCCTTCATCTCGAACTCAGAAGCGAGCTCCCTCTTACACTGATGAATGAGAGGGTCAACACCTGTCAGGAAGAGGTCGTCCACATACAGCACCAGAATGATAGGCTTTTCTCTATCAACCTTGAAGTAAAGATTCAAATCAGCATTACTATGAGTGAAGCCCAGCATCATCAAGTAGTTATCTATCCTCTCGTACCAAGCCCTGGGGGCTTGCTTCAACCCATAGAGGGCTTTCTTCAACCTGCATACATGGGTGTCCCGATCCTGGACTTCGCACCCCAGAGGTTGCTCCACATACACCTCTTCCTTCATGGCACCATGCAGAAATGCGGTCTTCACATCCATCTGATGAAGATTCCATCCTTGCGTAGCAGCAAGGGCTATGATAGATCGGATGGTGGTATATCGAGCCACAGGTGCAAATATATCATCATAGTCTACGCCTTCCTTCTGAGAGAAGCCGCGGGCAACGAATCTTGCCTTTAACTTTTCAGCACTACCATCAGATGCATGCTTGATCTTATAGAGCCATTTCGAGGTGACAACCGATTTGTCCTACGGTCTCGGAACCACATCCCAGACATCATTTTTCATAATGGACTCGTACTCTTTGTGCATAGCATCCTTCCAGACTTGATGCTTTACGCATTCTTCAAAAGATCCAGGCTCAGATTGTACAATTGTACTCATGGCTGCTAGATACCCTTGGTATCTATTCGGCTTCTTGCTTTCACGGAATGTCCCCTTGGGGCAATATGATTCTCAGCATCCTCGAGAGTGTCCCTGAGCCATGAGGGTCTTTTCTTCATTGAAGGAGGTGGATCAATAGAGTCCATCAGTGCTTCAACATCGGGCATCGTCTCATCCTTCGGTTCTTCCTGATTTCCAGACCTTACTTCATGATCTTCTTCAGAGTTCAGAAGATTGATTACTTTCTTGAGGGAAGCATCTTCATCAAAGGTAACATCATGCCATATCTTCACTTCTCTTTAACCAGGCACATAGACTCTATAAGCCTTCGAAGTTTCACTGTAGCCCACAAACATTCCCTTCTTCCCAGAAGCATCCAGCTTGCTCCTCTTCTCTTTCGGCACATGAAAATAAACGAGACAACCAACAACTCTAAAATGTGAGACGTCAAGTTTCTTACCAGAGAAAACCTCTTCGGGAGTTTTGGAGTCCATAGCGGAATGCGAGCATCGGTTTTGTATGTATACAGCAGTTTTCGTAGCTTCTCCCCACAGAAACTTCGGAAGACCTTGGTCACATAGCATGGCACGGGCAGCTTCCACAATGGTCCTGTTCTTTCTTTCAGCAATGCCATTTTGCTCAGGAGTATATACGGTTGTGGTCTGCCTCTTGATCCCAGCTTCTCTGCAAAAGTTATTGAACTCGTTCGTCTCATATTCAATGCCATTGTCGGTCCTCAAAATCTTGATCTTCTTCCCTATTTGATTTTCCACCAAGGATTTGAAGGTACGGAACCACATGAAAGCCTCATCCTGCTTCTTCAAAAAGTATATCCAGGTTTTGCGAGAGAAGTCATCTATAAACGTCATATAATAAGAACATCCTCCCATGTAATATCCTGGATGGGACATTTTAATTAAAAATGCAGAAAAATAACTAAAATCCACAATATGCCGTAAAATCACTATTTACTAAACAGAAGATTGCCATGTAAAATAAACACATAAGCACTGCGATCTATCAACACATCAAATAGGAAGAATCTCAGCATTTTATTATAGATAATAACTGGGGTTACAAATACATCTGACCCAAAGAAAGAGCTGAGATGGAGAACTGGCCACCAAGATGAGCTGCTGCACTTCGCTGGCCTCAAAACTGAACTGCTGCACTTTCCCTCCGGCAACAATTGTCACTGAACCCACTGAAGATGATGAAGCACAAGTTGAAGATCTGAATGATCCTCACACCAATCCCTGAAGCTCTGCGAAACTTTTGAGTGAAGTCTCCTCAAGAGAGTTGGGTTTTCGTCCAACACTCACAAATCACTCGAGGGTTTTCGTCCTGCGGCTACGGCTGAAGTAGAGAACCACGTCTCACACCTCTCATACAATAAAATGATATGATCCAAAGGTATCTCTCAATGGCCTCCTCCCTTTCTTTTATAGATCTCTTGGAGCCTTCTAGAGCATTATTTTATTCATGGAGCACTTTTCCCTCTTATTAAAATATTCCTTTTTAATGCAGAAAAGGGTAAATCGGCTACCACGCCTCCTCCGGTCACTGAAACCCGTGTCTAACCGTCCCACCATGTAAGTATCCTCATCCTGATTCCAATGAGCTATTACACTAAGGTGTTCCATCATGTATTCCTCCCGGAATGCCACCTTGAGCGTAATCAGTTGAGTTAAGCCCAAAAATAACTCAAATTTCCGAAAGTTATCGGAATGCACCGGAATGAAAGCCAAACTGCTCGGATGATGGAATATATCAAGTGAATGCCGCCCGACCACATAGAAACTCCTCAAAACTCCTCCAAAAGCCCCTAGGCCCGCTGATGACACCAACCTGTACTTGTGACCGATCTGCTTCTAACTCTGGAAGTCCATCCTAGCCATGTCATAGGTGACACCAAAAAAGGGAATATTACAGACCTTCCTCCCCAAGATTGCTTGCCCTCAAGCAATCCAAATATGTGGGCCGCCCTGTTGGCCCGCTGCAACTGAGACCCAATGCCCGGATCCCATACAAACCTCCTGGTGCTACAATGTGCCTGTGTCAAGCCACCCGGAATAGACCCCTCAATGCCAGGATCCCAAATTGATCTCTCACTGTACCTGTCATCAAACAATCCTTCCGAATCCCCACGCCACGATGGCCAATCATCGCCCAAGTCCCACGTCTCAGACTGCGCACTGCCTATGGCTATAACTGATGCTCTAAGAGGTGAAGACCACCAACAAGCATCAAGGTTCCCTGGCTCCTGCTGTGTTGTACCTCTAACTGTATAAGCTGCCCCACCAACTGCGTACCAACTCATCACCTCTCTCCAATCCAAGTCCTGACTAAATCCCACTATGATCCTGCTCTCCTGAAATCGGGATGGAGTGTTGAAGAAATGACGACCTGTGCCCCACTGCCAGCTGGAATTTGTAACATCTGCTATGTCTAAGGGCCCCTGCTCTGTTGTGCTCCCTACGAAGAAAATCGTACCATCAAAAGGGTACCAACTCATGATCTCCCGCCATTATAACATGGAAGAAGAATCCAATGTAGTGCCAACTGCATATGGAACATGCCTAGAGAGCTGTCACCAGCTCATAATCAACTCACGCTACTCTGTCTCATCTGCCGACGAAATCTACCTGTAGAAGAAGACCCCTCCCTCTATAATGGGCCAAAGTGGGCAAGATATGATGCAAGCCCCATCGATGTACTCCTGGAGTGCTACTCCCTGAAAGTACTACAGCTCTGCTGACTGCATGTGCATCTATCTGTACCTCATCAGTGTGTCGGCCCAACAATGGATGCTCCACCATCTCCAACAACTCATCCCTCTCCTGATTGGGAATGTAATGCTCCTGTTGTCCCCTAGCCCCCTGCAGAACTATCCCATCAACCTCCAACATCTCCAAAGGATATGGATCTGCAACTGTTGTCACCGTACTCGGTGTCTATGCATCTGACTGCTCCTCCTCAATGGTTGTCCCCAAGGTTAGCCGCATATCCATCATAGACTCAATGTGAGCCTCCATCTAGCATAGTATCCTCCCCTGCTGATTCAGGCTCCATCATATGCTGCTCTGGCTGAATCGTCACAAGTGACTCATCACCCAGAGTATCTCCTGTAGAGTCCCCTGACTGCTCACCCTACACACTGGAATGCAGCTCCGGCCTACTACCATCAACTCCGCATGACCGCTCTCGCTCCCCAGAAGCACCATCATCTGATCCCATGGACTCATCTGGAGAAGAGTCCTCATCCTGACATACATAAGGAACGTCTACCTGCTCTACCTCTGCCACCTCATCTGCATCTCTCAAACATGAGTGATCAAGCCCCCATGGTCCTTTGCAAATGAAGCAAAGTCCCTTCCTCCTCAGTTCATTTCTGTTGCATGATCCACCAAACTAGAATAGCTCCTCCCTGGTCAACTGCATCTTGAAAAGCTCAATGTTCTGCTCAACCAGCTCTTGGGCTAGTTCATCAGCAACAAGTGAGACCAACTGCTCTCTCCTCCAAATGCTTAGCAACCTAGTCTGCAACTTCTAGCAAATGGCCTCACGGACTCCCATACATGATGACTGGATGGACTGTATGTGTGTTATGACTGTGTCAGAATGATGTCTCCTAATGCTGAAGAAGCAATGGAACATTTGCAGAATCAAGCCATCACACTCAAAGTCAAACATGATCTCACGAGTCCGAGTCATGGCCATGACTTCTAAAACTTTAAGCTTCCTCCCAAATGTAGAGCCTGCACAGTTGTCCAAATCCCGAAAGGTTCCTACTATTAGTCTAAAAATTATTTTCATAATGTCATCATTGTAGGGAGGGAAGGGTGTTGTTATTCTCAAAATATCACTGAAACAAGAGGCAACTATAAGCTTGACTCTCTCACTTGGATGTTCCAAGAATCTAGTTTGTACCAATGCAAGCATAGATGGCTCCAAAGCCCAATTTAAACTCCAATCAGATTGCTCTACCTTTGAAAGGCAAGATTCCAGTTTATCTAACATGGGAAAGTCATTTTCTGATCTTCCACTCTTTAAGTCCATCCCAAGTGCATAAAGCCAATTTCCCACCTCTTCCTCCTTTTGTAAATTCCTCGGATGTCTTTGTTGGAGCAAATTATGTAGCTTCCCATCTACTGTTTCTTAGAGATTTTACGACCTTAATGGCAAAGTGGGTAACAAGTTGATGAAAATGAAATTGCTTAAACTTTAGATAATTAATGACATGCCTTCTAGGTTGAATTTCCCATTTCCTTTAAAGAAATTAATTTATTCCTTAGCAACACATTCTACGTGTTCTCCACCTGTTGGACATGCTGAATACTTAAGCAGTCAGCTAAAGTGCAGATCCCATTCTCCCCCTGGGGACTGACTTACGACTCTAAGATTTTAACTCTATATTTTATTAGGCAAGATCCCATTTTTTTTTTCTTAAGTGGCCATCACATAAAAAAGCATGTGGCTTCCTGTACAATGATATCAAAATCAAAGCCCTAGTTTAAGCTGCCTAATGTGACCCCAACATTACAGTATCTTAACGTATCGTTTAAGATGATATTATGTTAGAAGTGTTCCAAAAACTAGATGTATCATGTAATTTTCTCGATATGTGTTCAGTGTTTATTAATACGCCATCGTTTTTAAGATTTTTAAATCTTTACAACCATCTAGATTTCTATGGTTGACAATTTGCACATTAATTCATCCAATACACGCCGCAAGTTAGAGCTTTTTCATTTTCTTCTGTGTTACATCTTGGGAATTTGTGTGAATATTTTATTGGATCATTATCTTTAAGTGGTTGTCTGACATAAAGTATCTTCTCTTCATTCTTACAACTTTACAAATACCCTTTAACGTTTCTAGAGAAATTATTCTTCATTCTTACATCTTTACAAATACCCCTTAACATTTCTAGAGAAATTATTTACATTTTTTTAATTATATTTTCCGAGGGAAGACAACGTCAACAAGCATTAAGGCCAAGCCTTGGAAGTCCACCATTACCACGATCTGCTCAAATTTCAAAAATTAGATATTTCTCGTGGCAAGAGGCCAAGCAATAGATAAAATAGATTTACTAGTCTTTTCTAGTTTCTAGTAGTTTATAACTTTTTATAACTGTTGAAACTTGACTCTTTCATATTTATTATGATATTTTTTGTAAACAATATATGACAATTTAAGTTTAAAGTTGGCAGTTATAAGTTTATAACTCATTATGAATTATGAATATGATGCTTCATGAAATTTGAAAGTTGTTTCATTTCGTTTCATTTTATAACATTTCATTTCATCTTAAATATTCTTTGTTGTAAATGTTACACTTAGCTTACAAGTACAACTATGGTGATCAATGAATCAATGATGATAAATGTTATATATTGAATTTTGAAAGCTTGAATCTTTAAGATTGATGAATCATGAGACTCAAGAGTTAATATGTTGTATGCTTCTAACTTCTAGATTAGAAACATAATCTTCTAGATTAGAAGATTATAACTTCTAGATGATTGATGTTATATGGTTCAACCTATGTTTTTATGTTTTTTTGTCTACTTCATCATTCTACATGCTTTTGTTGACATATATGTATCAAAATGTTAAATATATATATATATATATATATATTATAAAAAAACGCTCCCTGAAGCGCTCTCGGACCTAAAGCTTCTGAAAATGGTGCTCCCACTCCCGCTCCCAAGTAACCTTGGGCTGAATTCTATTGAAGCCGACATCTATTCTAAGAGGTCAAAATCTATTTTGTTGAGATGCTAAGGTTTGTTCTAGAGGTCGAGTTCTGAAGGAGGTCGAGCCCTAGTTAAGCTCTGTGTGCTAGTTTAGAGGAGGTCGAGCCCTAATTCACCTAGGCTTCCTAAACATAAGTGACAATAGATTTGTAGAGGTTAAGTACAAGCTGCGAAATTGAAGCCTGCAGATTTGAAAATTAAGGATTATAGAGGATTGGTGTCCTCGTCTTCTTGACACGTTGGAGCCTACAAATTTTGTAAGTTGGTACTTACAGAGGATTGGTGTCTTACAAGTGGTTGTAATAAATTGAACACTACATGAAAAGCATTCAAGTATTTTTTCTTTGTGTTTGATTTTTTACTTTAATCTCAGTGTTTATGCATTGTGTTGATGATTGATTATGTGATAAGGTTTTATTTTTAAGATGAATAAAGTAAAAAGAATTTAAATCTAAATGATATTGATTCACCTCCCTCTTAGTATCAGTGTATTTCCAACAATTGGAATCAGAGTAGGATTCTTCAAGAACAGTTTGACATTTGGAAGAAGATCTTGTGAAAGTTTCAAAACAAAAACCCTATTGCAGTATCTTGATCTACTTCGCCTACTTGTATGATTAAGCAACAAGTTATTAATCTGAAGTATTCAAAAAAACATTAAAGCAAATACAAACTGCATCCTACACATTTACAAATCATTTACTGAACAGCACGCATATGTGACAAAATTACATAGAGTTTTCAGACAAATGCCCCCAGAAAAACCCAATGCGGGAAAACTAGTGCAGCAGCTCTAGAGGGTTTTATTATTATGTAGAATCTGAATACAATAGTCTGGGCACCAGAAACGGTTCACCCTACAAAGAAATTACACTACAGTTGTACCTTTCACTCGAAGACAGAAAATATGGTTGATCCAACCCCTTGTGGGGAATTATGAATTTGAGCCCTTTCTGGCCCACTGGAACCCTCAATGCAGTCTTCACTAGCCTTTGTGTCAGCCCTCTGGCCCAGCGCAGCGTCTGCGCAGCACAGGCTGCCCCTGCGTCACTCTAGAAGGCTCTGCGTTGTCTCTGCATCACCCTCTACGTGGCCTCTGCGTCGATTTGGCTGGACTGCGTCCCACCTGCTGGCCTCTGCGCTGCCCTGGTACGATGTTGCCTATTGTAAATTTATGTTGATGTTCTATGCTTGATGCAACTTTACTTTTATTACAGCAATCACACAAACAGTTAAGTAAAATGCTGATAGAACATACCAGAGGATCTATAGAAGACAAACCAGAAACAGAGGAATGTGTTGGTGCGTTACGGCGGTCAGCAGGATGCTTCAACCAGCAAAGTCTGCTTGGTCAGCCAACCCAGAATGTGTCACAACAGTCCTCAAATCAGTCACCCAGTCAACTCAAAGTCAACCCCAGAAAAGTCAACGCAAGGCAGCAACAATAAAGTCAACGCAGCTCCAACTTCGGTCAACCTTTTGACCTCGGTTCTTGTGCCAATGTGTACAGCCTCCCAAAATCGAAGTCTCCACCAATTTTCAACCTCTTTGGACCATGCGTTGACCAAAGTCAACGCTGGTCAAACTTGCGTGGAAACCCTAGTTGCAGTGAATTCGTCCTTCTTCCTGGCTGCAGTAATTCGTCCTTCTTCCCACGTGTGAACCGAAATTGCCTCCAAGGAGCTTGTACTAAATCAGAAGAGGAGAAGATGTGTGATGAGATGAGTGAAATGATCTCCAACGTTAATTGTATATATATCCATCATTGAGGTGTGTGACACATCTGTTGGGGGTGTAAAACCTTAAGGCCGACCTGCACTTAAATTAATTATAAATAATAAATTCAAAATAAATGTTCTGCTCATCAGATTAAAATCAATTTTATATCGATTTTACACCTCTCCGAAAGAGGAATCCAATACAAATATTGGAATCTTCATCTGAGCATCACAAGATGGAGTTTGGACCTAGTTGTCCAAATTTAACACCCTCCCAACGCCAGGGAGAACTCATCCACCAAAGGCAATCAAACATCGTGCGTCATCCCGCCGTAACTTGCTTTGGTCGTCTCTTATTTGCACGTGCGGGCCGGCTCACAAAGACATCATCCCCGCCTGCAAATCTGTACCCCAGAGGTCCAAAACTCCCTCATCGTACTCATTGAAGAGTCTCCAACCAACCCGAAGTTGTCTATCCGACCGCCGGGTCGTGCGAGGTCCGAGACCTCACCAGACTTGATCTCGCATCAAGTGGTTGGACCGTGCCATCCTAGATAGAGAGTACGGCAATCTCTGATGCGTCCATCAGTCTTTGCTACTAGTCTCTAGCTTTTCCCATCTCATTGGCCAAATGAGAGGTACTTCCCATGAGCCCTGAACTCAATGGGTAGGATGCATACGGGGCACAGATAATGAGTGGTGAACCAACTCAATAATCACAACGGTGGGGTCCAAGCACTCCAACAAGGTTTGGCAAGCCTAGCCTTGTGGTTGCTCATAGCTCCGAGAAGCTGTCCCCAAAGCCCCCCAGAGCTTCTCGAGCTCATTGTCCAACAGGACCCACATCATAGGGTCGTTCCACGATACCAAGTCTCTCACGGAAGGTTAGGAATTTGACCTTCTCCAGGGGCTTAGTGAGAATATCCGCGACCTGCTCATCAGTTCCTATATGATCGAGCCTTACGGCGCCTCCCTGTACCATATCCCGGATGAAATGGTACTTGATATCAATATGCTTGGATCGGTCGTGGAACACAGGATTCTCGGTCAAGCGAATCCCACTCTGGTTATCACAGAGTATCACGGTGGTATCTAGCACATGTCCAAACAGCTCACTATAGAGCTTTTGCAACCAAACTGCTTCACAACAGGCCATACTTGCTGCAATGTATTCGGCCTCTGCGGTGCTCAAAGCCACCGACTTCTGCTTCCTGCTCATCCATGAGATCGAAGCAGAACCAAGATTGAAGCAGCATCCCGATGTGCTCTTACGATCCACCACACTGCCAGCCCAATCGGCATCAGTATATCCAAGGAGTGTCACGCTCCCAGCAGTGTATCTCAGCCCATGGTTTATCGTGCCCCGAAGGTATCTCAAAAGATTCCTGGCACCAACCCAGTGAAAGTGATGAGGCTCAACCATCTATTGACTCAAAGTGTTCACTGCAAAACATATATCTGGACGGGTGTTCACTAAGAACATCAGAGCCCCTACGAGTTGACGATACTCAGTAGGATTTGCCAATACGGGCCCAGCAGCACTGCCACTCAACTTCTTGAAGTTGAGTTCCATTGGTGTTGACACGGACTTGCAATCCACCATACCAAATCTTTTCAGAAGTTTCACAATATATTTTCCTTGAGAAAGGAAAATCTCTCCAGGTCTCTGCCAGACCTCCAGGCCTAGGAAGTAGTGCATCAGTCCTAGGTCCTTCATCTCAAACTCAGCAGCGAGCTCCCTCTTGCATTGATGAATGAGAGGGTCAGCGCCTGTCAGGAAGAGGTCGTCCACATACAGCACCAGAATGAGAGGCTTCCCCCGGACAACCTTGAAGTAAAGGTTCAGATCAGTATTACTTCGAGTGAAGCCCAGCTTCATCAAGTAGCTATCTATCCTCTCGTACCAAGCTCTGGGTGCTTGCTTCAACCCATAGAGGGCTTTCTTCAACCTGCAGACATGAGTGTCCCGATCCTGGACTTCAAACCCCAGAGGTTGTTCTACATACACCTCTTATTTTATTGCACCATGCAGAAAAGCGGTCTTGACATCCATCTGATGAAGACTCCATCCTTGCTAGCAGCAAGGGCTATGATTGATTGAATGGTGGTATATCGTGCCACAGGTGCAAATATGTCATCATAGTCTATTCCTTCCTTTTGAGAGAAGCCACGGCAACAAATCTTGCCTTGAACTTTTCAACACTTCCATCAGATCCATGCTTGATCTTGTAGAGCCATTTCGCAGTGACAACTGATTTGTCCTTCGGTCTTGGAACCACATCCCAGACATCATTCTTCATTATGGACTCATATTCTTCGTGCATAGCATCCTTCCATACTTGATGCTTTACGGCTTCCTCAAAAGATCCAGGTTCAGATTGTACAATAGTACTCATGGCAGCTAGATACCCTTGGTATCTACACGGCTTCTTGCTTTCTCAGAATGTCCCCCTTGGGGCAGCATGTCCCTCAGCATCTTCGAGGGTGCCCTTGAGCCATGATGGTCTCTTTCTCAGTGAAGGAGATGGATCTATTGGGTCCATTGGTCCTTCAACATCAGGCATTGTCTCATCCTGCGGTTCTTCTTGATTTCCAGGCCTTGCTTCATGATTTTCCTCAGATCTCGGAAGGTCTACTACTTTCCTCAGGGAAGCATCTTCGTCAAAGGTGACATCGTGGCATATCTCCACTTCCCTTTGACCAGGCACATAGACTCTATAGGCCTTCGAAGTTTCACTATAGCCCACAAACATTCCTTTCTTCCCAGAAGCATCCAGCTTGCTTCTCTTTTCTTTCGGCACATGAAAGTAAACAGGACATCCAAAAACTCTAAAATGTGAGACGTCAGGTTTCTTACCAGATAAAACCTCTTCGGGTGTTTTGGAGTCTAGAGCGGAATGTGGGCATCGGTTTTGAATGTATACAACAGTATTTGCAGCTTTTCCCCACAGAAACTTCGGTAGACCCTGGTCACATAGCATGGCACGGGCAGCTTCCATAATGGTCATGTTCTTTCGTTCGGCAACGCCATTCTGCTCAGGAGTGTAGGCAGTAGTAGTCTCCCTCTTAATGCCAGCTTCTCTGCAAAAGTCCTTGAACTCATTTGACTCATATTCAATGCCATTGTCGGTCCTCAAAATCTTGATCTTCTTCCCTGTCATATTTTCCACCAAGGCTTTGAAGGTATGGAACCACATGAAAGCCTCATCCTTCTTCTTCAAGAAGTATATCCAGGTTTTGCGGGAGAAGTCATCAGTGAATGTCATATAGTAAGAACATCCTCCTAGGGATGTCATGGGTAGCATACCAGATAGATCAGAATGGACCAGTTGCAAAATATCAGATGTCTTTGTGACACTTGAGGGGAAAGGTCCCCTTGTATGCTTTCCTTCGGCACAACCCTTACATACACCTTCATGATTATTTCCAAAATTGGGCATCCCTGTCACCACCTTCCTTGCTTCGGGAAGGGCCTTGTAATGAAGGTGTCCAAACCTCCGGTGCCATAGTTCAGTTTGTCGGATAGTATCACATGTCATAGCTCCTAGTGGACTTCCTTCAACCTGGTAGAGTGTTCCAACTCTAAAACCAATCACAATAGCTTCCTTGAGATCCTTCTTCCACATGCGCACCTTTCCATCAGTGAATGCCACATTGAAGCCTTTGTCTTCGATGGTTGATATAGACACAAGGTTCTTCTTCAATTTTGGTACATAGAGTACATCCTGCAAATGTAGGACTTGTCCTTGAGACAAGTGGAGGGTCACAGTCCCTGTCCCTTTCACGGGATATGTGGCATTATCTCCAAGGATAATTTCCATATTAGTATCCTTCTCAACCATGTCAGAGAGTGCTTCCTTGAACCCAGTGATGTGTCTTGAGGCACCACTATCTATCAGCCAGACATCCATAGTGTCGGGCGGGGATGCAGCAGAGAGGGCAGATACAAGAATGTATTCATTTCTTTTATCAATAACATTTGACTCCTCATACCTGGAGTTTCTAGACCTTTTGAAAGGTTGATTGTTTCCGCCAAAGGGAGCCTTCCTCTTTCCCTTGGACCTGTCGTTTCTTTGATTTCCATTCCTCCGGTTGTTGTTGTTGTCATCACTATCGGGAGAATCCTTCTTGAAAGGACATTCTCTAGCATAGTGACCAGGCCTATGACAAGTGAAACACTTGCCCTTCTTTCCTTGGGCCCTAGCTCTTCCTTTGTTGTTAGGACCACCAAAGTTCTTCTTTCTAGAATGAGCAGCATAGGCAGCATTTCTATCATTTTCATATTCCTTCATTCTTGTTTCCTCTTGCATGCATCTGGACAGTGGCTCGTCAAAGTTAGGAATTGTACTATTATTGAGAATGGTAGTGTTGAATACTTGCCATTCATATGGGAGTCCTCCAAGTGCGGTGAGTACCATCTCACGATCGGCTA
The DNA here is from genome assembly GCA_034641835.2 of Pinus albicaulis. Classification (NCBI taxonomy): domain Eukaryota; kingdom Viridiplantae; phylum Streptophyta; class Pinopsida; order Pinales; family Pinaceae; genus Pinus; species Pinus albicaulis. The sequence goes on from CM076576.1 coordinate 985,457,517, forward strand.
TTGTCTCCCCAATAGCTAGCAGATTGTTCCTAATCTCGGTCAATTTCAGAAAGTATGTTTGGACAGACTCATCCCTGCCTTTCTTTAGATTCTTCAATTGATTCTTGAAGAATAGCACTTGGTTTGCATTGTTTACCTTGAACATTTGTATCAGCTTGTCATACATCTCCTTGGATGTGCCTGGCTCAGATATGTAGGCAACCAGACTTTTGTGTATGGATTCCCTGATCATTAGCTTTGCTTTGATCTCCCCCTTCTTATACTTGGTTTTAGCAGCAGCAGTAGCAGTGGATGGAGGTTCTTGTATCTTACCCAGTACATAGTCCATGAGATCATGGTCTTCCAATTTGAGATATAATATCATCTTCCAAGCATGGAAGTCATCCCTTCCAGTCAGCTTGTCATCCTCCTTGAAGCCATAACTTGTGGAACCCATTTTTCTTAGTTGGTGATTGCTATAAGTTAGGGCTTGTCTTCACCTCAGCTCTGATACCATGTAAATTTTTGTAGATGTTCTATGCTTGATGCAACTTTACTTTTATTACAGCAATCACACAAACAGTTAAGTAAAATGCTGATAGAACATACCAGTAGATCTATGGAAGACAAACCAGAAACAGGAGAATGTGTTGGTGCGTTACGACGGTCAACAGGGCAGTCAGTAGGATGCTTCAACCAGCAAAGTCTTCGTCGCCAACCTGCACGTGTCACACAAATTCTCAAATCACCACCTACCAACTCCAAAGTCAACCCCGCAGAAGTCAATCTGTACCCGTAAAAGTCAACGCAGGCGCCAGCACAAGTCAACGCAGCCCAACTTCGGTCAACCTTTGACCTCGTTTCTTGTGCCAATGTGTACGGCCTCCCAAAATCGGTCTCCACGAATTTTCGCCTCTTTGACCAGATTTTGACCAAAGTCAACACCGGTCAAACTCAATCAAACAGGAAACCCTACCGCAGAAATTCGACTTTCTTCCCTACTGCAAAGACCATCCTTCTTCCCACGTCTGAGCCGAATTTGCCTCCAAGGAGCTCGTACTAAATCAGAAGAGAAGATGTGTGTGTTGAGAGTGAGTGAAATGATCTCCAACGTTGACTGTATATATATCCATCATTGAGGTGTGTGACACATCTACTGGGGGTGTAAAACCTTAAGGCCGACCTGCACATATTTGAAATTATTAAAAATAAATTCAAAATAAATGTTTCGCTCATCAGATTAAAATCAATTTTATATCGATTTTACACCTCTCCAAAAGAGGAATCCAATACAAATATTGGAATCTTCATCTGAGCATCACAAGATGGAGTTTGGACCTAGTTGTCCAAATTTAACACCTCTCTACTGCTGTATTCTTGGCCTTGGATCAGATCATCCCTTGCCAATCTCTACCCTTCACTGCAATGCAAACTCACTTGGAATTCCTCAGCAAACCCCGCCCCAGAAATTTGACTTAGCTTCAGTGCTCTGCAATGTGTGTCGTGATCTAATCTCTTATCAATGGCTGAGATTAAAAGAAAGCGTGATTGTAATATTCCTTTTTTTTGCTGTCACCTACTACCGGGTCAGGTTGGACTTCTAGAGTTAGGAGCAGACAGGTCACATGTACAGATTGGTGCTACTAGTGGGCTCAGGAGCTCTTTGGAGGAGTTTTGAGGAGTTTTCATGGTTTCTAGAGGCATTCGCTTGATATACTCCATCATCTGAGTGGTTTGGCTTTCGTTCCGGTGCATTCCGATAACTTTCGGAAATTTGAGTTATTTCTGGGCTTAACTCAACTGATTACACTCAAGGTGGCATTCCAGGAGGAATACATGATGGAACACCTTAGTGTAATAGCTCATTGGAACTGGGACGAGGATACCTACATGGTGAGACAGTTAGACACGGATTCCAGTGACCGGAGGAGGCATGGTAGATGATTTACCCTTTTCTGCATTAAAAAAGGAATATTTTAATAAAAGCGAAAAGTGCTCCATGAATAAAATAATAATAAAATAATGCTGTAAAAGGCTCCAAGAGATCTATAAAAGAAAGGGAGGAGGCCATTGGGAGATATCTTTGGATCATGTTATTTTATTGTATGAGAGGTGTGAGACGTGGTTCTCTACTTTAACCGTAGCCCGAGGACGGAAACCCTCGGGTGATTTGTGAGTGTTGGACGAAAACCCAACTCTCTTGAGGAGACTTCATTCAGAAGTTTCGCAGAGCTTCAAAGATTGGTGTGAGGATCATTCAAATCTTCAACTTGTGTTTCAGTGGGTTCAGTGACAGCTTTTGCCGTAGCCGATTTGCAGCAGTCTTCTTGCCGAGCCATCTACATCATTGCCAACATTATTCATCAGTTGGGCCAGAGATCTTTCTAGGTTTTGCTCCGCTTGCTTGGCAAGGTCAGGTTCCGCTATTCCTTTATGTTGATGTACTTTTTACCATGGATTAATAAAATGGCTCAGTGATTTTATCGACATCCATTGTGTTATATTGGTGGCTATGTGTTTATTTCCATTTATTTTGTTGCTCAAGTCTATTTCTGCATTTTTAGTTAAAATATCCCATTTGGGATATTACAATGGTATCAGAGCTTCAATCTTGGATCAGCCTACGGGTTTCCAGTTTTCAATTGCAGCTATTTTGGTTAGAAGGGCCTACACAGCTATTGGAGGAAGCTCATTTGTGGGAGCCGCATTGGTGGGATTTTAGAGCTAGGGTGTTGGGAAATTGATAGGAGAGCCATATGAAGAGGTTTGTCGAGATTTTGGAGAACAATGATTGACAATAGCAGCTGCAGTGCCAGAAAACGAAATTGGAAGAGGGCCAAACTACAAAGGGTCATATTTTGAAGGTTAGAATTAGAAGAAACCCTTTCTGGGTTTTTCTGGGTTTTGGGCAAGGATCACCTTCCCAAATTCCTAGAATTTTCTGAGTAGTTTTCAGTGGGTAAATCAAAGGCCGAAGTCAGAAAACAGTGTAGTCTTGCAGCAATAGTGTAGTCTTGGAGCAGCAGTGCAGTTTTTGGAGGAGCTTGCTGGAGTGATTTCCAGCAGTATGTATTTGAACTGGTTGACAAAAACTATACCTACATCACTATAACTCAGAAAAACAGTGATCATATCGTTGGTTGAACCATGGAGGGATTCCTAAGCAGCTTGAGAAGAATAAAGGTTGGTACCTTGAACCATCATGCATCAGAAGACCAGAAAACAAAACCAAACAACGAACCCTTTTCAAGAGGAATTTATGCCATCCTTCACAAAGAGCAGCCAAAAGATTTGCAGGGAGAATTGGGGATTGGTCACAAAATCCTTGCACTTGGGACAGATTTGAAACACATGAAGATGACGTGGAGAGTTCTGTTCAAACTTGATGAGCTTAATGAACTTTTGTCCAAAATAAGCCTAGAAGAAGGGAAGAAACTAATTTGGGCTCTAAAACTAGCTATGCTTGCTCTTATACAGCCCAAATTCTTGGAGGAACCTTGTGAAGGGGTCACACTTCCAGTTGCAGCTTGTCTCAGTAACATCATGAAGTTGACCGCACCTATAGCTCCATACAATGATGATGTTATGAGTAGGATTATGAGATTGATTGTAGAGGCTTTTCAGGATTTGGACAATAGCGCAGGCTCTACCTTCGGGAAGAAGCTTGAGATTTTATGGAGTATGGCCACATTCGAGACTTATGTCATCATGTTTGACCTTGAGAGTGATGACTTGATCCTGCAGATGTTCCAATGCTTCTCAGCATTAGGAGACATCATCCTGATACTGTCATAGCACAAATGCAGTCCACCTTGTTGTCATGTATGAGAGACCATGAGACCATTGGCCGAGAGTTGCAGACCCGATTGTTGAGCATTTGGAGGAGAGAGCAGTTGGTCTCACCTACTGCTTATGAGCTAGCCCAAGGGCTGGTTGAGCAGAATATTGGGCTATTCAGGAGACAGTTGACCAGGGAGGAGCTGCTCCAGTTTGGTGGATCTGGCAACAGAAATGAGCTAAGGAGGAAGGGACTTTGCTTCATCTGCAAAGAACCTTGGGGACCTGATCACTCATGCTTGAGTGATGCAGATGATGTGGCGAAGGTAGAACAGGAGGGCGTTCCTTCTGTATGCCAGGGTGAGGACTCTTCTTCAGATGAGTCCATGGGATCAATTGAGGACGCTTCTAGGGAGCGAGAGCAATCATGCGGAGTTGATGGCACTAGGTCGGAGCTGCATTCCAGTGTACAGGGTCAGCAGTCAAGGGACTCTACGGGAGATACTCTAGGTGCTGAGTCACTTGTGACGATTCAGCCAGAGCAACATATGATGGAGCCTAAGTCAGCAGAGGAGGATACTATGCACATCATGCATGATAGTCCTTTGGGGGAGAACCAGATGGAGGCTCACATTGAGTCCATGATGGATATGCGGCTAACCTTGGGGTCAGCCATTGAGGAGGAGCTGTCAGATGCACAGACACCGAGTACGGTGACAGCAGTTGCAGATCCATATCCTCTGGAGATGTTGGGGGTTGATGGGATAGTTTTGTAGGGGGGCTAGTAGACAGCAAAAGCATTACATTCCTGATGAGAGGGATGAGTTGTTGGAGACGGTGGAGCATCCATCTGTGGGCCGACACATTGATGAGGTGCAGATAGGTGCACATGCAGTCAGCAAAGCTGCGGTACCCTCAGGGAGTAGCACTCTCCAAGAGTACATAGATGGGGCTTGCAACATATCTTGCCCACTTTGGCCCATTATAGAGAGAGGGGCTTTCTTCTACAGGCAGCTTTCGTTGGCAGACTGGATAGAACAGCGTGAGTTGATTATGAGCCAACGACAGTTCTTTGGGCATATTTCGTATGCAGATGACACTACATTGGATTCTTCTTCCAGGATAGATTGGCTGGAGATCATGAGCTGGTACCCTCTTGATGGTACAATTTTCTTTGTAGGGAGCACAACAGATCAGGGGTCCTTAGACATAGCAGATGTTACAGATTCCAGCTGGCAGTGGGGCATAGGTCGTCATTTCTTCAGCACTCCATCCCGATTTCAGGAGAGCAGAATCAACAGTGGATTTAGTCAGGGATTGGATTGGAGAGAGGTGATGAGTTGGTACACAGTTGATGGGGCAGCTTACACCATCATAGATCTAGCGCAGCAAGAGACGTGGTCTTCCCCTCTTAGAGCATCAGTCATAGCTAGAGGCAGTGCGCAGTCTGGGCCGTGGGACTTGGGCGATGATTGGCCACCATGGCATGGGGATCCGGGAGGATTATTTGATGACAGGTACAGTGAGAGATCAGTTTGGGATCCCGGCATTGAGGGGTCTATTCCGGGTGGCTTGACACAGGCACATAGTTGCACCAGGAGGTTTGTATGGGATCCGGGCATTGGGTCTCAGTTGCATCGGGCCGACAGAGTGGCCCACATATTTGGATTGCTTGAGGGCAAGCAATCTTGGGGCGGAAGGTCTGTAATATTCCTTTTTTTTGGTGTCACCTACTACCGAGTCAGGTTGGACTTCCAGAGTTAGGAGCAGACAGGTCACATATACAGATTGGTGCTACCAGTGGGCTCAAGAGCTCTTTGGAGGATTTTTTAGGAGTTTTCATGGTTTCCGGAGGCATTCGCTTGATATACTCCATCATCCGAGCGGTTTGGCTTTCGTTCCAATGCATTCCGATAACTTTCGGAAATTTGAGTTATTTTTGGGCTTAACTCAGCTGATTACACTCAAGGTGGCATTCCAGGAGGAATACATGATGGAACACCTTAGTGTAATAGCTCATTGGAACTGGGACGAGGATACCTACATGGTGGGACAGTTAGACACAGATTTCAGTGACCGGAGGAGGCGTGGTAGCCGATTTACCCTTTTTTGCATTAAAAAGGAATATTTTAATAAAAGGGAAAAGTGCTCCATGAATAAAATAATAATAAAATAATGCTCTAGAAGGCTCCAAGAGATCTATAAAAGAAAGGGAGGAGGCCATTGGGAGATATCTTTGGGATCATGTTATTTTATTGTATGAGAGGTGTGAGACCGTGGTTCTCTACTTCAGCCGTGATTTGTGAGTGTTGGACAAAAACCCAACTCTCTTGAGGAGACTTCATTCAGAAGTTTCGCAGAGCTTCAGGGATTGGTGTGAGGATCATGCAAATCTTCAACTTATGCTTCAGTGGGTTCAGTGACAGCTTTTGCCGTAGCCGATTTGCAGCAGTCTTCTTGCTGAGCCATCTACATCATTGCCAGTGTCATTCATCAATTGGGCCAGAGATCTTTATGGGTTTTGCTCCGCTTGCTTGGCAAGCTCAGGTTCCGATGTTCCTTTATGTTGATGTACTTTTTACCATGGATTAATAAAATGGCTCAGTGATTTTATCGGCATCCATTGTGTTATATTGGTAGCTGTGTGTTTATTTCCATTTATTTTTCTACTCAAGTCTATTTCTGCATTTTTAGTTAAAATATCCCATTTGGGATATTACAGTGATCCACGTTACTTAGAACATTTCATCACATGTGTAATTTAATTCACTTTAATTTTTCAATTTCCCTAAGTTAGACTTAGGGTCCCCATTAAAAAATTTAATTATTTGAATAACTCTTACATCGGATGAAATTTCTCCAGACGCTTTCTGGGTCTTGGAGATCTCGTGTGTCTTGGTCCCTCCACAAAGTTTCGAAGCTAGAGCACACCCGATGCAACCCAAAATCTCAACACTCCCTCTTAGCAAGGAGTGTGCTTTAGCAATACTTTCACACTGAAGCATCACCTGATCTCGGCATCGGTCTCTATGTTGTTGATGCTTGGCCTACTGCCCTCCATCCATTGCGCTGCTGCCATTGTATTGCTACCCATGTCACTGCCACCTTTGTACTGCAGCTCCCTCTCAATTTGCTGCATCATGCTGCCCATAGCACTACCACTACTAACTGATGCACTGCAACTCAGTTGCTGAGAAGTAAGCAACTAAAGGACCATTACCCAATCACTGACAGACAATTTAGTTGGGTTGCATCTCATCACTAAAGCACCCTCTTATACTGCTCTACACTGTCTCTCTGAAGCACTGCGTTGTCTGCTACACTACACTGCATAAGCACTGCCTCTGCATTGCTAAAATCCCATCAGCCTCTATGTTGTTGCTTCCACGTTGTTGTTGCCTCTCCTCTACGCTGCTCCAGACTTCAGCGTCCCAGCTTTGCCTCTGCTTCACTGTGATCTTCTGCACCCACTGCTCCAATCATCTTGCTACTGTCTTAAGGCTCTGATAGCTTGTATGTGATCCAAGAGTTTGGGCACCTCAAGGATCCCGCCACCCATCTATAGCTACTCTACAGATCAATATCGCCCCACTTCCTTGGTTCATGAGCAGTCATGGCTCCGTCATCATCACTACCATCGTCCCCTTTCGTTGCTGTTGCCTTGGAATCAGAAGATTCCTTGTCCTTTCTCTTAGGAAGAGAGTTGGCGAAGTGTCCAAGTTCGCCAGATTTGAAGCACCGAACCTTTGATAGGTCCTTCTTCTTCCCTTGTTGCCTTTGTCCCTTAGATGCAAGGGTTGCATCCTCCTCTTTTTTTACTTTGACTCCACCGACGCTTCTTTGCTTCTTGGTTATTCTCTTGATTTCCTCCTGACGGAGGATTGCCCACAAATCCACCCAGGATGGTAACGCTGCTCTTCCCAAAATGCTTTAGATAAACGTTTCCCATTCATCGGTGACTGCATTCAGGGCAGTCCTCACCATGAGCCCTTAATCCGGAGTTGTCTCCATAGCAATTAGTTGGTCCCGAGTAGTCTAAAGTCTAAAGAGGAAGGGATCGATTTCCTCTCCCTTCTGCATCTGGAACAACCGCATTTGATTCTCCAAAAGCATTTTCCTCTGGACGGAGCTTCCCTGATACATCGTGTTCAATGTTGTCCACATCTCATTTGTCGTGTTCTTTCCAGCAATATGGGGGACCACGTGATCCTTTACTCCATCCATGATCAAGCGCTTTGCCCGCACCTGATTCTCATTGAATTTCTTCAGGGGATCTGCATCGGTAGGCACAGCTAGGACATTTTCTGCATAGTCCTTGATGTCATACTCATCCAGGACTGTCAGGATTCTGGCACTCCAGATAACAAAGTTGGACACACTATCCAACCTATCCTGATCTCTCAGTCCATGAGAAATCATATCTGCTCAATCTGTCAAACCACAAACTCTTCTCCCTTTCGCTGCTGCTGTATTCAGCAAAGAACTGGATCTGTGCTTCTTGGCGAGATAACCCTCTAGAAAATGTGCTCCCTCTGACCAATAATTTCCCTCCCGGAAATCCTTCACCAATTCTAACGAATCAATCCTCTATGATCACTCCCTTGATCACACTCAGATTCCTTGGCTAGAGAATCACACTTAGATTCCTGCAACAATTATCTTCAGCCGCTCTGCTGGTGGATCAGCTTGATCTGCAATGCTCTGATACCATGTGAAAGTTTCAAAACAGAAACCCTACTGCAATATCTTGATCTACTTCGCCTACTTGTATGATTAATTAACAAGTTATTAATCTGAAGTATTCAGAAAAACATTAATGCAAATACAAACTGCAGACTACACATTTACAAATCATTTACTGAACAGCACGCACATGTGACAAAATTACACAGATTTTTCGAACAAATGTCCCTGGAAAAACCCAATGCGGGAAAACTGATGCAGCAGCTCTAGAGGGTTTTATTATTATGTAGAATCTGAATACAACATTTTGGACACCAGAAACGGTTTATTCTACAGAGAAATTACACGGCAGTTGTACCTTTCCCTCGAAGACAGAAAATATGGTTGATCCAACCCTCTGCGAGGAATTACGAATCTGAGCCCTTTCTAGCCCACTGGAACCCTCAACGCAGTCTTCACCAGCCTTTGCGTCAGCCCTCTGGCCCAGCGCAGCCTCTGCGCAGCGCAGGTTGCCCCTGCATCACTCTAGAAGGCTCTGCGCTACCTCTGCATCACCCTCTGCGTGGCCTCTGCGTCGATTTGGTTGGATTGCGTCCCTCCTGTTGGCTTTTGCGCTGCCCTGGTATGATGTTGCCTCTCTGCTGCTGTATTCTCAGCCTCGGATCTGATCATACCTTGCTGATCTCTACCCCTCACTGCACTGCAAACTCACTTCAAATTCCTCAGCAAACCCCGCCCCAGAAATTCAACTTGGCTTCAGTGCTCTGCAATGTGTGTGTGTGTTCTCCAACTGACCCCAAGCCTTTCCTTTACACTTTTATTGTTGGTTAACCAACAGTCATGATCTAATCTCTTATCAACGACTGAGATTAAAAGAAAGCTTGATCCACGTCACTTAGAACATTTCATCACATGTGTAATTTAATTCACTTTAATTTTTCAATTTCCCTAAGTTAGACTTAGGGTCCCCATTAAAAAATTTAATTATTTGAATAAACTATTACACCGGATGAAATTTGTCCAAACGTTTTCTGGGTCTTGGAGATCTCGTGTGTCTTAGCCCCTCCACAAAGTTTCAGAGCAAGAGTGCACCCGATGCTACACCAAAATCTCAACAGATCTTACATTTATTTCTCGATTAATTTGATGCATAAAGCCACTCCAACATCCAAGACACCATACAAAATAAAAACATCTGAATTGAAGGAGTTGCAAATTGTTAATTTTAGGTTAACATGTTCTTTGCTTAGGACAATTACTGATTCCAATTCAATTCATTTCCATAAGCAATCACATAAGACATTATCACTTTGACAGTAACTGAAGATACAACATAGATGATAAATGCAGGAGACAAGTTAAGACAAGAGAACACATGAAATTGTCTCAAGCCAGGGAAAACACCAAGATGGAGAAACCCTTGATGGAAACTTCTTATTATCAATTTATCAAATTTTCAATAGAGAGAGAGAGAGAGATAGAGTACAATGACTTTAAAGTCAAAATTGACTTGCCAATTGGAAGATCTAATATCACAACCCTTAAAAAAATAGGTGGCCCACTCAAAACTGCAATCTTGGCATGAGTTGGAGACATATTGCTGAAGAGGGTTGATCTGGTTAGGGTTGCCTATGAATCACTATTGTCCCTTCTTACTGCATCAAGACTGCTTCTCTTAACTGCGGCTTTGATTGATAAGCAAGGAGTTTCGTTCTCCTTTTTTGAATAGAATTGTCCCTTCATTTATTGCAACTTGGTGTGAGGATAGCTCCTAGGTCTTTCGACACTCCCAAAATGAGACACCACCTTCTGCAATTGACACAGGTACCTGCGGCCCAAAAACAGAGAGAGAAACAACTACAAAGCAGTGCCTAGAAAAGCCATGATCTCACCTTCTAGCCTGCGCCCTTCTGCCCTAAATTCGGTCTACCAAACAGGCATAGAAAAACCCAAACGACTGCCCTATTCCTCCTTTGCTTGGAGTCCCTTCTTCCTGCGGCTAGAGCAGAGAACTCTTGTGATGAATTGCTCCTTGGATGTGAGAAATGAGATTGGAGGATGCCCTTATATACAATGATGCTTTGTCCTTATGGAGGTGAAGTTGACCTTGACACTTGTGGAGGAAAATTCAAATTTCAAATTTTCAATTTTTCCTGCCTTGATAAGGTCATGCCTTATAAAATTTCTTTTGAATAAATAAATATTTTTCTTATCCAAATTTGATGATATTTATGTCGATTTTGGTCTTTTCTAAAAGAAGAATTCAGTGCCACAATTATCTTCCCCAAAGGAGTTGTCCAATGTGGAATTTGGCCTTAGTTGCCAATTTTAACACTCCCTCTCAACTAGAGAGAATTCCACCTGACAAACCATCAGCCATTGTCACCGATCATCATGCCATTATTTCGCCATGAATCATATATGTATCTCCATTCAACTCTGTTGAGAAGTGATATAGATAAGGAAGAAGAATCAATCAAGAGTGAGTCACAAGACCTTACCACTCTCCATTGACAAAAGTCAGTAAACATAACCATGTGAAGAACCGAAATCAGACTTGATCTCAAGTGATCAAGTTTGTTGAACATCAGCATCCTAGACATAGGGAGTACAACAATACACGATGCGTCCATCGATGTCCTATGGTCCCTGTACACTTTTCCCAACTCATTGGCTAGATGAGAGGCACTTCCCATGTGTCCCGAACTACTGGGAAGTTATCATCTGCATAAGAAGGAAGGGTTAACTTGGTGGTTGGAGGAAGTCTGTGTCTAGGTCAAACAATTTTGGATCATCTCATCTTGTCTTATGAATCTACTGAAGGAAGAGTTATGACTGGGTTTTCCCCCCATTGGGGTTTTGCCCTGGCTGTGCGCCTATATCTTGTGTCTCTTGTTCTTGTGATCTTCATACACATAATTTGGTAATTGCTTGATGAAAGATAATCTAATAAAGAAGTAAAAGAGGCCACCAACATAATTCACAAGTAATTATCAAGAAAGAGGAATCAAACTATAATTCTAGTAGCATTGATTTCTCAACATGGTATCTGAGCTAAGGTCAAGGAAGATTGGAGATCACTTTGTTGGCTTGAAATGAAAGGTTACTCCCTCTATGATAAGTTACTTGAAGATGGGATTCAATATTATAAGAATTGCAATAAGTTAGATTAAAAGAATCATCTACAACTTATCTAATAAGGTCAAAAGCAAAGGGTTCTTGGTTTCACTCACAGGTACACTTGATGATGACAATGCATGGATCATTGATAGTGGAGCATCAAGACATATAACGGGAGAAAGTAAACAACTTCACACTCTATCAAAAGAACCATCTTCAAATGCAGTGGAGCTAGGAGAAAACAACAATTATGCAGTCAAGGGCCTGAGATCAACTTTATTGAAATTGGAAAATGGAGCAAGGCTACATCTCAACAATATACTCTATGTTCCAGGGTTGAAAAAGAATTTGCTTTCAATTTCTTGTTTAGAAAACAAAGGAGATAGGGTTGTTTTTGCAGATGGTAAATTTCTAGTTTGGGGAAAAGTTTCAAGCATTGATAAAGCAAGTGATATTGGAGTACGTTAAGGAAGGTTATATAGAGTCATAGCACCATCTCCTCAAGCCCTAGTTCACATGGAGATCAACCCCATCGAACTATGGCATAGAAGATATGAACATATACATTACAAGGTCATCCCCTCTCTTAATCAAATGGTAAAAGGCATCCCCAATATCAAAGAAGATCATGAAGGAATATGTTGTTAGAAAATCATAAAGGCAGAAAGATTTTCTTATACTTGATAATTACTTGTGATATTATTATATGATCTTATTAACTTTCTTGTGTTCTTTTATCATAATTCATCAAGAAATTACCAAAACAGTAGCACAAGGATCAAGAACACCAGATATAGGCGGACAGCCAAGGAAAAACCCCTCTAGGGGAAAACCCGGTCAAGAATTATTCCTTCAATAGTTTTCCTGAGATAATCCAAGACTCTAGACTTAGACAAAGACTTCCTCCATACCAATTCAGTCCTCTCTTTGATGCAGAATTTCGAGCTTGCAATAGCAGTAGCAGCAATTATCTTCGATCTTGATGCAATGACTTCGACCTTGAAACAACACCTTCACTTGAAGCGGCAAAAATTGGCAGCAACAACTTCGACTTAGTAGTGGCCACTTCGATCTGGCAGCAACTAGCAGCAGCAACTTCGATGTAGTAGTAAAAACTTCGATCTCACTAGTTAGCCCACACATGTGAGAGATAGATGGCTTAAAACTTCGATTTTGGCCAAATCTTCCTTCTTCTCCAACCTTGCACTTCTTTTATTCACACTTTCCCAACTTCCTTCTTGATATCGAACTAGTGTGAGTGAGTGAGCTCCAAATGAATTCGAACCGCTTCAATATATAGGCTTCTGGTGGGGTCGAATAGCCTAGATTGAAGCCGACTTGATCTCCTTGAGGCCGGCTTGGTGTGGAGGTGACAAAATTCATTTTTTACTCAAAAAAAATCATTTTCACATGATTCAAAAGCCCAAGAAGGGTCTCTTTAAATATACAATGACTCTATTGACTCAGAATAAATCCTAGAAGTACTCAATGGGGACTTTGACTGAAAAACACGATGACCCAAGCATGAAACCCATGCTTTAATTAGTGATAATAATAATAATAAATTTTATTTTCATTCTTTTGATAAGTATATTACATAATGACTCAAATATATTTATGAAGACCGAACCAAGTTACATTCTTCAACACTCCCTCTTAACTAGGGATATATTCATAACAAGTACAAGGAAGATCTCAAACTATATGAACTATGAATAATTTAGGCACCACAATGCCATGGACTAGATTCCTGACCAGGGCAATCTATCCAAGGTGGGACTAAGATGGACTAAAGCTTTCAGCCTTTCTAGGCACCATCAGGCTTACTTACTAACCATCAACCCAAGGATCCAAGTGTGTATCTTAGGTCAGAGATCTATGACCAATGCCACCCTCCCTATCATACATCCAAGTAATGTGTAACTTACAAAGCCTCAACACTCCCGATTATTCCAACTGGTAGCAAATCCTTCTTGATCAAACAAATCTCTCCTAATCAAACTTATCAAACCTCCGAGAGATTTACATGTACAGACATAACCCCAATTAGTAACAAACTTTCAAATGTTCATAAGCAAGCACAAACCTCTGGGGCCTTTCAGTGATCTTGATGTTGCTTTTCAATTTATCACAGTAGGATTTTTCAACCGAATCTTGACAGAAGATCCCTCAATCATACATCTTCCTTTCCTACTTCACATGCAGCAACATATAATTAGATCTTGCTTTCTTTGTCTTACCAATCCTTCAAAATGCATTCTCCAATTTCTTCTTTCAAGGTATCCATCATGACCATGATATGCCCTCCCTCTTAATTTAAGGAGATTTCTTTTATCTAGACTCCCTCTTAACTTAGGGAGATCAACTTCCTTTTATGACATTGGAAAGTCCTTCATGGATTCCATCCTTCTTATCAGAGTCATCTTGACCATCATCATTTATATATCTTCCTTCATCATGCTTTACTTACGAACATCTTCACCGTCTTGAAGATTATGTACTTGCACAACTTAGATAGCAAGTACAACCAAAACAATAGAAGCATGAAGTTAACCATATCAAAATCATATAATGATGGAAGACTTTTAAATAGGCAATCGGCAAGAAACACATATTTCTATATTTCAAACTTCTTTCCCAGGTTTTGATACAAACCCTAAATCTCATCAATGATAACAATCTTCAATATCTCTTTTAACGATATGACAAATTATTTCTCATAGAAAACTCTAGAAACAATTCAAACAAGTATAACAATGTATCTAACAACTTTCAAAATTCATATGTTAGACTTCCTACTAGGATTTAGTGCAAACCCTAGATTTCATACATGAGCCTTTAAGCTTCAACAATGAAAACTAATCACAGCTCAATATCGGATTTCAAAAATCTTTCATAAATTATCATTGTATATTAGAGAATTGAACTTGTACCAAGGTTTAGTTACAAAACCCTAGAATTCACAAACATTATCATCCTAAAGTATCAAACTTCAACTGGGGCTTAGTTCCAAACCCTGGGACTTATGACCACCAATAATTAGGTCAACTCATATATCTAGGATTCCATCATCATGCACAAGCATATCATAAGTTAGTCAAACCTAATGACACAAACACATTCAAACATATTTGATTAGATGGACAAACATATGTCAGGGTTTCATTCCTAGGACATTATCTAAATAAATGTCTTTCTCATAAACCCTACCAAACCCTAGGGTTTCAACACATAACACAACAAACCCTAATTTACCAAAACTTCAAAGGTATGGGATTTCAGACATCACCATTCAACTCTAACAAGTTAGGGTTTTCATAACCATACCAAAACCCCAAACATGACATTATCAAAGCATCAAACACTTTCTTTAGACTTCATCAATAACCCTAAGTAGGCTAGGGTTTCACACATTATCATCAACATACCCTTAAGTTAGGGTTTTACAAAGAACCTCTTTAGGGTTCCACACGAATAATCATGGATGTGAGGAGGGTAGATTTATCTAATGATGAATCACCCAATCAAGAATCTTAGAGTGTTAGACACAAGAATCTTTTGGTAATGTAGAATAGATTACCAAAAAGAATGAATATATCTTTATCATGAAGAGAACATAGCTTATGGTCTAAGGTATACCTTTGTTTCTTAACAAACCTTGTAATCCCAATGCTTTGTCTTGTGAGGCCTTCTTTCATAATCCTTGAGTATTCAATAAGTCTTTCCTAAACAAGGAAATAGAAGAATGTGATTAGTATTTAATATAAACAACCTTAGGTAAGTAAGGAAACCAAAACTGAAAAGGAGTAAGATACTTATCTTTGAAGATTGGTGAGGACTCCCTCCATACTCGAGGAATACCTAAAACCTTATAAAAAAATTCAAAAATGTCTTTCCAAAAATATGTTAAACCTACAGATACTAAAAATCAAGAAATAAAAAACTAAAATAACTAAAACTCAGGCAAAGAACTTAGTAGTGCAAGTTCCTTATATCTGATTCTTCGGTTTTGTTCTTCTTGGGAGATCCTTCTTCAGCAACATTGGCTTGGTCCATATCCCTCTTCCTATTCTTTGGATTGTCAGGACAGTCACTTTTATAGTGACCCATTTTATGACATTGATAGCATTCTATTTTGGGCATGTCAACCTTTTTTCTTGGTCCTCTTGACTTCTTGAAGTTTCATTTCTTATGATGAGCAGTTTAGGCATTTGAAACTTCTTCATTGTTGGATGCTAATGTGATTCTCATCTCTTCCTGGTTGCAAGCATTCCATAACTCTTCAAATGTGGGAGTTTCTTTCCAACTATACATTCTTGAAGCAAAAGCACTCCAAGTTGGTGGCAACCCCAATAATGCAGTTATCACTAGCTCTTTGTCCGGTACAATTTCATCTATGGCTAGAAGGCCATCTCTAATTCTAGCTATCTTTACAAAGAAGGAAGCCACAGTGTCATCTTTAGTCATTTTTGTAGTTCTTAACTCATTCTTCAAACTTGCTACTTGACCAATGTTCTTGATAGTAAACAACTTTGATAAGGCCTCATACATTTCTTGAGCATGGTCTATGTTAGATATGTATGGGACAAGATTGTCCTTTATGCCTTCTACAATTAATGTCATGGCCAATATTTATGATTCTCTGCACTTCATCTTCTCAGCTTCACTATATTCTTCAGTAGGTTCTTCACTCTTCCTTTGACCAAATCCAAGACTTTGTTCTTTTCAAGAATGAGATCAATTATCTTTTTCCATGACTTGTAATTTGATGCATCTTCTATTTTTTTCTCTCCCTTCATTGTGTTAGACAATGTTTTTGAATAAAGTAAACCTCTTCTTCTAAAAGGTCTCCTTTTATGATTCCTTGATCAACTTCTTGAGATTCCTTTCTTTCAATAGATCCTTAAGCTGCCCTTTTCTTCTTTCTTCACCAAAGCTTTGATACATGTTAGAAAATCAAAAAGGCGGAAATATTTTCCAATACTTGATAATTACTTGTGATATTATTATGATCTTATTAACTTTCTTGTGTTCTTCTTTTAACTTAATTCATCAAGCAATTACCAAAACAGTAGGATCAAGAACACCAGATATAGGAGGACAGTCAAGGGAAAACCCGGTTAAGAATTCTTCCTTCAATAGTTTTCCTAAGAAAATCCAAGACTCTAGACTTAGACAAATACTTCCTCCACACCAAGTAAGTCCTCTCTTTGATGCAGAATTTCGACCTTGCAGTAGCAGTGTAGTAGCAGCACTTATCTTCGACCTTACAACTTCGATCTTGATGCAACGACTTCGATCTTGAAACAACCCCTTCACTTGAGGCAGCAAAACTTGGCAACACCAACTACGACTTAGTCGTGGCAACTTCGATCTGGCCGCAACTTCGATAAGTTTCCACTTTTTTACCACAAAATCAGTTACTCAAATTGATGACTTGGCAGTCAAAGGCATTTTGAGACAAATGAAGGAGCACATTCTAGATTTGTTCCAGATTGGCAGGGCAAGATCAACTTCCAAATGTGATTGAGCATCCCAATCTTTAAAGCACAAACTCAGCAAACAATTTCAACAGTTTGGAACAAAACCAGTTTTTAAGGAACAAATCCAGCACATCAGGGTACATTCTAGCAGGAATTGGACATTTGGCAGCAAGGCAAATTTACCATCAACCTCCAACAATATTCAACAAGCACCTATTCGAGACTTTGCAACTAATTTTAACTATTTGTTTTGATTTTATTGTAGTGTGATAATTTCACCACTTATCTTTATTTTATTTTTGGCAAAAAGACAATTTATGTTTTTTCTTTCTAGAAAAATAGGCCCTTGTAATTTGGATTTTTGGAAGAAAACCTTCTTGTCTACTGTGTGTGTGTGTGATCAGATATTATTATATAGTAGTTTTATGTGAGCAGTGGTAAAAATTCATGTGTTTCTGACTCTGTTTGTTTTCTGAGTTTTATATGATCTTCAATATTTGAATACAAAGTTGTTGAGTTGGAATTCATACCTGTGTGCTCCAGATCCATTTATTCAAGTATTTAATACCTGTTTTTCATCCAAAGATTACAGTAGTTAGTCGTGGTACTCTGTCATTGAGGTGTTCTGTTATTTTTTTCTATTCTCTGATTTCTAAAACTTGTCAAAGGACATGTTACTATCTTGCTTTTGCTTATACTCGCTCACTGAACCTGTGGCTAACAATAAGCTGATTGGATCAGACTCCATGCCAAATGGTGAAATTTCCTACAGTCCAACCAACCTTAGTTCTTCTCAATCGAATCTGGCCACACAGCATATCACAGACCTTCTACCACTGTGACCTAGGGTAGTTGAGTTTGAAGAGAGATCCCTCTCCAGGTTGAAGGGTCAGCTTTCAACCTCAAAGTCGTTTAAAGGTTACCTTAGATATTTCCCTCCACAGCCGGGGTTATTTCTGAGTGATAACAGATTTCTTACAAAGGATATGTGACTAGTGGGTAACTAGATCCTTTGCATGATGTTGATGCGAGATGCTTTCCACATTTTTCTAGTATAGAGCATAAGGTGGATGGATTCATCAACATAGCTGAGATCTTTCAAATCTTTTTTTGGTATGGAGAAATTTTATTCATCATATGTACATCTGTGGAAGTCAAAGAGAAATACCTCCCTGACTAAGAGGGAGTGTTGAAATATTGTAGTTGCGGTTGGTATTTAAGTCAACAAAGTCAAAGGGAAACAAATTAATATATTATTCTTCGTGTAGGCTCCAAAATCTGACAAGTCGACCCAACCAATTGGAAGGGTTTGACTCTTGGTCAAAACCCACAAGATAAAACACATAAATTGAAAAGACCTCATTTGCATCACCATTAGAATCTGTACAAGAGAGGAAGATTAATGTTCACACGTGTGAAGGAGAAGGAAGACACTTTGACCAACAAATCCTTGACTGGTTTATTGGAGAGAATATTCGGGCATCTTTGACTGAAGGCCATTGAAGCAATTGAGAGATATCTTTGGGATCATATCATTTTCTTGTTTGAGAGGTTTGAGACATGGTTCTCTACTTCAGCCGTAGCCCTAGGACGGAAACCCTCGGGTGATTTGTGAGTGTTGAATGAAAACCCAACTCTTTGAGGAAATTTTATTCAGAATTTTCGCAGAGCTTCAGAGATTGGAGTGAGGATCATTCAGATCTTCAACAGGTGCTTCAGTGGATTCAGTGGTAGCTGTTGACAGAGGGAGAGGGCAGCAGTTCAGTTTTGGAGGTCATCGCAGTGTAGCAGTGCAGCAGATTATCTTGGTGACCAGTTTTCCATCTCAGCTCTTTTTGGGTCAGATCTATATGTAACCCTCATTATTATTTATAATAAAAGCTGAGATTCTTCCTATTCTATGTCGTATTGGATTGCAGTGGTTCATGTCTTTTTATTTTACATGGCAATCTTCTATTGAGTAAATGTTGATTTTATGGCATAATGTGGAGTTCAATATTTTTCTGCATTTTTAGTTAAAATATCCCATCTGAGATATTACAGTGGTATCAAAGCTGGTGATCTTGCCAGCCTGAGGGTCTACCTCTCACATTACCCGTAAAGCCAGGTTCGAGGGCTTTACTGCAGATCAAATTCAGAAAAAGACTGAGGGTTTTTACAGATTGTCAAAGGTCTATTTTGAAAGCGCCAAACCCACCATTTTCTTGCAAAAAAAATCATCTTGGGCGCTAATTACTCTACAAATTCTCTGTTACGGAGTGCTTACCAAATTTTCTTCAGTTTTGTTGCCTGCTTAATAATCGCTCGACAACTTGATTATTGAGTCAAATATTATAAGAAGCTGTCAAAGTTTTCTCAAAAGGGCCAAACCGAAGAAAAAAAAAACAATTATTAAAGAGGGACCAACTCTTTTTTTTTCGAAGGCCGTAGTGGATATGTGTCGTCAAGTCTGTTGTCCAAAGAGTGTGAGCTGAATCATTTGGCGACATTTTGAAATTTTAAAGGGAGTCAAAATTTTATTTCTTTGCAATGAATGATTTATAAAAAGGGGCCAATTTAAATTTTTATGCCCAACCAAACTACTGTGGGCCATATACACGGTTACTGTGAAATTCAGTTGGGGTCCACAGCTGCTCTATCAAGCCACACCACATCTTCTCAAGCCATCGGTACACAGGTCCGCGGATTTCTGCTTAGTTGAGCCCTTTGAAGGGAAATCGGGTTGCCAAGACCCTGTTCAACAAGTCGTCTGAGGCTTAATTGGCTATGGCAGTCAAAGCTCACGAATTTAACGTCAGAAATCAAAGGTTGTTGATCTGTGATGGACGTGTTTTTGTAACTGATATCTCCGAAGTGCCACAAACATCCAAAGCCGCGTGATCGAACTACAGGTTCACTGCCTGAGACCGGTAATCACACAGGTCGGATCACGGGAGCTAAACAAAAATTGCGTTCTGAATATTGAATTCCGCTAAGCAAGCCGATTTCAGAGATGTGATTTGACGAAGTTGTCCCACATTGAGACAAAGTTTGGTTTTAATCATAATTGACTGTGGCAAGAATTTCTTGGATAGAGTATGCAGAGTTTAATGCAAGCTCCTAAGATTATAGCTGGGCCGAGCTCTTTCTGTAAATATTTCTGGCACGATTCCTCTACTGAGTGTGACTAAAGTCAAGCCGCGAGACAGCACATGGAGAAAGTTAAAGTTTTGGGTCTAAAAATTAAGCGTTCCTGCTAGTAAGGGACAAAATTTGAGGTTGGTTCGAGTAGGAGAACAATCGTGTCTCTTCTTACTGGAGTTGCTGAGCGTGACTGATTGGAGAACCGTGGATGGGATCGGGACCATCCGCTGCACACCAGGTTCCATTCTATATTTTCTACCTGTACATTTCTTAATATAATTGAGAGAGGACACTATATCTCAGTTATGAAGTGTTGTCAATTGCTGTAAAAAAATTCTGAGCTTAAAATATAGATATCAGTTGCTTGTTAGAGTTGAATACTTCCTGTACATGTCACTGTATGTTGGAGATTAACATCAATAAAATATTTCACCTACAACACTGTGCAAGCAACCTATTTGCTAAAACACTTCATTGGAAAATATATAGCAAACTCAGAAAATAATGTTCTCATGCAAACATTATGTGATGGAGGAACTCCTAAACAACTTGAGAAGATTGAACACAAAAATTAACCATGGCACACACCCAGAAACTAAGCAGAATAGCAGACCTCTTTCAAGAGAGATTTGCGCCATCCTTCAAAAAGGGCAGCCAAAAGGTTTACAGGTAGAATTGGGGATTGGTCACAAAATTTTTGCACTTGGGACAGATCTGAAACACTTGAAGATGTCATGGAGAGTTTTGTCCAAACTAGAAGAGTTTAATGAACTCCTGTCCACAATAAACCAAGCAGAAGGGAAGAAACTGATTTGGGCTCTAAAACCTGCTATGCTTGCTCTTATACAGCCCAAATTCTTGGAGGAACCTTGTGAAGGGGTCACACTTCCAGTTGCAGCTTGTCTCAGTAACATCATGAAGTTGACCGCACCTATAGCACCATACAATGATGATGTTATGAGGAGGATTATGAGATTGATTGTAGAGACTTTTCGAGATTTGGACAACAGTGCAAGCTCTACCTTTGGGAAGAAGCTTGAGATTTTATGGAGTATGGCCACATTCGAGACGTATGTCATCATGTTTGATCTTGAGTGTGATGACTTGGTTCTGCAGATGTTCCAATGCTTCTTCAGCATTAGGAGACATCATTCTGACACCGCCATAGCACATATGTCGTCCATCCTGTCATCATGTATGAGAGATTGTGAAACCATTAGCCAAGAGTTGCAGACCAGGTTGTTGAGCATTTGGAGGAGAGAGCAGTTGGTCTCACCTGCTGCTTATGAGCTAGCCCAAGGGCTAGTTGAGCAGAACATTGAGCTTTTCTGGAGACAGTTGACTAGGGAGGAGTTGCTCCAGTTTGGTGGATCTGGCAGCAGAAATGAGTTGAGGAGGAAGGGACTTTGCTTCATCTGCAAAGAACCTTGGGGCCCTGATCACTCATGCTTGAGTGATGCAGATGGTGCGGCAGAGGCAGAACAAAAGGGCATTCCTTCTGTATGCTAGGATGAGGACTCTTCTTCAGGTGAGTCCATGGGATCAGATGCGGATGCTTCTAGGGAGCGAGAGCAGTCATGCAGAGTTAATGACAGTAGGTCGGAGCTGCATTCCAGTATGCAGGGTGAGCAGTCAAGGGACTCTACGAGAGATACTCTGGGTGATGAGTCACTTGTGACGATTCAGCCAGAGCAGCATATGATGGAGCCTGAGTCAGTAGAGGAGGATACTATGCACATCATGCATGATAGTCCTTTGGGGGAGAGCCAGATGGAGGCTCACATTAAGTCTATTATGGATATACGGCTAACCTTGGAGCCAATTGAGGAGCAGCAGTCAGATGCACAGACATCGAGTACAGTGACAGCAGTTGCAGATCCATATCCTTTGGAGGTGTTGGAGGTTGATGGGATGGCTCCGCAGGGGGCTAGGGGACAGCAAGAGCATTACATTCCCGATCAGGAGAGAGATGAGCTATTAGAGATGGTGGAGCATTCATATTTGGGCCGACACCTTGATGAGGTGCAGATAGATGTACATGCAATCGACAGAGTTGCAGTACATTCAGTGAGTAGCACTCTCCAGGATTACATCGATGGGGCTTGTAGCATATCTTGCCCACTTTGGCCCATTATAGAGGGAGGGGCTTTCTTCTACAGGCAGCTTTCTGTGGCAGACAGGGCAGAGCAGTGTGAGTTGATTACGGGTTGGCGACAACACTCCAGGCGTATTCCATATGCAGTTGTTGCTACATTGGATTCTTCTTCCAGGATGGATTGGCGGGAGATCATGAGTTGGTACCCTCTTGATGGTACGATATTCTTCGCAGAGAGCACAGTAGAGCAAGGGCCCTTAGACATGACAAATGATACAGATTCCAGTTGGCAGTGGGGCATAGATTGACATTTCTTCAGCATCCCATCCCAGTTTCAGGAGAGCAGGATCAACATTGGATTTAGTCAAGGGTTGGATTGGAGAGAGGCGATGAATTGGTACACAATTGGTGGAGAAACTTACACCGTCATAAGTATAGCGCAGCAGGAGACGTGGTCTTCACCTCTTAGAGCATCAGTTATAGCCAGAGGTAGTGCGCAGTCCGAGCCGTGGGACTTAGGCGATGATTGGCCATTGTGGCGTGGGGATCCGGGAGGATTGTTTGTTGACTGGTACAGTGAGAGATCAGTTTGGGATCTCGGCATTGAGGGGTCTATTCCGAGTGGTTTGACACAGGTGCACAGCGACACCCAGAGGTTTGTATGGGATCCGGGCATTGGGTCTCAGTTGCAGCGGGCCAACAGAGCGGCCCACATATTTCGATTGCTTGAGGGCAAGCAATCTTGGGGCGGAAGGTCTGTAATATTCCCTTTTTTGGTGTCACCTACTACAGGGTTAGGTTGGACTTCCAAAGTTAGGAGCAGACAGGTCACAGGTACAAATTGGTGCTATCAGTGGGCTCAGGAGCTTTTTGGAGGAGTTTTGAGGAGTTTCCATGGTGTTCGGAGGCATTCGCTCGATATATTCCATCATCTGAGCAGTTTGGCTTTCGTTCCGGTGCATTCCGATAACTTTCGGAAATTTGAGTTATTTCTAGGCTTAACTCAGTTGATTACGCTCAAGGTGGCATTCCGAAAGAAATACATGATGGAACACCTTAATATAATAGCTCATTGGAACCGGGATGAGGATACCTACATGGTGGGATGGTTAGACACGAGTTTCAGTGACCGGAGGAGGCATAGTAGCTGATTTACCCTTTTCTGCATTAAAAAGGAATATTTTAATAAGAGGGAAAAGTGCTCCATGAATAAAATAATAATAAAATAATGCTCTAGAATGCTCCAAGAGATCTATAAAAGAAAGGGAGGAGGCCATTGAGAGATATCTTTGGAATCATATCATTTTCTTGTGTGAGAGGTTTGAGACGTGGTTCTCTACTTCAGCCGTAGCCCTAGGATGGAAACCCTCGGGTGATTTGTGAGTGTTGGACGAAAACCCAACTCTCTTTGAAGAAACTTCATTCAGAAGTTTTGCAGAGCTTCAGAGATTGGAGTGAGGATCATTCAGATCTTCAACAGGTGCTTCCGTGGATTCAGTGGTAGCTGTTGACAGAGGGAGAGTGCATCGGTTCAGTTTTGGAGGTCATCGCAGTGTAGCAGTGCAGCAGATTATCTTGGTGACCAGTTTTCCATCTCAACTCTTTTTGGGTCAGATCTATATGTAACCTTCATTATTATTTATAATAAAAGCTGAGATTCTTCCTATTCTATGTCGTATTGGATTGCAGTGTTTCATGTATTTTTATTTTACATGGCAATCTTCTGTTGAGTAAATGTTGATTTTACGGCATAATGTTGAGTTCTATATTTTTCTGCATTTTTAGTTAAAATATCCCATCTGGGATATTACAAATTGTTGAAATTTTCTTATGCATAACTACTTGATGATATTGAATGACATATGGAACTAATGCTAATGAATCATTAGAAGTAGTTATCTTGCAAGAAATTTGCACTAGCATGTCACATCTTGAAAAATCAGGTCAAACTGGTCAGTTTGACTGAATCTTTCTGTGGAGCAGCAGGGCCAAAATTCGGCCCCTTTGACCTCAATTGACCAAGAGCAGCAGAAGGCCGAATTTCAGCCTCTTTGACCAGATTTGACTTGTGAGCGGAAGTTTGACTTTCTCTCTCTTTTGACTTGGCTTGACTTGGAATATGGTATGGTCAATGGGATAATATTTTGACTGGAAAATCAGATGTACATTTTGATTGAATTGAACAATTTCTCCTAAAAAACAGATTTGCTGGGTTTTTCCCTAGTTTGGGTTTTTCCAGGATATATTTTTTGTGTCTCTTGTGCATCATTGTTTTACTGTGATCTCTACCACCCTACTGTATTTATGGTTAAAATTTTCTGAAGCATAATTGTTTTATGATCTGGAATGTGCTAAAGAAGTAATTGTATCATTGGAAATCATTACTTGGAACAGAAAATTGTGCTTGTCAAAAATGCAAAATGCAAAATTTTGGGAGAGGAATTTGAGTAGTGATCAGTTACCTGCAAGTCAATGGCCTACATATAGGAAAGGATAATGTCAACACCCCTCTAAATCGTTCAAACCACTTGGAGTTAAGAATTCAAGGAGAATTTTGAGCAGGAATGATCACATTGAGGTCAAAATTGCAGAACCCTGAAAAGCCCTAATTTTAGCCTCTGAAAGATATGATATTAAGAAAACAGTTAACAGCAATGATAAAATAGTTAATGCTCACAATCAAATTTTAAAACAAAGGAGCATGTATGCAAGCATAAGAGGATATTTCCAAAATGTGCTCAAGTCGTACTCACTAGACCGTATTAGGTATATAGGAGAACGAAATTGGTGGAGAGTTTATCTTTGAGTCTTTGACCACGTCTTAAGAAGCACAAATATAAAAGTCATAGTTGGATGAGTGATCAATTTAGAGTAAGTCACCCATAAAAGACAAGTGACAATGGAATAAAGTACAAGAGAGAGTATACATAGTTGGATCAATCGACCAGACTAGGACTCATCAGTCTTCTCTATGCACATTTTGAATATGAGACATACATTTACAAATACAACATCTATTAAAATTATATGGCTGCAGATTTGCCTTGTGAATAAACTCAATTCCTGGCAATATCAAACAACAATGCTTGTCGCTTTTCTTCTGACCAATTTATTTAATGCAAGTCAAAACCAGTAAACACACAATCAATAGAAAGTTAGCTAGCAGCCACCACATAATTATAGCATAAAAAATAGCAAGTGAACATTGACTACCGACTTATATATCATAAGCAAATGAAGCAGAATAGCATAGACTAGCAAACTCGTCATCCAAAAAATGAAGCTTCTAACTAAAAATCTCGTAACTTCAAGTTAAGCACATAAAAATGTCAAACCTGGTGAGGGCGTCGGGTTGCAGAAGCTAGACGGTTGATAGAGATGGAACTAGTATTAGATGCTAATATTGTGTGCGGCTTTATAATGCGATCCAACTCAGAAAAAACATTCTTCTTTACATCTTCATTCTCCACAATGGCCTCAATTATGACATCTGCAGAGCCCATTTCTTTTAGCGATGTTGTGTGCTTTACTTTTGCCAGTGCATCATTTGCTGCTTCCTACAAATATGGGAGAAAGATTTTACTTCGGTGTATACAAAAAAGTCAGCACTCATTGAAATCTATAGATATTTCAAAAGTTAACTTTTAAGTTGCCAGCCAAAGAATTTCTAAAGTTCCATATGATTAATGATCCTGCGAACTATGGTTGCAAATGTTTTATCCCTTGGGTTGGAAACTGAAGATTGAAATTTGAGATACTATATATCACCATGAATATGTATTATGAAAATACTTCTATATTCTAAGGGAATCCATTTTTAAACTTTTTTTGTGTGCCTCGAATAGAATTTAACTGTAGTACTTTTGGACTGCACTTTTTCTTACCAAAATTTGGCCAAATATTAAAATCTAATTTCACCATATCATTTTTTGAAACGGTTTAGAGTCCTCTAGTTTCAAAATTTTCACGATCTGAATTTGCTTTAGCTGACAACAGAAAAAGGCATTAAAAGTATGGAACAAAGATTAAATGAAATATTTTATTTCATGAAATCAATCAGTTCCTTCCACAAATCTTAGACATACAACTTGAAATCTCAATTTATTTTATAGCAATATAGTTTGCAAACGAAGAAAATATAAACAGACCATAGCTGAGGAATATATATTTGTTCACATATTGTCTGACCTGAATGCAACTAGATGGAGGTTTGGGTTACCAAAAGTAAGACAATATTCAATGGCATACAAAACATCCAACAAGAACACTACTAAAGCTGTACAAGTTATATTAAGACAGATCCATATACGTAATTGTTCTCAGTGCAGGGTAGGAGACTTTGTTGTCCTCAGAGATACTTACCATGGACCTATGTTGCAGACAACACGTTAACCCCCCCCCCCACATTTCGTCACGGGAACTCGGAAACGAGTGGGAATGTGCCCGATACGCATTTCCACGAAGGGTGAAATGCATTTCATGATTTCGAAACATGTTTCAACCTGTGGAAATATGTTTCGTGTGCCATACAGCGGATTTCCACCAGATGTACAGTGTGTTTCGGCACGTGAATTCTGAAATGATGGCCCAGGTTTGCCAGGGACCCACACACAAAAAGAAAAGTAGCCATTTATTCTATGATTTAATTTATTAAAATGCTTTTTTTAATATTTTTTTAGAGATTTCTAGAAGACTTTAGAATCAAAATTTTCTTATAAAAAGAGGTTGTCCCTTTCATTTCTCCTCACACTGTTCGAGGCATGAGCAAGGGAGGATTGAGCACTCAGAAAAGGAAATTGAGCAAGGGGGGAATTGAGCAAGGGGGATTTGAGCGAGGATGACATCAACAAAAGAGGATTTGGATGAATAGGTTTGCTACAGCCATATTTTTGCTGTTTTGGGGTGTTTTGGACAACTACAACCATAGTTTTTGACTGTTTTATAGTGTTTTCCCCCAGCTACAGCCATAGTTCTTGGCTGTTTAGTGGTGTTTTTAGACAGCTACAGCCATCCGTATTACTAACTTACTATTTTTTTGTATTGAACAGCTACAGCCATCCTTATTACTAACTTACTATTTTTTTGTATTGGACAGCTACAGCCGTCCTTGTTGCCATATTTTGGTGTTTTGGGAGCTGTTGTCCTCTGAGATAATTCTAAGTCAATTAATCATGCCACAGCATCTATAATGTCTTGTTTGTTTTAAATTGGGTTTCTAGATGACCAATGTATTAAGCAAATACAAACAAATGTCTTTAAACCTTTGATAATATTAACTATTAAGAAAAGGGTTGTTTCTTTACTTCGAACAGTGATTTTAATTTTGCATATGTGAAGGCAGAAACTGTAAGAAAATATGATCAGTTAAATATTCAGATTGAATGTTTATTTTATCATAAGTGTGAAAGATTGTCAAACAATATTTAACAACTTAACAAAATATATTTAATATTATAAAGATCGCTGACAATTAATTGATATAGAGGGACTTATACAAACAGATAGTTCAATAAGTCAATCTTTAAAATGGATTAAAACTTCAGAGAATTTAAGATAGATTGAAACACAGCTTTTTCTTAACTGCTTACCTTCATAAAAATCAAAAAATCAAATATATGCAGAAAACAAAGTGAAATGAATATTAGAAAAACTTACAAGGAAACAAATTGATTGAAATAAATCCAGAATCTTTTTATTTATCATCAATGATCAAAAAGCTCATATACTTCTGCTTACAAATGCTCATCCAAGGGTGCAACCCTTAATAACTCGAATGGAGAGTTATTTATACTAATTTCTATCACTTGGAAATATCTAAACTGATTACAAAAATAGTATCAAATAGTAGGAAAACAAAAACTGATGAGTGATTTGTCAATGTCTTTGAGGAAACCATTGATGATGTGGCCCAAAAAATGTTGTTGTGCTGGCATGTTGTTGGAGACAAAAATTTACTCAATGGTTTCACACAAGTGATCCCATCTTTCCTGACTTGGAATTTCTAGATTTACTAATCTCCTGAAAACTTCATCTACTTCTGTGTATCTTTCAAAAGTAGGCTTCTTGATGAAGAGATGTTTGATTTCATGTTTAATTATCAAATCAAAATCTAAAGCTTCCAGAAAATCTTTCCCTGTCATATGACCTTTAATTCCTGCTAAGTTCCTGCAAACTTAGCTTTGTCAATGGCAATGGTGTAGAGATTTTTGCAATACTCCTCCAAGTTGATCAGTTTATCATTGGGAACTACTAATCCAGACAATCCTCTCTGATTTAGCAGATTAAACTTAGTGTGAAATCTTTGGACAACAATGTCCAAAGTTTGACATTTATTCTCCAATTGATTGAGTAAATTCTTCTTCTGTAATACTTTCTTGATCTCCAAAATAGCTGTTGTTTTGTTTGTAATGTTGGTCTCCTCCAATTCTTCCCTGCTTTTTGAATTCAGCACTTTAATCATGTTTGATGCCTCTGTTGGTTTCTGCTTGAGTGTTGCCTTCTCCTGTTCAATTATTGTTTTGCATTTACTGATTAATTCCTCCTACTCAAAAATGATTTGTATGGATGGCCATACTTCTATCATTGCTTGACTTATTTTGGTCCAGATACTCTCCTTGGCTTGGGCCAAGGTGTTTGCCATTAGAAGCTCACTTTCTAACTTTTGAACCTTCAGTGCTAATCTGTGAGACTTCTGCATTTCTTCCATGTACAAGGTGTCATTTTTTATCTTTTTAGTTTCCAAGGTTCTGAACTTCTCCCAAAGCTTTTCATTTTCTTGTTTCTGTAAGGTCAAATCTTGTACAAGTTTAGCTGGATCACCTATTGTTGATGTAGATTCAACTATTGCTGATGAAAAGTGTTGTCGCACAGAATGTCTAGGCATCGCGACGACTCAGATCGGGGGCTGTCACCCTGATCCCCAATCTCTCTATTTAAGTTGTCTCCTTGTAGACTAAGGGAGGTAGACCCTAATGAAATGAAGAAGGAGAACTGATTGGAAACTAAGTCACCTGATACGGGGATACGAGGATACAGGGATACCGGGATTCGAAGTATCGGATACGGGTACGGTGACCCCGGAACAGGATACTTCTGGGATATGTTACGTTATATATTATTTTATTAAAAATATATATATATTTTAAAAAATATATATATATTTTTAAAAATATATATATATTAATATATTAAAAATTAGATATTTTTTGCACAAATTCATACAAAATTCATTGATTCAAACATAGATATTAGATACTCATGAGTCATACATCATCATTGATACTATAATACAAATTACAATGATACATTGATACACCATACATGATACAATCGTCAAATTTACTCAAAAAGACAAGATTGAAGATAGTAAGACACTGTAGTTTTTTCATTAAGTCATCATAATCAAAATGTGTTACATAAGAACACTGCCAAATGGATTGGTGCTCTTGATTAAATACGAGTTCCATACCCTAATACATGACAAAATTCGATGGAAACATTGCAATAGCCCAATCCTGAAATCCTGAAAAATTGATAAGTCTGCTGGATTTTGAATGAGATCTAAAATTCTACTTTCTCCATATGAAATCCAATGAGGTCGGAACCACTCTCAAACACCCTGAGTCATTTCATGGTAATGTTAAAAATTTAAGTAAAAGGATGAAAATGAAGATTAAGGAGAATGTCACTTTTACCAATTCTCCTTAATCTTCATTTTCATCCTTTTACTTTAAGAATTTAACATTACCATGAATCATATATAAATACTAGGGCCATAGGCTTGATGCCCTCTCCTGAAAAATCCTCCTCAATTGGTGAAAAACAATGAGCAAAAGCCCCCCTTTATAATTAAAAAACAATGCTTTTTTGAACCCGCGGGCGTATCCGACGGGGTACGGTCGGGATACGGCGTATCCCTGTTCGGATACGCCGTATCCCAACCGTACCCCGTACGGATACACCGTATCCTTCGAATTGGGGCCAAATCCGGTACGTAGAGGTGTCCGATACGAGGATTCGAGGATTCGAGGGCATTTTAGGAGTATCTGGTTACTTAGATTGGAAACCAACCAATTCAGGAGACACAATCAAACGACCAAGTATTTGTTAAGATTTAACGAGATTTTATAGATTCGATTAGATTAAAAGTTTTAAGACCAGTGCCTTGTGCAGTGAAATTATCCCGTTACGAAATTAAGATCAAGTAGCTGGTAGATAACTGTTGCTAAAGAGGTCCCGAATGCGGGTGTTTAACAGTACAGGTAAGTTGGTAGATTTATGGGCCGGCAAGTGGCATAGCCACATGGCAACCCATAATCTCACACAACTCGCATTTAATCGATCGACCGCCACTCTTTACTCCGATTTAATGTAGCTCTTCTGCCGATGCTCCAACGCCCTCCCTTGGCTCTTCAAAATGGCTTCCTCCGGAGGTTCTTTGTCTGCTCCAGTGCCTCTGAATTGCAACTGTCCCCTTGCAGTCACGGAGCCGAGCTCTCGTACGACTACAGGGAGACATTGCCATATTCTTTGCTGTATCGAGCTGGTGTCTGGCATCCATTTCTCGCAGAGTCTTCTCTGTAACCTACACTTTGCCTCTGAGCCCTTGGCCACTGATTTCTCCACCCCCAGTGCGCACATCTTCTTCGCGCCTGTACCTCATAGTCAGTCCAATCTCTCAAGTGTGAGCATGCCTCGTTTGCGCCAGAGAATGCGCTGCCGTAGAGGCAGCAGCCGAGGCAAAATAGTTCAATCATCGCCCTCGTCTTTCTCTGACTCCTCTTCCCCCTCGTCGAACCATTTTTCTGCACGCTACCCAGCTACGCGCAGTGATCGGGGTCGGGCTCGAAATGCTAGCTCTCATCCTATGCAATCTCATCCCTCGGTAAGCCTCCCGACGATGCATCATCTAGATGTTGTTGTCCCCTCGCAGCCTACCCACTCTGCCAGCTCCCAACAACCCAGTCATTCGGCTCATTTTCATTATAGGTGTACCCTAGACCGACCATGCATCACTGCAACCATTACTATTTCGTTTAAGGAGGAGCACCCAAGCTCCGAAGGCTTCACCATGGAGAAGACAGCAACTGCTCAAGGCGCGCCCTAAGCACTCAAGAAAGGTAGTCCTGTCCCAAAACGAAGCAAAATTCAGGACAACGAAAGCAGTGAAGAACAGAAACGCAACAAAATCAGCCACTTCAACGCCTGCAAGAAAGCAGAGGACGACACTGGTGAAAAGCAGGTAGCGGAGGATGATCTCGAAGTTTACAGATGTCTGATTATTGAAGAACAACCATCTTCCCCAAATGACATCTAGACCATCAAGTTCTATCAGGTTTCTGTTTCCCGGCTCCCAGTCTTAAGGGTCTACTTCTAAGTTTTTAAACAAAAATGTCAGTTTTGGAGTTATTTCTAAAGCAGTATCTTTCTGTTATGATATGTTGGTTTCCCCTGGGAGAGCAGCAACTATACTTCTGACTGGACTGGTTTCCCCTGGGAGGGCAGCAACTATACTTCTGACTGGACTGGTTTCCCTCTTACAGGCAATCAATTTCTTGTTTTTTTTCCTGAATTATGCCATGAACTTGGGCTAGCACTGCAGAGGCCTGAGCCTCCTTGTACTCTTTTGTTACATTAATAGAATTTAGACTTATTTAGAAAAAAAAAACTATTGCTAAAGAGGACAATTATTCTACTATGAAAATATCAATTCACCACGACACTATTCGATTCTTCAATTAGATGCTCAATTTATCAAACTGGAAGATAAGCCCTGTTCAATAGTGCGATTTAACCTTCGATAAAACTCTTTCAATATCATGCATCAACAATGTTCGATCTAGGAAATAAAGACATGCAATTTATCATCACTTGAAATAATCTCAAATTTGACTAAGCAATTAATCACCGATTTCAAGTAATTTAAAACCACAATTCAAACTCATTAAACGACCATCAATCCCAGTGAACGCTAAGCATGAAAATATTTCGAACCAGATGCGAGATTTAAACAATTTAAAATTCGAAAAGATATTATCATGATAGGACCATCGAATTTAAATGCTAGACATTTCCAACAATTCCGAATTAAAATGATATTCTTGGTAATTCCAATCTAGAAATTAAAATTTTCCTATAGTCAAACTTTAGATAAAAATTTAAAAGCTCACCTTTGACTATGGAATAATTTTCCTTCATATGACACTGAAGACCATTACCATACAAAATTTAAAAAACAAAATTTTCCTAAGTTAAAAAAGGTTTAAAAAAATTTAAAAAAATTTAAAAAAATTAATTATTATTATTATTATTTTTTTTTTTTTTTTAATATAAATCTAAAATTAATCTAAAACTAAAGTTTAGAAATCTAAAAATAAAAAATAAAATAAAAATCTAAACTCTAAAGTTAATAAAAATCATAAAATACAAAATGGAAAAAGTTTAAGTGTTAGATTTTTTATTTATTTTTATTTTTAAAGCTTTTAAAAGTCTACAGTGTAAAAACTAAAAAGTCAAACTTAAAACCAAAAATAAATAAATCAATAATCGAAAATCTAAAGTTAATGAAGAAAATTAGAATGCGTTAATGCTTTGTGAAACTATGGCTAAACCTTGAAAATAAATAAATAAAAAGAAGAAGGGGGAATGTGTTAGTCTACGCTTCGGCTTTTATGTAGGTCCAAATTCGCAGCGTGAGGAAGGCTTCAACAGGGAAAGACTGCCAGTCGAGGAATGGATAGAAAACGTAGGCAGAGGATGGAGGCGAAGGGAGAAAGGAGAGCGATGGACGGAAGGACGAGCAGAAGGTAGTAGAAATGGAGTTGCGTGAAGACCAACGAGGTTATGGCAGCTTGAAATCGGACAGCGAGGAGGGAGAAGTGGAAATGCTGCAAAGAAGACTCTATGGAGATGGCAGCCAGCCGACAGGGATGCCGCAGTAAAGGAAAAGGGTTGCGTGGTATAGAAGCGAATATGCAGAAGCCAGAAACAAACAGCGTACAATGTTAGAGGAACTGGTAGCGTGAAGGGAATGACGGAAGAGAGAGAAGCTACAACAAAGGAACGCATGGAGGGATGGAGGTTGCGTGAAGTAATGCTACAGTGCAGATAGCGTGAAAGCAGAAATGGAGATGCTTGAGGGCTACAGATGATGGAAAGACACGCAAAGGTAAAGGCAACAAATGAGGGCAGCCAGGAAAACGCTGGCAGAAGACAAGCAGCGAAGATTTTCAAATTTCTCTTTCTATCCAGCAAAATTCTGATCTTGAGGCACAATGTTGCCCAGATCTACAACCAAATTGATCCTGAGGCCAGATCTTACCCTCCGGGGCCTAGATCTGGCTCAGATCTGAAAAAAAAAAAATTATGAAGAAACTCCCACTAAAACCTGCACAAAATCAGAATACCAGAATCAAGAGACCCAAAAACCCAGTATATACAGAGAAAATGAAAGCCCCAAACCTGGTGAGTAAAATAAAAATAAGTGATATTTACAATGCTATTTTACAGATCAAGGCCCTAATGGCCAGATTTAAACCATTCAGCATAATTAAAAGAAAATTAAGAGAGAGGCACAAGCCCTAAAAAGAACCCTGCAAAAAATGGAATTTAAGATAAGCCCAGGGAATCAGATCTGGAGGGCTCTTCAGATCTTATTTCCTTGGGAGTCAGCTGGTCCAGCTGAGGACTTCCCTAAACGCCCAATTCTAAATTCAGAAAATTTCAGCACACTTAAAGTTAAACTGTTAAATTAATAGAGAATTAAGATAAAACATAAAATTTTCAGAAGTTAGAGATAACTGCTAACTCGATCCAATTAATATTCTTACCCTAAATCCAGTAACCTAAGCAAGATACCTGTGCAATAGATTACTCTACAAGAGCCATTAATCAACAATCCATTAAAATAATCACCAGCAGAATATTAAGAACAAGTTTACAATAAAATGTTGAAGAGGAACACCACCATCAAAATAAAACCCCAAAGTCTTCATTTGTATTGTTCCAGAAAATATTATAGGAGAGCTTCAAAAGCAAGTACATGATCAGGAGATCAGATGATCGAAAAACTGACAAAGACCTCTAATTTATAAGATAAAATCTCCAACAGCTAGTTCAGTTGATCCATGTCAAAGTAATCCCGACCATCGAAAAAGATTTAATCATCTTTTAATCTCGACCGTCGAAATTATAAATTTTTGAGGAAATTCGAATTTATCATTTAATTCCTTTTTAATTAACTCAAAAATCGAAATTATAAATTTTTGAGGAAATTCGAATTTATCATTTAATTCCTTTTTAATTAACTCAAAAATAATATTTTTGAGTTAATTACCTCAAAAAATTGACTTTGACTTAACCATCAAGGCCCAAGGGTCTAAAATTTCTCGAAATTCTCAATATTCCTTTGGCCTGGGACCTTTAAAAATTTATTTTTCAGGGACCCACGAATTTTGCCTTTGAAGAATTTTAAATCACCTAGGACTTTAAATTAATTGAATTTCTGGCTTAGGATTTTTAATTCAATTTTTCCAGAAAATTTAATTAATTGACTAAGAGAGGATTTAATTATTTTTCCAACCCTCTTTACATAAGATAAATACATTTTGACACACGAAAAGGGAAAACCCATTCGTGATAGACCCTCAAAGAGCTACCCAGTTCTGCGACTCAAAACATGATCTAGTAGACCAAGAAGCTTGTAATAAAATAATCTAGCCAATTAACTAGAATTATTCTCAAACTACTTTTACAAAGACTCGATAGAAAACACTAGGACTCACTTAGCATCTTGACGACAAAATCCACCCTAGCTTTGGGGTGAGGCTGGAGGGAAAAACTCTTCCGATCACTTGTGTCCAGAAACACAAATGTATCAGTGAAACAAAAAACCTCCTAGGATAGAAATCGTCACCAAAATACTAGGCTTACCTAGGTTGTTACATACATGGTGGTCTTACTTAGATCATTTACATCATAAACATGTAGAATGGGTTTACATCGTTTATAAAACTGTCGACTGATGATGGAATCGGAATGGCGTTAACACCTCAAACATGATAAATCCCATTGAAAAGAATGGGGGTGTACTGCTATGGGGTCGTTGACACAGAGTGGCGAACAAAAAGCTTGGCTTTGTACTTGCAACTGCAATAGGTACTACTGAAACTGGAATCATAGCAAGTTGAGTTGATTGTTCTTTTTCCTTAAGCAATCCTTCAATTTGTTCCTCCATCTTCTTTATCTGAATGTTCTACTCAATGATGAGTTTGCGCATCTCTTCTCTATTCAATTCACTCTCCTCTATTTCCTTTGTCTGGGGGTCTTTTGTGGAAGGCAACTTTAGCTATTTTTGAAGAGCTGCAATGTCTGCATTCTTCTTCCTTGAAATATCTTCTACAGCTTTACAATCCTTTGGGTCATACCCAATCTTGACCACAGTGTCTTCTAAAAACTCTAGCTTGTTGTCTTTAGCTAAAGAGGAAAGTTTGTCTATTTTGAGTTGTGACTGTACATTTGATAATGATGTTCTCAACTTAGATAATGTCATGGTTGTATTAGTCATGGTAGAGAAGAGCATCTCTCCAGACTGCCTATGCATGTCCATCTGGTCTATGGGATGAATTTGATTTGCATCAAATGAGAAAATTGTCTTCTTATAATCAGATGGAGCTTTGGGAAAAGGGACTTGGGCTTGTAGAAAAACCATCTGCATCATTCCCTTTTCACTATCAAAAGCTGTCAGCAGCCTGTGTTGTGATGTGGATGTTTGTTTCCAAAACTGATTGTACACATTGGCCTTCAAGGTTTCATTCTTCTGTTTGATTTCTAAGAATTTAGAGAAGATGTTCTGATCATCCGGTGCACTGGTTCCAACTGATTGAATGATCTCCATAGGCTCTTGAGAAGCTGAAGAAGATGATGGAGTATTGAAAACACTCCCTTCTGCTGCTGTAGATACCTCCAAAACTCCCAAGTCTATAATTTCTGGTTCTTTTTCACTCTGCTCTATAGAAATAGTAAAGTCAGTGTTTTGCTTCTTTTGTTGGATTGTGAATTCTTTGACAATATCTACAGAAGTTGATGTTTCTTCTCTGGGCCTTTTCTGTTGTTTGTCTTGGAAAATTGGAGTCTGCAGAGTAAATGTGGAAAGGATTTGCTCCTCTGCCTCCTGCAATGTATTCATTGTCCACTGATCTTGATTCATAAACTTTTCAATTTCAGGCCTAGGTGTATGATTGTATGGAGTTCTCTTCAACTTGACCTTTAGGTTGGAAATAATGTTGAAAGGATCATAAGACCAAGTGAAGCTTGGCTGGAAATTCATTCTTTTAAGGATAGCATCTGCCTTAATCCCTGTTGATCTGGTATTGCATATAAAGAAGCCTATTTTTTATTTGATGTTAAACTATGATTTTCTCTTCCCTGAAACAAAATGTAATTCATCCATGTTAATCATCTACCTAATATATTCCAAAGAGAAAATTCTCATTGGAACATATTTGGGCAGTTTATATGGTGCCAACTCATAGCCATATACTCAAATCTCTGTGTAATTCTGGTATAAATACCAATCTCCAGTTTTAACCTGATCACTCAAATGAAGAATTCTTTTGATGTCTTGGCCAATTCTGGGCTCATTTTGACAGTTAAGAAGTTGGACAATTGGATGGATGAATGAATCAATGAGGTCTGCAAAAGAAAACTTATTTGAAATAGATCTGACCAATTTTGTCCAATGAATCACTGACTGATTAATTCCCTAATCATCCTGCTCATATAATGTGATGGCCAGTGAATCCCCCTGTTGAAACATAAACATATGAATAAGTACAGAGGTGTACTTAAACATTCCTTGGGTTGTTAAATTCATCAATTGTTCATGCATATTATCAGCCAAAAATTGGTTGTAATTGTACATGAATGCAAGCTGATGGTCTTTAGAAAAGATGGAAAAATAACCAAGGATGGGTTCATCCACTGTATATCATCTGGATATCCTAATAAACAAGAAAGTAATGAAATGATGTGTCTGGTAGCCTCAGGAAACATGGAGGATGGGTAAGGAAGGTTTTTCTTTGGCAGTTCATCATCATCAGGAAGGAAGGTCTCAAAAATTTGTGCTCTCTGAGGGAAAGTGAGCTTATATATAACTCGATGAGAGCAGCTTGGAAGAAAAGGCTAAGAGAATCATTCTGTGGGATCAGCAAAATGTTGTTAATGGTCTCTAGAGTGATAGATATCAGAATATTTCCATTTTGAGCTCCACTGCTCTTTTGATGGGATCATACCTGGTTTGGCACCAGGTGACTAGGTCTGGGAATTCATGGGTTTGAGGGAATGAAAACAGAGGTAACAGGGACTCCCAGAGCTTAATATCATCTAGATACTTCTATTTTAGCCACAGGTACAATTCATGAAGTTCGAATTCGCACTTTGTGTCAGTGATTTTGAAGTATGAATCAGCTAAGAGGACATGGTCGAGATCGACCAGGGTAGAAACAACAGGGTTTTCCTTAGAGACTGGTTTTTGGCTTTTTCCCTTGGAGGCCATGTAATCTGCAGAGGAAAAGAAGAGGAATATGTTTGTTATGTTGATAATAGATGTAAGACAGTCTCTGCAAAAGAATTCTCTGTCTGACAAGGTGACAAATAGTTGAATTGTTAACAAAATATATCTCCTGTAAAACCTGCAATATGACAGAAAATGGTAAATGAATCAAAGGTGGTAGAAGATATGGAGAGGTTTTATTTATAATTGCGCTCAAATTACCGTTATGGGTGACTATTAGGAAAATATGACCGTGGAGGTTTAATGCTAACGGTACATGAGCTGGCGGGCGGTGAAACAGCTAGACAACGGTTATGGAGCAGGCCTAACGGGACCAGAAGGGCAATAGTAAGGGAGCGGAGTTTTAACTAGATGTACAAGTGTCAGCCTTTTATTTGGCGTCGAGAAACGCTCAGTGGAGAAAAGTCAAAGACCGTTGGCGGAGTCAAAATAGGCAATGGGAGGAAAGTGGATTTCCGAGGGGGTAGGCGGTGGTAAATGGTTTTGAGCGAGGGAGGGTGCGAAGTGTTATCATATGAATAATTTATTGGTCATGACTCATGAGTCCTAACATTTTTTGTTTTTATCTATCCATATCCAAACTTAACATTTTTATATTTTTTATTTTTTTCTAAATGCTACATTATCAAAACCAAAAACGTTAAAACAGGAGCCACAGCCATAGTTTTTGGTTGTTTTGTGGCATCTTTGGACAGCTACAGACATCATTGCATTTTGTTTTGTGGTGTTTTTTGAGCGGCTTCAGCTACAACAAACTTCTTGTGGTAAGAAAATAACACTTTAGTTTATTTAGTTTTTAGATTATTCAAGAATATATTTCAGATTTGTAAGGGTTTTTGACTTTTCCAAGCCTTACCTTTTTGTTCATTTTATTTATTGCATATTTGTTTTTGCATGTTTATTGCAACAACAATGCCTTCTAGTCAAGGTGTCGTTGCTACAAGAGCCAAGAGCAACACAAGGACTAACTTCTATCCTCTTTGGAAGTACACAACAAAGGTTTTCAAGATGGGAGGTGGTGGTGCATGGGAATGGATATGCAACCAATGTCAGAAACCTTACAAGGGCTCTTACCCAAGGGTGAATGCACATTTTTTGTAGGAAAAGGGAAAGGGTGTGGGTGTTTGCCCAAAGACAACTAGCCCAAAAGAAAGGAGGAAGTATGAGATTGAGCAAGAAGAGGCTGATGGACTTACAAAAAGACATGATCAACTTGTCAATGCTACTCATCAGGCTCCAAACATTGAGCCAAGGCTTGTGCTTGAAGCAAGGAAGAGGAGTGTAGCTCAGCAACAACATGAACAACCAACATCAAATACTGCTAGGCTCCCATCAATTCAAGATAGTAGACTAGGTAAAATGATCAATGCTCAAGGGAGAGAGGAAGTTGATTCAAGAGTAGCAAGGGCCAACTATGCTTGTGTTATTTCTTTCAATGTTGTTCGATCTCCTTATTGGCAAGATCTGGTGAGGGCAATTAACATAGCTCCTCAAGGGTACAAGGGACCTAACTATGAAAATATCTGAACTGAATTGCTCAAAAAAGAGAGATTTTTGAGGATGTTTTGGCACCTATTTGGGCTTCATGGAGTAGCTCTAGGGTTAGCATTATCTCAGATGGATAGATGAATACTAGGCATAGGCCATTAAATAACATCATTGCTAGTTTAACAAAAGGAACAATGTTTTTGAAGGTAGAAGATTGTTCAGAGGAGGTAAAGGATGCTCATTCATTATTGATATCTTAATCAAAGCTATTGAGCAACTAGGACCTGCTAGGGTGGTGCAAGTTATCACGGACAATGCACAGGTTTGCAAAGCTGCACGGTTGATTATTGAGAGCAAATACGATCACATTTTCTGGACTCCTTGCCTTGTCCATAATCTAAATTTGATCTTCGAATTGTCGACACAAACAAGCCTTTCTTGCGAGAGGTTTATGATGGTATGGACACCATGGTTGAGAAAACTATGGAAATTATTGCACAGGAGTCTCCTCAACTTCTATTTGTGTTCATTTTGGGGATAGAGTGAGGAAAATCACGGTTGACAGATGGAACCAGATTAACACTCCATTGCACACTTTAGCACATGCCCTAAACCCAAGATTTTATGATGAAGACCTTATTACTCAGAGAAATGGGAAAAGAAAGGCGCCACATAAGGATAGGGAAGTGGCAAATGGAGTGAAAAGAGATCTTATGAGAATATTTCCAGCCATCTACATAAGGAGATGAAGGAAGAATTTGCTAGTTTTGCTATCGGTTTGGACGAGTATTCAAATATTTCAGCTTTGGATGAGAGGACAATGAGTGCAGTTAGATGGTGGATTTGTCATGGAGCACCTGGTGTACATCTGCAAAGCATTTCCATTTGTATTCTTATTTGTATTCTTTCACAATTGGCAAGCCTTTCATTAGCAGAAATTATTTGGAGCACCTATGATTTTATTCATTTAGTGAAGCGCAACAAGTTGAGTTCATAGAAGTCTAACGATCTTGTTATGTACATTTCAACCTTCACCTTGTTATCGCTTGCCACCTAAACCTACCTACAATTAGCGGGAAAAGCCTTTAACTCCACAAGGTGTGGTTGGTGGCAAGGAACTCAGAGAAAGGGTTGTCACACTAATCCCGACTCTCCCCGTTTAAGCTATATCCTAGGTTAGCTATGGGGGGTGGTCCCTAAATGGAAAACTAAGTTAGAGATTTTTGAGTTTTTAGGAGAATTGTTAGAGTGAAATTGGATTACAGTGAGGCGGATATAAAAATGAATTATGATTTGATAGTCGTATTGTAATGGAGAGGGGTTTTAATTTAAAAGGGGAATGGGTGTACAGTGAGGCGTAGGGAAGAGTCGGAGACATTGTGTGCGTAGGTGGTAGCTTATGGCCGGCTGGTAAGGAGAGCGATAGGGGCGGGGTATTGAATGGAGAGGACCGGAGAAGGCGTATGCTGAGGTGAGGGGGGCCGGTTTAGGGCCAGAATGTAGTTGCAGAAGCAATGGCTGTATGGAAGGGGCGCTGCCTATGCAGGGAGAGGGGACGAGTAGGGCAGAGGAGGGAGTATGGCAGAGTGCGGAGGCGGGGGTAGGTAGAGTGTATTGTTATGAGAGGGCGTAAGGTAGGGATGTACGCTGGAGCGGTGGTAGGGTGTAGACCAGGTATGGCGCAGGCGAGATAGGGGAATGATGGTGTGGGGGGCGGTGTTGAGAGTTTGTTTTTAAAAAAATGCAGATGCAGGGGGGTCGAATGGCCTGTAATGGCTTGAGATTTTTTTTTATTTTTTTTTTTTATTTTTTTTTTTAATTAACAGCAGAGAGCAGAATAAAGAGTAGAAATTTCACAAATGTCTTCAAAACAGGGCAACTGCAGAATTTTGGTCTTCAAAACAGTAGATTTTTTTTTCAAATATACAGCAGAAACAAATCCAGCAGCAGAGGATTGCAGTCCAGAAGCTCAGAGATTTTCACAAAGAAACCCCAAAATTGCAGAAAATTTTTAATGGAAAAACTCGGAAATTTTCACTTGAAAACCAAAAACTTTTCTTCAAAACCTCACTTTGAACAGTATTCCAACAGCTCTTCCAAAACAGAATTAAAGGCAGAAAATGCAGAGAAAAGATCAGAATTTAGAAAACCTTCAGATGCGCTTCTTCAACACCATTGCTGCTCTTGTTCAAAGTCAATTTCTGAATGCTGCCACGAATTTTGAATGCTGCTCCTCTTCAAAACACTTCTGAATGGCTGCAAAATCACTGCTACAACAACTCTGAGTGCTGCAAAAATTGTCAAAATTTTGTAGATATGCACAGGCCATAGACACAAATGGCTCACTCAATTTGGAGCAGGGCCAACAATCGCCCGCTCTGATACCATGTTAAACACCATGTTGAAGCACACACATGGTGTATGAGGAAGAATAACACACACACACACAAGAGACTCAACACAATGAAGGATAAGCGTGAGGCTTTTTTATTTTCCATTATACATGATATACATTTATAATACAATGGTGTGACTCTTGGTTTCACATTCCAAGGTCACTTGGACTCCATTGTGACTTTTCATATTCCACACCTACCCATGTAGGATTAGGTGTTCCAACACTTTTAAATATCTATGAGCATTTATGAGCAACTTTGAAATAACGACAAACCATTAACCAGTGCCTTTACAAATAACGTGCTCAAAAGTAAAAGAAATGCTCAAAGAGATGAGAACACAGTAATCCTGAGATGGAAACAAAAGGCTGTTAGCACAAGATATCAAAAATGCTCTCAAGATAAACGAATTTATGAATCAAAACACATGAAGCTATCTTGTTCACAAGGAAACAACTAGTGATCTAAATATAAACCAAATGATAAAAAGACTTGAAAGTTAAACCAACATGCATTTAGCTTTGCAACATGAAATAAGAGTACCTGAAAGGAAATGAGATTCAACAACCATCCATGAACATGATGA
This sequence comes from Pinus albicaulis, assembly GCA_034641835.2. Lineage (NCBI taxonomy): Eukaryota > Viridiplantae > Streptophyta > Pinopsida > Pinales > Pinaceae > Pinus > Pinus albicaulis. The sequence continues at coordinate 985,499,818 of CM076576.1, forward strand.
ACATTAAACATGAAATGGAGTTTTTTAAAGTAGATAATGTCCAATTACAAGAAAATTAAGCTAAACTTGTTGCAAAAAATATTACAATACTTGCATGAAAGGAAATGCTTCTTGAAAATAGGAAATGATGTTGCATGTGAGACTCTAAACTATCAAGAAAGCAAAAATTTAGATCTTGCAAGTAAGGTAAATGTGATGAAAAAATGCTCTTGGTTTATTTTATTAATTAGTTTTAAAGCAAGATTACAACTGAACTCTAATCCTCAGACCTCACCCTCGCCCAAATATTTGGATCTCACAGTGAAGAGTCCATAGAGGTAGAGGGTCCTTAAAACGTCTATTCAACCAACTTAAGTTGGAGGTAAATTTTAGTGATGCTTGATGTAATCACCAAAATAGGACTCTAATAGGTTGTTGATCAGACCACTTCAGTGTAACTATTTCAAACCAATCTTTTAGCTAAGGCTTAGCCTCGTCAACCTGAGAGGGCTCTCTCGAGGGTTAATGATTTTGAATAAAGATGTAAATAGATGGCTAACTCTATGGTTTATGATTTTGTAGGTTTGTTGGTTGAAACCATTGGGCTATGGAGTCTGTGATAGGGATAAGATAACAAAATAGCTCTTCTTATAAAATTGAGGCTTGTATATACTTCAATGAAATGATGACACATTCAGGAAAGTCTCAATATCTTGAGGTTTAAAGGGAATCAGAGCATGTGTGCATGAATTCTGAGTCATGATACATCAAGATATTGAAAGGAAAGTATTTAACAGAGATTTATCCAAGCTTAACACTTAAAGGAAGTCAGAGCATGTTCCGATGAATTCTGAGTAATAAGCATCAAACATTGAATAAAACCATCCACAGATAGGACTAAGAACTCAATTCACCATAAATTAACACTTAAAGGAAGTCGGAGCATGTTCCCATGAATTCTGAGTAATAAGCATCAAAACTATGGAAGTAAAACACATGATAGAAAATAAAGCTCACTGAAGTACACTAAGAATCTCAGCTTCAGAAAAGTTAAACTGCTTCTGTATATATCAGTTCCTCCAAAGTATTTACAAAAGTAGACTGTTCTGATAACATTTTCCAACCTCTAATACATCGAAGTTTCTGCTACTTATAGGCATTTAGCCTTTACATCCAGTCTACCAAGTGGCTAGACCATTTAACTTTCAACTGACACTTAAATCTAACTATTAACTAGATTTTAGAGACTAGGACTGACACCTTTTCGAAATAAGAGTAAGAGTCCTACTAGGACTTAAACTCCTAATTATTACATTCAACCAAATTGATCCAAATCTTCCTTGAAAGGAATCCAATCTTTTTACCATGCTGACCATTAATAAAATATTAATACCATGACTACCTTCGTGAAGTAACTTTGCCCATTATTTAGGAAATATCAGTTTGATGATCTGGCACATGTATGACTAGTGTCTTCAAACTCTTCCTTTAACTAAAAGTCTCCACTTGGCAAATTTGATACTCTTTGTCAGCATCTGATACTCTTTGACACCCTGGTGAGGAACAGCTTTAAACATGTTTTATCTTCCTTCCCCTTTCCATCATTTATCATGAAAATTCAATTTGATGTCAAACTCTGTTTTGAGCTACAAAAATAGCTTAATTTAGTAGCGCACACAAAAAGGTAATATGTGATATTCCTCTGTTGTTTTTAACCTTTGGAAGATGTTCAATGATCAAAAATAACTAAACATGACCTTCAAAACTCTTCATTCCCATCAGTTTAGGTCTCTCAAAACCAAAAAGAAATCTTCAGAAATTCCACAGCAAAAACTGGGCTTCAAGCCTAACATTTGCTGCGGAATTGCCTAACTGTCCATAAACTTCACAGAATTTGAATTTTTGGCCTAGAAAAGGTCCATGGCTGTGTGAGATGATAATATGAAGCTTGATAAGAAACATTTGGTTAAAAATACCTCTTACCCTCTTCAAAAAACAACCTTTTCACCTTCAGCCACTTCATCAACCAATAAAAATAACTCTATTTTTCCTGAAAAAGAAGGCTGCACTCCTGAGCTCCTATCTCTTGATCCCTGATAGCTGTTACAAAAATGGAGGAGGTTTTTTTAGATAATAATGTTTATAAGAAAAACTCTCTCGGTTTTTTGAAAACCAGCTTCAGTTGTCTGGAATCTACATTTTAACATCATGTATAAAACAGGAAAAATTCAGAAATCTGAAAATAGGTCCCAAAGAAAACTTCGAATCTCCAAATTGGTAGCACCTGGGAGAAAATTGAAAGAGGTTTTTGTTCCTTGTTATGTTATTAGAAAAAACCTCCTTCAGATTTTTGAAACTCAGCTTCATTTGCCTGCAAATTCCTTTTGAAACCAATCAGCTCAAACAGTCCAAGAAAAACTAAAATCCCCTTGCAACTCCTGGTAGAAAAACATGTATCCTGTCTGAATGAAAGCTTGTGTGACGCTGAGGTTGTCCATGATCAGTTAGAACTCCATAGGCTCCTATCCAAACACATAGCCTTCTTTTTATGCTTTCCTCTTCATGGCAATTTCCCTTTATAACCACAAACTGCCCTCTTAAAAATATGACAGTTGTAAAAAACTATTTGGACAGCAAGTTAATTGTCACAAAGTTAACTTTTCAAAGGTGACAGCTGACTGATACATGCAAAGGTTAAAAAGTAAATGACAGAGAGGAGCTTGGGTAACTTGTTTAAGGAATGATATTCGAATGTGGAGAGAAAGGTGACAAAAATGAGGGTGTGGAAAGCAAAAAGTGAGATGGGATTTATTTAGAAGCATGACCTTGAAACTCTCAAAGTTTAACCACTTATCATTACTCTTTAAATCGTTAAAGACTGGCAGAGATTTCGTAGCACATTTCATTTGACAAGTGTCAGTTCCATTACGGAACTACTAGGTGTTTCCGTAGCGAATTTGGTTAATTTCGTGCTGTATTTGCTGCGGACTCAGACAGTTTTCTGACAAATGGAAAATTTTCGGACTCATGATCATTTCAAAGTGTTTACTCAAAACACACTCCTCCGATGTGACTTGGAATCATTTCTAAAGTCTTATCAAAGTTTTAAAAACTTAAATACACCATAAAATTCATCATTTATGATATCTTGCAACCTAAGCAATTTGAAGGAGTATTATGACTGATTTTCAAGCATGAGATTTTGAAAATTTGAGGTGTGATAACACTTGGGACATGTAAGATCTAAAAGTAAATTAACATGAAAATGAAAATTCAACTTCAACTTTAAATATATTTGTTTGTCATGAAATAAAATGTAGTTTTATTTGATGCATCAAACTTAATTGTAGAGTGTGCTCAATGGTGAAGCATAAGCAAATTTGAAGTATGATTTCAAGCTAAATAAACACAAATAAAAATGTTTGCATATAAAAAAATATGAATTTGCTATGAAAGTAAATGTTCTTAAAACTTGTAGCAAATCAAAGTGAATAGCTAGTGAAATGAATGAAATGCATGGTTGTGTTAATTGACCAATTAAATGATATGCATGCAATTTAAAGAGATCAACAAATCACGCCACAAGTTCTCTCCAAAAATGGAGAGATTGGGATGCCAATGGGTAAAACCCACACTCCCAAAATCACAAATTTTATTGGTTGTTAGAGGTAAGAGACTATGAAGCCTCCTACAAGCTCAAGGAAAACCTTTACAAATGAAACTTGAGGTCTTAGACTTATCCTTGATGAGAAATTTTTGTAATATAAAGATTCAATAGAAATCAGATTTTTTACAAGTGAAGAAGAGAGGCTAAGCCTCCTCAATGCTCACGGACAAGAGAGAGAGAGAAGAAGCCACAAAAGGAACTCGGCCTTCCTTAAGGAAGCTCCTTAACTGCCCACGACCAAAGGAAAAAGAGAGAGTCCTCCTCGTTTGACATTAGAGCTCAAAGGTCCTGCAACAATTTGTTAGTAGTTTCTTGAAGGTGAATCCCACAAGTTGCTACAAGAAAACAAGTTAGAAAAAGAAGACTACAAAAAACCAACCAAGTGTTTGACAAAGAAAATCACAAAATATTGCACAATAATCTACAAAGGGCTAAGCCAAAGAGGATGAGTAAACTCTCCTCTTTGTCTAGCCATGCTTAAGCTCTTTAAATAGCAAAATATGATCCAATGAAAAACAATGAAAAGTAAAATATTTTTTTATGATTGCATGCATACAAACTATGTCCAAATGAATCCCTGCAAAACACTTTTTCGTAAGATAAACTATGAAAATCCAAATAACAAATGAGAGTTCCTTTGAAGGTGTTTCAAGAGTGGGTTGGTCTCCCAAAGACTTCCCCTCACGCTTGATCCAAAAAGAATTCTTCTACAATACTCAAGTTACACATTAGTCCATGTAGATTTAGATAAGCAAACAATGAATTGAAACTTCTAGAAATTTATTTGAAAATAAACTAGAACTTTCAAACTCTAGAGCCTACTTTCAAATCAAATGCTAATACAAGATAACTGTGCACTAGCAAATTCACAAGAATACATGGAAAATGAAATAACTCAGCATAGAAAATATTATACCAATAGCTCCAAATGCACCATGTTCCAAAAGAAGAACACCCATGAATGGACCTCCCAAAGTCTTTTTATTGATATTCTCGAAAAGTGCACAAAGTAGCAGCACTTCCGCAAGCACAATAGCTCATATCCAATGATACAATATGAGAGCCCATGGCTCCATTATATAGAAAGTTGGGAGCAAATCCCAATGAAGAACCATATGCCAAGTGGTAAGAGGGAGGAGATCTCAAGACAAATTCGAATTTGATATGTGGAGCTCCATTGCCAAGTGTAAAAATCGGATTCTGGCAAGTGGACATCATTTTCTTCTTCCCTTATGTGCCAAATTCGAATTTTATGATGGAATGACAAGTGTATATGGGTGGTAACCCATGTGGGGACAATTTTCCACAAAAATATCCACCAAATATTCTCCCAAATATGCACTAACTTCACAAATTCGAATTTCCAAGTAAGCATCTCTCATTTAATGCCAGAAATTCAATTTTATTTAAGCACATGTCTTTTCCTTGATTTTAGGAGTCCATATCACTTTGGGACTTCACTTTAACTCCTCCATAATTTTCCACCTCATTTCCACCTCATTTAGCATGTGTGGATATTTATTTTTCTCCATTTATTTAATTTCTAGCTTAATTAATTGTCAGATTTCCCACTAAACTTAGGAAAAATGGGTTTTGAGGGTTCAAAACACATTTTTAACCCCTCAAAGTGTGTCATAGTAGAAAGTTAAGGATGAGAGATGTAATTTTGATTACTCATACCCCATACAACTTCTCTAGACAACAATTATTACAATTTTTATTGCAATTTTCAAGTTGCGGAAAATCTAAAAAATTAAAAAATCACTACCTAGACCTAACCAAATTCCACGAAATTTTTTGTATGATCTAGTATGGTAATAAACATTGACTCTAGACACTAGCACTCACCCAAGGCCTCACCATCAAGCCGTACTCCGGCTTTGGGGTAAAATTGGAGGAAAACACTCAATTAATTATTAACTCCTAGTAGGGAGATGATAATTAACCAAGTAGAAAAAAACTCCCAGAGTAATATTCACTTGTTGACAAGGTCCCAGGCTACCTAGGCCTGTTACAGACTCAATACTGACTCAAAACTCATTATTACTAGCATCACTTATTACAATTTCCCGTAGGGCGTGGAATCTGAGTGCAAGAGAAAGATGATGAGAAGTAGAAGTAGAGCTTAAAAACTCTGTTGAACTAATGATATTTGATGATATCTGATGGTACATGTATCCTCTGGTTCATCCTTGAGCATGGAGTCTTCTCATTATCATTAGGTGCCACTCTAGTGGTCAACACACCTCACATCTCATAGGGCTCCAGAGTATAGTAGTGGGCCTTGTAAAGATTGGGATGTAGGTCCTGAATGTCCTAACTTGGACATCTCTCTTGTTGCATTGAATATTGATAAACCTAGAAGTGGAATTGGAAATACTTCTACAAATCCACATTCCTTCGTTAGACGTGCCTCTTCTGCTATTTTCCATTATCAATAGGAAGAAGAGGAGGATGACTATTAGCCTTAGGCTTTACTAGCATCTATGTTCATTGTTCATAGTTCGTACATGCAACATTGTAGCATTAAGGCTCATATATAGGGTAATTTTGAATATATAGCCTCATTTATAAATAACAAAGGTTGTTTTTGGAGTTTAATGCTTGCATTTATTTATCTGTATGATGTATCACTTGTCCAATTTATTTTATGTTTCTCATTTAAATGTTCTTAACTTCTTGGACCTTGGCACATGCTCATTTATTCTTGAATCTCGAATTTGTGTATGTTAAATTATAATGTTAAAAAATAAAACTTGAATGCTTTCTAATTTTCTGTTATATGTGTGTGTGTGTGTGTGTGTGTGTGTGTTATCACTCTGTCATTTCCCTAGGCTGAAGAGAGAAAATCAGAAGTAACCACAAAAACACTTGTAAGCTAGAATCTAGCCCTTCTAGCTTTAGAGAGGGCTCTCTCTATCTGGAATGTTCAACTACTCTGATATTAGGCTAGGTATGGTGCTCAGTGGGGTATAAGTTTTAAATATTTGCTGGTAGGAAAAGAGACGGATCCATTGGGCATTGAGTCATGTCTACCTAATTATGTTTCTAGCGATGATATGAAGAGAAAGAGCAGCTTCTACATGGGTAGGATAGGTAGTATCTTTGGAGTTTTTCAATTTAAATTCATTGTAGGAGGGTGAGTGGAAGACAAATGAAAAATGACAACAAAGCATCAAACACCAAGATGAATTCTAACTGTCATTTTAGCATAAAAACATAGATGTCTAGCAAACTGAATCAGAGCACTATTCGAAAATGAATTATGAATCTATACCTTTGTTTAGCTAAACCAAAAGACACATTTAAAGCATGATTTTCATAGAAGATAACTTACAAAGAAGAATAGCACATCTCCAAAGCAAACTAACACAAGAATCCTTGTAAATTCCACCTATGTCTTCATTCACTGTAAAAATATATCAAAAAGAGTGCAGTACACAATGTCCTTTCTCCTAAACCATACCAACCAACCAACCCTTTGCATACTAAAATTCATAAAATATATACAACTAGCTCATCCTCAAACTTAGGGGGTCGAAAACCATCATTTTTGCAAAGGCAAGAAGAGGTTACAATGCTTTAGGCATAAAATATTTGGAAAATCTGCCCATATCCTACTAAGTAGGGTTTGGTTTTTGACTAACCAAAAATATGCTAACTGAAGAGATAATCATGGGATTTGGTAGAAAAATATTCAAACTTCATCATCCAAACCAACTTGGAATCAATTATTGTTAATTTTGGGTAACTAGGTCCAAACTCCATGTTGCATTGCTCATATGATGATGATGATATTTTTGTTGGATTCCTCTTTCAGAGAGGTGCAAGATTGATCTAAAGATCATCTTGTTTGGATGAGCAGAACTTATATTTTGATTTTATTTTCCACACATGTGCAAATTGTCAAGGTCGGCCAGATTTGTAATGTAGGCTCTCAAGCCCCAAAAGATGTGTCACACACCCTCATTGATGGATATAAATAGGAGAGAGGTGATGTTCATTTCATCATCATCTCATCACACACATTCCTCTTCATCTGATTGGTTTGTACAACCTTTGAAGGCTTCTTTCTCTCTCCCATGTGTGAAGCTGAAGCTAAAGCTGGAAAATTTCGGACTGTTTTAGGGCTTTCTGGACAGCGTTGACCAACGTTGACTTTGGGTCAACCCTTGAAGTTTGACTGTGGTTTTAGCAAAGAAATTCTGATTTTTGGAGGCCATACTGTTGGGCACAAAAATCAAGGTTGAACATTGACTTTGACCAAAGCCCCTTTGACCGCAGTATTGACCAGTGTTGACTTCTACATTAATTCAATTGTGTTGACTTGCATTGACTGTTTGGGAGTTGTATTTGAGGTGTGTGTGACTCCTGGAAGAAGGTTGATCTTGTATGTTGGAAGAGCTGGTCTGGCCAGCCAAAGTCTTTGCTGGCTAGGGCATCCTGTTGACTGTTGTAACAAACATTTCTCTCTATATTAGCTGGACAAGAAGAATTGCAAATTCTGATATATCATTTGGCTTGTCTTTTGTTGATCTATTGTTATGTTCTATCATCATTTTACTTTCATGTTTATGTGATTGCTAAATTGAATTGGGCCTATAAGAAAGATTGAAGTAAAATTGTCTTAAGCATAGAACATACCATGGTTATCTAAAATTAACATGGAATCAGAGCTAAGGTGAAGACAAAGCCCAAACTAGTGTGAAAATCAATCACTAAAAAAGTTGTCTTATCAAGGACAAATGGCCTCCTCAATCTACAAGGGTTTCAAATCTGATGATAAGCTGAATGATAAGTTTGATTATCATGCTTGGAAGATGTCTTTGGATTTGGTATTGGAAGATCAAGATGTCATGGATTATGTGCAAGGGAAGATAAATGAGCCTTCATCAAATGCACCAGCTACCACAAAGACGAAGTATAGAAAACGGGAAATCAAAGCGAAGATGATTATCAGGGATTCTATACATAAGCACTTGGTTGCTTATATCTCCGAGCTAGGCACATCTAAAGAGATGTATGATAAGTTGGTTAGCATGTTCAGAGCTAACAATGCTAATCAAGTTCTCTTCTTCAAGAACAAGTTGAAGAATATCAAGAAGGGCAAAGATGAATCCATTCAATCCTATTTTATGAGGCTTACAGAAATCAGGAATGATCTCCTTGCTATTTGAGAAGAAGTAGTTGATCGAGAGCTCGTCCTCATTGCTCTTGGAGGACTCCCCCGAGACTGGTATGTATTTAATACTACGATTCTTAATAATAATGTGATTCCTGATTTTGAAGAATTGTTGAAGAGATGCACTCAAGAGGAGACAAGGATGATGGAGAGAGACAATCCCTTGAATGAGAATAGAGGTGACCCTACTACCTTCACCGCTCATGCAAAGAAGAGGAACAATGGTGGTCCGAGAAATCAAAGCCATGGAAGAGCAGGTCCCAAAGTAAGAAAAGGAAGATGTTACACTTGTAACAAGTTTGGTCACTATGCAAGAGATTGCCCCAATAGAAGGGACTTTCCTAGAGATGATGACAACAACAACTTCAGGGGGAATGGAGATCAAAGGAACAACAGGTTGAAAGGAAAGAGGAAGGCTCCCTCTGATTGAAGTGGAAATGGGCAACCTTTCAAGAGGTCAAGGAATTCCTAGCATGATGAATCTAATGTTGTTGATAGGAAAAATGAATATATTCTTATATATGCCCTCTCTGTTGCGTCTCCTTCCAATACGTTGGATAATTGGTTGATTAAGAGTGGTGCCTTAAGGCACTTCACTAGATATAAGGAAGCCATTGTAATATTCCCAATTAGCTGCAGCTAATTGGGAATATTAATTTGCTGCTAATTGGAAATATTAATTTTGATTAATTTTTCCTTTATAAAGTTAAAATAAAAATAAAGTGGGTGAAAGGAGAATATAACTCACTAAAATAAAGTGCACTCCCTAGTAGACACAACGTTGCAACTTAAGTGGGCCAAGGGGGGCAAAGAGACCACGTAGAGAGGGAACCCACTAGAGGATGTGGAGGGACTGCGCAGGTTGAGTTGGCAGCGTGGGGCCAAGAGAAGCTACGTTGGAAATGATGGGCCTAGGGTTTGAGAGAGAGGCCAACGTTATAAAAGGAGGAGAGCCTCCTCATTTTGGTCTTTCGAGTTTATGCATTTGAGCTAGTCACTTCGACTTCTTGAGCACGCTGGCTGTTTAGCCTGTCTGCAACACTGTTTAGTGCATCGAGTGTCTCCGATCGGAGATCTCACCCTTAGTCCCGGGGGACTTCGAGTGCCTGCTCGGGCAAGGTAGTTTTATCATCATTTTTTGGGTGGATTGATGTTTAGGTTTTCTTGCGGAGTTGAGCATTCAGAGACTGCACAGTCTTGAGGGGGAGGACGCAGTCCATTCTAGGGGAGTTCCGGATTGAGTTTCTTGCAGGGGTTTTGAGCTTGGAGATTGAGCAAGGGATCAGCCCTTTCCTGTTCGAGGATTTTGGTGGAGTTTGAGGCTGCATTTCAATGGTTTCCATTCAGCCTCGGCGCAGAGCCTTGGAGGACACCGTAATTCCCCAAGGGGGGTGATTTTCGGGGGTCAGCCATTTCAGATATGATTTCTGGGTTTTGCTGTGATTGATGAGTAGAAGTGGATTCCAGATTTTCAGCTCATTCCGGCGAGGGGATCAGCCCCAAATCATCAGTTCATTTCAGCAATAGCAGCTACACGGCAGTTTTCCAGCAGCTGGGACGCAGTTCAGAGAGCAACCATTTCTTGGACATTCTGAGAGTATTTCTTCACTTGCCTTGAGCAAGTCTAGGTGCCATCACTCTGATCGCCTATTGTACTTCATTACATTTCTCAGTATAATAAAATGGCTTAGCATTTTCTCTCTATATTTCTGGAGCATTTGTTATACATTCTATCTATGCTATTGTATGTCTGCATTACTATTATTTTTATATCTCCGGGCATTCTAGTTCTATACCACTTGGTGTGTTTTCCTCATACTCTTAGACAGAGTCTGGAAAGGGCCAGGTAGCCTCCAGATCTCACCCTCTTCTTAGAGGTGAAATATCTGGTAAACGCCCTCCCAGTCCATCTCTGGTTGGAGTTTGCTTGTGTTTGAGGAATATCCCTGAAAAGGGATATTACAGCCATCTCTGATTTGATTGAAAAGGATACTAATCTGAAAATTATCCTTGGAGACAATGCCACCTATCCCATGAAAGGGGTAGGGACTGTGACTCTTCATCTAAATCAAGGTCAAGTCCTCCGCTTGCAAGACGTGTTGTACATACCTGACTTGAAGAAGAATCTAGTGTCTATCTCAACAATGGAAGACAAAGGATTCAAGGTGGTATTCATCGATGGAAAGGTGCATTTGGAAGAGGAACTTCAAAGAAGCGTTCACTCTTGGTTTTAGAGTTGATACACTCTATCAGGTTGGTGGAAGTCCGTTGGGGGCCATGACATGTGACACAACCCTTCAATCTGAGCTACGGCACCGGAGGTTTGCACACCTTCATTTCAAAGCCCTTCCCGAAGCAAGGAAGGTGGTAACAAGGATGCCCGAATTCAAAGATGATCATGAAGGTGTATGTAAGGGTTGTGCCAAAGGGAAGCATATAAGGGGACCATTCCCCTCAAGTGTCACGAAGACATCTGATATTTTGCAATTGATACATTCTGATCCATCTAGTATGTTGCTTGTAACATGCTTGGGAGGATGCTTATATTATATCACTTTTATAGATGACTTATCCCGCAAGACTTGGATATATTTCTTGAAGAAGAAGGAAGAAGCATTCAAATGGTTTTGTACCTTCAAGGCCTTGGTTGAAAATCAAACGGGGAAGAAGATCAAAATTTTGAAGACCGATAATGGGACCGAGTATGAGTCAAATGAATTCAATGACTATTGCAGGGAAGCTGGCATCAAGAGGGAGACCACCACTGTGTATACTCCCGAGCAAAATGGTGTTGTTGAAAGGAAGAATAGAACCATTTTGGAAGCTGCCTGTGCCATGCTTTATAACCAAGGTCTTCAAAAGTTTCTATTGGGAGAAGCTGCCAACACCATTGTGTACGTTCAAAATAGATGCCCACATTTCGCATTGGACTCCAAAACTCTCGAAGAAGTCTTCCCTGGTAAGAAGCCCAATGTCTCTCATTTTAGAGTTTTTGGAAGTCCCATTTATTTTCATGTACTGAAAGAAAAGAGAAGCAAGTTGGATGCTTCTGGGAAGAAAGGAATGTTTGTGGGCTATAGTGAAACCTCGAAGGCATATAGAATCTATGTGCCTGGTCAAAGAGAAGTGGAGATATGCCACGATGTCACCTTCGATGAAGCAGTTGCCCTCAAGAAAGTGAGAAATCTTCCTAGCTCAAATGAAGACGAAGAAGAAGAAGACGCTGGAAGGCAAGAAGAACCGAAGGATGAACTGATGCCTGATGTTGAAGGTCCGAAGGATCCTATTGATCCACCTCCTTCAAATAAAAGGAGACCCTCATGGCTTAGAGACACTCTCGAAGATGCCAAGAGACATATTACTCCAAGGGGAACATTTTGTGAAAGTAAGAAGCCGAATAGGTACCAAGGGTACCTAGCAACCAAGAGTACTATTGTACAATCTGAGCTTGGATTGTTTGAAGAAGCCGTAAAGCACTAAGTTTGGAAGGATGCTATGCACGAAGAATGAGTCCATTATGAAGAATGATGTCTGGGATGTGGTACCAAGATCGGAGGACAAATCTGTTGTCACCTCGAAATGGCTCTACAAGATCAAACATGGAGCCGATGGAAGTGTTGAAAAGTACAAGGCAAGTTTTGTTGCCCGAGGCTTCTCTCAAAAGGAAGGCATAGATTATGATGATATATTTGCACCTATTTCCTGCTATACCACCATCTGATCGATCATTGCCCTTGTTGCAACGCAAGGATGGAGTCTCCATCAGATGGATGTGAAGACTGCCTTTTTACATGGTTCAATCAAGGAAGAGGTTTATGTGGAGCAACCTCTAGGGTTCGAAGTCCAAGATAGAGACACATGTATGCAGGTTGAAGAAAGCCCTCTATGGGTTGAAGCAAGCCCCCAAGGCTGGGTATGAGAGCAATAGTGATGCTAATCCAAACCTTTATTTTAAGGTTGATAAAGAAAGGCCTCTCATTCTGGTTCTCTATGTGGACGATCTCTTCCTGACAGGTGTTGACCCTCTCATTCATCAATGTAAGAGGGAGCTAGCTTCCGAGTTCGAGATGAAAGACCTAGGACTGATGCACTATTTCCTAGGCTTGGAGGTCTGGCAAAGGCCAGGTGAGATTTTCCTTTCTCAAGGAAAATATGTTGTGAAGTTGCTGGAGAGATTTGGGATGGTGGACTGCAATTATGTGACTACTCCGATGGAACTCAACTTTAAGAAGTTGTGTGGAAATGTTGTTGGGCCCGAGTTGGGAAATCCCACCGAGTATCGTCAACTCGTGGAGGCCTTGATGTTCTTAGTGAACTCACATCCGGACATATGTTTTGCAGTGAACGCATTGATTCAATATATGGTTGACCCTCATCACATTCACTGGATTGGTGCCAAGAATCTCTTGAGATATCTTAGGGGCACAATCAACCATGGGCTAAGATACATTGTCGGGAGTATGAGGCTCCATGGATTACCGATGTTGATTAGGCAGGCAGTGTGGTGGAGCGTAAGAGCACATCTGGATGTTGCTTCACTCTTGGTTCTTCTTCAATATCTTGCATGAGCAGGAAGCAAAAATCGGTTGCTTTGAGCACCGCCGAGGCCGAATACATTGCAGCGAGAATGGCCTGTTGTGAAGTTGTTTGGTTGAGAAAGCTCTTCAGCGAGTTGTTTAGACATGTGCTAGATACCACCGTTATCCTTTGTGATCACCAGAGTGGGATTCATCTTTCTGAGAATCCCGTGTTCCATGACCAATCCAAGCACATTGATATTAGGTACCACTTTGTCTGAGACATGGTACAACGAGGCATCGTAAGGCTCCATCACATTAGGACTGATGAGCAAGTCGCAAATATTCTCACGAAGCCCCTAGGGAAGGTCAAATTCTTAACCTTCCGTTAGAAGCTTGGTATCCTGGACAGACCCTATTTTGAGGGTCCCGCTTGAGTTGGACTATGAGCTCTAGGAGCTTCAAGGGGCTTGGGGATAGCTTCTTGGAGCTATAAGCAACCACAGGGCGAGGTTCGCCAAAACTTGTTGGTGTGCTTCTTCCCCACCGTTATGATATTGAGTTGGTTCACCCTCTCTTTGATCTATACCCCACATGCATCCTACCCATGGAGTTTCGGACTCATGGGAAATACCTCTCATTTGACCAATGAGGTGGGAAATGTGAATAGAGACCGATAGCATGATCGATGGACGCATCGGGGATTGTCATACTCTCTATGTCTAGGATGGGATGTGTCCAACACCTTGATCTGGGATCAAGTTTGATGAGGTTCTTACCTCCAAACTGACTTCGGGTCAGTATGTGACTCTCTTGAGTCCGATTGAGATTTTGAACCTCTAAGTTGACTTCGGGTCAGCAGAATGTGATGTCTTTGCGACTCACTCTCGTTTGTTTGCCCCAAGAGCCAATAAAGCATGTTACAGCAGGATGACATAGGATTGCAGGATGATGAAGATGATGATAGTACATGATAGTACTGGATGACAAGATGGCACAGGTGAACAGATGGAGTTCTCCCTAGTTGAGAGGGAGTGTTAATTTTGGGAAACTAGGTCCAAACTCCATGTTGCATTGCTCATATGATGATGATGATATTTTTGTTGAATTCCTCTTTCAGAGAGGTGCAAGATTGATCTAAAGATCATCTTGTTTGGATGAGCAGAACTTATATTTTGATTTTATTTTCCACACATGTGCAAATTGTCAAGGTCGGCCAGATTTGTAATGTAGGCTCTCAAGCCCCAAAAGATGTGCCACACACCCTCATTGATGGATATAAATAGGAGAGAGATGATGCTCATTTCATCATCATCTCATCACACACATTCCTCTTCATCTGATTGGTTCGTACAGCCTTTGGAGGCTTCTTTCTCTCTCCCACGTGTGAAGTTGAAGCTGGAAAATTTCGGATTGTTTTAATGCTTTCCGAACAGTGTTAACTTTGGGTCAACCCTTGAAGTTTGACTGCGATTTTAGCACAAAAATTCCAATTTTTGGAGGCCATACTATTGGGCACAAAAATCGAGGTTGAACGTTGACTTTGATCAAAGCCCCTTTGACCGCAGCGTTGACCAAAGTTGACTTCTACGTTGACTAGTTTCTTTTGACTTGCGTTGACTGTTTGGGAGATGTCTTTGAGGTGTGTGTGACTCCTTGAAGAAGGTTGATCTTGTATGTTGAAAGAGCTGGTTTGGCCAGCCAAAGTCTTTGCTGACTAGGGCATCCTGTTGACTGTTGTAACAAACATTTCTCTTTATATTTGTTGGACAAGAAGAATTGCAAATTCTGATATATTATTTGGCTTGTCTTCTGTTGATCTATTATTACGTTCTATCAGCATTTTACTTTCATGTTTATGTGATTGCTAAATTGAATTGGGCCTATAAGAAAGATTGAAGCAAAATTGCATTAAGAATAGAACATACCATGGTTATCTAAAATTAAAAATTATGCCAAGTTGGGGGCACACCAAGTCAAATTTCAAAATTTCTAGAAATCTGTCAACAAATCTGGCTTGGCGAAATTAAGAAAAATGGATCTCAAAGTGACACCTGTAATTCACAAACCGTAACCCCTGTGCAAAAACTAAGAGAGGTTTTTGTTATTTGGCCCATGATTGACAAAAACCTCTTTTTATTTTCAAAAATTTGCTTCTAGCTATTAGAAAAGTGCGCCAAAAAATAATGACTGAAACAAGAAAAAATACATAATTTTATTTTTTGAAAAATAGGCCTCAAATATCGTTGCATATCTCCCAAACCACGATAGTTGTGTAAAACCTGAGAGAGGTTTTTGTTATTTGGCCCATGCTTGACAAAAACCTCTTTTGGTTTTCCAAAATTCATCTCCAGTTGGTCAGAAACCGATTTTGAAAATGATGACAAAAACAGTAAAAAAACGGAGCAACTTCCTTTGATTGTATGAAAGTGCAGCGCCGACACTGCGCAACCTCCTAGTTCGGCAAAAACACAAAAACGCAGCAGAAAAGCGCAGTGCTCCATGGTGGAAGTAGCTTCGGTCACTCCTTGAGTTTCTTGATGACTTTAGCACGTGTGAAAAGGCTCGGACATCGTCAGCTTCCTCCTAAGAAACTTTCTTTCATCATACAAAGTCCCCAACTCTCTAAATTTCACCTACAACCAAAAGCTCAGTGCCACCTATCTATGAGCGCAGCACTTCCCCTACCTCCTTTGCGCAGTGACCTCCAATCATCATATAGCAAGCTTCCAATGAAAAAACGAAAAGCTATGAGGTATTTCTGAAGATAAGCCATGCATTTGAACTCCCAAGGTGGTTAGGTGCAGATTTGATGGGAAATGGTTGCGATTTGAACTTGAATGATGAAAGCACAGTGCTTGGCAGAAGTGCAACACTATCCTCCTAACCGTTGTACTGATGATGATGTCATGACTGATCATGATTCGACACTCTAACTGACCCAAGGGACCGTACAAATCTGTGTCCATGATAACAAGACATAACAAAAATATTTCATTCATGATTTTTGATGAAACATGACCCTAGACCCACTTAACTCAACCTCTCAAGATATCAATGACTATTTGCATGACTTTCTACACACTTTTACATATTTACAATGAATAATAAAAAAATTATTCCAACCTAAGACCTAAAGCTTGATCTTCTACAAGATCATAGCCAAACCTTTATAGATTTGACAAAATTTGAAAGATGAAATTTATTTCTGACTACTATGACTATAGGATACTAACATTGGCTCCAATGGGGATGGCATCCTCCCTGTGAGGTGCCAAGAACATTGTAGGCCACGTTCCTGACCACTGGGCTGCTCCCAATCCTGCAACATGCTCTGTCGTGATTTTCAACTGAAGCCAAATGCAAACCTGATCTGAAAATAATCATCACAATGCAAATCCATACTAAAGCTACAAGCTGAAAGCTTAAGACTGACTTAGACAAACCGCTTGAAAGACTAAAAACCAAATGATAAAACTGACTGCACATTGTTTATTCACACCTACTTTCTAAACCGAAACATGGGTTGCTCATTCATGTAAAGTCAAAGAGCCAATGTAACCATGAAACCAGATGGCCACTTACTTGAATTCTGCTCACACTTTCCTTAAGCATACAAAAAAATTAGAATATGACAACTTCCATTCTAGGTGAAACTGATAACCTTGATCCGAGAATACTACAAAATTCACATTTTCTGATGATCGCAACATGCTAGCAAAAGAATCTTCAAAAACATAAAAGCCTACCCTTTCTTGAAAACTAGCAAAAAGATAAGGATCTCTTTCATTCATAGTTGTTGGTTGTTCCGTGTGATTAAGTTGATCCTCCTCAAAAATGGCAGTAAACTGTCCTTTTCTTCTATCACGCAGATCAGAAACAACATCTATCTCAAGCTCATTTTCAAAACGAAAGGAAGCCAACAGTTCATATTTCACATCATCTATAGTAAGACAAGGCTTTGTGTACTCTTGAAAAGGTTCAAAAAGGAAAGCCTTATCATATATGTCAAAAGCATCAGAAGTTAACACTTAGTGTGATTAACAGAGAACATCATTTAAACTTATAAAGATTTCTAAATCTTTTAATTCAAATGATGAAAAATTATTAATACTTACTTCACCTCCAAGGGTTTCAAAGACAGTTTGCTCCTTTTCCATATTTACTTGCAACTGTAGAATGTCATTATTATGATTTGGCTCACTGTCACAAATTTTCCCATGAGACAACAATGCAACAAATTAATGATATGAAGAACAGTTTGGTTGACTATCCCGATCTTCCTCCCGGTGACTTAACATCTGACAAGACTGCTACAAATTTTCTTCAAACTCAAAAGATGAATCATGACTATCATCATTAAAATCTTGCTCAGTTTCATTTTCATCCAAGAGCGAAGCTACCATTTCTTCTTGGTGATGAAAAGGGTTCTCATACAAGGCTTCCAAGAAAACTTCATCCATGAACTCTTCATCGCCAGAAGAATTTTCCATATTTTGAATGAAATCCTCAAAATGGTCACAACAATTTTCAATTAATGACAAAGAAGGATGAGATTCTTTGTATTTCTAAAAAAATACTAAATGAAAATCTTTTTGGGAATACAAGCTACCAAGTGACAAACCTTCATACCAGGATCTTGCTTTTCCCTCCAAAGTAACCATAAACATCTTCATCAGGCAGTCTTCATGAAATTGAACCTTAAGTCTACACACATGCATGTGAAAACCAAGTGAAGAGCAGCATCATCTCCTACCTGATCTTTGAATCTCGGTAAATAGGTCTGCCAATCTATGCAAGGCATTCGATTTGGAAAACTAGGAATGTGAGCACGATTCATGGGCGCATACCTCGTAGTTGAATTCATTTTCGACCAATAGAGTTGCCAGTAAAACCTTGATTTTTGGATCCTGCAGCTAATGGAGTCTTTGGATCAGGTTGAAACTTGATTGGAGTCGCCAGGTGAATGGTACATACTTCATGTGTCTGAATGTTGGCCACCATCAGTAATCAAATCTGAAACTTTGATGATCTTTCCCGAGGAAGATGGAACCTTTCACTCCCCGGCAACGGCGCCAAAATGTTATCACTCTGTAATTTCCCTAGGCTGAAGAGAGAAAATGAGAGGTAACCATAAAACCACCTGTAAGCTAGAATCTAGCCCTTCTAGCTTTAGAGAGGACTCTCTCTACTTGGAATGTTCAACTACTTTGATATTAGGCTAGGTATGGTGCTCAATGGGGTATAAGTTTTGAAGATTTGCTGGTAGGAAAAGAGAAAAATCCATTGGGAATTGAGTCATGTCTACCTAATTATGTTTCCAGTGATGATATGAAGAGAAAGAAGAGCTTTTATAGGGGCAGGGTAGGTAGTCTCTTTGGAGTTTTTCAATTTAAATCTGTTGTAGGAGGGTGAGTGGAAGACAAATGAAAAATGACAACAGAGCATCAAATGCCAAGATGAATTCTAACTGTCATTTTAGCAGAAAAACATAGATGTCTAGCAAACTGAATCAAAGCACTATTCGAAAATGAATTCTGAATCTATATCTTTGTTTAGCTAAACCAAAAGACAAATTTAAAGCATGATTTTCATAGAAGATAACTTACAAAGAAGAATAGTACATCTCCAAAGAAAAATAACACAAGAATCCCTGTAAATTCCACCTCTGTCTTCATTCACTGTAAAAAATATCAAAAAGAGTGTTGTACACAATGTCCTTTCTCCTAAACCAGACCAACCAACCAACCCTTTGCATACTAAAATTCATAAAATATATACAATCAGCTCATCCTCAGACTTAGGGGGTCGAAATCCATCCTTTTCCCAAAGATAGGAAGAGGTTACAATGCTTTAGGAATAAAATATTTGGAAAATCTACCCATATCCTACTAACTAGGGTTTGGTTTTTTACTAACCAAAAATATGCTAACTGAAGAGAAAATCATGGGATTTGGTAGAAAAATATTCAAACTTCAGCATCCAAATCAGCTTGGAATCAATTATGCCAAGTTGGAGGCCCACCAAGTCGAGTTTCAAAAATTCTAGAACTTTGTCAGCAAATCTGGCTTGGCAAAATTATGAAAAATGGGTCTCAAAGAAACACCTGTAACTCCCAAACCGTAACACTTATGCGGAAACTAAGAGACGTGTTTTTTATTTGGCCCATGCTTGACAACAACCTCTTTTTGTTTTCAAAAATTTGCTTCCAATTGTTAGAAAAGCGCGCCAAAAAACAATGACTGAATTAGGATAAAATACAAAATTTTATTTTTTGAAAAATAGGCCTCAAAGATCGTTGCATATCTCGCATACCATGATAGTTGTGTAAAACCTGAGAGGTTTTTTTGTTATTTGGCCCATGTTTGACAAAAACCTCTTTTGGTTTTCCAAAATTCATCTCCAGTTGGTTAGAAACCGATTTTGAAAATGATGACAAAAACAGTCAAAAAACGCAACACCTTCCATTCACTGTGTGAAAGCGTAGCGTCGGCGTTGCGCAACCTCCTAGTTCGGAAGAAACACAAAAACACAGCAGAAAAGCACAGCGCTCCATGGTTGAAGTAGCTTCAATCACTCCCTGAGTTTCTTGATGACTTCAGCACCTGTGAAAAGGCTCGAACATTGTCATCGTCCTCCTTAGAAACTTTTTTCATCATACAAAGTCCCCAACTCTCTAGATTTCACCTACAACCAAAAGCGCAGTGCCAATGAGAAAGCGCAGCGCCACTTATCTGTGAGCGCAACACTTCCCCTATCTCCTTTGCGCAGAGACCTCCAATCGCCATATAGCAAGCTTCCGATGAAGAAATGAAAAGTTGTGAGGTATTTCTGAAGATAAACCATGCATTTGAACTCTCAAGGTGGCTGACTGCGGATTTGATGAGCAATGGTTGTGATTTGAACTTGAATGATGAAAGCGCAGCGCTGTCCTCCTGGCCGTTGTACTGATGATGATGTCATGACCAGTGTTTTAAAAACTAGCTGAACTGATTCAGAATCGGCCGAGCCGACCGAGCCAGACCCCTGCCCAGGTCGGCTCAGTACAAAAATCGGTCTGGTGGCCAGTCCATTACTGAATCGGTCGAGCCAAACACTGATTCGACTAAGCCCGTCTTAAACCAGCTGAGCTAGTCCACGGGAAAAAAGGCAGCAACTCGGACTTCAAACTCAATTTTTGTTTTGTTTTTTCTTAATGCCTCTACCCTTCTCCCAAGCCTAGAAAAGTGACCCTACCCCCTCACATTTACTCACACCTATCTCATTGCATTTGTGTGAGCATTTGTAAGGAGTTTGTGAAGAGTTGGAGTTGGTTTTTGGAGCAGTACTGAGGAGGATCCATGGGTTTCTCCGTCTGACTCTGATTCAAAGTCTGAGCCAGATGATCTTGCCTTGTTTAGCAATAGTGACTAGTCATGTTTTGTTGTAGAGGCCATTTAGAGCCTCCTTGGTTATGTGCTTTTGTTCTGATATCTATATATTACATGTATTGGACAGTGCACTGGGTGCCATTTTGATATAATAGATATATTCATGAGCATACTTTGATCATATGTTGTCTTCTCTCTATATTCTAATGCTTTGAGTTTGGAAACATGAATGAAAGTCTTTAAAAATATGTTTTTTCATAAAAATAAATATTTAATGTATTTTTTACAACAACCGAGTCATTGAAATCAACAAGTCGATACCAAGTCGGAGTTGACACTCAGCCGATTCCGAACCCGAGTCGGAGTTTTAAAACATTGGTCATGACTAATAATGATTTGACACTCTAACTGACCCAAGGGACCCAAAAAATTTGTGCCCATGATAACAAGACATAACAACATGATTTCACTCATGATCTTCTGATGAAACATAACCCTAGACCCACTTAACTCAACCTCTCAAGATATCGGTGACTATTTTCATGACTTTTTGAATAATGAAAATTTTATTCCAACCTAAGACCTAAAGCTTGATCTTCTACAAGATCATAGCCAAACCTTTATACATTTGACAAAATTTGAAAGATGAAATTTATTTCTGACTACTATGACTATAGGATACTAACATAACACATTTCCATGATTCCTAATTTTTTGGGGGTGACGTTTCCAGTGTGTTCCCCTTTTGGACACACGTTCCCGTTTCCCTACACTGTGCAACTTAGTCATGGACAATTAAATCTAGCCACCCATTTAGCTTTAAATAGGTCCTATTTCTTTTAATTACTCATCAGTTATTTTCTCTCTTTCTTATCTTCTACTTCCAAAAGTAGTACACATATAATTGAAAAATACTTGTATCACATTGCATGGCAAACTTGTTCAAATATTTTGTATAGTTTGAAAAATTGCAGGCTAGGCAAAGCTGATTTGAGAAGGAATAACCACACGTACCATTATATCGTCACTCTTGCAGCCAATGTTGAAGAAGCAAAAACAAATAAACGTAAGGTATATTGCTGCTTTGTAGAATTTTGCAAAGCCTTTGATACAGTTACAAGGAGCTTACTATTTCAGAGGCTTAAAACCTTGGGGCTCCCAAACATGTAAACTATCTTGTTATGACTCTATGAGATGACTATTGACAGTGTCTTTACCAAAATGGGCACCATTGATGACATAAACAGTACCATAGGAGTCAAGCGAGTGTGTCCACTCTCACCTATAAAAATCAGCTACCATGCAGCCTATACAGACACAATTGTAGAGAAAAAAGAGTTGGTATTGTATTATAATAATGAAAACACAAAGATGTCCTCACTAGAGAGACAACCAACAAGCAAACTACCATAATTAAAGTAAGACATAACTTATGTATTTTTATTAAAGTCATGTTTGTTGACTTCATTTATTACTATCCTATGTACTATCTCTAACATTAAAAAGTAAAGTACACAAACGTACAACATGACCATCAGATATAAAACGACATTCCAATACCCTCTCTGAATACAAGCATTTATTGCTACTTTTTACAAACTTCTTTGGACCAAATGCTTTGATGAAGATATCTGTAGTCAGTTCCTGAATTGCATAATATTGTAGCTTAATCTCCCCACTTCAAATCAGCTGCCGAATAAAGTGATGATGAACCTCCATAACTAGGAAGTCTTGTTTTTTTGTACACAATCCATAATCCACTGTCCCCTATATATATCACAAGAATCTCTTAGCTTCACTCAAATAAACAGCTTTTGGTGCTGTCATAAAATGTGAAACATGTCTAACTGTAAGACATATATCCAGCCTAGTAGCCCCAAGATTAGCTCAACTGGTTGAACCATCCACCCAAGGCATGTTGCTGATGGAGAGTCCAATGGTCACTGGTCCAAATCCAGTTGAATCCCTCGGGGTTAGCCAACACTATTGTGGCTGGCAGTTGAGCCACTCTCCATCCAGATATTCCAAGGAAGAGGGGGGGGATCACATGAGGTTTTGGGTCATTCTTGGCTGAAAATTTGAGCTTAGCCTCCATAAGTGCAGATGCTGGTTTACCTGTATCATAAGAAACTTTTCTAGCAATTTTTTGGTACTGTTTGGAAAACAAGATCACAATTGTCAGCCTGCCAAAATTCTACACCTAAGCAATAATATTTGTCAAACTTTTTACGACCCCTGGGATCTGATTTAAACCTGTAGGGTGGTATAACCAACCAGCCTGAAATCCTTGTGGCTAATTCAAACAAACTTCCTCTTCCAAGTCACAGTTGAGGAAAGTACTCTTCATGTCCATATGATAAATCCTCCAGCCGCATGGTGTTATCAGGACTAAAACCAAACTAAAAGTTACTAAATCTATTGTAGGGGCAAAGGTTTCATCATGCTTGATGAGCACGTCAAGTTCAACCTCCATGGCCTTGTCTCATTCATCTTTTCCCTTTGTTTCATCATAATAATGGGGTTCAAAAGAATTCAAAACAGCAAACAAAAAAACGTAACTTACCTGTTCAACTACCTTCTTAGTATCTTACCTTTGCACATTGTTCTATCTCAGTCTTTCATTCTCTAGGCTATTGAAGTTCTATCTTCCCTCACATCTTCCAATTTAGTATAGTATCATTTTGGTCTGTTTTTAATGTCCTATTCGCTAAACTAGCAACATCTTTCTGATGCATTCCCAATACTTCCACCCTCATTTATACCCTATAACAACTCCAGAGCCCTCCTTTCAACCTGGGAAGGCTCTTCTTGTAAATCAGCTGTTTTTCAGCTTCAAAACAGCACCCATCACCAAAATTAGAATGTGAAACAACCTGGTTTACATCTCATTTCTTACATACGACCACATCTCTATTGATAGTTAAAAGGTTAATTATAGGATCAAGCAGTCTTATACCTTGGTTTTCCCACTATAAGTAACAAATATGAAATTTTTGCAAATTTTGATTCCTTACTAAAAGACAAATCCAATGAGTGTGATTTCATCAGATTTTGAGCACTTTCTATTTTTAGCAGTGGTCGCACGTCAGTTTTGATTACATATTCAGACAACCCGCTGAGTTCCGAATCTGATGAGGCCCGAGGGTAGTTTCATTAGAATTCGAGATATTTCTATTTTAAGCAGTCTTTGCATCGCAATGCTGACAGCCTATTTGTGTTCCCCATCAGATCTTGAGTCTGATGAGTATAATATTGTGGGCATGTAGTTAGATTGCTATTTTTAGAAGTGCCTATTTTAGGCTTACTATATGTGGCATGGTCTCCAGTGTACTTTGCATATTTTCTACTTTTTCTTATTTTTTGGGGATTGTTATTTTTGGCATGTCTATTTTTAGCAGCATGATGTGGCAATCTGAGAAGTTGACACATGGCGGCAGTTGCGAGTGGACAAGTGGTAAGAGTTCATACAAGTCATTGGTGAGGTCGCAGAGCACATGTGTGTGACAGGGCAATAAAGGCAAGTTTGTTTTCCTCTCACATAATATTCTCTGTCCTAGTACATTCATTTCTCCTATTTTCCCTCTTGCGCCTACTCTTCTTTGTCCCCATAATTTCTCTCCATTTTCCTCTCCCATTTTTCTATATTTTCTCCTTAATTCGCTCCCTTTTTTCGCAAGAAAAAAGCATACCAATTCTACCTTCCAAAATTATACCAAGTTGAACTGCTAAAGATGATGAGGGAGAAAAAATACCCAAGTCTAATTGCATGAGGTAAAATTAGGGAACTTGACCTAGATGAAATTGCCTGGGATATTTTTATCATGGAAAAAAAAATTCCAATAATACTTCAAGGAACATTTTACCCAAGTCAAATTAGCTATATTTGTGCTCAGAGATATTTTTAGCACATGACAACTTGGAGATTCTTCAATTCAACTCAAGCAATGGCCACTTAACACAACTTCTTCTATAGTCAGAGTTCAGTTCGACCAACCATGTGCATCAGTAACCATTAATGGAGAATTTGACAACCAGTTCCTCTTAATATGAATTGAAAGGAGTAAACCATTATAAATATAGGGAAAGGGCAAACCTTCCAACTTGAATATTTTTGAGCAAAGCAAGCATCCTTCTCTCCATCATTCTTCTCTCTCTTCTAGCTCTTATTATTTGTGTCAGGATATGTCTTCAAGTTCGATCATAGTCATCTTGGTGCAGCCAGCCTTTTGGCTGTTGCGGAATAAAATTCAGTTTTGATCCACTCACTCTGGTTTGTTTGATTCAATGGTATTATGTGGAATATATAAAGAGTTATTTCAGCTATTTATTTGGGAAATTAGTCACTCCAATACGCTTTCTTCGTACTTCTACTTTTTCCATATAAGAAGCTGATTTGCAAAGGACCATTTCACACATTAAACTTAGAATTTTTACACACTTGTTTGGCCACTAACTTGCTGGTCAAACAGTCATTCATTATTTTGCTGTTTTTTTATGATTTATTGCAGATTTACTAGTTAGAACAGCAGGAACAAAGACTAGTGACACCCCCTTAAGGTTGGCAAGCACTAGCCCAAACGGTAAGAAGGACTTGCTAGCGACAATTACAGAGAAGCATCCACCCTACATAACCATTACAATGGCGAGAACAATACCTGTGCCATACAACCACAAATAAGCAGCATAACTATCACAACAACCAGACAGCATAAAATTCACAGTTTGAACAATGGAATTATAGTGGAAAATCCTCCTGGAGCGTAAAATCACTCTTAACTGCATTTCATTATTCTTCAAAGCATTAAAAGTACACTTCCAAAATCTTCACAGGCTACCAACCTCGCTCTTCATTCTCTCTGATCTTCTATGGCTTACAACTGTTACAAATCATCACTATGGCACTTGGCCATTCTAAAACCTTTCTGCTCTCTCACTCCCGCAGAAATACTCTCTCATTGCCAAGCCAAAAGACATGGCAGCTGCAAGAAGGCCCTAAAGGCCTCCATATTGCCCTGTCTGTTCTTTGACCCTTCTTCTGGAAGAAATCCTGTAACTTCGCTGCCTTTCATTCGATCTGAACCTCGACCTCTTATATCTTTCATGAATGTAGGTCTTCATGCTTTCCTGGCAACAACCTCAACCACCGATTACGTGGCAACTCCAATTTGTCTACTGACTAGTTCTTCAACCGGTTTTCAAGGTCCAAAACCCCTTCTTCCTCATTTCCCATTAGTTGGTGCCCAACTATGATCTTGTCTGTTAGACAGGCCGATGATGCTCCAGCATCACATTGGAATATTACGTCCTGCTTCTAATATCTTTTTATTTTCATGCTCTGATCAATTCCTAAACAGTTGATGGTCCATGGAAGTTGGAACAACTCCAATCTTCCATTCACCGATTATATTAGATACAGTCGAAATGGCTTGTACAGAACTCTGATCTTGTTCAACAATATTCCTCTAAAAATTGAGCATCTCAATTCCACGCTCCCTGTTTGGCTTTGATTATTATTTTCCAACCACAACGTACTTGCCTAGATCTTGAAGGCTTCATTTTGTGCTACTTCTCTTTGGCATTCATATCATCTGATTCGAGACCACGACTTAATGGCAACTGTCGACAGGAAAAAAATGAATAAAAGGAGGCCAAAAAAAAAATTGAAACGCTTCCCTTTATCTCTGTTCTATGACTGGAATAGAGAATCATCTGCATGAGAAGTCGTGATGTTGAGTTACACGGATACAGAGACCTTACTCTTCTGCCATCCAAAATAATAGTATGAGCATCTCGAATAATTTCCACTTTCTATACTATGTTTGCATGCTCTCAGGGCATTCATGGCTTTAAAGCTTGAAAGGTTTGTTTTTCTATGGTAATAGTGAGAGGCCGAACCAGGGGAAAATGACTCTGTAGAAGAAAAACAATTTAGATGGACAAAAGATAAGACCACAGAAATGAAATCACATGGCAGTGTGGAGAAAAATAAAAGAGTTAAAATAGTGAAAACTAACTAGAATAAGAATAGGACCACAGAAATGAAATCACATGGCAGTATGGAGAAAAATAAAAGAGTTAAAATTGTGAAAACTAACTAGAATAAGAAGAGGAAATCACCTGAGAAAGCTCTCCTTTCTTAACAAAGCGCTGCAATGAGGACCGAATTCCCTCCATGCCCTTTTGCAGGGCGCTTTCGCTTGAATCGACGAGCACCACTGATATTCCTGCAACTGCTGCCAGCTGAGCTATCCCCGACCCCATTTGACCACTTCCCAGCACTCCAATGACCTTGATATCGGCCATTATGATGGTATGCACAACAGATATTCAGGTACTTTCCTTCGGAATTACAACAATTGGAATACTGGGTATGCCTCTACACAATCAATCACACCTGCATCTCACGAGCTGGCATTTTACACAATCAATCACACCTGCATCTCACGAGCTGGCATTTTATAATCCACTGTAGAGGCTCATTGTGTGCGGGGATCGTCGCCTATATTTCGGGTTTTAATGGAGTGTTTGATTTTAATCATCGTGTCCCTTTGCACCCGATGCCATCCCACTCAATGACAAATGGGTGTACTTATAAATGTATTTTTAAGGTTAGAGTTGTGTACTTGTTACACCAAAGGTGTCCTTATCCCTAACTTTGATGAGGTCAATTTGACCAATAAGTTAAGTAAGTTTGTTTTTTGTTTTTTTTTTTTGGAAATTTATAGGTAGCATGGACTTAGTTAGAAAGTGGGTTGTCTTTTAAATTTTTCTAAATCTTATTTTAAATGGAAAAATAAATATATATATATATATATATATATTTTAAATGAAAAAAAAAAAAAAAAAAAAAATTAAGTGTTTTTCTCTTTATTTTTGCTTGGATAAATTTGACCTTGGTCTTTTTTTTCAAAATAAAAATTGACAATGGCATGAACTTAGTTAGAAAGTGAGTTCTCCTTTAAATATAGGCCTTCCGGCCTGGTTTATACTGGCTTATCAGTGATTATTGTTCACATGTATGTACCCACAGTGTTTTGTGTCAAACCAGGAGGTAACTCCTCAAATCAGAATGTGTATTAGCTGAAGAATGCATATGTATTTATACATGGAGGTGAGGCTATTGGGATTCATCTCCCAATGACTCTTGGCCTTCCTTATTTCCTAATATTAAATAATATACAATATTACATGTGCACACCCATCCCATAGGATTAGGTGTCAACATTCCCCCCTTTAATCTGAAGGGATGTTATGAGTCCAAGCATCGATCTGAACTTTTCAAACTTTTCTCTTCCAAGTGCTTTGGTGAAGATGTCAGCAGTTTGCTCATTTGTGGAACAATGATGTAGATGGATGGTTTTTGCCTGAACATGATGTCGAATTAGATGGTACTTTGTATTGATGTGCTTTGTTCGATCATGGAACTTTGGGTTCTTGGCCAACTTCTTATTGCGTGTATGTTGTCGATCATGAGTGGTGTGGAATACATTTGTTTCATCCAAGAAATCTTCCAGATTTTCCCGAGCCACACAATTTCGTTTCCAATTACGCCACATATTCTCCGCTCTCTACGTGGAATCGCCGGAACCGACCGTTTGCGTGATTCCATGAGACAAATTTTCCGATCCAAGACTCATGGTGGGAACTGTAGTAGACACCCCCGTTTCTTTGTCGCCATCAAAGTCTGAATCAGAGTATCCGGTCAAGATGAAGTCGCCTACCTGTGTGTGTATATTTGAGTCCAAAGTCTTGAGTCCCCTTCAAGTACCTTAGCACTCTTTTTGCAGCAGACCAATGTCCTTCACAAGGTTTTTGCATGAACTTTGAGAGGATTCCAACAGCAAATGAAATGTCAGGTCTAGTGGTGGTCAGATAGATAAGACTTCCTACAAGCTGTCTATACTTAGTTGCATCCTCAAATTCCTTCCCTTCAATAGATGTGAGCTTCAAGTTTTGTTCCATTGGAGTGGTTAAGGGATTACAGTTATCCATGCCAAATTTGTTCAAGAGATCTCCAATGTACTTCTTTTGAGAAAGAAATATGAATTTAAGATGTTGAATTACTTCAATACCCAAATAGTAATGAACATGACCCAAATCAGTCATTTCAAAACCTTTCTTCAACTCTTTCTTCATGGATGCAATATAGCTCTCATTGTTTCGTGTTATCAAAAGATCATCTACATATACCACAAGATATACAACTGTTTTTCCAACTTTCTTAACAAACAAAGTTGCATCATCAAGATCAAAATGTTTGAAGTCAAGTTTTAGAAGATGCTCGGTTAATTTCTCATACCAGGCTTGTGGTGCTTGCTTGAGGCCATACAAGGATTTTATAAGCTTGCAAACTTTGTGTTCTTGACCCTTTACAACAAATCCTTCTGGCTGGGACATATAAACTTTCTCCTTTAGATCTCCATTCAAAAAGGATGTTTTTACATCCATCTGATGGACTTTCCATCCATTCTGAGCTACTAGGGAAAAGAGAGTCCGGATGGTGGTCCATTTTGCTGTGGGAGCAAAAATTTCTTCATAATCGATTCCTTCTTTTTGTGCAAAACCTTTTGCCACAAGCCCGGCCTTGTGCTTGTCAAGTGAGCCATCTGCTTTATACTTATTCTTGTAGATCCACTTACAGCCAATTGGTTTTGTTCCCAAAGGCGGATCAACCAGCTTCCAAGTGCCATTCTTTATCAAGGCATCATACTCCTTCTGCATCGCTTTTTTCCATTCATCATGAGAAGCGGCTTCTTTGAAGGAAGTTGGTTCATGATCTGTAGACAAACTCAATTCACAGTTATAAGCAATATCCATATCAACAGGGGAATCATAATTATCTACATCACCTTCGATTTCTTGAGTGGAACTTCTTGTTCCTGTTTTTCCAACCTCATCAGGATGAACATCCTCCAGTGTCTTTGTCAGCCATTTGGGAGGACCTTTCTGAGATGGCCCAGGCTGGTCATTTGACTGAGTTGGGATTGATTCAAGATTCAATCTCCCAATTCTGTCAATCACATCATCCAATGTCTCATCCGTGGTTGTTTCTTCATGTGGGGGAGAGAGTGCTTCAGGACATGATTCCATAGTTTGATTCAATATCGAAATCCCCCCTTCAAGATGTGGAATCTCATTATCAAATTCTTGGAAAGACTTTGCATGTGTGAATCTATCCAGGCGATCAAGTTGCTGCTCAACAACCTTGTCACTTTTGGAAGATTCAAGAAATATGACATCTCTTGCTATTACAAACTTCTTATTTGTTTCATCATAGAGACGATATCCTTTGGAGGTATTGGAGTACCCCAAGAAGATACATTTTCTGCTTCTAGCACCAAGTTTGTTCCTTTGACCCTTGGGTATCAAGGCATACCAGGTGGACCCAAAGACCCTGAAATGCTTTACCGAAGGAATGTGGCCATGCCACATTTCAAAAGGAGTTTTGTTTCTAATTGAACTTGAAGGACACCTATTCTTTATGTAAACGGCACATAGAACTGCATCAGCCCAAAACATCAATTTCACATTCTTGAAAAATAACATGGAGCGGACCATATTTAAAATAGTTCTGTTCATTCTTTCATCTACACCGTTCTGTTGGGGATTATATGGCACAGTTGTTTGATGTTTGATTCCATGTTGACGAAGATAATTTTCAAATTCGTTTGAAGTGTATTCTTTTCCATTACAGTACGTAGAGAGCCAATATGTGTTTGTGCATCATTTTCAATCCATGCATGAAAATTCTTGAAAGTTTGAAAAGCATCAAACTTATTCTTCAGTAAGTAAATCCAACACATTCTGGTGTAGTCATCAATAAATGTCATCATGTATTTGTTTCCATTTGCAGAATCAATAGGCATAGGGCCACATAAATCTTAATGAACAAGCTCAAGTTTTCTATGTGCTCTGGAGTGTGAATCATGAAATGGTTGTTTGCTATGCTTTCCTAGAATACAAGCATCACATTCCTTAGGTTTTCTAGGAATTGTAGGCAGTCCATTAACACCATTTTTCTTCAACAAATGAAGGCTTTCATAGTTTAAGTGTCCAAATCTAGCATGCCATAAAAGACTTGATGGAAATGTACCTTCATCATGATGTGAACTGAATGCAAAGTTTTGAGCATGAGCAGATGAACCTTTCAGTTTCAAGAGTCTCCCTTCTTCTATTCCCTCCATGACAAGTGAGTGATCTGATGCTTTTCTGACCTCTGCCTTGCTATCAAACAAGTGAATTGAGTGTCCTTGTTGCCGGATTTTGACCAGGGACAGCAAGTTTCTCTTCAACTCAGGGAGGTATAGAACCTCATGTAGGATATGATCTGGAAGACCAGGCAACTTAAGCCTGACTGTGCCAAGCCCTGATGGCTTGAGTTTGGATTTATCTACGAAATATACTGCTCCATCAACTTTTTCAGTGAATTCTTCAAAAAAATATTTTCTAAATGTCATGTGACATGTTGCTCCTGAATCTAGCAACCAATCATCTCTCCATGAAGTAAATGAAACATCAAATAGGTTTTTAGTTACTCCATTGTTACAATGTGCTAGAACAGAATGAGCTGATTCAGGTGCTTTACCTTTGTCTTTGTCATTAGTTTTACCTTTGTCTTGATTTCTTTGCTGCTGAGTTTTAGATTGTCTGCCCCCCTTTTCTCTGAAGTTTCTTCTTCGTCGTCTGCCATCTCTTCCTCTGGATGAATCTGAAGCATGTCTCTTTTCTCTCTGTGCCAAGTATGCAACCTCTTTAGAAGATGAAGTGACTATCATCTTCTTTTGAAGGAGGAGAGAAAAAAAACTTTGCTGAAGAATCTCTTTTGAAGGAGAGAAAACAAAAACACTCTTTGCTGGAAAATATACTCAGTTTAAAAGGACAGAAACATTGCTAAAAATACGAAGACTGAATTCTGCACCAAAAAATATATATATATGTATTTTTATTTTTTTTGGTTTGGAGAAAAAAAAAATTGTATGGGAGGCGATATGGAAGGGCTGTATTTGTATGAAATGGGAGGGCGATATGGAAGGGCAGTATTATGAAATGGAAGGGCGATATGGAAGGGCGGTATTATGAAATGGGAGGGGGCGGTATTGAATATTAAAAAAATGGAAGGGGCGGTATATTGTAACGCAGACAGCGTATTAATATGATAGAGGGCGATATAGAATATGGTGATGTGTTATTAAAACGTAGGAGGGACAACGAATTGTATTAAGAGAGGGCGGTATTAAAAGTTGGGAGGGGCGGAAATGTAAAAGAGAAAGCGGTATTAAAAGTTGGGAGGGGCGGAAATGTAAAAGAGAAAGCGGTATTAAAAGTTGGGAGGGTGGAGGTATTTTACAACGCAGACAGGATATGTATTAAAAGTTGACAGCGTGGAGGTATTTTATGAGGGCGTAAGACAGTATGACTGCGCGTAATGGTATTACATGAGGCGGTAATGAGCCAATAGACAGCGTATGTATATGGTGGTAGCGTATAAATGTTGACAGGGCAGCGTTGTATAGTGGGATAGTCGACCAAACAACGTTTTATATATGACAGGCCACAGGAAATGTATCGACAGACAGCGTTCTATATATATATGACAAACGCATGCCATAAACTGAGTCCATAATATGTCGGCGTGTGTATGTGGAGGCGTTTTATGTGGTGGAATTACAGTCGGTGTGTATTAAAAACAACGTGGAGGCGTTTGCAATAGATATATAAATGGTGTGACAACATATAAATGGCGTGGAGTATATATTCGATGCAGTATACAAGCGGGGAGGGTCGACAGGGGTGAGGTCTACGTGTATGCAGGCGGTGTGTGCAGATAGCACAGGAGGGGAGTGCGCAGTTTGCGTGAGGAGAGGCGCTGAGAGCGAGTTAACTGTTATATATCCCAATGCAGTGGTGGTGTTAATAACAGCGCGGGGAGGGCGTATTGTATGCTGGTGGAGGGGCGGAATTATGAAGGACATAATGGTATTAATGTGGGAATGCGGGGAGAGATAGAAGTGAGGGGGCGCGAGTGTATGAGCGATGGAGAGAGGGAGGCCGAGAGGCCTGTTACAAAAAAAAATTAGGAATGGGATCTTTGCAGGACTGCAGAGGGGGGCTGCAATTTGCAGTGTTTCAGGAACTGCAGGATTGCAGAATCTTCAGGAGCTGCAGGAGCTGCAAATGTCAGAGCTATGCAGAGATAAAAAAATGCAGAATAACAGTATAGCAATAAGTAGGAGCAGCAAAAAACTATTATTAAAAACTGACTGAGCAAAGGAGAGGGAGTGACACCACAGGCAGAAATGCCAATAGTGGGACTGGCTCTGATACCATGTCAAACCAGGAGGTAACTCCTCAAATCAGAATGTGTATTAGCTGAAGAATGCATATGTATTTATACATGGAGGTGAGGCTATTGGGATTCATTTTGGCCCTCTTGGCCTTCCTTATTTCCTAATATTAAATAATATACAATATTACATGTGCACACCCATCCCATAGGATTAGGTGT
Organism: Pinus albicaulis; assembly: GCA_034641835.2. NCBI lineage: Eukaryota > Viridiplantae > Streptophyta > Pinopsida > Pinales > Pinaceae > Pinus > Pinus albicaulis. The sequence continues at coordinate 985,533,038 of CM076576.1, forward strand.
CAACATTTTGGGTGTTCATTTCTTGAGTGATTCTCTGTATTCTGATCCATGACGTTTTTACTCTGGACCGTATGCTATATGCATGTTTATGTAACATCTTTTTATCTAATAGAAAGTTGTTGTTTTTTTTCTTCTGAAAAAGAAAAAAGAAAAAAAGAGTTCTCCTTTAAATTTTTCTAAATCTTATCCACACACACACACACACACACACACACACATATATATATATATATTGATTTTTCATTGATTTTTAAATTAATTTATTATAAAATCAAGTTTTATTGAGTTTTGAAAAATAAATTTATAAAAATATTAGAATAATTGTTTATATTTGTTTATATTTAAATGTTTTAAAGTCAAATTATAATAAAATATTTAATATTTATTATACAAAACTTTAATATATATTATTAATATATAAGTCTTTTTGACATGTCGCTAAAAAGTGCCATGTTATTTAAAGTTTTCTAAATCTCATCCTAAAACAAACCAAAAAAAAAAATTAATCTCTAAATTTTAAGGTATTTTGATTTTTCATTGGTTTCTGAATTAATTTATTATAAAAATAAAAAAAATAAATCTATAAAAATATTAGAATAACAATTTATTTATTTTTATATTTTAATATTTTAGAGTCAATTTATAATAAATAAATAAATAATTTAATATTTATTATACAAAATTTTAATATATGTTATTAATATATAAGTATTTTTTATTCTTTTATTATGATTATACAATATTATGGTATCGTAAAAGAGAGAATTAGAAAGATCTAGCAATAGTGAAGAAGGACGCAAAGATGTGATGGAGCTTCAACTAGAGTGTAAGGAAATATTTAATTCTTGTAGATTAATCATGAAGTAATGTAGCTTTTGTGTCATATTCTTTTAATCAATCTGATGGATTGGATGTGCCTGTAATCTATCAAAGCTTTGGCCAAAATCAATGCCATTGGTGTTTCTTACCCCAAAATGGCAAATTATGGGGACTTTGACGGTGATTTGAAGCATTCAAGAATTGATAGTTTTATTCGCAATCCCAAGCCTGAGATCACAGACGATGTGTTTGGGATTTCACAAGCACAACTTAGAAATTGGTTGGTGAATTCAAGATTGTCTACTTTAGAAGACAACTTCTATTCCAAAAAATATATATGTAATTGCAATCACCACAAGTGAGATGTGCAACTCATTTCACTTAAATTTCTTTTTATTCTTCTTAAAGGACTTTTTTATTATCATGGTTCCGTATTTACAAAACTTAGTACCTAGAAGTTCAAAACTAGCATAGAAATGAACTTAACGAGAAAATGATAAACAAAATTAGATTTTGTTTCCTAGAAGAGTGTCTCTCTTTCCACCTCCACTCTACTCCAATTCCACCTCCTCTGTTGTCATTCCCATTCCTCTTGCTCTGACACTGGACTATACATAAAGCACTGACAATGACGTCTTTCTGAATACCAAAAATGTCTTCTTCAATCCTAATAGAAACTTGATTCTGCTCATTAGTCATTAAAATCTAACATGTGGAGTCCACTTCAGAGATTTGTATGCCCCTTTCTAACGTCTTTGAGTGGCTTCAGATATTTGTCATCTACATATTCTTATCGAGAAACAATTTTGTTGCACTCATAGAAACCATTAACAATGCTTGCATTGGACTGAGTGGCTACATAATCTTTCCAAATATTATATTCATTAGGTGTACCTTTGTACCTTTAGGGACAATTGCTAGTTGTAATAATAATAATAATGTATTTTTAAAGTTATGGTCAAACAAGACAATTAAAGTGGTATATGGAATAACGGATTAGTTTTAATATAGTAATTTGACTACTAAAATTTAAGAGTACATTCTTTTTTCTTATTTAAATTTGAACTTATAACTTCTTAGTAAAAGGTACATATTTTCAACTATTAAGCCCACTCAATTTGTATACCCACCATGGTTAAGCCACTCAAACTATATACCTCACTATGCCAAGTAGTCTACGTGTTGGACATTTTGGAACTTTTTCAGTCATATTTTCATGTTCAAATTGCTCCGAGAGATTTTTTGAAATCACAAATTTTAATTGTAAATTCTACACAATACTAGTGTCCCAGGGTTTTTTCACCTCTGGTTTTTCACAGTGTTGAATCCATATATAGAATCAAAAACACAATTCAAATAATAAAAAAGCATGATTTAACCATATATGTGGGTCGAGCCAAAACAAAAATTATTAAGAAAACATGTAAATATTGGAGGTAATATTGAAAAATTATATTTGATTTGGATATTTTACTTGTAATTGTGGAAAGAAATTATCAACATTAATTTAAAATAAAATTATCAATTTCTAAATTTTATATGTTAAAATTTATTTGTTATTCATTTTTCCTTATAGGGATATTTTTAAACTATAAAAAAAGTTATGGGAACTAGCAACCTCCATAGATATATGCAACAACTCGCAAGCCACATATATCAGAAACTCATAGTTCAGTCTAGGACCTAGACGTCTAAAGACCACCGGAACTGGGCTTGGATCCCAGGCCAAATCTTATTATGTCCAAAGGCACTCTCCAGTTTGGAAGAGATGTTGTAATGTTCTGTCATGTCATATTATGTAAAGAGATGTTGTAATGTCATGTCCTGTTATATTATGTAAACATTTTGACTCGGTCAAATTACATTAAAAATAATAATTAATAATTAAAATAAAATTGCGGCAAAATAGTCAATTTATCATTTGAACCTTTTAGGCTCCAAGTGGTTTTGCCATTGGCATTCCTATGTAAGAGGAAATATAAATATGTCTAGATCCATCTTAACTCTTGCTCTATCAAGTGCCAAGATGGATCAAATCTCTTGAGGTACAAACCTCTTTTAAAGTGAAAATAGATTTGATCCCTATCAATGCTTGGTAGATCTGGAGTTAAGATGGATCTAAGCTAGTATATATTTAATAGTTTCTATTTTTTCATTACTTTCATCTCATAACTTTGACTCCTATTTAAAATATATTAAACTAGCACTACAATATAAGTTCAAGGAGTAGTATAACTTATAGAATAAATGACCTTTTATCATTTTTCCTAGTTAATTTTTAACCAAAATTTGTCAAGGATTTTTAAAAACTCTAGTTTAAGTTGCTTGATTTGTAGAATTTGAGTGTCGTAGGGTCTTTCACGATGTTGAATCCATTTATGTATTCAAAAATGTATTTTAAATAACAAAAAATCACAATCTTATTTGAAATTGTATTGCTAGATTCTGGTGGAAAAATTATTTGCCTAAGTTTAATAGTTTCCCTCTTTTTAATGATTTTCTCATCATAACTTGGACTCATGTTTAAAATATATTGCACTAGCATAAAAATTCAAATTTAAGAGCTAGTAAAAGTCAATAAGCATCAAAACACTTACCACATGATTCATATCACATTGCCAAGATTAAAACCAACCCAGATCCATCTTAATTTTTAATCTACCAAGGATCTAGAGGGATCAAATCTCTTTTCATTCTAAAATAGGTTTGCACCTCATTAGATTTGATCTATATTGGCTCTTGGTAGATCCAAAATTAAGATGGATCTAGGTTGGTTATATATATATAGAAAAACCATGGGTTGTCAAAAACTAGAGCCCAAAAATGGCCAATGGTAAATTGAATATTTTACCTCAATTTTATTTTAATTATTATTTTCTTTTTTATATTATTTATTTTTATTTTTATGAAACTTGACCCAACAAAATGTTTACACAACAGGACAAGACAAGACATTAGAACATCTATTCCATACTGGTTGGAGATATTTTTTATTACTACGAAGAATATTTTAAAATATTTTGTGGAGGTTAAATCTCTACTATCTACCTAATAATTATTGATAATAAATTAGAATACTAGAAGTCATATTCCAAAATAAATTAGAATTCGAGAAGCTCTATTCCAAATTGGACACGCTTATCAGCCTAATAAGAATTGTTTAAGAAGAGGAAGCATATATATACTTATATAGGATGAACTTAAAATTTAATCAATACTCGGGAGACTCCTATTTAATATAATATTAAATAAGAATTGTTTTAAGAGGAGAAAGCATATATATACATATATAGAACTAACCTCAAATTTAAGCAATATTTGGAAGAAGTCTCATGCAATTGTCTTTTTTTCCACAAACAAAAAAGTGGCATACATCATTTTAACATTTAGGCCATGACCTCTCCTTGCAACCAATCTGACATACGCAAGATGTAGCGGATTGTGCATTAGGAGAGACAATCTTTCTTAGACTCGGAACTTATTGGGAAATTTTAGCATTGGCTCCTGATCTGGACCACACGAGGAGAACACAATATATCTACTTGGTGTCTTTACATTAGCAGTTAAAGACTTTGTTGGTGCAAGTCCTCAAGGAGAAACATGATGATCATAATGAGATCATATCATTCCTTAATGATTTATAAAGAAACCAATGGAGGATGCAAGATAGTTTGGCTTGTTTTGAGCCTCATCTGACCCATATAGATGCACGGTTGGAACACATGGACAAGCACATTCAGTGTGAATTTCTGAAGCCGCCACTTCCTGGTTCTATCCTGGAAAACCATGTGCCAATAACTTCTTCTGATTCCTAAAGGCTATAGGTTATGTGCAGATTTTGTTCCTGTTCTGGTTTCTTGGTAATCTCTTGTTTCTACTATCTTAGTCTTTTTTGGCTACTGTCAAAATTCTGGTGAATCAAATACTAGCCAACAAATCCAATAGGAATGACGCTGGTAGACTTTTGAAAAATTGTAGACAACAATGTAACTATTTTCCATAATGAAAATCTCTTTGATTTACAATAAAAAAAAACATTTAATTAACATTTCTTTTTTACTTAAAAAACAAATAAAATAATCTATAAGAACAAACAAAATTGCATTCTTCATATGTATTGCAATATGTTCTATATCGTTTTCTCCATATATTCATTGACTTCATTCATACATCTTTGAAAATCCCTAAAACTATATATATATATATATATACACACACATAGACTGTGTCGAACCTATCAACATTTTTCACATATCTCACCCAAAAAAAACTTGTTTCACCTATCCAAGCTAAAAATAAAGCCCCTCCAATTATAGTGATGTTTTTTCTAAGAAAAATCCATCATTTAAAGGCACCAAAAGGATCTCATAGCAACCATCATCTAAGTTATAAGCGCACATGATGTTCTAATTTAAAACTAGTCATCTTGACCAAAAAAATTAGCCACAAAGATCAAATGAAATAACAAGAACATGATCAAATTCAGTAATTTGACCATCCACATCTTCCCAAATGCGCCACTAAACCCCATCTAGCAAGAGATCATCCTTAGACATACCATTCACCAGTGTGTTCCTCTCCTTGAAGAAAAGAAAAAATGAGATGTTATTACAATTTGAAGGGAAATTTTGAATGTCGTCACAAATAGGCCTTAACACATAATTGTAGCAAACACATAATCAATTCCCAATTAATTACTTCAACAAAATCCCTAAATATATGAATATTTTCAACATCTTTTTCAAACAGAAGAACAAAGAATTAATTTTAAAGCCACAAGCTCAACATAGTTATTTGTACCCCTTCTTAAACCCACCTTAGATTTAAGATTATGGATCCCTCTCAAATATAAGATGCCCCTAGCCCCATTTTCTTGAATTTCATGCCAAGACACCCCATCAAAATATGCCCTTGCTCCGTACTTATTGACCTCCTCAACAATGCCCCTATCATGATTATCATTTTTTTGTTTGCATGAAATTGTTAATCATATTCAAACCCTTTAAAGCACATAGAAGCATTGTTCTTAGCTTGCCCTTAAAGAGACTAAAATTTTAAATGAGTCGAATACCCTAAGAAATAATAAGGGGTGAAGCTTAAAAAAAAAATCAATAGAATACCCTCTCAAAACCTCACATAGACCTATAAGAGATTCAACCTCCTTCAAAACTTGAACAATAAAAGGGAAAAAATAATAATAAATGAGAAATAGTCTCATCTACTTGCTTGTATAGAGGACACTTAGTTAACCCACGTTTTTTTCTTCTCTACAAGTTGTTCCAAGTTAACATTTTTACTCTATGAGCCAACCACATGATTATCACTTTAAGAGGACATTTAAACTTCAAAATACACATGCACCACCACTCAAGATTTTCCACAACTTCCTGCTCACTTATAACCTTAGAACCCTACTTGGCTATGTAATAAAACCCAACAACATTCTTGGACTAGGACCAGCATAGATCCATCTTAAGTATGGATCTAACATGAGCCGAGAGGGATCAAATTTCTTCACGTGCACACTTCTTTAGAGTGCAAAATACAATGTGTTATTTTTCATTGTTTAAATGGTATTTTTGAATGCTAAATAGAGTATATGTAGGACCAAATAAACGTTTTAACCATAAAAACTTAAATTTTTTCATGATATATACATAAAAGTTTTAAAATGATATATAATGTATAAGAAATTAACATTAAAATATTTTACATAACATGTACATTAAGACATTTTATGAGGCAAATTAAAATGGTTTTTTATTATTAACATATTTTTACGTATGTGTCAATATTAATTCATATTAATTTTTTTTATTTTTTTTTTATTTTTTATTTATTTTTTATTTATTTATTTATTTTTTATTTTTTTTCACGGTGGTTGACAAATCCATGTGCCTGCACACATGAACCTAGTTACATCCACGGTCTAAAAATCTTCATAGACCCTCCTGAGGGGATCTATCGTCAGCCTTATACACGAGGCCTAACCTCGTGGGGTTCAAGGATATTAAAATATTTTATCAATAACCAAATTATAAGATTTAAACATCTTACTCAAACGTTATTTTTTACTTCTAATTAATTTACAACATATTCAATTTTTTTATAGCCGACATTATGTTTCTATTTAAAAAATAATTTTTAACTTTTATTTTTATTTTAATTTTAAAGGGGAATGGACAGACACACAAACTTACACAACCTCTCATACTAGGATGTAGAATGAGTCTCTCTTCTCAATAATTCATCCTCATTCCCCTTTATATAAACATGACTATGTCTCAAACAGAAATTATATCTTTCCTAATAATCTACTAACACATCTAACAAATCAATATCCTTTATAGATTTCCAATCCTATCTTTGTATGGTAGTCAAAGCAACATCATCCACTTGATCATAAAGATGTACTTTCATGACAAGATTCCACCAAATTTGCAATGAGCTTGAAATAAGCATCACATATGACCCAAAGGTCCTCCCCTAGTCTAACTCTACTTCCCCTGCCTACATTCAAAACCAACCATATGCTTATGATATGAAAATACAATATAATAACCTTCCAAATCATGGAAGCACTATGAAGAATTGTATTGGTCTTTCAAATCCAATCCTCAACACTACAGGTTTGTATAATTTTTTTGTTGTGACAACTTGATTCCAAAGGCACTCACTTGAAATCAACCTCCATCCACACTTAGTTGCTAGAGATTTTAAAAATTTATGAATATTTTTAAGTCGCCACCCCCACAAACTTTGAGAGTGAAATTTCCCTTTGATGTACCCATGAAATTCGTTACTTTTCCTTATCAACAAACCAAAAAATTTGTAGTCAATCCTCCTTATTTCATCCAAAAACACATTTTGGAGTATAAGCTAAAGACATCCAATAAATTGGAATTGTTGCTAGAGTTGATTTGACCAATATAAATCTACAACCCCTTTGAAATCCATTTATAACACCACATAAAAATTATTTTCTTTGCCTTAGCCATTAGCGAATGTCAATCCTTCTTTACATAGCATTAGGTTTTTATAAAAACCCTAGATACTTCAAAGCATTAAGAAGCAAAATATTTGGAATGGAAATAGTTAAGGCAAAATACCTTTCATTATCTTCATTTATACCAAAGAAAAAAATTGTAAACTTGCCCACATTGATCATCATTCCTATAGCAATATACTAGAGATCAATAATCTCCTTCAACTTATTAGCATCTCTCATAGACCCATCACATAACAAAATAATGTCATCAACAAAATAAGAGATGAGATAAAAATGCCACAAGGGACAACTCATTTAGTGATTATTATGTTATGAAGTATTATGTAAACCATGAAATCAAGGTTAAATCCCCCTAGATCAAACCAACCAAAAAAATAGATGAGATAAAAATAAGGAACCCCCACTCCTTATCCCCTTAAATGATCTAGATCTCTTAAGCTTGTGGTACTTACTCTTTTAGCCATAAAGAGAAATGATGATGGATATCACAAACAACATTATCTCAATCCTCATATAGGCCTAAATTAAACAATAGTTGAACCATTTATCAATATAGATAAATGTCACTCAACTCACTACCTAGTTGATAAAAGAGAGACAAAATATAATATTAATTAACATTATCTTAAAAATAGTCATCTTACTCTATCATAAGCCTAAGTGAGATCTAGCTTGTGACCTCTTTATTTTAATAGTATGTAGACCTTATTGAGCCACTTCAATTGCCTCATGAATTTGTCTCGCTAACATGAAACCAAAATGTTCTTTATATATTGACTTTGATTACAAGTTCTTAACTCTCGTAGCTATGATTTTGGCCACTATCTTATAAATACAATTATACAATGAGATGGACCAAAACCCCTCAAACAAGAGAGGATTGTCAATTATATGAATAAGAGAAATAAAGGTACAATTCAAAGTAGCCAATACTTTTCTAGAAACCCTTGAATCTTCAATCATGCTCAACAAATCTCCCTTGAAAAACTTTGTGAGCCAACCATTAGGGCCTTAAATTTTTTCGTTTTAGAAATCATGGAGGACAATTTAAAGCTCCTATCTAAAAACTACCTTCATTAACCTTGCATTATCATCCTCATTGTTAAAATTTGGGAAATATGTTATCATTTTAACTACTTCAACTAGAGTCAAAGTATTATCTTCCCTATATATACCATTAAAATGTTCAACTACGACAAAAGCATGTTAGTTTTCACACTCTATGCTATTTCAAATACTTTTAGCCCAATTCACTTCTTCAATTAGTAATATGTTCAATAATAATTAATATTTTCAATCATCAATAGTAACTAAAGATAGAACAATAAATGCAATTATAAAGGATACAATCAACAAGAGACACTAGGTTTGGTCAAAGACAATGGAAAACCCCACTATGGAGAAAACCCTTTGAAATTATTATTCTATTAGATTGTCATAAAATGTTCAACAAAGAGTACAATGAGCCCAAATCCATAAATAATAATCAAATTCAAAGTTTTGACTTGTTCAACAAATCTACCAACCAATATCCAAAATATGTGCCAATAGTCAAGATAATGTAATCAAAGATACTCGCGCACTTCTTGTTAACTCTTCGCAGTTCCTGTTCACCCTTCGCAGTTCTTGTTCACCCTTCATAGTTATTATTCACCATGTTGTTGTTCCTAGAGACGGCCTTGAGTTGTGAAAGACCAGTGCCTAGGACATCTTATACAGCAAGGAGCATATGATATAACACGGTAAGTTATCAGGAAAGGCTCTCATGCTATCTCTTGTAAAAAAGAAAGGTTAATTTGAATGGGACCAAAAATTTCGAAAAATGAACACAGGGAAAGAAATACTGCAGAGGCAAGGTGTGGAACTCTAATACAAATGCATCAAACAATTCAAAGGCAGCTTACTGTAAAGAGGGCCGGTTCAAAAATACCTCACATAAATAAATAATCAGTAGGTGTTTACTGCGTATGCAAGATGTAAGATGATACTAACTGTCATTGAGCTGATATCCAGGAACACATATTAACATGTAATGGGCTTAAAAATTTAAGAATCCATACATGACAATAGCGTTGTAAAAATAACATCCCAAAGAAGCTAATATAGCAGAAGTATGGTTGAAGTGTAAAGTGAAACAATATATCATGCCTGAGCCATATTTAAAGCACTTGACTGGTTCAAGCATGAGTATCAACTAGGATAAATTCATACCAAAAACCAGTGAGCCGCTCGCATTCCAGAACATGATATAAGAAAGGCGGATGAAACGAAATGAACAATTAAACTAGCACATATAAGAGAAAGTTGCAAACTGTGAGACACCAAAGACCAGAATCCTCATTAAAGATGAAACTCCTCCTCACTGAAACGCAACGGGCTCTATACATTCATATAAGGGTTCCTACAAAATGCATATAAAAATTCTCTCACCGCATAATTTTCTGATAAATCTGGAACCCTCAATAATCTGTTCTTGGGGAGTTTTATAGGAGAAAAACTAGTAAAGGGAGTGGATGATGAACATTTAATTTGTCTCATTAAGACAGGGTGGCGGAAGCGTTCATGCCCATACTACTTAATGGCTCTGTAGTGTTGTATGTACTCTATAGCCTGTTTTAGAGATCTCTGTCACGTCGAGATTGACCTTGGATGTGTTCTTGGAGTCCTTTTTGGCTGTAAAGTTCTATGTTCTGCCTTCTGGAATTGGTGAACTGAGTAGAAAATCCACGGGCCTCCATACTCGATAACTATTGATTCTGACAGTCTTTAAGATGTTTCTGTCAGCGTAATTGACTATTTCTGGGCTTGAGGAGGCATGGAGGTTTTAATGGGAAGATGTACTGCCTGGAGAAAAACGTCCCGCAGATATTCAAACACAGATATGGCTGTTGCGTGTGCTCCTTGGGTCTTCAAAATGCGTCTTTATCCTTTGAATATGGGATTAATTGTTAATTGTTCAATAACAGTCTTAAACCTCTTTAATCCTCGCTGTTGATACACTCTACCGCTACTGTAGTGGTATCTCGGATTTCCGAAACACAGTGGCTGTGATTGCAGCAGCAAAGCGAAATTTCCACTCTGTAAAACCCTGCATAATGAAAATAACTAGTTATAAAATCCAAGGGATGGTGGAAGCGATGCTATGAAGGCCTGCAAAGCGATGGCGGAGCAGTGGAAAATTGATGAAAAACATGTGGAATGGGAAGAAACTAATGAAAATGAACGAAAGCGGGACCTTTTAATGGTGGGACCCAACGGGTGGAGTGCAATTAGATGCGGACCGTCAGATCTTAGGAGGAGATCGATGGTCGAGATGTCGCAATGAAGTTAAATGGTCGCGCGATGAACAAATATGCATGGAGGATGCGATACAACGCAGGCCGTCGATCTAGATCGAACGAACGGTCATGATTAAATCGCAAAATCGCAATCGGGGGAGGCAGTGGGGGACACATTTGAGAACTTGCGATTGGCGATGGTGCGATTGAGCGCCAACCGTCCGATCTGGGTCAAGATCGACGACAAGGATTAAATCAGCGGGGGGAAAGACTGATTCAATAAGCGGGATGGGAGACGTAAGGGTTGTCGGATCTAAGGGAACGAAAGGCAGGGATGGAATCGGGGATCGACAATCGGCGTAACACAAAAAGGCGCCTTACGAAATCTCTGATTGGCGATGGGGTTGCGATGCGATTAGCGTTGGGGCGTCAGATATGAGAACAGATCGACGGTTGATATGTGATCGGAGGGTGGAAAAGGGGAGGAGCGATGGGCGCGATGTGGAACGAGCGCAGACCGTTGGATCTGTATAGATCGACGGCGGGTATTGCACCCACGCTCCACAGGATGTTACACTATCGCATCGGAGATATTTGAGTCAACAAAGAAATGCGCTTCTATCCGTCTCTCCAATTGCGATAAGCACCCTGCGGGCTAGCACCTGGTCTTGGCGCCCGGGCATATGGGGAAGTGGTTAAGGGGGCTTGCCTAAAAGGGGCTTAGCCTGTCATAAGGTGGAAAGTGGGTTTTTGGCCCGTTTTTAATGTATTTTAAGGCCAACAAGGGGTAACGGTAAGGGGGATGAAGGGATTTTAAACCAAACGAAGTGTGTTCATAAGGTTAAAGGGGAATATGGGATGATTTAGAGGGTTAATGAGGAGTTAGGGAGGGGGAAAATGGTGAGGAAATAGAGGTTTAATGGGAATGAGATAATATGGAAAGGGGGGCCTCTTGGGCAATTTCTTCACGAATAGAGAGGCTTCAAAACTAGGAACAACGGTGAGGATTCCCCAAAGGTAAAAAGCACAAGGAGGCTTCAAGGATGATGTGTTTTCAACAGGAATGCATTCCTTGAAAGCTCAGAGACATTTTGACCCCTTGCTTGCTTGTCATAAAATTAATAGAGGGCTAACATGACCAACATTGGCTCCACCTGGGGACGACACGTTCATCCCTGGGCATGTCGAGAAATTTTGCAGACCACCTGTTAATATTCTGCGTGGACATCACCCTTCAACACTTTTTATTCTTCTCTTCATGATTCATCATAACACACACACATGATTCAAAAGACGAAAACAGAAAACACATGTACGGTATAATACATCAGGCTCTTTCGGCTTGAATCAGAACTGGAAGTAAGGCTTGAGGAACTGACCGTTTATAGGGGCATCGAGCACGTCTCCCTGTAAATTTTCCAACCTGAAAGTGTTATTGCTCCCTTGTTCCACAATCTTAAAAGGGCCAAACCAGAGTGGGTCGAATTTACCATGTTTCCCCTTTTCAGCTCTTCGGATATCCCATCTGAGCACTAAATCCCCAACTTGAAACTTCTTGTCTTTGGCATGCTGATCAAAAAGGTCTTTCATCTTCTCTTGATATTCAGTTAGCCTTTGACTTACCTGGTTCCGTGTTTCTTCTAACTCCACCAGCTGATTGATTCTCCTGGTCACATCATTGGGTTCTTCTTGACTTTCTTGCATGAATCGGGCTACTGGTAAGGCTAACTGCATAGGGAATACTACTTCCCGCCCATATACTAATTCATATGGGGACTTTCCGGTTGCTCTTTTTCTGGTAATCATGTTGGCCCACAGAGCGAATTTCAACTGGGAATCCCAATTTTTCTGATTTTCATTGATAGCCTTCTTCAGTGCTCTCACCAGGGTTTTATTTGAAGACTTTGCCAAGCCATTTCCTTGTGGGTAATAGGCCGCAGAGTGACTTAGTGCAATGTTATACTGCTGGCAGAAGCTCACAAACTTTGCATACTTGAAGGCCTGGGCGTTGTTGGTCACTATCTTGGCAGGGCAGCCAAACCTGGATATGATGTTTTCTTCCATGAATTTTATTATCACAGCATCTGTTGCATTCCTTGCAGGTATAGCTTCCACCCATTTTGTGAAATAATCTATGGCAGTTAATATCCACTTATGTTGACCACTCGACGGAGGATGTATTTCACCGATAAATTCGATTCCCCATTGTCGGAATGGTTCGTCCACGTGAACAGGAATCATGGGCAGAGGTGCCAACTTCTGTCTTTCAGCAAATCTTTGGAATTTCTCACAAGCTCTGACCCGGGCAAACACATCTCCAAAGATTTTGGGCCAGTAGAAACCAGCCTTCAGGATTTTGTGAGTAGTGGCCCTCCAGGTGTAATGACCCCCACAGATTCCTTCATGAAATTTGACCATTATATTCTCTACCTCATCCTCTGTGAGACACAGGTGTAGGATGCCTAAGGGATCTCGCCAGTATAGCCGGCCATTGGCGACCATGTACTTCTGTGATCTCAACCTTAGTGTTCTGTATTTAGCTTTATCACAGCTAGGAGGGAAGCTGAGTGTGAGGAGATATTTCACTATCTCTTTGTACCACGGGCTGGTGAGGTACTTCATATGTGTCTTCGGAGTAGCTATCTCTACTCCCTGTTGCTCTTCTTTCTTCTCAGACTCCTCATTTGCTATCATGGACATATTTATACCCAAAGCCTGATAGTTTGATTCAGATAAGATTTTGGCTAGCCCTTGTCCCTTGATCAGTTTGGTAGGACGGATGTCTATCTCATACTCTTGTATTTTGGCAATCCACTTCCCCCTTTTTCCTTCACTATCCCCTTGGATAAGAATATCTTTTATAGCTACTTTAGGCACAAATGAAGTGATATGGGATTGCAAGACATACATGCAGAATGCTTTAAGGGATTTAACCAGGGCATATGCTTGCTTTTTTAATATGTTATATTTCAATTCTGCATCACGGAGCACCTGACTGAAGAAAGCGATGCGCTGCTCGACCCTTCTTCATTTTTCTGCAATAAAACTCCTGCCACTGTATGAGGTGATGCAAATGAAAAGATCATGAAAGGTTTGGCATAATCTGGTCCAGCTAGCACAGGGGCTTCTGCAAAAGCATTTTTTATTCTGGAAAAGGCCTCTCGTGATTCCTGGGACCACTTTACCTCATTATTTTTCTTCAGCATGTCAGTTATATGTCTAACTATCTCAGCATAGTTAGGGATAAACCTCCTCAGAAAATTAATGCGCCCTAGGAACATCTGCACCTCCTTCTTATTTCTAGGAAGAGAAATGCCATTTATAACCTCTACCCTCTTAGGATCTATTTTTACCCCATCTTTGGTTACAATATGTCCCAAAAGCCTACCCTCTTCTAATGCAAACAATGATTTCCGTGGATTAAGAGAGAGACCATACCTTCTGCATTTCTCAAAATTTCTACGCAAATGCTCAATGTGCTCAGTATCGTCCTTTGAAAACACAGTGATATCATTGAGGTAAACCACCAAAAACTTATCTTGATCCCCAAAAAATGAAATGTCCATGGCTCTTTGGAAAGTGGCCCCTGCATTAATCAACCCAAAAGGCATCCTGGAATACATAAATGTACCCCATGACGTGGTGAAAGCAGTCTTCTTCTAATCTTCTGGTATTACAGCCACCTGATTGTAACCAGAGAATCCATCCATCATTGACATCCGAGAAGCCCCCGCCACCTTCTGCAGAATATGATCCATCTTAGGCAATGGGTAATTATCTTTTAAGGATGCTCGATTCAAATTCCGAAAGTCAACACACAATCTTATTTCTCCATTCTTTTTCCGGACAGGGACTAAATTTTCTACCCACTCAGAGTACCTCAATGGACAATTATTTTAGCCTTCAGTAACTTCTTAATCTCTTTCTCTATGGAGGGGAGCAGCAGAGGGTTAATCTGTCTAAGCTTCTGCTTGTGCGGCTTTGCATCGCTTTTCAGAGGAATTTTGTGCTGCATGATGCTGATATCAAAAGTTTTCAGATCTTGATAGGACCATGCAAACACATCTTTGTAAGACTGAAATATTTTATGGTATAGCTCTTTATATTCTTTTGGGACTTTTTTGGATAGCTTCACAATTTTGGGGGCAGCATCAGTGCCAAGGTTCAGGTCTTCTACCTGGTCTTCTTCTACCACTTTATTTGGCTGCAGTTGGATATCGTTCTTGTCGAACAATCATTCTAGAGGCACCAGCCCTCTGGGTATAACATTTCCCTTCAATTGCAACACTTTGTGACCAGCCACCTTTTCCTCCCATTTGTTTTCTAAAGGGTCGTCAACTTCTTTTTCCTCACAAGCATCAATCTCCATATTTGAGAATTATCTGATTGTTTCCAGGAACTGTTTCACTTGTTCTTCATCCTCAAACACTTGCCAGTGCTTGATGTTGTCTGGGATTGATGGTCGATAACGCACCTCAATTTCATATCTTAAGAGAGGGCTTTGAGGTGGGCGGAAAGTACTGGCAGCCACTGCAAGGGAGTCTGCCATTCTGTTCTGCTCTCTAGGCATAAATTGAATGTTAAATGCCAAGAAAAATTTCTCCACCAGGTCCCACACTTCATTCCTATAAGCCCTCAGTCTAGGATGTTTGGTTTGACACTGGTTCTTTACTTGTCTAACCACCAGTTCCGAATCCCCCAGAACCTTTAAACTCTGTATATTCATGCTTCTGGCTGTCTATAACCCTATCAGGAGTGCTTCATATTCAGCCACATTATTAGTGGCTTCATATTCTAGCTTGAAAGACAATGGGACCCATCTGCCTGTAGGAGAAATCAATAATACTCCGCCCCATTACCTTCTCTAGAATTTTCTCCATCAAAGTGAAGTGTCCAGATTCCTACTT
Source organism: Pinus albicaulis (assembly GCA_034641835.2). Classification (NCBI taxonomy): domain Eukaryota; kingdom Viridiplantae; phylum Streptophyta; class Pinopsida; order Pinales; family Pinaceae; genus Pinus; species Pinus albicaulis. The sequence continues at coordinate 985,549,051 of CM076576.1, forward strand.
CACGGCTCTCTGAGGGCTGCTTGATCTTGATCTGGCAGAATAATGGTTCTTGAGCATAATATTGGTCTTCCTCCAGCATTAAACATGAGAAATCACCTTCTTTACTGTAGCTAATGAATTAACTGAGTTGTCGGCCTTAGTAACCATCTTGACAAATCTGGTTTCCCTGTACAACCTCCTCTCCTGGCCACCAAAAACCGGGATAGTAGCATATGTTAAGTCCAGCTTGATTGACCCACCGATTTTTGTTCCCCAGGACCTTGACAACAACATGCCGAAGCGAGCTGGGATGTCAGCCACCACGATGTCCATTACCACACTTTTTGCTAGGATTTGGGCCAAATTGACCACCAAATCCTTAATCATCCCCAGGCATTTAACTCTTTTGGAATCAAATGAATCAAGGTCCTTGTATGGATGGGTGATTTGTAATCCTAGTTATTCCATGACTGATAGAGGTAATATATTATGGGAAGCTCTTGAATCTAACATACAGTTATGTAATAGCAGGTCATGAATCACTAGAGACACATAGAAAGGAGGGGTGGAAGCATTCAATTCCTCAACGTGTGGGCCAAATACAACCATAGGTCTTTCTTCTTGAAGGTTCAGAATATTTGGAATATGTGCTACTTCTGGGGGAAGCATGAAAGAGGTGACCTGGGACTGATATGCAGGGTGCTTCAACAATTCAGTCAAGGGAACTGGGATTTTGACCTTCTCAAGCTCCTTTTGTAGACTAAAAGCGGGAGAGGACTTTTCTATTGCGACCTCCTTTGACTCTTTATTTTTGACCGAGGGTTTGGCTTCTTTTGACACAGACTTGGTATTAGGGGGAATGACTACTTTTGAAGAGGAAGGAATTTGATCATTAGACTGCAAGGGTTCGTTTAGAGGCCTCTTACCTTTGTCTGTGGCCTTTTGCACTGTCAACTCCTTCTGAGCGGGTGCTTCCTTCTGGGGTGACTCTTCTTCCTGATCTTGAGTACGAGTCCTTTTCCTTGAAGATCTAAGATCATATTTTCTATTGAACCGTGCTTGCATGAAATCAACAAATTGTTTACAATAGTAATCAATATCTGGGTCTTCTGTGCCTCTAGCCTTCTCTTCTTCTTGTAATGAGATCTCGGTTCCTTCACTTCCTTGCAAGGGGCATTCTATCTCATCACTATTTGAAAAAGCAAGATATGCATCCTCTTGTTCATAGGCAGTGTCTTCAGAAGGACCATCTACCTGACCTTCCAAGTACAGAGGGTGTGGTACCTGATCTTCTTGCTCTTTCCTTTCCCTTTGTAGTATTTGCAGGGGTGGCTTCCTATACTGAAGATTGTATCCCCTGTTTGGAGCGTTCTGGAAGTTCTTGGTGGTTTAATTTTTGGCCTCTAGTTCAAGTTTGACCACCTTATTAGAAAGGTTCTTAATCATTTTTTTTCATTTCTTCCATTTTGTTATTAGCTGAGTCTCTATCTTGGCTAGAAGTGGACACCTCCTCCTTGCCTTTCCCTCTAGCATCTTGGTTTGTCTTTCCCTTTGTTTTACTAGTGGAGGCGAAATTTGCCTCCAGCTCTAGTGCATCTGTTTGAGCATCGTCCAGGGTGGCAGGCTTTCTTTCTCTCAGAGAGAAACCGAAATCTGAGTCAAAATCTGCCACGAAGACAACCTTAGCAGCTGTTTGATGAGGTTTCATATCAACTGGAAGGCTTAGATACAACTTATTAAATCTTTTGATAAATCCTGACACCCCTTCATTATGTCTTTTCTTGAGTGTGTTAAACTCAGTAAGACAATGTCCATGATCTTTCTTCTCTCCCCATTTTCTGAGAAAAGTATTTTCCATTCCATCCCAAGTGGTTATGGAACGGTCTCCTAATGTCTTAAACCACTTTCTGGCTTCGCCATCAAGAGATTGCACAAACAGTCTTAGGACTACATCTAGGTGCTCTACATTAAAGTTCTCTGCAAAAAAACAGAATTATTCAAGATGTTTTTGAGCTTCAATCTCATTTTCCCCATTGAATCAGGGTAACATCTTTAGATAGTCCTGCGGCATGTCATTCAGCACTTGAGGTAATGCAAGGGGGGCATATTTATTCAACAAGAAGGCAGGAACATTGGCCATTGGAGGAGGTGGAGGTAGTGCAAGAGTTTGATGTGTAAAAGGAGGAGGCGGAGGTGGAAGTGGAGTATGAATGACAATAGGAATGTATTGGACTGCAACTTGAGGTGTTGACGGGAACAACGGTCTTTTAATGACAGATACTTCGGTGACTTCCTTGACCTCTTCGACCTCAGGATTAGGGTGAAAGTAGTCTTTAATTTGGACACCTCCCCATGGTGGACTATCTGAGTAGTAGTCGGTATCTCCCACAGTGGAGTCGGGACCTCGCACTTGTGCAACTTGAGAGGAGGATGACGGGAAGTATTCTAAAGAGGATTCAGGAATCTCAGTATGGACTAATTGCCTTTCCTTCCAACTTATTCTATGTATGATCTTCTCTGGGTCAGACGCAGAAGGTATCTTTGGCTGAGACGTATCTGACCTCAGGTGTGGCTTACGAGGAGCCAGGACTGCAAGTAAATTTTCCTGATGAAGGAATGTGGAGTCGCCAAGGTGAGGGATCTACAACTCTCAACCCTCCATGCTCACCTATTTGGAGAGTGAATAAAGTTTTGTCGAGGCCCAGGGATTCAAATTTTCTTAACTTCATTCCCCGGAAACGACGCCAAAAAGATGTTGTCATTCCTAGAGACAGCCTTGAGTTGTGAAAGACCAGTGCCTAGGACATCTTATACAACAAGGAGCATATGATATAGCACGATAAGTTATCAGGAAAGGCTCTCATGCTATCTCTTGTAAACAAGAAAGGTTAATTTGAATGGGACCAAAACTTTCGGAAAATGAACACAGGGAAAGCAATACTGCAGAGGCAAGGTGTGGAACTCTAATACAAATGCATCAGACAATTCAAAGGCAACTTACTGTAAAGAGGGCTGGTTCAAAAATACCTCACAGAAATAAATAATTAGAAGGTGTTTACTGCGTATGCAAGATGTAATATGATACTAACTATCATTGAGATGATATCCAGGAACACATATTAACATGTAATGGGCTTACAAATTTAAGAATCCATACATGACAATAACGTTGTAAAAATAACATCCCAAAGAAGCTAATATAGCAGAAGTATGGTTGAAGTGGAAAGTGAAACAGTATATCATGCCTAAGCCATATTTAAAGCACTTGACTAGTTCAAGCATGAGTATCAACTAGGATAAATTCATACCAAAAACCAGTGAGCTACTCGCATTCCAGAACATGATACAAGAAAGGCGGATGAAACGAAATGAACAATTAAACTAGCACATATAAGAGAAAGTTACAAACTGTGAGACACCAAAGACCAGAATCCTCATTAAAGATGAAACTCCTCCTCACTGAAACCCAACGGGCTCTGTAGATTCATATAAGGGTTCCTACACAATGCATACAAAAATTCTCTCACCGCATAATTTTCTGATAAATCTGGAACCCTCAATAATATGTTCTTGGGGAGTTTTATAGGAGAAAAACTAGTAAAGGGAGTGGATGATGAACATTTAATTTGTCTCATTAAGACAAGATGGCGGAAGCGTTCACGCCCATACTGCTTAATGGCTCTGTAGTGCTGTATGTACTCTGTAGCCTATTTTAGAGATCTCTGTCAGGTCAAGATTGACCTTGGATGTGTTCTTGGAGTCCTTTTTGGCTGTAAAGTTCTCTGTTCTGCCTTTTGGAATTGGTGAACTGAGTAGAAAATCCGCGGGCCTCCATACTCCATAACTACTGATTCTGACAATATTTAAGATGCTTCTGTCAGCGAATTGACTATTTTTGGGCTCGAGGAGGCATGGAGGTTTTAATTGGAAGATGTAATACCTAGAGAAAAACGTCTCGCAGATAATCAAACATAGATATGGATGTTGCGTGTGCTCCTTGGGTCTTCAAAATGCGTCTTTATCCTTTGAATACAGGATTAAGCGTTAATTGTTAAATAACATGCTTAAACCTCTTTAATCCTCGCTACTGATACACTCTGCCGCTACTGTAGTGGTATCTCGGATTTCCGAAACACAGTGGCTGTGATTGCGGCAGCAGAGCGAAATTTCCACTCTGTAAAACCCTGCATAATGAAAATAACTAGTTATAAAATCCAAGGGATGGTGGAAACGATGCTGTGAAGGCCTGCGAAGCGATGGCGGAGCAGTGGAAAATTGATGAAAAACATGCGGAATGGGAAGAAACTAATGAAAATGAACGAAAGCGGGACCTTTGAATGGTGGGACCCAGTGGGTGGAATGCGATTAGATGCGGACCGTCACATCTCAGGAGGAGATCGACGGTCGAGATGCCGTAATGAAGTTAAATGGTCGCGCGATGAACAAATATGCATGGAGGATGCGATACAACGCAGGCAGTTGATCTGGATCGAACGGACGGTCGTGATTAAATCGCAAAATCGCAATCGGGGGAGGCAGTGGGGGACACATTTGAGAACTTGCGATTGGCGATGGTGCGATTGAGCGCCAACCGTCCGATCTGGGTCAAGATCGACGGCGGGGATTAAATCAACGGGGGGAAAGACTGATGCAATAAGTGGGACGGGAGATGTAAGGGCCATCGGATCTAAGGGAACGAACGGCGGGGATGGAATCAGCAATCGGCGTAACACAAAAAGGCGCCTTACGAAATCTCCGATTGGCGATGGGGTTGCGATGCGATTAGCGCTGGGCCGTCAAATTTGAGAACAAATCAATGGTTGATATGTGATCGGAGGGGGGAAAAGGGGAGGAGCAATGGGCGCGATTTGGAACGAGCGCTGACCGTCAGATCTGTATAGATCGACGGCATGTATTGCACCCGCGCTCCACAGGACGTTACACTATCGCATCGGAGATATTTGAGTCAACAAAGAAATGCACTTCCGTCCGTCTCTCCGATTGGAACAAGCGCCTTGCGGGCTAGCACCTGGTCTTGGCACCCGGGCATATGGGGAAGTGGTTAAGGGGGCTGGCCTAAAAGGGGCTTAGCCTGTCATAAGGTAGAAAGTGGGTATTTGGCCCATTTTTAATGTATTTTAAGGCCAACAAGGGGTAACGGGAAGGGGGATGAAGGGATTTTAAACCAAACGAAGTGTCATAAGGTTAAAGGGGAAGATGGGATGATTTAGAGGGTTAATGAGGAGTTAGGGAGGGGGAAAATGGTGAGGAAATAGAGGTTTAATGGGAATGAGAAAATATGGAAAGGGGGGCCTCTTGGGCAATTTATTCACGAACAGAGAGGCTTCAAAACTGGGAACAGCGGTGAGGATTCCTCGAAGGTCAAAAGCATAAGGAGGCTTCGAGGATGATGTGTTTTCAACAATTATGCATTCCTTGAAAGCTCAGAGACATTTTGACCCCTTGCTTGCTTGTCAGAAAATTAATAGAGGGCTAACATGACCAACACACCCTTTGCACTTCCTTTTCACCCTTTGTAGTTCTTGTTCAACCTTCGCAATTCTTGTTAACCCTTCGCAGTTCATGTTCAACCTTCGATTTTAGATAGAACGAAACTCCAAAAAGAAGAATAAATTATATGTGATTATGACGTCCAAATGAGCTTGAGCCCACTTGAATTTATAGGCTTCCAAGGGTGTCCAATTTTCTTTAGGGCTGACCTGATCAAATGTACATATGTGGGATTTTATTCAAAAATACACTTCCCCTTGTCCAAATTGAGTTCTTCAATAGTCAAAATTGTTCTTCTTGAAAAGAGGAATCTTGTCCCATGGCTGGAATTTGTCGCTAATCTTCCAAATTAACACTCCCTCTAAACTAGGGAGAAATTCCCACTGCATCATGTCATGTGTATTATGTTTTCATATCATGTCCCATCTCTACTCAACTCTATCTGATGAAACATTATTGAATCTAAAGAGAAAGAATCAGGGAGAATTATCTACCATACTTTATAACGTCAAAGAGAACATCTCAATCCAAAAACAAGATCATGGAGCACATATCAACCTGAAACAACATCGGGGAGCACATCTCAACCCATAATCTCGCGGGGGAGCCAAACATATACAACCCCATAACAAGAAATAGGTGATATAGGGGAGCACATCTCAACCCATCATATTTCCCAATGATGTTCTAGACAATAACCCTCAAGATTCATGTGGTAGAACACTTGCATCATAATTAGCTGGGGTTGTACAACCCCAAGTACATTCTCAACTCATTGGCAGATAGGGAGCGGTAAACCCAACAATCTTAGCTTATGGGTATGATGCCAACTGGGGTATACTCCGCAAAGAACAAGATAGGGGAGTAACATCTCCAACCCTAGGGCTAACAGATAGGGGAGCAACATCTACAACCCTATTGTTCAGAGATCCCTCAACCCCAAGAGTCCTTCATCTCAATTCCTCGCCCTGGGAGCTCAGATAGGGAGGAAGATTTGGTTCAGTGTTCTCAATTAGTGATGCCCCTTATCAAGAGGGTCACATCCATCAATCCAAGCTACTCTCTAAAGACTAATAACTTCCCTTTCAGTAAAGCCTTAGTGAGAATATCTAAAATTTTCTCATATGTCGATATATGATGGAGTTTAACGGCTCCTCTCTGCACCATGTCTTGAATGTAATGATATCGAATCTCAATGTTCTTGTAGTTGTCATGAAATACATGAATCTCTTCCAAACATATCCCACTCTTGTTGTTTCAATATATCACTATATTGTCTATGACCTACTCAAATATCTCTCTGAAGAGCTTCCTCAATCAAATTGCTTCGCAACTATCCATGCGAGTGACAATGTACTCTGCCTCAACAATACTCAATGCTACAGACTTCTACTTCCTTATCATCGAAGATATCATGGCAGATCCAAGACTAAAACAACACCCAGACGTACTCTCCCTTTCGACAATGTTTCCTTCCCATTCAACATCAGTGTATCCATGAATTTGAACATCTCTGGCAGAATATTTGAGACCAAGAGTGATCTTCCCATGAAAATATCTCAAAATGTGTTTGGCAGTGATCCAATGCACATAGAAAGGCTTGGTCATGAATTGAATCAATGTGTTCCCTGCATATCATATGTTTGGATGGGTGTTCACTAAGAACATTACATCCACAATCAACTTTCTATACTCGGATAGATTCCCCAAATCGGGTCCTGAAACTTCTCCACATAATTTCTTGAAATTAATTTCCATCATTCCGGGAAAGGACTTGCATTCTGTCATTCTAAATCTCTCCAACATCTTGACGACATATTTTCCTTATGAAAGGAAATTTTCACTGGGCCTTTGCCGCACCTTAAGGCAGAGAAAGTAGTGCATGATTTCAAGGTCCTTCATCTTGAATTCAAAGGATGACTCTCTCTTACATTCGATCATCAGGGGCTCACTACCTGTTAAGAATAAATCATCAACATATAAAACCAAAATCAATGGCACACCTTGGACTACCTTGAAGTAAAGGTTGGGATTGACATTGCTTCTTGTGAATCCTAACTTCACCAAATAAATTTCTATGTGGTCGTACCATGCTCTGGGGGCTTGCTTCAAACCATACAATGTATTCTTCAACCTGCAAACATGTGTCTTTCGATCCTCTACTTCAAATCCATGTGGTTGCTCAATGTACACTTATTCCTATAACATGCAATGGAGGAATGTTGTCTTCACGTCCATCTGATGTAGGGTACATACATGACTTGTGGCAAGAGTGAATATCAAACGAATGGCCGTATATTGAGCCACAGGTGCAAAAATGTTGTCATGATCTTCTCTCTCTTTTTGGGAAAATCCTCGGGCCATGAACCTTGCTTTATATTTCTCAATTCTACCTACATCAACTCCATGTTTAATATTGAATAACCACTATGAAGTCACCACGTATTTCCCCTTTGGTATTGACACAACATCCATATGCCATTCTTCATGATTGATTCATATTCTTTGGCCATAAAATCCTTCCAAAATTTTTCTTTCACGACTTCTTCAAAGGTGGGAGGTTTGGCTTGTATCATAGTGCTCATGGCTGCAACATATCCCTGGTACTTGCATGGCTTCTTGATTTCTCTAAATGATATTTGAACAGGAAATCATCTCTCATTATCCTGCAATGTGTCATAGAGCCAAAGTGGCCTCTTCCTAGCAGGAGGATCAATTGGAGGAGGACCTAAGGGATCCATAGGTTCCATGGGATCATCGACAATGTCGATCATGGATTCAGGCACTAAAGGACCATCTAAAATATTTGTATCACCATTCTTCTTCTCAGGAGTAGGAGGCAGAGGAAGGTCCCTTACTTTTCCAAGGGAAATATCTTCATCTAATGTTACATCCCTACTAATCTAAACCTTCCTTTAACTATGAATATATATTCTAAAAGATTTAGAATTTTCACAATATCCAACAAACGTACCTTTTTTTTCTCGTGGCTTCTAGTTTGTTTATTTTGTCCTTCAGCACATGGAAATATACAGGGAAATCAAAGATACATATATGGCTAACATCGGGCTTGACACCTGTGAACACTTATTTTGGGGTCTTGTTGTCCAATTCTTGATGAGGCACCCTATTTTCAACATATACAAAAGAATTTGTTGCTTCTCCCCAAAAGAATTTTGCCAAATTTTGATAATGGAGCATGGCACTAGTGACTTCTACAATAGACTTATTCTTTCATTCAACTACTCCATTTTGTTCAGGAGTATAGGGCACAATCGTCTCCTTCTTCATACCTTAACTCTTGCAAAAATAAATGAAATCATTTGAAATGTAATCTCCACAATTGTCAGAACTGAATATCTTGATTTTCTTCCCTATTTGATTTTCAACCAAAGATTTTAACTCCTTGAACATTTCAAAGGCTTCATCCTTGCACTTAAAATAATATATCCACGTTTTTCTTGAGAAGTCATCAATGAAAGTGATGTAACATAGATGGCCACCAATAGAATGTATGGGCATCAGACCACATAAGTCAGAATGAATGAGATGGAGGATGTCACACTACTATAAATGGGGCCAAAATCCAACAAATATTATTCGAATATGTGACTTATTGGCGTTGGCTATTCGACACATTACTGTTTATCAAATCGTCACTGGAATTCTGTCAAATACTTGACAGTTTAGCTATTGTTGGATATGTGATGGTACAATTGTTGATTATCCTACACATAGAAAGACTGAAATAGTCATTGAAAAGCCGACATTTATAGGTCGGTTTTGTGACACTATAAATTGTCAAATATCTTTCTGTCCTAACATTAAGTATTCAGAAGGTCTCGCACCAGTACATGGTCGGATATTCGACACAAAGCTTGCTTTGTCTAATGGAACAAACCAACATTCACATGTTAGGTAATCGACGAAATAAGTAAATTGTGTGACAGAAGTGTTGTCTCTCCGATGCTTTAAAACTGACGGCGACACATCTGATATGTGATGGATATTCAACACATAGGTCATTTTGAATGACAGGAAAAATCGATGTTGAGGTGTCGGTTAATCAACAGATCAAATAAATTGTGCGTCAAAATTGTTGTTGTTCTGACGCTTTCAAATCGACGATTAAGCATTGGATAGGAGAAGGAAGGGAGTTATGTCCGACGGGAGTGTTAAGGTACCAATGTTCCATTTCTTCGATCTGATCATCGAGTATTCGACAAAGACTTTGACTGGAAATTGTCAAATATTCGACGTCCTGACTATGTCGTCGAATATCCGACAGTGATATATATATATATATATATATATATATATATATATATATATATATATATATATATATATATACACATAGACTATGAGTTTTCTCGGTGGCTCCACTCCCTTACACATTTTTGGCATGTCATTGCATATGGTTTTTGCATTGATTGTGAGTTTTCTTGGTCAATTTTCCCCCTTATATGTTTTTGCCATGTCATTGCATATGGTTTTCGCATAGACTATGAGTTTTCTCAATGGTTTTGCCCCCTTATATGTTTTTGGAATATCATTGCATATGGTTTTTGCATAGACTGTGAGTTTTCATGGTGGCACCTCTCTTTACATTCGATTAGGCATGTACAAGTTTGTTCAAATATGAATCAAAAAACGAGTCCTCTCCTTTATTGTCTTATTTATTACTTCCATTAGACACTAGTTTCCTACATCTTTTTAAAGGAAACAACGACATTGGTATGGTGACATACTCGGTATGTAAGTGTCTTCCAATATAATAACTAGAATCAAGCATCTCATCTTCATCATAAATGGACTATATAGAGACATACATTACGTGCATTGCTAGATCACATTACAAATAACAAAGTATTGGTGATAAGCCAACATCCAGGCAAAACATAAGCACAATCTAGGTTGGTTTCATCAAATATGTTGTTCATGTACCAAAAGTATACTATGAAACATTCAACCATAAATTAAAATCCATAAAATATCACAATTTTGTTACTATTTGTCCTAACAAAGTATTAAGATTCAAGAAATCATTAGACTTAAAATGTGGAATATCACTTGTGTACACCAATGTTCTTCACAGAGATCGCGAGTTGGTTAGACTAACCCCACATGGATTCTAGAAAAGTGGTTCCTTTGGTGGACAAGTAGCTTTTTCAATAGACGATAGCCAAAAATAAACATTACTCTTTTAACACAGTGAAACAAATTTAGCGAGCTTGCAAGCATAGGTAGTGCCTTGTTGACTTTCTTGAATGGAGGTACTTGTTTATGTACTCTATCTTTAATTTTTATCACATATCATGGTTCACAATTCACTTGGTTTCACTAGTAAAGTTTTGTTATTCATGCTCAGTATTTTCAGTTTTTCTAAAGTTCTCATTTCGGCGGAGTCCTTTATCCTACTATGATATCAACAAAAAAATGAACTACCATAAAGATTATGTCAAGATAAATACTACAAGTAAAATCAATTATGAAAAATAACATAATTTATAAAGACAAAAATACTGATTCAATGAGTAAAAAAGCAAAATGACTAGAAAAACATAATGAACGTGACCAACTCTCACAATTTAAATTGTGAGATTATAAAGTGGAAGATGAACAATCCCCAAGGCATAACGAGGAAATATAACATGTAAAATATATGCAACGCAAACAAGACTACGAATGAACAACTTGTAATCCTAATGTGCCCTTTCTGGAACACTATCTCTTACAATTTCCAAATGCACATCAATAACGATCCAATAACTAATATTACTTAGGTTTGAATGAAATTGTACCATTGAAAAATATGGATGATGATAACTTGGTTAGTCTCAAATTCACTAGAAAATTGAACTTTAGCATAACTGAAACCAAGTCATGATACTGGAATTTGAACAGCCTGCAAGGCCTAGTGAAGTAATACAATGTGTAGAATGTGCAACAAAAACAAGACCGATGGTGGTTGACTTGCAATCCTAATGTACCCTCTCTAAAATGATGCTTGCTACAATTTTTAAATGAACATTAATATCTATCCAAGAACTACTATTGATTAATATTGGACCATATTGACCAAAGTGGATGATGAAATTTGGTGCCTCAACTATACTTGATGTGAATGTGAGGATAATATGACAAACAAACCATTAAAAAAAATATAATACACAAGTTTGTTCACTGATGATGGAGATATGATTAATATATGTGTGTGTGTGTGTGTGTGTGTTTAATACACAATACTATTTTGAAGACTATAAGAATGTCATCACACATAGCATCCTTAATTGTTGATCACAGAGAGTTGAAGCTAGAGGATATTGTGGCTTATAGAGTTATGGTTATAAAAAATAATCAGACGAGAGAGTATTTTATGTGATGGAAAGATACTCTAGAACAAGAGAATCTATAACAACTCTTTTTCCATAAAACCCGGTGTATATAACCCAGTTATGTAAATTATTTATTTGTGAAAATAATTTGATGACTGTCCTGAATGAAGGGACATATGAATCCAAAGTTTTAAGAGGGAAAGCTTGTGGTGGGTTGTTTCATGGACATTGAATGCTCATTGCGTATTGGTTGGTTTCCCTATGGCGTGTCATGATAAGGTCGATACAAACCACCCTTAATTGTCATAACTATCTGCCTACGCTAACAAGCATTGAAGTCAGAGTGGGCAGATTGAGTGGAGGATGGCATCATACTCCCCCCTCTCCTTATAAAATGTGGACAGAGATAAAGAAGGAAGTGTAAAAAAAATGCCTTGAGTGTGAAGGAAGAAGGATTGAGAAACTTTAGTCTTCTAGCATTGTGGAAAGGAGAATGGTCAAAGTGTGCAGAGAAGGCATATAGAATTTGGTGCAAAAATTTTACTGTGTCGAGAGCACTTAGACGGGCTGAGTACGAGCACAACTATTTATAGTCATGCCTCACATCATGAATTGGTCAATGGGTTTGGGTGAGCACCCTAGAAAATGACTTAGCACATGTGACAAGTAAGTGCACTTAGTTAAAGGCACACCCCAACCAACACTTGAGCGATTGGTTGTGTATATTGCATGGAGGAGATGTGTGTCGACCAAAGAATTTTGGTGAGTAAAATTGCTTGGGTGTCGTGTGTCAACCCCATAGGACTTGAAGGGACATGACCCTTTTCTCTCCATACACCCCATATACATAGCCAAGTGTGTGGAGAGGAGAAGGCATAATAACTTGGTGGATTACATCAAATTGCATGATTGGTTCATGGTGAAGAAGGATGTATATTTTCTTGTAACAAAAGCGAACTTTGTCATGGGGATAGTTCCAGAGTTTTTGGGTATGTAATTAAGGCCACTCTTCAACTTGAGTTGCATATTGGTTGGAGAAGGGGGACCAATAAGAAGTTTGAAATATGTTTGTTTTTGGTAGGTCTATGTTATTGGGTGGTGTTGTTTAGTGGTTCATGTAGCTGAGTGGAAAATGAATTGGCACACAACCCAATTTTTGTTTGTAGGTATTGCAGGTAGGGTCAGGTGAGACTTGAGCCCTTGGTATTTGAATTGTTTTGTATTTAGATGGAGTTTTAGGTTGTGTGATGCTTCATTGATCCAGATTTATGCAAGAACAAAATGAAATACATATATAAACAAAAACATAGAGATACAGTGAAAACATAATTTCAATTCATTAATAACAAAGTACTGAAAATTATTTACATGCAAAATTTAAATAAACTAGCTCAGTCGATGGTAGCTTATGTCTGACAAGAGATATGGTAGTTACATTCCTTTTAAATTGTGTTACAATGAGGCTCAAGGGCCTATTTATTATTGAGAAATAATGAAAAACCCTAAACATCCAAAAATCCAACCCTAGGAGATGAAGAACCAAAACTGTGGGCCTCGTTGGGGTAAATTGGTACATCAATTTCTCAGGGTTGTAACTTTGGCATATGATTTTTGTTTGACGCACATGATACCTCGTTAGAAATATCTACCAGAGGGCTGCAAATTCGAACTAAAAATTTAATCAAAGAAAAACTTCTGCTTGTTTTCTATAAAAAAAAAACGTCGTTTAGAGCCTCAAATTAGCTCCACAAGTTTAGGACCCGAAAAACTTCCAAAAATAGCTAATTGTGCGACAATTATGGAAATTGAAAGCTATAATGGTACAATGGTTGAGGTCCAAGTGAAAGAGGTAGGTGGCCACCAATATCCACCTGGATCTGTCGTCCCCCCTTAGAAAGCTATGGTCCTCATTGCGTTTAGTTCCTCCATGAGATGGGGAAATTTTTGTTGAAGTTGGTCCTTAGTAAACCACTTGCCTTGGTGCAGGAGTTGACCAACTTTGACAACCCGATACAGTTGGATCTTCTGTTGGTGACTGTTCTTGATCTACATGTCCATGATCCGATCATTTGTGGCCTATTCCATACAGTCTGGGTTTAGCTCTATTGGTGTGAGCTATTCTGCAATGCCTGATGTGTCCAGTAATGGTGGAAAGTATGGCCGAAGGCAGTCCACATTGAACATTGGGTGCAGGCCAAGGAAAGAGGGAATGTTGAGCTCAAAATAATTGTCTCCCACAACCTTGGTAATGGTGTAAGGCCCATATTGAAGTGGTACGAGCTTTTGATGGGCTCCATTAAGGCGTTATTTCTGCAAATGCAACTAAAATTCTTCACCCACCTGAAACTTGTGTGGCACCTGATGTTGATCATGTCGTTGCTTTTACTTGGTATTGGACTTCTCCAAGATGTCATGAACCTATTGGCGGATGTGTTGGATCCATTTAATAAATCTAGTTTCTTTATGTAACTCATATTTCACATGTGTGTATTTTGTCTGTGTAGTCACATGAGGCATGGAAACAACAATTGGACACAATGATTGAAATCCCATACCCACTTGAAAGGGACTATGACCAGTCGAGCTATGGTGAACTATGTTATAGTTGTGTTGCACATAGGTAAGGCTCTCATCCTAGGTTCATGGATGCTTGGAGTTATACATGTGGAGTATGTACACTATCATCCTGTTGATGACCTATGCTTGGCCATCAGTCTAGGGATGGAATGCAGCCAACTTGGTGAGCTTGATGTCCAATAATGTCCAGAGGATCGACCAGAATGTGCTCAGGAACTTGTTATCCAGGTTTAATATAATGGTCCATCGGATCCCAAAATATACCCACACTCATTCAAAGAAGAGGTTGGCAGTGTCCTCTACTGTGATACTCTTCTTGCAGGCCGCCAATATAGCCATCTTAGAAAAGTTATCCATGACCACAAATACATAGTCATTACCATGCTTAGTAGAAGGGAGGCCAAATAAATATTCCATGGAGATGGATTCCCAAGGCTATTTTGGAGTAGGCAAAGGAGTGTATAGGCATTGCTTCTTGATGGTTGGCTTGGCAATGGTGCAGGAAGTGCCAGATCTGATATATTTCCTAGCATCATGTTCGATTTTTTGCCAATAAAATTACTTTTGTAGTAAAATCCCAGTTTTCTCCACACCAAAGTGTCTTGCGACCCAACTGTAGTGCGCCACCCAAATCAGCTTGACATGCTCGCTTGAAGGAACACAAAAGTGGCCCAGATAGCATAATAATGCACACTAGAGGTGGAAATCAAGAAATTTCTTGCCATACACTAGCATCTGGTATGTGGAGGCGAAATTTGGATCATTTTTGTATAGTTGCTGCCATCTAGAGGTATCGTGGCCATAAGAGTTGAGAACAGTAGTCAGGGATGCAACTTGGGACTGGCTGAGGCAGTTTGCAACATGATTGGTGATTCCATTTTTGTATTTAATGTTCAAGTGGAATTGTTGCAAATATCTAGACCACTTATGATGGTGATCATTCTACAACTTACATTATGTCTATATATTGAAAAGGTCGGTGATCGGTGTGGATGATCATCTCCTTCCCCAGTATGTAATGCTTCCATTATCGACATGCTTGCACGATATAATACATCTCTTTATCAAAGGTGGGTTACTTCTGAATTGTATCAGAAATTGTCTTACTATTATAGGCCATTGGATTCCCATACTCGGTGAGGACTGCACCAATAGCATAGTCTAAGGCATCTGTCTCAATTTCAAATGGCTACTGCAGGTCTGGCAATGTTAGTACTGGTGTAGAGAAAACGCGATGCTTCAGCTCAACGAATGCCTTCTATTGGGACTCAGACTAGGAAAATTTTTCTTTTGCTCCACCCTTCGTAATCTGACTCAAAAACCAAGTGATATGAGAGAATCCCAACACAAACCTCTAATAAAAATTTGCAAGGCACAAAAAGCTGCGAAGCTCTGTTAGGGTGGTCCGGGTTGGCCAATATTGAATGACTTGGATATTATCCGAATCCACATGCATGCCTCGATCATCTATGATATAACCCAGATATTGGACTTGACTCGTGCCAAAGGTGCATTTCTCCAAGCTGGCACATAGTTTGTGTTTCCGCAGGGTTTGAAGGACCTGATGAATGTGTTGCAAGTGCATTTCCAAACTCTTGTTGAAGATGAGAATGTTGTACAGATAAAAAACCACAAATGAGTTGGTGAAGGGCCACAAGATGTCATCCATTAGTCTCATAAAGGTAGTAGGGGAGTTTTTCAATTCGAAGGGCATGACCAACCATTCAAAAAGGCCTTCATTGGATTTGAAGGCGATATTCCATACATCTATGGGCTCTATTGGAACCTCATGATAGCCAAACTTCATATCGATCTTGCTGAAATATTTGGCTCCCTTGAGTTGGTCCAATAAGTCATGAATCTATGGGATTGGATACCTGTTCCTGACAGTGATTTTGTTTAGTGATTGATAATCAATGAAAATCGTCCATGTCCCATCCTTATTTTGTATAAGTACAATCAGGCTCCCACGGGGTGAGGAACTTGGTAATGTGCCCTTTTTGCAGCAAATCCTAGATTTTCCGCTTGATATCTTCATTTTATAGAATGGAGTAGCGGTATATCGGCCTGTTGGGTAGAGGTGCTCCAGGATTAAGATCAATCAAATGCTTGACCTGAAAGTGAAAGGGTACACCTGTGGGTGAGGAGAAGATGTCCTTGTACTCTTCTATGACCTTATCCACCTGTTTCTGCTGCATGGAGGAACCCTTCCTGGGGACCATGGATGTGGCCATGATCTTCCCCTTACTTTGAGAGTGAATAGGAAAGAAAAAAAAATTTCCCGGTTTGGGAGATGATCTTGCTACATTGTTTAACAGAGATCAAAGAGATGGCAGTAGGTGAGGCTACCTCTAATATCCTATATAACTTATTTCCCAAAGAGATAAAAAAAGTGTGAGGTCTCAACTCATACACAACATGACACTTCCACAAGTATGGTTGGCGTAATAATATATCACAAACTTCAAGAGGAGCAACACCACACAGTATCTCATCCATGGAGGGCTTGATGTTGTAGGGAAGGAAACATTGTTGGATGATGCAGAGATCCCATCCTTACGATGGTGTATGGCTACAGGCGAGGTGTGGTTAGTAGGCATAGCCGCTTCACGTCCTTTGCTGAAATGACTTTATTTTGGCTCCCGTTGTCGAAAAATAATTGCAGCAACAAACCCTTCACCCACATTCGTGAGTGGAAGAGACACTCCCCCTCCTCTGGATCTTCGAGCTCAATCTTTTGGATCTTGGTGGTAGCAACAATGGTGCTAGGATCTACATCAATAATATGCTTCCCTTTGTCATTTCCCGTGTTAGGTTATGATTCAGAGTTAGAACATGCATCAGAGAATGAAGCCTTCATCTTGGCCACTAGTGACTGCTTAGCTTGACACTCATTTGTGTTTTGAGTGGGGCTCTTATGGAACTCATAAAATTGTCATGTGTCCTTATTTGTCTTCATGGTGTTTTTCTTTGCTTGGGCTTCGATGGGTTGTCCTGGGTCACCCCATCTTGGCTTTATCCTTTATTCTACGGTTTGGGGTCACCTTTCCCTTGCTTTAGATTCGCAGATCCAAAGTCTCACTTATTATGTTTAAAAATATTCTCGATCTTGATAGTGTATTGATAGGTGGCGCAAAGCGAGGATATGTCCAAGAACTCCATCATGTCTTGTGTTAATTTTTCATAGGTCTACGCTATTCTTTGCTTTGATAGTTACATTTCTTCAATAACATTATAAGTTCACCCCATATCATTATATTATTATTCAAATCTACATTATTAACCATCAACATATGCAACTATGTATAAAGAAAAATAACATCATCATTTGTGAAACGGAACATAAAGAAATAAATGGAAGAAAAGCATGCACACATAAAGACACCAGGATTAGTCCGAGACCAGGGAAAAACCCACTATGGGGAAACCCTTGTAAATTCTTCTTCTTAGATCATCATCAAATGATTCAAAAAACAATGGTACAGTGATCCATTGATCCATATCTTCATAATGTAGTAAAACAACTAGCTCATGCTTAATATAACAATAAACATACTTCTACTAAAGGAACTTGATTATGATAACTGAGATGTACTGATACAAGTTGTAGCATACTGATGAACACTATTGATACTAAATGAAAACTGAAGTTACATATTTGCAGCGGAAATATATAGAGAATATGTACATATTTGATCTATAGATCTACAGATCTACAACATCAAGAAACACATATCGAATAGATCACTGAAGCCAAATGATATCAAAAACCAAATCCTAGATTTGAATCCAGGATGCTATCAAAGAATGATCACAAAAATATATATGACTGAGCGACTGAAGTTTGGAAGCACTATGCAAGCAATTGAAGATGACCTAACCCTGATCTTCTAAAAAAAACCCTTAGCCGCGACCTCAACACACTGTGCTTGCGGCTATAGCTCCCTTGGTCGCTGGAATGACACACTATGCCCGTGGTTCTGCTCCAGTTCAACCTGATCTAGCCTCAGGACCCTGGCCGTGAACTTGACAAGCTCTGCTCGCGACTCTGATTCTGAACCCTGTGTGAGATTCTTCTGTCGAACCTTTGCAGACTAAAACATAAATGATGATTCAAGAAAAAGAGTGCAAGAATAAATTCTCATTAATGAATGTGTGAGAATGAGCTTGAGGCTGCTTCTATTTATATCTTTTGTGAGGGACCGCTTGGGGCTTTGACTAAATCCAAATGTGTTGAGGCTGACTCCTTCGATTTCATTAATAAATAAAATAATTCATAATTTAACTACTGCTTAACCGATTGGGGAAATCTATAGGTCGATTTGGGTCCTCTCAAAAAGAGGAATCTAATGAAATTATAATCTTGACCATATGAGCTGTATAAAGTGGAATTTAACCGAAATTGCATAATTTTAATAATCCCTCTCAACCAGGGAAAATTCCACCTGCCAATATATTTTCATCGATCATCTCTGCCATGTAGTCGTCATGTTGTGATCCTTCATCATTACAAATCATCAATGAACTGCTCATGCTTATTCCAACTTATCTCTTGATTTTTGTTGCTGATGTGTTGAACATTCCCAGATCTAGAAGAAGAATAATTTGTCACGGAAGGGTAACTTAGGCTACCACCCTTCATCCATAATGCTACAACCTGGATTCACTGACAGTGGGCTTCTACGCGGAGTATCATCATCACCAGAGAGCATATCATCAAGTAACACATCTCGACCTGTAACCATCGGTGAGCACATCTCGACCCGTAATCTCATGGGGGAGATATACCTATACAACCCCATATATAGCAATAGGATATACCTCCATGCAGGGGAGTCCATATCGACCCTGCTATCACATTTGGGAGCTCAATCTCAACCCATAACTGCATAGGGTTATCTCAACGCATCCTATTTCCTAATGATATTCCCATCGATGACCCTGAATAGTCATGCGGTAGAACACCTACATCATAATAGACTTGGGTTGTACACCCCAAATACACTCTCAACTCGTTGGCCAAACCAGGAATGATATTCCCAACAAGAATTTCTTGAGGGTATGATTCCAACCGTGGTATACTCTGCATAGACCATATAGGGGAGCAACGTCTCTGACCCTATGAATATAGGTGAGAAACATCTAAACCCTGGGTTAAAGATAGGGAGTACCGTATTTTCTAGAGATCCCTCAACCTCAGGAGCCCTCCATCTCAATTCCTCATCCTGGGAGCTCAGACAGAGAGGAAGAGTTTGAACAGTGTCCTCGATCAGCGCTGCTCTCCTCATACTCATATTTGGTATATGCTTGTCTCAATAGAAGTTGGTTCCTATTCATACATGAAATCAAATCAAATTTTATGTTAGAACATACATAATCATGTAAATCACAACAAGATACCATAATCATCCTCCCTCTCATGGAGCTTTCAATCACAAATGGATACCATAATCATCCTCCTTCTCATGGAGGTGCCAATCACAAGCCTAAGCTTGTCTCGAATAGTTTCACAGTCTCAATGTAAGAATTTTTGTCCCAACTAAGTATATATATGGGATTCTTTTTTATCACAATGTATCCATTTCATATCCATATCATGCTCAGAAAAATCTCTAAGGAGCTTCTTCTTCCTGCCTCACAGCTAGCCATGTTAGCTATTAGCACTCCACCAGATCTCCGAGGTTGAAAAGAGAACAACAAAGGTAACTACAGACCAAGCTCTTGCCAAGTAGCTAGCCCTACTAGGCAGGAGAGGGATATCTCCAAGGGATCACAACCAAGAGGGTTGGATCAATTAGGTTTTAGGCTAGGTATAGTAGCACAAGGATTTTGATTGGTTGATTTGGGTGCCAAATGATTGAATTAGGTCAAAGAGGTAACTAGGTCAGGGAAAATAAGTTCAGAATTGCAGGCATATGATGGGGCAAGGTATGTAGGTACTCTAACACTTTAGGGTTTTTAGGTGAGATGGATTAGACTGGATAGGTGCTACAAAGAGCATGACAGTACATGAATTCCTTTTAAACTGAAGAATTGAAACAAATTATGATGATTCTCCCAAAACAGAGCATAAAAGATGTATTATTCTTATCAAAATTGAGAATCAAAAATATCATAGAAGTGGAATGAACATGGAAAGTAAAAAACATTCATACATATGCAACAGAAGAAGAAACTATGTCAAAATACAATACCACATGAATCCCACCAAAATAGCTGCAACTCATCCAATATATTCCTGCCAAAATCTCAATACACTAGTGTCTTTGATCAATACAACAACATCCAACCTCTCAAATGAGTGAAGAGGTGAAAGATATAGGCATGAAACAATTTCTCCCAACATCAGGGGTTGAATCCATGAGTTGTGGAGCTGATCCACAAAATTTTGAGCTGCAAACCTAGAGTGTAGGGAGGTCAAACTAACTCATTCCTAACTTTAGTGAAATTGATTCATCAATCCTCAAAAAGACTTTTACCTAATGTATTTACCCCTAAGTAACTTAAAAACATCATAATTAAATTTAAATCCATCATTTACATTGGTAAAAACATGATTTTCCATGGTGAAACTAAAAAAATTGAGAAAATTTCAGAAATATCAGTCATTGGTCAAGAGCGCAGCGCTAGCGATAGGAGCCCAGCGCCATCTTCAGCTCAACTTTTGAAGGGGTTGATGATTTCCAAGTTGAGCTCATGATATCTCATTGGAAATACAGTCCTGTCTAGTTTCCAAAACTATCCTTGGTTTCCAAAAACGATAAGTTTTAACCCTCAAAAATTAAATCTCCCAAGATTGGTCAGGAGCGTAGCGCCTAGCTGAAAAACTGGGCAGAAACATGATTTTTAGGGTGTTTTTTAACCTTTTTCCCTGCCAGATTGTCCAAATTTGCTTAGAAAAGTGTCGAACTTGACTATTTAATGCCTTATAAATCCACTGGTGGTCTTGTTTTTTCATTTAGAGGCCTCTAGAGGAAGCGCAACGCCTAGGGTGTCGCGCTCCTTGCAGCCAAACTTCGCCAAATTTATGGGTTTTTTGCAAAAACATGCCTCAGGGATGGAGCAATATCTCCCTAACCATGAACTTTTTTTCAAAACTAAGAGAGGTGTTTGTTCCTTGGCATTTTAGGAACAAAAACCTCCTCTAGTTTCCTAATATTCTTCTCTGATTGTCCGTAATATTCTCTGCAAAAAGGTGACTTAAATAGGACTTTGCACAGGCAGAAAAATAGGTTGTGAATATCTGCATGTATCTCTCATTCTGTAATACTTGTGTAAAAAGTGAGATATTATTTTGTACTGTGATATCTTAGGAACGAAAACCTTCTCTAGTTTCTCAAAATTAATCTTTTTTTGGCCACAATATGTTCTGAAAAAAGATGACTAAACATGATATTTTTGTAAAATGTGCCTTCAAGGATTTTTTCAAATTTCCCAAAATTTCTCCAAATTTCGTCAAAATTGCTCCAGACTTGCTTCATGGATACATGAGATGGTATGCTATGCTATCATGGATGCATCAATAATCAAATCCAACTTATCCTTCTCTTTCTTCTTGATGAGGGTTTCCTTTGCACTGTGATTTCAAGTAGGGTTTGTACTGCTCAAGGTCTAGTTTCATGCCTTAGGATTCTCCCTCCTTTATTGTGGGTCTTCTTCCCTTCTTATATGGTGTTTCTATTTTCATCCATGGTGTTTGTCTTGTTTTTAAAGCCTATGTAAATGGAATGGAAAGGGGGTAGGATAATAGGTTTAGAGAGTTAGGATTAGTGTAGGAAAATTTAGGGAATTGGGGAAGGGAGTTAGGGAGCTTAAAGAAGTGGTACAGGATAGGAAGACTTATGGAAATGGGGTGGGGAAATTTATTACAGGTATAGGGAGTGTACCTAGTAAATTTGTAGCCTAGGAGCTAGGGTTTTGGGGAATATGTCTTAGGAATGGGGATTTAGTGATACAGGGATAGGGATAAGGTTCACTGAGATGTGGGAAGGGTAAATTTAGGTTTAGGGGAAAAAATTTAGGATGTGGGAGTGAAACTAGGGTTTCTATCTTGAAAACGCAAAACTTGAAACAAGGAGAATGAACACCATGAAATTTTCAATGATGAGATGTATGGAGGGCTTTGATGAGGTTAACTTACTTGTCTACAACTGAAGGAACCCTGCATTGATGATTAGAAAGAATTTCAAGAGTTTTTGGGCATTTTGAGTGAAGATGGGTAGGAGCACATCGCCTTTGGCAGGAGCGTAGCGTTGGTTTGCCAAGAGCACAACGCCAAAATTCCAGGAGTGCATCGCCACCTTCAAACCTACTTTTGGATGACTTCCCAAAGTCAAAATTGGGCGCATGATAGCTAGTTGGAAATATATTTGTGTCTACTACACAATGGACCTATAAAGCACTGAAAATGATCAAGTACAACCCCTAAAAAATCAATTCTCCCAAGGCTGTTCAAAAAGTGTAGAATGGGGGTGAAAAAAGCGCAACATGCTCTTGTAGGCCAGTTTTGGAGGCCTTCCCAAACTCCAAATTAAGCTCATGATAGCTCATTTGATTCACCAAGAAAGTCATTTGGACACTCCATCTAGGAGAAAATTTGAGTTTCCCAAGGCCACTCCAAAAATGCAACAACTCTCTTGTGGCGACTATATTTTTGAAATTTCTCCCAAACCATAACACTTGTGTAAAAAATGAAGGAGGTTTTTCTTCCTTGTTCTATTATTAACAAAAACCTCTTTCAAGTTTGTGAAATTCATCTCCATTTGGTCCGAAACATACTTTGAAGAAAAACTGGCCCTCTGTGTGGAAAATGATTTGTCCCTTGGAATGAGTTCTTGAAAAATGATGGATACATGATGTTTATGAGCTAAAATGGCCTCATACTTGATGAAATTTCAAGAATTGGATTGGGACCCACATTTCCTCTAATTGTTGGTGCAGGTTGGTGCAATTTTGTTTTTGATGACCTTGAAAACCCTAAGACCTAATGGAAACCCTAAATGAATGAACTTCATGGTGAAATGACTGAAAAGGTGATCAAAACTCATGAATTATGGACACTTAGCAAAGTGGTGAAATGAGCCAGCAAGTGATGAAAATTCTGAAAATAGTGAGGTCTGAGCTAGGACTACCTCCAGTGACCAAATTTTTGAATGACGACCTAATGGAATGACAAAAATATCAGAATGGGACCCTGATATGATGTGAAAAGAGATATTTTGATCACTGGTGGAAGGATTCAAATACTGACACTAACATTGGCTCTAGCCGGGGATGGTAGGTCCTTGGTGGTGCCAAGAACACCATATACCAAGTAGCCTACCCATTAGGCATGGAGTCAAAATCATAAACAAAACTAAATGTTGAAAACTCAATATAATAAACTGACTTCAAGATTGACTCAAAACTGACTGAAAAAGATGCTTAGAAGTGAGCTTATCCAACAAAACCTACTCTAACTGATCCATTCATGATCCAGGTGGATATCGGTGGCCACTCACCTATTCCATTTGGACCAGCACCATCAATTCTTGCAGATTTTCACATTCAGCACAACTTACTATTTTTAGCAGGTTTTCGGGTCCTCCACTCTCGGAGCCGTTTTGGGGGCTTAATGATCCCGGTGGATATTGGTGGCCACCCACCTATTCCACTTGGCCCCCCACCATTGTCTCTTTCAGTTTTTCAGTTTCGGCATAACTTACTATTTTTAGCAGTTTTTCGGGTCCTGAACTTCCGGAGCCGTTTTGAGGCCCTAAACGACGTTTTTTGGGTATGAAAGCGCCAACGAATTTTCTGATAAAATTCGTCCCGACAGCTGTAGTCCTCGGATAGATCTTTCTAACGAGCTATTGAACGCGTCAAACGGAGATCGGGTGCCAAAGTTATGCCCCCGGGAATTTGAACCACCAATTTACCCAAACGGGCGCCCACAGTTTTGGCGCCTCATCTCCTACGGTTAGGTTTTTGGACGTTTCAAATTCTACATTGTTTCTCAACAATAAATAGGCCCTCGAGCCTCATTGTAACACAGTTGAGAGGTATGTAGCCACCACATCTCTTCTCAGAGATTCGCTACCAGCACCCTA
This sequence comes from Pinus albicaulis, assembly GCA_034641835.2. Lineage (NCBI taxonomy): Eukaryota > Viridiplantae > Streptophyta > Pinopsida > Pinales > Pinaceae > Pinus > Pinus albicaulis. The sequence goes on from CM076576.1 coordinate 985,573,544, forward strand.
GCTATTGTATTTCCATTATGTCTGTAAGCATATTTCTGTTATTTGATATTAATGAAATGAAGTGTTATTTCCGCTGCATCTCTGTATTTATGGTTATGTGTTTATTCTGTTGCATTCCTGCATAAAATCCGGATCAATTCATCACCTGATCAAGTGAAATGGAACAATGAATGGAACCATGTTAGCATTCTGGCTATTGTTTGAATTATCCGCAAGTGATTTCTTCTAAGCAATAAGAGAGAACTACTTAAAGGAAACTCCCATGAAAGCTTCTCAACAAATTAAATCTTAATGAAATTGCAAATCATGAGCCCGTCGACTGACCTCAAGATGCTACAAAAGGATCTTCATAGGAATACATATTAATTTTTAGACCATATAATACATTACTGCTATATTATAGGCAATCTTCATAACATGAATATGAACTTTCATCTTTACCCTTACTTTCCTGATATGACTACAAATGTTTGGATGAGATTTATAATGAGACTCCCACTGAAAATGACAAAGAAACCAGCTGTCAGATCAAGTTTATATCAACACTCTTTTCAGACTCACAACTAGCTAATGGAGAAGGACTTTTACTACAGATATCATCCAACACATAATCTATAGGGTCATGAAAAACTTGAAAATATTACTGCAACCTATTTTCCATTAGTTCTAATGAGACCGCATGACTTTCTAAAGGCTACTCATCCTTTGCTTTAGATACATTATGAAAATTTTCCTTTAAAAACTGAAGTGCTTCAAAGCATAATGGTACAGAATCATCTTGAATCATTTGATCATATGTTTAAGCTTCCAAGCCTTCATCTGCAATTTGAAATTCAATGCAACTCATTGGCTGCAAATCTAGAGCTAAGGAGGCTATTATGTCGCAAATTATTTCCTCAACCATTTTAGGAGAAGGTTTTTCATTAACAACTTGCTCAAGAAGTTCATTATCTTCCTCAAACTCAACATCAAAACTAAAAGACAACTAATTTCTAGTCTTGGAAAAAATTTCTCTCATAAATTGAAATGAAGCAAAACATAAAGGCAAAGATCCTTCACTTATTTCAAAATTTTCTGCATTTTCCTCATCATTTTCATCATATAGATGCATCGGTTGATCACTGCATTTCAGTTGCCGAAAATAAGCTTCTTCCTCCCACAAACTAGTTATTGACTGCTTTGCAAAATTAGCTTCAATTTGGAGAACATAATCATTGTCATACTGATCAAACTTTGGTAAATGATCGAAAGAACGAATGTCATCAAACATACACATTATATCAACAAATTGTTCCTCCATAGATTGATCTACAAATCCATTTTCATGATTTTCTATAAATCAATACAAACAACAAACATTTTTTGTTCTATGGTAGCTGATATTAGCAGGATAGTTTGTAAGGCCAATAACTTCTTCTTCTTCTACAATAAGTGAGACATGGTGATCTTGAACAACAAATTCATTTCTCATGGTGATATTTTGCACCATTTCCTCTAATGTACTTACCAAAATGTCGAGCTTCACTTCTGAAGATGCCAAACATTCTTTCTCTATGTTCTCCCTTTCTTCTGCTTTCAATATTAACCTTTTTAACAACAAATTAGCTTCTACAACTATTGCAATATCCTGCATTTCTTCGAGTGTTGTAATGTCCCTTTCTCTCAATCAAAATTCCATTTCCGGATCAAAGGCATCCAGGTAGTGTAAGAGGGTTGAACCAAGAGGCAGTTTTATATCAGCAGGGATTGAATGGTATACTTGATTGAACTTAGCTGAAAAGTGTTGCAATGTTTCTCTTGGTTTCCTTTTCAAATTATCATGTTCTTTTAAAATCAGAAAAGGATTCCCCTTGATCACCCATTTATCAACGAAGACTTTCAAAAACTGATGGAAATCAAGTTGAAGATGGTCATCATAAGATTAAAAAAAAGGGTATGGACCAAGATCAAAGGCATACGAGGAATTTGAATTTACAACCTTCAAAGGAAAGGAATCTAATGGAGTTTTTTGATCTTTTCTAAAATATAATATATGTTGGAAAAATTTCAGGACATTCTCAGGAAAAAAGAAGAAGAAATATTTCATGATAAAGAACATGATGTCTTGAATGAAATTCCAAGTTGAATGCCCGATCTTCCCATGTTGTCCTTTCATATTTATTGGCAAGGTTCATCCTCCAGTGGAGTCTTTGAATTTGATTTCAAAACTGATTTGGAGTCACCAGGTGGATGATTTCAACCTTCGTGTGCCTGATCACTGTCCACCATCAGCAATTAGATCTAAACTTTGATAATTGTCATCCCAAGGAAGATCTGTCACTTTTTTCCCCAGTATGATCGCCAAGATGTTAGCACTCCACCGGATCTCCAAGGCTGAGAAGAAACCAACAAAGATAACTACAAACCAAGCTCTCGCCAAGTAGCTAGCCCTACTAGGTAGCAGAGGGATATCCCTAAGAGATCACAACCAAGAGGGTTGGATCAATAGGTTTTAGGCTAGGTATAGTAGCACAAGGGTTTTGATTGGTTGATTTGGGTGATGGATGAGTGAATTAGGTCAAAGAGGTAACTAGGTTAGGGAAAATAAGATAATAATTGTAGACATATGATGGGTCAAGGTAGGTAGGTACACTAAAACTTTAGGGTTTTTAGGTGAGATGGATCAAACTGGTGAGGTGATAAAAAGAGCACGACAGTACATGAATTCCTTTTAAACTGAAAAAATGAAACAAATATGATGATTCTCCCAAAACATAGCATAAAAGATCTATTCTGCTTATCAAACTTGAGAATCAAACATATCATAGAAGTGGAATGAAAATGGAAAGTACAAAAAATTCATACATATGCAACAGAAGAGGAAACTACGTCAAAATATAGTACCACATGAATCCCACCAAAATAGATGCAACTCCTCCAATATATTCTTGCCAAAATTTGAATACACTAGTGTCTTTGATCAATACAACAACATCCAACCTCTCAAATGAGTGAAGAGGTGAAAGATATAGACATGAAACAAATTCTCCCAACCTTAGGGGTCGAAACCCTAAGTTGTGGAGCTGATCCACAAAATTCTGAACTGCAAACCTAGAGTGTAGGGAGGTCAAACTGACTCATCCCTAACTTTAGTGAAACTGATTCATCAATCCTCAAAAAGACTTTTACGTAATGTATATACCCCCTAGGTAACTCAAAAATATCATAATTACATTTATAGCCATCATTTACGTTGGTAAAAAGATTATTTCACACGGTGAAACTCAAAAAACTGAGAAAATTTCAGAAATATCAGTCACTGGTGTAATATTCCAAATTAGGAACAACTACACTATTGGGAATATCTCAGGATATTACCGATGTGGAGATCCAGTAATACATAAACATGACTGGAAGTAGCAGTGAATAACATCAACTTCAGAAAATGCAATAAGATCTCATAGCCATATTATTAATAATATGGTAGCAGAAAGTGTACAAGATCTTGAGGAAATGATCACTCAAGCTTAGGAAAATCCCTCATCAAAGACACAAGTACAATAATCAAGAAATACTGCTATACAAGAGAAGCCCTGGCTATGACTGCGCAATCCTTGAAGGAGAACTCATGAAAATAATGTCAATACATGGATATAACAATATATATCTCAAATAAGAAGGGGGAGCAAGATCTCAACCCCTGGAAACATACAATACACAATCCTTGAAAGGATTGTTGAAATAAGTACAAAATGACAAATCTGCAGAAATGCCAGAGTTGCTGGGCAGCAGCTGCAACTCAGAAAAAATAAATGGATAGAGATAGCTGATTATGCTACAAATGATGGCTGAATCTCATCTAAAGGACCTCTCAGGTGAAAGGCTGATCCAATCCCTGAAGATATCACCCTCCAAAATAGTGGAGCAAGTCCCCACTGCAATTACACTTAGAAATAACGTATTCTAGAGAAGGGACTGCGCTGTTGGTGAAGAGAAATGATTGGCTTGATGCCAATGATCAACAATATGCTCATGAATCTCCCTCACTAACCTCCCATAGGAATATAATCTTCCTCCTCTGACAGATGAGCCAAGGAAATGGTGCATGGCGTCCTCCACTGCAACACCCAACAACACTGCATTATACTTGAGCAGAATTAACACAGTAACTGAAAGGAGTAGCTTTGGCCTTGAGCCAAGAGATGTGGAGAATGAAGAACAATCCCTCAAGAGGCCTCTCAAGAAGGTGAAGAAATCCTAAACAGGAATTCCCCAGCAATTCTTGCTAAACAACAAAAGAATGCACAATGTCTGAATAGACAATGAAATCAATAATCCAAAGCATGAATAACAATGGCTGCCTTGCCCTCCTTTTAAAAAAGTGAAAGCTATCTCTCCATGGGCCCCATCCATTAGGGTTTCCTCCACCAAATTTCCTCTTCCTTATTCACACTACACTGTCTCATAAAGTGATCCACTCCTCCTATGGCAGCGCTGTTGACTTGGTGAAACATGACCTTGTCTTCATGCATTTGCCCCTTTTCACACTTGAGGGTGCAAAATGAAGCTACTATGATGATCCATTTCACATTATGAGGGATTTTATTCATGTCTTCAATAAGAATGGGTTCCTTTACCCATTTATTTAGCTGCAAGGTGATAAAAGCAAAATTTTAATATTCCATTTAGCCATGTGCTAAAATGGGAATATTACAGTCCTCCCCTCCCAAATGTTGCTTGTCCTCAAGAAACTGCAAGGATAGAACTGAAGTATCTCCACCCAAGGCATGGAGTATAAAATATGTTGAGGAACATCTTCCTCATGTATATCCTCCATCCCCCAAGCAATCATCCATACAAAGTGAGTTACCTCCCAAAATTGAAACTCCTGACAATCATCTTCCACCTTTGGCTCCTGCAATATAGGTGGGCTGAAAATCTGATCTTGGTAGACAAAATAGCCTACCCCACACTGTCATCCTCTTCACTTAGGATAAGTGTAGAGTATATGCTGATCTTGGGCTGCAATAAATTTGCCCTCTAGTGGCAAGATGAAGACTATACCTCCAATGATCTCTTCCCCAGCGTTATGAAACATGTTGTCCCAAATCACCTCATATGTGATGAGTTGGAAGTCACCATCATATGGCATTCAATCAATCATATGGCTCACCTCAAATGGAAACAATTTTTTTGCTATAGTGGCCACATATCCTCTCATGCTCCCATTAGAACATGCAATGCAAACAATGTGGGAGATCTCTCCCCCGAGGAAAACATCCACCCAATGTGCCATCCCCCCAATCATGCTCTTAACAAATACAAAGACAACATCAACATAATGAACCATAATGTGAACCATGCTTGCTGTCATATGTGGCAAGGGAGAAGGACAATGGTCCCTCAATTGTAACCAATGTTGTTTGACCCTCAACTGCAAAAGAGTGTGACAAAAAGTGTGGCATCTCAAACACTTGGTTGCTGTCCTACTCTCCTCAAATGTGCAGAGAAAGTAAATGATGCATGGTGCAAGGTCAATATGTCCTCCAAAATACATTTCCTCCCCAAGTCCTCCTAGGGAGTGGTCACCAATAGTGCTCATGGCCTCAAGTATACCATGGGGTCTAGAAAGAAGAATGCTTCTCCTTGGAGCAACATCATGTACATAAATGCTTAAGGGATGAATATACAAATGCAAATAAATAATACCCTTACCATAAGTTTTTTGTATGCAAATGGAGTGGCTCAAAAATGAGTCTCCTCTCATCCTCAAAGAGAAAAGAGATGGCTGTGCTAACTTCTCCAAAGAGTTATGTATCTCCTCCATTTGCACATGATCTACGCATCTCCTCATATGCTGATCCATCAATATCATGCAGGCAAGGTGATCCTAGGAGCACTCCACTCCTCTGAAATCAATGAATGGTGCCTCAACATGTGAAGCATCCCTCCTCTTCTGCTGGTCCAGTGGTCTCCCCGGCAAAATGTCTCCATGCAATGAGACATCCTCAACAAGAGATGATTGAATATATGAATGGGGAAAGCCCTCCATGCTTCCACTGCGCAATCCAATCACCTTCTCAGGTGTATCAACCTCCATAAATGAATAGGGATGTGTACTCCTCATCTCATGATGTTGGGTCTTCTCCCTATCTCCTCCTTGTTTCACCAAGGTTCCAAACCTCCTCAACAATGGCACATGAATTGTGCCTTGATCTCCATACATGAGATCCTGGGGACTTCCTTGCAAAGATGCAAGAATCCGTCTACCTGGAGTAAGAGATCCTCCTTCCTCTACATGAGGCACTAGAATCTCTAGGTGGCACAACGCTGTCGCCCTCAGCCTCCTCAACATAAATGGGCAACCCTCCAACAATGTTGTTGCAAATATGGGATCTCTCCCAAGGTGGAAGTAATTCTTGATCATCAAAGGCCAAGGAGCATCCCCTTTGCACCATGATAGTGCCATCTCCTACTCCTGCAACATCATACAAGAAATGAGAGCCAATCTGATCTTGCTCTCCAAAGAATAACCCCAACAATAAAAGTTCTTGCTGCTTCCTTATGATCTCATCATACAAGAAATGTGATGAAGACATTGTGAGTGATATGAATGTTGCATCATCACTATGCATCCATACTCTTTGATGCCCCATGATGCCAACATCCTGCCACATCTTCTCCATCCTCATACCCTTGGAAAGAGTGTATGCCAAGTGATGTCCAAACTCCTTCAAGAGTAACCAGCACAGCCAAGCCTCCTGCTACCCGGTATCATAAATCTGCAAGTAGCTCACCAGCTCCTTGCTCATCATCCACTCAAACAATTGTGGATGTCTCCTTCCATCCTTCATCTTGGTACTCCTCCCATGAGTGCTACCATCATCCCAAATCAAACTCTTGCATTTCATGGGATCTTGAAATGCAATCTTCGCAAGGATCAATTTGACCCTATGAGGATCCAAATAGGTGGTAGGCAAAAACCTCCCGTCATGATGTGCATGGCTCAAGAAATGTCCAACACAGTCATGAGAGATGTTATCCATCCGAAGATGTCCTCCATCTTCTTTCTGCTCCCGTGAGAAGGGAAGAACCTCCTAAAACTGTTGAAGAATCTTGCACTCCATGATGTGTGGGAGTGCACCTCGATTGAAATCCCTCTGTGAGATCTCCTCCTCACGCATGGCCTTCCAAAACACAAGAGGTCCTGGATCTGCTGCAAGTATAAGTATCTCTTTGAGCTGTGGCATGCTCATTAAGAGAGTGTCATCTAGAGAGGAGAAAGAGTTTCTTATCTCCAGATGTCTACTCCTTCTCATTTCTTCCTTCATGGCTTCCTAAATGAAGCTGTCCTTTGAGTGCTCACATGAGGAATGTCTCCTCTTTTCTTCATCACTGCTTTTGTACAACATAGTACTATCCTGCTGTTGAGCCCCAAAGATGTCCTTCTTTTCCACCACATTTCACTTCATTTTCTTTTCCCCTCATCAATTACAGGCTTAAATGATCAATACGATTGATTAGGATTACTTTAAGAATGTATATAATGACTAACTTGCTATGTTTTCATGATTTTGTTATTGTAGCAATTTTTGACTAGACTCGGCTACAGAACACAGTCATTCTGTAGCCAGTCGCCTATTCCGCAGTCGTTCTCATGTTTACGCAGGTTCCAGGTGTCACCTCAAGGAAAAATGCATATGGTCGTATTCCACATCACTCCCCCATCATTTTTTTCTCTCCACGAAGTCTGAGCTCGAGTCTACAGGCGGTTATGCACGTGGGAAACCAAAACTAGGTGACAGACTTCTAATAGGACAAGGACTGTACAGATGTCCTTAATCATAGAACGAGGCCACCACCAGAGTCCTAGTTTGATTTTAGTTTGGAAAGACAATTACTCCTATTTTATCTCAAAGACAGTTATGTAATTTTGTTATAATTATGGCTCGGGAGACCGAGAAACAGCTTAGCTTGATTTATGTTTTATTGCTAGATCTCATAAGACCATAAATACTCTGTTTTGAAGAATTTCTCCTTTAATGAAAGAAGCATCACTTTATTGCAAGAGCTGAGTCAATCTTGAGTAGATTTGCGTGCTAATCCGGCGGTAGAGGGCCCCTACTACCTGAGAAGCTTTGTTCATATGGTTTAGATAAGTAACTTAGCCTTGTTTCATTCTTAGTTTAATTAATTTTCTGAACTTTGTGTTTTTATACTTACTTGCAGCGGATGCCACAGTTAGTCTTATCCTTACAAACTCTTCCAAAATACCACTCACATTGGATGGGATATAACTGTAGTATTTAGGAGTTAGTTGCATTTCTCTGAACTTTATGATTTTGTGCTCAATTACATCAGTTGTTATAGCTAGTCGTGATCTTATAAACTCTTCCAAAATATCACTAACTCTAGATGAGACATAGCTGTGGTGTTTTGGAGCTTTGTTGTGTTTTTTTGAATTGTATGTTTTCATGCTCATTTACATAACATGTTGCAGCCAGTCCTGTTCCATAAATTATTCCAAAATACCACTAATTCCGAATGAGACAGAGCTAAAACATTTTAGTGATTAGTTGCATCTTTAGTCTAGTTGTAGTACTCCGGAGGTAGATGTCACTCTAGTTTAATTCTGTCACTGTGTTTCAAGTTTGATAATGGCACTCTAGTATAACTCTGTTCACTGTACTTTAAGTTAGATTAGTGACATTCTAGTTCAAGTTCCAGTTCACCGTATTTCAAAGTTAGGCTAAAAGCATTCTAGTTTAGTTGTGATCACTGTGTTTCAAGTTTGATCAATTGCATTCTAGTTCAGTGTTATCCATCGTTCTTTAAGTTGTGTTAATTGTCAAAATTAGACTTCACGGCCTTCATTGTTTACAAACTAATATTGTTCCGACTTTCTATTAATGCATCATCATATGAACATGAATGAATTAGTGATATCAGTTTAAGGCCTTGAATGTTCTGCAATCTTTTTCAATTTCACAAATAAGCCTTTTTTTTCCAAAAAAAAACTATTATAGAAAAGATCTAACTTTCGAATAAGGCTTAGTAGTGACAAGAGGAGCTGCAGAATGGATTGATCTTAGCATTACAAGTTAATTCAGAGGAGAAATCTTATTGTGCTACAAATAGTCTTTTTCCAATTGTGTTCCAATAAACTCTTAGCCATGGATGAGATTCTTTGTAATATTGTAAGATGGTTGTTTACTTAGGAGAACCTAATTTGTACTAAACTTGTCCTTTTCTCAAGCTATTCCAACATATTTCTAATGAATGAATTGAATGAGTTTATGTTATGAGTTATTGAGTTCATGTTGTGATTTATTTTCTTGCTATGAGTCATTATCAAACTTTGCATTTTCTGTTCTTTAGTATAGGATTTTCTCTGTTTTTAGTATGACCAACAACTGTTCTTTTTCAACATTTAGGTCTTTTCCTTCTTAACACAAAACCACAAAACCAAAAACATCATAAAAACACTAAACACAACGTAGTGAGAAACAGATACCTAGGCACATATAGTGCACCTCACTTCAGCAGTTTACCGATCCTGGTTGATAATTTATGACCTCAATTTAGGAACACTAAGTTGAGCACAACATTTTGGCGCCGTTGTCGGGGAAGTGTAGCTAGGTAGCCTTGTTTCTTACCTCCCAAAAACAATGACATGCATAGAGAAAGAGACTCAAGGGGTAGATTAATAAGAAGCAGAAGCTTGATTCCTAGAACACCACTTGTTTCACCAAGACCAAGAGCCAGTACACTTCCAACTCAAACCCACATTCCATCCTTTACTGATCCTAGAATTCTAGAGGACTTAAGATCAGATATTCCATCAGAAAGACCTTCCACTTTACCCACTGAACCTATCTTGGAAGAAGATTCAAGAACCCCTGCTAGGGACTTAAACCTTTCAACTTCCACAGAAGAATCAACTATGGCAGAAGAAGGGGGAGGAGGAGTTTTTAATGGAGAACACACACTATTTGGAGGGGGTAGAGGTAGAGGTGGAGGAGAAGGAGGTAGAGGTGCAGAAGGAGAAGGAGGCAGAGGAAGAGGTAGAAGATAAATGGGAAGCTCTTTTGGGTTTCCTATAGTAGATGAAGAAACTAATACAACTATGAAAAACATTTCACCCTCTGTCCTTTTAAACTTTTATGGACTTAAAACTGAAGATCCTGAAACCTTCCTATTTTAATTTGAAGTCCTATGTAGAACCTATGACTACTTACAAGATGCTCAAAAACTTATTTCCTTCAACATTGAAAGGAGCAGCATTGAAGTGGTTTATGAGTTTGATCAACAGTTCTATTAGGACATGGGAAGACATGAAATAAGTATTTCTAGAGAGGTATTTGGATTACTGTATGCTAGTCAACCATAAGGAGGAAGTGTTTAAAATGCTACAAAAAGAGGATGAAAATTTGGAAGATTTGTTGGAGAGATTTAACTACAACATCAAAAGAGAAAAAATGGAAAACTTAGACCAAGACACCTTGAAAGCTCTCTTGTTGAAGACAATTAGGGATGAATGGTTAGATATCCTTAACATGATGGGAAAAGGGGATATATCTCAGCTCACATTACCTGAAATAGCTTAATTATGTATCAACCTTTCAAAAGGGAAATCTAAAACTGTAAAAGGACCAAGAGACCTTGCTCTTGCAAGGGAAAGTAAGTCTGCTTCTGGGACAGTAAGTAGGGCAGAAATAGGACATATGCTTGATGAGTTCAAATCTGATATCTTAGGGAGTCTTAGTGAACAAATAGACACCCTTAAGTTACAAAATAAGCAAAAATCTGAATCTGATGCCTTAGCAATCTTTTGTCCCAAATGTAGAAAGAAACATGCCTTGAGAGAGTGCCCTTTGGATGCAAAAGTTGTAGAGACTTGTGTAATTTGTTCAGAAAAACATGAGACCAAGAGTTGTCCTTCACTTCCTGGTCTTAAAGCTGTCTTTCAAGAAGAAACTCCTACAAGTTCCACATAATCTCTCAATTTTGTCTCCAGGAGGCCTTTGCAAGGACCTCAAACACAAGGATTTCATGATCAGTTGTATAATCAACCCCCACCAAATTGGAATTCTTGGCAACAACCTTGGCCCCAATTTCAAAATCAATCACAAACTTGGGCGCAAGGACCACAAAATCCCTATGGAAGATACTCTCAGTATTACCAATATCCACCATCCTATCTACCATATCCACATTTCCCTCCTCAACAAAATCCTCAACAAAATTCTCAAAATCCACAACATCAAAATCAACCACTTCCATTACCATTTCCTCATAAAAAAAATCAGCTGCCTGCCCAACCCATACCAAACCCCAACAAAAAAAATCCTCAGAACACATACATGATAGAAGGCCAACAGTTTCCAACTTATTTGATCACTCCTTTAGACCTTAGTGATGTTCAACTTAGGTCTGGAAGAATACTTGAAAAAAGGAAACCTTCTGTAATCATACAAGAGCAAGACAATTCTGAGGAAGATTCTCTATGGGTAAATAAAAGTCTTGAAGAGAACACAACTTTCCAAGACTCAAACATTGAAAAATCAAAACAAAAAGAACCAATAATTTCAACTCCTATATTAGAGCAACCATCAACATCCACTTCTATACCTCCTTTTCCAGAAAGATTACAAATTGATAGGGGTGTAGAGAAACAAATTATGGTGCCTAATTATGATTTCCTAGATGAGCTAAGAAATGTTTGTATTAAGATCCCATTATTACAAGCCATCAAGGAAATTCCAATCTTAGCAAAGACAATAAAGGAGTTGAGCATGAAGAAAACAGGAAAAAGAATAAGAGAGATAAAGAAAATTCAACTGGTAGGAAAAATAGCAGATATCATGATGGGTAAGATTGCTATTCCAAAGTATCTAGACCCAGGAAATCCAGTTGTTAAAATACACATCAATGGAACTGAGATCCAAAACAAACTTATTGATTTAGGAGCAGCAATCAATATCATGAGTAGACAAATCATGGATAAACTGAAACTTCCTAATCTTCTTTTTACACCCACATTATTACAATTAGCAGGTAGATCTGTGATCAAACCTGATGGGGTAATAGAAGACATTCCAGTGTCCCTAGATTCTTGGGAATATCCTGTGGATTTTATGATCTTAACTCCTAAGAATAATCTAGGGGGGCATCTTGTTATACTAGGAAGACCTTGGTTAGCTACAACTGATGCTTTCATTAGTTGTAGATCTGGTGATATGTACATCTCTGATGTTAGTTCAACCAAGAAATTTACCTTGTATCCTCCAGCAAAGACAATTTCAGAATTAGATGATACTCAATGCATAGAGGATGAAGAAGACTTACAACCTCTCTTCACAATTTCAGAAATTAGTGAAGATAGCCAGATTCTGAACGCCTTAGAAAACTTTGAATCCTCTTCGGAATATAAGCATGAACAATTTCAAGAAGAATCCAACATTGAGTTTTTATCATCAAGACAGATGTCTCTTTACTCCATGGATAAATTTGGCAGCTCTACAATTGAGATATTTCCAGGAAAAACTTTAAACATAAACAAGAACCTAGAGAAATCTCAACAAGAAGATCTAGTCAAGATATTACAGAGACATTCTTCTGCATATGCATGGGAGTACACTGATATGAAAGGGATAAGCCCCAAGACTTGCACTCATCACATCTACATAGAGGAAAATTGTAAACCAATCAAACAACCTCAGAGAAGGATGAATCCAAATCTTAGGGAGATTGTTAAGGAAGAATTGCAAAAATTGTTAAATGTTAACTTTATCTATCCCATTTCAGATAGTCAGTGGGTTTCTCCTTTGGTAATTGTGCCAAAGAAAAATGGTAAATGGAGGGTATGTATTGAATACCGGGAATTAAACAAAGCTACTCTTAAATATCATTTTCCCTTACCTTTCATAGATCAAGTGTTAGATACATTAGCTGGAAAAAAGTACTTTTCATTTCTAGATGGGTGTAGTGGTTATAACCAAATTCAGGTAGCACTTGAAGATCAAGACAAAACCACATTTACCTGTCCTTGGGGTACCTATGCTTACTGAGTATTGCCATTTGGACTATGCAATGCACCCGCAACATTTCAAAGGGCAGTACTAGGAATCTTTTCAGATCTAATACATGATTGTGTAGAGGTATATATGGATGATTTCATAGTTTATGGAAACACATTTGAAGAAGCCTTAACAAACTTGGAAAAAGTTTTAAAGAGATGTAAAGAAGCAAATCTTTCACTTAGTCATGAGAAGTGTTTTATGATGTTTACTGAAGGAATTGTTTTAGGACATCACATTTCAGGGGATGGGATTAGAGTTGATAAGTCAAAAGTTGAAGTCATCTCTAACTTATATATTCCAAGTTGTCAAAAAGATGTTAGGAGTTTTCTAGGATTCACAGGATATTATCGAAGGTTTATAGAAAACTTCACCAAGATAGCATCTCCACTTTTCAAATTACTTACCAAAGACTGTGAATTCAAGTGGAATCCTGATTGCCAGTTAGGCTTTGAGACCCTGAAAACAAAAATCTCTGAAGCACCTATTTTAAGAGGACCTAACTAGAAGTTACCTTTTCATATTTCAACAGATGCCTCAGATACAACTCTAGGGGCAGTATTGGGACAAAAAGACTTGATTCCATATGCCATCTACTATACCAGTAAAAATTTGACTCCTTCAGAGTTAAACTATACTGTAACTGAAAAAGAGTTTTTAGCTTTTGTTCATGCCATAAACAAATTCAGACACTATATAACAGGATATGAAACTTTTGTTCACACAGATCACTCTGCAATTAGATATCTAATGAACAAATCAATTACTAATGGCAGAGTCATAAGATGGCTATTGCTTTTACAAGAATTCAACATTACCATTCTAGATAGGCCTGGAAAACAAAACACAGTAGCTGATTTCCTATCTAGACTCCAAAACATCAAAGACAATACTCCAGTTGAAGATCAATTCCCTGATGAATATCTTTTTGCAATTTCTACTCAAACTCCTTGGTTTGCTGACATTGCTAATTATTTAGTTTCACAGAAATTTCTTTCAATAATGAATGCAAGAGACAAAAGAAAGATCATTTATGACAGTGCAAAATATTCATGGGTTGCTAATGAGTTATACAAAACAGGTTCAAATTTTATCATTAGGAGATGTGTTCGGGAAGATGAGATGCCTGAGATCCTCAAGGCATGTCATGATGAACCTTGTGGCAGACACTTTGCTGATAAAAGAGCAGCTTATAAGATCCTTCATTTAGGATATTATTGGCCATCCCTTTTTAAAGATGCTAAAGAGTATGTCAGAAGGTGTGACAGTTGCCAAAGGGTAGGGAAACCTTCTCCTTTAGGTGAGATGCCATTACAGACTCAGGTACATATTGAACCTTTTGAAAAATGGGCTTTAGATTTCTTAGGACCTATTAGTCCTCCATCAAGACAAAAGAAATATATATTAGTTTGCACTGATTATGTTACCAAATGGGTAGAGGCCAAGCCATTACTTTCTGCTACTGAAGCATCTGTAGTTAGTTTTCTTTTTGAGGATATTTTTACTCGTTTTGGTGTCCCAAGGGAAATTGTTACAGATCAAGGAGCTCAATTTACATCAAAGCTAGTGGAAAAAATGATGGAGAGGTACAAAATTAGACACAGAAAATCTACTCCTTATCATCCACAAGCAAATGGTCAAGTGGAATATACTAATAAGGTCATTAAAGGGATCCTAACGAAGACTGTTCATTTGCATAGAAGATATTGGGCAGATAGGCTTCCTGAAGCCTTGTGGGCCTATAGAACTACATGGAGGAGCACAACAGGCCATACTCCTTATGAAATTGTTTATGGAAAGCAAGTTTTGTTTCCCATAGAGTTCCAGATTCAAACTTTCAAAATGGCAGTTCATCTAGGACTTGATCTAACAGAGGCACAAAAGCACAGATTGGAGCAGATTAATGAATTGGATGAGATCAGACAAGATGCAGTTCAGAAAACAAGCATAGTCCAACAACAAAGGACTAGATGGCATGACAAGTACATCAAGGAAAAGAAGTTCAAAGAAGGTGTCTGGGCTCTCTTGTTTGATTCAAAGTTCAAGGCTTTTCAAGTTAAATTCCAAACACATTGGCTTGGGCCATATGAAATTATAAGAATTTTTGACAATGGAGCAATAAAATTCAAGACAATAGATGAAGAGAAGGTCACTTTTCTTGTAAATGGTCAAAGATTGAAGCTGTATCACAAGCCTCTTTCAAGAGAAGAATTTGTCAAGAGATTTCAGGAAAACAGTAATGTGAAGTTAATGAAGAAGAATTTTTCTTCTTCATCAACTTAGTTGAATTTTTTGAATTCAAAAGTATAAAAAAAAAAGGGTATAAACATGAAAACTAATCACTGATTAGCATGTTTATACAGAAAAGATAGAGTGAAAATCAGAATCTTTCTGACACTCTAGTTTTTCAAATTTGTTCTTTTTCTGTAAGCAGCTATTACAAAATCATAAGTGCAAACCCATATTTCACTTATGATTCATTTCATTCCATTCATCCATACTTCATTTCATTCCATTTATCCATACTCCACTTCACTCCATACTTCATTCATTTCATTCCATGGTCCACCTCATTTTTCATCTCAGAGTTTTAAGAGTGATTTCTTTCTGCAATTGAATAATACAGATCATAAGTTGCAAGTCATTTTCCATACTTCACTCCACTTCATAATTGATATTCATTTCATTCCATTATTCACTTCACCCATACTCCATTAAACCATACTTCATTATCCATTTTTAACTCATTTCATACAAACATTCCATTCATGCTTCAAACCTTTCCATTCCATTTTTTAAGACAGGTACATTCTGCAATCAGTCAGACATTCTGTAGCCAGTCAGACATTCTGCATCCAGCCAGACATTCTGCAGCCAGAGATCCTGAAGGCACTATCCAGTAATCACTTGATTGAGCAACAAATTGATCCTGCATATCCAAGACAATAAGAAAAATCAAAGGAGTTATGAGGACTGAAGACCAATGACTTTTAAAGGAGGACAAGGCATATCAAAACCAAAAGAAAAAAAATCAAAGGAAAGGCAAAGGTAAAAGTTATGAAATTATTATGGTAACAGATCATGAAAGTTTAGTATATTTAAGTCGTGTATGATTCAAAAAGGTTATTTTAATTAGTCGTGTTGATCATGCCTATCAAACCTATCATAAAAACTTTGGACAAAATCCCTTCTATCTTGCCATATCCGATCATCATTTAAAACTTAACGGTTAAGTACTGAAGTGATTTGATCAGTCACGTCACTAGGCCAAAGTATTTAATGATGATTTTGAATTTCTCACAAAACATCTCCGCGGTATTTTCTTCCGTGATAACTCTCAACTCATTAATCCGTGTGAATAACCCGCACCGCATTATACTCATTTCATAACTACTCCATATCATTTCTTTCCGCATCCACTTCTTAGCCATTCCGGTCTGTATATGTGGAGTAAAAACATCTTTTTAACAACCATTTTCACCATGAGCAGAGTTCCACAGCCAATTCTTAGCCATTCCAGTATGTAAAACAGAGGAAACATCTGTGGAGTAAAAACATCTCTTTAATAGCCATTTTCACCGTGAGCAGAGGAGTAGTAATTTGAAGGTTGAAAAGATAAGTTATGGGTCTCATAGTAAGAACTGAACCAATTGGAACCAAGTAATTGGAAGGATATCCACAAATAAGAGAAATGCTACAGCAGGCTGGGTGGTTGCAATTTTTAGAAAAATTCAGTGGTTTTCACAAA
The DNA here is from genome assembly GCA_034641835.2 of Pinus albicaulis. Classification (NCBI taxonomy): domain Eukaryota; kingdom Viridiplantae; phylum Streptophyta; class Pinopsida; order Pinales; family Pinaceae; genus Pinus; species Pinus albicaulis. The sequence goes on from CM076576.1 coordinate 985,590,350, forward strand.
GAGGTGACTAAAACATTTGCACGGTCCTTCAATGGAGCGGAGGTCGAAATAGGAGATGTTAAATTCACCATTACAGAGGCTTTCATTGTAGAAGCAATGGAATTACCCAGGCAAGGAGAAAAGTGGTTCAAAAATAGGGAATTTCATAACGAGGCATGGAGGCAAATATTCAAAACACCAGGTATGGATGTTTCCATTTTTAAGAAAGGTATTCCTAGCTCTGCACTGAAGAATAAATGGAGGAACATGTTGCTCATCTTGCAAAAATTTATAACTTGTGAAGGAAGATTTGGTACCCTCTATGTTTATCATATTCGGTTAATGATGCATTTCTTAGGAGAAGAAATCAATTTTCCCTTTTTCCTACTTCATAGTCTGAAAAGAATGGCCTCAAATGTACAAAAGAGGGTTCAATTTCTGGAAACAATCTTGTATCACCATGGGTTAGTCAAAATCTTAATTGAACATCATTTGGGAAAAATGGGAGATAATTGGGATGAGTTTCTAATAAGGAATAATTTTGAGGAACCCAAGGAATCTCCACCTGAAGGCAAACCCATAAGAAGAAGCAGGAGAAAGGAAATTTCTAAGGCTGTTGAAACTAAAACTGGTAAATCAATACAAGAGGACAGCGAAGAGATGATTTCTGAGAAATTGGCTCAAATTAAAAAGCAACTTAAGAAGGAAAGAATAATAAGAAAATATTCCAAAGACAGAGGAGAAGGGCCATCTCAACCGAGACGGAGCCATAGGCTTAGAGGTATACTAAAGAAAACAGAGGTGATATGAATACCACTCTGTCTCTACAAATGAAAAATTTGCACAAGGGCAGTGAAAGATTGAAGAAGAAAAACAAAAGGTTAAGCAGGGCACTTACAAATTTGAGATTCAAGTTAGTCATAATGAAGCCCAGAAGACCACTGACTGTCAGGCAAAGCAGAAGAAGAGGCTTCGATGTCCTAGCAGAGGTCTCGGAGTACATGGAATAGTTGCATGAGGACATGCAAAAGCCTTGCAGTGGGGGTATGTTGAGCCCCAAAGATGTCCTTCTTTTCCACCACATTTCACTTCATTTTCTTTGTCCCTCATCAATTACAGGCTTAAATGATCAATAGGATTGATTAGGATTACTTTAAGAATGTATATAATGACTAGCTTGCTATGTTTTCATGATTTTGTTATTGTAGCAATTTTTGACTAGACTCGGCTACAGAACACAGTCATTCTGTAGCCAGTCGCCTATTCCGCAACCGTTCTCATGTTTACGCAGGTTCCAGGTGTCACCTTAAGGAAAAATGCATATGGTCGTATTCCACATCACTCCCTCATCATTTTTTTCTCTCCACGAAGTCTGAGCTCGAGTCTACAGGCGGTTATGCACGTGGGAAACCAAAACTAGGTGACCGACTTCTAATAGGACAAGGACTGTACAGATGTCCTTAATCATAGAACGAGGCCACCACCAGAGTCCTAGTTTGATTTTAGTTTGGAAAGACAATTAATCTTGCTTTATCTCAAAGACAGTTATGTAATTTTGTTATAAGTATGGCTTGGGAGACCGAGAAACAACTTAGCTAGATTTATGTTTTATTGCTAGATCTTAGAAGACCGTAAATACTCTGTTTTGAAGAATTTCTCCTTTAATGAAAGAAGCATCACTTTATTGCAAGAGCTGAGTCAATCTTGAGTAGATTTGCGTGCTAATCCGGTGGTAGAGGGCCCCTTCTACCTGAGAAGCTTTGTTCATATGGTTTAGATAAGTAACTTAGCCTTGTTTCATTCTTAGTTTAGTTAATTTTCTGAACTTTGTGTTTTTATACTTACTTGCAGCGGATGCCACAGTTAGTCTTATCCTTACAAACTCTTCCAAAATACCACTCATATTGGATGGGATATAACTGTAGTATTTAGGAGTTAGTTGCATTTCTCTGAACTTTATGATTTTGTGCTCAATTACATCATTTGTTACAGCTAGTCGTGATCTTATAAACTCTTCCAAAATATCACTAACTCTAGATGAGACATAGCTGTGGTGTTTTAGAGCTTTGTTGTGTTTTGTTGAATTGTATGCTTTCATGCTCATTTACATAAATGTTGCAGCCAGTCCTGTTCCATAAATTATTCCAAAATACCACTAATTCTGAATGAGACAGAGCTGAGACATTTTAGTGATTAGTTGCATCTTTAGTCTAGTTGTAGTACTCCGGAGGTAGATGTCACTCTAGTTTAATTCTGTCACTGTGTTTCAAGTTTGATAATGGCACTCTAGTATAACTCTGTTCACTATACTTTAAGTTAGATTATTGACATTCTAGTTCAAGTTCCAGTTCACTGTATTTCAAAGTTAGGCTAAAAGCATTCTAGTTTAGTTGTGATCACTGTGTTTCAAGTTTGATCAATTGCATTCTAGTTCAGTGTTATCCATTGTTATTTAAGTTGTGTTAACTGTCAAAATTAGACTTCACGGCCTTCATTGTTTACAAACTAATCTTGTTCCGAATTTCTATTAATGCATCATCATATGAACAGGAATGAATTAGTGATATCAGTTTAAGGCCTTGAATGTTCTGCAATCTTTTGCAATTTCACAAATAAGCCTTTTTTTTTCCAAAAAAAAACTATTTTAGAAAATCTCTAACTTTCAAATAAGGCTTAGTAGTGACAAGAGGAGCTATAGAATGGATTGATCTTAGCATTACAAGTTAATTCAGAGGAGAAATCTTATTGTGCTACAAATAGTCTTTTTCCAATTGTGTTCCAATAAACTCTTAGCCATGGATGAGATTCTTTGTAATATTGTAAGATGGTTGTTTATTTAGGAGAACCTAATTTGTACTAAACTTGTCCTTTTCTCAAGCTATTCCAACATATTTCTAGTGAATGAATTGGATGAGTTTATGTTATGAGTTATTGAGTTCATGTTGTGATTTATTTTCTTGCTATGAGTCATTATCAAACTTTGCATTTTCTGTTCTTTAGTATAGGCTTTGCTCTGTTTTTAGTATGACCAACAACTGTTCTTTTTCAACATTTAGTTCTTTTCCTTCTTAACATAAAACCACAAAACCAAAAACATCATAAAAACACTAAACACAACGTAGTGAGAAACATATACCTAGGCACATATAGTGCACCTCACTTCAGCAGTTTACTGACCCTAGTTGATAATTTATGACCTCAATTTATGAACACTAAGTTGAGCACAACACCTGCTGCTCTAGATCAACTGCATGCAATGATATAGACCCATCCAAAGTATTTCCTGAAATGACAAGAGATGGATTTTCAATCATACCTCGGTGAAATGTGGAAGCTCTTTGCAGGGCTGAAAGAATTTCCTCCTCATAAGTGTTGGCCTCCCAAACTGTTGAAGATGAAGGCTGCTCCTCCATGGACTCAACAACGCTGGTACATGCCTCATTAGCTGGTGGTGAGGACTCCTTCCTCCTTTTTCCAAACTTTCTGATCAATCTTTGAGAAAACTCAACAAGAGTAGAAACCCTTGTATGGTTTAGATGGCTGATCCACCAACTCTTTGCTTCACCTCCAAGGTGCAACGCTGCAACTTCTACAGCCTCTCTATATACTGCAAGGTGTAGCAGGAAGAAAGCCTCTAGCTTCTTTACCCAAACCTCTGCTGCACAAGTGAGTGATTCATCAAATGTGGACAATAGAAATCTATTACCTCTCATCATCCCATAGTTGTGGGGTATTCTTTCTTCTTTCTGCTGAATAAATTGTGGAAGATCCATAGTCTCTTGGAAGGCTCTAGGTTTGGCTTGGTATTCAGTAAGGTATTCACTTAGAATTTCAAATTCCAAGTGGTCTTCATGCTTCTGGTCTTCTCTGTGAGATTAGGAAGTGCATGGTCCTTCCTCTTCCCTTTCTTCAATCTGCTTGACCTCCTTGGAGAGGTCTCCTCTGGATCTGAAAATGGATGAGAGTAAACTCATCTTCTTCGTCATATTGATCTTCTTTGGCTGAGACTCACAGGATGAGCTAGAGATCATGCTCTGATACCACTGTAATATTCCAAATTAGGAACAGCTACACTATTGGGAATATCTCAGGATATTACCAATGTGGAGATCCGGTAATACATAAACATGACTGGAATTAGCAGTGAATAACATCAACTTCAGAAAATGCAATAAGATCTCATAGCCATCTTATTAATAATATGGTAGCAGAAAGTGTACAAGATCTTGAGGAAATTATCACTCAAGCTTAGGCAAATCCCTCATCAAAGACACAAGTACAATAATCAAGAAATACTGCTATACAAGAGAAGCCCTGGCTATGACTGTGCAATCCTTAAAGGAGAACTGTTGAGAATAATGTAAATACATGGATATAGCAATATATAGATCAAATAAGAAGGGGGAGCAAGATCTTGACCCTTGGAAACATACAATACACAATCCTTGAAAGGATTGGTTGAAATAAGTACAAAATGGAAAATCTGCAGAAATGGCGGAGTTGCTGGGCAATAGCTGCAAGTCAGAAAATAGAAATGGATAGAGATAGCTGACGATGCTGCAAATGATGGCTGAATCTCATCCAAAGGACCTCTTAGGTGAAAGGCTGATCCAATCCCTGAAGATCTCACCCTCCAAAATAGTGGAGCAAGTCCCCACTGCAATTACACTCAGAAATAACGCAGTCTAGAGAAGGGACTGCACTGTTGGTGAAGAGAAATGCTTGGCCTGACGCCAATGATAAAAAATATGCTCATGAATCTCCCTCACTAACCTACCAGAGGAATATAAGCTCCATCCTCTGACAGATGAACCAAGGAAATGGTGTATGGGGTCCTCCACTGCAACACCCAACAACATTGCGTTATACTTTAGCAGAATTAACGCAGTAACTGAAAGGAGTAGCTTTGGCCTTGAGCCAAGAGATGTGGAGAATGAAGAAAATTCCCTCAAGAGGCCTCTCAAGAAGGTGAAGAAATCCTAAACAGGAATTCCCCAAAAATGCTTGCTAAACAACAAAAGAATGCACAATGTCTGAATAGACAATGAAATCAATAATCCAAAGTATGAATAACAATGGCTGCCTTGCCCTCCTTTTAAACAAGTGAAAGCTCTCTCTCCATTGGCCCCATCCATTAGGGTTTCCTCCACCAAATTTCCTCTTCCTCATTCAATCTGCCCTGTCTCATAAAGTGATCCACTCCTCCTATGGCAGTGCTGTTGACTTGGTGAAACATGACCTTGTCTTCATGCATTTGCCCCTTTTCACACTTGAGGGTGCAAAATGGACCTACTCTGATGATCCCTTTCACATTATGAGGAATTTTATTCACGTCTTCAATAAGAATGGGTTCCTTTACCCATTTATTTAGCTGCAAGGCGATAAAAGAAAAATTTAATATTCCATTTATCCATGTGCTAAAATGGGAATATTACAACTAGTTAGGAGCACAATGCTAGTGTCACAAGCGCAACACCATCTTCAACTCAACTTTTGAAGGGGTTTATGATGTCCAAATTGAGCTCAGGATAGCTCATTGGAAATAATATCATGTCTAGTTTCCAAAAATGTCCTTGGTTTCCAAAAATGATAATTTTTTACTCTCCAAAAAGTCAATCTCCCAAGACTGGTCAGGAGCGTAGTGCCTAGCTGAAAAACAGGGTAGAAACATGATTTTTAGGGTGTTTTTTGAATTTTTTCCCTGCCAGATTGTCCAAATTTTCTAAGAAAAGTGTCTAAGTTGACTACTTACTACCTTATAAATCCACTGGTTGTCTTGGTTTTTCATTTAGAGGCCTCTAGAATAAGCGCAGCGCCTAGGGCGCTGCACTCCTGGCAGTCAAACTGTGCCAAATTTCTGGGTTTTTTTGTTTGCAAAAATAGGCCTCATAGATGGAGCGATATCTCCCTAACCATGAATTTTTTGGAAAACAAGTGAGAGGGTTTTTTTCCTTGGCATGTTAGGAGCAAAATTGTCCTCCAGTTTCCAATATTCTTCTTTGATTGTCCACAATATTCTCTACAAAAATGTGACTTAGACAAGACTTTGCATAGGAATAACAATAGGTTGTGAAGATGTCCATGTATCTCTCATTCTGTAACACCTGTGTAAAAATTGAGATAGGTTTTTTTTACTTTGATATCTTAGGAATGAAAGCCTTATCCAGTTTCTCAAAATTTATCTTTTGTTGGCTACGATATGTTCTAAAAAAAGATGTCTAAACAAGATATTTCTGGAAAATGTGCCTTCAAGGATTTTGTCATATTTTCCAAATTTTCTCCAAATTTCCTCAAAATTGCTCCAGACTTGCTTCATGGAGGCCCAAGATGGTATTCTATGCTATCATGGATTCCTAAATCACCAAATCCAATTTATCCTTCTCTTTCGTCTTGATTAGGGTTTCCTTTGCACTGTGATTTCAAGTATGGTTTGTACTGCTCAAGGTCTAGTTTCATGCCTTAGGATTCTCCCTCTTTAATTGTGGGTCTTCTTCTCTTCTTCTATGGTGTTTCTCTTTTCATCCATGGTGTTTGTCTTGTTTTTAAACCATAGGGAAATCGAATAGAAAGGGGGTAGGATAGTAGGTTTAGGGAGTTGGGATTAGTGTAGGAAAATTTAGGGAATTGGGGAAGGGAGTTAGGGAGCTTAGAGAAGTGGTAGGGGATATAAAGACTTAGGGAAATGGGGTGGGGAAATTTATTACAGGTATAGGGAGGGCACCTAGTAAATTTGTAGCCTAAGATCTAGGGTTTTGGGGAATGTGTCTTAGGAATGGGGATTTAGTGATATAGGGTTAGGGATAAGGTTTACTGACATGTGGGAAGGGTAAATTTTGGTTTAGGGGAAAAAATTTAGGATGTGGGAGTGAAACTAAGGTTTCTAGCTTGAAAACTCAAAATTTGAAACAAGGATAATGAACACCATGAAATTTGCAATGATGAAAAGTATGGAGGGCTTTGATGAGGTTAACTTACTTGTTTACAACAGAAGGAACCCTGAATTGATGATTAGAAAGACTTGAAAGAGATTTTGGGTTTTTCGAGCGAAGTTGGGCAGGAGCGCAACACTTTTATACCAAGAGCTCAACGCATTTGCCACGAGCGCAACGCCAAACCCATGAGCGCAAAGCCAAAATGACAGGAGCCCAATGCCACCCTTAAACCTACTTTTGGATGACTTACCAAAGTCCAAATTGGGTGCATGATAGCTCGTTGGAAATCTATTTCTGTCTACTACACAATGGACCTATGAAGAACTGAAAATGATTAAGTATATCCCCTCAAATATCAATTCTTTGAAGACTGGTCAAAAAGTGCAGAATGGGGGTGCAAAAATCCCAACGTACTCTTGCAGGCCACTTTTGGAGGCCTTCCTGAACTTCAAATTTATGTCATGATATCTCATTGGAAATCTATATCTATATAGTTATCATTTTATTAATCAAGCAAGTCATTTTCACACTCCAACTAGGATAAAATTTGAGTTTCCCAAGGTCACTCCAGAAGTGAAGCAACTCTCTTGTAGCAACTATAGTTTTGACATTTCTCCAAAACCATAACACCTGTGTAAAAATTGAAGGAGGGTTTTCTTCCTTGTTCTATGATTAACAAAAAACTCTTTCAGTTTTTTGAAATTAATCTCAATTTGGTCTGAGCCATACTTTGAAGAAAAACTGACCCTATGTGTGGAAAATGATTTGTCCCTTGGAATGAATTCTTTAATAATTATGGAGACATGATGTTTATGAGATGAAATGGCCTCATACTTGATGAAATTTCATGAATTTTCTTGTTACCCACATTTCCTCTAATTGCTGGTGCAGGCTGGTGCAATTTTGTTTTTGATGACCTTGAAAACCCTAAGACCTAATGGAAACCCTAACTGAATGAACTTCATGGTGAAATGAATAAAAAGATGATAAAAACTCATGAATGATGGACACTCAGCAAAGTGGTGAAATGAGCCAACAAGTGATGAAATTTCTGAAAAGAGTGAGGTATGACCTAAGACTACCTCTAATGACCAAATTTTTGCATGATGACCTAATGCAATGAAAAAAATTTCAGAATGGGACCCTAATATGATGTGAAAAGAGATATTTTGATCACTGGTGGAAGCATGCTAATAATGACACTAACACTAGAAACATTGTACCCGACCTCGGTCATGCTATGGGCCTATCATCCAAGATATCATGCCAGATATCATATTAAGGAAACATGCAAATGTGCTCATCAATACTAATCCAAAACATCACTAGTTCATTCATGCAGCTACATATCATGGGAGAGATATCTCAACCTTTAAAAGTATAACTCTTCATGCAGATATTTCAAAGGGTGTTCGGTGGAAATTATGAATGAAACAACTCAATCATGAATTTAATCATGTTCTATACATATCATATAAAGATGGATGTTCAAAATGGAACATCAATGCTTCAATCAACTATTAGATGCCATGTCATGTTCAAAAATATTTGAACTTTAAATCAGAGTGTCCAAGGATTTACATTTTCATTACACAAAGACATTTTTCAACAGTTTTGCAACATGGGATTTCTTTCCCAAATTTCAGAAATCGATTCATCATGCCATGATACATCATTTCGAGCTTCAAAATCCATCTCCCTCTTACTTAGATTGTCAGAGGCTCATCACCTGTGAAGGGTAGACTATGAGTATGTAAAACCAAAGCCATAATCAAAATCAAGGCCATACCTTGGAACTCATTATACTGACTTCATCAGATAAGGATCAAGTATGGATGAATCTGAATCAGGGAGCTTGCATCACGCAACACTCTCAGTAAGCATAATGTATTACTAAGCCAACATACTCAGCCTTACATAAATCAATGTTTTGTAAAAAAAAACATCTCATCAGAGTTTAGAAGCCATACGAAAACTATCAGCAAAGACATTGATATCATAGTATAAATTCTTTCAACAAGTAACATGTAGAGCTCATTTCAAGTCTCGAATTCATTACTGTCAAGCCATCAAGTCTGTCATTTAACAAGCAATTACAAGAAATTTTCGTTACTAGATGGAAATGCATACATCAAGGTTAAGTCATGCACGTTCCATCTTCATACTAAGTCACAACAACCATTGTGTTAGGAACAAGGAGGCCAATGCAGAACCATAATTATGAATACTCACATAAGACATTGAAGATAACTATGCACACATAGCATTGTCATAAGGGAAAATCAACAATCAACAGATAACATCCAAATAGAGAGATCTATAATCCAAGGACATGTCTCAATCATCAATTAAAATTTCTAAAACATCATGTCAAAGTTCCAAACACAACTCATTTATATCAATCAGTGAAAACATGTAACACAATAATGACATATTCATATGAATGTCTCGGTCACCTACAAACACAAGTTTGATTCAATAATACGACCTTTTCTTGCTGATAGATCTTACTACTATTTGCAGCTACAAAACATACATCTTCCAAGTGACCATATGATTTCATGCTTGATCCTCTATTTTCTGTGATAAAAAATTTAACCTGACAACTTTAGAAATCAGTTTATGATGGCAAGACATGTCAACGATCCCTTGATTTAGAGTACAAATTAATTTCATGTAGACAGCTTCAATGTTGTGTCTATCAGGCATAGTCACATCTATGGGCCTTCCTTTGTGTGAGTGAGGCTCAGACCTCTGTTGTAGATAAACAATGTTAGATACCCATAGATCATATTTCAATAAAACATATATTGGCAATATGAGTGAGAATGTTTTAGGAGAGAGATTCTCCCTCTGAATGAGAATCCACTTCATTTATGTCATCAAAATGTATTTACTAGAGTCATGCAACTGCATATATGATAGATCATAAACACATATCTATCATGATCATCAACATCATGTCATCAATATTTCATTAAGGGTTGGACTTGAAAGATCACGACAACAGGTTGATGTGACAACACAAACTTACGAACCAAGTAACAATACACCAAGTTAGAGTATTTAATTTCACCACATGTGATAACCACATGTAGTAGGAGATATAGAACATCAATCTCACACATATGCCTCTATCTTCATGGTCACCAATACCATACTTATCATGACCAATAGGATCAAGTTAGGTTATTAAATAAACCAACAAAGTGTCAATATCTCTTTCCATGAGCTTTCTTCATGCTTATCAAAAGAAATATCAATACCATATAAATTAGGCAACCTTCTACAAGAGATATAACATGTCTTATGCATGTTAAGAGTCAAGAGTAACATTTATTAAAGTCAGAATTAGGATCTCAAAAACAATAGATGTTAGCCAATCATCAAGTTATGCCACTATATCCGAGATCAACAATAAGTAGCCTCACAAAATCAAGAAGATTACCATGATCAAAATATTCAATACCATGTGCACCATTTCATAATAGGAAACATAAATCCCAATCACTTTCATATGCATGCATGAGCCATTTGCAAAGAATACATTCTCAACATACCATAGGGTTGACCTAGGCATCAATGTTACAACTGGAATACAATATACCATGCATACCTTGTGGTATTACATGTGCATCTTAACATAGGTAGCTTGTCACCTTTTTCATCAGGTGCCTCTTTTCCTCTTTCAGATCTTTCCATCTTTCCTATATTTCAAAACATCCTTAAGAGGGATTTACTTATCACTTCTCATCAAGAAGGTTATAAACATATAGGTACTCAAAATATACATGAAAGAGCTATAAGAAATGATCAAAACAATAATCACAATAGTCAAATCCATACAAAGAAACATCAAGAGTCTAGGAGTACTTATCATCAGTGAGAGGTGATCCTCTCCCTCTTGAACTATCCTTCAAGAGCCATCCATAGACCACATAACAATGTTGTCTTCAACCAACCAAGGAATTTGTCAAATCGATCCCAAGTGCTTCATAGACCCATTTGGAGTTTCATATACCAAATATCAAGACTTCACCATAAACCAGGGTTTCTCTCAAACCCTCACGATCAAACCCTTATGCACTAACTACCTAGGGTTTTCTTCTTACCCTAGAATTATTTTAGGTCTCTACCATCCTTTTCTTGCTTCCATCAAAGGTGTCTCCATGGTGGTGATCTCCATGGATTTTCTTCAGCCCAACTCTGATACCATGTTAATTTTTCATAGGGCTACGTTATTATTTTCTTTGATAGTTCTATTTCTTCAATAACATGATAAGTTCACCCCATATCATTATATCATTATTCATATCTACATTATTAACCATCAACATATGAAGCTATGTAGAAAGAACAATAACATCATCATCTATGCATCAGAACATAAAGAAACAAATGCAATAAAAGCATGCACACATATAGAAACTAGGATTGGTCCAAGACCAGGGAAAAACCCACTATGTGGAAAACCCTTGCAAATTATTCTTCTTATATCATCATGGAATGATTCAACAAATAAGAGTACACTGATCCATTGATCCATATCTTCATAATGTAGTAAACCAACTAGCTCATGCTTAATATAACCATAAACATACTTCTGCTGAAGGAATTTGATTCTGAGAATTGAGATGCACTGACATGGGCTGTAGCATACTGATGAATTATGCTAATACTGAATGAAAACTAAAGTTACATGTTTGGAACAGAAATATATAGAGTAGATGTACAGATCTGATCTATATATCTATAGATCTACAACATCAATAAACATGGATCTAATAGATCACTGAAGCCAAACGATATCAACAATCAAATCCTAGATCTGAATCCAGGATGTTATCAAAGACTGATCGCAAACATCTGTGACTAAGCGACTGAAGTCTAGAAGCACTGCGAAAGCAATTGAAGATGACCTAACCCAGATCTTCTCAGAAAAACCATTAGCCGTGACCTCAACATGCTATTCCCGCACCTAAAGCACCCTTGGTCATTGGCATGAAACACTGTGCCCGCAACTATGCTCCAGATCATCCCAATCTAGCCTTAGGACCTTGGCCGCAACCTTTACAAGTTCTGCCTGCGGCTATGGCAGCTTGGTCGCTACCTTGCCATGATGTGCTTGCAACTATGGCTCCATTTCACCAGTTTTGTGCCTGCCTCTATGGACCAGAAGCCCTATATTAGAGTGAACCTCTCGCTTGTGATTCTAAACCCCACGTGAGCTTCTTTCGTCGAACCTGTGCAAACTAAAACATAAAAGATGATCCAAGACAAAGAGCGCAAGAATAAATTTTCATGAACAAATGTGTGGGAATGAGCTTGAGTTTGCTTCTATTTATAGCCTTTGTGAGGGACCACTTGGGGCTTTGAATAAATCCACATATGTTGAGGTCGACCCATTTCATTTCATTAATAAATAAAATAATTCATAATATAACTTATGCTTAACCGATTGGGGCAATCTATAGGTCAATTTTGGTCCTCTCGAAAAGAGGAATATAATGCACATATAGTATTGACCATATGAGTTGTCCAAAGTGGAATTGGACCGCAGTTGCATAGGTTTAACATCCTTGATGTATTTGTGTAGACAGTCACAGTACTTGAGTACCAAATGCTGCTTAGAATCCTTGATACCCAACTTTGTGCGAAGGGTATGAAAATTATTTGTGAATTCTAACACACCTTGGTCCCTTCCCTGCCGTAGTGTGGTCCAATTTATGTACTTATCTTCATATCTCCCTACAGGGTAATACTGTTCATTAATGGCGTCTCAGAAAGAGTTCCAAGTGGGTGGGGCTGAAAATAGTGAGGGTTCCCTCTCGTCCCTCCGCTCACAATAGGTTTCCCACTAGTCCTTAATGTGAGTGGTGACTTTGAGGAGTGAAAAACTAATCTTTTCCCTATTGGAAAAATCATAAAACAAAAAATATCCTTCAAACAAATTTAATCATTTATCTACGACATCTGCATCTATTTTTCCTTCAAATATGGGAATGAAAAAGTTGACTTGTAACTTAAAGGGAGTGGCGCCTCCAGGGTTGTTGCTAGATGAAGATGCATTGCCTGTGGGCATCTGCTGAAGGATATGGGAAAATTTGTCCATCATCTTGTTCCTTTGTCACTCGAGGGCTTCTTTGAGAAATATTTTGAAATAATCCTTTTCTCCCTCATCTTTTTTTTTCCTGCACCATGGGAGGTCGCTGGGGTTAGCGAGGCCGATCTTGCAAAGGTTCAACTAGTTCAAGTCCTAACTTCTTATACCCCAAACTTGTTGGGGACATGCACATAAAAATAGAGAAAGAGCAGACCGATATGATACCACTGATCCAAGTTTATGTTGGAACAAAATGAAATATAGATATAAACAAAAACGTAGAGTTACAACTAAAACATAACTTCAATTCATTGATAACAAAGTACTGAAAACTATTTACATGCAAAATGGAAATAAACTAGCTCATGCGATGGAAGCTTATCTCTGAGAAGAGATGTGGCAGTTACATGCAAAAATGTGTTACAGTGAGGCTCAAGGGCCTATTTATTATTGAGAAACAATGGAAAACCCTAAACATCCAATTACCTAACCCTAGGAGATGAAGCGCCAAAATTATGGGCCTTGTTGGGGTAAATTGGTACATCAATTTTTCGGGGTCGTAACTTTGGCATATGATCTTCATTTGATGTGCATGACACCTCTTTAGAAAATTCTATCCGAGGGCTACAACTTTCAATTATAGATATATGCAAATGATTGATGTTTACTGATTTTCCAAAAAAAAAAAACATCGTTTAGGGCCTCAAAATAGCTCCAGAAGTTTAGGACCTGAAAAACTGCAAAAAATAGTAAATTGTGCTACAATTACGTAAGTTAAAATAAATAACGGTACAATGGTGGGGGTCCAAGTGGAATAGGCAGGTGGCCACCAATATCCACTTGGATCATTCATAGAATGTTTTGAAAAAAACTCACATTAAGATGTTAATAGTGTAGAACACATGAAGCCACCTGGGATTATCATACCCAAAGTGCGATGTGCTACATGATATGTCAATGGACGTGGCTACTGTTGTGTCACTAATGATGTGGAAAATCCACATAGGATGAACCCAAATGGAGTGTGACATGGAAACATAAATTTCTATTGACATGTCACTAGTGATGTGGCATTTTGGATAGGATTTGGTGTCATGACATGCTGTCATGGTGTGTTGATGTGGCATGCTGATAGAGAATTCAAAAATTCATAAATTTGATTCATTTATTGTAGCAAAATCTAGAAAATTTGATAAGAGTGAGTTGGAAGAAAAATAAAACCATGCATCTAGATGGATTCAAAAGTTTTGGAAATCCTAGATAAAAAAAGTGGAAACTTGGAAGATCTAATATCTATAAATTATATAAAATGATTTTACAAGAATTATGTGATATGAATGGATCAAATTTCTAACTAAATATATGGCCTTATGAGGAGGCGACATGTGGCACAAAAGTTTCCACATGTCAACTGACATGGCAATGTATGGTGTTGAGACAGGGCCAAAGGGCTACCATGTGGATTCAGACGAGTTTGTTGGAACTCATCATAGCTAATATCAAGATATCATATAGCTTGGATACATTTTACAACACAATTTAATGAATAAAGCGAATACATTATTTAATAATGATATCATTTCTTTATGGGGTTTCATGCAAAAATCATTTAAATCGAGAATAAAGGCATGTTACACATAATGTATATATCCCATATGTACACATGTTAGATATCTTGTATTGTCTTAGCTTTAATGTTATATCTGGATCTTGATCTCTTAAGGAATGTTGAGATTCAACAAGATGATGAGCTTAGTGAAAAGAGTCACCTTCACTAAGTGGGCCCGCAGGCTATTTTTGGCACAAGTCTATTTTTAGACATGATGATCATATTTCAGAAGTTGTAGGATGCTATTTGTGGACGGTTGGTCAAGTTGGAAAAATAGATGAAATTCTATTTTTAGAATATTGGGCGAAGTCTATTTATAGATCATCTATCTAAAAATGGAAGTAATAATCCGATAATAAACAACAACTTATTCTCTTGGAGCACTTAATTTCAGTATACAGATTTGGAAAATCAGTGGGCTGAAGGAATTACGCAATTCCTAGGGTTTACTAGTGGTTCATGCATCGAGGACTCCGTTAGAACCGAAGTGGAAAAGTTATGACAGAGTTGGAAGAGTAGTTCATGGAGTTGTTATTCAGTTTAACTCAATTATTGGAGTTAAACTCAGTTGAGCTAGTTGTATCTAGTCTAATTGAATGATACACTAGTGAGAGTGGAGTGAATTAATTAGTTAATTAATTCACAAATAATAACTCATTAATAAATTGAACAATACAACAGTTAACTACAGTGCATGGCAGTTCCAGTGGAGACCAATGGAGAGATAGGTGAAAGGGAAAGATGGACTCTCTGTTGTGACTATAGTGATGCATTGAATGCACCACACACACATTGGAGTTTCAAATGAGGATTGAATAGTCAAGGAAAGGTAATTTCGAATTCATTCATAGCTATTCTTCAACAGGGATTGCACAGTGGAGGTAGGCTATCAGGTGTCAAGAAATCAGTGCATGGATTTGCAGATTTCTTCTAATTAGTGTGTGACGATTGATTGTACTGAGAGCTTGATGCACTAAGCTTTGTATGAGATTGTTACATGATCTCCATGATACATAATATATGATAGTTGGGGTTTTCAGCTTCAGGATTTCCTGTTAAACAACTATGTTATGTGCGATTGTTTTTATTGCTTCATGTGTTTGCAATTGATTTTAATTTACGCAAAGGATTAACAGTGGAAGGATTATGTATTTAGTAAGAAGATAAAATATAGTTAGATCAAGAGAATCTGGATATATACATGCATCTTGTATATAATTTCTATATGGTATCAGAGCAGTGTTAATTCTTGAAGATTTCAATTGTGAAGAATTGCTGAGTTTGTGCTGGTGGACAATTTGAATTTGCTACAGAAAATTCTTAGTGCAGAAGTTGAGTATACATTGAAATATCTTTCGATGGTTTGTGATTGGAGTATGCCCTTGATGGAAGCTCGAATTACATAGCTCGGAAGGATAGGATGGAGGTGGTGATGGAGGATAATGGACTGAAGTAGTTCATCTATAGCAATGTTCCTAAGCCGAGATCTAGCAATGTTGCATTACTTGAGCATGGAAAAAGAAGATAGCAAAGACAAGAATAATTCTGTTGGAATGTGTGAAGGACCATATTGTGTCCAACCTTCACGAGAAAGCCACTCCATTCTTAATGTGGAAGGCTTTGATAGATTTTTTCCAAAGCAACATCGACCAGAGGAAGTTGGCGCTGAAAGACAAGCTCAGAAAAATAAAAATGGAGAAGGGCGATAGTATTCCAAAATATTTGACGAAGTTTTTCCACTATAGAGATGAATTGGGAAGTGTTGGGATTACTATTGATGATGAAGACTTGGTGAGCTTGGCGCTCCTTGGGCTTCTGAAGAGTTGGCATAGCTACGAATACTCTGTCAATGGACGGGAGAAAGTGCTGGGATGGGAGCGACTTTGGTCGGATCTTGTGCAGGAGGAGATAAGGTGGGGTACCAGGGATGGCTCTTCATCGAAGAATGAAGATGAAGAGAATTGCACTTTGGCTGCCAAATCAAGGAAAGGGAAGGGAAGAAATTTCCTTCAAAATCTGTTGCTAAAGGCAAGAAGTAGGATTTGTCCAAAGTGAAGTGTTTTCACTGTCAAGAACATGGGCATTTCGCCACTAACTGCCCACAAAAGAAGAAGAACAAGAAGGTTGCTGAAGCAACAGCTGGAAAGGCCTTAGCCTCACAATTTGAACTTGATTTCTCTTTGATCGCATGCTTGGTTTCAAGCTATATGGGATCAGTGTGGTATCTTGATAGTGGTGCGTCTTTCCATATGACGGGAGACAAGGAGTTGTTTAGTGATTTGGAGGAGAAGGACCTTCAAATGCATATAGAGATGGGCGACGATGGTCGATACAGTGCGACCAACATTGGGACCATTACCTTTGAGAGGGAGTCCGGTAATCCATTCTTGTTGAAGGATGTTATGCATGTTCCAGGTCTGAAGAAGAACTTGGTCTTGGTCGCAATGTAGGAAGACAAAGGTTATGATGTTGTTATCAGTGGGGGAAAGCCTTCCTTCGACATAAAACAATGGGTCAAACCAAGAAGATAGGGATTCGAGTTAAGAATCTCTACAAGCTAGAGGTAGATGGCTGCGCTGCAATGGTGGGCAAAGCAGAAGAAGTGGTGAGCCGGGATGAGGGCGAATTATGGCACAGGATATTGGGCCATCTTCACCATGGCGCTTTGAAGATTATGTGATTTCCTCTTGGACTTCCCAAAAGGGTACTCTTGCGATCATATCGGTCTACGAGGATGTACTATGGGTAAGTTTGTGAAGACCACCTTTCATGAGAAGGAGAACCGTGCTTCGGTGATCCTGGAGAGAATTCACACAGACGTGTGTGGACCTTTCTCGGTTGCTTCAACAACAAAACACAGGTATTATGTTATATTTGTTGATGAATATTCTCGTAGATGTTGCATCTTCTTCATGCAGAAGAAGAACGAAACATTCTCGAATTTCTGTGAGTTTAAAGCATTGGTGGAGAAGGAGTCGAGGAAGCAAGTGAAAGCTCTACGGAGCGATAATGGTGGTGAATACATCTCGGGAGAATTCAAAGACTTCTGTAGAAAAGAAGGAATTCGAAGAGAAATCATAACACATCATAACCCACAACAGAATGGGGTCGCTGAGAGGAAGAACAGAACGATCGTGGGTGCTACACGAGCGATGCTTCATGACCAGGGCCTACCGATGCACTTGTGGGCTGAAGCATGCAACACTACGGTTTATGTGAAAAATCGTTGTCCTCATAGAGTACTTGGCATGAGTACACCTGAAGAATATTTTACTGGTAAGAAGCCTGATATTTCTCATTTGAATATTTTTGGCTCATCTATTTACATTCATGTGACAAAGGACGCCAGGAAGAAGCTGGAGTCGATTGTAGAAGTTGGGATATTTGAGGGGTACACAGAAACACCCCATAATTGTCGTGTGTATTTTCCAGAGAGTTGGATGATAGTGGTGCGACAGGATATAAAATTCAATGAGGTGAAAGCCATGAAGTTGTCACTTGAGAGGGAGCTACACTTGCATGCAAAGGAGGAACTTGTTGTTTTGAAAGATGGGCCTCTAGATGTGGATCAACCACATGAGGAGATTCATGGAGTGGAGGAGTCCACTCATGCAGAACCAAACATTAGACAAGGCAGAAATCATACCAAAGAAGCTGAGAGACTGAAGCTTGATGCGGCACAGAATGTAGGAGTCCCTACATCACAGTGCAGATAGAGACAATCACCTGACCGATTTACTGGATACATGGCTCTTATGAGCAAGTGTATCATGACAGAGCCATATTCTTTTGAAGAAGCGGTGCAAGATCCCACATGGGTAGATGCCATGGTGGAGAAGTATGACTCCATTGTCAGAAACAGTGCTTGGGAGATTGTTCGAAGGCCGGTGGGAAAATCAATTGTAGGATCAAGATGGATCTACAAGGTAAAGAAAGCTGCTGATGGGAGTGTCGAGAAGTATAAGGCAAGATTTGTTGCCTGGGGATTCTCACAGATCGAGGGGATTGATTATGAAGAAACCTTTGCACTTGTCGCACAATATTCTTCCATAAGGACCATCCTTACTCTCTCAGCGCAGATGGGTTGGCACATTCATCAGATGGATGTGAAGACTATGTTACTTAATGGGATCATTGAGGAAGAGGTGTACATTAAGCAGCCTGAAGGATTTGAGATCTTCAGCAGCGAGTCGCATGTGTGCAGGCTCAAAAGAGCGTTGTATGGGCTGAAGCAAGCACCACGTGCCTAGTGCACTCAGATCGACAGCTATTTCACTGGACTTGGCTTCACCAAGAGTGAGGCGGATGAAAACCTGTACCAAATTGTGGTGGAGGGTAAGATTTTAATCATTGTTATTTATGTTGATGATTTAATACTAACGGGTGATGAGAAGTTGATACACTCATGCAAGGTAGATCTTGCAAAGGAGTTTGAGATGAAGGATTTGGGCCTCCTTCATTATTTCCTTGGATTGGAAATATGGTAGGGGGAAGGTGAACTATTTGTGTCTCAAGGCAAGTATGCTCAGGAGATACTAGAGAAGTTTCACATGCAAGGCTGCAAGCCTATTGACACTCCTCTTCCAAGAAATTGGAGGAAAGAGGATGCTACATCGGCAGAGGTAGTGGATGCCACTGTTTATCTACAGTTGGTGGGTTCGCTCATGTATTTAGTTAATATAAGACCAGACATATGCTATGCGGTGAACCAAATTTCACAAGCGATGGTTAAGCCTACCAAGCTCTTTTGGAAGGCAAGCAAGCATGTTCTGAGATATCTCAAGGGCACATATGAGTATGGTTTATGGTACAGACAGACGGATGAGGTGAAGTTGCATGGCTGGATGCAAATTGGGCAGGCAACCCAACAGACAGAAAGAGCACATCAGGAGGGATTTTCAGTATCGGACCTATGGCAGTTTCTTGGTACAAGAGGAAAAAAATATCCATGGCACTCAGTTCAGTGGAAGCAGAATACATGGTAGCAAGTCAAGCTGCATGGGAGGCTATTTGGATGAGGAATATCCTGTTCAGTTTGTTCGGTTCACATCTAGATCCTACAATGATACATTGTGATAATCAGAGTTGCATTAAACTCTCGATTAATCCCATGTTTCATGATATATCTAAACATATTGATACTGGTATCATCATATCAAATATTGTGTGCAGCGGAAGATCATTTTGCTTCAGTACATTCCTACGGAAGATCAGGATGCAGATATTCTGAAGAAGGCGCTCACCAGGAGAAAATTCGAATACCATAGAGGCAGGATCGGGGTGAAAGATAATCCCTATTTTTTTGAGATTCAACAAGATGATGAGCTTAGTGAAAAGTGTCGCCTTCACTAAGTGGGCCCGTAGGCTATTTTTGGTGCAAGTCTATTTTTAGACACGATGATCATAATTCAGAAGTTGCGGGATGCTATTTGTGGATGGTTGGTCAAGTTGGAAAAATAGATGAAATTATATTTTTAGAATATTGGGCGAAGTCTATTTATAGATCGTCGATCTAAAAATAGAAGTGTCGATTATTATTAGCTCTTAATAAAAATCCAACAATAAACAACAACTTATTCTCTTGGAGCACTCAATTTCAGTATAAAGGTTTGGAAAATCAGTGGGTTGAAGGAATTATGCAATTCCTAGGGTTTACTGTTGGTTCATGCATGGAGGACTCAGTTAAAACTGAAGTGGAAAAGTTATGACAGAGTTGGAAGAGTAGTTCATGGAGTTTTTATTCAGTTTAAATCAATTATTGGAGTTAAACTCAGTTGAGCTAGTTGTATCTAGTCTAACTGAATGATACACTAGTGAGAGTGGAGTGAATTAATTAGTTAATTAATTCACAAATAATAACTCATTAATCAACTGAACAATACAACAGTTAACTACAGTGCATGGCAGTTCCAGTGGAGACCCAGTGGAGAGATAGGTGAAAGGGCAAGATGGACTATCTGTTGTGACTATAGTGATGCATTGATTGCCACACATTGGAGTTGCCAATGAGGATTGCGTAGTAAAGGCAAGGTAAATTCAAATTCATTCAGAGCTATTCTTCAACAGGAATTGCGCAGTGGAGGCAGGCTATCAGGTGGCAAGAAATTAGTGCATGGTTTTGCAGATTTCTTCTGATTAGTGTGTGATGATTGGTTGTACTGAGAGCTTGATGTACTGAGATTTGTATGAGATTTTTACATGATCTCCATGATACATAATATATGATAGTTGGGGTTTTCAGCTTTCGGCTTTCCTGTTAAGCAACTGTGTTACATGCGATTGTTTTTATTGCTTCATGTGTTTGCAATTGATTTTAATTTCCGCAAAAGATTAATAGTGGAAGGATTCTATATTTAGCAAGAAGATAAAATATTGTTAGATCAGGAGAATCTAGATATATACATGCATCTTGTATATAATTTATACAAGGAATTATTTACATGAAAACCTTCCCGATTATAATTATTTTCCCCCTTTTATTCAATCTATATCTAGTCATATTTTTAAAAGGATTATTCATGTTCCAGGATTACTGGATACCAAGTACATTTTTAATCATATACTACATTTAGACATAGTTCAAAACAAAGAATATTACACATGTTTTAGTTTAGATACCTCTGAGTGCCAAAGCCTATTTATGGTGTTCTTGTTTGCATTGTGATCTTATTTATTGGTATTGTCTTAATGATGAACACAAAGTAATAATGATGATGATGAACTAACATTATATCACAATAATTGTCAATATAACAAGAGAAAACATTATAAAATAAAACCTAATTCTATTTTCCCTAGTTTTTCTCAAAATCTATGGTCTTGGAATATTTTCAATGTAGAAATAAAAAATTTCTTGAAATCAAATGTAACACGAAACTAAATCACGCACCTATTATCCAAGCACTTGGTGGGATAAAGTTGAGTAGTACTTTGATGATTTTTTTTGTGTATATGACTCCAACCGTAGTTAATATTTCAAATCCAGATATCTGAATGAAAGTACCCGCAAAACAAAGGAAGGAGGATAAGTTATATGCAATAAATAATTAATAAAATAGGAGAAAAACGATACGAGCACCTTATGCCCAATTAATATAGTAAGAGTTTTTCTTACTACCTTATGGGCCTCCAAATTAGACATAAAATAAGGCCCATATGACCATCCTTCTACACATTAAACCTCTATTTTTTACATTAGATGACATACTTTTAGCTTTAATATGTTCATTAGGAAGGTTTAGAGATAATTGCAAGTTTGTGCCTAGTATTATTTATTTTTGTAGAATATTGTGATAATATTGGACAAATTATGAAGATTTGGAGGATGACATAATCTTGGGACTTGTGTAGAAATTTTAATACAATTATGTATTGCCTGGATTCTCTTGATCTAACAATTATATGCCACTATTAAATACATAATCACTTCTACAAAAATTCTTGCGGAAATTTAAAACATGACGCCAACTGCAAATACATGAAGAAATATCATTCACACATAACAAAGATGTTTACTGGGAAAGCATAAAGCTAAAAACCCCACTATCCTAAATTATTTATATATCATGGGTCATGAAACAATCTCATACAAAACTATAATCCAAGAGCTCTCAGTACAATATATAATCGTCTCACATCGTCTTGCAGAAATTGACAAATGCCTTAGCCAAATTTCTGCCTCACAATATCCTACCTCCACTGCACAATCCAAGTTGATTACAAAGACCAATTCGATGCAATCAGACCCTCCTTGAATATGCAATCCTCATGAGCATATCCAATGTGTGTTTGGATTGAAAGAGTGCAATAAAATATAGTACAACTGATAATCAACTGTCCCTTTCACCTAACTCTCAACTGGGTCTCCACTAGATCAGACATGCATGTAGTTAACAATAGTAAATATTCAGTTGCATGTGGGATCACTCCATGTGAATTACTTTAATATTTAATTCACTAACCTCTCACTAGTGTATCTTCAGTTACAACTAGCACAACTGAGTTTAACTCACTTAACTGAGTTAAACTACTTTACAACTCACATAACTACACATCCAACTCTGTTACAACTTCGAATCACTCAGTTACAACTAAGTCCACTTGCATGTCCCACCAACCAACTTTAGAACTCGAAATTCCTTCAGCTAACTGGTTTTCCACTTTAGTTAACTAATTCCAAGTGCTTCATGAGAATAGATTAATATTTATTGTCTAAATATTATGAAGGGATAATAACAATTGACATGCATCTATAAATACACATGCTATCTATAAATAGACTTCACGCATACATATAAAAATATAACATCATCTATAAATAGAATTTTCTCACCATCTATAAATAGAATTCCGCTATAAATAGAATTTGCTCATCTGTTCTAAAAATAGACTTACACCTAAAAATAGCCCGAGGCTCCATCCTAGTGTAGGTGTTTAATTTTCACTAGGATCATCATCTTGTTGAATCTCAACACTCCCTCTCAACAATAAAGGGATTATCCTTCACCCCGATCTTGTCTCTATGGTATTCGAATTTTCTCCTGGTGAGCGCCTTCGTTAGAATTTCTACATCTTGATCCTCCGTATGAATGTACTGAAGCAACATGATCTTCCGCTGCACACAATCTCTGATACGATGATATCAGATATCTATATGCTTAGATCTATCATGAAATACATGATTAATTGAGAGTTTAATGCAACTCTGATTATCACAATGAATCACTGTAGAATCTAAATGAGAACCAAACAAACCAACCAGGATATTTCTCATCCAGATAACCTCACATGCAGCTTGACTTGCTACCATGTATTCTACTTCCACTGAACTAAGTGCCACGGATCTCTGTTTCCTGCTGTACCAAGAAATAGCTGTAGATCTGATATGAAGACCCCTCCTGATGTGCTCCTTCTGTCCATTGGGCTGCTCGCCAAATCTGCATCCGTGAAGCCATGCAACTCCATCTCATCCGTCTGTCTGTACCATAAGCCATAATCAGATGTGCCCCTCAGGTATCTCAGGACATGCTTGCGCGCCTTCCAAAAGAGCTTGGTAGGCTTAACCATCGCTTGACTAAGCTGGTTCACCACATAGCATATGTTCGGTCTTGTATTCACTAAATAAATTAGCGAACCCACTAACTGTCGATAGAAAGTAGCATCCACTACCTCTCCAGAGTATCCTCTTTCCTCCAGTTTCTTGGAAGAGGAGTATCCATGGGTTTGCAGCCCTCCATGTGAAAATTATCCAGTATCTCCCTTGCATACTTTCCTTGAGACACAAAAATTTCACCATCTCGCTACCATATTTCCAATCCAAGGAAATAATGAACGAGGCTCATATCCTTCATCTCGAACTCCTTTGCAGGGTCCTCCTTACATGAGTGTATCAGCTGCTCATCACCAGTCCATATTAAATCATCAACATAAAGAAAAATGATTAAAATATTACCCTCCACCACAATCTGGTATACGTTTTCATCTACTTCACTCTTGGTGAAGCCAAGTGCGATGAAATAGTTGTCTATCCAAGTGTACCAAGCACGGGGTGCTTGCTTCAGCCCATACAATGCTCTCTTGTGTATGCACACATGCAAATCACTGCCGAAGATCTCAAATCCTTCAGGCTGATCAACGTACACTTATTTCTCAATGATCCCATTGAGAAATGCAGTCTTCAAATCCATCTGATGAATGTGCCAACCCATTTGTGCTAAGAGAGCAAGGATGGTCCTTATGGAAGAATATCATGTGATAGGTGCAAAGGTTTCTTCATAATCAATCCCCTTGATCTGTGAGAAGCCCCGGGCCACAAAGATGGCCTTGTATTTCTCAACACTCCCATCAGTTGCTTGCTTTACCTTGTAAATCCATCTTGAACCTACCACTGATTTATCAACCAACCTTGGAACAATTTCCCAAGCACTATTTTTGACAATGGAGTCATACTCCTCCACCATTGCATCTACCCATGTGGGCTCCTGCACTTCTTGCTGAAAGGAAGATGGCTCAGTCAATACATTTTCTCATGAGAGCCATGTATCCAGTGAATCGGTCAGGAGACTATCTTTGTCTATGCTGTGAAGTAGGGACTCCTACATTCTGTGCAACATCAAGTTTCAGCCTCTGAGCTTGTGTGGTACGCCTTCTTCCAGCTCTAATATTTGGCTCTGCGTGAGTGGCCTCCTCCACTCCAATAACCTCATATAGAGACTCATATTTAGGAACCAACAATTCCTCCTCTGCATGCAAGTCTAGCTCCCTCTCAAGCAACAACCGCATGGCTTTCCCCTCATCGAATTTTATATCCCGTCGCATAACAATCATCTTACTGTTAGGGAAATACACATGATAATTATGGGGTGTTTATGTGTACCCCACAAATATCCCAACTTCAGGAGTTGACTCCAGCTTCTTCCTGGCATTCTTGGTCACATGCACATAAACAGATGAGCCAAAAATCTTAAAGTGAGAAACATCCGATTTCTTACCAGTGAAAGCTTCTTCAGGTGTACTCATGCCAGGTACTCTATGAGGACAACGGTTTTGCACATAAACCGCAGTGTTGCATGCTTCCGCCCACAAATGCATTGGTAGGCCCTGATCATGAAGAATTGCTCATGCTACACCCACGATCATTCTGTTCTTCCTCTCCATGACCCCATTTTTCTATGGGTTATGAGGCACTATGAGTTCTCTTCGAATTCCTTTTTTTCTGCAGAAGTATTTGAATTCATTCGAGATGTATTCTCCACCATTATCACTCCTCAGAGTATTCACTTGCTTCCCCGAATCTTTCTCCACCAATGAATTAAACTCACAGAACATTGAGAATGTTTGATCCTTCTTCTGCATGAAGAAGATCCATCATTTACAATAAAAGTAATAAAAAAAAACATAATACCTGTGTTTGCTGTTGAAGCAACCGAGAATGGTCCACACACGTCTGTGTGAAATCTCTCCAGGATCACTGAATCACGGTTCTCCTTTTCATGAAAGGTGGAATTTACATACTTCCCCATCATGCAACCCTTGCACTGATCTAACTGAGAAAGTGTTCCCATTGGAAGTCCAGTAGATATTTGCTGCATGACTTTCAAGGCTCCATGATGAAGATGGCCCAATCTCCTGTGCCATAATTCGCCCTCATCCCGACTCACCACTTTTTTTGCTTTGTCCATCATGGAAGCGCAACCATCTACCTCCAGCTTGTAGATGTTCTTGAATCGAATCCATATCCTCTTGGCTTGACCATTTTTTTATGTTGCAGGAAAGCTTTTCCATTGCTGAAAATAATGTCATAGTCTCTGTCCTCCAACATTGCGACTAAGACCAAGTTTTTCTTCAGACCTGGAATATGAATAACATATTTCAATTGAAATGGTTTCCCTGACTCCCTCTCAAAGGTAATGGTACCAATTTTGGTATCACTGAGTCATCCATCATCACCCATCTTTATATGCATATGGAGATCTTTCTCCTCCAAGTCACTGAAAAGCTCCTTATCTCCCGTCATGTGGAAGGAAGCACCGCTATCAAGATACCACACCAATCCCAATGCACTTGACACCATGCATGCGATCAAGGAGAAATCAAGTTCAAATTGTGAGGTAAGGGCCTCACCAGCTGCAGCTCCAGTAGCCTTCTTCTTCTTCTTCTTCTGTGGGAAGTTAGTGGCGAGATGCCCATGTTCGTGACAGTGAAAACACTTCACCTTAGACAAATCCAACTTCTTGCCTTTAGAATGGGATTTTGAATGGAATTTATTCCCCTACCCTTTCCTTGCCTTGGTAGCCAAAGCACAATCCTCTTCATCATCATTCTTTGATGAAGAGCCATCTCTGGTGTTCTGCCTGAACTCCTCCTGCACTAGATCCGACCACAATCGTTCCCAATCTAGCAGTTTTTCCCATTTGTTGATAGAGTCTACATAACTGTGCCAACTCTTAGGAAGTCCAAAGAGAGCCAAGCTCATCAAATCATCATCTACAACAGTGATTCCCACACTCCCTAGTTCATCCCAACTTTGGACAAACTTTGTGAGATACATTGGAATGTTGTCACCCTTTTCCATCTTGATCTTTCTGAGTTTATCCTTCAGCACTAATTTCCTATGGTTGCTGCTGCTTTGGAAAAGATCTGTCAAAGCCTTCCACATAGCATATGGAGTGGCTTTCCCATGAATGCTTGAGACAATGTGGTCTCGTACACCTTCCAACATAAGCCTTCTCGCCTTTGCTACTTTCTTTTGCCATGCATCAAGTAATGCAGCATCCGTCGAAGTGGGCTTAGGAACATCACTGTCTTCAAGCCATTATCTTCAAGCACCGCCTCCATCCCGTCCTTCCAGTAAATGTAGTTCAAGCTGCCCTTGAGTGCATACTCTAGCCACAAGCCATTGAAAGCCATTTCGATGTTTACTCAACCGTCGCACTAAGAAATTCTTGCAGCAAATTCAAATTGTTTCCACCAAAAAACTCAGCTCCTGCTTCAAAATTGCAATCTTTGTGTTCGGATACCATGTAGAAATTTTAATACAATTATGTATTACCTAGATTCTCCTGATCTAACAATTATATGCCACTGTTAAATACATAATCTCTTCTACAAAAATTCTTGTGGAAATTTAAAACACGATCGCCAATTGCAAACACATGAAGAAATATCATTCACACATAACACAGATGTTTACTGGGAAAGCATAAAGCTAAAAATCCCATATCATATATTATTATATATCATGGATCATGAAACAATCTCATTCAAAACTCTAATCCAAGAGCTCTCAGTACAATATACAATCGTCTGACATTGTAATGTAGAAATTGACAAATGCCTTAGCCAAATTTCTGCCTCCACTACGCAATCCAAGTTGATTAAAAAGAACAACTCGATGCAATCAGAACCTCCTTGAATATGCAATCCTCATGAGCATATCCAATTTGTGTTTGGCTTGCAAGAGTGCAATCCAATATAGTACAACTGATAGTCAACTGTCCCTTTCACCTACCTCTCAACTGGGTCTCCACTGGATCTGACATGCATGTAGTTAACAGTAGTAAATATTAAGTTGCATGTAATATCACTCCATGTGAATTAATTTAATATTTAATTCACTAACCTCTCACTAGTGTATCTTCAGGTACAACTAGCACAACTGAGTTTAACTCACTTAACTGAGTTAAACTACTTTACAACTCACCTAATTACACATCCAACTCTGTTACAACTTCGAACCACTCAGTTACAACTAAGTCCACTTTCATGTCCCACCAACCAACCTTAGAACTCGAAATTCTTTTAGCTAACCGGTTTTCCACTTCAGTTACCTGATTCCAAGTGCTTCATGAGAATAGATTAATATTTATTGTCCAACTATTATGAAAGGATAATAATAGTCGACATGCATCTATAAATAGACATGCTATATATAAATAGAATTCACACATACATCTAAAAATAGAACATCATCTATAAATATAAATTTCTCACCATCTATAAATAGACTTCCGCTATAAATAGAATTTCCTCATCCGTTGTAAAAATAGACTTACACCTAAAATTAGCCCGAGGCTCCATCCTAGTATAGGTGCTTAATTTTCACTAGGATCATCATCTTGTTGAATCTCAACAACTTGATATTTCCTACAGGAGGATCAATATTGGATAATAAATTAACAAGATATTATGAAATTATTGCACAAATTCTGGAGCTCGAGTGATTGAGAAAATCTAGGAATGTGTTCCTTGTCATTTAATGAAGATTCCCAATATTGGGAACCAGATCCAATTTTTTAGGGATTTTGGAGGGGAAAGTTGCCTCTTTTCAAGGAGAGATATTCCTCATCTATTTGTATAAGTACCAATTCACATTTTCTTCTAGGGGCATGTATTTCTTAGTCTTCTCGTGGAGAAAATTTGTTATCTAGCAGTGCCACTTTCCTTTCTAGCAGAGATGTACTTGGATTGATTTAAATAATGAAGTTTGGTGTCATTTTTAGCTTATAAAGCTTGGTTTCCTTCATATGAATCTAAGTGTGCTTGGACTTGGCCATCCCAGGAGCCTCAGATTCCTCTTGTACAAATTTTTTATTTCCTTTGAACGCCTTTTTCACTTGCATCTTTTATTTCTGCATTTACTATTCATGCTTCTTTTATTGTAGGTCATATTGATTAAATGATTGAAGTGAGTTATTTTACAGGTTATTTATAGATCCACAAGCATGATGCATCCTTATAACAACTTTGAAAATTCACATTCATCATTAAGCTACTTGGGTTGGCTTACTAGATCACAAATCTAGAATTTCTGGAAGTCCCTTGTATCAAAATAGTAGTACTTTTCTGTTATTTTTTAGAACATGTTAATGAGATTCATTTGAGTTGGTTCCACTTGAATTGGATCATAAAAACATTCAAGTTAATAAAAAAATTTATCCGATAGAATTTTCACTTGATTAGGTTAGGAATTTGGTAGGTTAACTAGCTCACTAGTTCTTGAATTTCTGGATTTTAGAGTAGTAATTTTTTTCTAATTTTGAGCACGTGTTAACAATGGTATTTTGGAGTGATTCCACTTGGATCAGAGTCCTAAGACATCCTATTTAATAATAATAATAAAAAATTCCCATCGCTCCTGTAGCAAAACAGGGCCTCCTGTAGCACCTCATGTAGTACTCCTGTGGCATGTGTAAACTTGACCAAATTTGCTCAAAAAACTTGTTTTTTGTCCCTTAGGCTTGAATAATGACCTCTAGGCTTTGAACCATGATTACTTTATAATGAATAATGACTTCTTCTCCATTGCAATTCATCTCGGTAGTTATGGTTAGTGGACAGATTTATGACTTGAAGAACATAATGATGATTACTTTATAAAACACCTTATGAATTTTGTTGAGAAAATTTCTCTTGAATGCAGTGATTGAAGAATGGTTTCATTTTGTTTCATACATATTAAGTTGTGGTTTCCATTTCCAATATTGTTATTTCTATTGCATAAACTAGGCTTCCTTTTGATGTACCATTTACACTCTACAAATAGGTTAATGTTTACTTTTCTTCAAGTAATATTAGCATTTACATTCATGCAAAGTAGAATGGCATTTCATTTTTGCAAAAGTAACTAGGATTTCCTCTCTGCAAAAGTTATTAGGTTTCCTTTATGCAAATAGAGTAACATTTCCATTTCTGTAATCAGTTTAGGCTTGGATTTCATGGCATTCACTTCATTGCATCAAATCAACTAAAGGACACATTGCATGCTACACATATAATTTCGACACCTATTAAGTTTGTATAAACTTCAGGTTGATAATTTAAGTCGGTGGCATTGGGATTTATAGCATTCTTGTTTCAATATTGGGGTCCATCACTTTTTGGTGCCGTTTTGAGGGAGATCTCAAAGTATGCATTGTTTTCTTCCATATTCGATTCATTTCTTTTACTTTCCGCAAGAGCAAAAAATTTGCATTAGGCATATTTCATTTCAAAAATATAAAAATTGAATTGCATTAGCATTCTTATTCAAAAAAATTAAAACATTTCTCTGATACCAACCCCCCCATTTGATCACTTCGTGTAGTAAGAACCACATCACCACCCACTTTTGCAGGTAGATGAAGAAGGGATAATAGAGAAGGTGGAATAAATGGATGGAGATAATGACAATGACGAATATCCTCTTGGATTTCCCATTTAAGATAATAATATCAACGTTCATATCAAGAAAATCCCTCCATATTTCCTTCCCAGCTTCTATGGTATGAGGTTAAAGGATCTGAAAACATTTCTCCTTGAATGTGAAATTCTTTGTAGATCTTATGGTTACTTATTAAACACTCAAAAATTGGGATTGTTTCTAGCAACATTGAAGGATAGAGCTCTTAAATGGTTCATGATTTTAGGGACTAATTCAATAAGATCATGGAATGACAGGCAAAAGGTATTTCTAGAAAAATATAAAGATTTTGATCTTAAAGAAGAAATATTTAGAATGACTCAAAAAGAAGATGAGAGCCTTGAGGATCCAATAGAGAGATTCGTGTATAATGCTAAGAGGGAAAAATTACATAATTTAGGATTTGACACACTAAAAACCCTCTTACTTAGAACAATTAGGTATTAGTGGATTTATCTCCTCAATCTCATGAATAAAGGCGATGTATAACAATTATCATTTGAAGAAATTTGTAAAACATACAAGTGCATATCAAGAGGAAGGGAAAGAGTAAGTAAATCAAAATCATGATCGATAAGTCAAGATGAACTTGGAAATTTGTTTGATAAGTTTAAAAAAAAAATTCTTAGTGATCTGCAATTGGAGGAAAAATTCTTCTCTCAAAAACAGATCGTCCTCTGAGCTTTAAAAGTAAAAAAAAATGGGTTTTTAAAGATAAACAAGTTTCACAACCTCTTCAAGATGGTGAGTTTGGTTTTCATATGAACTGTAAAAAGTAAAAAATTTAATACAACTCAAAATGACAAAAATGAAGAGAAGAAACCAACATTTGATGACGGAGTTCACCCCTCCTGGGCTACGTCTCCGAGTATACTCCAATAGCTAGACCACTCCATTGATTTCAGTAACACATGAGTACATACAAGTTGTTGACTGTAGAGTGGCTTGTTTCTCCTACGAAGATAAATTATCCTACAAATAATTATCACTCTGAAAATATCACTCCCTACAACAAGTCATGAAAATTTCGACATTAAAAGGACTCACACATCAGGTCCTTCTACTCCACCTAAAATCCAAGCACAAAAAAAAACAAAAAATCTACATTAATGTGCTAAAAATAAATTCTCTCATGAACACTTAATTAGAAAATACTAGAAATATTTGTTCTATTGAAGTAAAAACCATTGTAGATGAAATTATAAGGCTAGAAAACCTCTGAATAGACTCTCTCCATGCTCAAAATTCCTTCAAAACTCTTATTGTATATGGCACTAAAATACTTTATCCTACAAAAATTCCATCATAAAGTTATCAAATTAGGAAATGGAGGATGTTATTGAGTCCATGACGTTCAAAAACCCCCATCTAGGCTCTTCTTGAGCTCAAAAATGTGAAAAATTGAGCAAGTTAGCTTCTCCTAGCTAAGCACTACTATTTGTCCTGTAATTTGGAAAAACCTGCTAACTATCCTGCAAATTTTCCCTTTACGTAGTCTGTCGAGTGACAATTTCACCCGTAAAAGGTGCATTTTTTCACCTCGTTAAATTTCCCAATAACGCCTAAGCACCTAATTTTCTGCCCTGTGGTGTTTGAATGGTGCCCATGTGGCTAGGGGTCGGGCTAACTTCCCGCCCCCGTGGGGCTAGCACCCAAATTTTGGGTTGTTGGTTACACGCCAGGCCACTTGACTAGGGGCTAGGCCTTAACTACCACCCTCGTCAGACTTGGCTCCACACTTGGTCCCGTGGCACCCATAGCACCAGGTGCTAGGGCTGCATCCCTGCCCCGGTTCTAGTAGCGCCCTCGTTTCCAACCGATGGTCTCGTGCGCTATGTTATGAAGAGGGTGTTAGTGTCCAAATGTTCAGTGATCAAATGTACTCTTTCAGGTTTACTTAGTGGTCCTAGGTCAAAATTTCATGATTTCAAAGTCATTTTCATATAAATTTTGTTCACTGAATATGTCTAGGTCTAAAATGTTGCTCCCTTCACTCCATTCATGGTCATCATCATTTCAGAGGTCATGTCATACATCAATCATCTAGGGTCTAATTTCATTCATCATAGCTTCATCTAGGTCAGAGTCTAGGTCTCATTTTTTTCGCCACCATAAGAGCCAAATATGTCATGAAAGAGGGCAAACAAAACCTCATTTTCACCATAGAAGTCATTTGCATAGGGAGTTAGAAAATATAGGAAGTTAAATGAAGGCACTTTGTCTCTCCTCAAATAAAGTGTGCTTCTTGATTAAAGTTTTTCAAAAAAAAGAAATTTCTTCAAGAAAAAAGTTTGTGATTTCACTAGAAGCCAAAAAGGAAATTTTATGATGTTATAAAAGGGAAAAAAGAGACTTCTTCAGCACAATTTATCCTTTGATGTTCTATAGAGCTCCTCTCTTCTCACCATCATACTCCACAACTACCAAGGGTTGACGAAAAACAAGAAATTTGTGCCAAAATTGCTGCGCTACGCTTCTGGAGGTGCTACACTATGCTTCTGGCAAGTGTAACGCTTTTGGCATGTGAGATTAAAATCACTTCTCCAAGGTTCAAAACCACTGCACAAAGGTTAGTACGCCTCCTAAACAGTAATTGGAAATCCTCCATACCTCTCTCAAGTCAAAATTCATCAACAAATGAGTGGTTTCCTTCATTAGGTTACCACCACTACGTTTTTGGTGTTTTTCATATTTTCTTTATTTCAATTGATAAAACCCTAATATAACCATCTATAACCTTCATATAAAATTCATACCATAACACTTCATATCACTCAGAGCCTTATTTTCCATCATTTTCATCAAAACCCTAGTTTTCACTATAATTTTGCAAAAAACTAAGAAATCCTTATGTTTTGACTTTTTGGGCACTCTCCTCATGCCCATTTCCAGAAATTTCACTTGTAGTCTATTGCCAAATCATCACCCTACCTCAATTTTTAGGGATTTTTCCCTAGCATCCTTCCACCCCATTTCCACCCCTAAAATCACCCTACCACTATCCCATGTTTTACTAATTATACTCCCCTGTTACCCATTTCATCTAGCTAAGGTTTCATCTTGTTGAAAAATACCATTCCATGTTTAAACCATCTAGCTTGCAAGAAATCAATGCCTCTCCTTTTTCCAAGAGATGTTTTGAAAATAATGTTTGTTTGAGGTTTTGTGAGAGGATCAAGGAGGTAGGTTGTCATCCTCAATTGACAAGCATTTTTGCTACTAGCTTCAGAAAAGACAAGGATGTCATAGTAAGCATTGAGTTTACCATATTAGCAGATGTCATTGCTTCAGCAACAGGTATCCTGAACCATGGAGAAATTTGGTTCAAAGGGATGGAATTGGACCTTGAAAACTACAAAATGTTCCTGAAACCTCATTGCAAAGATGTTCCTAAGCATGTCTTCCCTTTCGGGAATTTACTTGATAAATATGCCCCTTTGATGAAGTTAATTATGAAATATTTTACATGTGAAGGGAGATTTTCAAGGCTGTAGCAGTACCATTTCAGGTTATTGATGCACTTCATTGCTACTCAGCCACTCAATTTTCCCAATTATTTGTTCAAATGTTTCGTTAAGATGAATGAAAAGGTACAAAGAAAAGGTAGAGATAATCAACCTAGTTTGTTCCACCATTGCTTGATCAAGTTTATTGTTTTGCATCATCTTTCAACAATCAATATGTCTTGGGAAAATTTCATGGAGAAATTTTCATCAACGCCTACTGCTAGCCCACCCATCATCCATAGCACACCATCAACACCAACACAACAAAAGAATGTTGCCTCTTCAAGTAGGCAAGTAGAGATATCAAAGGCACCTAGGGTTGAGATCAATCAAACCTATGAGAAAGGAAACATGATGGTTTTTTCTCCTAAGACCATCAAAGGTGTAGTAGCACCTAATATCACAGCTAAACAAAGACAAACAATAGAACAACCACCTAGTCATGATAGTGTGCCACTCATGCATGAGGATGAGTCACCATTGCATCAACATGAAGAACAAGCACCCATGGAGGTTGATATGGCAGAGAAAGTAAAGAATAAGATAAATGAGGAGAGCATAAGGGAAAAATATGTATAGATAATAGAGTCGAGGGACAACCTCTCAAAGGCAAAATTATTGAGTACCTTCCTACAACAAGAGAATACGCAGCGGAAGTTAAAACAACTCCTCCAAAGAAAACCAAAGGCTAGTATTGAGGAAAACAAGGGTAAAGGCAAGGAAGTGGCGGATGTTGAGAAACTATAAGATACAAAGGTTGAAGCAAAGCCTAGGAGGCCAAGAGCAAGAGGGTTGGCTAAGCAAAAAGAGTAAGAAAGAGAGCCATCTCCACCATCAGGTCAATTAACCTTTGATGAGTTGATAGCTGTCGAAATTGAAAAAGATAAAGAATTGTGGATTGATGGGGTAAACATTCATCTTGAGAAGCTGTTGAAGAAGGTAGAGAGAGATAACAATCTCCAGAGGCATATGGCGAGACACTATTTCACAAGGAACCAAATCGCCAAGGTGAGGGTGAAAAACTTGAGGAAACCCAAATGAATCTTAAGGAGAAGGATAACTTGGACATGCTTGTTGAGGTCTCCTTAGATGTTTATCACATCATCCCAGGATGCCATGAAACAAATTTTTGAGGATTTTGAGCATTTTTTGCATTTTTGATGATTTTTTAAAAATCTAGAAATTTGGTTTTTTGCAGAAGCGGTGTGACGCTTTTTCTCAGGGCATCTAAATGGAGGGAAATTTATATGGTTGGATGCATTTTTACCTCTACGTCACAGATATGACCTCAGGTTGGCTTTCCACCCTCCCATTTTGAGGAAAAATGAAAAAAAAACATCACTTTTTTCATGCTTCTGCCACCTGTTTTGCCTTTGCGTGGCGCTTTTGGAGTGAGGTTGGGAGAATCAGTTTTTGAAGGCTTTCCAGTGGGTATTTTCTTAATTTGGAGGGTGAAATGGAAAGAAGACACACATGGATATGTAGCCTAACTCTCATATTTTCAAATGGGCACTTAAAATTCAGTCAAAATCAACTCCAAAGTGGTGCGACGCTTATGCTGGGAGGCGTGACACTTCTGTTGGGAGGTGCAACGCTTCTGTCATTGGATTCCCTTGGACAATTTTCAAGCTAGAAAAAATCCGAAATTCAATATTTAGCTATCCCATGAGGTGTCTTTTTGGTGGGAGAGTTTTTTTTTTCCTCTCTTTATGAAGGAATGATGTAATTAATCCAAGAGACATGAACTCCTAGTTATTATCTAAATTTGAGGAAGTGGTTTCTAACTTCCATAGATTCTAGGTAATGACTCATACAATACATTTATGATGTGTTTTGGATCATATTTCGACCCCATGATGTTAGGAATTTACCGCAGAAATAATAAATATTTTACTGAGAGAAATAAACATAAAGAACCCAGCAACAAATCATAAACATAAACACAGATATTTATCCGGGAAAACCCCAGACTCCGGGGAAAAACCCAACCAATGAAATTTCATTAAACATTGGCCAAAACCTTGGCCAATCCGACCAAGTGAGCCTTCACTGCTCACCTCCAGGCCTACATTACAATGAAGTATTCCCAGCCTTTTATAGGCTCCATTACATGCAATACCATGGGTCAAAACCATGGGTGCACAAAACCATGTGCCCCAAAACCACTACTATTTACCCTAGTCAATTTTGACTCTATCTCGAGTCAAGTTTACCTAACAATTCCCCTTTTAAACTTGACTTGGGGATTATTGACTAAATCCAGCCAAACCTGCTAGATGAGACAACCCCGCTCACTCTGCTCTTCCCCCCTTCAAATTTTTACCCAGCGTAATTGTTAACTTGACATCCCCCCTATCACCTAGGTCTAACCCAGACTTTACCAGTGATTACCCAGGGGTATGCATGCCATACCAGGTCTTACAAAAGTATGCCCATTTACATATAAAAAATAACTTCATTATAATTATAATTATAATTATAATTATATATATATATATATATATATATATATATATATTTGTTTGTTTCATTGTTGCTGTGTTTGTACATATGACATCAATGTCCATATAAAAAGAACCCATATACCGGATTACATGGGTCACCAGCCTCTGTAACCGACAGTCCTCTAGGAGTTCTCTTCAGATACATGGTTCATCAATTAATTAATCCATGTGCAAACATCCTCTCATCTCTGAATTTCTCGAACCAACTTCTTATCACTGCTAGTCGCCAGATCTGGGCTGTGGCAGCACCATTGTTCTCTTTATTCATTGAGAAACCCTCCATGGAATTCCCCATGGAATCAATCAGTTGGATATTTCCTATTTCCTAGAAACACCATGCTCTGTATGGCTAAATCTGCAAAAGGATGCATTGATTTCTCCATTCACAGGCCAATAAAACCCTTGGCTGCAAAAGCGTCCCTTTGAAGCCAAATATAGCTATGATACCATTTGTTAGGGATTTACCGCAGAAATAATAAATATTTTACTGAGAGAAATAAACATAAAGAACCCAGCAAAAAATCATAAACATAAACACAAATTTTTATCTGGGAAAACCCCAAACTCCGGGGAAAAACCCAACCAATGAAATTTCATTAAACATTGGCCAAAACCCTGGCCAATCCGACCAAGTGAGCCTTCACTGATCACCTCCAGGCCTACATTACAATGAATTATTCCCAGCCTTTTATAGGCTCTATTACATGCAATACCATGGGTCAAAACCATGGGTGCACAAAACCATGTGCCCCAAAACCACTACTATTTACCCTAGTCAATTTTGACTCTATCCCGAGTCAAGTTTACCTAACACATGAGGTGTCATGACTTCTATTTTCTATATGTAATCCAACTCAAGTCATTTGAAGGGTTGGATAGTTGTTATTTGTAGTGGAGTTATTTTACAAAATCTCTTTTCAGTGAAATCAAATAATGTTGCAACTATAATCTTTGGACTGCAGTGTTATGCTTTTGAGCATTGTTTCTTCTCTATTACTTCATCAAGTTAAATGTTATGTTATCTTGCCATCACATGTATGCTTATGTAAGTTAATCTTATGAGTCCATGAACATAGATCATTGCTTTATGTACTCTGTTTTATAAGAGTTTCATGGATGTGTCTACTCTTCTCATGAATGAATTCATTTAACATGGTCATTCTGACTCTCTCTCTTTTCAAACCCTATACACAATGACAAATTAAGTATGCTCCTAATTTCACCTACCTGGCCTCATCCTTGTCTCTGCAACTTAACCTTTGAAATTAGACTTAAACCCTAGACCTAGCTCCTTGACTATCATTCCTATCCATCAAAAACTCAAAACAAGAAAAACCCTAATCTTCTGAGCATCATAAATAGCATAAGATTATTATATATTCAGTCATCTCATTGGCTGTAAAGTGATGTTGAGAGAGCCCTCTTTGGTTTTGGCAGGGATAACTACTTGAATTAAAGGTTTGTTTGTGGTTACCTCCTTCAGTTCTGTTCTCTACCTTGGGAAACAGGGGGGAGTGATAACATTTTTGGCGTTGTTGCCGGGGAGAGATTGTAAAACTTTCCCTGGGGACATTTATTTTAGTTCACTGAAGGTTAGAATTGTGGGTGACAAGTTCTGACATTTGAAGAAGGTTGGATTACTAAATTCAAGCCAAAGTGAAAAGTTCTCAAAAGCTGGCTCCCAAAAGACACATTAGGTCAAATCTAGACCCAAATCCTTCGCCTATTGTTAAT
This sequence comes from Pinus albicaulis, assembly GCA_034641835.2. NCBI lineage: Eukaryota > Viridiplantae > Streptophyta > Pinopsida > Pinales > Pinaceae > Pinus > Pinus albicaulis. The sequence continues at coordinate 985,628,396 of CM076576.1, forward strand.
GACCTTGAGAGTATTTTAAGAAAGCAGAAAAAAAGTTTGAAAAGCTATACCTCCACCTGTGAAATCAAAATCCTTGCCTACAAGGCTAATTGCTCCAGAAAATTTGTCCTTTAATTTTGAATTTGAGACATCTTTGTTGAGGTCTAAGTCTGAATCCTTTCTCTCAGAAATTGTCTTTGACCCCTTCGATTTTGAGACCTACTTGCCATTTTTTGAATCTTCCTATTTCGAGATTGATAGTGAAGTATGGTCTAATTTTCATAAACTTTAGGGTTTGGTCGATAAGTTTCAAGTAAATTCTGAAAAATATTATCTCCAATACCAACAACAAGATTTTTCTTCACCGCCTACTATTACACCTTCTCACTTAGCTACATCATCATCCCTCACTTTCATTCCATCATTACCTATGCAAGTATTCACTCCATCAACACGTTCGCAACCCCCTCCATTAGTCATGGCCATATTTTCTCTGTTGAACGTAATGACACAACTCATTGCACTACCTTAGAACTTGCTCAAAGATTGCCTCTTTTTTATGGAACTTCAAAGGTTATTTCTCACCAACACATTGCCAAAGTAATTGATTTCGTCGATCTTGAAGAGATCGACAATGATGACGCTAAGATACACATCGTAGCACAGAGTTTCTCAAGAGAGGTAAAGAAATGGTTTTTCTCCGTAATAGCTAGTTCAGTAGCTAATTCACAACATCTGATTGACTTGTTTATGGAAAAATGGGAGGAGAAGAATAATCCTAATATGTACAAGACTTCATATCTAGGTTTAACTTAATTTATGACTCCTTTCCTAAAAATATCAAGCCTCTGCCAGGACTTGCATTACTTCATTACCCTGATGGTTTCGATCCTAATATGGCTTACCATTTGAGTGAAATAAACCCATCTACCCTTGAAGAAATGTAGATAAATGCATTGAGCGTTGAAGTGAATCTGATTATCAATAAGTCAAAAATAAAAACAGAGAAAAGGGTAACCATTAAGGATGAAACATCTACTTCATCAGAGGGCAAACTTGACACCTTGATAAAAAAATGGAGAAAATGAAGGACAAAATGACCATCGGGGATAGACAATCTGAACCCTCAATTAGAAATCCCAATTATAGGGGTCAAAATCAGCAACCTCAATACATAATCAAGAAAAGGGAATAGAGGGGTTAGGATCCACAGAGTCAGCAGAAAATTCACACTCCATTTCAACAAAACTACACCGAAGGCCCCGAAGAAGAAGAAGAAGAGATTTCAGGCGAAAATAATTTGTTTTAGGAAAATAAACAACATATTTTCCTCACCAAAGAAGATCATTTTTTACAGAAATGTATGCACCAGATGATCATAAATATGTCTTATCAAATGATGATATGTTATTAGTACAGATAGAATATTACCAGAGGGGATATCAAAATGCTCTTACTCAAGTACAAAGGTAGTATGTTTTGAGGCATAGGTATGTGCCTATCACATCAAGTCAGAAAAAAACATAATTCTCAAAAAGAGGCACATCGGAAAGAGATCGCTACTTCAAATCAGAGAAAAGATAAAGGACCTATTGTTCCTAATCATGCGAAAGGCAATGAAGCTTCTACTAGAAGTCAGAAGAAAGATAAATAAGTTCAAGATGGAGGACAGAGAAAGGAGACTTCACACAAAGATCAGCTCGAGAAGAAAGATGCACCATCCAAAGAGGTAGAAAAAAATTATTCTCTTTTTAGTATTGAAAATGAAATCTAAAAACTAAAAGTCTCCATTCCTTTAACTGAAATAGTCAAGAGTGACCAGTATAAGTTTCAAGTAGCCAAGTTTCTTAGTGTAGATCAGATTTCTGATATGGTCAATGTGAGTGATGATCACCGAGAACTTTTATTTGGTTCTGTTGTTGATGGTGATTTAGAAGATAGTGAGGTCCCTCCTTTTTGTCTTAGCCTCAAAATTCATGATGTTTTCCTTCATAACGCCATACTTGATTCCAGAGCGCCTCACAACCTTATGCCTAAAGCCATCATGGATAAAATAGGTTTGGATATCACAAGACCCTACCATGATCTTTACTTTTTTGATTTAGGGAGGGTTAAATATCTTGGCCTTATTAAAGATCTAGTGGTGTCTTTAGAGAAAATTCCAGCCAAGAATGTCCTCATGGAAATTGTTGTTGCTGATATAACTCCTAGATATGGAATTCTGCTCTCCCGGTCGTGGGGAGAAAAACTTAGAGGCACCTTGTAGCTCGACTTTTCCTATGCTACAATATCGGTCTTTAGGCAACTTTGAAAACTATACTGGGAAAATATGATGAAACACATGATCAGTAGCAAAGAAAATCCTAATAATAAAACCATACATGTTGTTCACACAGATTTAGAGTATTTTATCTTATTCAATGATGAATTTTCATCATCTTCATAAATTTTGAAGGAAGAAAAAACAAAATATTCAGAATTTTCAAATTTTGTTTTAAAGATTTTAAGTGAAGAAAACCAAGAAAATATGCTAAGTGGCTTGGAGCCAAGTGAATCAACCAAAAATAGAGATGAAATAGTGAAATAAACAGAATCTATTGGTACAATAGACATTTCTCAAGCATCTAGTAATGATCAGTCATCCAAATCACAGCTTCCCGATGAAGAAAATGGTTTGTGGACCATGGATTTCGATGGAGCCTTAGGTAAGGAAGAAGCTGGAATTGGAGTGTGGATTAACAACCCTATGAATTATTCACTTAACCTTCCTCCTAATGTTCATATGTCTTATTACAAATTTGCATTTGATTGTTCAAACAATGAAGCATAGTATGAGGCTTTGATAGCCAGTTCGAAAATTCTCAAGAAATTAGGTGCCAAGAAAATTTCTATGTATGGCGACTTTGAATTGGTAATAAATAAATTCAGAGGGGAATACCATGCCAAGAATCCTAAAATGTGATTGTACCGCAATTCAGTGCTAGATATCCTCAAGACCTTCACTATGTATACTTTGTCATTGGTTCCAAGGGACAGCAATGTTATTGTTGATTCTCTTGCCACTTTAGCTAGCATGTTCAAAATTCCACTTTATCCCAACAAGAAGTATGAAATTAATGTCAAACATCGCCCTGCTGTTCCAGATAATGTTTAGTATTGGCAAGTCTTCCAAGATGACAAGAAAATAAACAAATTCTTGCATATGGAAGAGGAGTTTGTGAGTTCGCAAATAGATAATTGTTTTATGAAGATGATTAAGAAATGTAAGAAGCATAAATGAAAGTACTTCATTTGAAAGATAACTCCATTCCAAGAGGTCTTGTGCCTTTGGAGGAGATTTTTGACCAATATTATGTTGCACAGAAACCGAAAATTTTTCCAACAGGAGTAGGAGTGGAAGACCTCAATCTTGGCACTCCTAAAAAACCCAAAATGGTCAAGATTTAAAAATCCTTGATCTCAGAAATGAAAGGTAAATATGCAACAGTCATGTCTCAGTTTGTTGATGTTTTTGCATGGGAGTATTCTGATATGAAAGTGTATGATAAGAGAATAATTTAGCACACCATTCCTTTAAAGCCTGATCAGAAGCCTTCCGCTATAAACTAAGGAGAATGAATCCCAAGTTTCTTCCCTCCATTAAAAAAGAGGTAAATAGGTTGTATACTATTGGTATTATTGTTCCTCTTCATTTTTCAAATTGGATGTTGAACTTAGTGCCAGTAAGAAGGAAGACCTGTGAGATTCTCTTGTGCATAGGTTTCAAAAATTTGAATAAAGTATCCCTGAAAGAAAACTATCCACTTCCAAATAAGGATCATATTCTACAAATGGTGGTTGGTTCTTATAGAATTTTATTTTTGGATGGATATTCCAGGTACAATCAGATTTTAGTTCATTCAGATGATCAGGAGAAGACAACCTTTACAACACCATGGTGTACTTTTATGCATGCTAAAATTCCCTTTGGATTGAAGAATGCAAGATAAAATTTTTAGTGAGTGATGGATATCGCCTTTGTCAATGAAAAGGATGTCTTTTTGGTCATTTATTTCGATGACATCACACTTTTTTCAAAGATGGATGAAGAGCACTAGCAACATTTGAAGGCATTTTTTTAGAAATGCATAAAATTTGGCATATTGTTGAATCCAAAGAATAGCTTCTTCGCTATGGAAGAGGGGAAATTGCTTGGTCATATCATATCTAAAGATGAAATCCGGATAGATCCTTCAAGGATTGAGGCAATTCAGAACTTGGATTATCCTAGAAGAAAGAAAGAAATTCATTCATTCAATGATAAAATCAACTTCTTGAGAAGGTTTATTCCTAACCTTGCTGAACATTTAAGAGAAATAGCTGATATGTTGAAGAAAGACAACGAGGTGAAGTGGTCTGATGAGGCAAAGAAATAATTCAATCAAATTAAGTTTTCCTTATCTCTTTCTCCTATACTCATCAGCCCTGATTACACACTTGATTTTATCATCTTTTCCTTTGATTCTGAACATACTCTCACTATTTTCCTCATGCAAAAGAAAGATTAGAAAACAAAGCAACCCATTGCCTTCTTCAGTAGAACCATAAGGGATGCAACATTGAAGTAAAATATCATTGAGAAACATGCCTTTGCACTAGTTAAAGCATTGAAGGACTTCCAGTTGTATATTTTTTAATCCATGTTCTTGCGTATGTCCCAAACGTTGTTGTCAAAGATGTGCTCACATAAAATGATCCCCAAATTCGGCGTGGTAAGTGGATAGTTGCCATGCTAGAGTATGACTTGGAAATAAAACCTACAAAGCTGATCAAGGGACAAGGCTTGGCTAAGCTCATGGTGGACTTAAAATTGCATGCCTTGGACATTGATTTTATTGTTGCATTATCTGAGGAGCAAGAGGACGATCCATTACCTCAGGTATCTGAATTTTTTTCTTCATCGCCATGGTATGCTGATATTATACATGTGTTGCAACATTTGAATCCTCCTCCCAGCTTGCCTAGCAATAAAGTCAGATCTCTGAAGTTGAAAGCTCTTAAGTATTGCATTCTTAATAATTTTTTGTATTGGAAAGACCCGAGCAAAATTTTGCTGAATTGTTTGGTAGAAGGAGAAGTTGATAAGGTGATGAAAAACTTTCATAAATGTGATTGTATTGGTCATATTTTCTGGAAGACTACAACAAAAAAGATACTGAGGGCTGTATTTTATTGGCCAATCTTGTTTTCTGATGTTTATAAGACCGTCATGAGCTTTCATGAGTGTCATTTTTTTCAAGGAAAAAAAAAACTATTACCGCTGCCCTTGAAACCGATTGCAGTTCAAGCACCCTTCTAGCAATGGGGTCTTGATTTCATTGGCGAGATCCATCTTCCATCATCAGCTCAGCATAAGCGGATACTCACTACCACCAAATACTTCACAAAGTGGATTGAAGCCATCCCGATGAGGCAAGCTACATACACCATCATTTTTCAGCTTTTGGAGAGTAATATCTTGTCACGTTTTGGCTGCCCACAAAAAATGATCACTGAGAATGTAACCACCTTCAAGTAAAAAAAGATGATTGAATTTTGTGATAAATATCACATAAGACTTGGGAATTCTATAATATACTATCCTCAAGGAAACGAGTTGGCTTAATCATCAAACAAATCATTAGTGAACGTAATCAAGAAATTGCTGCAAGAGAACACAAGAAATTGGCACAAGAAGATCATAAATGCTCTATGGGAGGAAAGGTTTGGCATGACAATATCAATCAACATGTCACCCTTTTAGCTAGTGTATGGTGTCGACACAGTGTTTCCCACTTCTCTAATAGTTCTGGTGATGAAAATTCTGCAAGAGATTGACAATGAGCCAAATTATATTCAACGAAGAATCATTCAAATGGTTCATTTGTAGTAGTCAAGAGAAGAAGTTTTCAATCAAATTTCAAAAATTTAGGAGAAAATCAAGAATATCTATGGCAAGAAGACCAAAGCTGATGATTTCAAGTTAGGAGATGTTCTTATGCGATGGGATGCCCGAAATGAAGACACAGGTAAGCATGGTAAGTGTTATAACCTATGGAAAGGTCCATACAAGATTACAACATTCAGGGGTAATAAGGTGTTTTTGTTAGAAGATATTGATGGGCAGGAAATTATGGGAGGACTAGTGAATGGTAGGTTCCACAAACATTACCTTACCTAAATCTTGAATAAAAAGGTTCACTTTCATTGTAAATATCGCTTTTATTTGCTGTCAAAGAATAAAAAAGTTGTTGCATAATTTTGAAGCCCGAGGAGAAGTCCATGAGGCTTCTATGATCAGCTAATGCTTTTCTTTTAAATTTTCAAAAAGTCAAGTCAAGTTTTTGAGTCAAAGTCATATTCTGTTTTAGTTAATCATTTCAGTTTATCAAAGATTTTTCAGTTTCCAGTTTTGACTCCATTTCCCAATGGTTGAGGCTACCTGATCTAGGGTCTTATTGACACTTCTTGAAGGAGATTCCATCCCCATCTGGAGCCAATGTTAGTGTCCAAATGTTCAATGATCAAATGTACTCTTTCAGGTTTACTTAGTAGTGGTCCTAGGTCAAAATTTCCTGATTTCAAAGTCATTTTCAAATAAGTTTTGTTCATTGAATATGTCTAGGTCTAAAATGCTACTCTCTTCACTCCATTAATGGTCATCATAATTTCAGAGGTCATGTCATCCATCAATCATCTAGGGTCTGAGGTCATTCATCACACCTTCATCTAGGTCAGAGTTTAGGTCTCATTTATTTCACCACCATAAGAGTCAAATATGTCATGAAAGAGGGCGAATAAAACCTCATTTTCACCATACAAGTAATTTTCATAGGGAGTTAGCAAATATAGGAAAATAAATGAAGGAAATTTGTATTTCCTCAAATAAAGTGTGTTTCTTGAGTAAATTTTTTCAAAAAAAATAAATTTCTTCAAAAAAAAGTTTGTGATTTCAGTAGAAGACAAAAAAGAAATTTTATGATGTTATAAAAGGGAAAAAAGAGACTTCTTTAACTCATTTTATCCTTTTATGTTTGATAGAGTTCCTCCCTTCTCACCATCATACTCCACAGCTGCCAAGGGTTGAATAAAAACAAGAAATTTGTGCCAAAATTGCCGTGCTACATTTCTGGAGGTGTTGCACTACGCTTCTGGAGGTGCTGCACTATGCTTCTCGCAAGTGCTACAATTTTGGCATGTGAGCTTCAAATCACTTCTCCAAGGTTAAAAACCACTGCACAAAGGTTCATACACCTCTTAAAATATAATTTGACATCCTCCATACCTCTCTCAAGTCAAAATTCATTAGCAAATGAGTGGTTTCCTTCATTAGGTTACCTCCACTACAGTTTTGGTGTTTTTCGTATTTTGTTTGTTTTAGCTGATAAACCATAATATAACCATCTATAACCTTCACACAAAATTCATACACCATACCCTAACACTTCCTATCACTCAGAGCCTTCTTTGCCATCATTTTCATCAAAACCCTAGTTTTCACTACAATTTTGCAAAAAAACTAGGAAATACCTATGTTTTAACCTTTTGGGCACCTTCCTCATGCCCATTTCCAGAAATTTCACTTGCAGTATATTTCCAACTCATCACCCTACCTAATCAATTTTTTATGGATTTTTCCCTAGCTTCCTTCCACCCCATTTCTGCTCCTAAAATCACCCTATCACTATCCCATGTTTTCCTAATTCTACACCTCCCCTACCCATTTCATTTAGCTAGGGTTTCATCTTGTTGAAAAACACCATGGACAGAGAAAATAAGATTCATAAGGGAGGCCACAATTCCAGGTTTGAACCATATAGCTTGGAAGAAATGAATGCCTCTCCTTTTTCCAAGGGATGTTTTGAAAATAATGGTTGTTTTAGGTTTTGTGAGAGGATCAAGGAGGCAGGTTGTCATCCTCAATTGACAAGCCTTTTTGCTACTAGATTCAGGAAAGACAAGGCTTTCATAGTAGGCATTTATTTTACCATATTAGCAGATGTCATTGCTTCAACAAAAATTATCCCGAACCATGGAGAATTCTGGTTCAAAGGGATGGAATTGGACCTTGAAAACTACAAAATGTTCCTGAAACCTCATTGCAAAGATGCTCCTGAGCATATCTTCCCTTTCAGAAATTTACTTGATAAATATTCCACTTTGATGAAGAAGTCAATTATGAAATATTTTACATGTGAAGGGATATTTTCAAGGTTGTACCAGTACCATGTTAGATTATTGGTGCACTTCAATGCTACTCAACCAATCAATTTGCCCAATTATTTGTTCAGAAGTTTGGTCAAGATGATTGAAAAGGTACATAGCAAAGGTAGAGATCATCATCGTAGTTTGTTCCATCATGGCTTGATCTAGCTTATTGTTTTGCATCATCTTTTATAAATCAATATGTCTTGGGAAAATTTCATGGAGAAAGTTGCATCAGCACCTATTGTTAGCCCACCCATCATCCATAGCACACTATCAACACCAACACAACAAAAGGAGGTTGGATATTCAAGTATGCAAGTAGAGATATCAAAGGCGCCTAGGGTTGAGATCACTAAAAACTATGAGAAAGACAACATGGCTTTTTTTTTTTCTCCTAAGACCATCAAAGGTGTGGTTGCACCTGATACCATAGATAAACAAATACAAACAGTAGAACAACCACCTAGTCATGATAGTGAGCCGCTCATGCATGAGGATGAGTCACCATTGCATCGACATGAAGAAAAAGCACCCATGGAGGTTGATATGGTAGAGTAGGTAAAGGAAAATACAACTACGGAAACCATAAGGGAAAAAGATGCAGAGATAGTAGAGTTGAGGGACAACCTCCCAAAGGTGAACTTATTGATTACCTTCCTACAACAAGAGAATACACTGCTGAAGGTAAAACAAATCCTCCAAAGCAAACCAAAGGTTAGTATTGAGGAAGACAAGGGTAAAGGCAAGAAAGTGGTGGATTTTGAGCAGCTATAATATACAGAGGTTGAAGCAAAGCCTAGGAGGCCAAGAATAAGAGGGTTAACTAAGAAAAAAGAGAAAGAAAGAGATCCATCTCCACCATCAACTCAGTTAACCTTTGATGAGTTGATAGCTGCCGAAATTGAACAAGATAAAGAGTTGTGGCTTGATAGGGTAAAAATTCATCTTGAGAAGTTGTTGAATAAGGCAGAGAGAGATAACAATATCCAGAGGCATATGGTGAGGCACTATTTCATAAGGAACCAAATCGCGAAGGCGAGGGTTAAAAACTTGAGGAAAAAACTTTATAAAAACCAAATGAAGCTTAAGGAGAGGGATAACTTGGACCTGATTGCTGAGGCCTCCATAGTTGTTTATCCGATCATCCTAGGATGTCATTAAATATATTTTGGAGGATTTTGAGCATTTTTTTCATTTTTGAAGATTTTTTGAAAATCTGGAAATTTGGTTTTTGCAGAAGCGTCGCATAGTGGCGTGACGATTTTTCTCAAGGCATCTAAATGGAGGAAACTTTATATGGTTGGATGAATTTTTACCCATACATCACAGATATGACCTCAGGTTGGTTTTGTCATCCTCCCATTTGAAGTAAAATGCAAAAAATATCACTTTTTTTCATGCTTCTGCCTCCTATTTTGCCTCCGCGTGGCACTTCTTGAGTGAGGTTGGGAGAATAATTTTTTGAAGGATTTATAGTGGGTATTTTATCATTTTTAAGGGTGAAATGGAAAAAATACACACAAGGCTACCTCGCTTAACTCTCAAATATGAAAATGGGAACTTAAAAATAAGTCAAAATCAGCTCCAAAGTGCCGCGACGCTTCTGCTGGGAGGCGCAACACTTATGTTATTGGATTCCCTTAGACAGCTGTGAAGCCAGAAAAACTCCAAAATTTGAGGTTTAGCTATCCCATGAGTTATATTTTTGGTGGGAGAGTTTGTTTTTTCCTCTCTTTATGGAGGAACAATGTATTTAATCCAAGAGACATGAACTCCTAGTTATTATCTAAATTTGAGGAAGTGGTTTCTAACTTCCCTAAATTCTAGGTAATGACTCATACAATAAATTTATGATGTGTTTTGGATCAGATTTCGATCCCATGAGGTTTCATGACTTCTATTTTCTATATGTAATCCAACTCAAGTCATTTTAAGGGCTGGATAGTTGTTATTTGCAGTGGAGCTATTGTACAATTTTTTTTTTTTTTTTCCAGTGAAATAAAAAAAGTTGCAGCTATAATATTGGGACTCTAGTTGTATGATTTTGAGCATTGTTTCTTCTGTGTTACTTCATCAAGTTAAATGTTATTTTATTTTCCATCACATGTATGCTTTTGTACGTTAACTTTAGGATTCTATGAACATAAATCATTGCTTTCTATGCTCTGTTTTATAATAGTTTCATTGACGTGTCTACTCTTTTGATGAATGGATCCATTTAACATGCTCATTCTAACTCTCTCTCTTTTCAAACCCTATACACAATGAAAAATTAAGTATGCTCCTAATTTTACCTACCTGGCCTCATCCTTGTCTCTGCAACTTAACCTTTGAAATTAGATTTAAACCCTAGACCTAGTTCCTTGACTATCATTCCTATCCAGCAAAAAATCAAAACAAGCAAAACCCTAATATACTTAGCATCATAACTAGCCTAATATAATTATATATCTAGTCATCTCATTGGTTGTAAAGTGACATTGAGATATCCTTCTCTGGTTTTGGTAGGGCTAGCTACCTGACCTAAAGGTTGGTTTGTGGCTACCTCCTTCAGTTCCATTCTTAGCCTTGGGAAACATGGGGAGTGATAACACAGGGGATGGGATGGTCCCCACCCTCACTCCACTTGCCTCCTCCGCCAGGGTCGTGTGGGTAGTGTCATGACTAGGGGAGGGGCTCACTACTCAACCCCTCCTCCCAACGCATAAATAATATGAACTTAAATATAACCTGCACCATATGTTGGTTAAGAACCAAAGTTATGGAACGATGGTGGAGGTCTAAGTTGTTATGCGAAAGGTTTGGGGTTCAAACCCCACAGAGGCCTTTGGGACTAGTGAAAAAATTTTGACCAATGAGGAGGTGCCAGGTGGTGGCCTCCTATTGGACCACAAAAATAATCTCATCCAATAGCATGATACCAACTCACCCATGTACGACTGACTCTTGGTAGGATCTTATTGGCCTCTTGTACGCCTAGATGGCATGCTGATGTTAGCATGATGCAAGTAGTATGGGCCGCCCAAAATGTCTACCGTGGCACTAGTTCAGAAATCTAATATTTTTTTTTTTAGTTTTTGGTAAAAAAACTTCATAACGTCATAAATTCTTCATACGACGCTGGATTGAGGCGATTCAAGCATCATTGGAATTAGGACCACAAACAATACAACTTGAAGTCAATTTTGAGAGATTCCAAACACTTTCATTTTGAGCCTATTTTTGATCTCTGGATCATACCTCCCCACTAGGAACTTTTGGACCCCAAAAGTTTATATTCACCTGAAAAATAAGTGAGGAAAATATCATCAACTTTCCCTATCTCATTCCTTCTTGTTCTATTTGAATTGGTGCCTTCGAGCTCCAATCAAGGTACTCCACCTTGCCTCCGCATGAATTCCTTATCTTGCTGTGAAGAATTGAGCCACAATTATTCTAAACATGTAATAAAAAAAACTTCGATGGATAGAATCTAAACATTCTCTCCAAAACCATCTTTCTTTGGATTAAACAAACTTCACCTTTAAGTCCCTCTTTTTTGAAGACAAACTTGATCTTCCACCTAGAAATCAAAAGCAATTCAATGCTTTCCATGCATTGATTAATACTTTTATTTACTATCCTGAAGCTGCACTTGTACTCTTAGGTACACTGGCCGCATTTATTCAATGACATGCTTATTTTTTTCCACATAATCATGATCATCTTCTGCACAAAATTTATCAAATATTAAATTCACAAAAAAGCTTCATTTTCAAGACATTTGTATTAGTGAGGGCTTGACACAACTATAGACATACTGGACGACATACAAATGCTCATCCAAAAAGTCCTCAAACTAATGGAATCATCATCAAGACAAAATAATATGACATGTCAAATAAAACAAAATTGCTACAAATAAGTGATTGTACATGACTTCACTTTACAAAAGACACAAACGAGAACATACAACAATTATTTAGAATTTTACAAAGTAAAAAAAATATACAAAATATTCTACCCGTTATTTGCCTATCTTATGCTTATGGGTTCTCTTTCTGCACTCGCCCTGCTTCGAAGGCTACTTCATGAACTACATAAGTTTCATTTTTTCCACATGTCGCTTTCCTTGCAAAGGATTGTATGACCTATTTTTCCTTCTTGGGACAAAGTTCCAAATAAATTTTCCAACACTTTTCAATCCGACGCCCATTCAACTTACAATGGGTACAAAAATTCTTTCGCTTGCCAAAAACAAGGAATTTTTCAAACTTGAGATAGGTTCCTCATGCTTTGTTCCAAGGATTTGGTCCATTTTCTTGAGCATCGCCATACATTACTTACACTCAGCCACAGAATGGTTAGCTGCATCACAAATGTGCAAGGAAACATGTCCCATAAATAATAAAAATCACTAGTATTTCTAAAATCCCCATGACACTTATACCTGTCCTTTGGTTTATGACTTTGATGATGAGGACTGGAATTTGAATGTCCTTTGAAATATTCATCTTTCTTTGGAGACAATTTTCCATTATCACTACCATCATGGTGTTACATGTCATCACCTGATGTTTTATTTGTCTCTACGAGTTTTGAGAAATCTCCAATTTCTCCATGACCATAACCTAATCCTTCATATCGTGGTCGCTCCTTCACCTCGATAGGATTAGTGATACCTTGGCCATTTATTCTGAGGCCTCTTTCTTCATAACCCATATGAGTTAAAATATTCATACCAATACCTTTGGTATGATTTTCAAAAGCTGCAAAAGATGTGTTATCAACATTAGCTGAAGGAGTAGAACTAGAGATGTTAATTACCTCCTTTTATTGTCACCCATATTTTCTGTTTTAGATGCTGATGAATAAATAGATGATGAATCAAGCCACCGAATTTCACCAATGGGCACATAAGGGGAATCTTTTATATGCTGACAAAATTCACAAGCATCATTCTAAACATAGGGTCCATATCCTCTGTTTGGACCATGTACACAAATTGGCTTCATCTTGGAGGGAATATTTGCTGCTTTTGGAATGGAACTCTCACTAATCTATTCCTCTAGTACATGCTGCAATTGTAGGAAAATTTGATTTTTCTCCTCCTCAACAACTTCAAGCAATCTCCTCAACTCAACATTTTCCATTAAAAGAGACAAATTAATCTCCTCCAACTCTTGGAGTATTTCACGCTTCTGTTTCTTTCCCATACTTACAACTTGGTCGGAACCCGCTTTGATACCACCTGATCTAGAATTGGAGGAGAAATTCTCCTCTTGAAAACTGACCATCCTTTGATGCTTTGCAAGTAAACAAAATGGGTCTTTAAAGATAAAAAATTTCACAACCTCTTCAAGATGGTGAGTTTGGTTTTCATATGAACTTTAAAAAGTAACACATTCACATGAAACTAAAAATGACAAACATGAAGAGAAGAAACCAAAATTTGATGACGAAGTTCACCCTTCTTGGGCTACATCTTCGGGCCTACTCCAATAGATAAACACCTCTATTGATTTTAGTAAGACATGGGTACATACAAGTTGTTGACATTAGAGTGGATTTTTTCTCCTACAAATAATTCTCACTCCAAAAATATGACTCCCTACAACAAGTCATGAAAATGTCAACATAAAAAGGACTCACACATGAGGTCCTTGTACTCCACCTGAAATCCAAGCACAAAAACATACAACAATTCCACATTGAAGTACTAAAAATACCTTCTCTCATGAACACTTAATGAGAAAAGACTAAAAATAACTTTTCTACAGAAGTAACAACTATTGCAGATGAAATTAGAAGGTTGGAAAACCTCTGACTAGGCTCTCTCCATGCTCAAAATTCCTTCAAACTGATTCAAAAATCTAATTGTATCTGGCACTAAAATACTCGATCCTACAAAATTTCCATCATAAAGTGCTCCAATAAGAAAATTGAGGCTTCCATTGAGTCTAAGACTCTCAAAAACCCCCATCTAGGCTGTTTTTAAGCTCAAAAAGGTGAAAAATTGTGAAAGTTATGCTTCTCCAAGCCAAGATTTGTTATCTGTCCAACAATTTGGAAAGGCATGCTAACTATTCTGTAAATTTTCCCTTTACACAGTCTTATGAGTGACAATTTCTCTCATAAAAGGTTCACTTTTTTCCTCATTAAATTTCTCAATAACACTTAAGCACCAAATTTTTCGCCTTGTCAGCAGTCACATGACGCCCATGTGGCTAGGGGTCAGGCTAAATTCCCACCCCCGCTGGGCTAGCCCCAAAATTTTAGGCCGTTGGTTATGCGATAGGCCACATAATTGGGGGCCAGGCCTTAAATTCCACCCTCGTTAGACTTGGCTCAATGCCTAGTCCCGTGGCATCCATAACACCGGTGGCTAGGACTGCATCCCCGCTCCCGTTTCCTGTTGGTGGTCTAGTGCGCTGTGTTATGACCAAGGGCTGGGGATGGTCCCCACCCTCACTATACTAGCCTCCTCCATGAGGGTCATTTGGATAGTGTCATGACTAGGGGCCAAGGTTCACTGCTCAACCTCTCCTCCCAACGCATAAATAATATGACCTTAAATATAACCCATGCCCTAAGTTGGTTCAGAACCAAAGTTGTGACATGATGGTGGAGGGCAGAGTTGTTATGCTACAGGTATGGGGGTCAAAACCCATGGAGGCCTTCGGGCCTAGTACAAAAATTTTGACCAATGAGGAGGTGCCACATGGTGGCCTCTGATTGGGCCATGTGGCAGCCTGCTATTGGGCCACCAAAATAACCTCATCCAATAAAATGATGCCAACTCACCCTTGTATAGACCGAAACTTGGAAGGATCTAATTGAACTCTTGTACACCCAGTTGGAATCCTAACATAAACATGATGTCAGCATTTGGACTACCCAGTCAGCAGCCCAATCAACCCATCTGCAAATTTTTTAGTTGTTGGTAAAAAACTTCAAAATATCATAACTTCTTCATACGATGTCGGATTGAGGTGATTAAAGAGTCCCTGGAATCAAGATGATGAACACTACAACTTGATGCTAGTTTCAGGAGATTTCTTGCACTTTCAGTTTAGCCTATTTTTGATCTCCGGATCACTTAGTAATCTAAGTGAACAAGTAGAGATGTTAAGAATGCAAAATGAGAAAAAATAAGATGTTGATATTTGTGTTATCCATGCATAATCACATGCTACTAAATATTTCCCATTATTACCAGGTTGAAGGAATTTTACCAAGAAGACAATGGAGCAAGTCAATCACCAAAGCAAATCTATTATGTAGCTCCAAGAGGACCACGACAACCTATTCAACCTAGTATGATGCAATAACCTAATTTAAAATTTCAAGGTTATGCACATCCATATCAAGGTAATTGTAGCACACCCTTTCCTTGGAAACCTTGGACATCTCAACCCCAAAATAAATATTGGAAACAAGGTTGGAAAGAACCTTATGGGAGAGATCCATAATATCCTCAATATCCCCCATACCCAACTCCATGCTATCCCTGCCATCTACCTCCACCACAACCACAACCTTAGCCACATCCATCTCAAAGATCCACTCCCACTCAACTACCTTTCCAACCATTTTCGAACCTAAACAATCTAGTAAATCAACCCACTTACAATGTTAAGGTACAACACTTCCAAATAAAAAATCTTGATCTAAATGGTATTCATCTTATCTCAGGAAGAGTATTGCAAAAATAAAATTCTCTTGATTTATTTGAAGGACAACATTGAAAAAAAATATTCGAATGAGGAGACCAAAGAATCATGGGCTGCACTTGATGAAGAGAAAATATCAGAATCATAGGTTGAGAAAATTCCGTCACGTTTACCATCAGATCCTCCATGAATTCAAGAGAATAATTAACAAAAAGTGGAAGATTTTAATGTCATGGTAGAAGAGGACACAAAAAGATATCCAAATGTGCAAGTGGACTAGGGGCATCACAACCATATTGAAATATGGTTCCAGAAAATCATTAAGTTGCATCAACACACTCTTCTTCAACAATTCCTGATCTCATCTCAATCAAAGAAGTTGGTCTCTCATATTTAGGTACGTGTAAAAGCATATATTTTGAGCCTAAACATGATTTTATCTGTCATCTTGATGTTCACATGGATCCATTGGAAGTATTCTTATACTTGAAAGAGATTTTATTTTTTAAAGTAGAGTATGATAAAAAATAGGAAAAAAAATGGAAAAAGAGAAAAAAATGTAAAGAATAAAATCTCAAGTGAAAACCTATTTTGAGGCACCCGAGATTGGCTCACTGATTTAAAACCTCCATGAGGTGGTAAATGGGTTGGAAAAAAGAGAAAAAAGATCCTAGGTGAAAACCTCCTTTGAGGCGCTTAGGCAAACCTACTAGTTGAAAACTTCATTGAGGCAGCTAGTAGGCATATGAAAAGAGAAAATAAATGAAAAAATGATTTTTTTTTTTTCTCCATGTATCTCTCTTTTATGAATGCATATGCTCTCCAACCTTTGTGAGCAACAAGAACAAGATAGCATCAAAAGAAAAAAATGATCAAAAACCTAGTCAAAGGAAGTCAAAATTGGACTTTCTCCTCCTTTGCCTAGATGCTCCAATAGGACCAAGGCCATGTAAATCCATCACCCTCATCCCTTTCCAACATCTTACCATCATTCCCAAGCCTTTCCCATCCATTTTCCTCGTTTTCCTAAAATGCTACAAGAAGGTTCTGTTTTGTTAGAAGAGGCCAAAATACATAGGGCATAAATTGTTTTTACCATATCTCGAAAACTGTGCATCCATTAGCCGAGATATTTCATAGGGAGATGCATATGGATGATGGTAACATGCTCAAGGAATTTCAGTAAATTCCAGTGCACAATTTTCTAGAAATTGGCCTCCATCACATATAACCATTTTTTTTTCTCGAGATTCGTGCATCTGTTGGGGAATAATTTTTATGGGAAGATTCTTAAGGATGATGGAAACATGCTCACCAAATTCTAGGTCAATCCAATCTACCATTTTAGTTATATGGATAAAACAATTCTACTACATGAGCAATCTAAAATTTCTACAAGACTATCTTGAAATGCTTCAGGAGCAACCAGAAGTGCTACAGGAGGGAGATCAACTTGGAAAAAGAGCCCCAAATGTCATATTTTCCTTAGGAAATGTTTGGAGCATTCCACTCAAATTACTCCACCCCAATCACCACTCCATTCATCCAAATCCATCACCAAGATTCCACCTCTAACCACACATGAAAAAACAAAGAAAAATGACTTTGCCTTCATATTTTTTTCCTTTTCCACAAATTTTACCACATTCTGAAGATGATATTATTTTCCCTAAAACCCACTATCATTTTTCCAAATCCCTGAATGTAGTGTGATATTGTGAGAAGAAATTGAATGAATTCTACACGAGCAAAAAATTGTGTAGAAGCTTTCAAAAATTCATTAGAAAACATGATCCAAGGGTTCTTGTTGCTCCAGAATGAAGATCTTACCACCCCTGAAGCTTGAGGAAGCCATACCATCCTCGAGGAGAAGTTGTAAGCTCACCCATCCACTCCAACAACAACATATCAAAAACTGGAGATATACCTGGAAATAAGAAAGGTTCCATCAGTAAACTACATCTTGTGAAGTCCCGTGCACAAGAAAAAAAAGGAAATTAACACCTCAAGAGAACCATGGATTGATCATCCACTCAGCAGTAGCATGCATGCCTCTCTTTCAACCATTAGGTAGGTACATGTATGCAATATTACTCACCTCTTCTCTTGAGTGTATTATGGTTAGAAATTTGTTGTCAATGCATGAGAGATGAGGTTTTATAAGATAAGGATGGGTCAGCAGTCTCGTCCACCCTCAACCAATTCAGTGAAGCTAACCCCCTCACTCATGCAACGTGGAAAAGCCAAATTAAGAAGGATGATGATTACGAGGAGTGGTGACAACAATTAAAAGAGAAAATTCGTACAAATTTCAAGTCACCAAAGCGCTCTGAGCCATTACGACAAAAGGGAATAAAATTACGAGCCTCAAATTCACTTGCTCAATTAATCATTCATAAGGAACAATTGGAGAAACCCATCAAGGTACAAATGGACGAGCTATATGCTACCAAAGTCAAGCCTGATTTTGAGAAACTTTACCCTAGATTTGAAGAGGGACATCTAAGAGAAGGATTGGGAATATTGGTTTGCCAAACTTTAGAAAATCACAGTGAGAAATCATGGGGGGAGTAGTTTCAATTGAATAGAGTCCATAGACTCATCAAGGATGTTAATTATCACATATGTTGTGGAGAATGTTCGAAAATTTGTATCATGGGCAAACATTGTGGACATTAACAAGGAGACTTTTCTTAAGACACAAGCACAAGCCTAATTAGAAAGTGGAGAAAATGATGGATCTATGGAAGAAGGAGCTGAAGAAGAAGAGGAAGAGGATGGAGCAAGAGAATATATGCCAAAATTCCTTCTCAAGTAGCTTGGGATGTTAAGGAGGCCACCAAGGCCATGCATGAGGCACAATTAGGTCATTAACTTGCTCATAGGATGAGCAACACATTCAGCAGGGGGGTATGATGGGAATCCAAATTAGACATAAAATAAGGCCCATATAACCATGCTTAAGCACATTAAACATATCTTTTTTGCATTAGATGACATATTTTTAGCTTTAATATGTTCATTAGGAAGGTTTATAGATATTTGCATATTTGTGCCTAATATTATTTATTTTTGTAGAATATTGTGAGAATATAGGGAAAATTATGAAGATTTGGAGGATAAGATAATCTAGGGACTTGCTCCCTGCTACAGGAGGATCAATATTGGATAATAAATGAGCAAGATATTATGAAAATTGCACAAATTCTTGAGCTCCAGTGATTGAGAAAATCGAGGAATGTGTTCCCTGTCATTTAATGGAGATTCCTAGTGTTGGGAACCAAATCGACTTTTTTAGAGATTTTGCAGGGGAAAGATGCCTCCTTTCAAATATAACTCTTCCTCATATATTTTTATAAGTACCAATTCAAATTTTCCTCTAGGGGCATGTATTTCTTAGTCTTCTTGTGGAGAAAACTTGTTATCTAGGAGCTCCGCTTTCCTTTCTAGCAGGGATGTATTTGGATTGATTTAAATAATGAAGTTTGGTGCCATTTTTAGCTTCTAAAGCTTGGTTTCCGTCATAGGACTCTGATTATCCTTGGGCTTGGACATCTCAGAGGCCTCATATCCCTCTTGTACCCTTTCTTTATTTCCTTTGAATGTCTTTTTCATGTGCATCTCTTATTTCTGCATTTACTATTCATGCTTATTTTGTTGTAGGTAATATTAGTTAAATGATTGAAGTGAGTTGTTTTACAGGTTATTTACAGAGTCACAAGCATGATTCATCCTTAGAACAACTTTGAGAATTCATATTAATCATTGAGCTACCTAGGTTGGTTTACTAGTTCTAGAATTTCTGTAAGCCCCTTGTAACAAAATAGTAGTAATTTCATGCTATTTTTAGAACATGTTAATTAGCTTCATTTGAGTTTATTCCACTTGCATTGGATCATAAAAAATTTCAAGTTAATAACAAAATTCACTCCATACACATTTTCACTTGATTAGGTTAGGAATTTTGTAGTTTGACTAGCTCACTAGTTCTTGAATTTTCGTTTTTTAGAGTAGTAATTTTTTGCTATTTTTTAGCACGTGTTAACATGGGTATTTTGGAGTGATTCCACTTGGAATGGAGTCCTATTACATCCTACTTAATAAATTTGTTTTCCCTTCTCATTTTCATTTGATTTACTTGGGCATTCGACAAATTATCTCACACTTGTAGCAAAACAAGGCCTCTTGTAGCACCTCCTGTAGCATGAGTAAACTTGACCAGATTTGCTACAAAAACTTGGTTTTTTTCCCTTAGGCTTGAATAATGACCTCCAGGATTTGAACCATGATTGAGACAGGCCAAAATATTTCTTAATCCTTTCCTCTTATCCATTGTAATTCACCTCTGCGGTTATGGTTAGTGGACAAATTCATGACTTGAAAAACATAATGATGATTACTTTATAAAGCACCTTATGAACTTTGTTGACAAAATTTCTCTTGAATACAATGATTTAAGAGTGGTTTAGTTTTGTTTCATACATCTTAAGCTAGGGTTTCCATTTCCAACATTATTATTTTTATTGCAAAAACTAGGCTTCCTTTTGATGTACCATTTACACTCTACAAATAGGTTAATGTTTACATTATGCAAGTAAGATTAGCATTTACATTCATGCAAAGTAGAATATCCTTTTTTTTTTGCAAGATCTCCTCTCTGAAAAAGTAATTAGTATCCTTTTTGAAAATAGAGTAACATTTCCATTTCTCCAATTAGTTTAAGCTTGGATTTCATGGCATTCACTTCATTGCAACAAATCAATGAAAGGACACATTACATGATGCACATATAGTACCGACACCTCTTAAGTTTGTATCAACCCCATGTTGATAATTTAAGTTGGTAGCCTTGAGAGTTACAACATTCTTGTTGTAATACTAGGGCTCATCACTACCTTGCATGTAAAATGACAGTTTATGGTCTTTCACTCAAATAAAAACACAATTGTTAAAGAAAGAGAAATACTACATGAATATTTTTCATGGAAAAGTTTGTTATTTCTTATAAAAATTTATGTAACTCCCACTCGGCCAAGACATACAAGACAAATATCAAATTTTTTTGTTTTGTTTGTATCACCTAAAACCTCACCATTTCGAGCTCTTTGCTTCAGATAATTATTCCACTTCAACATCTGAATTGAAACTAGTTGTCCTACACATATTCATGAGACCAATGAGGTAAAATTAGATTAATTTTGACATAATATTAAAATTAATTTCTTGAATATATAATAATTAAAAAGACTTGCATGCATGAATAGCTAAATGAGCTCCTCTTGGTTTCGAGAATAAATTGTTGGAGTAGTTTAATCTTGGAGCAAACCTCCCTCCACTTGAAAAAGCAACAACGAATTCAACATTGAATTTATTGTTGCTCCAATATTGTCTAAATCCTAATTTATTATCTATTGAACATGGCCAACCACATGAATGTGGAAGCTCTCATGGCCCCTCCTCCCCCATCACATCACTCTCAATTACCCAGTACCCAATCTATCTACTATATTGGAAATAGTTGAAAGGAAGACATTAAAATACATAAAATAACAAACAATCATTAATTCATTCATTCATTCGTAAATCCACAATATATTTCATCTCAATGAATTTTATCATAAAAATATTTTTTCCTAATATGAAACAACGTCATGTACATAAAGATACATATAGCAATTATTCATTAACATATAACATTAATTCGTTCATTCATTAATCATATACACAAAATAATTCATCTAAAAAAAATTATCATCAAAAATATGTTTTCATAATATGGTACATGATGTTTCTAATGATATAAATATTACAATCATATCTTTTTATTTTTCTTTATTTTTGATGGTTTGGTTGTGTACTCATGATGTTGTCATGGTTGCCACAAGAGGGGTGTATCGTCAGCTGTAACAAAAAAGAAACATTAAATTGATATATTTTTTTATTATTAATTAATAAAAATATCATTAGAGTTTTCTTTACCTCGTGCACTAGTCAACACTTTGGCCTCCCTATATATGTTTCTACAATTCACATTTTCGGCTTCCTCTCTATAATAGTCTTATAAGATTCTTTGTTTCTTCTCCATTTCTCGGTCCTGTAATAATTTATTTTTCTTCTTGAATGAATGCTTCACTTCTCTCCTTCAAATGGTGAGATTGTAGGATATTTATACTTATTTGTCACCGTGAATTTCAGCCGACACAGAAAATTTGACTTGAACATGACTTGTAGGCTTGTAATGAAGGCCGAATTGATTACATTTTGTTTTTAGGCCAACTTTGAAGGATGAATGGTAATCCTTTTGGGAGAAGGAACTGATTTGGTGGAGGGGATATTTAGACATAAAAGCATTATTCCTTTCTTGTTCTTAAGGAGCCGAAGAAGGGTGTCTTACAAAAATCACTTCAACTTTGACTCAACAAAAATTTGGCTTCACAATGCCCTAAAAATGTATTTGAAGGAAAACAATTAAGCAATTAGATTTCATAGCCCTACCCTTTTCTTGTTCAGTGTTGTCTTTTTTGTAATGGTTATGGAGTAAAAGGAACATTTTTTGTTAGCAAAATATTTCGATGTAAAACTATCCATTTTCGAGAGTCGATGATAAAAGTTGAAAGAGATGAAAATTATGTTCGTTACCCAAGTATCAACTACTTGGAAATATGTGGAACGAGTTATAAGTCAAGAAAAACATCCCTTTCAAGATGTTTGATCGCATTGCTTACTTATGGAGTGGTTCCAAAATACTTATTTATTAAGCTTGTAATCAATGCTATAGAAAAATTCAGAATGAACTTAAAGATGAAACAAAAGCTCAGAAAGTTGTAAAGCAATATAGAGATTCATATGGCGAACACATGTCTTAGAATGTTATCATGTGGAGTTCCTATTATTAGCCTATTTTGCTACCCTTACATCACTGACCCTTATCCCTCATGATTAGTTTCCTTTTTCCTGACACGAGGTAACTCATTTTGTCAATTTGACCCTTAGCCACAACCTAGAAGGCTTGTGTCGGTGGTTCAGGGCCTTCAGCCATGACCCGGGCCTCTTGTGCTCGTGGCTGAGGTCCTCATCCATCTGTTTTGAGCCCGTGGTCAAGGAAAATTTCCTAAATGACTCAGTTCCTAGGAGATCACCTCGATTACTCATTGATTCGAGTTGGCCATGACTCATCCATTAGATTTTTCCCTAACTTCTCATCATCCTGAGCGTCCACATTCATCCTCCTGGGACCTGCCACTTACCTATTTATACTGGATCGTTTGAGAGGGTCAGGCTAGTCTGGAGAGCCATACTTCTATCATGCTAAGATGTTGATTCTTTACTACTATTTTGCTATCACTTTGAGAGCTTGTGAGGTCTTAGTTTCTAAGTGAGTGCTTTTCATACTCATCCATCACAGCTAGTGGGGAAACTCTATCAGATCACAAAGAGGAGACGCTGGATCAAAGGTATATAAGCATTGTATCATATTTTTGAGATTAATGAAGGTTTATGTTCTCTCCCTCATATGATCATGTTTAATTTTATGTGATTGATTTATCATTATATCATGGTTTATTTAACAATATTCTGAGGAAGATCACTTGACATCTTCATATGTTTGTGATTGTGTGCAAGTATTGAGATCTAAAGCGGATTGGGTAGATCACTCATGTGGAGCACAATAATTCTGCTTCAAACTCAAGATATGTCCCCAATCTGTGAGGAGGCAAGGTACTCTTCTCTTCCTAATAGCATAGATCCAATTGCATGCTGCTTGTAAATAACGTGGGATTGGGGATCTTGTATATTTTCTTAATCGTGCTTGTGTCTGTCTGGTGATCTAGCGGACACTAGATCATGGATAAGCAACTCCTTGCGACTTTTATTACAACAAAAATGGTGCTTTCAATGAGAGCACACTTGCTTTTGTGTATGCTTCTCTCTAGATCCTGATCGGATCCTCTTATTTATGATATTTTGAGCTTCCTTGTATTTTTGCGACTATTTTTTACTATTTTTCAAGGTCATTGCCTCTGTAATTTCATTCTCTGTTAGTAATTTCGCGAGGAAATAAGGAATTCCATCTTTGGAATTGTAGCCTCAACCTTCTAAGGCTTTTCCTGTAGTTAAGGACCCCTTAACCATGGGATGGAAAGCCTATGCCCATGGCCAGACACTTACAAGACATTCTGTGCCCACGTCTAAGGCAATTAGCCTTCTAAAACCCTAGACTTTCAGTCTAAGATCTCTGTTTCTGTATCTGAGCAGTCTGAGCTTACTGTTTACTTGTGGGATCTGGTCCAAATAGTTTTCTTTGGGTTGGTTGAGTGTCTCGTAGGCATCAAGCTTGTTGTTGCTTGCCGATATACTAAAAACATAGTTGGATCAATCATTTTCTATAGCTGATCGGTTGTCTTATGATCCCGATCTGATCTTGCTGGATCAGTTTGTTTAAGGTATTCTTTGTTTATCATTTCTTGAGTTTCTTCTCAATTTTTTTATTGAAGGCCTTGGATTGGTTCTGAGTTTGATCTCTTGACTTGATTATCAATTTAGACTGGCTACGTTAAGCATTTGTTTGGATATGATCTACACTTTACATTCAAATTTTCATATTGTTCCTCATTTTCATCTTGTTTTGTTGAGTGATCTTTTCGATTTGTGATCATTTGCGTCATAAACGGTGATGTTGTGATCGATTGTACAACTTTAATCTGATCAAGTTCTTTTGAAAGTGTTTTGTCACATTGCATCACTTTATTTAAGATCTTGTTTAGGCCTCTTTGCCTCTAGGGTTCGGTTTAGTCCTTCGTAGAAAATTAGCCCTAGTGGATCCATTGTGCTGCAACCCTAGCTTGTTTGACATTGCCATATTTTCTTTCCACTTTGGCTTTCATTTTTTATTTCTTTGAGTGTTTTTTATTGGGCTTTGTTTCCCTAGTTGTTTTTCTTTTGGAGTACTTTGCATTCTTTCTTGGGATACTTGCTTTGGTATCTTTTCTTGGTTTGAGTTTTGGTGTGTTTTTATGTCATTAATTCAAATTCTTGGGATATTTTGCATTAAGGAAGATTTAGTCAAAAATGAATCTTAGTAGGCATTGGTGTGTTAGATAATATATTTCCCTCTCGTAGCTAGCATTCATCGAATTGACAATGAAAAAATTGCATATTGCTTCATTAGGGTGACTAACAAAGAGTCCTACACACCATTTCAGTTTCACACAGCTTCCCACTTATGTAAATAACAACCATTAAAAGTAATGAAATAATAAAATCAACTCGATTCGTCTTTCATTTTTAGTGTTAGTACACCAACACTAGCTTAGGCTAGGGTCTTGGAGGTAGGAGTGTGAGTTAACCACTCCAAGACCACAAAATCAACTTAGCAGCTTACGGTAGGGAGTAAAATCCATTTGCATTAGTGCGGTTTGGGAAGCCCTCCTCACAAAAGGGTGAAGCACGATGTCACACTTGGGCTGAGAGGGGTGACATGGCCCATTTCGCTTCGTTTCAGGTGGTTCAATGTAGCAGAATTGACACGCATACAAATGATATTTTATCACTTGGGGACTGCTTGGGAGGTAACTCTCAAGGGGGTTTCGGTATTGGCCCCTTTTGGGGTTAATTTTCTTGCCCTTGCATGTTTATTTTTCCTGCGACTGTCCCCCTAGGTTGTGTTATTGTACGTGGTGACCATAGTATCCTTTCTTTGTAAGGCTCACACATAGGTGTAGGGTCAGGGTCATCTATTCCGTACCTGGGACATATATTAGTCATACTCTCTTAATTTTCTCACGGGGTGTTCCACATCTTGTGGTGGAACTTGTGCCGAGTTTGCAGCTAAAAAGGATGGGAAGCAAGGTTCTAGTATAATTGTTCCACCGTCATCTTCTTTGTATTATGTTTGCATGTGCTATATTTTAGGACATTTCTAGAGTGTGTTGTTTGGTCCGAGCTCGTAGTTTGGGCTTAGGGTATTTGCACTAACTTAATTGTGTTTTATTTATTATGAACATGGCTGAATTTGTTCATTGACGTTCACGTCATCTTAAAGGTTTACTTCTTGAACAAATTTGACTTATTTCTTCTGCACGGAGAGTGCCTATCAGTGCTCGTGAATTAGACCATCAAATAGTGTTGGAATATATGTCGGGCCCCATTGATAGTGATATGGTTTCTATTGAGACTTTGGCGGACGAATCTGATGCTCCTGCCAATCCACCTTTGACTGATCCTTTAGGGCCTACCTTATCATGGTTGAATCTTGGTGGTTCTAAAATGGCTTACACTTATGTGACTTTATCTACCATTTACTCTATGGTGGAGTCTGAGACTTCATTACTGTCTGCATCAGTAGTCTCGGCTGCCTTGTCAGCATTGCCACCTCTTAGTGTGGTTGTTCCTACTCCTCCGTCCACTCCTCTCACTTCTTCTTGGGGCATTCCACCAGTCTTGTCTATGGCTCCCACTAGTTTCTAGAAGGTTTCCGTGCCCACACTGGCCTCTATGTCAACTATGGTACCCCAAACTTGTTAGCCAATAGGTCCAGAAATTTACACAACGTCATTTTCCCAACCAACTATTCCTATTCCTCAATTAGGCATGGTTAATTCTGGGAATCCGTGGGGGGGATCGCCAGTTGTCCCTAGTAAGCCTGGGGGTAATTTAAATTCTAGTATGATGTAAGCTTGGTATATTTCTCTTTTTGGAGGGACGCCACCTACTAGTACTTTTACTGGAGTTGCTCATTTACCTCGGGGCAACCCCGCTACTAGTACCATCTCTTACCCGGGTCACTCCACTTATGTCAGTCCTACTACACAGTATGGTTCTTATTTTCACCTTGGGTACAATCCCATTAGCAGTCATGCTTTTGGGGGTCCATTTCTCTTTGGATGTTCTTACCCTAGGGGGCAGTATCCATCTACCACTTATGCTGGACCGTAACAATAATTTTTCAAGCCGAACCCTTTTCACCACCAGTAAACACATCCATCGAATCCATTTATGGGGGTACCGCAAGGTTGTTCAGGGGCTTCTCCTCCCTATGACCCATTTAGTCAAATTCACAATCCTTTTTTATCCTTTCTTGATTTACCAGATCTAGCTAAATTTACCAATGACCTCATCTGTCATGATCCCTGGTGGCCACCTATGCATGACAAGTTACCATCTGATATTCCCAAGTTCGAAGGAAATCATGGGGAGAATCCATCCACCTATATCACCACCTACCATCTATGGTGCTCATCGAATTATTTGGTGGATGATTCTATCAAAATTTTCTTGTTCCAAATAACTTTAACCAGGGATGCTACCAAATGGTACATCGAGTTAGATACTGCATCCTACGGTGACTTTTCCTCTTTAGCTCAAAATTTTTTGATGCCTTTCCAGTTTCCGACTTGGCATGATCTCGACTCTAACCTTTTTTCCAGCTTTAAATAAGATGATGCCACGCTTATCTGTGATCCCATTCATGAGTGGCGTTGTCACAAGAGGTTAACGAGAACCAAGTTACCCGATGAGATTTTATGTAAATGGTTCATTCGATCTCTACGACATCAAATTTCCAAGGATGTGTCTATGTTTCAAGTCATTATCGAGGAGAAAGCTATTTTAGCTTCCCAACAGTTGGATCTCATATATTCATAGTGGGGTATGTTGTACAAAGTATTTCCTAATTCCCCTAGGTGATCCAGGTAAAATTCACTACCCTTTAAACCAAGACCTTTTACTTCAGATGATGTGTTATAATTGCATTTAATAAAAGCTTTAATGAACATAAATGAAAATTTTTATGTTTTAAAGAAGAGGAACATAACAAGAATCAACAACATATGATATTGATAACAGAGTTCGTCTAGGAGGGACTACGTCTCCGGGCCTCAGTGTCAAGATGGTGTAGGCCGCTACATTAAGTGCTGGAAATAGTGATGATGTACATGGATGGTATTTTCTCTGTCATACAAGGAAAATTCCCTCACACAGGAGTGGTTGGATCTCTCCACGAGATGTTACGTGACAGGAAATCTCATTCACAAAAAAGACTCCTATTAGCATGACAATCTCACATGGATGATTACTATGAGTATCCCGTCGAACATGGCAACAAAGGGATCTCAATCAAACATACATGGTGACAATGAGTATCCTGCCAAAATGGAATCAAAGGGAAGTCAAACATAAATAAAACAAATCCATGATAGAAATTACGTTTCACATCAAGAACAAAAACAAGATCCCACATCAAACATCAAACAGGGATCTATACAACATAATGCATCTCATAGCAAAGAGACAAAGAAATACATGATCACACTGCATATACCCCACATCCTAGAGCTATTTGAAGACAAGGATGATAAACTTCTGGTTCTGGCTATACCACCAATCTTGTGGCATCGAATATCTTGAGAACGACTGCTCACACATTGAATGCTAACACTCCACTTTGAAAAGTGGCCGAAAAACATAAGGATCAGATGGAAAATCTGACGACACTGCTGAATTCGTGTCTCCGAGAGGTGTAGGATCGACTATCAATTTGTTGAATTCTGACAAAGTGAAAATCTGGGCCATAGGGAATCTTTGGATTCCCAGATGCTGCTCCACAGGGAATCTAGAAAACTGCAACTCAAAACAGAGATATGATCTCACCATTGAGATTGTTGCAAAATTATGAGAAGAATGAGTATAAGGTTGACCTCATTCTGACACTGGCGAATTTTGGCCTCCAAGGAATTTGAAATATTCCCTCAAGATTCCCTCAAGATCCCTGAAAATTCTCCTCCATAGGGAATCTGCAAAACTGCTGCTCAGAAGGCGAATCTGACCTCGCCATTGCATTCCCTATGAATTTATGGTTAAAATGCATATAAATTTCAATACATTCTAACACAGGAACATTTTACCTCCTTGGAATTTTCTGACATCAAAGGACATTTTGCGTCTTGAAATTTGTGCCATTCTACCTCCAAATGCGTGCTCCCACCTGCCTGGGTGCACTGGTGAAAATGATGGTTTAAATATAATTTCTTGGGCAGATAAAACAAGAGCCACCATTGTGGCATAGTGGTAAAAAAATATGTTTGTTAAGGGGAGGTCGGGGGATCAAATCCCGCCTCCCCCAAAAGCTGCATCACTGTTTTTATTAAACAAAATTTTGTTTGGGTGCAAATTTTTTAAAAAGGGTCGGGCCCACCTTGGGCGGCCTGCCCAACAACCTCGACAACATATGGCAGCATAACATATGTTATGGTTTGTTATAATATATATATATAACATATATATTGTTTTAACGTTAACAAACGTTGGTTGGGGGAATGCCGTGGGGTCCGACGGGGGTCATGGCCCGCCGAACCATACATATATATTTTATTTTAATATAATATGTGTGGTGGTGGGGATAAGGGCAGGGGTCACGACCCGCCCTTACTTATTTTTTTTATTTTTTATTTTTTTATTTAAAACAAATTCACATTTTTAAAAACTCCAAAAATAGGCCGTAGGAGTCTTTTTAATGAGGCCATAATTTCTTCTAGAATTTGGCCAGAGCTGGCTAGAATCCGGTGGCCATATTTATGCGAAATGGTGCCTTCCTTAAGCCTGCCACCTCATCAAGTCAACCCAGAACTTTGACTGCTTCTAACTTTCGCATACGAGCTCGATTTGACGAACCGTTTGCACAGATCCGATCAGGACGACGAGATCTTAAACTTGAACCTAGTTAGAGAGAAATCCGAACACTTTTATTTTAGAGATTTCATAAGCCCTCTTTGTGCTGTGTGTCTCTGGAGCCACCTGGATCAATCCTCTTCACTTAGGAGCTTTTGGTCCTCCAAAAGCATCAACAATAATCTGCAACTGTTGTGTACTATGTCTACATCACAAGTGTCCTGAAAGGTCACCCTTCCTTCTCCTTCACCTTTGTCCTTTAGAGCCATAAGTGATGAAATGACACCTGCATCCCCTACAAACCTGTAGTACAATCTCTTTGCAAATTACATGCTCAAATACGACCAACTATGACCCAAACATTTCCATACTTGCCACGCGTTTATAACACATACTCGGTGGTCAAGTTTACGTCAAATGGAAATTACACCCCATCTATCATTACAAGGCCACAACATCATTGTCACATTTCGAAGTGATGGAAAACACATCATCACTTTTACATAAAAGAAATGCATCACACGACTTATAAAATAAGGGCAAAATATTATTGTTTCTTAACAAGTGATGGAAAAACACATCATCACTTTCACATAAAGAAATGAAACACATGATTTACAAAAATAAAGCCATGACAAGCTAACACATCTAGAAAAATAATCTAGAAAAACCCCTCTTTAGCGAAGTGAATGGGCCATCCCCCTGTGGGGAATTTTCTTGTCGATCAACTCTTTCGATTGGTTTCTGCACGAATGTTTTTTCTTTGAGGCTCTACTCTGGATGGAGTCTCTAACATGTGGCTCTTTGATGGCCACTTCAGTCGCAATAACTACAATGAGTCTTCTTCCTCCATATCTACTTAACCAATTTATTTCCCTGCCGTGGAGAAGGATTTTCACGCCTCACCCTCCTTTGTGCTGCCATTCTTTTCCAACACTCAGAAATGACATGGTTACGTAAACCACAAAAATGACAAGTTTTCTTATGCCATGATTTACGTTCATTATTAGAAACATTATTATAATGAAAATGAACTTTAGAATAGTGAGACTTGTTATAACTTCCATGGTGGTATCAAGTGCGATCATGGCGATGAGAGCTTGCCTCAATTCTTTCACTGAAACATGCACTTCCATGGGATGATGGTAGAGTGTTCCCATCAATCCTCTTCCCCGGTGAGTTCAACAATGTTTGTTTGCCTTTTATGTCCTTTTAACATCATCCTTCAGTGCATCCCAAACCTGCATAGCGAGGTCTCTACACAACCTCCAATGGCTGGGTTATGCCTTGGCCACGAATGCCAAGTCCTCCTCCTTTGTATCTCATCCCGGTAAGGAGTCTCATGCCTGTTCCTGTAATGGGTATCTCCACACTTCCAACATAAATGATATCATGTGAAGATGAAATTAAAGAGAAATCAACACTATTTACCTTAGTTGTTTATTTTGAAACAGGTGAAAAGGACTTCTCTGAGCCTTCGTTGCGCTTCACTTCCTCCAAGGCGTCTTTCGCGGCCTGTAGCTGAAGCTGTAATCGTTGCTTCTCTTCCTTCTCTTCCTGTCAGAGTGCCTTTAATGCATCATGATATTCTTGAAGACTTTCATCATGGCACTTTAATTCTTCCATTGCCTCTATCGAAGATTGCAATTGAAGTTGCACTCGCTGCTCTTCCTCCTTCTCTTCCTGTAGGAGTGATTTCAATGCAACATGCTCTGTTTTAAGACTTTGGTTGTCGAACTTTGATTCTTCCAATTCCTCTGTCTTGGCTTGCAATTGAAGCTGCAATTGATGTTTTCCCTCCTTCTCCTCTTTTAGAAGTGTTTTCAACTCAGCGTTGTTTGCTGCTTGTTTCTCATAATCTTTATACAACATGTCCGCTTTCTTGGAAACCCTGAGCATGGTCTTGTACATGTCTTTGACATCCTCCATTTCTCAACACAACGAACGTTCAATGGTTCATGCCTGCAATCCAAATAAGCAAGAAGACTGCTCGGATACCACTTGATCAAGGTAAAATTCGCTACCCTTTAAACCAAGACCTTTTACTTCGGCTAATGTGTTAGAATTGCATTTAATCAAAGCATTAATGAACATAAATGAACATCTGCATGCTGTAAAGAAGAGGAACATAACAAGCATTAGCAACATACGATATTGATAACGGAGTTTGTCCAGGAGGGACTATGTCTGCGGGCCTGAGTGTCAATATGGTGTAGGCTGCTGCATTAAGTGCTGGAAATAGTGATGAGGTACATGGATGATATTTTATCTGTCATACAAGGAAAATTACCTCATGAAGGAGTGGCTGGACCTCTCCACGTGATGTTCCACTACAGGAACTCTCATTCTCAAAAAAGACTCCTATCAGCATAAAAATCTCGCATGGATGATGACTATGAGTATCTTGTCGAACATGGCAACAAAGAGATCTCAATCAAACATACATGGTGACAATGAGTATCCCACCAACATGGCAAAAAAGGGATCTCAAACATAAATGAAACAAATCCATGATAGAAATTACGTCTCCCATCAAGAAAAAAAACAAGATCCCACATCAAACATCAAACATGGATCTATACAACACAATGCATCTCATAGCAAAGAGACAAGTACATGATCACACTACATATACCTAACATCTTTGAGCTATCTAAAGACAAGGATGATAAAATACTAGATCTGACTGTACCATCAATCTCGTGGTGTCGAATATCGTGAAAACAACTGCTCACACATTGAATGCTGACACCTGCAGCTCCACTTTGAAAAGTGGCTGAAACACATAAGGCTCAGATGGAAAATATGACTGCACCACTGAACTCATGTTTCCGAGAGGTGTAGGATCAACTGTCAATTTGCTGAATTCTGACAAAGTGAAAATATGGGCCTTAGGGAATCTTTTAGATTCCCCCTAGATTCCTCAAAGATGCCGTTCCACAGGGAATCTAGAAATTTGCAACTCAAAACAAGAATCTGATCTCACTATTGAGATCCTTGCAAAATTCTAAGAAGAATGAGTATAATATTGACCTTATTCTGACACCGGAAAATTTCGGCCTCCAAGGAATCTGAAATATTTCCTCAAGATTCCTGAAGATTATCCTCCATAGGGAATCTGCAAAACCATTGCTCAAAAGGCGAATCTGACCTCGTCATTCCATTCCTTGCGAAATTTTGGTTAAAATAAATATAAAGTTCAATACATTCTAACACAGGAAAATTTTACCTCCTTGGAATTTTCTGACATGAAAGGGACATTCTACGTCTCAAAATTCGTGCCATTCTGCCTCGAATTGTGTGCTCCCACCTTCCTGGGTGCACTGGTGAAAATGAGGGTTTAAATATAATTTCTTGGGCAGAAAAAAAAAGAGCCGCTGTTGTGGCATAGTGGTAAAAAAAGATGTTTATTAAGGGGAGGTTGGGGGATCAAATCCCGCCTCCCCCAAAATCCCATCACTGTTTGTATTAAATTTTTTTTTGTTTGGGTGATTTTTTTTTAAAAAGGGTCAGGCCCACCTTGTGCGGCTTGCCCAACAACCCCGACAACATATGGTGGCATAACATATGTTATGGTTTGTTATAATATATATAACATATATATTATTTTAACATTAACAAACGTTGGTTGGGGGAATGCCTTGGGGTTCGGCGGGTGTTATGGCCTGGCAACCCATACATATAAATTTTATTATAATATAATATGTGTGGTGGTGGGGATAAGGGTGGGGGTCATGAACCACCCTTATTTTAATTTTATTTTTTTGGTTTTATTTAAAACAAATGCACATTTTTAAAAACTTCGAAAATAGGCCGTATGAGTATTTTTAATGAGGCCACAATTTCGCCCGAAATTTGGTCAGAGCTGGCTGGAATCCGGTGGCCGGATTTCTGCGAAATTGTGCCTTCCTTAAGCCTGCCACCTCATCAAGTCAACCCAGAACTTTGATTGCTTCTAACTTTCGCATACGAGCCCGGTTTGACAAATCCTTCACATCGCTGCGATCAGGACGAAGAGATCTTCAACTTGAACCTGGTTCGAGAGCAATACTAACACTTTGATTTTTGAGTTTTCATAAGCCCTCTTTGTCCTGTGTGTTTCTCTGGAGCCACTTGGATAACTAGGCCTTCCATTGACCCACCTAAACGTGTTCTTGACCCACATGCTGAGGACATTGTTGGGTTGGTTTCTGATCCCATGAGGCAACTTGCAGCCCACCTTGGGAAATTCATTATTATATCTCAAGCCCCGGCAAGTGCATCTCACTCTACTAAAGCACCCCCTCCTGAGCAGTCCATCGATGTTATTACGGTGAATTCCACTCAACCGAAGAACAAATCTCAAACTGGTGGTAAAAATAAAAAAAATAACAAGAAAAATAAACAAAAAAATTAATTTTCCTAGGAGTCTCAACCCAATCCTCATAGTCAAGGAGGGGGCACTAGTGAGCGTCGTCGCAAATTCAAGTTCTCTTGTAAAGTTTGTCAATGCGATCACCTCACTCATGAGTGTCCTCGAATGGATGAAGTTCATAGGATTATTTCACCACTGTCTTCTCAAAAACTTGCTATTTTAACTCATCCATTCCCTGCACATCCCCAACAACAAATGATTGCTCAAACTTATCGACCTTTGCAAGGGGAAAACAAGGGATCATCTTCTCATCCCCCTCACAATTCAACCATATTTATGTGTAAATAATAAGTTAACGTGACCATGCGAGCTAAGTCCTATGATGTACCTGAGTCGATTCCTCCTTCCAAATACTCAACAACTCCACCTAGCTGCACTGGACCTCTCACTCTAGATAAGCCTATGGAACCAGTCTATTCCCTCCCCAAGGGTGTTCTTCGTAATACGACACAAAATAATTCTGCTAGGGCTACTCATCATTATAGTATTTTTGAAGATCTTTCCTAGGTGCCTTGTGACATGTCTGGCTTGGAGTTATTGCAAAGTTATCCTCACTAGCGAGAAGCGTTGTTGTCTACCATTGGTGGAGTTGACCTGTCTGACTCTGGTGTCATCGATTTCAGTTTCGAGAAATTTTATCATCGTGTTTCTCATTAGATTTATTTCCAAGTTATAGTGTGGATTTCCCAGAAGAATATCCATCACACTCTGGTATATGAGGGCTCTTCCACCCATGTCATGTCCATATCTTGTTGGAAAGCTATTGACGCTCTGACTCTCAAAATGTCTAATACCACTCTCCAAGCATTTGACGGTCACAATTTCATTTCTAAGGGGTTCCTCCCACATTTTGCCATCGAGTTAGGGGGTAAAATGATACTTGTTGATGTTGAAGTCATCAAAGCTCCTTTTGATTATAACCTGCTCCTTGGCCATAGTTGGTTTTATGCCATGACTGCAGTGGTCTCATTTGTGTTTCATTTAATTTTATTTCCTTTAAAGGAAATATCGTCACTATTGACCAGCTTGACTATTGCGTGCCGTTGACCTAAGTTTCCACTACCACTGGAACTACTGTAACGCTTGTGGGGGACCATCCTCTTCAATTTCAAAGTGTTGGGGCAGGAATTTTCCTCAAATTACATTGATCGACACTCCCTCATCTCCTACCATTGCTCCAATGCATATGGTCTCTTCTGGCACCTGTGGACCCCGTAGACCTCCTGATCCGTGGGTGGTGTCGTCAATTATTATAAAGTATGATCAACCTAGTTTTCACCCTCCTCCACCTATTTTGGAAAATATTGCTTCTCTGGAAGTCCCATCAGTACCTCTTGGCGTTGGTCAGAAATTCCATCCCAATATGGAATATGATCATATTCCTTCACCCACACAGGCCGCCCCTTTGCTTGTTCCATGTGACTCCCTTGCTGACGAGCCTTCCTAGTTATCCAAATTGGAGGTCATGGATCTATCCACTGATAATCATAGGGAGGTTATGCCTCTAGTCTCCCGGAATTGGAACATATAGAACTTGGAATATTAAATCTTGTATCGACTTAGGGGGCACCTACTTGGCCTTCCTTGGAAGTTTCACCCATGGACCGAGTAAAGTCTTGGGCTTCTACTACTGAAATTGCCAACGAATTGCCTTCACCACATGTCAACGAGTGTCTTGTACCTCCATTATGTATTGATCCTCCCTTATGTCCTCAGGATAATTTTGAGAGTATGACTCTGTTAGACTCTCCCTAGGATGGTCAAAATTTCTGGGTTGGGAGTTTTTACTTCATTTGGAATGGTTTTACACTTGTAAACCATACGGTCTCTTCCTCCCATGAGTTCATATATGGAAATACTTGGCCTATTACCGACTGTGGGGACACCTTAGAGTGACCTATTGGACTGTGTCGTGCTTGTATATTATGTTTATAGGTGTCTGTGTGTTCATTTTGTTTTTGCTTGACATTACCTCGATTTATGTGTGTAATTAATGTGTCTGGTTTTTACTATACATATGTTAGTACCCTCACTCCCTTATAGAGGCTTTGCATATGGTGCAAGTCGTTACACTTGAAACGCTGCTTTGCCACTTGGGTCATATTTTCACCCAATAATGAGCTTGTGAGTTCTGGAGGTGTTTGTCTTCACCCTGTCACCAACAACATGGAAACGTATAGTGCTATCATTGAGCTCTTGACCAAGGCTAGTCATCTTGGCACATGCCATCTCATTGTTCAACTTGATTCTCAACTCATAGTGTCCCATCTCAGCCGTCTTTACTTTGTAAGGAATCTTACTCTACTTCGTTACGTTTTAAGGGTACGTCTCCTATAACGTTCATTTTATTAAATTACTTATGTCCATATTCCTCGAGATCAAAAGAGATTGGCTGATTCGTTAGGTAATTATGTGCTATATTGGCATTTTTCACATGTTTAACGTTTTAAACGATTCACATCAACATTTAAAAGTCTATTGTACACACATAATAGAAATAAATAGATATTTTATTATATAAAAAAACTTGAGTAAATAAGTTCAAAATTAGCAACTAAGGCCTTGGATGCTATGCCATACACATGCTAGTACATAAAAAATTCACAACCCTATACTTCTTCCCCCACTCAGTGATGCTCATGATAACATAAAATCACATTCACGATGCGATAGAGTAGACCACGATGATGAGATTATGGCACTCCTATGGTGTGCCTCTGCATGTGTCGAGGAGCTTCATCCTATT
This sequence comes from Pinus albicaulis, assembly GCA_034641835.2. Lineage (NCBI taxonomy): Eukaryota > Viridiplantae > Streptophyta > Pinopsida > Pinales > Pinaceae > Pinus > Pinus albicaulis. The sequence continues at coordinate 985,665,078 of CM076576.1, forward strand.
ATTCATCAGTGATTTTCACTATCTGTAGATGACTAAATATTGGTTCTAGATTTCTAAAAACAAGATTCCTGAATATTGTGAGTTTTAGAAATCTCACTGCCTTCATTATCCTTATACCAAAATTTTCACTATTCTACTATTTTGTCATTCCATAGTCAACCTACCACTCCTAAAAGACCCCTCATGGAGTTATGCCACTCAACTACATCCTATTTTCCACCTATAACCTAAACACTCTGTTTTGCCTTTGCCACACCCCTCCACTTTCCATCTAGGATTACCAAACAACTTGTTCCTCCCATGGTCACCAGGTGCCTCAAGCATTGATGGTCTCAAAACTATATCTGTAGACTCTTTAGATAAATATAGTGCAATGGATTTTGGATCTTCAATACAAAAATTTGCCAAAAACTTTGTTTTTTACACCTGAAGACCCCAAACCAAGCTTTAAGTCAAATACCAAGTCAAAGGATCCTCCCACTAGGTCATTAGGGTTTCATAGGTGGTCGGGTTTTCATTGATGTTTGAAAGCTCTTCTTTTCCTATGCTAGAGGCTGTTTCAAATATAAAAGAAGAGCAACACATGATTGCCTAAGAAAGAGCAGAAAATATCCAAAGAGGGCTACTTTGTCAATTTGAAGTTTTGCAAAAGGTAAATGTGCTTGGCATTTTTGCATGAATGTTAAGAGGTAAATTAGCAAAGGAAATTGATAAAGTAACTGATGAGTTCCTAAAGGAAGACATGAAGCACTGGGTCTAGAGGAGAAATCAAGGTTTCTAAGCTTGATTAGATCAACAGTATGCCAACCAGAGATCCAATGCAACAAAACACATGAAGGAGGGTCATGCTATCATTTCAGTCATTTACACTCAGTGGTTAAAAGATAGAAAAACATGATATGAGCTCCAAGGTAAATATAAATAAGTTTTGAAGATACTTCCACTATGTAAATGTCTAAGGTTGTCAAAGTGAATTCAAAATTTTCAAAGATCAGAGGGGGAGAGCCACTCCAGGGTTTCATAACACCTGCTAAGTGAAAATGTTCAAGGACATAGACCAACCAAAGAAAGTAAGCCTTGTCACTCAAACAAAATCTGCAAAACAAGGAGGTGAAGAGTATCCATGGGCATGTTTTAAATTATAAGTTGAGGCACCTACAAATCATAAGTGGCCTAAGGAGGTGAAAGGAATTGTTTAGAACCCATGGTATTGGAAAAAGAGTGTTGTGAAGGTTTTCCCTTGTGTTTCAGTCTCAAAGGTGCCAAAATCAAACCCATCAATCCCCCAACATTACAAAGGGAGTCAAATTCACCATTTCATCAAAATTGCATACAAACAATGAAAGGAGGTATGTGAAGATCAAGGGGTTAAACTGAGTTTTATAATAGAGGTTTCACATCAAATTAAAGAATTTTCTGTGTGGCAAAATTCACCAAAGTATAATAATAAGCTCTTCATGCCTCAAGGAACCAAAAGAAAGTCTAATTTCATCATCTAATCACCTGCAGAAGAAAACAATGTAAAAGGATCGGTAAGAAGAGGCAAATGGTTGAGTTGAAATGTACAAAGGAAGCAGTAGAAGACCAAAGTCATCCTTTGAAGTCACCTGCAAACCAAAATAATAAAGAGTTGGTAAGAAAAGCAAAAGAAAGGCAAAAATATATGTCTTAAGTCATCTGCAGCAAAACGGTCAAATAAAATATCAGTAAAAGTGACAAAGGCAAAAACATTAGAAAGTGGGTTTACTGGGATTAAATTTAAAATTCCCAAACCATATTTAGGGTCATTTTGTTTTTCATTCAACTCATTATTCACTTGCAAGGATAAAAAATAGTCGAGGAGTGAAACTATGAGATTTTTTGAGTCAAAACGGGCAAGTTACCCTGTGTTGCGCGCCTGGAGTCGTGTGCTGCGCTCCTGGAGGTTTTTTCTGTGAAAAACTACTCTGTGCTGCACGCCTGGTAATACGTGCTGCGCGTTCACCCGATAGGCCCAGTAGAAAGGGTTTCGGTGCTGCACATTCACGAAGAGACCCGACAGGCCCGGAAGTGCTGCGCATTCACAAAAACCCGACACCATCCGCCTGACCCGACCCACGTGCACATGCTGCGCTCTTGGGGAAAGGCACGAAAGACACCGCCTGACCTGACACTGCGTTAAGGTGTTGCGCTCTTAGCCAGGAGGGCCTCCACACCAGTGCAAGCACTCAAACACTTCAAAAACCCTCCATGTTTCTTCCAGGTGTAATCATAACGTTTTTTGAGAGGTGAGTGGATGCCTTACCTTCTTCCAAGAAGTTTGATGGTGTGAAGTTAAGAAAAATTAAAAACCCTAAAGGAAAAAACCTGATTTTCATGTTAAACACACCACTGTTTAGAGGACACTCCTCCATTTGCATGCTAAGAGCACACTGAGAGTGCCTTGTTGAGAAGTTGCTCATCCACCAAGAAACTCACTCCATTTGTAAAATCAATCCCCCACACTGCAAAGAATTGACATTGCATACCCCAACCTTTCAGATTGTCATCATTACTAAGGTGTTTTCGCAACAAGGTTTTGGCTTATCAGTTTATTTTCATTCAAAATTATTTAGCCTCTCATTTTGCCCAAATTGCCCCTTCACTCATCCCTCTCACTCACTTGTAAGAGGCTACCTTTTTTACCACTTTTCCATATCATTTCATAAACAGAGTTAGGGTTTTGGTTTCAAGGAAATAGTGAAATAAAAATGTAAAGGGAAGGTAATAGTTACAGTGGTGAGGGAGGCCAAGGCCCTAGAAGACATCAGCGTAGAGGTGGAAGAATAAATAGGTTTGAGCCACTGAACACCATGGAGTGGATGGCATCTCCTATGATAGTTTCATATTTCCAGAATGTGGGTTGTTTTGAATTTTGTGAAAGAGTACAATAGGTACAAAGTCATCCTGATCTATCCAGGATTTTTATCCTTAACCTTCATGACAATCAAGTAAATTTAGCAGGGGTAAAATTTGAGCTATCTTCAAATACCATTTCTATGGCCACTGGGATACCTAGTGTGGGAGAAAGGTGGTTCAAGAAGGATAATTTGGACCTGAGCCACTATGAACCTTTCCTAAAACCTAGATACAAAGATGAATGCAAATCCATTTTTCCCTTTTCACATTTTCTGGAGAGATATGCGCCCTTGATGAGAATCATTTTGAAATATTTTACATGTGAGGGAAGGTTTTATAGGCTTTATTCATACCACATAAGATTTCTCATGCACTTCACTAGGGTAAAGATGCTACATTTTCCATATTATCTCTATAGGATTATTGATAAGATGTCTTATATTGTGCAAAAGGGACACCCTTCACAACAAATGTAGAGCCTCTTTCACCATTATCTCATCAAGATGGTTGTAATGCATCAATTAGAGCAAAGGGGTATTCCATGGGAGGTTTTAATTTCCCATGAGGTCTTCACAAACCCACAACTCCATCCTCAGCAGAATGTGCCCTCCTCATCTCGTCCTCCTATCCTAAATCCTCCATCATCTTTTGATGAGCATGTTTCACCATCCACCCATGTACCTTCACCTCAGGACAACCTTCTTTCCTCACCTTCTCCCAATGCATCAGGCAATGAAAAAGTAAAAATTAACAATCAAGTGACCATGAAGGAAAAGGTAATGATAAATCAAGAAATGGTGAATAAGAGGACAATAAAGAGGAATAAAATGAAGAGGCAGAGGGAAGTGATGTCAACATGGAAGAAAAAAATGATGAAGGGAATGCAGAAAGCATGGAAACAGAAGAAAATGAGGATGCTAACAATGATGAGGAAAGCAGCAGTGAGGAGGAACACAACAAAGAGCATGACAGTGAAACTAAGAGCCATAATGACAGTGAAAACAGTGAGGCTCCTAGTGATGATAAGGGCAATGATGATGTTGAAGATAAAGAGGCAGAAGGAAATATGAATACAGATGATGACAATGAAGAGAATGAAGAGGCTGGTGATAATAGTGAAAATCACAATAATGATGCTAATGACAACAGTAATGAGGGAGACAGTGACAGTCATGAAAAAAGTCATAATGGCCAAGAAGGCAGTGAAAACAATGAGCCTCACAGTGGTAAAGATGATAGTGTAGAGAGCAGTGCCAAAGACAGTGAGGCTCCTAGCAATAATTAGGAGCAAAATGAAGAAGCAGAAAACAATGCAGAAACTAATGATGACACCTCTAACAATGAAAACACAAATGAAGAAAGAGGTCAAGAATACATGGAGATATATGTCAATGAATATGAGGCATATGATGAATAAAGCAACCAAGGTAATGATGATGATAAGGTTGACAATAGCTCACAGAACCAAGAAGATAGAGAAGCTGATATCAGTAAAGGAGAAAAGGATTATGATACAAATGGAGATCACAACAGTGATGTCAGCATGGAAGAAAAATAAAGTGAGGCTGATGAAAACAGTCAAGAACACAATGCATAAAACATCAGTGCAAAGATCAATAAGGAAGAGAAAAACAGTCATGAGGTCAGTCATGGTGAGGGCATTCAAATGAACATTATTGAGCCTTTCCCTCTCACATACCAAAGAGGAAAGAGGCATGTGTTTGCTGCCTATAAAAGGCAAGGGACCATGCCATCCACCATAACCATGCAAATTAACAAAGGCAAGAAGAAAGTCACTATTGGAGATAAGAAAGGTAAGCATCCAAATAAACAAGAGTGCCAATTCATTGACCTTGACAATGAAAATGAAGATGAGGAGAGGATTTCAAGAATACTACTCAAAGATAAGGATGCTTAGATCAAAGACCTAAAAAAAAAGCTTGGCATGGAAAATCATATCATTGACTATTACAAGGATGAAAACAAGAAACTGAAGAAGACACAAAGGGACCTTGGCCTACAGAAAAAGTTGGCCAAGCACTATGCATTTAAAAGTCAAATTGCAAGGGCCAAGCTCAAAGGAGCCCTTACTGAAATTCAAGGACTCAAAGAGGAAAAGGGCCAAGAAAACCTTGAAATCTTAGTTGATGCTTCCCTATAGGCATTCAAAACCCTAGGAGGAAGGTAATTGCAAATTTTGGGAACTTTTGGAACTTTTTGGTTTTTACTAATTTGGAGGGCCAAGGGCGCATCACCCTTGGCGCTGCGATTTTTCTGAGGGCATCCTCAGGAGGTAAATTTTATATTTTTGGAATCCTCAGCTCAAGGACAACATTCTCACCAAATTTAAGGTCATTTGGAGTTGATTTGGTCCTCCAAAAGGGTCAAAAACACCCTAAATTTCACCTTTCTGCCTAGGTTTCAGGGCTGGCACTGCGCCTTTACCAGCCTTGGGAGTTTTGATTTTTGAATAGGGTAAAGTGGTACAATCAGAAAAAAAGGGAATTCCTGGAAAGTAGATTTAATAGGCTTTCCAACGCGCCATCACGGAGTCCATTCCGACATCGGGAAGACCTTCAAAACTTGGGTGCAAGGTAAACCACTTTTCCTGTGCATGTGCTGCACCCTTAAATCTTAGTGCTGCGCCCTGGCAAACAAAAGTCAACAAAGTATGCTAGGAAAATTTTAGGAAGTTTTTGGGAGCCTAAATGTCATTTTTTTTCCAAAAATTCTCAAGAAGATATTTTGAATTAGATATTTTGTGCCTTGGGCCTTGCATGATCTCAAAGGACAAAAGTGACATTTATGATTAATTAATAGGCTTTTAAAGACCTAATTAGGGTTTTTGTCCTCCTTTCTTGTTAAATACAACATTGAGGCCTCATTGTATGTTTTTGGTTGTTGGTTAGACATTTATTGAGCGTAATACATAGACTTGGAGATTGAAGATAAATTGGCTTTGATTTTTGTGAATGGCTTGGATTGTTTGACATTGGAGAAGGCTTGCTTGCAGGATCCATGAGCATTGTTAAATGGTGATGTGCTCCTATTTAGTTCATGTTTCTTATTGTATTATCATTTTTTTCATCCTTCTATTGCAGTAGGAAAAAAAATTTAGACTAAGAAATGTTGTTTAGAGGCACCTTAGTTCTGTTTATCCTTCACTTCTTCTATGTTTTCCTTTGCTTCTATGTTTTCCTTCACTGGTTCTATGAATGAATTCATTCAGAAACCCGAAGATAGGAAATTAGCTCATAAGAATCGATGGTATTTTCTCTCTAAGTATTTGAATAAATCTCAAGAAAATGATACATTATATGATGAAAAGGTTCTTGTGCAAGAATTTGGGCCACAACCTAATTGGACATTGCCAGAGATAGATGTGGATAAATTATATAAAATGCCAGTGTTTCAGTTTAAAGCAGCTCAGTTATTCATATTTACTTCAGTTAATATTCCCATCTCTACTAGACAGTCAGTCTATCAAATTCCTCTGATAAAGAAAGAAGATGTTGAATGGGGATTAGAAAATGGTTATAAATATGTTCATCTTGGAATGGTTCAATTTGGGATAAATCCACTAGTCAGACCTGGTTTAAATACTTCTTGCTTAGCATGTGTGTTGGATACAAGAATGAATAATTTCTCTGATGCTTTGTTAGGCGGTTTCCAAAGTCCATTAAATAATGGACCTGCTTGGTCATCTGTTATTCCCAGATATCAAGTTTCATTAACAGATCCATACATCAATGAATTCTTAAATGCCTATATACAGTTCTATGGTTTTGATGTTGCTCCTCAGTCAAAAATAGCTCAGTTACATGCTTCTATTTGCTTAATATTTTTTTCTACTTCCATGCCTCCTTTAAATCCAAAATTAAAAGATAGAGCTCTAAAAGAAGGTGTGATTGTTGGCCCTGGTAATACTGCTCCCTTGCAAATTTTTTTTGCAGAATGCACTCTTCCTGACGAATGCAGTAGTAGCTATAATGATCTTTCCCAAAAATATCATCAATTGCAAACAACCAAAGAGCCCCATCATTTATCTCTCATCCAACATCCCGATGGGTCCTCTGGACTCAAGTTCACTACTCCATCCCTCTCCAGATCTATGTCCTCTCTAACTAGATCTCCATTTTTGGGGGGTAGGGATCTTCATAATAAATCTGTCATTCCACAACCATCACAAGCAACTGTCACTATTCCCAGAAGCTTATCTGCAAGACATTCTGCTTCAAGGAATCTCCATAAAAAGTCTGCATCACATAAAACTGATGATTGTCAGTTTTGTAGTCCATCCTCATCTTCCACTTTCCAGACTGAACCATCTACAAATTCTCCTAAACACGAAATATTTATTCCAGAAATAAAGAGTTTGTCATTGCCTAGAGCTCAGCAAGAAATAGTTGCCAAGATCAGCGAAAGGCATCTAGAACCTGGAAATTCTAGAAGAATTTTAAAAAATGGAACTGTGAAAGCTGATATACAGTGGTTACATATGAAAAATGTGGTAGATCCAGAACAGAATGATTTAGAAAAGATGCATAACTATACAAACTACCAAATAGTTTGTATGTTGCAAAACATAGATGATATTGCCAAGGATGTCCTTGAAATCAAAGAGCATATTAAAAAGATGCATACCGGTTATAATGAATTTTTGGGGATGCAAAACGACCATACCCAAAAATTGAATGATATTCAATCTAATATGGGTATTATCTCCAAATCTTTGGATCATCTTAGAGAAGCACTTCCTGCTCCTGCTTCTCCTCCTCATTACAGAGAAGTAGACACCTCCAGTTCTAAGTTAAAATTCTCTTCCAGTTCTGATGGACAAAATCATATTCTTTTTAAAGGGGTAGAGAATATGGATAAACTTAGACTTGAGAAAATCCAGAAAGGAATAAGTCTAGCTAGAGAAAAGACAGAATTGATGAAAAATAGATTAGCTGACTTCCCTTCTGTAGAAAGCCTCAAATTACCTAAGAACTATGTGAGTCTTAGTTCTTTGATAAGACAAAATGGCCAACCATTTGCTCCTACAATTTTGGCCATGTCAGGAGTAACTTCTACTCAGAGAACCCCTAGTGAGCAAGCACAAGGTGAACCAAGTTCAAAAAGAGATAGAAGTGAATCCTTTTATTTTCCACATAAAGGAAAGAAAGATTCTAGTGGGACTACTGCTCATGAAGCGTCAGCTACAAGCCCTTTTGGTAAATATACTGAGAATCTTCAGTCAACACCAGTAAGACTAGACAATCCTACTTCCAGAGGATATGGGAATTCATTATTGGTGAACATTGATTGTCTAGATTACAATGAAGTTATTGCTGTTTTCCATAATGTCCATGCTTGGGAATTACAAAGAAAAGCTGAAACAAAAGCAGATTGGTCAGATATAGTAACTCAAATAATCTGGTCTTTTACTGGTATACTAAAACAATGGTGGGAAAAGCTGGCAGAAAATGAGAAAGATCAAATAGTTGAAAATGAAGATGATCCTTTAAAGGCCCTATTTGATGCTTTAAAACATGAGTTTGTTGGAATGGTTCCATAAGATTCATCCCATCATGCATAATTATTCTTCTCTCAGAAATTATGTAATATCTATTATTTGCATGAATACTTTTGTGTAATGCAGAAGTTATTATATCAGGCAAATGATCCCCACAATGTTGCATATTTAAGATATTACATACAATCTATGCCAGGAAAAATTCCTGATCTGATTAACCAACATATAGAGACCCACAAAGTAAATTTGGAAGGACAATCTTTTGCAGCTATTCAACAGCTAATAGTAACAATTTTGCAGAAAGAATGTGCAGAAAGCAAAGCTAAGAAGAATTTTAAGAAACATATGCACTTTAGTACAAAATTCTGCAATAATTTCAAGGAAGCCTATGATTTTGGGTGTCATAGGAAAAGTACTAAAGCAATTTCAAAAAAGTCTTGTTCTTGCAAGCCTGATAAATATGTACAAATAAGAGAGAAATATTATCCTTCAAAAAGATCATTCAAAGGAAGAAGGATAGTATTTAGAAAAAGGACAAAACCTTCTAAAAAAGTTGTTTGTTTTATTTGTGGTAAAGAAGGTCATTATGCCAATGCTTGCAGAGAAAAGAAAGATAAAAAGCAAATGAAAATTGTAGATATCTTTTCTACTGTCCAAAATCCACAAGATTGGGATCTTATCCCCCATTCAGATGGTGAATATTTTGAAGTCTCTAGTTCTTCTTCAAACTTTGAATATAATGAAATTCCTGAAATTAGAAAGTTAGTATTGAACTCTGAGTCTTCTGACTCAGATGAAACTTTCATTCCTGACATCAAAATGTTTCACTCTTCAGAAGATTTACAGGTGAAGATTGCAGCAGTCAAAGCTGAATTGGCACAGCTTGACCCAGTCCAGTTTATAGCAAGAAGAAGATTGACAGAAAATCTAGAGAAGTTAGAAAGTCAGTTACCATCCAAGAAGAAAAAGAAAGAAATATTTTCAGATGATGATTTCATACAACAAGAGTTCGATTCAATGTTCAAACCTTTGCAGATCACAGAATCTACAGGTATGAATCAAATTGATACTCTTAAGAAACAGATCACATATTTAGAATCTTCTATTCATCATACTAGATCAGAAATGATCCAGTTATCATCCAAACTCCAATTACTTATCTCTGATTATGATGAATGCAATTCTAAATTGACAAGAATGCTGATGAAGAATGTTCCAGAAGAAAATACTCCAAAGGCAAATGTAGAATTGATCAATGTCATGAGAGTAGGAGACAGAGTTGTAATTCCCATAAAAATCAAAGTTCCCAGTATAAAATCCTATACTTTGGATGCACAGATTGATTTTGGAGCAATGAGTAGTTGCTGCAAGTTTGGGGCTATTCCGTATTACTATTGGCAGCCTACTAAACTTCAGTTCAGGGCTATCACTAAAGATATGATGGAAATTAATCACATAGCTCCTGATTTTCCTATTTATTTGAAAGATTGTACTGCTAATAGACCAGATGCCTTTTGGACAAGAGAAAAATATTTTGTTGCACTCCCATATAAAGAAGGATACATTTCAAAGCCACAGAAGGCAAGTGCTAATCACATGAGTCCAAAAGAACAGGAATTGTGTAAAGAAGAAATTGGTCAGCTCCTCCAGGAAAAGCTTATTGAACCTTGCAAAAGCCCTTGGGCTTGTCCTGCCTTCTATGTCAATAAGCACAGTGAGCAGAAAAGAGGAAAGAAAAGGCTTGTGATCAATTAAAAAGCCTTAAATGAAGCTCTTTTGCTGATCAGGTATCCTCTGCCTAATAAAGAATTATTGCTTGCTAAAATCGCCAATGCCAATGTTTTTAGCAAATTTGATCTCAAGAGTGGTTTCTAGCAGATTGGCATTATTCCTGTTGACAGATATAAAACTGCATTTACAATTCCCCATGGTCAGTATCAATGGACTGTCATGCCATTTGGGTTGAAGAATGCTCCCTCTGAGTTTCAGAAAAGAATGGAAGACATTTTTGGAGGGGTAGATTATATCATAGTTTATATAGATGATCTGCTTGTTTTCAGCAAAGATGTAAATAGTCACAAAATGCATCTAGAATAGTTTTATCAGCTTGTTTATAAGCATGGACTAGTCCTCTCAGACTCAGAAGAAAAATTCTAGATTGGTAAAGTCAGGATAGATTATTTGGGATTGCACATAGAAAAAGGTCATGTGGAACTTCAACCTCATATACTAACTCATCTATTAAAGTTTCCTGATTTTATTCCTGATATAAAGATTCTTCAAATGTTTCTTGGATGTTTGAATTACATAAGGAAATTTTATGAAAACCAGTCTGAAGATGCAAAAGTCCTTCTGAACAGATTGAATAAGAAAGCCACCAACTGGATAGATGAAATGACAAAAGCAGTCAGAAGTATTAAGAGTAAGATTAGTGATCTACCAAAGCTTAAACTTCCAGATAATAATCTTCCCTTTATTCTTGAAACAGATGCTTCTGATCATACTCGGGCCGCAGTATTGTTGCAGAAGCATGGAAGAAAAGAACTTGTGTGTGCGTACTCTTCAGGTACTTTTGATGATACAGAGAAAAAGTATCCCTCTTCACATAAAGAGATACTTGCAGTAAAAAGAGGCATCAAGAGGTTTCATCTATTCCTGAAAAGTGTCAGGTTTATTGTCAGGACAGATTTGAAGCATATGGAAAGCATCTTGGCAAATAAAAGGTTATTAGAACAAGGCAATACCAGAGTTCTGCGATGGGAACTATGGCTTGAGAGTTTTGATTTTGATATAGTTTACAAGTCAGGTGCAAAGAATTATCTGGCTGACATGCTTACAAGAGAAGGAGCTCAAGAATGCAAAGAGATAAAAATGTTCAGATCACTTCATCAGGGTGAAGCTTCATCTTCAAGATCTGTAAAGTCTAGTCGAGTCAAGTCAATATCAGTCTGTAGTAATTATCATTATGAGTTTTGTTTAGAGTGTCTTGCTAAGCAGTTTTTAGTCTTACCATTGTGTCTTAGGCAAGTCATACTACAAAACTGGTTTGTTTCTGAAGAATCTAGATGGTCATACACTAGAGAGTTACCTTATAGAATTAGACCATGGCGTGTTTATTATGCATTATCTAGAGAGCCAGATCCTGTTTATTTTGGGTGTATTCAGAACACTGATTGGACATGGGAAGATTATTTCTCTATTCATCAGAGGGCTAGGATACATGGTTCAGTTAAAGTCATATTTTATGCTGTTGCAATAGACCCTGGTAATAATTGGTGGAGTCCCTGGTTTAGGTTATTCATGTTTAAGTATATGCCCAGAGCTCGTCATATTTTTGATAGGAGTTTTTCTGAGTTTGTCAATATCCTTCATTGGGAAATGCATGTAGCTGTTCAAAATGACTATGTTGTCGAGTTCAAATTTGTCCACCTGAAGACAACAGTGATAGCAAATGAAGAAGACGAGTCCTTTAAATTGGCTATAAGATTTAGAGGCTTGATATCAGTGGATGAATCAGAAAGACCTCCACATCTGTATACTTTTCCTTTCTACTGTTGTTTCAGAGAAGATGCTCCAGTATGGTTGGATGAGTCAGTTCCATACGAAGCACTTGCTCCTGATATAGATGCTTTGATGCAACTAAATGAGAATGAGAGAAATAATGATCATGAACATGATTATGTTGACAGAGCTAATAGTGATTGATTGTAAGGATCACTCATATGAAATCCTTGCATATCTTGCTTTAATTTGTATATATTTTCTTCTTTAGGTTTTCGTGGGATTTAGACCTATTAAAATCTCCACTGCGTATTTACTTTATAAAAGAGCCGATGTCCTAGATTCCGACCATCATTGTACTAATTAGATTGTGTCTGATTCGGTCCCCATATGGCCTAGCCTCCAAGGGACGAGATAAGAAGTGGTTGTCCCCACTTGCCCGAATCTTTAGAACTGTTCATTACTTTTGAGTACATAGTCCTTTCGTGATAGACATCTTGCATGATGGTCTAGCCGAAATTTTGTCTTTTGATTCCAAGTTCCTGGTAAAACCTTTAACCGGATGACCTGCTAGGATATTATAAATACTAGCATTGTAAGTTCATTGGGCATTCGGAAATTTTGGAGTCTTAGTGTGTTTTGAGTCTGAGCCTAGTTTCCCTGCTCTGCATCTTCGAGAAGTTTCTCGATCTGCTTGCATCACGGAAATTTGACTCTAAAGTCTGTAATACATTGTCTGCAAAGCTATATAATTTGAGCTGTGAATGTTACAAACTGAGCATTGTCTCATATTCTGAGTATTGTGGAACTCTTGTTATATATATATATATATATATATATATATATATATATATATATATATATATATATATATATATATATATATATATATATATATGTATATGTATGTATGTATGTATGTTCCATGTATTTTATGTTCACGTTAATGTACTTAATTTACATGTTGGTGTTCATTATGATTTGTATATTGTTAGGTCATCTTAGATATGTTCATTTAATGTGCTTACAGATAGATGTGTATGTGATAGAAGTTATTTGACATGAGATGTATATTTTATGTTTGTGTTATGATGATGTTATACGATGCTTGTGTTTTGTTAGATGATCACGATCACGATGATTAGATGATGTTAGTGAATTTGAATGTGTATTTTAGTCGAATATGATGTTTGTACGATGATTATCATGACTGCGATGTTTATTTTTAATATTAAATGATGATATTTATTAAATATTATATTGTGATTGTAATTGAAATTTTAATTTTAATTGTATGTAAAATTGTAATTGTAATTGTACGTAATTGTATTATGAAATTGTAATTGTATGTATTCATGTCATGATTCAATTTTATTAAAATTGTAAAATTTGTAAATTTGTAAAATTCTAAAAATGTAATTGTAATTGTATGCACCGTGATTGTAATTTTAATTGTAATTGTATGTAAATATTTGTAAAATTTTAATTGTAATTGTAATTGAATTGTGAAATAATTTTAATTTTAGTTGTATGTAAAATTGTAAAATTGTAATTGTAATTGTATGTAAAATTGTGAAATTGTAATTGTAATTGTATGTAAAATATTTGTAACATTGTAATTGTATTGTGAAATTGTAATTGTATGTATTGTCATCATTCAATTTTATTAAAATTTTTAAATTTGTAAATTAATTGTCAATTTTGAACCATAACTACTATAAGTAAAATGTATACCATAAATATTGTTAAATTACCATAATTGTAAAATTGTAAATTTGTAAATTTGTATGAATATAAATAATTGTAAAATAATAAATCTAGAATAATATGAATTTTTGTAGCATAATATAATTTAGAAAATAATGCAAATAAATTCTTGTTTAGAATTATTATTATTTTATTATGATGTTACATACCAAAAATAACAATATACTTTTTGAAGATATCATTCACACACATTTATAGCAATCAAGTAGTTGTATTATTTTAGGAATTGACATTATAAAAAAAAGAGCTTTATACAATGCACCATTGTTTTCGAGATCAACATAATTGCAAATTATCAAGTGAAATGATTTTAACATTAACACAATGCAAACCAATTAATTCAAAATACATATTATAACGTTTCAAAAAAAGAGAGTCTTAGTTATAAGTTAATTACGTCATCTTCTTTATAAAAACCCATCTTAAAAATTATAAATGATGAAATAACACATGTACCATAGCACTCTCGGTTCTCATGATCACCCTTATTTTCTTCTAGCTCGCTTGGCATGATAACACTATTATTCTCAAAAATATGTTTTGATCTAGGGTCATGTCTCAATACGAACCACCAATCCCTATCCAACACATCTGTGTAAAAAAACACTTGGTTGCAGTGTTTTGGGAAAACATAGGGCTCCTTAGCTTCATCCCACATCTTTCTAGAGTTGATACATATTAGCCTACTATCGCGATCTTCCTTTACATTATTCCGATCAAAGGTGTCCTACTACTTGCACCTAAAAATACACATTGGAAAGAAGAGAAATCCACTTCAATGATCTCTTGTATATTTTCGACCTAATCTAACGTCCCTCATACTAGGTTTTGATCACGATGGCTAGCTCGACTAGATAGATTGAACTCGACTTCCACTCCACTGTCTTGTGTCATGTGTCCATCATCGACATTTTTCATGTAGAAATGGTGTCCATATGCCCACATAGATGGAAAAAATTCACCTATAAAAAGTTAAAAAATCATAGTGTCATGTGTCTTATAATAACCCAACTGTTAAAATATGAAATATAGATGTTACATTTGGAAGGTGCATTATTAGGTTTAAAATGCACATAAATAGATTAATACCGAGTGGGTGCTCCCAATTCGTACGTTTAGCGCATCCTCTTTAGCTCATGGGTAACGACCGGTTGCATCGTATTTCTCTCTGACTTGGTCATCAACCAAACTGTTGGGGCATATATTTGTCATATTTTCTTTTAAATGATCGGGATAAGGCACACTTCTACCATTCAACCGTCTAAATTATTTCCTGTCACTATCCCATTTAATCCTCTTTTCTTTGTACAATGCGACCCACAGTTGTGTCACTTCGGAATTGTAAAGAATGAATTTATTGATTGCGTCAATTTTTGCATTCGTTGATGAAATCAAACCAAAAAATAGTACATATGATATCAAAATATACATTATATCGAAGTTCAACATGAATATAGTACTCACTGGCATAATAGAAAGACTCATACGATATGTACCCCTATGCCATAGACCCCTCGGGTTTTTCCCTTTTTTGAAGAAATCCTTTCAGTTTCTTCATGTACCTCTCTAAGAAGAACATCCAATGACAAGAAACCACCCCAACTAATACAACCTCATCTACTAGGTAGATTAGAAGATGAACCTGCAAGTCCATGAAACTCGTCAACATTTCCTTCTCAAACATACAAACAATCTCAACTATCTCTTGATGCCACCATGGAATGCTAGCCACATGAATCTCCTTTGATGTGATCCAACGAACAAATACAGAGAATTTAGATATGGCATGTCTTAAGTCTTGGGGGAATTCATGTTTCACACACCCATGCACAAACAAAGGATAATGACACTGCAAGTTATAAACACATGCAATAATATACAAAATTAGTTATGTTTTATGATCCCTGCATGGGACAAAGTTTATTAATATAACAAATAATAAAATCATTACTCTTAGAAGATTCAAATGGTCATGTGATTTCAACCCCGACAAATGGTCACCCACGGTGAAGCAGCGCTGTAGTGAAGACCCATATGAAGATGGCACCCTCACAACCATTATAACTTCCTTTGCCAAAGAAAGATAATATTTTTTTAAAATCCATGGGACATCACATTCTTTGAAATACCAATTAGAGGGACCAATGCCTACCTCTGATCCTGTACTTTCTAATCGTCATGGCCAATGTTTATTTTTAGTTTTTGAAGTAATAAGATATTTCCTAATAGCCAATGTGTCACTTTTTTTCGATGACATGTGCCTCCATAAAGAAGATGATTTTTTTTTAAATATATGAATTGGATCTAATAAGTGGGTAATCTTAATATTCTCCCAATATGGGAGGTTATAAAATATATATTTCCTTTTCATTCCAATGGGAAATTTCTCAACATAGGTGTTGAATAATTATGGATCATCGAACATAGGCTCCATATTTGAATAAAACATTTCTATGAACTCCTTCTCCTTCTCTCTCTCATATGCTCTAAGGCATTCAACTGGTGTTGTTATTGGAGGCCTTTGGGTTCTCTCTCATTTACCATTGAAAGTGGATGTTCCTCTTTTTTAAGGGTGTTCTTCTGGGAGGAATACCCTGGAGTAGTCATACAATGGATTTCGTAGGTCGTTTAACCATCTAGATTTCAGAGAAGGTCCACAACATTTACATCGAAAATACCCTTTTTTTACAAGAACTACGAAATTATTGTATACAATATGCATGAAATGTTAAAGAATATCATGAAGATAAAAACAATTACAATGAATTAAATAACTAATATGTGAAAGAATATTGTTACGTATATAAACAAATCAATAAACATTTAATTTACCAGAGCAAACTCCTAAGCCTGGATAATCATGTGCTGTGTAAGCACATATGCCATACAATGTAAAACTCCTCTATGTTACGATGGGTCTTGATAGTTCGTATACATTTATCCCAACCCATAATTCTTTCAATTAACCTACCAGTGGTTGTAAGTAAACATCCATATTCTTCACTTGTCTTCTTCCAGGGACTATGAGAGCTAACATAAGATGTTAATTCTTCGCGTACAACCATGGGGGGATATTTTTATTGATCACTACTATAGGCCAAACAAAATAGTTGGTTTTTTGGAGGGAATATGGGTTGACGCCATTCATGGCTATGCTGACTTGTAGACTTCACACTTCATCCTTTAATTTTTTGGGTGATGTATCCTCTATATGATTCATGGCTATTGAATCTGTTGGGATTCACATAACTCCCAACTCAATTCTATGTGAGGCATGCCATCCATGCAACAAAGCTAATTATTTGCAACGAAAGAGCCTTTGAATCCTTGGGATTATAGGCACTTGCCTCAATATCTTAAAATGAGGACCACATGATTTACCCTAATTTTTTGATTGATCATACCTGTCATGCCCACATTTCAAACATATATCTTTGTCTGCATATTCTCCTATTAATAGAATACAATCATTTGGACATGCATGATATGATATGTACTCAACACTCAACATTTTCAACAATTTCTTTGCCTCTTCGCAGCTACCGGGCAAGAATTTATCACTCAGAAGAACCTTATCTTTGAATAACCTGTAGTTGGTCATGGACAAAATTAAATGTACATTAATGTCGATATAATTATTAACGTACATAAAATTGACCATTTGTAATGTTCATTGTGTGATTATATTTCTCAAAATATAAGGGAGGACTTGATGGTCAATTACCTCAAAATTTTCGAGAAACATGCAATTGAAAAGACAAAATTTTCTTTCAAGTTGCATAGTAACATCATTGTCCCCAACTGGGTATACTTTAACTGACTGCCAGGTCCAAAGAAAGGGGTGGTGGAAGCAAATTTAAGGCTTTCAAAAAATGTATCAACAATATGAGCATCATCCCCTAGCAAATCATCGTTCTGGAATGCATCTAACAACATTGTCTCCATGGAAGTCATATCCCTTAAGTAATCATCCATACCAACCTCAATTTGATTGCCTCCATTACAAGCTTGTGAAGAACTACTATTGTTGTAGTCACTCCTAATTGGTGAATTTGGACGTAGTGGGAATTGAATAGGTGGTTGATTCAACCGTTCTTGGTATCGTTCCTCTTCAAAATGTTTTCTTAATTCATCCTTCTCTCGATTTGAAATTTTCGTGGGGTGCAACAGAAGATGGTAGGTAGGTCAATCATCATCACTAGAATCCTAATAGTTGTAAAAAATGTATTTGAACATGATTAGTACAAAATCGATGATATCAATTAGTAAGCACGTCGACAATGCATGATTAATTTGTTTGACGTTGAAATAATTACATTAATATACCAAAAAATTATTATTACCATCATTGTCCCAGGATTGTGGCTAGAAGATGCAATGTTACAATTGGCACGGTGAAGCGGCTATCCATTTTCATCTACCAAATACGCCTTGCGGTATGCTGCTCCTGATAAGAGCTTCCGACGTTTTGGAGCTGTTTGAATATTTTGTGCATCTGAACTCGATTCTGAATCTGCATGAACCTACAAATTTTTATACATTAATTTTATTCAGCTGATTGACATGGATAAAATAAATAAATTCAATTAGATAATGAAAATATAAATAAAATCTGAAGTAAATATTACGTCTAGAGATGGATAGGGAGAACTCCACGATGGACTTTGAGAAATATTATGGAATGAGCTGGATTCTGTATAATTTTCCATTTGATATAATTATGATATTTCTCCCTACATTTGAGCAAAATCAACAATAAATTTTGGTGTACATACCTAAAATTAATTTCGGTGCCTTCAAAATGGACTTATTGTTATCGGTGCAAATGTACAGTTAACCGCATCGGTGTGTTTTAGTTATTGCGCACTGATGCGGTGTTATTAACTGACACACCGGTGCGGTTAGTTAAAAAGCGCACCGATATCCTATTAAAAAAAGAAGAAAAGAAATGCAACTTTATTTTTTTAAAGTGAAAAAAATGGTAAATTGGAAAATGGGCGGCAAATTATTTTCAGAAATCTAATTTCATAATAAAGTTCTTTAAATAGTAAAAGCTATTCATATTTCATTATTTTTGAAAACATTTTCAGGGAGGGATTTGCACGAGAGACATACCTGGAGAAAGAGAGCATAGGAGCATTATGGAGCAACGAAATACTTTCGAACAACAACACTATTGAGAGAATCAAAATTTGAAACATCTAGTGATTCACACAAAAACCCTATAGTATAGTAAAATTGTTAAATTCTACTATAATAATTGTTTTTTTTACAATTTTTGTTGGATTTAATACATGCATAGTAAAATATTTAAATTTTATTGTGCATTTCCAGAAAAGAAAACAAAAAAAATCCATTCTTACGTTAAACCCTTGCTTCTTCTTGTTTCTCTGACTTCACAATTAGCGATTTTCATTTTAGATTTATAGGGTTTGTATTGCTATATATATAGCCGTATGACTAACTTGTGGGACCACTTTCAGAGTTGTATCCCAATCCATATCGGACCTTGCATGATTTTTTTAAAGAACATTAAAATAAAATAAATAAATCTGTGCGCTGTGTTTAAAATAGTGCACCGCTGCGCTATTGTAGGATAGCGCACCAAGCGCGTACTGTTTGATAAAAATAATTTTTTATTAATTTATGTCTGTGTTAATCGGTGCACTGGTTAACATATAATGCACCGGGTCTCCTTGTTGATAGAGAGCACCATACGGTGTTTCTACTGTTTTGGCGGTGCGTTTATATGAACATACTACATTGCCTTCGATGTGTACTGTTTGAAAGACACATTGTTTTTTTGATTTTTTTTTTTTACCTGAAAAGTATGTGATTTATTTATAAAATATATTAATGAATGGTATGGTACAGGTTTCATATTGATAAAGAAATGAATGACAAGAGATCAAGTAAAAAAAATACTGATAGCACATCGAGAAAAGAAAAAAAGGCAAGTTCTTTGTAAATTATTTACAAAAATTATTATTTTTGAACTATATGTAAGTTTAACTAATATGTATTGTTTATTGTGTATCATGCAGAGCCACCAAATGATGAAGCTCGATAATATTATTTCTGATATAAGACCATAAGAGAATAAAAGCTTGATGGAAAAATTGCAGAAGGATGAATCAGGTGATTGAAAAAATATTATCGATCCAATATGAGTTTATTTTTTGAATTTCATTAATAATATAATTAAAATTATTAGATAAAATATTTCAAACAATCTATTAATTCACATATGTTTAATGTTCTACAAGGATGAACAACGAAGAAAATGAATGTTATTCTAAGAAAAGAAAAAAAATAGAACATGCAAATGAAAATGAATTGCTCCTTAGCTCATCTGGAGTGGTGTTGGAGGTTAATGAAAGGGGGGATTTTTTTTACAAAACTTTGAGGGATCTAGTGGAATGAACTTATAGACGTTATTTCCACTTACAATACAAAAATCAATCCAATGATTCCAAGAACCAAATTTTATTTAAACTATAATATGAGTTTCTAGAGAATTGGTTAATGAGACATGTTTGACTTTTAATAGCAAAAAAGTACAACAACAAAAAGGAGGAATGACAAAGTAATATTTCTTTAAATGTTTTTCTAGAATTATATGTATATATTACTAGAAAGCAATCATTTATAAATATCTCTTTTGTTATATTTACTTTTCATATATCAATATAAAAATTAAATAGTTTATTGTTATGTTACATTTTCAGGAAGATTATGAAAATCTCAAAGGATGACCGAGCTGATATCAGAAATATGTCAGTAGGAATGTCCAAAAAGGTGTACAAGGAGATGGTCAAAGAAACAAAAATAATTGCATCGCACGAGGAGCCATCTCAACAACAACGTGCTTCAAATGTAATATGTAATCATTGAATTTTTCGATTAGGTACAATAAATAAACAATTTAGAATTAAATATTAATTTTCAATTATTTTCTTGCAGAAAAGAAAAGAAAACAGAACCCATTCAACACATAAAACAGGATGATAAGGAAGAAAATGGTTGATATATATGTTTGTGAGTAATTGTTACTTATAACAAATTAACAATATTTCATTTTTGTATATTTTAATTTTTTTTACAACAATCATCATTGAATGTCTTCAACCAGGTGCTAACATACAAAGAAGGACCAACATAAGAATTGATTGACATTGGGTTAAATATGGGTTGTCGGTATATGTTGGCATATCAGAAATTAATTGTGGAATTTGTAAGCATCTATCTTGTTTTACTTAGCTCCGTCTATAATTAATAAAACAAAAAAATCTTTTATATTAAATATATGATTTGTTATGGGGTATAAAACTTGCAGGAAACAAAGTATGGAATTGCGCCAACAAATGAATTGTTGAAAGATGGAATGAAATTTGGTTTTGACAGAATGTGTATAGTTCATGAGTCAATTCTTGCTATGGTACATTTCTTTTCGATTTACATTGATGCATACTATTTAATATTGAAATTTTCATGATTCTCACCAATGTATATACACTCATTACACTTTATTTTTATGTTTTTAGATGGAAATTTAAGAAGAAGAAAACAATCAACACAATGAACAAATCATTACTCAAAATAACCCAAGTCATGGAAGTAGCTCAAGCAGTGGCAATAGTTCTAGCGAAGAATGATGATCAATATGTTTGGATATCAAAGCAAGGCGTTGTATTTCTTGAAATATTTGTCTGTGAAATTAGACATTTTGTTTAATGTAATGGACATAGTGTCCCAATTGAAAGACAAAGGGATACCAATAAGTGCCCCATTTTGTATGAAAAAGAGTGTCTTATTCATATGTATATAATAAAATATGTTTTGATTTATTCTATTGCATTCTCAATTGGCGTTGTGATATGTTACACCACTGATTAAATATATGGATTATTAAATATTATAAGAAATAGATGCAAAATATGATGATACGATATAACAAATTAATTCAAACATCACATTCAAATGCACTAATAAAAATTTAATTGATATGAATACTGTTATAAGATATGTGTCGACTTTTGATGAATAATGAATTGTAAAAAATCACAATAATTTCACTATCACAGGTCGATGTTTCTAAAAAATACAAAATGAACACCGGTGCGTTTCAATGACCTATGGGCACCGCAAAAATACCAATACCAATTAGAATGCCCGATGCGCTTTATCGAGGACTACCACCAGGGCGGTCCAATAGGCATTGCGTGCACCAGTGCAGTTTGCCTTTAAGGCACCGGTGCATTTTTCTAACTTAACGACATGGTGCATTTTATCACCTAGAGGGCCTGGTGTGGTTTTACACCGTAACGGCCTGGTGCATGCACCTTCCATCG
The DNA here is from genome assembly GCA_034641835.2 of Pinus albicaulis. NCBI lineage: Eukaryota > Viridiplantae > Streptophyta > Pinopsida > Pinales > Pinaceae > Pinus > Pinus albicaulis. Next base: position 985,687,092 of record CM076576.1, read on the forward strand.
ACCCGGTGCGACTGGCTGGTTGAAACGCACCAGGGCATTTCTAAATGCCTCGGGCTGTTTGAAATTTGTTTTCCATCATGGTGGTTGTTAGGTTTCTAGTACCGGTGCGTTCACGGTAAATGCACCGATGCATTGACAACTGATGCATGCATCGATGAGAAAAACATCCGTAACAACCTCTGGTGGCCCAATTTTTTTTAATTGTGTTGAAATTCTGTTAGAAGCTCTGCCAAAACCTCCATTGCCAAAAAAAAATGTTGTTTTGAAAATTTTGCCCAATTTTATGACACTAAAAACCTCCTTTATAACCTCCACTAGAGGGTGTTTTCCTTATAGTGAAGGCTTCTATGGTGAATCTCTATGGCGCAACAATGAAATTTTAAGTGTCCAAATCCCACCACTGCATAATGAATGATAAGATATGGTGTTGAATAGCCATGTTCAGGATTCTGAAAAACTTGAGTAAACCACAGTTCCTCAAGGCATTGATGGTTGGCCTATGGGCCATGGCTTGGATTTCATTCTCTGAGTGTTGACTTTCTCTCCATTCAAAAATCATGGTTTCTCTTGCACCCACATTATGCGTATTAGTCACTGTAAAATTAAAGGAAAACACAACAAAATCACTTGAGAACAAATTAATGCATTAGATTCCCTATTTTTCTCCCTGGTTGCAGCCTTGACACAGGTCGCTCACGGCTCTGGCCGCGGGCGACTGTAGCATGTTTGCTGCTAGGACCCTTTGGTTGCGAGTTTCCCGTAGCAAGCCTGCTACCAGGGGAAGATTTTCTCAAAAATTTTGAACCCCTCACTTCCAAACACAGTGGCTCGATATTTGCATGTAGAAAAGATTAAGAGGGAGGTGATTTGTTACTTACTTGCTTGAAGATGGCCACTTGCTCCTCCTTTCTCTTACTCTCAAACCCTTGGAATCTCTCTTCTCCTTTCTTCACAAACTTCACAATGATCAAATAGAGAGGTACGAGCTCCTTTTAAAACCTTTTTTGGCATATTTTGGTACCTTGAGGAATATTCATTTTTAAATTTTTGGGTTAAAGTTGGTTTTTGAGCTTTATGATTTTTTTTTAGTCTACCTTTTGCAGGAGGACTTGGGAGTAAATTTTTTTCTTCTATATTGAGAGGATACATTTTATTACACTGATCCTGAGGGATGATACTTTTACTGAAATATAGGGGTAGGTCACATTTTCCGATTCTGCATTTTAACCGTTAGCATTATTTATGCCTTAGGTCCGACCCCGTTATGTTGCGACTTTCACCACTTTCTATATGCATGTCATAGCTTGGTGGTAGAGCTTACCCACTCATGGATACCCTAGTTAGCGACCTCTTTCCGGATTGGTGTCCATGAAGTCATTTTTTATCACTCTCGGAATCCCTCCTTCTAACCCGCCATGACTTCGAAATTGAGCCTCATGTTATCTTCTTCGTCATATTTCTGGCCATACCCCAGGAAGGTTCCAAAATCTATCCCTTGTGATTGCCACTTTTGTTAGCCTACTTATGTAGTTTGAGACTTGGTTTCACTTATCCATCGTCATCATCTGCTTGGCCTACCATATGCACTCACTTAGTGTTTTTCCATTTCCTGGAGGAACCACTGCGATGAGTGGTCTTATTAGAAAGCCTCATGTCCACCTTATGTCATGAGTTCTTCCACCATTTACCAGAACCATTTTCTACCATTTATACCACTCGTTCCTCCAGGAAGGGTTTTCTTTAAGCTCTTTTCAGACTGCTTAACTTAGAAAATATTTCTGAGTGAACTTGTCTACTTCACGCTCATTAAAGTACCTAGAGTCTCAACTACCTAGTATAATTTTAACCCTTTTCCAAACTGGGATAGACTAGTTACGAAAAAATAATACCCTAGTCTATTGTGGCTAGGAGGTTTCCTGATGGCAGTGTGGGTGCAGGCCTTAAGGAGAGTTGTTCAAATTTGCTTACAATGTTTTCTAACTCTGGAGAAATCTATTCCATATCTCCCTTTCCACTCTTATTCATCAAATTATAAAAATTCTGATTGATAAAACTTTATAAAATGCACATTTGGAAGCTATAAGTCCCTTTCTTTTTAAAATCATGTTTAATCCTTTGTTTACATACTTCGGAACCTTTAAAACCCACTTGAAAAATGTTTTAATACCCTTCAGAAATTATATTATAATACTTTTTAAACAGTGGTGAAGACCTTCGGAATAATTAAAAAAACATGTTAAACAAGTTTAAACCCCTTTCGGCAATATAATAATAAACAGTGCTTTAAAACAATGTTAAAGACTTTCGGCCCCACATATAACCGTACTTCAAATACTAATAAGTTTTATTTCATAAAACTTCGGTCCATACCTTGGTTAACTTCCTCGCAACTCACGACGCGAATGCCGTTGGATCTCCACAGATCACGATCAGACGGTGGTCGCGTTCATTCGACCCCCGAACTCTACCAACCAGAACTTATGCAAAAAGGGTTGTTTTGGCTCTGTGACATGTCAAGTTTTAATTTGATCGCGTTGATTTCAATCAAAACCTCCCAAGGTCCAAAATCTGTGCGAAACACATAAGTGGTTTATCCAAAAACCACTTATCCTCAAACTTCCATTCCAATTGCATTTAAACGTGGATTTCTGCCATTTCTTGGTTTAACTTCACCTTCACTGAAGTCTCCTTCTTCGCTGCATGATTCAATAAACAGAAATCGATTTCGATTTCCAACCTCAAGCCAAGAACTAATTAACTCTCCGATCTCGAACAAAGAAAACAAATTCCTCGTTTTCCTTTGTACCTTATACAGAGTTAATATGTATTAAATTCATACACAGAGAACATGAATTCAAATGCATTTCGGAGAACTAAAAACCCCCTTTCACACAGAGACTGATACTCTCAATTACACAAAATATATGAAACTCAAATTCTCCACAGCATATACAAAAACCCAATGGAGTTTCGAAGGGATGAACCTCCGGGAAATTTGCCAAGAATACACAGTTAAACAAACTCTGTAATTTTATTAAAGTAGAGGGGAAACCCTCTCAATCCAATCTTCTACAGTCAAATCCCCAATTCCTCCTCTGCTGAGGTTACATTTATATGTTTTTTTCATAACAATCGACCTCTACTTGAGGATTGAATACTTCAAATTTAGACAAAATCTTAATTGTCTAATATCTCCCTAAATTCTATCAATTGAAGCTAAATATGCTGAAACAAATCTAAATCTGTTCAATCCTCCTAAATACTAGTTTAAGCCTATCTATTACAACTGTAAATGACAACTAAAGGTACCAACACCTTTGCTTGTAACATTTTTTTGGATTTTTGGAATAATTAATGAAGTCTTTGTCTCTAAGCCTCATGCCCCTGCATCATATCCCCTTGTATACTTTTATCTCTTTTTTTGGATTGGTGGACAACTTTAAGAAAAAAGGAACTTATAAAAAAGAGAAGTGAGGGAACATCTATTTTCATTTATCATCCATTGGTAGCATTACTTGTGTCACCCTTGAACATGGCATATATCTACTTCATTATATTACAATTGGGATTTAGGTTGCCTAGGAGCCATACCATCCATATGAGTCTCTTTACTCCTCCGACTGGTTACTCTTCCAGTGCTATGGAGCGTGCCTCGATGCCTCCTGTGTTGTTGCATGATATCACATGGTGCTCATTTAGTCCTGCTGCCAAGTCACTCTTGTGTCATGTCATTATATGTTCAAGCGAAGTCTCAACCTATGTCAGCCATCTGTATTAACCAGTTGACCTTTTTGAGTCGACCATCCTTGTGTCAGTTGTACTTCATCACTTCATGACTTCATTCATACATCACATCATCTTGGTCTGTTCCATGTCGATTGATGGGGGATACACTAAGGCCCTCCTTCAACAAACCTTCTCCTATCGACTTCAACTCATTATCCAGGAGCTTGATCTAGGAATCGGTAGTACCTTGGAGCTTGCAGACCTCACTGGCAGGCTTCCTCGCGATCGGAAGTGGGTTCACATCATTGGCTCCTGATTGGTCAAGTTCACTGGTGTTCAACATCAACTCATTTATTCACACTTAGTGGACTGCACTAGGTACCTTGGGGTGCACTTTCCTCGTTGGTGGATTCCCTCGCGTCTGTTACTGGTTTTCCTCATTGGCTGGTAATTAGGTGGTTTCTACCATTGCTCGACTTCAACTCATCTATTTGCATGAGTAGATTCGTACCATCAGGGTTGTGTCAAAGACCCTGGGTTAGATACATCTCACTCTTATATGACATCCTTCCTAGGTTGCATTGGATTTATGTATCATTTACGAACTTTTAGGACTATATGGTACCCTCCTCTATCTGTCATGTGTCCGTAGTCCTATTGATGTATACTATGACATATATCCATGATCGTATTCCTTAATGGCTATGCTCTGTTCATTGAGTCACATGGATCCACTGTGTATGTTTGTCATGGCCATGTGTTGTTTCTTTATATCATGGATCCACAGTGTATGTTTTGCGACCATGTTCAGTATCTTATTCTGACCGAGCATGGGTATTCCCACCTCAGGGATGTTATCAACACAATTGAGACTTCAGCTTCACTGTTTTCTGATCCACGTTCTTGGATCTGTTTTCTCACTATCACTTTGATCTATGATTTTGTTATATTATATTTCGGGAATTAAATTCTCATTCTAACCTCATACATTAGGGGGAATATGTTATCAGCCTGTTTTTCTACCCCTACATCCTTGACCCTTATCCCTAATTATTAGTTTCCTTTTTCTTGACACAAGATGACTTATTTTTCTGGTTTGATACTTAACCATGGCCTCGAAGGCTTATGCCTGTGGTTAAGGGCCTTCAACTGCGACCTGGGCCTCTTTTTCCTGAGGCTAAGGCCCTCATCCCTCTATTTTGAGCATGTGGTCAAGGGAAATTTCCTAAATAACACAGTCCCTTGGAGATCACCTTGATTACTGACTGATTAGAGTTGGATAGGACTCATCCATTATAATTTTCCCTAATTTCTCGTCGTCCTGAGCATCCACATTCATCCTCCCGGGACCTGTAACTTACCTATTTATACTAGATCGTTTGAGAGGGCTAGGATAGTTTGGAGATCCATACTGTTGTCATACTGAGATCCCGATTCTTTGTTTCTATATTGTTATCACTTTGAGAGCTTGTGAGGTCTTAGTCTCTATGTGAGTTATCTTCATACTCATCCATCACATCTAGTGGGGAAACTCTGCCAGATAGGAGACACTAGATCAGAGGTATATAAGTGTTGTATCATGATTTTGAGATTAATTAATATCTATGTTCTCTCCCTCATATGATCGTGTTTCAATTTATGTGATTGATTTATCATTATATTGTGGTTTATCTAGTGATATTCCGAGGAATATCACTTGTCGTCTTCATATGTTTGTGATTGTGTGCAGGTATTGATATCGGAATCAAATCATGTAGATTGCTCGTGTGGAGCCCAAGAAGTCTTCTTTGAACTCAAGTTCCGTCCCCAATGTATGAAGAGGTAGGGTACTCTTCTCTTCCTCATAGCATAGATCCAATTTCACGCTGCTTGTAAATGATGGGGGATTGGGGATCTTGTAAATCTTCTTAGTCATGCTTCTGTCTTTCTGGTGATCTAACATACACTAGATCACGGAGAAACAACTCCTTGCGACTTCTATTGCAATAATTCCTTTGCACGAACGCATGCTTATTGGATTGATCAGAACCACCCTTGGGGTACCATGAATGAAATGTGAAGCAATTATTTCAAAATAGGTATTTGGAATAAGCACATGCAACTGGTGACTATGTGGCATGATTGCATTAACTGGTAATTATATGGCATGATGGAATGTCATAATGACATGGAAATAGGTACGACTTTGGCTTACATGGCATGTTAATGTATTCACTATAGTCAAGCATTCAAATCTAGGAAATTCCAGATTCCGATCAATCCAATAAGCATTCATTCATGCAAAGGAATTACACATGATAAAATTATAAGAAATATATGTTTATCATCTAAATATCTTGTTGATTTACAATTTTCCAAGATTTTGTTTCATCTTTACATTCATTATAATTTTTTTTCTATAGCATTGATTACAAGCTTACTAAAGAAATATTTTGGAACCTCTCCATAAGTAAGTAATGTGATAAAACGTCTTGAAAGGATGTTGTGCTCCAATTATAGCTCGTTCCACATATTTTCAAAGAGTTAATACTTGGGTAACAAACATAATTTTCATCTCTTTCTACTTTTACCATCGTCTCTCGAAAATTGACTGTTTTACATGGAAATATTTTGTTAACTAAAAATGTTCCTTTGATTGCATAGACATTTTAGAAAATACAACAATGAATGATAAAAGGTTAGGCGCCTGAAATCTAATTGCTTAAATGTTTTCCTTCAAATACATTTTTTGGCCATTGTGAAGCCAAATTGAGTTCAGTTAAAGAAGAAGTCATTTTAGTAAGAGGCCCTTCTTGGGCCCCTTAAATTCAAGAAAGGAAGAATGTTTTATGTCTAAATATCTCCTCCACCAAATCATTTCCTTCTCCAAAAAGGATTACCATTCATCCTTCAAAGCCGACCTCCAAACAAAAGATAATCAATTTGGACTTCATTACAAGCCTAGAAGTTGGCTTCTGAGGGAAAAATTTAGGGGATAATATTCGCAAGTGGGCTAATATTTCATGCTTTTTCCAAAAAAATGATTCACCAATTTCCATTTTTCTAAAAATTATTTTGCCCAATTTTTATTGTATAAAATTATTTTACCTTAAAAATCACCAATATTATATATATTTTTAATACAAAATAATTATAAATATAAAAAATTTTACAAAATCATCATTAAAAATTTTAAAATTTTGATATTAGGGACTAGTAAGATTCACCAAGGTTTCTAAACTTTAAGATAAACTTCCATCCTTAAAATTTTCCTTGTCAAATTGTTTATTGTTAGGAAAAACACTGAGGAGGGGGGGGGGTGAATCAGTATTTAGATCTTACTGAAAACTTTTTATCAGAGATCTTATTATTTAATTCTTTACTTAGATTATTGCATCATTCATTCATCAGAAGTTTAGTAAGCAGTAAGCATGTGCAATAATAACAGAATTAGCCATCACACATAAGAAACACACATGAACACCAGTATTTAAGGTGGAAACCCAATTTGGGAGAAAACCACCGCTGCTGTCGTCTCTGCCTTCAATATTTATTATAAAGAATAATTCTTACAATTTTGTGCTGGCGCAGACTTATACAAGCACACAAGCACCAACCTGCAGAAGGCTACAACCTTCTCTCATTCTCCAGTCACTACTGGAAGGGAGCTCCAACCCCCTGATTTTAACACCAGCTTGTACTGGCAGAAAGCTTCGACTTTCATGCTGAAGACTTCAATCCTCAGATCCACCAAATTTCTTCAATTTCTTCATCAAAATTGTGTCAGGTCTTCATTATTTCTTTGCAGATCTTCCTAGAGATTCATCATTTTCTCGATCTAGAGGTATTGAACTTTCATCAACTCCATAGGTGCATCATAGATTCAGCTTTATCAGACAACAGAGTTCAATCATGCAGATATATCTTAAGGAGATTTATTCATTGACAATCCCTCCGCATGCACACATTGAACTATAATCCTCTTCTCCTTATATAGTTTTTTCCTTTATTAATACCATGAGTCAAAACCACCCAACCGCTGATGGTATTCCTGGACGGGATCAATTAGATAATCCAGCGGGGTCTACCCAAGCCCCAAACAATTTCTTATTGTTCTATTTTCTTTGTTAGGCAATTAGATAATTAATCTAAGGATTTTTAATATCTCAATCTGAGATTGAGATATTAATCCAATTCCTCCTTTAGTTATGAACTCACCAATGCATATATATGTACATCGACCTCAGGTTTATGTGTTCGTGAGATCCACGTTCATTACATCACATGTTTCATATTTCGCCAACTTCACATATTCAACATCCTTTATTAACCCCGCAAACCTTAGTTTAAAAGGTCCCAATTAATATAATTTAGAACCGGGCCCACATGTACAATCAATGACCCAATCACATACTCACATCGTACCGTGGTTATCCATCGTGCACCTTTCTCATACGGCCACCGTCCGATGGCTCCCCTCCAAATCAACGTCGCACAACAATATCGCGCGACTTCCTTGGTCGGACATTAACGCGTGATGGCGCGCAGTGATGGTGGTTTAGAAAATTCGTTCAGGGACGCGTGTCGCTTGTTCTATGGAATCGCTCCCAACCTCTTGAATACCACTTGCTCATCGAAAGAGGTGCGATGAAAACCGGAAACCGCTTTTACTGTTCCTCCTTCGTGGTTCCGCCCTTCTACTCTAGGTTCCATCGCGCTTCCTTTTGTTAAGATCCACCACTTCCCTTCCAGGTTCCGTTCGTAATTCCGAAGTGTTGCTCCAATGAAAGTTCGACGGCCTATACTCACATAATTCAGTCACCGAGTTCCGTGTTGGTTGCAGGGATTCACAATTCCTTCATCAAGAACACGTTCATATATTACACTTACTCAATTCAATAAAGGCACAGACAATACCGAGGTCAATCCCCAACATTGATCCCAAATTACCTTCAGTCTTATATTCAACGAATATATATAACTCCACTGTCTACCAGTTTGGGATACACAGTCGACCGTATTAGCATCGGTTCCTCTAACTACATACAGAGCACCATTAATCCCCTCATAGGGTTTCTTACTTATCACGGATTTCAATTATTCTCCATCAGGATGCATACATATGTTCACACATGAATTAATTCCACAGGGACTCAAATATCCTTCCTACAGAATTCAATTTGCTCCTTGACTGATACTGCTCTGTGTAAATGCACTCTTTCTCTGTTCTTCTCTGTTGACCTTTGTTCTCTGCTACATTTATTTTCTCCGTTCCTAGTTACTGTTTCAGATGCTCCTTCTTTGCCAATTCCTTTTGCCATCAATGAAAACATTTCCAACATTTGTGCCTGCACAAATGCACAGTGACCAACAAGTATAAATAACCCACTATTTCATCATTTGAAGGAGATAAGTGAAGCATTTGTTCAAGAAGTAAGAAAATATTATAGGACCGAGAAATGGAGAGGAAACAAAGAAACTTAGAATACTATTATAGAGAGGAAGTCGGAAATCTGAATTGCAGAAACAATTACAAGGAGATTGAAGTTTCTTGTTGCAGAGATGATTATCAAAATGGTTGTGACTATTGAAGAAGGAAGGTCGAGATTCATGAAGCAGGAAGGCCGAGATTTCTGAAGTAGGAGGGCCGAGACTATTGCACTAGGAGGGTCAAATTTTTGAAGTTTAAACAGAAGGATCCAAGAACCATGATTGCAGAGACAATTGGAGGAGGAACTGGTCTTCTGGTTGTAGTAAGTCTATTTTCCTTGTCAAATTGTTTGTGCCTGAACAAAAGCACAGTGACTAATAAGTATAAATAGTCCACTATTTCACCATTTGAAGGAGAGAAGTGAAGCATTCGTTCAAGAAGTAAGAGAAACTATTATAGGACTAAGAAATGGAAAGGAAGCAGAGAAACTTAGAATACTATTATAGAGAGGAAGTCAGAAATTTGAATTGCAGAAACAATTACAAGGAGGCCGAAGTTCCTTGTTGCAGAGATGATTACCAAAATGGTTGTGACTATTGAAGAAGGAAGGTTGAGATTCATGAAGCAGGAAGGCCGAGATTTCTGAAGTAGGAGGGTCGAGACTATTGCACTAGGAGGGTCAAAATTTTGAAGTTTAAACAGAAGGATCCAAGAACCATGATTGCAGAGACATTTGGAGGAGGAACTGGTCTGGTGGTTGTAGTAAGTCTATTCTTTAGTCAAAGGGTCAAGTGTGTCTCAAATTGATTTAATCTACTAGAGAAAGAGTTGGTTGGGTTTTCTCCCTCATAGGGGTTTTTCCTTGGATATGGGTTACATCTTGTGTTCTTTTCTTTGTGATCTTCATGTTGGAATTTACTTGATGAAAGGAACAATAACATAATCAACATATAATTTCACAAGTAAATGTCAAGATAAGAGAAATAAATTGAAGAATACAACTCACATAATTCCATAGATTTATTGACAAAGGAGATGTATTGGACCTCATTTGAGTCACACAAGTAATTTGGTCTCTTCAAGAAGTCTAAGGAAAATTTAGAGCAATAAAGAGGTGAAGGATAGTGAGGAAAGCAAGAAGGCCTATTTTTTTGGCTTATGCATCAATTCTTTGTTTGGAAAGCTCGCATACTAGAAGTTATCTCTGTTTGGGTGGGTGGCCTATCACTTGGTGAGTTGTCTTCATCAAAGGTCTTGGAAGTATTCCTTGAATTTCTATAAGAAGAGAAGTTTTTGGGGTTTTCCCTTGTGGAGGGGTTTTTCCCTATCCTAGATCCTATTTCTGGTGTTCTTTTTTGCACTATGATCTTCTTTATTGGAATTGTCTTGATGATGAACACAAAATAAAAATGATGATGATGAAATAACATTATATCACAATAATTGTATATATAATAGGATAAAACATTATACCCCCAATCAGGGTGCGTGCAGAAATACCATCCCACTTGGGACCAACGTCAAGGGTGATCCGATGGTGTTAAATGCGGTAAGGCGACCTTGGAAGGTGAGGGGCATGTGTGACATGCTTGATTTGATACAAGGAGGCATGAGAGGGATTAAGGATGGCGTCAAATCATGCTAGACATAAACCTCCAGGTGGTGGTGGATATCTGTAATTATTTGAATTCTGTCTCATTTTGGTGTATTGTGGTGTCGCGAGCAGAGGAAAATTGTTTGAGCTCAGCTCCAGTGACAAGTTGGGCAGATATTCTGCGACTACAGAAGGGTATTGGTGTCGAATTCATGGTGAAGTTTCTAGAGTATGTGTTGTCTTTTCCTTTTAACCCTTGCCAACGACATCCTGATACTATGAAAATAGCTTGTAATATTCTCGTTCCCTCCCGTGACTGGGTGACTGTGTGATTTGGTGATGTTTGTTCGTTAGCTGGGAATTTTAATGAATTTGATTTTTTTAAACCAATTTTGGTTATGTATGGTATTTTATTGCTTCGAATGGGAATGTATGGCGTAATATGGAACCTATGGCTCTGCAGGAGGGGGATCGATCATGGTTGGCATGGATGCTTCCATATTCGGTCAAATTGGATTTCAATTCTAACTTGTATGGTGTCATTACTAGTTTTTCATATTATAGAATTTTGATATGGGAAGAGGCTTGAGGATCAGGCAGGTAGTTCTTTCACTGGAATGAGAGAGACCCACTATGGTTCATTTTAGTTCAGTGAAATGCTAGAGCACGAGGTGCTAGCAATTGGAGAAGAGTGCCACTGGAAGTGGGCTGCCCTGAACTGCTGTGTTTTTATAAGGCATGGACCTAATTTTAGTTATCTCCTGCTTCTATTATTTGTAAATGTATCAGGTGTTATTAAGGTGAAATCTTGCCCAACCATCGAGCTGAGGGTTTCTGGTCGACTGTTAATTTTGCTCGATTACCATTCTGATGTTCAGTGGTGTTGGCAAAAATGGCTCGGCCAACCATAAGAAAAAAATAAATTGGCACTAGGGGGCATAGGCGAAGGTGCAATACTGGACCTCGGGAGGGTTGAGGAGCATCCACCTAGCAACAACCCAAGAGTTCTAGTCGGAAAATGCAGTCTTAACAAATTAGTGTCGCGAATCAAACTTATATCACGGGTACCCCCACTCAGGTGCGACATATGATTTCAGGTTGGGAGGCTGACGTCAACCAACGAGCTGAGCAGAAGATATAGGAGGAATAATGGTGGTTGTTGGTCCCCAATCCCGATGATACTCGTGGCTGGCTTACCTAGTATAATAAAATAATTCATCTCTATTGGATGATGAAGAAAATATGTTCAACTGGTAATTTTTCTCGATGAACATTCTGATGTTTAGTGGGGGTTGGAAAAAATGGCTCAGCCAATCATAGGAAAAAAATAAACTGGCACTAGGGGGTGTAGGCGAAGGTGCAATACTAATCCTCAAGAGGGTTGAGGAGCATCCACCTCGCAAAAACCCAGGAGGACTGGTCGAAAAACACAGTCTTAGCAAATTAGTGTCACGAATCAAGCTTATATCACGGGCACCCCCACTCAGGTGTGACAGATGATTACAGGTTGGGAGGTTAACGTCAACCAACGAGTGGATCAGATGTAGGAGGAAGAATGGAGGTTGTTGGTCCCCCGATCCCGACGATATCCGTGGCAGGCTTACCCAGTGTAATAAAATAATTCATCTCTACTGGATGATGAAAAACATATTGGCCAAGCTTATTATGAACACAACAAGTTTCATTAAAACTGATCCAGGATTTCAGGAAATCTAGAAAGAATTCCAACTTTTCGAATTTCAAATCCAGTAACAAAATGTTCAGTTGGGCACATTGAGCGGCACATTTAGTGCCCTCCTCACTCAGATATTTTGGGTTCCGGTGCAAAGGACCCAACTCTAGTGGATTTTTTGGAGGAATAGTTTTCAGATGTTTCTTTTGGTTTTTTATTAGTTTTTGATGTTGTATATGTCGTTAAGTAGAACTTTTGTTAGTATGTCAAGGGTGAACTGGGTTTTAGACATTCAGGCCTATAAGGCCAAGTATGACAGACTTAAGAACTTTAGATTTTGGATGGCTTATAATGCGTTTCGATGGCCAACAAACCTGGTTTCCCAATGGGAAGGTTGAGGCCACAGAATTTCTATTATGGTTATAAGATGATTTTAATATGAATGAATGAAAGGTCCCTCTAAGATAAAAAAAAAACCAAGAGAAAACATTATAAAAGAAACCCTAATTCTGTTTGTCCTAGTTTTTCTCAAAATCTATGGTCTTGGAAGATTTGTAATGCAGAAATAAAAAATTGCTTGAAATAAAATGCAACATAAAAGTAAATCATGAACCTGGTATCCAAGATCTTGTGGGATAAAGTTGAGTAGTACTTCGATGAGTTCTTTTCGCGTATATGACTTCAACTGTAGTTAATCTTTCAAAACCAGATATGTGAATGAAAGTAATTGTAAAACAAAGGAAGGAGGAAAAGTTAGATGTGATAAATTTTTAATAAAATAGAAGAAAAATCATACGAGTGCCTTATTTCCAATTATTAGAGTAAGAGTTTCTCCTACTGCTGTACATAAAAAAATGACAGTTTATGGTCTTTTTCTCAAATAAAAACAAAATTGTCAACGAAAGACAAATACTACATGATTTTTTTTCATGGAAAAGTTTTTTATTTTTTATTAAACTTTATGTAACTCCCACTCGACCAAGAAATACAAGACAAATAGCAAACAAATTTTGTTGTCTCACCTAAACCTTTACAATTTTTAGCTATTCTCTTCAAATAGTTATTCCAATTCAACATTTGAATTGAAGCTAGTTGTCCTACACATATTCATGAGACCAATAAGGCAAACTTAGATTAAATTTGACCAAATATTAAATTTAATTGGATGAATAAAAATACTTCTGTGTGTTAGCATTGGTATTTGCATCCCACCCATCCCACCTTATTTTGCTATTTTTTCACCTCATATCCGTCATTATCATTGACCTCGCTTCGTTTTTTACTATTTTCACCTTTTCCCCAATATCCAAACATTTCAGCTCATTTGCTAAATTATCCAAGTTATTACTAAAACCAAAGCTTCATTTACTATATAGCCTAAACTATATTTAAAACCCATAGTTTAGTGCTTTGAATTCCATTTAAAATCCCATTTAACCCCCAAAACCCACATATATAACCTTTCGGGGCTTATTACTTTATAAAACCATTTATTATAAAGTTTCAGACTTTATGTTATAAGCTCTGCCACCTATCTAAAATACGTGTTATATAAACTTACCGTTATATATATTGCATATTATACATATAACAAAAGGCCTCTTAAACCATTGGTAGGACCGCTTACCTTCATTGCATATCGGGCATCACAAATCATAACAATTAACTGCGATGTTCTTAACACTAAAATTATAAATCACCGATGTGATATGAAGTGGGACCCATTCCCCGCCACGCTTCCCTTCCATTTCATTTTCCATTGAAATATATGTTACCTTACCTTTTTTCCACCTTTCCCCTTTACCCTTCCATCTTTACCATTTCATCGCTTTTTCATTCCCCAATCGCGATTAAAGTGGGGTCCTCATCTCATTTCATAGTTTTTACGTGTTTTGCATTGGAGCTAAACTTTAAATAATGCGATCGCCGATTTTCGATATCGAATCACATTTGTTTTACCTTTGTGAGTGGCCACAACATATTTATTTTAACTTGTGATGCGGCAGGATGTTCCCACCTCCGCAGCTTCACCCCCCCCCACTTTACAACCATTGTAATACATTCATATATCATATAAACTTCATAACACTTACCGCTTAAAACCTTTCACCGATTTATAACACTCTGCCGATTGCCAGTGGGTCCCTCTTCCCCGTAATTCACAAATTTTAAGAGTTAGCCCCACAGCTTATAACTAAAACTTAAGAATTGCGATGTGCACCTGCGATCCAGTCCCATTTCTTCCCTACCACATCATGCATCTCCTCTCCCGCACATCACACTTTTCACTTTTTAGTATTTACATTCTCCGCGCTTATAACTAAAAGCTACGAATTGTGATATGTGCTATGGTCTGGTCCCACCAACCCTCCACGTCACCTCCCCTTCACATCACATTGCCAGTTGTATTCTTTATAAACTAAATTGTTGAGGTTGCGAAGTGCGCAGATGCGATGCCACTTCAGAAATAAAGTTTAAAAGGTTTCAAGTCCGGGTATATTGGTTTTCACGCTATTTTATTCACAAAAAGGGTTTTAACATGGCAAAAGGATTTCGGGTGAAAACAAGAAAAAAAAGTTGAGTCAGACAACAAAAAAGCGTTCAACACTCCGTTCACAAAACAGATCTGCTAGAACAACTCTCAGCTCATCTACCACCATATCAACAAATTGTGGTTCATGTCCTAAACTGGCCCACTACATCAACACATTAGCAACAAAACAACATAGTAAAAAAGGGTCGATTCAACTCAACAGTCAGTATAATAAAACAGATTATTAACATTTATCCCTGTTATCAAGGTGCAAATCCACAAGGGAGGTTTCTCCAAATTCTTCCAAATCATGAATTCAAAGACTTTGGCAAGCAGTTCAATTTATTTTAAACAAATAAATAATTTTATGTTCCCAGAGGTTAGGAAAAAAGCTTTGTTGTTTGAAATAATTCTGGATCTGCGATTTGCCTCAGATTTTGTAAAATGGTCTATAAATTGTGGAAATTCAATGTAATAGTCGTTGGATGTTAGAATCAGTTTGATTTTGCTAGTTGATCAAGGGAACTTGTACTTAGTTTTGGCCAAGCTAATAAAGAGGAGTTGCAACTACATTTATGGGATACCTGTGGTATTTAATGTATTTCATAGTTTCTTCTTCAGTCACATATGTTTGAATGTATTTTTCATGTCACTTTCATGTCTATGTTATGATATTTTACAAGTTTGAAATTCAGAATACATGCTTGCACATGCTCTGTTTTGGGTAACTGATCATATTTTGTTCATTATCCTTTGTTTGAGAGAAATGCATCTCTTATGCTTCCCTCAGCCTCTTTACATTTTCTAAACCATCACATAACCATTATATTCAAGTGATTGACATCATACCTACCTTGCCCCATTCATCCCTACAACCCTAATTCTATTTCCCTGACCTAATTCCTTGATCCATTATTTTTCCCAACCAAACCAAATCAAAACAACCCCCTCACATCATACCTAGCCTAAAACCTTAATTTCTCCAGCCCTCCTGGCTGTGACCCTTTTGGAGAGAGCCCTCTCTGGCTTGATAGGGCTAGCTATCAAGTCAAAAGCTTGGTTTGTGGTTACCTATGTTGAGATTCATTCCTCAGACTTGGGAATCTGGTGGAGTGATAACATACCGGTGCCGTTGCCTGGAACGAAAGATCAGATATTCCCTGGGAAAGAATGACAAATTTTAGATCTAATTGTTTATGGTGAACATCAATTGGACACATATGAAGGCTGAACCATTCACCTGGCAACTCCATTGACTGAAAGATACAGAAAATCAACACTTCATGGCGACTCCACTGCATAAATATCAGTGGCTTCAAGAATTTTCAAGATGGAAATTGTTGCAAGAAGGTATGCTCCCATGAGCCGGGATCACATTCTAGGTTTCCCAAATAAAATTCCAAAGGTATATTGGCAAATGAATTTTCCTATGTTTAAAGATGATGATAATAATGATGCTGCTTTACATCTGGTTAAATTTCACATGCATGCACACAAGTTGAAGGTTGAATTTCCTGAATATTTTCTTTTAAAGATGTTCATGGCTTCTCTTGAAGGAAAATCATGATTTTGGTATGAAGGTTTTCCACCTGCCAGTATTTGTTCTCTTAAAATTTTCCATTCAATATTTTATGAAGAATACAAGGAATCATACCCTTCTTTGTCTTTGGTTAATAATTTTTGTGATCATTTTGAGGTTTTCATTCAAAACCTAGAGGATTATTATGATGATAATGAGTTCATGGATGAAGAGATCTTGGAGGATTTGCATGACAATCCTTTTCATTACCAAAAAGAAAAAGTGTTTTCTCTCATGGAAGAAAAATATGATGTATATTGTCTTGATGTTCATAAAGATTTCCCACAGGAGGCAATTCTTGAAGCAGTACAACAAGTTGATCAGCCAAAGGTTAAATAAGATATTCAGCATCCTTATGAATCTTTAGGAGAGAAAGAAGACAATTACTGTGTTATCAAAAGAAAACAAAAAGTAATTTCTCCTCTGTCTGAGGATGAGATAGATCAACTCCTGAACAATCATATTATAGCCCAAGCTAATGCAAATTTGCAGTGTTCACATAATCAAGAAGGTGTTAGTAAAACTTCTTCCAATTTAAAAAATTAAAATCTAAGTTTAAATGAGGACAATCCTGAAACTAGATTTATAAATCATCATGAAGAAAGACAATCTCCTTTTTCAATGTTCATATTTGATGAAGTTTCTCCTGAACCTGATTTGCCTAAGTATGATGAATATAAAGATAACTTTGATGAGCAATTTGATGAAACTATACAGGAAATTGTGGTGAGTAAAACAATTTATGATGATGATTCCCTGCAAAGAGATCAACTAGCAAATATTGTTTTCTTTCATGAAGATGATAGGGCTGTCATGTTTGATAATGTAGTATCCCAAAATGGGGATGAAGCAATACATGAAAAAAAACTGGGAATAGCAGTGAATAATATCATACCAAAATGTATGGAAACCATGGAGCCATTTTATTATGTAAATCAGCAACAAATAAGTGCAATACAACTCAAATAAGCATGGCAAACAAGCCTCCCATCAATACATATGCCAAAAGTGAAATGCCGCTATATTGCAGAATGCTCATGAACATGTACAACACAATCATAGATGGTACACTGCTACATGGAGATGTGAAGTAACACAAATCTGCAAATAGATGGCTCATACAACATTGGGAGAGAATATCTAAGCTCCCAAACACAATTTCAAGACAATCTTGGAAGGATTGGCTGAAATATGCAAAATGGAAAAAATGCCGGAGTTGCAGTCCTAGGACTGAGTAGCAGCTGCAACTCAAGAATTGGATGGAGATGGCTGAAGATGATGTACAAGCTGAAAAAACCTCCTCCAACGGGTCTTACAAGTGAAAGGCTGATCCTAACACTAAAGATATTACCCTCCAAACAACCTGCAAACCCTTACTGCAAATGCATACTGAAAATAACGCAGTCAAGGAGAGGGAATGCACTGTAGGAGATAGAAAATGTGTTAGCCAAGTTCCAAGATCTAAAATATGCTCCAAATGCTTCCTTACTGATCTCCTAAAGGAAGGAAAGCCTCCTCTTCTGAAAAATAAGCTCCGGAAGTGGTGTTGTGCAACTTCCACTGCAACACCCTGCAACACAACGTTATACTTCAGCAGAAATAACGCTATAGCTGAAGGAGGTGGCTTGGCCTTAAGACTGAATGTGGAGAAATGAAGTACAAGATCCCTCAAGAGGCCTCTCTTGAAAGGAGAAGGAATTCCAAAACAAGAATTCCTTATGCTAAGCAACACAACAACTCTGCTAAACAGCAAGAGAATGCAAAATAGTCTAACCAGACCACAAATTCAATAATCCATAACATATCTTCATATGGATGCCTTTCTCTCCTTTTATAAAAATGGAAGCCCTCTCACCTTGGGTCCCACTCATTAGGGTTTCCTCCACCAAGGAATCTTCCTCCCATTATCTCTGCAATGTCTCAAAAGATGTTCTCCACCTCCTATCCCAGCGCTGTTGACTTGGTCAAACTTGTCCTTGCCCACATGCAAATGCCCCTTTTCACACATGAGGGTGTGAAATCCAGCTCTTATGACTATCCTTTTTCACACTTTGAGGAATTTTATTCATATTTCTGAAACTTATGGGCCTCCTTACCCATTTATTTATCTCCTAAGTGAAATAAGAAAAAGTCAATATTCCAATTAGTTGCATGCTAATTTTGGAATATTACAGATAATCATGAAGAATGTTTCTTATTTAAGGATGACTTATAATATGAATTTGAGGAGTATGAGCCTAAGAGAGACAATATGCCAGAGAAAGAATCAGAGTTGCTAATGCTTCAAGAATTTGCAGCCAACACTCAGATAGCAGAAAGTCATACTTCCCTATTCTCTCCTATCGATCAACAACCAAGTGTTATTTTAGATTAGAATGAAGGGAGTACTTGTATTTTTGCTGCTGGATCTCAAGACAAGGTAATACTTCACGATTTTCAAGATCCCTTCGGTAGTATTTTGCAATCATTGGAGAAAATAAATGTTGTCTTGTTTGTCAGCATAATCCTTGGTTGCAGTTTCTATTGTGATTTGCCTACATGTACATCATTATGATTGCTCAAGGAAAGTGACAACAGAACTTCAAAAAGTAGCCATATCCTGGATTGGTTACACTGGAAGGATCATTTCACCTAATCAACAATTGTGCAATAGATTAGAGTAGGTTGCTATAATTTCAGTTTGATTTGATTTTATTTTCAGCAAGTGTTGACAGAATTCCTCAAGTTTTTAAGCCTAAGGTGAAGGCCCTAAGGCTTTGATGATCTGTTAGTGTGGGTTGAAGTTTGCAGTGTGTTTTCAGTTTCAGTTTATAGATTGGTCTCCATTTCCCAAAGGATAAGGAACTGATCTACAAATTCAGAGATCTGTGGTTCTAGACACCTCCTTCAGAGCTATCTTCCCCAGTTGGAGCCAATGTTAGCACTGGTATTTGCATCCCACCTATCCCACCTTATTTTTCTATGTTTTCACCTCATCTCATCATTATCATTGACCTCGCTTCATTTTTTACTATTTTCACCTTTTTCCCCAATTTCCAAACATTTCATCTCATTTGCTAAATGATCTAAGTTATTACTAAAACCCAAACTTCATTTACTATATAAACTCAACTATATTTAAAACCCATAGTGTAGCGCTTTTAATTCCATTTAAAATCCCATTTAACCCCCAAAACCCACATATATAACCTTTCGGGGCTTATTACTTTATAAATCCATTTACTATAAAGTTTCAGACTTTATGTTATAAGCTCCGCCACCCATCTAATAGCGATGTTATATAAACTTACCATTATATATATATATATATTTCATATCATATATATTAAAAAAGGCGCTTAAACCATTGGTAGGACCCCTTACCTTCATTGCATATTGACCATCGCAAATCATAACAATTAACTGCGATGTTCTTAACACTAAACTTATAAATCACCAATGCGATATGAAGTGGGACCCATTCCCCGCCACGCTTCCCTTCCATTTCATTTTCCATTGAAATATACGCTACCTTACCTTTTTTCTTCCTTTTTTCCGCTTTACCCTTCCATCTTTACCGTTTCGTCGCTTTTTCATTCCCCGATCACGATTAAAGTGGGGTCCTCATCGCATTTTGTAGTTTTTATGTGTTTTTCATTGGAGCTAAACTTTAAATAATGCGATCACTGATTTTCTATATCACATCCGATTTTCTATATCGCATCGCATTTGTTTTACCTAGGTGAGCAGCCGCAACATATTTATTTTAACTTGTGATGCGGCAGGTTGGTCCCACCTCCGCAGCTCCGCCCCCCCCGCTTTACAGCCATTGTAATACATTCATAAATCATATAAAATTCATAACACTTACCGCTTAAAACCTTTCGCTGATTCATAACACTCCACCGATTGCTAGTGGGTCCCTCTTCCCCACACTTCGCAGATTTTAAGGGTTAACCCCGCAACTTATAACTAAAACTTAAGAATTGCGATGTGCACCTGCGATTCGGTCCCATTTATTCCCTGCCACGTCATTCATCTCCTCCCCCGTGAGCCACACTTTGCACTTTTTAGTATTTACATCCTCCGCGATTATAAATAAAAGCTACAAAATGTGATATGCGCTGTGGTCCGGTCCCACCGACCCTCCATGTCACCTCCCCTTCGCATTGCATTGCAAATTGTATTCTTTATAAACTAAATTGTAAAGGTTGAAAAGTGCGCGGATGCGATGCCACTTCAGAAATAAAGTTTAAAAGGTTTCGAGCCTGGGTATATTGGTTTTCACACTATTTTATTCACAAAAGGGTTTTAACATGGCAAAAGGATTTCAAACGAAAACAAGACAGAAAAGTTGAGTCAGGCAGCAAAAAAACGTTCAACACTCCATTCACGCAACATATATGCTAGCACAGCTCTTAGATCATATACCAACATATCAAAAAATTGTGTTCCACATCATAAACTGACCCACTACATCAACACATTAGCAATAGCGCAACACAAGAAAAAAGGGTCGATTCAGCTTAACAGTTAGCATAATAAAACATATTATTAACATTTATCCCTATTCTCAAGGTGTAGATCCACAAGGGAGGTTTCTCCAAATTCTTCCAAATCATTAATTCGAAGACTTTGGCAAGCAATTCAATTTATTATAAACAAATAAACAATTTTATGTTCATAGAGGTTAGGAAAAAAGCTTTGTTGTTTGAAATAATTCTGGATCTGAGATTTTCCTCAGATTTTGTAAATTGGTCTATAAATTGCAAAAATTCAATGTAATAGTTTTTGGATGTTGGAATCAATTTGATTTTGCTAGTTGATCAAGGGAACTTGTATTCAGTTTTGGCCAAGCTAATAAAGAGGAGTTGCAACTACATTTATGGGATACCTGTGGTATTTAATGTCTTTCATAGTTTCTTCTTCAGTCACTTATGTTTGAATGTATTTTTCATGTCACTTTCATGTCTATGTTATGATATTTTACAATGTTGAAATTTAGAATATATTCTTGCACATGATTTGTTTTGGGTAACTGATCATATTTTTTTAATTATCTTTTCTCTGAGAGAAATACATCTCTTATCCTTCCCTCAACCTCCTTAAATTTTCTAAACCATCCCATAACCATTATCTTCAAGTAATTGACATCATACCTACCTTGCCCCATTCATACCTGCAACCCTAAATCTATTGCCCTGACCTAGCTTTCCTTGACCTAATTCCTTGATCCACTGATTTCCCCAACCAAACCAAATCAAAACAACCCCCACACATCATACCTTGCCTAAAACCCTAATTTCTGTTGCCCTCTTGGCTATGACCCTTTTGGAGAGAGCCCTCTCCGGCTTGATAAGGCTAGCTATCAAGTCAAAAGCTTGGTTTGTGGTTACCTCTGTTGGGATTCCTTCCTCAGCCTTGGGAATCTGGTGGAGTGATAACAACGTGCATGAATACCTGAATGAGTTCCTCCTGATTTCAAGAATAATTTTTTGGATTAGTTTAATCTTGGAGAAAAGTTCCCTCCACTCAATGATGCAACAATGAAGTCAAAATTAACTGTTGTTGCTATGTTGGATTGAGGGTGTTTTTCTCCAAGATTATTCAAATCCTAATTTATTCTCTACTAAAAAGGGCCAACCATGTGAAGGTGGAAGCTATGATGGCCCCTACCCCCCTCACATCACTCTCAATTCCCCAGTACCCAATATATCTACTATATAGGGAATAGTTGATAGCAAGACATTAAGATACATAAAAAAAACGAATAGCAAACATTAATTAATTCATTCATAAATCCAAAAAATATTTCATCTCAATAAATTTTATCATAAAAAATATGTTTACATAATACGAAACAATGTCATGTACATAAAGAGACATATAGAAATTATTCATTAGCATATAACACTCATTCATTAATCATAGGCACAAAATACTTCATCTAAAAAACATTTATCATCAAAATATGGTTTCATAATATGGTACGCAATGTTTCTAATGATATAACTAGTATAATCAATTTGTTGTTGTTGTTGATGGTTTGGTCGTGTACTCATGACATTGTATAGGTTTCCGTAAGAGGGGTGGATCATCAACTGGAACAAGAAAGAAATGTTAAATTATTTTATTTGTTATTATTCATTAATAAAAATAACATTAGAGTTTTCTTTACCTCGTGCAGTAGTCGGCACTGTTGGAATGGATTCCTTGTGCTCCTCTTTTGGCTCCCCTATAGTGGTGTCTGTAGGTTGTGGTGTGAAAAAAATCTATATAAGAAAGAAAATGTTTTTTTTTTCTCCTCTGGCTGCACTATAGTGGTGTTTGTAGGTTGTGGTGTGAAAAAAAATCTACATAAGAAATATATATATATATATTTTTTCCTTTTGCTCTTCTGGCTGCCCTATAGTGGTGTCTGTAGGTTGTGGTGTGAAAAAATATCTATATAATAAAGATATTTTTTTATTTTTTATTTATTTTATTTTCCAATTAGACAATGTAAAAGTTAAAAAAAAAAATCATACTTGAACTTATGACATAAAAAAAATTACTTTAAAATATGGTTATTACTTGATAACTCTGACGAAGTTGGTTGAACATGTTGATCCCATATTTATTATCAAGACTTTTATTTCTAATTCCAATCAAGCGAGCAAGTTCTTCGTTTGTTCTAACCAAAAGCTTATTGATTGTTACTACTAGTTCAAGAGGCATGTACAACTTATCATCATCAAACCAATAATCATCATTAAGCATTTCAGTAAGTACTTCCTCAACAACATCTATGCGATGCTTTGAGGATGGTGCCTTCCCCTTATCACCTTGTTTATCAAATAAGTGTAATTTTTAATTTTATTCCACCCTCCTCAAATATAAACATTGAAATATTTGAATTTGATGAAACATTTTAGATCAATAAAAAATTCCAATTTAATGAGTTAGCTCAATTGGATTGGGCATCATTTGGCTGAAAACCATCATGAGGTGACTGGATAATGGGCTATAATATTTTTGTTAATTGAATTGACTTGAATTAGTTTTAGATTAGGAGGCATAGTTAGTAGTAATAAGTGATTCAATGGCATATTTCAATGAGAATCTTGTCTTTCGTTGATTATGGTATTTTCAAATGGATATTTGAGTTAATTATCAAATGAGTTGAAACCATTATGTAATTGAAAGGGGCACATGAAGATGAACAAATTAATCACTGAAACTTGAGGATCAAACCCTTAACTATTCATTTGGAAGGTTGATTGAGGAATAACAAATAACGGAGTAGTTCAGGGAGAAGAGAAGAAAGGTACTATTCAAGGAAAGGAAGGCATTGACTCTTTTATTAACAAGAAATTTAGAAGTATTGTAACACATATGGTTGCATGATTAAATGCTCTATCTCATGAGAATGAACAAAAGAAAAAGTATATCCTCCTTTGTGTTAGTATGAATCTTTTGTCGAAGCGTACGAAAAAAGACCACTTTAGCTACGCATAACATATAGCCCTAACATCAAATGTGGCTGCCAATATCTTCAGATCTGCAGTTAGTTGATCAAGACAAGTGCTGCAAAAAACCAGATCTATACATAGAAAGACATTAAGCAGCAAAATCAAGAGTTTGCTCCATGCATCCAATAGACAAGACAAGAACAATGTTTTTTGAAAGAATTTTTGTATTAAGGGCACCTGGGAGGAAAACAAGAAGGTGTATCCAATTCTCCTCAATGGGATAGGTTCTTGGAAGTCCTCAGCACTTCAGATCTAGAATCTCTCTCTCTTGTTGGTGTAGAAAACCCAGACAAAGATAGAACTCAAAGGGAGCTCACACAACAAATAATGAAGAATGTGACCAAGTGTATAGATCCAGAGTGATCTAATAGGCAACAAAAGGTGAAGAATGGTAGGAAAAACCCTCCTATTTATAACAATATATTGGGTCATTCTAGATCTTGGTGCATGATTAAAATAATGTTAACCAAATCTAGATCCACCTTTTATGGAATATTTTATTATATTTGTTGGAGGGAAAAAGTATTTGACTTGGGTCAAATCCCTTTATTTGTTAATAATAAATAAATAAATGATTTATTTATCTTTTTAAGGAAGTGGTTGAAGGATAATTGAATAAATAATGATTTATTTAATTATTTGTGGGTGATTTGGTCATATTTAACAAGGAATATTATCTAAATAAGATTTAAATAATTATTCCTAGAAAATATTAAGATAAATAAAGGTTTATCTAATTAATTTCTTTGTTTTGGGTTAAACATGACTAGGAATAATAATTAAATTATGGTTTAATTAATTATTCCATGAGGAAAATCAAACAAAATAGGTTTGTTTAATATTTCCTTTTGAGGTTTCCTGTTTAGACCATAAACAACCTAATAAATGTGGTTTATTAAGCTATTTTACATAGTGAAAGCAATTTTAAGTAGGGTAAAATTCGTCTTACATGGTGTACTTGGGTCCATCTAATGATAATAGGTTAGATGACCAAAAAATGGTGTAACAGATTGCCCCCCAGCGTGCGAGTGTTAGGAGCAAATCGTATGACCGAAGTACGTTGTAAGAACTCAATCACCAGACATCAAAAGGGAAGTCAGAGAGAGAGATGTGAGGTAGAATAATGTGCTGAAGAACTAGACCCTGAGGAGACGAGACTTACAGGTGCAACAAGTCTCTTTTTATGAGAAGGTACCTGTGCTAAAGGCGGCGGGGGAGGCATACCTATGCCCGCCGAGACAAAGTACAAAAGAATAGTGTGTCCAGTAAACAAGGGACCGAACCATAAAGTACAGCCGGCATAACCATGAGCCAGATAGAAATACAATGAGGGATCCCATATACATGATGTGCCTGGGATAACAGCCAAGACTTATACAATAATATCTGAGTACATGAGATACAAGTACAACCCAAATGTCCCCTACAAGCGGGGAAGGGCTCACAAAATCTGACTGATACATGCAAATCAAAGAGGCGTTGCAAGCGGCTAAGGCCGACATCATCAAATATATGGAGCTGCATCGAAGGTTGCAATGAAGAGGTCATCCGGGCATGTGGGGGGCTACCTGCAGGGCCACCCCCTCATGAGGGCTGAGACATCTCACACACACCCGGGAATCACCAAAAGCTACGGCTGCATCACTGAACCATCAAGCATACGGATCTCGATCATGCTGAAAGGAGCTGGAGTGGAGAAACAATCAAGTCAAAGGGAAATGAGAGATCCCTTTGCCTGATCCGAGGCACCGAACAAGAGTGGAAGCTGGAACCAAAGTACACCGCCCTCTAGACTTGTCTTCTGGAACGAAGGAGCTGATGTCAACAGAAGGAGGTCCACCATAGGTTAGGTAATGAGATATCCTCAACTAAGGCATGAGAGAAAATAGTAGCGCGACTGACAGACTAATACCAATGATGATGGAATGGAGGGGACTGAGTAGCAAATGGACGAATTCCCTTGCTAGAGCATAAAAGGCATGAATGACATGGCAGCGACTGACACAGTATCATAAGGGATAGGGGACAGTGGGACTGAAGGCCATAATGTGCGACACAAGAGAGAGACCAAGCAATGAAGGATGGAGGACTATAGTGGGGTACAAAGGGACTCGGGATAGACTCCATGAATGTGATGATGACTCAACTTGGATGCTCTAAACAAGGGCGACTCGATGGTGCTGCCACACAGTAAAGGTCCCATGGGGGACCATGAAACATGAGTATAAGATGGTATCTCATGATGAAAATTGACACGAACAAAGACAAGTATGGAGGCAAAGTGGTGCCCCAAGTACAAGTGTTGTAAGTGAGGAAATCCGATTTTGGGGGGAGGTGAAGTGACCCTTCTTGGAAAAAATGTGTCCTGGTGAAGTATCAAATCACAAAAAACTAACAGATACCATTAGAGGGCTCGGTGAGAGCTTTCCAACGGTGCGGACGGTTTGTCAAACTGAGTTACGGTGTGGTCGCAGCAGGCGAAAGAAAAACCGGGGTTCTCTTTTAATAAGGCATTTTTCCCTCCAAATTCACTCATTTGCTAGTGTTGCTATGGTGAAGGTAGAGAGGAGAGAAGGCCCTAAATCTTGCGGCGATCATAGCGGACAAACCGACCGTTGGAATCGAGATCTGTCAATTGCAGGTAAGAGGCCTAACCTTACTCTTTCATTTTGATGGTTTAAAAGTTCAGATTAGGGCCCAGAATCTCAGGAACAGACCCTCTTGCATCTTTTAAATTGGTTGCACTTGCTGGGCCAAAAGCTGCGACACAGGACACGGGTTTTGAGCAAGAGGTGCGACACAGCCTAAGATTTGGCGAGAAAAGGGCAACTTTTGGAGGGGGGGATTTTAGTGCTGTTTTATGGCTGAGAGTTGGGTTTTTGTGTTTGGTTACAGTATTCCCTATCTATATACTGACAAAGATGATGTTTTTGTGCAGATATGGCAGATACACAGGTTAACTGGAGAGAGAGAGACCTGGGTACATTACGGGCAGAGATCCAGGCAGATCAGGGTGTCTGTCGTGTGTTGGCTAGGTTTGGGGTTCTAAAGTTTTTGGAGAACCCTTTGATGAAAGCTGGAGAGCCCTTGTTGGCCCGGATTATCAGTGATTGGGATCCAGAGCATGAGGTCTTTTTAGTGCAGGGGCACAGGATCAAACTGACAGTCCAGGATGTGTATTTCCTGACTGGTCTCCCGCCACTTGGGATGGTGGGAAATACATAGCCAGTGTTACCGCGGGGGCGGAACATCATGGAGTTTGTGGAGCGGCATTGTCGACCGGGTCTTCAAGTCAAAGGGACTCGGATACCGATCAGGGACCTGGAGAGATTGGAGACCCGTGCAGTGGCCGCAGCGGTGCTGTGGATCTTGGGCAACCAGGCGTTCCATCACATCACTGGGGGAAGATGATGATTGTAGAGAGTGTGTTGAGTGGGACCTACTATGGGTGGGCCCAAATGATGCTGGTGTCGTTAAAACAACAGTTGTCACTTTGCAAGCGGCAAGTGAACCACGATTGCTCGTATGGGACGTTATTGTGCTCCTTCTTTTTTGAGAAGATCCCGACCTTACGACCTCGTATATAGCTCCCAGATGGGGGCCCGAGAGAGCCCAGGATGCACCGGTGGGGGCGACTACTGTGTAGAGGAGGAGGGGCGGTCGGACGGGTGTTTCGACCAGAGTTCTTTGCCCATTGGGATCAGATTCTGTTATACATAGACGACTATCCCTATAGTGGGATGAGTTATTGTGGGGATCCGGACCTGCCACTTCCGCCTGGTCGAGTATGGGGGCCTGATGGTAAGTGACAAGTGACTATTATTTTTTGGGCGTGTTAAAGTTATTGAACAGTAGATAGGGTACTAATTCATCTACTTTTGGTATGCAGATATAGCTCCGGTAAAACCGGCCAGATATATGGGACGACCTGCAGCATCAGGAGCTGCAGGCCCGAGTGGAGCGAGAGTAGCGCATAATGAGGATGCAGCCGCCCTCCTGGAGGACATCCGCCGTAGATGTGAGAGGTTGCTGACCGGTGTTTCAGAGCGCAGGTGGCAAGACTTAGACGACCAGTACATAGAGCCATGTATTGGTCTACCCTCGGAATGGCAAGGGGTCATGCGGTGCATGGCGATGGCCGGTCAGGGGATACGTGATCTACGAGCTGCAGGAGCAGATCCATTGGCTCAGGATCCGCCAGATAGTGATTAGGTGTGGGGCGTTTGGTGCCCCCTAGTATGTATGTAGGGGCGAGTGGTGCCCCCAGTTTTGAGTTTTTTGTAACATGCTATGGGCATGTCATTTGTATCAGAGTAGATGGACTCTAAACACATGTTTTGCGACACATATTATGGATATGCATCTTGTTAATGATTATGATTGTTATTGTCTTGTATAAAATGCGTGTGATAAATGCCAATCTAGAACATGGTTTGCAATGCTATCTACATAGTGATTTTGTTCTCGAGGTACATGGTTGAAAGTTATGGTTTAAATTCACGTATCAAGAGTTTCACTCGTAGATATCGTCTAAACAACACAGGATTATGCACACGATAGACACCATTTAGTTGCATGACAAGAAGTAGGGAATCTATACGAACATGCAGATGGAGGACGCGATGAGAGAGGGCATCGGCTAAAAGACCCCGCACTGCATCGTATTCGGCCTGATTGTTGGTGGCAGGACTAATGCAGACCCCGTTTGAGAGAACAAGGGCATGCAAGGGGGTAAAGATGGCCCAACCTGCCGAGGCGAGATTCCGGGAGTAACGACTTGCACCATCAGCGTAACCGATATAGGAGGTGGACGGGAGGTCCTGTAGAATAGTGTTACAAGACAAAGAATGGGGGGAGGAGAGACAATGACGGCATCGTGAGTGTATAGAAGACATCGAGCGGAAACTGCAGGAGGAAGTGCGATGGGAAGGATGGCTATGACTCATATACAAACAAGAGGGGGGTATATGAGGGTGATAAGCGATAATGTGGGGACTCGGGCTGCGGACGTTGACATGGAGATGGGTGGTGTCATCTCGGTTAAGGGCGGGAAGGATGAGGTCACGGGAAAAGAAGGATTCCAAGGGGGGATCTTGACCAGAAACGGGGGGATGAGGAGAGGAAGGGAAACTACATGACGTGGCAAAGCTACCTAAACCATCCGTACAGGAAGAAAGGCTCACAGACGGATCGTCACGGGGGATGACAGAAGAACAAATGAATAGATGGTCAAAATATGTTGAGTCCAGGGTGGTTGCTGAAGGGGGGTCGAGCGAACCATCAGGGGAGGAATCCAAGGGAATGTTCTCCGAGGGTCTCATGGATGATGATAGGTAGAAAATGGTGGTGGTAGGCTCGGACATCTGGACATCAGGGGGGGGAATGTCGATGGGAGCGGGTGGATCCTCAGACTGACTGGCAGCATACTGCACAAGTATGGGAGAGGCAGATTGATTTTGTTCAACCTCATACTCTCGAACTACCTCTAAAGAGGCGCGGTAATGCGTGAGGTGAGGACAATGGTGGGAATACTGGCCATGGACACCACACAGAGCACAGGGTTTGTTGGTGCGGAGAGCCTTGGGGTTCTTGGTTACAGACGAAGAAGGAATGGAGGTTTCAGGGACCGTAGACTCGGGGAACGCGACTTTAACCATGGGTTGAATACGGGGCAATTCAGGACAAGCATGGGTGGCGTGACCGATGACATCACACAAGGCGCAGGGCTTTGCGGGCGGAGGAGGGGCCGGGTCAGTCGGGGTGGCCTTGTCTTTGGGTGCCCCCTTGCGAGCTTTGCCTTTTTTCCCGGGAGCCGTCACGACAGGAGAAGGGTTCTTTGGCGGTGCTGGGGGCACAGTGGCAACGGAGGAAGCGAGGGGGACTAGTTGAACCGGTGTCAAAGCAAGGTAGGGTTTGGGGTGACCAAGCGGGGTAGCGGCTGGAGGGTCGAGGTACCAGACGGGTATGCCTAGGGTCAGGTTGGGGAGAGAGAGGGTGGCCATGACGGGGACCGAATAGACTCCGGGAGGGGGAGTCAGGAAGGGTATCTGACCAGCGGGATAATGACCAGGATGGACAGCTCCGAGGTGGTTAAGGCCTGGGGGAACTGACCCAGGAGGATAGAGGGGTTCAGGGATGCCAGCTGTAGGAGAAGGGCCAGAAGGAGGAGGTTCGGCTGGCTGAGATGAAGGGCTAGGAGCGGGTTGCGGTGGGCGAGGTTGAGTCGGAGGCTGCTGACTAGCCGAAGCGGGTCGCTTAAGGGCAACCCGAAACGATTGCATCATGCAAACATTCGATAAGCTGGGATCAGAGATAGGGGGAGGAGGAAGACCAGGGAAAGTTCCAAGCAAAGAGGAGTCTTTGTAGACGCCGGGACAGACACTGGTCAAGGAATCGACGGTTTGCTTATTGGCTACCGAAGAGATGGTCGTCTCAGGGGAGTTTTGAGACTTTGGCTCATGATACATCAACTGGTCGATGGTGACTATCTTTCCATTGTGAGGAAAAGACATCTTGCGAAGAACCGTGGAAGGGACAACAGACATGGCATAGGTGTAGCTTCGCCCCAAGAGAATGTTGTAATCTAGACGGGCGTCGATGACTTCGACGTCAACGCAAACAGTCTTGCCCGCAAGAGTGATGGGACAATTACAGAAGAGGCCAATGGGCTGGGAGGCGTGGCCATCCCACGCTTGAAGGGTGATCGTGGAAGGGGCTAATTCAGGAGATCCGAGTTGCTTCCAAACTGAAGCGGACATCACACAGGTGGATGCCCCCTCATCAATTATACATCGAGAAACGTTAGCGTTCCGGATTTTGACTGGGATTTGGAAGGCTACGGAAGCAGGAAGAGGAGGATGCTCTGATTGATGGGCATCGAAAACAATCAATTGCTCATCAACGGGATCTACAACGCCCATGGCGGATAGTGGAAGCCTTCTTTTGGGAAGGAGCACGATTGGAGGGTTCAATGTGAAGTGGCGGCGGAGAGGCGCACCCGTCATCCTACTATGCTGTCGAATGGCCCGCCTTTCTACGGTAGCATTTCGGGGCGTAAACTGCAAAAAGGAATCTTGGTCTGAACCTCAAATTTGGGTTGAGGGATATGCAAGGGACCATTAAATGTCGAAAGAGGCTCGGTGGAACCTGAAGAAGGGGACTCGGAAGCACACTGAGCGGGAGGCTTGGGGTACTGGCGAGACTGAGTTTGAACGTTAAGGTCGACGGTTGGGGATGGATCAGAGTTCATCATGAGGATTTGGTAATCGGAGGAACCAGAAGGGGAAGGTTGAGTGGCGACCTGTCCGTCAGGTGGTTGGGTAGCCACGAATCCTTGCTGGGGGAAAGGATCGGTAAACACAGCCGGTTGAGTAGTGGTCACATTAGGGGGAGCATGAGGGGAGGCATGTTGTCCTCGCAATGTGGCTTGAGTCTCCCACATCTTCCGCATCTATGGTAAGAGGGGACAATCGTGAGTGTAATGACCGTAAACACCGCAACACGAACAAGGCTTATTTGTACGAATAGGCCTGTTCGGCTTGGGCTGAGTGCCCTGTTGCTGGTTAGCAGTGTTAGGGTCAGTACCTTGAGGATTGGGTCCACAAGTACCAGGGGCAGATTGATTTTGATTGCCTCTCCACCTTTTTTGAGAGGAAGGAGGATTAGTCACGCCCTGCTGTGCAAATACTTGCCCTGGAGGGGGCTGTAGGTGCTGTTGCTGGGGTGGAGAAGGCAAGGGAGGTGGAAGTGCATATGCTGGAGGAGCTGGAGCACCGGGCTACAGATAAGGATAGTGGTTAGGTTGGGAAACATTGAGGTAAGTAGGAGGTTGGGCAAAAGGATAAGGCATGTCATATCCTAGATACATGCTACCTGGAGGGGGAAGAGTGCTAGAGGTGCTGGCCCCTCTCGGAGGGGGACCATAGCCCATAGGAGGTTGAGCATATGGATGAGAAAGGGATCCAACGATACCGTCGGCGGAGTGAGATTCCCCTGGGGCATTAGCGCCGCCGGGCCTGGGGAGGTCAGGAAGGACGGTATAGACATAACCAGACTGAGCGTAGATCAGGTCGTACTTCAAGGCTATTTGGAGGGCGACTTCTTCAGTTTGAGGGAAATGAGAGGCGACATATTTGCCAATGGGAGGTAAGAGAGTGTGAAGGAACCAGTCCATATAAACCCGATCTTCAAAGGTGGGAGCTCGGCATAAGCTTCGTCTTCTCCGCCATTCCTGGACATGAGTGGAAAGGCGGGTTGAAGAGGTTTGACGGAAGGAGGTCAAAAGCTCGGTACCAGTGTCGTATCGGAGAGGGAGCTGGAAATAAGATAAAAAGGCTTGGGCAATGGTCGCAAAGGTGGTATGGGAAGAGGTGGCTTGGTCAACATACCATTTAGAAGCTTCGCCGGTAAGCGTGCGTTGGAACAACCGAAGACGGATGGAATCATTGGTAATGGAATTGGAGGAACACCACATGTGGAAAGATCAGACATGGTTGGTTGGATCTTCTCCAGCAAGGCCTTCGAACTTAGGGATGTTGGAGGGGAGCTTGGTTGGCATAGCAGGCCAACCAACATCATGGCGGATAGGGTCATTGATCAACTGATTGAGATCGGGGAGGCTGAGGCCTGCCATGTAAGGGAGCAAGGGTGCAGCCGAGGTAGTTCCTGTGGCGGTTCCGCTAGTAGTAGTCTCGGCATTAGGGCCGGGATTCCCGCTAGCGTTAGGCCCTGGACCAGACATAGTGAAGGTGACAGGGGGAGAACCAGAAGTAAAAGGAGAACCCAATGAATCAGAAGAAGAGTCGGAATGCGGACTCAGAGGAGGACTAACTCGACGACGGCGGGACGGAGTAGGTCGACCGACCGGAAACTGAGGGTGAAGGCCAAGAAGTCTCCGGGAGGTGCGCTTTGGGGGCGCTATGATGACAACACAAACACGGCACAAGGGGAAGAAGAACGAACAACAAGGGCGGGGAGGTGCAGAATCAAGAGAGTACAATGTCGAAACAAGGGCAGATAGGTGCAGTGTCAATTGATTTTAAAGTCTTTGCCTGGCGGTGTAAACCAGGCTCTTCTTCGCTTAGGGTGAGTGTGTGGCGTGTGTTAATTTTAATTTTTAAACCCTTTTCGTTTTGAGAGCAAGAGAAAAAGTGTGCTGTGTAATTGAAAATAAATCTACAGAGAACAGTATATAATGCTGAAATAACAGAACATTTAACAGCTAACAATGCATCAATCTAACCCAAAAAGGTGGGTCTCTCAAAACTAGTCTAACAGAGGGAAAAAATCTAGTCAAAACACACTAAAAAGAGGCCAATAGATCTAGGGTCGAAAGGGACAGGGATCTAAAGGAGAAATCTGCTGAAAAGAGGTGTAGAACACAGCCAAGAGGCAGAGGCAAGGTGGCTGGAAAAAAGGAGGAAATCAGCAAAAAGCAGAAGGGACAAGGAGGAGGCCCTAAAGGTAGATCCAAACAAAACTTCAGGAGGTGATTTGAAAGGGAGAAGAGCTGATTAAAAGGGATCTGAAAAGGAGGTATCAGATCTGAAAAAGGGATGGCTGAAAACTCTGAAAAATTAGACACTTACAGCAGCTAAAACTCTTCCACAAAAAGTGGAGGGTACTGAAGCCCTAGGGGGCTAGATTCCCACTTATTTGAGTAAAACAGAGCAAGAATAGGTCTAAACGAAGGGGTACAGAAATGGAAGGCTGAAAACCCTTCTGAAGCTTGAGAAAAACCCGGAAAATTTGCGGAAAAATAGCAGAAAATTAGGCAAGTCGCGAGGTTCGCTTTGTTTACTGTGCGGAGTCGTAGATAATGCGTTTGAAGAAAGTGCGACACCGGAGTCCGGTCGCAGTTTTGGGCTAAGGTCGACACCGAAACTTCCGAGGTGTCTCGGCAGTGAATTTAAAAGAAAATTTTCCCGTCTCGATTGAGGGTGATGTACATCACACGCAATGAGGGCCGGCTGCGCGAAAGTTAGAAAATTTTAATGTTTAGGGTTTTATGTGAGAAAAAAAAACATAAAAATAGGAAAAATAAACAGCTAAAAAGAAACCCTAGGGTCTGAAGTAGCTGGATATGCAGGAATATGAAAAACGACAGCGGTCGTAATTTAAAACCCGTGTGGAGTCGCCATTTGTTAGTATGAATCTTTTGTCGAAGCGTACGAAAAAAGACCACTTTAGCTACGCATAACTAATAGCCCTAACATCAAAAGTGGCTGCCAATATCTTCAGATCTGCAGTTAGTTGAAATTGAAACAGAATCTTTATAAAAAACAGGATCTATACATAAAGACATTAAGCGACAAAATCAAAGAGTTTTAACTCCATGCATCCAATAGGCAAGAGACAAGAACACGATTTTTGAATGAATCTTTATATTACAGGGCACCTGGGAGGAAACAAGAAGGTGTATCCAGATCTCCTCAATGGGATGGGTTCCTTGTAGTCCTCAGCACTTCAGATCTAAGCTTTCTCTCTCTTGTAGATGTAGAAAACCCAATGTAGAAGGTAGAGCTCAATGGGAGCAAAAATGGCAGAAAATGAGACCAAGTGTATAGATCCGGAGTGATCTAGTATGCAACAAAAGGTGAAGAATGAAGGGGAAAACCCTCCTATTTATAACAAAATATTGGGTCATTCTAGATCTTGGTGCATGATTAAAATAATGTTAAGCAAATCTAGATCCACCTCTATGGAATATTTTATTATTATTTGTTGGAGGGAAAGGGTGTTTGACTTGGGTCAAATCCCTTGATTAGTGAAGAATAAATAAATAAATGATTTATTTATCTTTTTAAGGAAGTGGTTCAGAGAAAATCAAATAAATAATGATTTATTTAATTATTTAGGGTGATTTAGTCATATTTAACAAGGAATATTATTTAAAATAAGATTTAAATAATTATTCCTAGAAAATAATAAGATAAATAAAAGATTTATCAGGTAATTTCTTTGTTTTGGGTTAAACATGACAAGGAAAATCAAACAAATATAGGTTTGTTTAATATTTCCTTTTGGGGTTTCCTGTTTAGACCATAAACAAACTAATAAATGTGTTTTATTAAGTTATTTTACATAGTGAAAGCAATTTTACTTAGGGTAAAATTGGTCTTACGTGGTGTACTTGGGTCCATCTAATGATAGTAGGTTAGATGACCAAAAAATGGTGTAACACTTTGGAAAGATGCATGAGCGGCATGGTTCACATATTGATTGGATGAAATCAACATAATATGTCCTCATATGGAATATAAGGTGGTTGAAAAAATGAAGGAACTATGACTAGAAGTTACTGGGAACAATATGTGAACAGAAATAATTCAACTATAGTCACAACAAGAGAAGATAACTAGTCAACGTATAATGATTTAAAAGAATTGTCTAGGATATATCCATGAGGAGAGATATGAATACCTTGATAAAAGAAGAAGACCCTTGACATTGAAAGTCTTGGAGATGTGAATGTGTAGGATGCTGATGTGCAAGAAACAAATTCCAAAATGAAAGACTATATTAAAAGGTAACTTTGATTTGATGTTCATGTTGATTTTTGAATAAAATTTGGTTGGGTTGATACAGGGCTACCGAAAGAGAGTTTTAGATGTCACCTAAAACCAAGAATGGATGGAATTTCCTGAAAGTAACATGTCTTGGAAAAGGTAGTTGGAAAACACATCAATTGAATAACTTACTGACTATTGCTTTGTTTAGAATTTCCTCATTTTGATAAAGCGAAATGTCCTTTCCTACCATAAGAGCAATATTATACCCATGGGATTTGACAAGGCTCATCTTATACCAATTACTATTGTGGATTGGTTTTAGAATAGGTAATTAACCCATTTTATATTAGTTTTATAACCCATTTGTGTGCTCTAGGGTTATGTCAAGGTCAAAGTTAAGCTCATGATGTAAAGTCTCGTGAAGGGCTCTTGAATTGATGTAAAAAAAATGTAAAATGTAAAAATGAGATCTAGAAGCTACCAAGTGATGGGTCGACCAACCCATCAAGTTGACCCCACAAGAGGCCCATGGACCTCACCCAAAAGACTATATAAAGGAGAGGCATTCGATCTCCTTGGATATAGATAATCAATTCCCACTCTTTAATAAGTCAGAGAAAATTTAAAAGCAATAAAGAAGAGAAGGATAGCAAGGAAAGGAAGAAAAGTCTGTTTTTTCGACTTGGGCATTAATTCATTGTTTGGAAAGCTCACATACTTGGGAAGGAATCTATCTCTGTTCAGATTTCAGGCCAAAGAAGAGCAAGAGACCGAGTTAAACAAATTAAGAAGCATTGTTGTTTGGGTGGCTTGCCTATCACTTGGTGAGTTTTCTTGATCAAAGGTCTTGGAAGTCTTCCTTAAATTTATAAAAGAAGAGAAGTTTATGGGTTTTCCCCTATGCAGGGGTTTTTCCCTAGCATGAATCCTATTTCTAGTTTTCTTGTTTGTATTGTGATATTATTTATTAGCATTTTCTTGATGATAAACACATCATAATAATAATGATAATGGACTGACACGGCACAATTATAACATTATGTGCAATTATATAGAAATAAAAATAACAATATAGTGGAAACAAAAGGAACGTAAGAAGAAAATCATTCATCTATATATAGACACTTGTTACAACTTTACACTGGCCATAGAAACACTGAAACCACTGAGACATCTGAACTGTAATTACTGTAATATTGTCAACTCTGTCATGCCAATATTTTCACTAGGGTTTGAGGTTTCAGAAATGATAGCATGGGTACCTTTTCTATATGGTTCCATACTACTCTGTTGCACACATGTGTAGTGTCATGCCAATACTAAACTGTAATGTGTAAATCACCCCATGCTAATATCATATCAATATAATTAACTGTATAGTTGAACAATGTCGTATTAAATAAAACATGGTGCCATACTACTGTGTTGCACACATGTGTAGTGTCATGCCAATACTGAACTGTAATGTGTAAATCATGCCATGTTAATATCATATCAATATAACAAACTGTATAGCTGAAAATTGTAGTAATAAATCAAACATGGTGCGATACTAGTGTGTTGCACACATGTGCATTGTCGTGCCAATTTTGAACTGTAATGTGTAAATCACGCCATGTTAATATCATATCAATATAATAGACTGTACAGTTGAACGATGTTGTATTATTTTACAACAAGATAATCATACATACAGAGCCAAATATATCTATATGATTCCTGCCAATTAACCATGCAATGAGGTCGCATAATAGAGGTGACATATATACAACATGGGGTGCTATTGTACTATTGTACACCAATTCCTAGAACAACAATGCCGAAAATGTAGACGAGATTGCATATGAAGAGGAACCATGTGATGCCAAGAATGTAATGTACATGATATTTATGATGCTTGGACTATCGTATAGATGCAATTCTAGGAACCAAAATTATATCCAACTGATACTGTATGTAGTGTGCAAGACCATGCCATTGCACGGTGCCAATATCATGCTCTCATGCGATGCCAAGATGGTGCCATAATGCAGTAGTAAGACCATACCATCATGCAATGCCAAGATGGTGCCATTGTGTAGTGACAAGACCATACCCTCATGCGATGCCAAGATGGTTCCATCCCGCAGTGGCAAGACCATACCCTCATGGGATGCCAATATGGTGCCATCATGCAGTGTCAAGGACTTTCTCCTAGGCTGAGATTCTAGAGAAAGTAAAATTCCAAGACCTTATCATTGTAATAAAAACATAGTCTTATTCAAAATTAAGTAGAGGTGTCTTCAGCCTATTTTCAAGAGAACTAATAATCAATAAATCCATCCTCTCAAGATATAAATCATCGCTAATTGGATCATAGTTCTGGGAACTATACGTAGCCCTATTCTAGAGTCCAGAACCTAAAATTTGCATTCAAAATAATTAAACCTTGGAAGAGAACAATATCACTATTTTCAAGAGTCTGAATAACCACGGTCTTCACAATGATAAGTTGTTGGTTGAGCTTGAAAAATGAAGACGTGATAAAGCAAAGAAAAAAAACCAAACCACTTAGAATTATAGTCCAAAGTAGCCTGGGGGCGGGGATACAACACTAGTATATTGACTCTTTTTTTTGTAAGTAAGCATGTCTAAATTATATTAACATAAATAAATTTACAATATGTACATTAATGAGTTTTGTCTCTGCCTCAGAGCAAGGAAACCAGAGAGATAAGACAAGAGTTCTCTGCTTTTGGAGGGGAAAACCAGAGTTAACATTGTTTTTCCAAAAAATATAACCATAAAAACTACAAGGGAGGGAAAGTCTTCGCGGTACTTGGACCGTGGAATGATGAGAAATGGTAGTTTCACATTGAGGCATAGAAAAAATATCCTTAGTCTAAGAATTAACACACTTAGGCTGAGCTGCAACTATGCTATCACATTGGTAATTGCTAAAGCAAAATAGTCTTCTATTGTCCATAGATCAAAAAGAGAAAAAACCAACCTTGGTCTTCTCAAGATGCTTCCGGGTGACACAAGCTACTGGGAAGCCAAAAAAAGATGAGCTGGAGCCACCATGCATCTAACAAGTTCCACAAGCCTGCAACGAACTAACCTCCTTCGAGATTTCCTCTAGAATGAAGCACTTGCAAGGGCTAGGCTTGGGAGGGGAAGAAAGGGGAGCACTAGGGGCGATTAGAGGTGGGGAAGATCTATGAGAAGGAGGAGGGGAGGAGCTTGCAGGAGGGGAGTGTGCAAGAGACTCGACCTGGGGGGGAATGGGAGGATAATAAATGCTCAGGTCACTATGGGCTAGCCGATTCAAGGAGGTAGAAGAGTGGTTGAGGAGAGCAGAGAGATCAACAATCCGATGAGTGGCTTTGTCCTTAATCTCTACCCATTATTTCAACTACCAGGATATAAGGTTGCGTAGGGTCCAGAGGGATGAGTGCCCATGGTGAATCTCCTCTTCCTCCATAGCCACAAATTTCCTAGGGATACTCTCCAGAATGGCATGGTCGAACATGGTAACAATTGAGTGGTCATCCAGGGTGGTGGGGGGTATCCCTACCTCTGCCTCATCCACGTCTAGGATGATGACCATGAAATATTTCTCCACTCATGGTCAGAGTCCATGAGTTGGTATGCATAGCAGCGAGGCTAGGAAACATGGAATTGGGCATAAGGACAATCACCCATAGAAGGAATGACATGGAGTGCAGGTCACAAAAATTTAAGAATCCTGGAGAAAACGAAAGGTGGTCTTCACAAACCGAGGCAGTATAGTGTGTGGAGTAAATATGTTGGGATGGATCCATGTGACACCAAAATCTCTCCATGTGCCTAAGCCCATCAGTCATAAAGGGCGTTTGCCATCTGGACACTCAGATCCAGGGTAGTATATTGAATCTTTACCATTGCTTTACTTATGAATTCTTTCGGATACCACATATCATCTTCCAGGTACCATGTATGAAATGATTATTCTCATGTTATCACCAACGGATTGCTTGGTTCACCACCTTTGACCACTCATGAATAAATAAGATATTCACAAATCGATGAATATTCCATATCCCATGACTAAAGAAAGGACTCAAGAAGGAATGAATGTATTAATTAACTGATAACCATGCTACTACTTTCTTATTAATGCATACATTGAGTTTTTTTTTAGGGCATAAATGGTCTTAGTTGTGCCTAGCCTTAACATCATGATTTTTATTTGAAACCCTAGAATTGTAGGTGTTCAAGAAGGAATGTGGACTTACCATTGATTACCACTGATGCCAAAATCTTCCAGATACTATGGATTCTTGAAGGATTCCACAAAAGGGAAGGGAATGCTGAATCAAATATAGGGAGGAGCTACCAAGAATCTCCTAGGCCGGTCTGCAAAAATCGAATGAATGGAGGAGCCACCGAGAAACACTCAAGCGAATGTCAAATGGAATGTATGGAGGATCGACTGAGAAACCCTCAGGTTTGAAAAAATCAAATGTAGAGAGGGGTCATCAAGAAACACTCAAGAGAACACTGAATCAAATGTAGGGAGAGGATCCACCGAGAAACCATCAAATCTACTGCAAGAATCGAATGTAGGGAGGAGCCACCGAGAAACACTCAAGGGAATGCCGAATCAAATGTAGGGAGAGGAGCCACCAATAAACCCTCAGATCTGCTACAAGAATTGAATGTAGGGAGTGATGCCACTGAGAAACCCTGAGGTATATTGCAAGAATCGAATGTTGGGAGCGGAGCCATTGAGAAACCCTCGGGTCTGCTACAAGAAGCGAATGTATAAGGGAGAAGATTCACCAAGAAAATGTTGAGATTCAACAAGATGATGAGCTTAGTGAAAAGAGTCACCTTCACTAAGTGGGCCTGTAGGATATTTTTGGCGCAAGTCTATTTTTAGGCTATGTTTATTTTTAGACATGGTGATCATATTTCAGAAGTTGCAGGATGCTATTTGTGGATGGTTGGTCAAGTTGGATAAATAGATGAAATCATATTTTTAGAATATTGGGCGAAGTCTATTTATAGATCGTCGATCAAAAAATAGAAGTGTTAATTATTATTAGCTCTTACTAATAATCTGACAATAAACATCAACTTATTCTCTTGGAGCACTTAATTTCAGTGCACAGATTTGGAAAATCAGTGGGCTGAAGGAATTACGCAATTCCTAGGGTTTACTAGTGGTTCATGCATCAAGGACTCAGTTAGAACTGAAGTGGCAATGTTATGACAGAGTTGGAAGAGTATTTCATGGAGTTGTATTCAGTTTAACTTAGTTAGACTCAGTTGAGCTAGTTGTATCTAGTCTAACTGAATGATACACTAGTGAGAGTGGAGTGAATTAATTCACAAATAATAACTCATTAATCAACTAAAAAATACAACAGTTAACTACAGTGCATGTTAGTTCTAGTGGAGACCCAGTGGAGATATAGGTGAAAGGGCAAGATGGACTATATGTTGTGACTATAGTGATGCATTGATTGCACCACACACACATTGGAGTTTCCAATTAGGATTGCGCAGTCAAGGCAAGGGTAATTCGAATTCATGAGTTTGTGTTGGTGGAAAATTCGAATTTGCTACAGAAAATTCTTGGTGCAGAAGTTGAGTATACATTGAAATGTATTTCAATGGGTTACGATTGGAGTATGCCCTTGATGGGAGCTCGAATTACATAGCCTGGAAGGATAGGATGGAGGTGGTGCTGGAGGATAATGGACTGAAGGAGTTCATCGCGAACGATGTTCCTAAGCGGGGATCTAGCGATGCTGCATTACTTGACACATGGAAAAAGAAGATAGCAAAGCCAAGAAGAATTCTATTGGAAGGTGTGAAGGACCATATTGTGTCCAGCCTTCATGGG
This sequence comes from Pinus albicaulis, assembly GCA_034641835.2. Lineage (NCBI taxonomy): Eukaryota > Viridiplantae > Streptophyta > Pinopsida > Pinales > Pinaceae > Pinus > Pinus albicaulis. Next base: position 985,728,478 of record CM076576.1, read on the forward strand.
AAAGCCAATCCATTCTTAATGTGGAAGGATTTAACAGATTTTTTCCAAAGCAACAATGACCAGAGGAAGTTGGAGCTGAAAGACAATCTCAGAAAAATAAAAATGGAGAAGGGCGACAATATTCCAAAATATCTCACGAAGTTTGTCCACTGTAGGGATGAACTGGGAAGTGTCAGGATTACTATTGATGATGAAGACTTGGTGAGCTTGGATCTCCTTGGGCTTCTGAAGAGTTGGCATAGCTACAAATACTCTATCAATGGATGGGAGAAACTGTCGGGATGGGAGGGACTTTGGTCGGATCTTGTGCAGGAGGAGATAAGGCGGGGTACCAGGGATGGCCTTTCATCAAAGAATGAAGATGAAGAGAATTTATCTTTGGCTGCCAAAGCAAGGAAAAGGAAGGGGAAGAAATTTCCTTGAAAATCTGATGCAAAAGGCAAGAAGCAGGATTTGTCCAAGGTGAAGTGTTTTCACTGTCACGAACATGGGAATTTTGCCACTAACTGCCCACAAAAGAAGAAGAACAAGAAGGCTGCTGGAGCTGTAGCTGGACAGGCCTTAGCCTCACAATTTGAACTTGATTTCTCTTTGATCGCATGCTTGGTTTCAAGATATATGGGATGGGTGTGGTATCTTGATAGTGGTATGTCTTTCCATATGACGGGAGACAAGGAGTTGTTTAATGACTTGGAGGAGAAGGACCTCTAGATGCATATAGAGATGGGCGACGATGGTCGATACAGTGCGACCGGAATTGGGACCATTACCTTTGGGAGGGAGTCCAGTAATCCATTCTTGTTGAAGGATGTTATGCATGTTCCAGGTCTGAAGAAGAAATTGGTCTCGGTCGCAATGTTGGAAGACAAAGGTTATGATGTTGTTTTCAGTGAGGGAAAAGCCTTTATTTGACATAAAACAATGGGTCAAACCAAGAGGATAGGGATTCAAGTTAAGAATATCTACAAGCTAGAGGTAGATGACTGCGCTGCAATGGTGGGCAAAGCAGAAGAAGTGGTGGGCCGGGATGAGGGCGAATTATGACACAGGAGATTGGGCCATCTTCACCATGGTGCTTTGAAGATTTTGCAGCAGATTTCTAATGGACTTCCCAAGGGTACTCTTACACAGTCAGATGAGTGCAAGGGATGTACTATGGGTAAGTTTGTGAAGACCACCTTTCATGAGAAGGAGAACCTTACTTCGGTGATCCTGGAGAGAATTAACAGAGACATGTGTGGACCTTTCTCGGTTGCTTCAACAACAAAACATAGGTATTATGTTATATTTTTTGATGACTATTCTCATAAATGTTGGATCTTCTTCATGCAAAAGAAGAGCGAAACATTCTCAAATTTCTGTGAGTTTAAAGCATTGGTGGAGAAGGAGTCGGGGAAGCAAGTGAAAGCTCTACGAAGCGATAATGGTGGTGAATACATCTTGGGCGAATTCAAAGACTTCTGTAGCAAAGAAGGAATTCGAAGAGAACTCATAGCATCTCCTAACGCACAATAGAATGGCGTCGCTGAGAGGAAGAATAGAACGATAGTGGGTGCTGCACGAGCGATGCTGCATGACCAAGGCCTACCGATGCACTTATGGGCGGAAGCATGCAACACTGCGGTTTATGTGCAAAACTGTTGTCCTCATAGAGTACTTGGCATGAGTACACCTGAAGAAGATTTTACTGGTAAGAAGCCTGATATTTCTCATTTGAATATTTTTGGCTCATCTGTTTACATTCATGTGACAAAGGACGCCAGGAAGAAGCTAGGGTCGACTGCAAAAGTTGGGATATTTGTGGGGTACACAGAAACACCCCATAATTATCGTGTGTATTTTATAGACAGTCAGATGACTGTGGTGCGACGGGATAGAAAATTCAATGAGGTGAAAGCCATGAAGTTGTCGCTTGAGAGGGAGCTAGACTTGCATGTAGAGGAGGAACTTGTTGTTCCCAAAGATGAGCCTCTAGATGGGAGGAGATTCATGGAGTGGAGGAGTCCACTCATGAAGAACCAAACATCAGAGAAGGTAGAAAGCGTACCACAGAAGCTGAGAGACTGGAGCTTGATGTGGCACAGAATGTAGGAGTCCCTACATCACAACGCAGACAGAGACAATCACCTGACCGATTTACTAGATACGTGGCTATGATGAGCAAGTGTATCATGACAGGGCCATCTTCTTTTGAAGAAGAAGTGCAGGAGCCCACATGGGTAGATGCCATGGTGGAGGAGTATGACTCCATTGTTAGAAACAGTGCTTGGGAGATTGTTACAAGGCCAGTGGGAAAATCAGTTGTAGGATCAAGATGGATCTACAAGGTAAAGCAAGCTGCTGACGGGAGCGTTAAGAAGTATAAGGCAAGATTTGTTTCCCAGGTCTTCTCACAGATTGAGGGGATTGATTATGAAGAAACCTTTTCACCTGTCACATGGTATTCTTCCATAAGGACCATCCTTGCTCTCTCAACGCAAATGGGTTGGTACATTCATCAGATGGATTTGAAGACTGCGTTCCTTAATTATTTCCTTGGATTGGAAATATGGTAGTGGGAAGGTGAATTGTTTGTGTCTCAAGGAAAGTATGCCCAGGCGATACTGGAGAAGTTTCACATGTAAGGCTGCAAGCCTATCGACACTCCTCTTCTAGGAAATTGGAGGAAAGAGGATGCTACATCGGCAGAGGTAGTGGATGCCACTGTTTATCGACAGTTGGTGGGTTCGCTCATGTATTTAGTTAATACAAGACTGGACATATGCTATGTAGTGAACCAGCTTTCACAAGCAATTGATAAGCCTAACAAGCTCTTTTGGAAGGCAGGCAAGCATGTCTTGAGGTATCTCAGGGGCACATCTGAGTATGGCTTATGGTACAGACATACGGATGAGGTGAATTTGCATGGCTTCACGGATGCAGATTGGGCAGGCATCCCAACAAACAGAAAGAGCACATCAGGAGGGATTTTTAGTATCGGATATACGGAAGTTTCTTAGTATAGCAGGAAACAAAGATCCGTGGCACTCAGTTTAGCAGAAGAAGAATACATGGCAGTAAGTCAAGCTGCATGTGAGGCTATCTGGATGAGGAAGATCCTGGTCGGTTTGTTCGGTTCACATTTAGATCCTACAATGATACATTGTGATAATCATAGTTGCATTAAACTCTTGGCTAATCCTGTGTTTCATGATAGATCTAAACATATTGATATCCGGTATCATCATATCAGAGATTGTGTGCAGCGGAAGATCATGTTGCTTCAGCACATTCCTACGGAAGATCAGGATGCAGATATTCTGATGAAGGCACTCACCAGGAGAAAATTCGAATACCATAGAGGCAGGATTGGGGTGAAGGATAATCCCTATATTTTTGAGAGGGAGTGTTGAGATTCAACAAGATGATGAGCTTAGTGAAAAGAGTTGCCTTCACTAAGTGGGCCCACAGGCTATTTTTGGCGCAAGTCTATTTTTAGACATGGTGATCATATTTCAGAAGTTGCAGGATGCTATTTGTGGATGGCTGGTCAAGTTGGAAAAATAGATGAAATTATATTCTTAGAATATTGGGCGAAGTCTATTTATAGATCCTCGATCTAAAAATAGAAGTGTCGATTATTATTAGCTCTTAATAATAATCCGACAATAAACAACAACTTATTCTCTTGAAGCAGTTAATTTCGGTGCACAAATTTGGAAAATCAGTGGGTTGAAGGAATTACACAATTCCTAGGGTTTATTGGTGGTTCATGCATGGAGTACTCAGTTAGAATTGAAGTGGAAAAGTTATGACAAAGTTGGAAGAGTAGCTCATGGAGTTGTATTCAGTTTAACTCAGTTAGACTCAGTTGAGCTAGTTGTATCTAGTCTAACTGAATGATACACTAGTGAGAGTGGAGTGAATTAATTCACAAATAATAACTCATTAATCAACTGAACAATACAATAGTTAACTACAGTGCATGTCAGTTTCAGTGGAGACCCAGTGGAGAGATAGGTGAAAGGGGAAGATGGACTATCTGTTGTGACTATAGTGATGCATTGAGTGCACCACACACACATTGGAGTTGCCAATGAGGATTGCACAGTCAAGGAAAGGGTAATTTGAATTCATTTAGAGCTATTATTCAGCAGGGATTGCGCAGTGGAGGCAGGCTAGCAGGTGGCAAGAAATCGGTGCATGGATTTGCAGATTTCTTCTGATTAGTGTGTGACGATTGATTGTACTGAGAGCTTGATGTACTAAGCTTTGTATGAGATTGTTACACGATCTCCATGATACATAATATATGATAGTTGGGGTTTTCAGCTTCAGGCTTTCCCATTAAACAATTGTGTTATGTGCGATTGTTTTTTTGTATGATTCACATGTGTTTGAAATTAATTTTCCGTAAAAGATTAACAGTGGAATGATTCTGTATTTTGTAAGAATTTAAATATTGTGAGATCAGGGGAATCTGGATGCATGCATGCTTAGTGTATATAATTTCTACAGAAAATTCACAATCTATGTGAAAACCATATGCAATGACAAGCGACAAACGTATAAGGGAATGAAGCCACCAAGAAAACTCATAGTCTATGCAAAAACTATATGCAATGACATGCCAAAAACATATAAGGGAGCAACGCCACCGATAAAAATCACAGTCTATGCGAAAACCATATGCAATGACATGCCAACATATATACGAGCTAGGAATTATTACTAATAAATTAATAATATTATAATTAATATGATGTTTCTTTGATTTAATAATATAATAATTAATATAATATGGTTTTTATTTTATAATATAATAATTAATATAATTTATAATGTAATTATTAATTTAAAAAATATTAAAAAATTATTAAAAAAATAAAATCAACAACTATGTGATAGAAATAGTGATTAATTTTTTTAATTAATAATCAATTTACACTAATGGTCACATTTACACTAATTTACTCATCTTTTGTGGACTAGAGGTAGTCCTAAAACTAAAAACTTGGAAGGTTTAATCCAAAGCTCGGTCACCCTAAAGGACCACAATTACCTTCAAAAATTCTGAGATTTATACAAGTATTACCAAATAGAAACCTCTCACTCCATCAAGTTGTGACACTTTGAAGGAAGATCAATTTTGCATCCTTTTGGGACTATTAAAATCCCTAAAGGTAAAAAATTGCAAAAGAATGCTACAATTATCTCAAGGGACTATACCTATTGTTAAAGGTAGCAAAAGAATAAATTATATGCAAGTGTTGAGCAACTACAAAACTCTGACTGGAACTCAATAAGAGTATCGGTCTATCAGCTTGAGTAGAGTTGAATCATCACGAGGTTGAGAATACTGGGATAAATATAGAACACCTATGCTCAAATTCAAAGACATTGTAACACATTTCAAAGATCCAAAAATCATAAGGTTCTGTGCAATTTTGCGAAGGTGATCAAGTTACTAGTTAAACTCATCTTTTGTGGACTATAGGTTGTCCTAATAGGAAACAAGGAAACTAGTTTTAAGAAGGACTAGGACCAAACTATATAGAGGCATTATAGGCTCATTTGGAAGGTTAGAACCAAAGCTCAGTCACCCTAAATGACCACAATTATCTTAAAAAATTCTAAGCTTTCTACAAGTCTTTCCAAATAGAAACCTCTCACTCCATTGAGTTGGGAAACTTTTAAGGAAGATCAATTTCACATATTTTTGGGCTATTGAAAGCCCCAAAGGGAAAAAATTGCAATAGAACACAACATATATCTCAAGGGACTAGATATATTGTTAAAGGTAGCAAAAGGATAAATAATATGTAAGTGTTGAACAACTATAGAACTCTGATCTGAACTCAAGAAGAGGATCAGTCTATCACATTGAGTAAAGCTTCTTGACTTAGCATATTGGAAGCTTCTATGACATATAGTATTATAGGAAGTATCAAGCTTGTGAAAGAAGATATCATTATCATCAGAAGGGAAATAACAGTCCACTGTAAGGCATGTTTGAAAGGAATCTTATGGATATATTTAAGGGACAAGTGCATAGATATAGTTATATGTTCAACTTTGAAGAATATTCCTAGGAGAGGATCTAGGCTGACTTGAACTAAAGACCTTATAAGCCTGTTCTATAATGATATATTAACCCCAAGCTAGTGTGCCTTACTTGAGGATCCTTGCTACTTGATATTTTGATTGGACTTTAGGAGATTGACAGAGCTCGTAGGTCATATCCCAGAGCCTTACCTTAGAGATTTTCCCATCAAACCAGGACTGCCATAGGATCAGGTTTGACTAGCCTCATGACTTTCCATACGAGAAGGAAGGAAAATTGGCACCAATAAGCCCTCAACTGGTAAATAATGATAAATAATTTTATATCCTTAACATTTATATATGTTATGATTTTTTTTTTTTTAATTGTAATTTTTTTTTTTTTTTGTGAGTCGTGTTTGAGTCTATAAACCCTCCCACATCGTCAATTCATGAATATACCATAACCATGTGAAATTTAAATGCATACAAGCACAAGCTAAAAAAATTTCAATGTTGGTCCCATTCTCAAGTCATGGGTCGAGATTACTTTTTTTTGTGTACGTGCCCCATGCCAAGTCGGGTCGACCCACCAAATCGTTGCACGGGCACCCTGATGTGCCCAACATGTGGTTCCCCCATGGGCGCCTGGGTGCCTCACCTTCATGTGGGTGCGCCCTAGGACTGGAAGTTCGCTGTGCTATGCAAATCAGTGAACAAAAATCATTAGCTCATTAATGAAAAAAAATATTATCATTTTTTATTTCCATGCCACATGATCAATATTCAATTATAAACCGAATTTTAACACCTAAACATTAATTTACTTAATTTTCTAAAAATCGTTATGAGACCCCCTTATGGAAACTTTGTTCATGGGCAGTCATGGGCCGAAATTAAATATTTTGTGTAGATGCCCCTTGTTAAGTCAGATCGATTGACCAACTCGTCGCATGTGCGCCTCTACCGGGTGGGCGCCCTGGCGTGCCCAAAATGATATGCTGCCATGGGCGCTCTGACTTTGTTCGCTCATCAATGAAAACAAAATATTATAATTTCTTAGTACCATGTTGCATAATAAATTAATTGTAAACCGAATTTTAACAACGAGACATTACTTTAGTGAATTTTCTAAAAATCATTATGAGACCACTTGGTGGGAACTCTGTTCATGGGTAGTCATGAGTTGACCTTAATTATTTTATGCGAGTGCCCTTTTCCAAGTCGGATCGACCCACCAACTCGTTGCACGGGCGCCCCTGCTGGGCGAGAACCCTACCGTGACCAACACACGATGCCCCCATGGGCATTGGGCGCCATGGCATGTTCGACACACGATACCCCCAGGGCACTTTTTGGGATGGGGTCCCCTCAAGTCAAGTTTTTTGGAATAATTTTGGTTAGATTTTATAAAATACGCATTGCTTACAAAAGTCAACAGGATTTGGGGTGGGTCAAAGCTCCTTTATAATTATAATGGGTGAAAAGGGAACCATGATTCTCAAACCATGGTTTGAGACCATGGTATGTGCACGTCCAAAGCAATATAAATATGTAATAAGTTGATTCGAGTAAGGAAAATTGAGTTTAGTCATGTTATGTTTATGATTTGTGTTTTGATTGAAGTTTTGGGCTAGTTTGTGTTGATCGGTGTGGGTATAAAGGCTCTCGCTTACTGTGTGCGCAGAGACCTAGTCCTGAGATGTGTGCAAGGACTCTACTACTATGTGAGCAGATGGAAATGATTGTACTGAATTGAAGATCTATTAATAAAGAACAAATTTTGTTAAACTCTATTTATATTTATGTGTTTATGCATGAATATGTTACTTATATGTTGATTAATGCAAGTTATAGATCTATTTCTGTCGAATGTGCATTTATCTGGGTTAGTATAGGTGGAATATATCTGTGTTTGCGCAAGGATTGCATCTGTGTTAAGGGTTTTACAGAATAAATATCTATGTGATTTCACAAGTGTTGTTTATGCTCGAATAAGCTAGATTTGACTAAGGGATAATAATTTGCTTTATGCATACTTGTTAAGGGGTTTTATCTGCGTTTAGATCTGGGGTTTTGTGAAGTCTCGCACATGCCGATAAGCATTAGAGCTGATAAGTGAGGTGAAATTACACATCATACACTCCCTTAGGGTGCAGAAACTTGGTTCCATCACCCCCCATACTTCTTCAGGTGAGACTTTGGTATGCGCAGGCAAATCACTGCCGAAAGGGCCAGTAGTTGGAGGGTTTTGTTGGTTGTGTAGAACACTCTGAGCCTAGGTCAGGACCCCTAAAGCCAAAGAATGATTTTGTTGTTGGGAATGGGATCTGTTTGAGGGAGACTTGATGTTGTGGCATCCGACAAAGAATGAACTGCAATATTGGTTGGATCAAAAGGTCTGCAAATTTGCAATCCAAGAAAACCAAAACCCTAAGTTATTTGCTAAGGATTGGGAGCAAAGGTATATCTATACAGAGATCCATGAAATCTTATTTTCTTCCTTTGCGACTGAGCTAAAAGAGTAGTTATATCGGCTTGTTGAGTTCCAAACCTATGGCAAGGACGACGCAATGACTAGGTGAACTCCTAAGTTGGTTCAACAATTGGAGAAATCTAGCAATAAAATTACCTGCACAATAGATTATTGGATTGATAGTGTTCTGAGTGGGTTTGTGACTGGATTTGAAACTATGGATTAAAATTATTTTATGTGAAAAGGGTTCTCTGTGCAACCACATTGAGTGGATGTCCTGAAGAGGCCCGACTACGCGCAGTGGGAAAACTTACATAGTAGATCTAGAGCAAGGTTTTGTTTACAACCCCCTCAAAGGTAAATTTTACAATGATGAGGAGTCTGAAACAAGTAGCTCTGGTGAATCTGCGCACTTAGAAGAAGAGGGATTGCAAGATAAAAGTATTTTTGGGTCATTGGCCATAGTTCAGATCCCATCCACTCCACATCCAAATTCATCTCACACTAACAAGTCATCCATTCCACCTCCACCTCCACCACTAGAAGTCTATATGGCTACTTCCATAAAGTTGCAGAATTTCAAAGGTGTTGGGAATGAAGATTCTGACCAATTCTGGTTCATCACAGATGTTGTGTGGACAATGTAGCAGATCAATAATGATAACTTTAAGAAAGTGCAACTTGCTACTGCATTTCAAGAACGCGCATTGGATTGGTACATGAGGTATATGGAAACACACCCTAATGCAACGATTGATGAGCTTAAAATCGCAATAAAGGAGCAATTCAAAAATCCAAAATCATATTCTTAATGCATGACTGAATTAAAGGAGATCCACTAAGAAGTGAATGAATATGTATGGGAGGCAGATAAAAATTTGAAGCACACCATGAAGGGTGGAGGATTTACTATCGATGACACGCAACACAAAGAATGATTCTTTGCTATGATGCTTCCGCATCTGCGACAATCCTTAAACCAACATAAGATCACGACACAGGCTGAAGCAGTGGAGATCACCATGAAGTTAGAAGCCTTGCCTGTACCATATACATAGGTTGGGGATCAACAAATCCAAAGCCAATTAGCTGTATTACACTTAGAGATACAAAATATGTGAAAAGAGAAAGAAAATTATGTGTGCGCAGGGGTATGGTGCACATGCTGTAAAGCTAAATGGCATCACAGGGATCAATGTCCCTTATATAATAAATATCTGGTAGTTGGAGGACCAAGCCTGATTAAGAATGGGGAAGGGCCTAGTGAAGTTCCCAAAATATGGTGCGCGATTTTTCAAGCAAATGGATTGCACATGAAAGGATTTTTCCTTAGGATTGGTAAATATATTTTGGAGCTACCACAACCTTACTACACATTTTGTTGATTTGTGGGACACAATGAGAATAAATGTCGCAAATTTGATCTAATTATTGAGTAGGCTGCTTCGTATAGATTGCAGTTCGAAGGTAGAGGACCAGATTCACCTGCATCGTCATCTGGGCGTGGTGGATTCCCAGGCAGAGGACGGGGAAGAGAAGGAGGATCTGGTTGAGGACGAGGAAAAATAATTTTTTATAATTGTGGAGAGGCTGGCCATTATGCACGCGACTGCCAAAACCAAACACAACAATCTTGCAGGTATTGTAGAAAGTTTTATCATGTTCTTGAAGATTTCCTTGTATTTTTTGCAAAAATGCAAGAAAAGAAACCACAGAAACCCATGCAGAATGTTCAGATGATGAGTGTGGAACTGCACACTAAAGAACCTAGCGTGAATATTGTGACTAGAAGTGGTGTAGAAACTAGTGAAGACAAAGAAAAAGGTAAGAAACCTATCACCAATGTTTGGGTCCGGAAAGCTCCTGAGAAAAAGGAAGGGTTTAACTTACAAAGGGAGAAGGAAACCTTTGTTGAAGCAAAGAAGGGCTTCGTGGATCCTGACACGTCAAATTCTAAAGTACTAAGCAAGCTTGCCATGGATATCGTCGAAGGGGCCGAGCCTGCAGAGATGAAACCTTTTTTGTAGGCCTACATCAGGCTTCTGCGCAATAAGAAGGCAGTTGAGAATCTTCAAGCTTTGACTAATAGCTACGCTGAGAAAGACTAGCCTCAGATGGAGAAAAATGATATCAATAAAATTTACAAGAACAAGAAAAGAACTGGCCGAGAGATGTGGCCGACTGATTAGATAGGTGACTTTGAAATGGACCAAGTCATCTTAAATCTGGGCTCTAATGCAAATGTATTACCAAAGGAGACTTGGAATAAAATGGGAGAACCTAAGCTAGAATGGTCTGCAATTCAATTGCGAATGGAAAATCAACATAATATTATCCCAATAGGTAGACTATTTTGAGTGATAGTTGGTATCGAAAGAGTTAAGACACTGAATGACTTTGAATTTATTGAAATTTTTGATGATTCAGATTCATACCCTACGCTATTGGGCCTACATTGGGATATTGACATGGATGCTATCATCAACCTCAAGCACAAAAGTATGGTGTTTGAAAATAATGGAACCAGGGTTGTGGTCTCTCTAGACCCTGCAGAAGGAGAAAGATACACATGACCGATGCACACAGAAGAGGACGTTGATAATATATATAAGCTAACTGTGAGGTATGAATATTGGATCAATCCTATAGCAGATGGTAGGGGTAGCTAGGATAGGGATATTTCATGCCACTTAGACTTAGATGACGAGTTGGAGAATTGGCATAACCGTCTGCATGAAGTCTATACACTATGCTGCAACCGAGTAACTAGATATCTATGATGCATTTCCTATGAGGTTCATGAATTACCTTACTATGATGGTGTAGGAAGTGTGTTGGCTTGAGGGGTCCTGACCCAAGTTCAGAGTTAAGGTTTTCCAACAAACCCCTATACTACTGGCCCTTTCGGCAATGAACTACTTTCGCAGGCCAAGGTCTCACCCGAAGTAGTATGGGTGGGTGTCGGAACCAGGTTTCCGCACTCTTGGGCCAGAATTGTGAATTACGGATAAATCACACTTCCCTAGATAGGTGCTAGTCTAGAACAATAGGTGAAAGAATATGCAAATATTTCTCCCAACTCAGAACATATACACAGAGAGGATTGGAGGCTTAATTGTTCAGTCGCTTCCAAATGGCTCCTTCTGTTGCTTCCGTTGTAGCTTCAAATTCAAGCGGTTTATGAGCTGGATTATTCCTGCAAGAAAGAACACAGAAACAACAGAAGATGCAATAATATAGATATCTATTCAAGCTAGTTAGCCAAATCAGTAAAGCATAAACCATATACATCAACCAAGATATTGCAATATGAAAAATCAAAGCCAATACAGATGCATATAGGGAAAAATAAGAAGTACTCTTTGTTGATGATAGAAGGAGAGGTTACAACCTAGTGACTGATTTGAAGTGACCTTTCAGCATCATTCCCAAGCCTCATCATAGTATAAATCTCTCCAGCAGCAACTTCACAAATCTAGCTCTCAATTGAAAATCCTCCATCATTTCTCTACTCAAATTCTTCCCCCCCAGGCACCTAGATCTTCGCTCAATTTATAGATGAACTGTAGGTTGTTTTGCAATCAATAACTTTCCAAAAATAGGCAAGACATGTTTCTAGTCATGTATATGTCAAATGGACACTTGGATCTGAAGCTTGACACATGTGAACTCTTCTAGAAGGCACTAGCCAAGTGGGGATTCTGGAACAATGAGAATTTCGCTCCCAATGTGACCAACGCACCTGTGAATGTCGGGAAGTGCTTTGCAGAGCAGCCTTGCATGGGGCTACCTACATATGAAACACACTTAGGACCCTTAGATCCTGCGTTGGTGAGCTCTCATATACTAAATAATAAGCTTCAAACCATGGAAACCTTTGCTTGATGAAAGTCTTTCTTGATTTGTCTTATTTCTTGTCTTAGAGCATATAGCAACTGAAATGATAGGGAATGATATACCCTTGATCATTGGTCCTAGAGATGAATCCCAGTTAACCAGGTCATTGGAAATAGTGCCCAAATTTACCTATAACAATTCCCCCCTAAAGCATGAGATCCAAATAATAAGAACATTTGATTGAGATGCTTTACACTGTGATGAGTCTGGAAACGAAGCGGAGTGGTCACCTGCATCAATATTACAATACATTACATCATGATATATCCTCTTTTGATCATAATTGATCAGGGTAGGCATTCCCATGTTTAGCACATAAAACAATCTAATAACATGTACATAATTCAGAAAGTCGTCTACATTGATATGTTGCCCAGATGCAGACATGCCTACAGATATAGGCCCATGTTTGGATGACAATCTGTATGTAAGGTCACCATACAGATGATGTGTACAACAATCTTGGAATCACAACTCAGATGGATGAAACTAGATCTGGGGTCTTCTTATCTCATTCACTCGATCATTCGGGTACAAGTATAGCCATGCGAATATATGATTTGTAGTCGAACAAGGAAAGACATCGTTTGATTACCAACCAACGATGTGAGCCCTTAACAAACATGAGAGAACCACCATTAATGTCAATGGCCCTTAAGGTATTGCAGTACATTTTTTAAGGCTTGAATAGATGATTTGATGTCGAATGCCAAACAAAATATTTCGGTCAAAGGTCCGGAAGCGAGGATCTTGTCGATGCTGTAACAAGCCTCATGGTACTAGAATCTAATATTTTTAAGTGAACTTCCTGGATATTGATTTGTCGTCGGCAGGAAGTCACCTTATTGCAAAACAGGAGTTACTGATTTCGGAGACAAGGGTATGACTTGATATAGAAATATTCAGGGATGATGGTCATGAAAATGAAGGTTTACGAGTATTGCAGAAGGATGAGTTTTTAATCACTGGATGAATTCTATTGAACATATCGACGACACTGTGATGAGTTGGCAGCATTGACCCAAAATCGAAGTGAAGGTATGATGAAACATAGGTGTGAATGAACCATCAAGATGATTACCCAACCCAAACAGTCATGGACATGGAGTGAAAGAAGTGTCATGTTCAAGAGCGACTTGCTACCAAAAAGAAACTTTGCTTACTTTTCCAAAATTTTCCCCGGTCATTTGTCGACTAGTACCTCTTTATTTTTTAACAAGCTTGAGGAGGATAACATTTGCTTGATCTATAATTCAACCCTTCGGGCGAATAAGGTATCTCTATTTAATAATTTAATGAGTCTAGCGATGAATAAAACTCGATTCTTTCCATGATTGACAAGCCTGTCGCTATTTTATGTTTTAACGAGCTTAACGACAGTGATAACCTAGTGCTTTTTCATATTTAGAGAGTCTGAAAAAGAGGACGAAAGAGAACTCCACAAGTACTTTTTTGTAAATTTGTCACTCAGATATGAAAAAGTGTAAAATAATATCTGAGAGAACCTCTTTGGTCATGTTTAACCAAGGTATTCCTTTTTCGTAAATAATCCATCTCAGTCCGGAAAAGGGTTAAATTTATACTGAGCAGATATCGATTCATTTACTTTATCAAGCTCGAAAAGACAAGTGCTCGGTATTCTTTTCACATTATCAGAGTCTGAAAAGAGTTGAAAGAAGACTCCTGGAGTTCCTTTTTCGTTGTTATCGAAGCTCGAAAAAGGAATAAAAGTGCGCTTCAAATCCTTTTTCATTTTTAATAAAGCTCGAAAAATAAGGAGAAAAAGTATGCTTTGTGGTCAAGTCATTCTTTGAATAAATCTGCATGACTAATCTGTTCATCAGTTGTATTTCCTGTTCAGAACAACATCAAATGGATTAAAAATACCTGTTTCATGATAAAAACATAATAAAACTATAGTCATAGCAATAAATCTAACTTGCAAACAATTAAATGACTATAAAAAGTAGTTTCACTATTTGTTTTTACCATTCCATAGTTACCATTTACATTTTGGAGCTCTGAACCTGATTTTTCCCCCAAACTTCAGTTATTTATTGTGGTCATTTATGTGGATGGATTTCATCGCCGTTTGATCCAGGTTAGTGCTATGAACCTCCTCTATCCTTCAGTATTCATTTCATTTCCATTCTTTGCAAATTTTTAGGGTTTTGAGGCCCCTAGGGTAAATTTTGCCCAAAATGAGGGAAACGCACCCTTGAATGTCGAAACCTGCGTTGCATAGTAGGTACAGTGAAGGGTACCTACATGTGCAATGCATTGTCTCAACCCAGGGAGTGAATTAGGCGCAGTTCAAGTTTTTAGTTTTCATGCTGTGTCCAAAATTTGCCTAGTTTTTTGCAATGAATGGAATCTAATGGATCTTATGGTTGATTTTCAGGTTTCATCGGATTATAATGACGATTACATGGAGGGAAAGAAAACATGAAGAACAATATATGATTGCCTTGAATGATTCGGGTATTGTAAGAGCCCTAAGAGATTGTGGACTACTTAAGTACTTCAAATTATTGGGAATGAGGCAAAAAATAGAACTCTTGGAGTTCTTAGTTTGAGCATGGGATCTAGTGATAGAGGCATTTCACATTAAGAACAAATTGGTTCGCATAAAGTTGAGGATGTGTATTTTATCATAGGTTTTTTGAGGAAATGTTTGCCCATTTCTCTCACAGGTTCTACCGTTGGAGGAGAGACAGTGAGGGATTATGTTATGCAGTATTGCTATCCAAGGGAAAAACCTAGAAAATATGGAAAAATAAACATTCGGGATGTCAGGGATTTTCCTTTGAGAACCATCCTTTTCACGATCGCTAAACTTGCTGGCACCGTTACACTACATGTAGCAAATAGATTGTATATGTAGTATGTGCTAGAGTGCTTAAAGCCAACAATATTCAACTGGTCTGAAGTTTTTTTATCTTAGATAAAGGAACAACTGAATAAAGCAAAGGGAGGAAGGAAGAAAAATTTCAGCTATGGTTCAATCCTTATCTCCTTTGCTTTGGAACGGATTCCATTGATGCAACCACAACATGCAACATTGGATATATCTAGTCCTAGAGATCCTTGAATGCAGAGATGGGTAGAACTTATGGGTCGGAATGTAGGCCAATCGACCGTTGTGTTCTCGACTGCATTCTTTGCCTGGTTCCAGCAACAGATCATCGCCATCGATGAGTATGCATACATAGGTGTCGACTTCCGAGGAGATCCAGATCTAGTATTACCAGAAGGCGCTCAGTGGGGTGCAATAGGTAAGAGTGATTCAACCATGTTTTTTGATTTTTATAAGGTTTATACCTTGTTTTTGTGTTTTGATTTCTTTCCAAGGCTAAACTAAATGTTTGATGTAATGTAGATATTGGTCGTGTTCAACCAGTAGAGGAACCAGAGCGCGAAGCAAATGTGCCAGTAAAGAGGGTTGTCGGGAAAGCAATCCTTCAGGATCTTGATATGGCTAAGACTCTGGCTGAGCTTCAGTAGCACATAGAGGGGTTGACCTTTGAGATTCTGAATTGCTGGATCGAAGAGCTTCCCATGCGACTGCAGCGACACACTATTGGGGTTCCTAACAGTTGGATGTGGTTGCTTCGTAGGATTGCTAGATCTATAGCATGTTACCATGAGCACCACTAGTTTACTTGTGACATTTTGCATAAATTTTGAGGTCAGATGACCAATGTGTCTTGGGCACAAATTTTGTAAAAACCTATAACTATCTATCTATATGATTTTAGAGTTTTTCCTATGTTTAATGCATAATCCTATTCAATGATGTGAATATTTTCTTTACCTATGTCGCAAATGTCTATCTAAAACTTGATTAGCTAATGAATCAGTTGAAGTGTTCAAATTTCTGGAAATATGTTGATATTGAATGAAATCAAAATGTCTCTCCAAAATTTGAACTCTTAGGAACAATATAAAAGTGTTGGATTTCTAACAGTATAAATACTAGTAAGTTGGAATACCACAAGTTGTGAGTCTAACCTTATGATTATATGGTTAATACCAAATTAAATGGCATCAGAGAGAAGTTCGATCAACACGCTATACTCAGCGATATTTTTCGTCGATCTACCGATACAAATCCCTTGAAAACTCACTAACTCGTCGTTCAGAGCGAAAATGGCCCACGCTACAGAGGATAGATTCTGCGTACTACGACTAGCACCATCAACATATCCAACAAATGGTTTCGAAGATTCAGACATCTGCGATGAAATGTAAAGCGGATTACTAACGTCAAGAAAACTCTAAAAACAAATTAATATATTGAATGCAAATCAACAACATATAAACAATATAATACAAAAATTACTACGCTCATGATTAAGCATAGTAACATTTCAAATACAACCCATTTCTAGGCTGTGCCAATGGAATCCCATCATAATCAACTAACTCGTAGGCACCCTTAGCAAGAAATATTTTGAAAATATAGGGGCCATGCCATAATGGTTCGAATTTCCCTGTACCTATTACATCAGCTTCTTGATCATAAAGAAGGACCAAGTCGCCCTTTGAGTAGATGCGAGGCTAGAAATTTTTGTCGTATTGCACCTTTATACATCTCTTATGTGCTTCGTTGGCCAATTGTGCTTCACGACGCATTTCATCTAGAAGGATGAGGTTAAGGAGACGTGCTTCTTCTTCTGAGGTGTCAGGTAACAAGTCTATCGCGAGTTTTACGGATGATATTTCACATTGGATTGGTAAGATAGATTCCAGACCATACACCAATTGAAAAGGAGTAAATCTGGTTGCGTTTCTCACCGAGGTTCGATATGCCCACAAGGCGGAGTACAGGATCAAGTGCCAGTTCCTTTTACAGACTCCTATCATTCGTTGAAGCATTCGTTTAAGAATTTTGATAATAGCCTCAACTTGTCCATTTGATTGTCGATAATAAGGAGTAGAATTATCATGTGACAATCCTAACTTGGCAGTAAATTCAAACATCATATGGTTGCGAAAATGCTTCCCATGATCCGTAACAATAGCCTGTGGGACACCAAACCGTGCAATAACATGGTTGAAGAAAAACATTGCAGCTGTTTGTCCTGTGTTGTTGAATGTAGGCATCGCTTCAACCCATTTGGTAAAATAGTCGACTGCGACAATAATATAACCATGCCCACCATACGAAGGAGGGTTACAGGTCGTGAAGTCAATACCCCATTTCGTAAATGGTCCAGAAGAGAAAACAGGATGCATTGGCATTGACGGTTTGTAGGTTTTATGATAAAAAATTTGGCATGCATGACAAATTTTGACTATGAGAATGCAATCTCGAAAAATAGTAGGCCAAAAGTAACTGGCACGAAGTATCTTCTATGCGGTAGCATGTCTAGATAAATGTCCACCACAAGCCCCAACTTGGAAATAATTTAACACTTTTTCGGCATCCTCATGAGTGAGGCACCTCCTTAAAATGGTATCGACACCACGACGATAAAGTGTATCACCGATGATCAAATAGTCTTTGGCTTGGTATCAAATACGTCGCTGATCCGAGCGAGAGGTATTAGGTTGAAAATTTTGGGTTTGGAGATAAATGATGAAATCTCCATACCAGGGATCAAATGATCCGATCAGAAACAGAGAATCGTCTGGAATAGATGGTTTCGACGTAGTAGTAGTACTATCAGAGGGAAGGTCATAGAGAAGCTCAGCCAAGACTAAAGACTTTTTTGACTTGGATTTGATGAATTCCAAATAAAATTCCTGCAAAATGACAATCCATTTTGAATATTCCCCCCCAGCAATTGACATGATAAGATGTAAGTCATGGGGTTGAAATCCGAAACTATTGTTGTTTTTCAGAGCAGGATATAATGGCGAAATCTTTGGACAACTTGAACTGCTGCCAAGGCAAGCTTTTCCATGTACGAGTACTTAACTTCCGTATCATTGAGATTACGACTCAAATAATAGATCAGATGTTCAATTCCATATTCTGGTTGGAAAAAAACCATAATGATGGTTGTTTCAGCCGCAGAGATATATAGGAAATAATCATTTTTATAATTAGGAGGATACATTAATGACGCTCGGACAAGATTGTCCTTGAAAACATCAAAAGAAGCTTGCACAACTTGGTCCCAATGGAAGGGAACTCCCTTTTTCAATAATCGAGTAAATCCTTTAGCCATTTTAGCGTAGTTTGGAATGAACCTTCTCAGGAAGTTAGCCTTTCCTTGAAGTTTCTGTATTTGGAGTAAGTTTGATGGTGCAGGCAAATAAATAATGGCCTGTACCGTTAGTGAGTCTATTCGAATTCCTTCTTTTGAGACTACGAATCCGAACAATCGACCAGAACCAACACAAAACACACATTTGTGTGGATTGAGGCGTATCTTGTAGTGTCAATAGCGTAAGAAAATGGCTCTCAAATGCATCAGGTGATCAGTCCGATTTCATGAATGCACTGGTAAATCATCTAGATATGGTTGAAAAATTTGCTTGATGTCATTGAAAGCATAATCCATTGCTCTCTGAAAAGTTTCCCCAGCGTTCTTTAAACCAAACGAAAGTTTCCTATATTCGAATGTGCCCTAGGGACAGATGAATGTTGTCTTCTGTTGGTCATCTGGGTGGATATTGATTTTATTGTAGCCGGAAAATCCATCCATGAACGAAAAAATTTCGCATCTAGCACAATCGTCAATAATTTGGTTGATAAAGGGAGTAGGATAGTTGTCTTTTGGACAATCCTAATTAACATTCTGATAATTGATGCACACTCTAATGGTTCCTTGTTTTTTCATAATAGGAATGATATTGGAAACCCATTCAGTTAGTGGAACAGGGTAAATGAAACCAGCACGCAAAAGTTTTTCAACTTGTGCTTTGATGGCAGCGGCTTTCTTTGGATGAGCAAGACAAAGCCGTTGACGTTTGACATCAGGATACATATTAATATTGTGTTCAACTATACTAGTATCTACGCCTAGCATTTCCTCGTAAGACCAAGTGAATACGTCATGAAATTCATGAAAAAGAGAGCGATATGAATCAAGTTCTGATGAAGAACAAGATACACTGACATGAATATTTCCTACAACGCCAGGTTTGGTCGAAATATCGATAGAAATCGTTTCTTCGATATTAGATAAATTTCGTTCAGGGTCAATTGCATTAATCGATAAAGAATTCGAAAATAAATTTTTGATGGATGGGTGATATAGTTCACTGAGATTATTTTCTTCATAATCAGGAAGATGGGAACGATGATGATAATCTTCCCACGGTTCTCCTTATGACATCATAACTTCCAAAATATTTTCATTTGTTAAAATTTTTGAGGAAAATGGATTAGATGGAGTGCCAAAATCTAATGAACGATAAACCCAAACACTCAGCGACGCTGATTTCGGATTTGACGCCCAAGCCAAATAGATTGATTGCTATGCTAGTTCAATAGGGTTGGGCGGTAAAACATCATCCAACGTAGAAATATCAGAATCACCCGTACTCTCCCTTAAGCCAGATAGAGTGGAAGAGATCATGTAGCAGGTCTCTATCCTTGCAATTTTTGCTGACGTCACAGACGATGGTAATGCAAAGGTTCCCATAAGAGTGGAATCCCTTAAGAGTCCTACACCAATGTTCTGGATTTCTAGTTGGGGTAAGTGAAAAAACGGAACGCTTCCAGTTACCTGCGAAGCAGAGGAAAAAAATGATAATTGATTAATGACTGTGATTGTACATTTATGTGGAAAGGCAATCATTCTAAAGTATGTAGAAACAATGGAAGTCATTGCATATACCCATGGTCTTCCGAGTAAAGTATTATAGTCAAGGGGTCCGTCAACAACCTCGACATCAATACTTACTGTTTTGCCTCCTAATTCAACTTGCAAGTTATTGATAGTACCACAAGGTTTATATGTTCTTCCATCAAAAGCCTTCAACGTCCTTGATGATTGTGATAATCACAGCGAGCCAAGTGACTTCCAACAGTTTAGAGACATAATGCACATAGATGCTCCCTCATCAATAATAGTGCGATGAACAAGGTGATTGAGAACATTTACTTGGATGGATAATGCCAATTCTATTGGTAATTGCGGCACATAGCCTATATGATTAAAGATGACAAGATTGGAATCAGTCGGATCAACTCCACCAATGGCCGACAATAACCCCTGCTTCTGGGAGGGACAATTTTGTATTACCTCAAGAGAAAACATAGCTGAAGGGGATTAAGCCAAATATTCAACTATATTATAATTTTGTGCAACTCTTTCTTGAGGATTATATGTCGATTTATGAATTACTCCCTTCGGTGGCTTAATCGTCAATTCAGGAATAATAGTAGGTGGTACTGATTCATTAGATGGATTCGTTGTCGAGGTAGTAGGTTGATCAGTGGTCAGACTACCATAGTCTTTATTCTGCGTGGACACAAAATTATCTTGTGAAGGTTTTGTGGTGGATAACATTAACACTTGGGAACTAGGAGCTGGATCCGTAGCAACCAAATTTGTGTCCGGATTTGGAAATGGGTCTGTCAACACAACTGATGCATGAGAAGTCTTGATTATTTTTGAGACTTCAGAACGGTGAGGAAAATCCCTAACAAAGTGTTCCTCATTACAAATTATGCATGGATAAGGTTTGCATGGTCCAGAGGGTTGATTAGATGATCTTTCCTATGGGTTAGAAGTTTGTTTTTTTTTTTTTTGATTTCCCCTTTTTCTTGCCTCCTGGTTGCTTGTCACTTTTGCCTTTGTCAAATGACATGGAATTAATTTCGGAAGTAGGAGCAGGATCAAATGCAATAGCGTGGTGTGTGTTTGTAGTTCCTATCAAACCGTCTTCGGCATGAGAGTCCTTTATTTGAGGAGGAACATTGAAATTAGATCGCGGCGCATTAGGAATTTTTTCATAGAGCGTGCAAGAATGAGTGTAAATCAAGTCTAAATATTGGGCACGAGTGATAAATTGCTCTTCTGTGACGACGCCACCTTTAGCCACATCCTCAATTATAGATGGTAATAGGGACTTAATGAACCATTCAACAAGGAGATGATCGGGAACAAATATCTTAGCCATTCATCGACGACGACACCACTCATGAATATGATCAGAAATGTGAGTAGCATTAGTTTGTTTTAAATTGGTCAAGAGTTCCATTCCAGTTTCGTATCTGATCGGTAACTGGAAATGGGTCAAAAAGACAGTAGCTAAAGCAGTGAAATTGTCGAAAGAAGCTCTAGGTAACTCAATATACCATTTAGCAGTCAGACTTGTGAGCGTACGCTGGAAAATACGTAGTCGAACATAATCATCATTCAGGGAATTTGATGAACACCATAAATGATAAGTCATAACATGAGTTGACGGATCTTCTCCAGGGTTTCAATTGAATTTAGGAATGTTGGAGGGTAATTTATGAGGTATCACCGGCCACTTAGGAGCATAATTGATAGGATCATTGGATAACTAGTTTAAATCTGGTAATTCCAACGTTGCAAAAAAAGGCAACTATCGATTAAGGTGAGGTTGAGCATAGCTAGGATAAGATGGAGTTACTTGGGCAACAGGTCTTTGAGCACCAACATATGGAATTTTCTGCTGGTAACCAAGATAGGGGTTGTTTTGCATAGCAAATGCTTGAGAATTATGTTGACCAAAACCGATATGATACTTGTTGAGATGAAGTTTGAGGCATTTGCGCTTGTGGTTGCCAAGGGGTCTGTCCACCAATGTTATAACCCAAACTAGTATAATTTGGATTCGGTTGATATGTATAATCAGGTTGTGTTTGCGACATCCCATAAAATGGTACACCATCTTGTGAATAAATGATCCCTGATACAGGTTTTTGTAAATTAACCAAAGGATTTTGAGTCAGTGGACCCAACATTTGATGATATTGAGTCGAAGAACCTGCCTGATAAGGTTGATGTACAATATTTTGATTCTGTAACAGGGGTATATATTTATTAACAAGTGGTGATGAAGTGGGTGTAACATGTTGAACCAGTTGATACAAGTGTACAACCGTTTGTGGTTGGATAGGCAGAGTGGGTTGCCATTGACAAACATTCATATCAACATTATTTTGACCAAAAAGTGACCGAGTACTGTCATATTGGGTGACCAAAGGTTTCCCCCCCAACATAAGGAGGATAATAAGATGAAAAATAATTTTCTCCAAATGCTGGGAGTCTAAATGATATGGTACTTAAAGGAATTGACCCAAAAGGACCGACTTGATATTTCCTTGATGATGTATGTAATGAATCAAGTCGTTCAGTACTAACGATAGGACTACCAGTTAAAACACCAGATGCTGTCATTGGTAAAGACCATGGTCTTGAAGATGTACTATAGAAAGTGACAAATAATGATTTGTAACCTATTGGGACCAAAGGGCCACCGTGAAAATATGACTCTGGTGAGGTTGTGAACATCGACGAAGTAGCAAGGGTAGAAGCTGACGTAATTGGAATAGCAGACCCAACCGAAGATGTTGGTTTAGACATGGTTGTATGACCAAATGTATACCCTCGAAAATCGACGGGAGATTGAATGGAAATAGGATAAACAAAAGCAGATGAAAACGATTGAGGAAAAGACTGGCACGGGTAAAGGTCCTCCCCAAAATGGGTTGGAGTTAAATGTGTATCGTCTTGTGGGATTTATTCAATCGCAATTAAACCAGGAGGAAGAACTTCACCGTTAGGCCCAAAATATATTTCAGACGGTTGACTGTGTGATATAGGAGTTTTAGTGGCTACATAAATTTGTGGGGTGACCAAGGTAGGAAAAACTTCTGGTTGTTCGACTTCAGGATTTAGATTTTCTGGCGAAGAAGAGATAGGATTTGGATCAATTTGTGATTGAACAACGTCGGGTCCAGGAGGTATGGTCTTAGCGGTTGAATGGATCGTGACCACGGGTAGATGTGAAGACTCCGTTTCGACAACATTAAATGAACCGGGATGTGTGGAAACAATTTGAGCTAACTCTGGTTTAAAAGATGATGTTTCGTTAGAGGTACGAATTGTACTTGATTCGGCAGATCGTGATCGTTTTCGCCTACCAGAAGTAACTTCCGGTGGTAAAGGTGGTTTTAAAGCTAATCTACATGAATGAAGGGGGATAGGATTTTGTTCTTCCATGATTACTGATTTATTTTATCCAAAAAACAAATAAACAAAAAGAGGGTAATGCTAGGAAAAAGGGTTTACCAAGAAACTGTGAACTGCAGAATACCTCTTGGCGAACCAAGAAGTACAGGCAAGTAATATCCCCGAATGCTGTGTTCGGTGTATCACAATTTCAAGGCGGCCGACTCGGTTCACTATGGATGGATAGCACCTAAAAGTTGTCCTCCCAAATATACTCAAAGGTACGTGGAGGCCCAAGTATGTATTAGCGCTATCTGATGCGAAACCGCACAGTGAGAGCACCCCTTTATACTTATCGTACTGTAACAACGCCCGATATACCCGAAAGTACGTGGACGAGCTATGATATACTTACGTACATGGAGTGAGGTATCACACTCGGAATGTATCGAACACAAGTTAACGACAACTGCTATGTTTTACGACGCCGGAACACATCTCTAGCCTAGACCTTCTAAATGTTATCGTTATGGTTCCAATGCGTTGTTAAGTAAATTGAGGTTTATTTTATGTTTATCTTGCTTAAAAATTTTCCTTTGAAAGGTTCGCCGCGATGATGTATATGAAATTCCTAAAATGAAAGCTAAGAATGATAAACAAACTTTCACTTTCAGCTTTTTCAATAAAGAACCTAGCTACTAAGTGAAGAGAGTAAATAGTTCGTGAGCAAACAAATCAATGAACAAAAACAAAATCAATGAATCACAAACTAAATACAGATTTCCTCATGTTCCTTTTGCAAAACACACACAATCCTACATGGAAATGCAAGTTTTTATTTTCAGTTTCCTTAATGTTATGAATGCAGAAAAGAAACTAGGTGCACTAGATCAATAATCCAAATGCTTTTTACTTTCGAGAAACGAAGAATACAAACAACAATTTCTCTTTTGAAGGAAAAACAAGGATTTCAACAACAATTTCTCCTATCAAGGAAATGAAGATTTTACTACAATTTCCTATTTCAAAAGAAAATAGTTCTTAATGCAGCCATAAAAAGTACTTTGAAATCAACTTGTCAATGATAAAGAAAAAATTTTCTAAACAAACTTTGAATAAATTTTCAGCCAAAGGAGGAAGAAGTATATAGATTCACTAGTCAATTGAGCATCAAAATTTTCAGAACACAGCAACAAACAAAACTGAAGCAAGTTGCAAAGTCAAATTCAAGGGAATTTGGTCACTTTCAGGAGTCAACACAGTCTCCAATGGGAGCCAGTGCTCTGCAACACAGGCTAGGAAGGGAGACAGTGCTTTGCAAAGCACTGTGTCCAGTCTAAGGGTGCATTGGGCACAATAAACAAAGAAAAATGCTACTGTTTAACTCACTGTCTTTGCAAATTAGGTTCTGAAAAAGGTTAGTATTTATGTGTAACAACTACTTGGTGGATAAACAAAGAAAATCAGACGCTAAAAAACCTACAACTAAGAGAATTTATCCCCATTATGGTCGCCAATTTGTTGGGCCAGAATTTTGAATTATGGATAAATCACGCTTCCCTAGATAGGTGCTACTCTAGAACAACATGTGAAAGACTATACAACTATTTCTCCTAACTCAAAATAGATACACAGAGAGGATTGGAGGCTTACTTGTTCAGTTGCTTCCAAATGGCTCCTTCTGTCGCTGCCATTGCAGCTTCAAATTCAAGCGGTTTGTGAGTTGAATGCTTCCTACAAGAAAGAACACTGAAACAACAGAAGATGCAATAATATAGATATCTATTCAAGGTAGTTAGCTAAATCAGTAGATCATAAACCATATACATCAACAAATATCTTGCAATATGAAAAATCAAAGCCAATACAGATGCATATAGGGAAAAATAAGAAGTACTCTTTATTGATGATAGAAGGAGAGGTTACAACCTAGTGACTGATTTGAAGTGACCTTTCAAAATTGTTCCCAAGCCTCATCACAATATAAATCTCTCCAACAGTAGCTTCAAAATTCTAGCTCTCAATTGAAAATCCTCCAGCATTTCTCTACTCAAAATCCCCCCCCCCCCAAGCACTTAGATCTGTGCTCAATTTATAGATGAACTGTAGGTTGTTTTGCAATCAATAAATTTCCAAAAATAGGCAAGAAATTTTTCCAGTCATGTAGATGTCAAATGGACACTTGGATCTGAGGCTTGACACATGTGAACTCTTCTAGAAGTCACTGGCCAAGTGGATATTCCGGAACAATGAGAATTTTGCTCCCAATCTGACCAACGCACCTGTGAATGTCGGGAAGTGCTTTGTAGAGCAGCCTTGCATGAGGCTACTTGCATATGCAACGCACTTAGGCCCCTTAGAGCCTACGTTGGTGAGCTCTCATATGCTAAATAATAAGCTTCAAACCATGGAAACCTTTGCTTGATAAAATTCTTTCTTGATTTGTCTTGTTTATTGTATTAGAGCATATAGCAACTGAAATGATAGGGAATGATAGACCCTTGATCATTGGTCCTGGAGATGATGCCAAGTTAACCAGGTCATTGGGAATGGTGCCCAAATTGACCTATAACACAAACCCTGGGAGAGAGTAGGTAATTAAGGCAGATCTTGTTGAGTTCTATCAAGTTCACACATAAACAAGATTATTACCAATCTCTTAACAATATAACAACATTTAAACATAAAAAAAGCTACTATTATTAAGCAGATCTTATCAATGCCTTCACATCCACGTGCACATTAGAAATTATCACCACGGAACAACACAATCGCAGCTAATTCATATATCGTAGATACAACCACTGCTTATTCAAATAACACAGAGGTACTTCAGTAATAAACACAACCAGTTCAGATAGCATAAAGATACTTCAATAGATTCCACGTTCATTAACATCCAAAACCTAGTTACAAACCCAAGTCACAGCCTGCACACACAGCCAGCGGGGTCCGCACACAGTAGGACTCAGGATCTATGCGCACACAACCAACAGGAGTCCTTACCCAAAACTACCCAAAACAGATCTCAACAGTTCGTTCGTAGCATCAATATTACTTTCTTACTTACCCCTAGACTCAAACTATCCATCTATTTATATCATCATAGCCTGCACTATCCTATGGTCTGCAAACTGTGGTTTGCAGACTCTAGGTCTACCCTTTGACCCGTTACAATACATTGGGGGCTTTGACCTACCCCAAAGCCCCTGCCCAAGACTAATTACTACAAAAATATATCAAAAACGCATCATTGGAACATATCAAAACACAGCTAGGGGACCCTGTTCCAACACAATGTCAATTTATTTTTAGAAGAATTTCAAAATGCTGTTCTAGAGGTACAACAGTTCCATGTGCTTATCTTAGTTCTGCGCTCCACCCTAACGCATTGGTGGTGAACACACAAAGACAATTTTTATGCCTGGGAAGAATGTAAACACATGATGCAACTGTGATTCACACAACTCAATACCTGGTTGGAAGGAACCTATGGAGGCAAAGAAGATCCGCACATGCATTTAGCTAGGTGGACTGCAGCTTGGGGAGAAGAGCCGTAGCTAATATGGGTGCATACATTCATTCATACTTTAAGTAGGATACCCATGAATTGGTATCTCTAGGTTGAGCTGCGATGTGGCACGATGGAATGGGATGTGCTAAGGGAAAGCTTTGTTTTAAATTTCAGTTTGGAATGCAGATTCCCATGCATCAATACTTACTTACACATGATTCAAGATGTGGTCTTTGACATGCCAGAGAATTGGAGGAACGAGCCTTACCAGCATGGGATGTGTAGATGAAGGATATAGTTGAATGCCAGAATGTGACTATTGAAGATAATGATGAGGAACCAAGAAACATAAATATCCTTGAGTCTGAAGGTCAGCGTGTAGCTACTAGGCCTATGGTTGAATTGCCAGATGTGACTGGAACTATGAAGATTATACAAGTCAATATCAAAATAGAAGAACAACCTAATATTGCTAAAATAGGGGATTATTGGGATGAATATACAATGGCTAAGGTTGCAGAGCTACTCGCTGAATATCAAGACTTGTTTCCCACAAAGTTTTCAAAGTTAAAAGGGATTGTCGGGGGTTTTGGTGTGATGAAAATCACTCTGAAACTAGATTCCAGGCCTGTCATGCAATTGCCTTATAGGTTGAATCCTAAGTATAAGCAGAAGGTAAAGGAGTTGGGGAAAATGGTTGCTACAGGGATCATTGAACCAATGGAATAATCAAATTGGGTAAGCCCCATGGTGGTCCAAGAAAAGAAGACCAAAGGAGAAATTAGGATTTGTGTGGATCAGCGCAAGTTGAATGATGCCTGTGTGCATGACCCTTTTCCAACTCCATTTTATGATGAAGTCTTGGAGAATGTGGGTGGGGAGGATGCCTACTCATTCACTGATGGATTTTCTGGATACCACCAGATAAGAATCATGTCTGAAGACGGAAGTAAGACAACCTTCGCGACGGAATGGGGATCATTCCAATATATAGTAATGCCATTCGGTCTGAAGAATGCAATAGCTATATTATCACATGTGGTGGTAGCTGATTTTAAGGAGTACTTATATAAGTTCTTAGAAGTACTTTTTTATGATTGGACTATATTTGGCTTATTGAAGACGCATGTTTCAAGTCTGTGCTTGATGTTGGATACTTGTCAAAATAATATGATTTCACTAAATCTTAAGAAGTGTATATTCTAGGTCCCTTTCGGGATTTTGTTGGGTCGTATTGTCTATTAACATGGATTGATGGTCGATCTAGCCAATATTGCTATTATTTTTAACCTGGAGGCTCCAATGAATGTGAAGCAACTGTGCTCTATTTTGGGGCATATTGGCTATTACAAGAAATTTATTCAAGGTTATGCACATTACTACGCCAATGGAGAAGTTAATAAAGAAGGAAGTCTCTTTTTGTTGGGACGAGGACTGCCAGAAGTGTTTAGAGCTGCTTAAGGAGAAAATGGTGATTGTGCCTATATTGGTATTCCTAGATCGGACAAAAGAATTCCATGTGCACGTTGATGCGTCATGTATCGCATTAGGAGATGTACTCACGCAACTAGGAGCTAGAGATATTGATCACCCAATTGAATTTGTGAGTAGAAAATTATCAAGTGCAGAGTGCAATTACTCTAAAACAGAGAGAGAAGGGTTAGCTATGGCCTATGCACTACAGAATTTTCGTCACTATTTGCTGGGAAGTCATTTTAAAATGTTTACTGATCACTCTGCTTTGAAGTACCTGGTCAACAAGGCTGTGTTGGGGGGGGGGAAGATTTGTAGATGGCTCATATTGTTTCAAGAGTATGATTTTGAGGTGATTGTCAAGCCACGAAAATTGATTGCAAGTCTAGATCATTTTTTGTGCATTGAAAGTGGATATGAGCCAACTATTTTGGAGGAAGGATGACTAGACGTGCAGTTGTTTTCCATTAAAGTAGTTGACGACACTTCGTAGATATTATGGACCTCCTGACCACTGGAAGTGCACCTACGTAGAAGAAAGAGTTGGTATTGCATGCAGTGGACTTTACTTTGATTTCTAGTCAGTTATATAAGATGGGAGATGATGAGGTATTGAGGCAATATGTGTCGGAGTTCGAAATGAAGAGAATATTAGTAGAAGAACATATAGGGGTTGTAGGAGGTCATTATGCAGGTAAAAAAACTGTGCATAATATTTTGAGGGATGGTTTGTGGTAGCCTACTATTCACAGTGATGGAAAAGAGCATTGCCATGCTTGTGATGTGTGTCAGAGAACAGGGAAACTATCGTGCAGAGATGAAATGCCCCTATAACCATAAGTGACTTTGCAGGCATTTGAAAAATGGGCCATTGACTTTGTAGGACTGATCAACCCTCCTGGGAAGAAGACTGGTGCATGCTATATCATCACTGCGACGAACTATTTGACCAGATGGGAAAAGGCTAAGCCTATGACAGACTGTAGCACAGAAATGACTTCACACTTAATTTTTGAGAACATATTGACAAGGTTTGGGTGTCTTAATATTTTGATGAGTGACCAGGGTACAAATTTTGTGAATGATACTATTCAAGCCTTGAAAATGGAGTTTAAGATGCACCATTAGAAGAGTAAACCGTATCATCCACAGGAAAATGGTATGGTAGAAGCCTTTAACAAGATTTTGGAGACTAGACTCACAAATATCTGCAATGATAATCATAACGATTGGGATGTGCGCGCACCCGTGGTTCTGTGGGCATATAGGACTACATGCAAGAAATTGACAGGACAGACTCCTTTCAGGTTGGTGTATGGACATGAGGCTATTATGCCAATGGAGTATATTGTCCCTAGTCTACACATCACAACGATAACTAACATGGTTGATAAAGAGACTATGGAAGAGTGATTGTCACACCTAGTTGCGTTGGAGGAGGAAAAATTCATTTCTAGTTTCCATCAACATGTGCAAAAGGTGCGCAAGAACACTTGGCATGACAGGCACATCAGGCATAAGATTTTTAAGGAGGATGATTTGGTTTTTCTATATGACATCAAGTTTGCACTCCACCCAGGAAAGTTAGAAATAGATTTCCTTGGACCTTATGTTGTCAAGGACATCACATAAGGAGGTGTGGTATGTATCGTTATCTTAAGTGACAAAGTCCTTCCTGGGTATGCGAATGCAAGTTGGTTGAAATGATACAGGGATGATCCAATCCCTGTGTGCGCCAAATGAATATATGGCTAGAGAAGTGTCTTAGTGCCTAGACATTTGTAAGAGGACGCAAGACCATAAATAATTCTGTCAAGCATTGGAGAAGTGTGTTTGTGTGACAAAGATTAAGGGAGGATAGGTATCTATGACAACCACATAGAGGCTGTGCCAGAAGGTTGAAATAGTTGCAGATCTGCCAAAACTATCCATTCGAACAATTAATCTGGATAAGACGACTATATTACCATTTAGAGGAGTGGGTGATGTTCATTTATGGAGGATATTATGCCATATTTGGAGCCATTTTAGCATTTATGAGGCTGCATCAACGTATATCAGGTCATTTAGGCCGCACCATCGCTATAAATATGGCAGGAAGGGTCACATTAGTTCTGTTTGCTTTCAAAGATATCTGTGTCCATTGCTATCATCCTGCTTATTTGAGTTTATGTCTGAGCACTTCGAATCCTTCTTTGAGACGCTGTACCAAAGAGGGTTACACCATTTAATCCCTGCAAGTATGACTGCTACAAAGCCTGCCCCCTCTGCGATGCCTGCTGTTGAGACACCTGCATTGGAGCCTCAAACTCATAAGGAAAAGAAAGGACAGACCTCAGAGACTCGAAAGTCTTCATGCAAGAATACCTCGAAGCCTAAGACGACCCTAGCAGAATGAAAAAAGAGACCAATGGCCGAAGTATCATAAGTGATCATAGAGGAAGATGTTATCAAGGAAATAGAACCAATGTCGCGGCTGCCCAAGTATATGGCGCTGCACAAACCAACTATTGAAGTCAAGAGGGACTTGGATAAGGTCAAGTCCCATATCAATGCACCACTGCTCCCAAAGAATGTGCCTTTTGAAGGGGACATGTTTGCCAAAGTCCCTTTGCTGAAATTTGAAGACTAGGACCTGGTTTACTGGGAAAAGTTCCCTGAGCTTACACCATCAGAGTACTTAAAGTAGGTGCCATATGAGAAAGGGGTCATCAAGATTGAACCTAAGACATGGGCATTAGGATTGCAACATTTTGGGATGTTGAACCTTCTGAACATTATTGACTTTGGGAGAAACATGATTAATGATATTTATCTGTGCCAAATACTCGCCCTGGTGCATGATAACTGTCTATGGCTAGGAGAGCCCATCCCTATTAATGACATGTTGATTCATCATATCACCAAGTTTCTATACCAAGGAGAGGATCCACGGGCGACCTTCGGAGGAAAGGGGAAGGAGAAAAAGGTCATCGATGAGGTTAAGAAGTCTTATGGGGTGAATAAGAACACCAGAGGCTTTATCGTCCAAGATATCAATTCTCTCGCAGTTAAATTTTCCACCTTGATCTTCACTTGTAAGCTGATAAGCAAGTGCCACGCAATAGAAGTACTTGTGTATGTGATTAAACTAGATGGAAAATGCATGAAATGGGTGCAGTACATCTGGGCAAAGTACCTACGAACTGAGTTTTTAGACAATTTTTGATAGGTGCAAGAAGGTGGCAATAATTTTTATTATGCTTGTCTACTGTTGTTGATCGCATTTATTGTTTGGAAACCGCCATCACAGTCCCAGTTACCAGATATTGAGCCAGATCTCTACGAAGCTGCAAAGTATGAATCCTTTTGGAACTCAAAGCTTCCTTCTAGAGTGAAATGATTGTACTAAATTGAAGGTATATTAATATAGAAGAATTTTTATCAAAATTCGTTGCTATTTCTATGTTTATGCATGAAATGTTAATTATCTGTTGATTACTGCAAGTTATAGATCTATTTCTATCAAATGCGCATTTATCTAGGTTAGTAGAGGTGAAATATCTCTATGTTTGTGCAAGGATTACATCTTTGTTAAGGGTTTTATAGAAGAACTATCTATGTGATTGCGCAAGTGTTTTTTTTTCTCGAATAAGCTAGATCTGACTAAGGGATAATAATATGCTTTATGCATACTTGTTAAGGGGTTTTATCTTCATTTAGATATGGGTTTCTTTGAAGTCTTGCACAGGCCGATAAGTATTAGAGTTGATAAGTAAGGCTAAAGCCCACATCATACAGTCCCTCAGCGTGCGGAAACCTGGTTCCAACACCCCCCCATACTGATTTGGGTGAGACTTTGGTCTGCGCAAGAAGATCACAACTACAAGGGCCAGTAGATGGAGGGTTTTGTTGGTTGTGCATAACACTCTGAACCTGGGTCAAGACCCCTCAAGCCAACAACCCCTGGGTTCCCTGCCTTTGTGCGGGTGCGCCTAGGGCACGGGTGTTCGCCTTGCTGTGCAAATCAATGAACACAAATAATTATCTCATCAATGAAAAAAAAACATAATCAATTTTTATTTCCATGCCACATGATCAGTATTCAATTATAAATTGAATATAGCACCTAAACATTAATTTAATTAATTTGATAAAAATCATACTTATGAGACCCCCTTGTGGGAAATTTTTTCATGGGTAGTAATGGGACAACATTACTTATTTTATGCATGCGCCCCTTGCCAAGTCGGGCTGACCCACCAACTCATCACATGGGCACTGTGCACCCTTACATGCATAGCACATGAAAGCACCATGGGGTTTGGGTGCCCTATCGTGCCCAGAATGCGATGCCCCCATGGGTTCCCAAGAACCCCACATTCATTTTCTCATCAATGACAACAAAATATTATAACTTGTTAGTACCATGTTGCATAATAAATCAATTATAAACTGAATTTTAAGACCCAAACATTACTTTAGTAAATTTCTAAAAGTCATTATGAGACCCCTTGGTGGGAACTTTGTTCATGGAAAATCATGGGTTGACCTTACTCCTTTTATGCGGACGCCACTTTCCAAGTCGGGTTGACCCAGCAACTCATCGCACGGGCACACCTACCAAGCGGACATCTTGGCATGCTAAGCTCGCGATGCCCCTAGGGGCGCCAAAGAGTTAAAGAGAAGGATACCACCATCGTTAATGCATAGGAGACTAATTTTTTCAAGACAAAAACATAAGATACTAGTTTGTTCAAATTGAAACACTTTCTAAGATACATAATCCCACCCATAGTAAAAAACATATTGATCTTATTTTGCATTCATCATTGTAATATCATATTTTTCATAATATACTTTAAAAAATTATTAATAATGCTCCATAAAAACCCATGATTAACCTCTAAATCCTCTAGGTGAAAATTAACCCCCTAATACATTAATCACATTTCCCTAAGCCCTTAAACCCCTAGCCCCTAACCCCTTAACCCCTAACCCCTAAACCCTTAAATAATAACCCATTATCCTTAAGCCCATAAATTAATTGACCCCTAACTCGACCTAACCCCTTAATCAACCCTAACAAAAATAATAAAATAATATTTCTAGTCCACATCAAGATGAGAACATAGTTCAAACACCTCCCAAAATAATATTATAAAATACATTTACAATAAAAAGATAATACAATTTACAATGCAAAGACATACAATCTAAAATATAATATACATATAAAAATTTACAAAAACAATCTACAATACAAAGACATATAATAAATAACTTACAAATGGATGATATTCATGTCCGCCTTTAGCATGTCCATAGTATCTATAATGATTTTTAGCTGATGTTATTAGAATTATCCTTTGCTTCAAGCCCTTGCAATTTCTACAAGGGCAATAAATTTTTCCATCCTCAGAAGCCCTTGATGTTGATCCCACACATCCTTGGTCTCCTTGAGGAACATTATGGGACAATTTTTGTCACCAAACTTTCAGTGATGATTTTGTTCAAAAATTAACCTCAAAATAATCCTACAAACTTTGAAAACAATCACAACTAATATATATAGCAACTATGTCAAAGTCTTATGATGTTAGTGCCTCTACACATACACATATACTTATTATAATTATAATAATATATTTAATAACTTTATATATATAACTTATATTATAATCATATAATATTATATTAATATATTTTAGATATTAATATGAATATGTATATAAATAATATTATATTGAGCTATAATATTAATGTTATATTTATTTTAATTAGTCAAATTGATTAAAAAACGCTCCCATATTAGATGTTGTCAATGCAAAAATCCATTAATGGTGTAATTGAACATTATGCAACAATTATTTACCATTTATAGAAAATTGGAAAACACATTTTCATATTAGATATATCGTTGGATATCCGACGGTAAAAGAACTATCATTGGTTATTCGATGACATGAGGGATTATCAGAAAATGTTCGATAATTGACGGGATAGGGTATTTCATCAAATATTTGACTGGTAAATAATTGTTGTCGTATATTCGACAGTAGTCAAGATTTTATAAAAAAATCATATAACTTCCGACACTTTTTCTGATTTTAGCCATTCCATCAGATTCTGCCATCGGAATTTCTGCCCAATTGTAGTAGTGTCACTTGTCTTGTTCTTGCTAGAGGGGAATGGTCCCTTGTATTATTTCCACTGACACAACCTGTAGATACTCCATCATATTGAGCTTGAACTTCAGGAATACAAGAGACTAGTTTCTTCAATTTCAGAAGAGCATCATAATGTAAATGAGCCAATATTCGGTGCCATATCTTGCTTAGATAATTTGTATCATGGACCAATGATAAAAGAGGTCTTCCAGTAACCCTATAGAGTCCTTCAAATGTCGATCCCAATGTAAATGCATCTCTCATATGTGATCCAACATGCCAAGTAAGAAACTTCCCCCTAATGAAGGAAAATATCATCCCTTTGTCTTCCAAAGCAAATATTGATACCAAATTAGTCTTCATCCTGGCACATACATCACATCATGGAGCACAATAGATTACCTGAACTCCAAATGGAATTTGACCCCCAAAGCCTTTAACGAATGAGTGGAGTTTTCTCCAAGAATCATTTTAAAATTTGACTCCCTCTCTGCCAAATTAGAGAGAACCTCCTTATACCCAGAGAAATTATGAGTGGTCCCACTATCGACCAACCAACTATCCCACAAATCCGAAGGAGAGGAAATTTCTTGTGCTTGTTCTTGGAAATAAAATAATCATTCTCTGGAGGCTCAGGCACTTTTCCTAGAATGTGTTCCAAAACATCATTGTTATCATCTATAATCTCCAACCTGATCTTCCATGCAACAAAGTTAGAGGAGTTACCCAACTTCTCATGTTCCTTGAATAAAGATGAAGATATCTTGACTTGATTAGATAGGCTCCTTCAACATGTTAGTCATCATTATTTTTACCTATTTTGATGGCTAGATTTCTTGGCTGAGTTTTCTAGAAGCTAATCTCAATCTGTCAATTTTTCATCTAGAAAACACCTCAAACAAATTTTTGTTTTCCCACCCCTCCTTTCAACCTATGATGAGAATAGTCTTTAGTTTCCCTACCTATCACAATTCAGCAAATCCTCCCTGTCTATAACTATTATAAGTTTGTCTCTCCACCATCAAAATCCTTTGTTTTCTATACAACCCACTGTCCAACATTTGACAAAGTAACTACCCCTCAATCCCTAATCATCTTGTCATGTGATAACCTACTCATGCCTAAGAAGCCATTCAAGAGCTATGACAAAATCTGTAGGTCTAGGTGGTGGTGTTTTTAGGGAAAACTCCTTGGCAAGACTGTTTTGAGCCAAAAAAACCTGTCTTCAATATCAGTCAGCCATCATGTCTTATCATTTTTCAAAGAAAAACCATTGTCTATCCCTAGGTCACACACCATCAAAGAGGTCGCCTTTTTTTGTTTTAAGCAAAGCTCACAAAATTTCAATTCAAGAAGAAATAGTGAAAGAAGTTCCATAACTGAAGAAAAAGGACTTTTCAAGCCTGATTTTATGACACATTTCTAAGTTCTCAAAAAATCAAAGATCATCTACCAAGTACATCTCTGTAGGGATGTATTCAATAAATGACAGTGTGCAAAGGAGAGCAAGAGAACTAATGCAAACAGGTCTCTCATGCTGAAGTATTTTTCCATCATAAATCAGATGAAGTATAGTAAGTAAGGCTTTTGGAAATCCCTCAAAAGTTATCTTCAAAATAGGCTTATTTATGCTTCTATGCTCCTGTAGGAATTTGCTGAAAAGGCAGTTTTCTGAAGGTGGCCATCCAAATGTGCGTTAAGCTATTTTTGACTCTATGTCAGAGAATAAAAGTCAATTTTCTTACTATTTCTTGCTTAAATAGATATTTTTTGAAGATATTTTGTGCCTTGGGACTTGTGAGGCCTCAAGGACAAAATTAGATATTTGTATTAGGCCAATGAGCTTCTAGATGCTCTTGTGAGCTCATCTACTCATTTCCTATATAACTTATGAAGACTCGTTGTAAATTGTTGGAGGTTTTAGAAGCAGAACTTGACATTTTGAAGAACAATACATGGATATGAGCTTTAAAGAAGAAACTTGTTTATGAAGTGGATGATTTGCTTATTTGTCTAGATGATGGAGAGGCTTTGTGTGCAGGATTCCATGGCTTGGTAAATGGTATTGTGTCTCTTATCTGTTATTTTTTCTCAGTTTCTCATATATGTTTTCATGCTTCTTTCTTGCTGTAGTTCAGTAAAGAATAAGTTTGAGATATGCCCATGGAGGCACCTCAAATTTCTTGATTCATTGCAGCTTAATTGTTTTCATCTTTCTTGGTCATGTCAAATAATTCTTAATTTCTCTTTGGTACCCTAAGAACTTGTTATCAATTTCATTAATGGTTATTATGTATGCTGTCTAGTATGATTCACGATATTCCTTGCTTACTCATAGATAATCAAAACTCCATTTCTGAAATCTCTCTCTGAATTATTGGTTGTTTTAGTTACGTCAAAGAGGTCTTGTTTCGATCTTGCCCTTTCCATGCTTTGTAGTCTTATTTCAAAGTTCCCGATAGCTCAAGATATGATGTTTAGGAGTTCCCTCTTCATAGATTGAGTTGTTTGTTTATCTTATTTGTTTTCCCAAAAGGATGAAGGTGATTTTCCCAAAGTTAGAGGGTCTTATACTTCTATGCATCACCTGATTGTTTATTTTCTGCATTTATTAGTTTGAGTTTCATTCACAGAGATTAATGGTCAGCCCTACCTCATGAATGCTTTCTATTTAACTATTTATGCTTAATATCTCTTTGTCTTGTACACACTTAATGTTCATTAGACTTCACAAACCACCCAAAAGATCCATTGACTATACTAAATCGGCCTTGTCACACACCTTGTCTGTTGTCTAGGAATCCTTGGCTTTCATTTGACCCCATAGCCCTATTGATTTGATAACTTATCTTTCATTGATGCCTAATTAATCGGTTTCACCTCCAAACACAAAAACAAACAAACGTACTTAAAAACTAGCCTAAAATCAAATATACTAAGCGAACAAGCTCACATCCTTCGCTTCATAGAGAGAGCCCTCTCTGATTCCAAGAAGGCTAGGTCCTAGGGCTCCAAAGCTTGGTTTGATGTTACCCTGTCATTTGGTTTACCAATCTGCCAAATTACAGGACACTAACATAATGGCGATCACGGTGGGACTTTGAGTAATAAACAAACTTAGAATCCCTAAACATTTCAGCATTCCTTAAGAAGAATATCTTGTCGATTTATCCCACCGCTCACTAACATAATGGTGATCACGGTGGGACTTTTCTGAGTTAGTGACAATCTAAGTACACCTTAGGACTACAAAAATCCCTTATCTTCAAGAATATCTAGTGAATCAGCCACCTCATCGACATCATAACATAATGGCGATCACGGTGGGACCTACTGAGTACATAACAGTCTAGCAAACTTTGGTAGACTCATTAGTCCTTCAAAATTAAAATCAGACAAACAACCTATAAAATCATTTAAGATTAAACTCTTATTGTTTCACCATCTTAGCAAAATGATGATTCAGTTATAGGCTTAAAAACTAGGCTACATATAAGAAACTCAGAAAAAACCCTAAAACATCCTTAGATTGTTTTTCTGTCGGTATTGGTAATGGACCATACACATATACCCTCAAAACAACTAAAAACATCCACCTGGAGACTCCACTAGCCTCCAGTAGGCCTATTACTCCACTAATCCTTATAAAATATCCTGGGAATGCATTGAGCAATCCCAATCATGCTGATGGTGGATAAAAAAGTTCAAATCTTCCTCCTGGTGACTCCACAACCCTCATTAGACCAAAAGACTCCACTGGTAGAGAACTTTAGACTGGTTGAAAAGACACAGTGACACTTTATGATTAACAAAGATGGATCCAAGGATACAAAGGAGATATGCTCCAATGAACAGAGATCATATCCCTGGATTCCCACACAAAATGCCTCAAATATATTGGATGAAAAACCTGCCTATTTTTCAAGATGAAAAATTTGATGACCCCTTGTTACATCTCATCAAGTTTCATATACATATATGGAGGTTAAGAGTTGAATGGCATGAGGACTGTCTTATGAAAATGTTCATGGCAACATTAGAAGGTAAGGAAAGAAATTGGTATGAATAGTTAGAACCTAGCATCTTGTTTTCCTTAAAGGATTTCCACAAGGTATTTTACAAACACTATATAGGGTATTATCCATCTCTATCCTTAGCTGAAAATTGTTGTGATCAATCTGAAGATCTCATACAACATCTTGTTAGCATTAATGAAGATTTGGGAAATTGGCATCATGAAGATCTGTTAGAGGAGATCCATACATTTCTTACCCAAACTAACCATCAAGATGGCCAAGAAGAGTTGATCAAGGATGAAATCCATCAAAAAATAAGAGAGGATCCACAAGAGCTCTTTGAAAAGGTTGAAACAAATAACAATCTATCTGGCCCTTTTTGTAAATTACAAGAGGACATGCAGCCACAAGATCAACCTCCACAAAAAATGGAATGCAATTTTTTCCCAATCCAAAGAAAGTATAGAATGCCTCCTCCTTTAACTGAAAAAGAAATAGATCAGATGCTATCCACTATTGCCTTACCTACTAAAGAAAATACTCATAAATAAACAAAGGAACATATTATTGCAGAACCTCCTCAAGAAAACATTCAACCCTATGAACAATAAAAAATGGAAGAAAAAACAAAACCTGTAGGATCTCTACCTTTATGCTTTGAGTCATTTCAGTTCATACAAGAAAATTGGCCTCCTAAGAATCTATCAGAGGCAACTCATGAATCCCATGCTTATTATCCCAAACACCAAGAAAAGTTGGTTGAGGAGGAAATCAATCAAGAAATGAAAGAGAACCCATAGGATCTCTCTAAAGGCACAAGTGATGATTCATCATCTCTCATAGGTGAGGCCCACAAAGACATTCATCCTCTAAATCAGATTTCCCAAGAGAAAGAGGATTATTGTAGTTATATCCAAAGAGAGATAAAAATGCCTCCCTTTTTAACTGAAGAAGAGATAGATCAACTCATAAACATAGATTCAGCCTCTCTTGATTTTTCTCCTGATCTTAACTATCACATAACAGTAAATAGATTTAAGATCAATTCAAAGAAAAAAAATCTGATAGTCCAATATGCATGGCTGCTGACATTACTTATATTTCTCCAAGGTTCGATCAATATGTTGATGATTATGATATCCAAACAGAAACTAACCTTGCATAGCAATCAACAGTTGATTTGTGGGACGAAGTTCATTATCATCAGGTTGAAAAAAGTAAGCAACCAATATAGGTCACCTATGACATTGATGAGGAGAGCCTTGAGAGTTTAGAAGTAAGTGAAGAGTCTCTGACTCTTTGCTCTACTTCACTTCAGTCCATCAGAAATAATGTTCACATAATTGGAAATCAACAGTCTTTCAGCTTTGATGATGAGGTTGAGAAGGATGATGAAATTATTGAGCAAGTTTTCAATGAGAAGCCTTCTCCTAAAATGGTTGAGGAAATCATTTTGGACATGGAATCCTCCTTAACTCTAGATTTGCAGCCAGCAAGTTCCATTGAGTTACAAATTGCAGATGAAGAAATAGAGGTTGATAATCACATGAGAGTTGTCACACTATTATCTCAAGAGGATTTACTGCCAAAGTGTATCCCTGATCATCAACATGATGACTTTCACACATATTTCAGTCCACTTAATCAGAACACATCAGCTTGGGAAGAAGACTACACTGCAATATATGATGAGTCTGATAGTTCAAGTGATCATGAGCAAGGGGAAGAGTTTCTTTCCCAAGAGAGTCCCAAACATAGCCAAGTGGAAGAAAGAGTAGTCCTGAATGAAGCTTATATATCAAATCCTCTAGATCAGGTATCATTCCAATATCCATTTGTTGTTTTCCTTGAGAAATCTGAAGGAGTAGTGTGTTCCACCCAGAACATTCTGTTGCAAAGTGTGAGAAAAATTTTAGGCACTTCTATTCGAAAACAAGTAAGGTGGAAGTGGCCTTTTCATTTTTCAACACTCTCAAAAAGCTAAAACAAAACCCCTCATGGAATCATCTTCTTGACAGGCTTTGTTGGAAAAGAGATTTCACTAAATGAATGTATATTGTTTATAGGTTAGATTAGGATAGATAGATAGTTATGAAAAATAAGCTCAACCTTGTGAGCATCTTTTTAGTCCTAGATTGTTTGAAGAAAAAGTAGAGACAAAAAATACAAAAAACAATAGGAAAAGTAGAAAAAGAGGGCAGATTCTAAAGAAATGGTACAACCCCATACCCAAAAAAAATAGTCATGTTGAAAGTGCGCAAGTCTAAATGCCACTACTAGTGCTCAAAAGATGTCTTGTTCAGTTATCTAGCCTAATCATAGCTGAGCATGTTTTAAATTGATTGCTGATTTAAGTTAATGAAAAAGAATGATAGCCAAAATGTGCAAGCTTGACTTATCAAAGAAAGTAGATTAGGAAACAAAGATGTTGGTTCCACACGCTCAAAACAGAACCAAAGAGGAAAACAAGGATGAAAAACAAAATGTGTATCCTAGCTCTGATTTTTCTAAATCTCATTTTGTGCAAAACTAACATTTGTGTGCAGCTTGTCTTTTATGCCACAAACACATGACAAATTAGACCGTCTAATCCTGATTTGGTCATTTTTTAATTTCATGTTTTAGATTAGTGAATCAAATCCTGTCAAACAGCTTAATCTTGACAATTGATCTAGCATAGGTAGAGAATCAAAGGAGTTCATCAGTTTAATTTGAACTCCTGGAAGATATAAGTGTAGAATTGGATAGTTTTCCTTTTTCAAAAATATCATGTCAAAGGGTTGCTAGTACAAGTGCACCTAAAGAAGAAAAAACATTAGGATTTATAGCCGGGTAGGTAGAGATGACTTTGATGCTAATCATGTTGTAAATTTTCAGAAATAACATCTAGAAAGAGAGAAATTTGCGCCAATGGATAAGGCACTGGTCTTCACCAGCCAGAGATCTACAATTCTGGACACCTCCTACAAGGGAGCTGGCTCCCCAAATGGAGCCACTGTTAGTAATCAGTATTTTTACCTGTTTTGATGACTAGATTCCTTGGCTGAGTTTTCTAGAAGCTAATATCAATATATCAATTTGTCATCTAGAAAACACCTCAAACAAATTTTTGTTTTCCCACCCCTCCTTTCAGCCTATGATGAGAATAGTCTTCAGTTTCCCTACCTATCACAATTCAGCAAAGCCTCCCTGTCTATAGTTGTTATAAGTTTGTCTCTCCACCATCAAAATCATTTGTTTTCCATACAACCCACTGTCCAACATTTGACAAAGTAACTACCCATCAATCCCTAATCATCTTGTCATGTGATAACCTACTCATGCCTAAGAAGCCATTCAAAAGCTGTGACAAAATCTATAGGTCTAGGTGGTGGTGTTTTTAGGGAAAAATCCTTGGCAAGAATGTTTTGAGCCAAAAAAATCTGTCTTCAATATCAGTCAACCATCATGTCTTATCATTTGTCAAAGCAAAACCCTTGTCTATCCCTAGGTCACACACCATCAAAGAGGTCGCTTTGTTTTGTTTCAAGAAAAGCTCACAAAATTTCAATTCAAGAAGAAATAGTGAAAGAAGTTCCATAACTGAAGAAAAAGGATTTTTCAAGTCTGATTTTATGACACACTGCTAAGTTCTCAGAAAATCAAAGATCATCTACCAAGTACATCTTTGGAGGGATGTATTCAATAAATGATAGTGTGAAAAGGAGAGCAAGAGAAATAATGCAAACAGGTCTCTCATGCTGAAGTAGTTTTCCATCATAAATCAGATGAAGTACAATAAGTAAGGTCTACATGGTTTCAAATCCAAAAGGTGAACTAGCCCTGCAAATTAGTTTTTGGAGGTAAAAGAAACAGTCTTTGACATAAAAGAGCTTTAAAGAAAATTAGGCATCATAGTGAAAGTGTAAAAAGGAAAGCTGCTTCCTATACCTTACCTTGCACCTGGGCTCTGAAAGGTAGTCAAGGACAAGTTCACTACACCTTATGAAAACACAGTCAAGGGAAGAAAGAGTTGTTTCAAGGATGCATAGCAGTGAGCGCTCACCATTTACAAAGCACATTATTTACTCCTGAAGATTCACATTAATTTTATGCAAAAGGGATGTACATTATTGACAGATCCTCATAAAGCAAAGGGCATTATGATTCAAATGATTTCATCAAGGATAAATACCAAAGATTCACTGTTGCATTTTATTTGTATTTTTTCAAACAAACAGACAAGGGTCACAATTTTGAAATGAGTGAAGTTTTATAGTTTTAAAGGACCTCCATCAGTAAATAAGTAAGGGGCCTCATAGTAGGTCTGAAGGGTCATAAATACTATTTTTTGGAAGCCTCCTTCAAAATATAGGCAGAGGGTAAAGGCATAGTATTAGAGGGCCCAGATTTAGAGTAGATAGTTTTTTTCAAAGGTTAACACTGTTAGATTAAAGGCCTCCTTCCAGAGAAGAAAGGGCACCCCTCACTGTCCTAAAAAGTGCCCAACCACAGACAACTTGTTCAAAAATAGTCTTCAAATGATAAACATAGATGAAATAAACTTTGTGTTTACAAGGCCTAATTCAATTATGAGCAGATGGAAAAAAAATAGTGTTTACAAGGCCTCCTTCACAAATAAGTAGAGGGCCCACTTACCACAGTTGCATAAGACCTCTTTCATAACAAGCAGAGGGTCAAATCATCAAGTGTTAAATCTATCTTTAAGAAAAACCATCAGGGCAAATACTGAGCTGAAGAGGTCTTGTTGTGAAGACACCCTGTAAAAAAGGAGAAATCAGTTAGTAAACAGGCACCGTTTATTTTGAAGGTCTTCAAAAGTGATAAGAAAAGATCACAGTTTACTAATTATGCCTTTTTCAAATAAGAAAAGGAAGACACTGTACTTGTTGAAGATGAGTTTTTATAATGTAAGATGACCTCCTTCAAAATGAGCAGATGGTCAGGTTTCCCAGTGTTAACATTGTGGTTGAGAAAAGGTGTCATTAATAGACAATGTTGAGCCTCAAAATTGTGCTTTCTTTCATTCCACTTTACCTCA
Organism: Pinus albicaulis; assembly: GCA_034641835.2. NCBI lineage: Eukaryota > Viridiplantae > Streptophyta > Pinopsida > Pinales > Pinaceae > Pinus > Pinus albicaulis. The sequence continues at coordinate 985,772,170 of CM076576.1, forward strand.
TTTTCCTTTGTCCATTGCTATCCTAGACCCAATTGATCAATGAATTTAGTTAAAATTACTTTTAGAATAATTTACATGATTGACTTGCTAAGTTTTGTGATTTTTGCCATTGTAAAGCATTTTGACCGGAACTAGCTGCAGAATGTAGACATTCCGTAGCTAACCGGTGATTCTGCAGCTGTCTTCACGTTTGAGTATGTTCCAGGTGGCCTCTCAAGAAAAACCGCATATGGGTATAATCCACGTCATGTCTACATGGTTCGTTGCTCACCATGAAGGAAGAAACGAATTCTGGGTATGGTTTTGATACGTGGGAACACATTTAAGAAAGCATACTTCTAGTAGGACCGTCTCAGTCCAGATGTCCATTTCCTTGTTACGCAGCCACTTCAAGAGTCCTAATGTGATTCCGAAAAGGAAAGACAATGTTCCTGAAATTGTTGCAAGTCTTGTTATTTACATTTGTTATATAAACACTTGGGAAACCGAGAGCTAGGCTAGATTTTGTTCTAGATTTTGCTTAGATTTTGTGCTACATTTCTGAAGACGCAGAGTGCTCTGTTCAAGTTATTTCACTTTTAATGAAGTAGACAGTGTTGTTTTGAAAGCGTTGATTTGATTTGGAGTTAGATTCCGTCAGGTGGTAGAGGGCCCCTGCCTCTTGCACAGATTTATTTGCGTAATTTAGATAAGTATTATAGTTGCCTTTACGTTTTTGAAGTTGAATTTGTAGTTGTTTTCATTAGCTACTATAGTTATACTCATTCTAACTCTTCCACAAGAAGAAGCTCTTCCAAAAGATTATAATGATGAATGGGAAATGGCTATAGTATTGTAGGATTTAATTGTAATCTCTTTTATTCACCATCACAGTTATACTTACGCTCAATACTCTTCCACAAGAAGAAACTCTTCCAAGAAATCTTTATACTGTCTTAAGCATGATTGTGATCTTGAACGTTTTAGTTGTGTGTTTTCACTAAGTACCATAGCTGCTCTTGCTCTTAAACGCTTGTCCAAAATATCATAATAATGAGTGGGATATGGCTATGATATCTTAGTTTTTCATTGCTTTCAGTCTTTATGTTTACATTTGCACTCAATTACACAGTCAGGATTGTTCTAAAAACTCTTCCAAAAGAAGGAACTCTTCCAAAATATCAATCATGATGGACAAACAGATTGTATAATTCCATAGAATAATGCATGATAGCTTAGTTAGGATGCTCCAGAGTTTAATTGCACTTAACTCATGTTCAGTTGTTTTGCTTTAAGTTTGATAATGACTTGTAGTTTAACACTGTTTTAGGCTAGTGACATTTTAGGTTTGGTTGTAGCTCAACTCATTTCATTTGCACTCCATATTCAGTTGTCATTCACTGCATTACTTCAGTTGTTAAATTTAACAAAACAACCTTCATTATTCACAAATCTCTTCTTGTTCTAAAATCCATAATTGATTCATAACCATATGAACAGAAGACCATATCATTTTAAGGCCTGAGGTACTTCTGCAACTTCCTTATCATCTTACAAACAAACATTTTCCTCAATAGACTATTTCAAAAATCTATAACCTTTGAGTGAAGTGTAGTGCTATAAAACTGAGTTGCAGAATAGAGTTAGGAATTAGATTTAGAGTAGAAGATCTTATGATGATATCAATGTTTTACTCCAAACATACTTCAACAAATCTCTAATCAAGGATAAAATGTTGCATCATTATAAGTTAGTTGTTTAAACTGTTTAGTTAGGAAGATTTGCATACTTAGTTGACCATGTTTCAAGCTCTCTCTCAAATGCCTTTGATGAAAGAATTTGACAAGTTTAGTTTGTGTTTTGAATCATTTGCTTAAAAGTCATTATCAAGCTTTGCTTTTGCTTATTCATAGTTTAGATTTGATTATGTTTTTAGTAGTGCATTTGCATTTACCATTTGACACCAACCAATTAGGTTTCACCCTGTTTTTAATCATTAGCTTCCTTCCATTAGCTTTCTAGTCATTTTCCTTGTGAACATAAAACCACCAAAAGATCAAAAACATCATAAATCATCACAAAAGACCAAAAACATCACAAAATACTACACACAACGCATTAAGAAACAAGCACCTAGGTACATACAGTACACTTCACTTCAGCAGTTTACCAACCCTGGTTGACAATTAAATGAGCTCAATTTAGGAGACTAGATTGAGACCAAACAGACAAGTTTGAGAGATACGATGTTTTGAACAAATGGAAAACACAACACTTGTTTCAAATAAATTGTCATAAAATACACATAGTAATGTTTGTTTTGTATCTCTCAGTGAGAATTATACTCATGGCACAAATTTCAATTTTTCAAAGAAGACACCTTTCAAAAAAGGGATAAAGCAATTGGTAAAAAAACAGGCCCTCAACAAAACAGAGGAAACCATTTTTCTTTACAAACACCAAGGCAAAAAGTGGAGTGTCTAATCTTCAAGGAAGGAGGGAAAAAGACCATTCAAAACATTTCAAAAAGCTATAACACCCTCAAAGGGTATTTTTCCATGTCACTTTGTACTTAGCAAAGGAGGGATTTTTCGTGGTTTGAAGCCCCGAGTAGCATCGTGCAAAAAACAGGTCGCGACGCGCCTGTAATGTTCCTCCGAAGGTTTTTACACATGGCGCGACGCACCTGTAGGATAGCGCGACGCACCTGTGATCTTCGCCCGCCCGACGTTCAGAGGGTGCCCAATGCCCGACCCGACAACACCACAACGGTGTGCAGGTGCTACGCTCTTGTGCACCGGAGCGTAGCACCTCTCCAAAGGTCTCCAAGGGCAGAAAAAACTAGTTTTTGCTCAGATTTTGGGTTGTTCAAACACAAAAAATATTTCAAGGTATTTTTCATGCCCTTGCATCTCAATTTTAGTCACAAAAATGTTTTGAAATCAAGATTTCAAAAAAGAAAACAATGTTTTTAAAAGGGGAAACATAGTGGTTTTCAAGGGTCTCCTGCTTGCTAAATAAAAAGAAAAACATTGTTTGAGGAGAAAGGGATAATTATCAGTTGAAAGGCTTGCTTTGCTTAAGAAGCCAGACATAGTTTTTGAAAAGGGAAAAAACAGTGTTTTAAAAGGAGAAAGGCCTATTTCATTTTGAAGAACCTTTTTGCTGAGTGGGTAAAGAAGAAAGCACAAAACCAAAATGCCTACCAAGAAGAAAGGGGTTAACAAGGGAGGTCATCAAAAAAGGTTTGAACCTACCACTACTCAAGAGCTCACTACCTCCCCTTCAATATTGTCTTGCTTTCAAGAGGTTGGCTGCGTTGAATTTTGCAACAAAATCCAAGAAGTCACTAGCCACCCTTTCTTGACTGAGCTTTTTTCCCTAAGACTAGATGGAAAACAAGTTCACCTAGTAGGTCTGGACTTTAAACTCACTCCTAGGGTTGTCTCCAAAGAAACTAAGATCCCCTATATAGGAGAAAAGTGGTTCAAACAAGCATACCTGGATCTAAATCACTATAAACCCTTCCTAAAACCAGACCATCAGGATGCTTGCCAAGCTATATTTCTTTTTTCTCACTTATTGAGCAGCTATGCCCCCCCCCATGAGAGTTATCATGAAGTATTTCACATGTGAAGGGAGATATTCCCGAGTTTATTACTATCACATCAGGCTTCTCATGCATTTCACAAGAAATCAGTTACTAAATCTCCCTTTCTTCCTCTGCAAAAGCATAGACATGATGTCCTCCCTTGTCCAAAAGAGACCTCCTGCTCAGCAAAAAGCTAGTCTTTTCCATCATTCTCTCATCAAAATCATCATCCTTTACCAGCTTGAAAAGAAAGGATTTTCTTGGGAGACTTTCATTTCTCATCCAGATTTTGCTACAGCCTCTTTATCTCATGGCCCATCTCATATGTCCTCCTCACCCTCCACTCACTATGACTCTCCTTCATCGAGTCAAACTACTCCTCAAAAGCAAGAATCTCCTATGATTGATAGTGAAAAAGAGCAGTCCTATGAAATCAGGCATGAAGTTAGTGATGATGAGGAACATAGGGACACTAAGCAAAGTAGTGAGCATGAACCAGGTGACAAACCATAGAACAGTGACCATGAGTATACTAGTGATGGTGAAGAAATCTCACCAAAGGATAAGGAAGTCAGTGGCACTCAGCAAAGTAGTGAGGATGAAGAACAAAGCAGCCCTAAGCAAAGCAATGAAAATGAGCATGGGGATAGTCCACCCACAGGCTCTAGTAATGATGAAAAACAAACTAAAGAGCAGCAGGGTAGTGATGATGAAGATAAAAGGGAAGATGTTAAAAGCAGTGATGAGGAACACCACAGTCCTCAACAAAGTCATGAAACCAATCAAAGGGACAATGAAAAAAGCGCCTCCCAGCAAAGTAGTGACCATGGTGGGAGCCCACACACAAAGTCTAAGGAAAACAATGAAGATGATGGCAACATGAAAAATGACAAAGAGGATAGTCATAATGAAGGAAACCCTCAAAAAATTCAAGACAGTGAGGAGGGTAAACAAGGCAGTCCACAGACAGACAGTGAAGATAGTCAAGCAACAGAAAAGGATGATGAAGCTAGCAGCCCTAAACAAACTCAAGACCAGAAGGAAAACAATGAACAGGGCAGCAAAACAAGTGATGATGGAGGCAGCAGTGTAAAGGATCAAGTTGAACAAGTGCTAGAGATAAAAACTCCTCTCTCCTCTCCTCAAAACAGCCAAGAACATGTGCTTGCTGCCTCGCCTAGGCAAGGGGCCATGATTCATTCCTCAGAAGCACCAAAGGCTAAAAACACCAAATATGCAAAGACGGAAATCACTCCAGCAGTGACTAGTAATGTCACTAGAGTGCTAAGGAGTAGAGGAAAACTGCCTAAGAAGAGTATTGTTGAATTGCCAAAGATAACAAGAGAAAAGAAGTCTATCCAAATCAAGGGCAAAGAAAAAGTTGAACAACAGGAGAGTAGTCATGAACAGGAAAGAGTGTTTGACATCATACAAATAGACAGTGATGCTGGAGATGATGAAGCTAGAATTCTTGAGTCACTTTTGCAAAACGGAGAAGCCCAAATCCATGACTTAGAAACTGATCTAGAAAGGTCAAATGACCTCATACATTTTCTACAAATGCAAAATAAACAAATGAGTGGGAAAATGGCAATTTATGAGGCCCGAGCATTCAAATACCAAAGGGAAGCATACAAAGCACAAGTCAAGCTTGAAGAGTATATGGGCGAATTTAATGATATTGAGGAAGAAGAGCAGCCAGTAAGAAAAAGGCCTAAGACTATGGGTCTTAGGAAAGCTTTGGATAAACAGAAGGAAGAAGAAGCAGCCCTTGTTCGATCTTATCCTCTCACACAATTGCTTGTCCAAGAGATAGAAAATGATAAAGAATCATGGCTTGAAAGAGAAAAAAAGCATTTTTAGGATAAATTAGAGAAGGCAAACAAAGACTTGGGTTTACAAAGAAAGATGACTGGGCATTACAAGAAATTGAACCAATTTGCCCAAAGAAAACTCAAACTTGCTCAAGAAAGGCTCAAAACTGCCCGAAGGAGGCGCCTGGTGAAAAAAGGGAAAAAGGACATATCTAGGCTTGGAATCTTGGTTTCAGCTTCCATGCATGCTTCTAGAAACACTTGAGGAGTTTTCTCACCAAAATTGAGCATTTTTTGACATGATCTTGTTTTTTGTGTTTTTAAAGCCTAATTGCACATTTTTCTAGGCGCTGCCCTGTTTTCTAGAAGCATCATTAGCTCATGAAAGTTATTTTGTTGGATGTATTAAATTTAAGTGAGTATGTTCAGAAATTTTCAGAACAAATGGAGCTGTTTTGGTCCCTCAAAAAGGCCAAAAAACGATCATTTTTCAACATTCTGCCCCTTATATCAGCAGGTGCTATGCTCCCGGGTTTTTTTACTCATTCCACTTTTTGATAGACTTCCCTACATCATTTTGGAAAAAATCAAGTAGTTACAGAAACTAGACATCTAGGGCTTTCCAATGAGCTATCACTAGCCTCGTTTCGAGATCAGGAAGTCCTTCAAAAGTTATTTTTAAAACAGGCTTCTTTCTGCTGCTACGCTCCTGCAGATTTTGCTGAAAAGGCAGTTTTCTGAAGGTGGCCATCCAAATGTGCGTTAAGCTATTTTTGACTCTATGTAAGAGATTAAAAGTCAATTTTCTTACTATTTCTAGCTTAAATAGATATTTTTTGAAGATCTTTTGTGCCTTGGGCCTTGTGAGGCCTCAAGGAAAAAATCAGATATTTGTATTAGGCCAATGAGCTTCTAGATGCTCTTGTGAGCTCATCTACTCATTTCCTATATAACTTATGAAGAATCATTGTAATTTGTTGGAGGTTTTAGAATCAGAACTTGAAATTTTGAAGAGCAATACATGGATATGAGCTTTAAAGAAGAAAATTGTTTATGAAGTGGATGATTTGCTTACTTGTCTAGATGATGGAGAGGCTTTGTGTGCAGGATTCCATGGCTTGGTAAATGGTATTGTGTCTCTTATCTGTTATGTTTTATTAGTTTCTCATATATGTTTTCATGCCTCTTGCTTGCTGTAGTTCAGTAAAGAATAAGTTTGAGATATGCCCATGGAGGCACCTCAAATTTCCTGATTCATTGCAACTTAAATGTTTTCATCTTTCTTGGCCATGTCAAAGAATTCTTAATTGCTCTTTGGTACCCTAAGAACTTGTTATTAGTTTCATTAATGGTTATTATGTATGCTATCTAGTATGATTCACAGTATGCCCTGCTTAATCATAGGTAATCAAAACTCCATTTCTGAAATCTCTCTCTGAATGATTGGTTGTTTTAGTTACGTCAAAGAGGTCTTGTTTCAATCTTGCCCTTTCCATGCTTTGCAGTATTATTTCAAAGTTCCTGATAGCTCAAGATATGATGTTTAGGAGTTCCCTCTTCATAGATTGAGTTGTTTGTTTATCTTATTTGTTTTCCCAAAATTCTGAAGGTGATTTTCCCAAAGTTAGAGGGTCTTATAATTCTATGCATCACCTGATTGTTTATTTTCTACATTTATTAGTTTGAGTTTCATTCATAGAGATTAATGGTCAGCCCTACCTCATTAATGCTTGATGTTTAACTATTTATGCTTAAGATCTCTTTGTCTTGCACAAACTTAATGTTCATTACACTTCACAAACCACCCAAAAGATCCATTGACTATACTAAATCGGCCTTTTCACACACCTTGTTTGTTGTCTAGGCATCCTTGGCTTTCATTTGACCCCATAGCCCTGTTGATTTGATAACTTATCTTTCATTGATGCCTACTTAATCGGTTTTCACCTCCAAACACAAAAACAAACAAACGTACTTAACAACTAGCCTAAAATCAAATATACTAAGAAAACAAGCTCGCATCCTTCGCTTCATAGAGAGAGCCCTCTTTGAGTCCAGGAAGGCTAGGTCCTATGGCTCCAAAGCTTGGTCTGATGTTACCATGTCATTTGGTTTACCAATCTGCCAAATTACGGGACACTAACACAACATTTCAAAGATGATTGCTTCAATTCTTTTCTCCTTTTGTCCTTCACCTTAGCTCTGATACCATGTTAATTTTCACACTTCTCTATGTTGTTTCAATTACTTTTATTCCAATTCACTTCTTAAATTAACAATATTTTCGACAAAAAATAATCTTTCCAATCATCAACAATAATTGAAGATAGAGCAATAAATGCAATGATAAAGGAGACAATCTACACATCAACAAGAGACACTAGGTTTGGTCGAAGACCAGGTAAAAATCCACTATGGGGAAAACCATTTGAAATTATTCTTCTATTATATTGTCATAAAATGTTCAACGGATAGTAAAATGAGCCCAAATCCAAAAGCCAAAGTTTTAACTTGTTCAACAAATATACAAACCAATATCCAAAATATATGCCAATAGTCAAGATAATGAAATCAAAGATACCCACACACTTCCTGTTCACCCTTTTCACTTCCTGTTTACCCTTCGTATTTCTTTTTCACCCTTCACAATTCATATTCAACCTTCACAGTTCCTGTTCACCCTTTGCAATTCCTATTCACGCTTCGCAGTTCTTGTTCAACCTTCGTAGTTCCTGTTCACCCTTCACAATTCCTGTTCAACCTTTGATTTTAGATAGAATGAAATCCAAAAATAAGAAGAAATGATATGTGATTATGATGTCCAAATGAACTTGAGGTCAGTTGAATTTACATGCTTCCAAGGGTGTCCAATTTGCTTTAGGGCCGACCTGAGAAAATGTACATATGTGGGATTTTCTTCAAAAGTACACTTTCCTTTGTCTAGATTGAGCACGTCAATAGTCAAAATTAGTCCTCTCGAAAAGAGGAATCTAGTCTCATGGCTAGAATTTGTCATTGAGATTCCAAATTGAAAAATCAATATCTTCAAAGTTTGAACTATGTTTCCATTAAGACTTGCAATCTTCTAAATAATAATAGATTTTTCTTATGAATGGTATTGATGAAAAAATTTAGTATTCTCATCACCCTTTTTAGCCACAAATATATGGTTTTCAATCTCCACGCAACTTCCTTTTCAACCAAAATTGCCCCAATCTTAAGTTATAAATAGAGAACCTTGATTTTGTATTCCACATTCGAAGAACCAAACATCTCTTGTTTAAGTAAGGCTTCTAATTCATATTCATATGTCACCAGGTCTTGACCATGCTGGATTTTTTTCTCACCAACCCATCTAATGCAAACTTGTTTGGCCTTCATATTTTCTTCAACCTAAAGTGCAACTAACATATTGGAAGAACATGATCCTAGAAACTACTTTTTATTGGATAAGAGCTCATCTTCCTTGGATGCAAGGAAACAAGTTAATGATTCAATACTTGAAGGCTTTTGGCAAGAGTGAATTTTTTCACTCTCATGGATCACTAACATGTTATTTTAGGTAGGATGTTTTGTGAGCCTAAAGATTAACATACTATGCACGAACTCTTTAGCTCCTGTATTATATTATGCTATTGTGATGATTTGGCCCACAATTATAGATAGTAGTTGTGGATGGTTGTGTTTATTGTCAGTTGACATTAGAGTTATGATAGGTTTTTCCACCTTTGGAAAAAAAATAGAACCTTATAATAATAAAATTAAATATGTAAATATGTGAATATACAAGTGTTTTTGATGCGCACTTATGTTTTGAGAAATTATTTTTTATATTTTTAAAATGTTATATTGATATCAATTTTGGCAATGAGGTAGGGGTTATGATTTTTGTCAATTTTAATGAGAGTATATATGTTATATATTATCATTAGCTTTTATATGTTGTTTTTCTAGAGGTTATGTTGATTTTATTAATCATATAAGTAATGGACCTTTCTTGGTCATTTGGATGAAATTCGAGTGGTTGTGAGGAAAGTTGTTCCCTCATTATCCGAATTCAAATCCCATTTTGTGACATGTTTACTCTTAATGAAATAATTATTGATAAGTTATATATAATATGTTCATAAATAATTAACATATACACTTTTTGAAACATAGGAGTTATTTTCATACTATAATATAAATTATCATGTACATCATTTGTATTGATTTCGCTGAAACCCAAGATTCCCATAAATTCAATTTCAAAGTTAAATGAATAAAATGATATTGTGAGATTTAATAGCTATCAATGAATGTGGAGAATCATCCCTTAGATTTCTCCTTGTGTTTTTCCTTTAAAAAAATATGATATCATTTATAAATGAGAGGAGGAACTTGTAATAAAACCAAAGAGAGTTAAACTTACTAACTTAAATATTAAATTAACAATAAAGTAACACAACCCTTATTATATAAACGTGGCCTTTCACAGATAATGAAATATGGTAGTACAAAGGCCCAAGGCTATAATTATATACCAAAATCATGAATTTACATAAAAAATATTAGGATATTTAAAATTGGAAGCTAATTTAAGTTCAACTTGGTCTAATGTTATTTCAAGTAAAGTTTATTTTAAGTGTGCTTTTGAACTTTATTACTATCCCATTAGCACAATCATGTATTATGTATTTGTTATCTAATGGATCAAAATCTCCTTAATATTAATGGCACTTGATATGTGGTTTAGCACCTAATTGGTCAATAATTTCTATGTCAAGAGCATGGGGGGCCATTTGTCGATGATTGATGTGAGAGGTGTTCATGTAACTTATTTTCTTGCATTAATATATTACCTACAACGTTGTGGATTGTTTTTCCTCTTTGAGGGTTTTTAACCATGTAAACATTAGTGTCCAAGTATTTTATCTATGTGTGAATAAATATCTTTGGTAATCAACCTATGTGAATATATCATGTTTCCCAACATAACATCAAAGTGTGTATGAAGCTTCACTTTAATATTTGGGTAATGTGCAACAATTATGGAAGGAGTATTTGGATCAAAGTCTGGTTTTGTTCATTACATGATTGTGCCTATTATTTTTCTTGCATGAAAATCACAATATTGTTTCTATAACTGCTGATCATTTCCTGGTAGATTGAACCATTCCATTATGTCTAGATGTTGTTTATAACTATGAAATCCTTTCATTTCATCTAAAATTACTTGTGTTTGCTTGAGATATGGTCATTTATTTCTAATGATTTTAAAAGGTGATAAAAATATTAGCTTGATAAATATTTTTTTCAATGTTCTTGGTTTATTTGGGTTTCCCACCCTACTTATGATCTGGACTTATACATGAACACGATATAATACAAATATAAAAATAAACACAAAGATGCAGCATGAATAAAACTTCATTTCATTAATATCAAATAGCTGAAATATGCTTACATACAGAATTGAAATACACTAGCTCGGGCGATGGTAGCTTATCTCTGAGAAGACATGTGGCAGCCACATGCCTCGGAACTATGTTTTTGTTCTAATTAAGTGTAATTTCTATTATATGATAAAAAATAAATACATTTCAAAACATTCTCGCTGGAGCTGCTGTACTAGCCAATTTTGTCAGGGAGAGTGTTCAAAAAAGAAAAATTGGGACTGCCCCTGTTGGGAAAACCAGCCCAGAAATTATACCAGTTCACAGTAGAAGTGCTTCCCCAGATGGGGAAACTAGCACGAAGCATAATCATCCAAAATTTAAACAAACTGTGCAGAAAAAAGTAAAGCAAAAAAACTGCTGTGGAATTATTACTAGCAGAGGTGAGAGACACCACGGTGCTATTCCTTCTGTGGCATGTCATTATTCATGTCTTTAGGAGGTGGCTCTTCAAAAATGAAGCAACCATAATCTTTTGAGGAGTTGTCGTCCTGCTTTGACATCTGGGTAGTCGAATCTGGAATGGAGGCAAAGCGTGCACTTGGAGTTGCAACATTTTCATCCGCAGCGGAGCTATCTCCACAGTCACTTCCTGAGGAGTACGTTGCAGATTTTGTGGGCAGAGCCACCAATTTTCTGGGTTGTTGGAAATAGGAAGGTGTCATGGTGGATTTCCTCATTTTTTTCTGAGATCCCTAGCCAGTGTAGCTGGAAGGGATATCTAGGAGGCGCAACAAAATGAGGGTTGAAACACATTGCTGATCCAAAGGCTCTGTTGAATTCACATTGAGTGTAAGCTCAACAAGGCAGTCTTCATGGAGGGGGATAAGAGGGCAGGAGGGTTGGCTGCGACCATGGCCTCGACGACACCTCATTCTATGGTGATGCGGCATGGAGGCATCAGACTACTTAGGCAAGGAAGGATGGTAGGAAGGCTTGCAAATTGAGAGAAGGTAGGAGGCCTTAAGATAAAGAGAGGGTAAGGGATGAAGGGACGAATTCTCAACATAGAGGCTGACCAGGTGAAAAGAGAGGCGACATGAAGAAACTGAGGGAATGGCATCGCCGAAGGCTATGAAATAATGAAACTGGCATATGAAAGGACGACTGTAAATACCGGAGGTAGGTGGATGAGTTATGGCATCGAGGTGGTAGTGGCAGGCCTTAATAGCTCCCTCGCATGAGCCATGCGCAGCCATGTGGCTATGCCAGCTACCGCATGGAGGAGTGGCCATGTTATAAATTTGAAAATACACCCTCATCTGGGGGCCTCTAAACTATGTTGCAATGAGGCTCAAAGCCATATTTATTATTGAGAAACAATGAAAAAATCTAAACATCCAAAAACCTAAACGTTGGTCAAGGTTGTCATTGATGTCAATATGGAATTGTTGAAATGGAAAATATTCTTGTGATACATGAATAACCCTTGTTTCCCTAACACTAGAGAAACCCCAGTTGTGTTGAAGCAAAACCTAAGGTGTGAAACCCTAATGATATGTGCATACCCTAGAGTCCTCATGTATATTATGAATCAAGGTCACTTGGATCCCTAATGAAGAAGCCCTAATATGATATCCTTGCTCCTGATGAAGAAGCCCTAAAACCACCTTTATATCTTAACTCATGATGACAGAAGCCCTAATACTAAGAGGTCCATTATTTTCAAGCCTTAAAGGAGCTTTTTATATGCCATAATCCTAAATATTTGAAGGCCTAATAATAAGGAGCTCTATACATAAAATATTAAGAGCTGCCATAAATAAAATTAGAATGAAAACATCACAAATTTAAGTTTCTTGATGATAAAATGGCCTTACTTAAGGATGGAACTTCCATAGGCTTGTAGAGGGAAATTTTCCCTTTCTAAAGAGCTATCACTCGCCCTCTAATTCCTTCTAGTTTTAGAGGAAATGATTTTTTATGATGAAATATTATAATATTTATCCTAGTAAACTTGTGTAGGCTTAGGTTCCACCACCAAGATTCATGTCCCTTCGTTCATGGTCGAATTTAGTATAAATATAAGTCAAAACACTTGATTTCAACTCATACCTTTCAGTGGAAAACATAGAAATAAAATAAGAATCCAAGGAGATAAAAGGGAGATCAAAGAGATTACTGTTTGGACTGATATTTATGATTGGGTTGTTATTTAAAGCTAAATACACAAGCTTGGATCACTGTAGCTCGTACTACTGGGAAATTCTTGTTGAGGTTTCAGTGGGTATACCAAAGACCCATGGTAGCTTGGAGTTATCTCACAACATCTTGATGTACTTTAGAAATTGTGGCAACGACCCATATCCTTCTACGTTGGATATATGTGTGGAAAGTCACCTAAACTAAAGCTCGAAATTGTCACAGGTGTATGGGTAGTGGATGAGTGGTAAAGAAATTGAGGCTCATTTCCGTGAAGGATAATTGTAGTTCAAAACTTTTGAACAATGTTTTGGAGGTTGGATAGAAGACATCTGTCGGGGGCTTGGTGTAATATATCTGTGAAGAAATCAAACCTGTTTTGGGTGCCTCCATACTTCAGATTTATTGCAGAAATTACAGTCTCAAACTAGTTAACACTTTCTTAAATCGGGCCCGTGGTATTAAGAATTGAACAATGATAAAATTTAAAGTGTTAAAAATAAAGTATTTGAAGCGTGGACAATCATCTCTTAAATTTGGACTTGACCACCAATTATAGCTTGGACTTGTTGTGAAATCTTGTACAGTGGGAAATCATCACTTTTGATCTCAGATTGCAGATGTAACCTTAGATCTATGGAGTTGACTTATAAATTTTCAATTTTAAGGGTTCAGTGGTGTATTAACATTGAAGGACAATCAAGGTGGTTGGATAGTGGTTTGTGAGCAGACCTACTTGGCATACATTGAAACTCCTCTTGGAATTTGTTGGCAATTTGGTGTCTCATGTGGGCAGATCATTGAGCATCATTGAGGTGTATGGATATTTGAGAGTTGGAGCATGGAAGAGTGAATTTGGAGGCTTGTACTAGTGTAGCAACCTTGGAGCAGTGAAGTTTTTATACAATGGAGTATTAGGAGCTTTGGGGCAGTGAAGTATTTGGAACTCTTGAAGATTTCTTGGGGCAACATATTAATGACACTTTGAATATTTCTAGAAGCCTATTGATGCAACCTTGATGAGATTTTGTTTGGGTGACATGAAGAGCAATGAGGATACCTTCATGAGAATACAAAGTTTCCATTGATGAGATAAGTGCCTTGGAGATCATTTGAGGGCAGTGGTGAAGGTGTAGATATTGTCAGGGCTCATTGCAGAAGATATTGGGATCTTGAGAGATTGAAGATTGGTGTATTGATATAAGGTTGGAGCCCTAAAATATTATTGTACTTGATTCATTTTAAAGAAGAATATTTAAGTCCTCGTTATATCTAATTAATAAAATAATTTATTCTATATTGCTCATTTTTTGTTCTAAATATAAGTGATGTTAACTGGTAAACATAGCAATTGAAAAGAAATACTGATCCCCTTCCCCCCTTTCATTTTTTCCAAAAATTGGAATCACAACCAGTACCTTCACTCAAAGCCTAACATCTTGAAGGTTCTTTCTTAGAACACAACTGGAAAAGCCAAGGAAGAAAGCCTCAAATGCTTCTAAATATGTCTCTTATTCAACCGTGAAATCATAAGATAATCAAATTGGAAAAGCTCCATTGTTCAATGGAAAATTTGAAAGACGAAAGGAAATAATGAATAATTTCTTAATCTCTCAAGGTTTTGAAGTTTGGAAATCAGTGATTACTGAAACCACGATGGAAGAAGAATCCAAGGAATATAAGCAAAAGCGATTAAGGAAATCTTGAGTGGGATACCAGATCCTATAAAGGCCAAAGTGGAAAATGTTCATAGGCAAAAGGTATGTGGGACACACTTCAGGACCTTCACTTAGAAGGAGAATTGACCATGAACACTCAAGAATATGATGGAAATAAATAAGGAAATCCAAAACCCATTAAGGAAGCTGAAAATAAGGGAGATGACATCAAGACCAAAGAATACCTAAAAGATGAAGAAAATGAAGAAATAAGGAAAATGAGGAGCTCAAGAAGCAAGCACAAGATGGTGACCATAACCTTGACAAGACAAGGAAGTAAGTTGTCCTATTCAAGCTTCAGGTACAAGAAATAGATGAGGAGCTCACTAAGATAAAGGAGGAATTCCATCAAAACAAGAAAAGGCATCATGAAGTAATATCCATGACAAACCAATTAGATAAATCAAAGAAAATGGAAGGCACTTTGTCAATACATATTGAACAAAAACACAAGGGCTTGAATAAAATTGAAGTAAAAATTGGTCAATATAAGGAAGAGGTCTCCTCCCTTAAATATTAGCTAGAAGAAGCAAAAAAACAAGCACAAGGAGCTGAAAGGGTAATGTAAGCTTTGGCACTCCTAGAAGGACAAGTTGATGAAGCCAAAAAAGATAAAAATGCTATGGCATGTAAACTAAAATAAAAGGATGAATATATTTTCCTACTAAAATCAAATGTCATCTCTCTAAAAATCGAAACACATGAAGTAAAAGGGATGATGGAAAAAATGAATAACCAACTAGTTATGAAAGATGAAGGTTGTGAAAAGTTGAAAGGAGATTTTTTCTTTCTTAAAAAGGAAGTTGAATTTATGAATAAAAACTGAAGAGTTATCAAACCCTAGATGTCTTCCTAAGTCATCAAAGATCCCTCCTTGATAAATCAGGTCTTGGTTATGTAGGCTAACCCTCAAGCAAAAATTATGCAAACTCTAATGCTTCAAATAAAAAGGATGTTAAAAAGATTGGAAGAAATGTTGATGTTCCAAGTTCCAGCAAAGGCAAAGAGAAAAGTAAAGATGACATTGGAAGAAACCCTACTCCAAGAATATTTGTAGATGGTGTCAAGAATGAAAGAGAAAACAAATATTACCAAAGGATTTTAAGGAAAAATGACCTTAGAAGTACATCAAGGCAATACTCTAAGAAATGTATCAAGGATACAAGAGGAAATGGATATCATCAAAGGATCCCAAGACAGAATGATGTTGGAAGTATATCAAGGCAATCTCCATCCTCCAGGTACCAAAGTATATTTTTTGGTTATTGCTATTCTCGTACAAATTTTGGGCACATGGCAAGGATTGTAGGGCATACCACAAAGAAAAATATAATGGGCCGCATCAACTCCCTAGCAGAAAATTTGCAAGAAGAAGTCCTGATTCCTCATTCATGAAAAATATGGAGTGCTTCAAATGTCATAACATTGGAAATATGGATCGTGATTGTAACTTGACTTGGGTCCCTAAAAAAGCTAAAACCATGACTACTAAGCTAGAAAACAAAGTTACACAAGTATGGAGAAGGAAGAAAATTGGATTAGAAAGTCTCTTGAAGACTCGAGCCAACAACACATGTTGTTTATTTGATGAAGACATCTTTGGAAGATATTATATTCCAAGTTTGGATGATGAAACTTTGCGAAAAAGGAGACCATGCATACTACTAGGGGGAGCTTATGATTCTTAGCAAATTGTTGCAGAAGAGCCCTATGAAACCCTTGATGAGTCACACATGGAAAATTCGATAGACTATCTCTCGGGAATAACTCCATTAAAGATAGTCATTCATTGTTGAAGATGTCTTCCACTTGATCACAAGACAACAATATTACTTATCTTGAGAAAAAAAAAGAGCTACATGAGTTTATGCAGGCAGGGGGAGTCGGTTGATCATCTACCTCATCCATTTCCATGAAGGCATGAAAAGGATTAGGGGAACAATTTCATTGAAGAAAGATCACCATGGTAGTGCGAGAAACATATATATGAAGAAATATCATTGATGAAGAAAATATGTTGAAGAGAAGCAAATTGTTGTTAGGGGGAGTACTTGGGCACCCCATTTTCCATTGATTTCAAAGGGGGAGAGAATGTTAAGAGGGAAAGAATATTTCCATCAATGAAAAAGAGGGAGATTATTGGTCAAGTTTGTCATTGATGTCAATATGGCATTGTTGAAATGGCAAAATTCTTGTGATACACGAATAATCCTTGTTGCCATAACACTAGAGAAACCCTAGTTGTGTTGAAGCAAACCCTAAGGTGTGAAACCCTAATCCTATGTGCATACCCTAGATGCCTCATGTATATTATGAATCAAGGTCACTTGGAGCCCTAATGAATAAGCCCTAATATGATATCCTTTCTCTTGATGAAGAAGCCCTAAAACCATGATGATGTCCTTGATCTTGATGAATAAGTGTTATAGCATCATTTCTCACCTTCATATGATTCATGATTGCTTTTATGGCTTTGGGCACCCATTCCTACAGACTTGGACCAAATTCACTAATAAAAAGTGTAAAAATCCCCATACGCGGTTATGCCCAGACTTTTCCGCGTGTATACGCGAGTCCACATGTACTTTTCCATGTATGCCATTAAAATCATTAAAAAATATATAAAAAATCCCTATTTTCGGGCTGGGTTGATGGTTACTCTGGTAGTTCAACCACCCTAGCACGTGGCCAACTGTTTCCAACTGTTGAAACTACTTTGAGGGAGTATAAAAGCCCCTCTGTGTGCATGGCCTAAAGGGAGAGAGAGAATTATTGATATTATACTCATTGTATTCCCTATCAGAGTACGAATTCCGTGCCTCTGCACTTTCCCAGTTCATTACGGAAACCCTTGTTTCACGAGGTGCTCATCTCCCTATATGTCATCTCGTATGCAGTTCGGAAGGAATCAGCGAGGCAAGGGTGGGACGGATCACGGACCGACGGTACGCTCGAATTCATTGAAGAATTCGGTGATCTCTCACTTGTTATTCACACATTCTATTCTATATCTGGGAAAGACCATCTTGTTCCACGAAATATACGTATTTAGTGTCCCTTTTCTGTGAAATATTGTTATTTAAACATTTATTATGGTTTTATCTAAATGTTTTAACATGGATTTCACTAACATTTAGAGTAGATATATGCTATACAACCAGTTCTTCGTGCTTGTTTCTTCTTGTCTTTCAGGTTAAGAAGGAAGAAGGGTTGCTGGGGGTTTGGACCCCGCGGGATCTGCTTCAACCGTAGGACCTACGGGTGAGTTCCTCGATCTTCTCTATTTAGTTTTTCATGAACATGTATGGTTGTGTGAGTCCTTCTTGAGTAGCATGCCCTGCTCTGTGGAGATTGTAACCCAACGAACCTCTAGGGTGATTTTCCCCGAAACAGAACTGGCGACTCCGCTGGGGATCGCATTCTTGTGATTCCCCTGTTGGGTGGTTTCAGCTGTTTGATAGGTTTCCAACAGTTTTAACTTTTATTTCCAGTCCAGTTTACTCTTTCTCAGTTAGACTGAAGTCCTGGTTTCTTGTCCAGGCTTGATCCTTTTTGTTTTTCATTATCTACCTTTATATACGCGGGTTTGTCTGCACACAGTAGCGTATACACGCGTTTTTTGTTAAAGGGAGTCGCGTATACGCGGGTTTCCTTTAGCACAGTCGCGTATGCATGCTTGTTGCTAAACGGTGAAGTTGCGTATACCTAGGCAGATTTTGAAATTTTGGATTTCTTGACTTTTTAGTCCTTTTTGTCTGTGGAGACCTGTTCCTGCAGTGTCTTTTTACCCTCTGGATTGTGAAGAAAGTGGTCTTTGGTCTTTTCTCTCTCTGGTTTGATAGAAAACTAGTATTTTTGGCAAAGTGTTGTTTCTGGTGCTGGCACTTCTGGTTCGAGTACCAAGATCTCTTTCTGGGGATTCTTGGCTGTTCTGCTTCATCAGAACGGAGAGCTCTTGCTCATTTACTCTTTCCTATCTTTGTGTTTTGCTTTGCACTATGATTTTTGCCCGTTTCTTGGTTGGTTTTCTTGAGTTCAGTTGGCTAGGTCTTGTTGCAACTTTTGAAGAGTCTTTCTTGGTTCTTTGAAGTTTTTGTTTGCGGCAAGGTTGTACTATTCTTCTAGGCTAAGTGGCTGATTTTTCTTGTCTTCTCTTGCTCATATTGATCTTGCTACGAGTTAGCCCTATAAGATTTGGAGCATTTTTGAAGTTTTTGCTTGAAATTCAGTGTTGTTTGGCTTGGGATTTTATAGTTTTGCTTGGTCTTTTTGAACTCTTCCCTTATAAAACTCAAAAGCTCAAAAAACATTTTGCTTTGTTGTTTACTTTTGTTTTTTCCATTTTTGTTTTCGTTTCTTTGTATCTTTTGAAGCTTTGTTGCGGTTTCTTGCCTTTAGATTTTAGCTTGATTGTGGAAAGAAGTTGTCATTGATTTCTTCCTCTTGTTTTTTAAGCGTTTTTGGTGTCTTCATATTAAGAGTTCTTGATTTTGGGAACTAGCTTTCTGGACAACCAAAAAGAGATAAAACTGAAGGACTTTTGGGAAATTTCGCTCTGCTTTAGGAGATTTTGCATCTTAGAATTTGCATGCTTGTAGTGATTTGCATCAGGTGCACTTAAGCATTTAGTCATTTTCATAGTTTTTGTGAGTGTGAGTTTGTTATCTGAAAAGAAAAATACAATTTTAAATCTTGTAGAACCTGTATAGAAGTTGCTTTTCATCGAAAGACAATAACTGCATTTGCATGTAGTTTGGTTTTTATTAATTTCTTTCTGCGTCAAAACACCATAAGTTTCATTTCCACATCCCTTTGACTTAACATAACAGCCAATTAAAATAAGCGATTTAATTTAAAATCAACTAGCAAGTTTTCTAAATGTCATACACCAACTAGCTAGGTTGTATGGTCTTGGATTAGGTGAGTGGAGAGTTAACTCTCCAAGGCCGCTCAAACGAAACATAGAAGTTGATTAATTGAGCGAAATCCAACTCCGTTAGGTGGACCGGGAAAGCTCTCCTCCAGAGAGTCAAGCGCGAGGGGAAGTGAAGGCTGAGAAGAGAGATACCCCCTCTCTGATTTGCTGAATCTGACCTCAAGACCGTTCCGCCCAGATTCTGACATGGATTGGTGCCCATAGTTGCCACTCCCAGGTTCCACATAGGTGACTGCGGGGGGGGAATACCGGGGCGGTACACGAGGCGGACGTCGCATCACTCGGCGGTCGCCACGGGGGGTGCCCGCGCGCGAAGCTTGGGTGGCGGGCCGGCAAAGGGTTGTCGTTAGGAGAATTCGGTGTAGCGTTTCGATACCTTCGCTAGTGGGCACGGGCCGTAATTATCCCGGACGCCGGGAGGTCCTATGTTCGCTTTCACCTTTGGTGTCCGTGGGTCCTCATCCTCGGAGCGGAAATTTGGCTTGTTGCTGATTGTATTTCGGGGATTTTCTTATGGTGAGTGCTCTTTTCTCCTAGCTTGCTTAGCTTTATACTTTTTAGAATCTAATTAAAATTTGTTAAAGTGGCTGATCAAGCACCTCGTCGATCGAGGAGAATCCGGGGGTTATCTCCCGAGAGTCCAGAGCCTTCTTTGAGAAGGCGTAGGAGTGATTTAGCAAGTGGTTATCACCCTGTGACGTCTGACGCAGTGGAGAGAGATCCCCCACAAGGGTCTGAAGGTTTCATAGCTGATTCTGGTGTCGGTTCCGAGAGGAGCGTTCCGCTCACCTCGCGAGTTTTATTTCCTCGGGAAGAAGATTTTCAAATTGAAGAAGTACCTGAACCTCCTGTGTCAGGTCCATCTCCTCTTCCTCTTGATTATCCGTTCGTTTTTCAATACATCGGAACTGAGTCAGAAAGACCGGAAGATCTTCCGTATCATTCATACCTTTCGATGGCCACAGTAGGGTGCGACCTGCTTTGTGGTCTTTGCGGCATTCGGACTCCTATGCAGGTGAAGGAGGAGGCACTGTTAGCTGTCTTCGATTGCTTCTAGTCTGCTTTGTGTTTTGGCTGGTTTCACCCAAGCACAATCTTCTCGATACCGGTCCCTTCATTTGAATGCCCACTAGTGAAGTTCCTTCTTTTTCCTTTTCGGCTGCTGCGGTGGATCTACATTCCCTTCTTGCGGCTAGTGGATCTGCCTTCTTTTCACGGGTTGCCCAAATGGGCACATTCCTAGTTCAATCATGCTTTAGGGTCCTTTAGTTTACTTCTCGGACCCCGAGTTTCAATCTCATGAGTGGAGGTCGGGTTCGACCACTTTTACGGGATGGAACCTGTATTCCACTCGGGGGGGGCGGGGAATCGGTTTACGCTGGTCACCAAGTTAATACTTCCATCGTCGAGGTGGACCTTTTCTCCTCTTTCTAATGCCTGGAACCCCTATCAGGGGCTTTCCTCTTCATTTCATACTTCAACGGGGGGAACTGGTCTGGGCTTTGGTAACTCTGTGTTGGGAGGAGGTTCTTCACCTTTTTCTACGAGTCCTTTTTGGCAACCTGGTGCCTCATCAAATCTAGGGTATTCTTTTAAGAATGTTGGGAATCCATCCCAGCAAGGATGGAATCCTCAGGCTCCGCCTCGTTTACCTTTTCTGGAAACATTAAACTTGCCAGATCTGTCGAAGTTGACTAATGATCCGATTCGTTATGGTCCGGGGTGGCCTCCGGTTCCCACCAAACTTCCTTCAGACATTCCAAAGTTTGAAGGCAAGAATGGAGAAGATCCGGCTGACCACATCACTACATTCCATTTATGGTGTTCTTCGAACTCCCTGATCGATGATTCGATTAGGTTGAGATTATTTCAACGCACCCTAACTGGAAACGCTGCCAAATGGTATATTGAGCTAAATGGGGGCAGTTTTGCTACATTTGGAGAACTGGCTGTTACATTTCTGAACCATTTTCAGTTGCCTGTCTGATATGACGCTGGGACTGAACTCCTAGCTAATTTTAAGCAGGACGACGCAACCCACATTTCTGATCACATTCAGGAATGGAGGAGAAGGAAGAGGCTTATTAAAGCTCATATTCCAGGTGAATTCCTTTTGGAATGGTTTCTCAAATCCCTGCAGTCAGATATTTCGAAAGATGTATCCCTTTCTGGGGTATTTTCCGAGGAGCAGGCCATTTTTAGGGCCCAACAGCTGGAACTGATCTATTCTCAGTCTGGGGTCCTCCATAAATATCTGCCCAATGCTCCTCGCTCCAAATTAGATTTATTTAAAACTAAGCCCGGTCCTCATGGTGACGGACTGATTAGATCGATCAATAGTGGTGCAGCCAGCCTGCTTACTCAATTGCAACAATTGTCTTTACAATCTGCTCCTTCTGGTCAGGCTGTGCCTGCTGAGTCATCGCCTTCCTAGTCTTTGTCCATAAATGCTGTCCAAGCTTCTGATCCCAAAGGAAATCAACTATCCGAAGGGAAGAAGAAGGGACGAAATAACAAGAAGAAGGGAAAGAATGGGAAGGGTAATGCGAATAAAACCAACGAGCATGTTGGTGAGGGTCAAAAGGAGAAAAGGAAAGTGAAGTTTCCATGCAAGTTGTGTGCTGGAGACCATCTTACGCACCTTTGCCCTAAAATTTAGGATGCGCAGCGCTTGTTAGCCCAGCAGGGTTCTTCTAGTTCCCATGCTGTGTTAACAAACCCTTTTCCCCAAGGGCAACAATTAGTTGTTGGCGCGAATCAAAATCCTGGGGCTTCCTCTGGGGGCACCCAGGAAGGGGAAATTCCATCGAACATTTTCATGATGAGTGCTCACGCGGATATCGCTACGAGATCCCGTGATTATGGTGGAGAAGAGTCTTCGAAAGCTAAGGATATTCCTGATGCTACTGAGCCACTTCACATTACCAAGCCTACTATTGAGTCTATGCCTCGGATGCCCAAAGCATCTTCTAAGCAATCGACGATTAATCCAAATGCTAGGGCTGCCCAGAACTACTCGATTGTGGAAGATCTGGTGCAGAGTCCTTGTGTTATGTCAGCTTTAGAGGTACTCCAGTCTTGTCCGGCTCAGCGCAGTGCTTTGCTCACTGCCATTGGGGCTATTGATCCAAAAAATTCTCTTCTGATTACTTTTGATATGACTAATTTTAAGAAGAGACTCCCCCATCACATGGCTTTTCATATTAAATCATCGTACCGGAAGTGTAATATCTTTCGAACGGTTGTTGATGAGGGTGCTTCCACATGCGTGATGTCTCTCACATGTTGGAAGAGAATTGGATCTCCAAAAGCTGTTCCATCTACCACTCTTCTAACTGCGTTCAATGGTCATTCTCACAGACCCCATGGTATTGTCCCAGCTTTGCCCATCTGTGTTGGGGGAATAACTGTCAATATAGAGGTTGAGGTAGTTGACGCAAGCTTGGAATACAACCTTCTGTTGGGGAGAAACTGGATTTATGAGATGGATGCCATTGCATCCTCATTATTTCGGATTATATGTTTCCCCCACGAAGGGAGGATTGTTACAGTGGATCAACTGGACTGTCTTCCTGTAGACCCGAATGCGTCTACTGACTCATCTGTTCCTAAGTTGGATAATACTAAGGCGCCTGTTGAGAATTTAGGAGTTGGAATGTATTCTTCCTTGATGGGTACTTTCGATATTCCTCCTCCTACGGTTCATATTAATGCAATTTCATCCTCCAAGGCTCCTCTTCGAAGAGAGTTCTTCAGAACTCATTATTTTTCGGACCCTTGGACCTTACCTTCCCCTACTGCCACATAAGCGGAAGGTCAAGTGGGTGGAATGGAATTTCCGATGTCTGCAGCTGAGATTGCTTATCAGTCTATTGTTGACTCTGCAGAATCCAGTCCAGCTCCTATTTCACCGAAAGAGTTGGATGGAGATGTGGCTCCGGCTTGGACACTTAGTTCTTCTTCTGCCCAGGATTTCCTTGATACCACTCTTCCATCTGAAGAGTCCATCCTGGAAGCCATGACTGGTATAGATAGACCGTGGGATGATTTTCATCATCGGTCTTACTTGACTTGAGCGAAGTTGAAACGAGTTTTCCAAGTCCTCCGTCTCCTGGTCCTGTTCACCCAGTCTTGAACCTTTTAGCACCAGCACAGGTTTATGCTGAAGGGAACATGGTTGTGATTTCTCCTACTATCCCGGTGAACATTTCCAGGGATCCCAATATTATTGAGAATGTCTTCATCGGAGCTGAATGTTCCCGTGAAGAGATTCAAATTTACACCGAGCTCTTTAAAGAGTATAGGGATGTATTCGCTTGGTCTTATGAGGAAATGCCTGGAATAGATCCATCTATTGTCCAGCATGAGATCAAGACGTATGAAAAAGCTAAGCTGGTAAGGAAAAAACTTCGTCCGGTCAATCCTAGGAAGGCAGCAGCTATCAAAGCTGAGGTTGAGAAGCTGCTTAAGGCGGGATTCATTTTCCCTGTTCCTTTGACTGAATGGGTTTCAAATCCCGTTCCCGTAGATAAAAAGCAAGGAACGATTCGAGTTTGCATCGATTTCAGAGACCTAAATAAAGCATGTCCTAAAGATAATTACCCCACACCATTTATCGATCAGATCATTGACGAGTGTGCCGGTAATGAGATTTTCTCCTTCATGGACGGTTTCTTCGGATATAATCAGATTACTATCCGTCCTGAAGATTAACATAAGACTGCCTTTATTTGTCCCTGGGGTACTTTTGCATACAAGGAGATGCCTTTTGGTCTTAAAAATGCTGGGGCTACCTTTCAGCGGGCCATGTCATATGCCTTCCATGACATCAAAAGGATTATCGAGGCATACTTGGATGATTTATCTGCTTATTCTCGAAAGAGGATGGATCATCCTGCTCACCTCCGACAAATATTTGAAAGATGTCGTTTCTATAAGATTAGATTGAATCCGAACAAGTGCGTTTTCACGGTTACATCCGGCCGGTTATTGGGATTCATTGTGTCTAGGGAAGGGATTAGGGTAGATCCCTTCAAGGTTGAGGCAATACTTCGGTTGCCTCCCCCGTCCTCTATCCGTCAGCTTCAAAGTATACAAGGAAAGTCTAATTTTCTTCGGAGATTTATCGTAAATTATGCTGAAGTTACAAAGGGATTTATGAGATTGTTGAAGAAGGGAGTTCCATTTCTTTGGGATGACTACGCTCAACGCTCATTCGATGCTTTGAAGAAAGCATTGAACTCTACTCCTTTATTGAGTCCACTTGATTATAGCAGGGATTTCCTTTTGTATCTGGCAGCAGCAGAATCTACTATTGGTATGGTTCTGGTTCAGGAGGATGATGCTCTTGCAGAGCATGTTATATACTACCTTAGTCGAGGATTGGTAGGACCTGAACTCCGGTACACTCCGATAGAAAAGTTAGCTTTAGCAGCAGTTCATGCTGTGCAGCGACTCCGGCATTACATTATTCTTCGAAAAACTTATGTTTTGGCAGCAGCCAATCCATTTCAGTTTGTCCTTAGTAGGCGAGTGATTGGGGGCAAATACAATAGATGGATTGTAATTTTACAGGAATTTGATCTCGAATTTATGTCTGCCAAGTCCAAGAAATCATTGGTTTTCGCAGAATTGATCTCCGAGTTGCCTTGTGGAGAAGAGATGATCTATGATGAATCCTTTCCGGATGAACATTTGTTTCTTATCTCTTCACAGGATCCTTGGTATGGAGATATAATTGTGTATCTTCAGACTGCGAAGTTTCCCTCTACTTTTTCGAAAGATGAGCGTCATAAGCTGCGTCACTTGGCCAAGAATTATTTGATTATTGGTGATGCTTTATACCGTCGAGGGGTTGATTCAATCCTGAGATGCTGCTTAACTCTCGAAGAAGCTGAGGCTGTGCTGAATGATTCTCACAGTGGAGCTTGTGGGGGTCATTTATCTGGGCTTGCTACAACCCAAAATTTTTTGCGTGCTGGGTAATTTTGGCCCTCGATTTTCAAAGATTGTATAGAGTCGGTCAAAAAGTGTCATCCGTGTCAAGTCTATACTCGAAAAATGCGCGCTCATCCAGCTCCGCTTTTTCCAGTCATTACTGTCGGTCCCTTTACAAAGTGGGGTATTGATTATACTACTTGTAACCCGCCTTCGGCTAAAGGTCACAAGTACATTATTGTAGTAGTAGACTACTTTACAAAGTGGGTCGAGGCTATGGCTACTTTTGGGAACGATGGTGAGACTGTAGCTCTTTTTCTTTTCAACCAGGTTATCGCTCGTTTTGGTATTCCTAGAGAGATTGTCACCGATCATGGCAGTCATTTTCAGAATAGTATGATGGCTGAGTTGGCTCTCAAATTGGGTTTCCGGCAGGAGCATTCATCTTCGTATTATCCTCAAGCCAATGGGCAAGTGGAAGCCGTGAATAAATCCTTGAAGACAATTCTTCAAAGGACAATTGATAAAGCTAGATCCAACTGGCATATTATGCTATATCCTGCACTTTGGGCATACAGGACGTCAGTGAAAACTGCAACTGGCTTTACTCCATTTCAGCTAGTGCACGGGTTGGAATCCGTATTTCCCATTGAATGCGAGATTCCTTCTCTTAAGTTAGCTGTTGAACTTCTTCCTGACACTTCTAGTCTTGAAGAAGGGCTCCTTCATCTGGAACATCTCGATGAGCAGCGTCGGGATGCCGCCACGATGAATGAAGCGCATAAAAACCGAGTTAAATTTCAATACGATAAGGCGGTCAAACCCAGGGTTTTTTCGGAAGGTGACCTTGTTTTGGTCTATGCCCAAGAAAAAGATGCCCTGGGGGCAGGAAAGATTAAGTCTATGTGGTATGGCCCCTTCATCGTTAAAAAAGTCCTTAATAAAGGAGCATATGCCTTGGTTTATTTCGAAGGGAACGAGTTGACGGAGCCCCGAAATGGGCTCTATTTGAAGAAGTATTATGCCTAGGCTTCGGCCTGGCACGTTGCTTTTGTATATAGTAGTTTTTTGTTTTGTACATATCTGGTTGATTTTCGATCTTTGATAAGTTGGTGATGTTTTTGATCTGCTTTGGCAGGTTGTGTCGGATGTCATGAGTCATTTTGGTTTCGCCGATGGTGCTAGTAGACACACCCGGAACTTAGCTTCCGCGGCTTGGGTGCTTCATTATCCTTCCGGTCAGCTGTTAGTATCAAGAGGGGTCTGCATTGGTCCTGCTTCCAATAATATAGCAGAATACACTGTAGTTGTTCATCTACTCTTGGACGCAATATATTTGGGTGTTGATTCGTTGGTAGTTTTCTTGGACTCTCAGCTGGTGGTGTCGCAGTTGAACAATACTTATCGGGTTCGAGATCCATTTTTATTACGGTTGTTCTTGAGGGTACGTTTGTTACAAAGATCATTTCATTTTTTAACTTTCATTCATATTCCTCGAGCTGACAATTGGTTGGCAGACTCATTAGCTAATCAGGCACTAGATTGGCATATTAATCATTCCATACAATAAAATTTATCATCAAAAACATCATACATTTTGATACATTTATCACATCACATCAAATATCGCTGTATATATATCATCAGAGTGTTCAAAAAACTTTATAAAATTTGGATCCATAAGGTCATACAAAATTTGGGCTTATGCCCGATCATGTTCAGTCTCAAAAAATAATATACAGTCATCTGATACATAATATCTATCTACTCCTGGGGTCCTTGCCCAGAAGTCGTGTTCCTATAGAACATGATCGCGGTGGCAACTCGACGGAATAACCGTACCCAGTCTCGGGGCACTCCTACCACCCGTCTCTGGACGGCTTCTGGCAGATCCTCCACGGCAGACATAGGTATTTGGCGGGTTAACCCCTCCAAGTTCCTCTGTACAACCTGGAGGGTCCTGTCTGAATCCACTGGATCTGCTTCGCCCCTGCGACGCTTGTGGCGCGGGAAACCCTTAGGTCGAACTGGTCCAATATTTGTATCATGATCATGTTTACATTGTCAGTCATTATGAATCCAATCAAAAACATGTTTGTTTTTCATTTTTTCATACATATTTGAAAAAAATCCAAAAAAATTATATAAGTCAAATTTTTTTGCAAACTTACCGACTGTACCCCATGTTGTGCCTGGTGGAAGAACAAGATCTGGATCTCCACGAAAGTCCATCCCGGCATAGGGATAGTCGTCCACAGCGAAGATTTGTTCTCCCCACCAAAGGAAGAACTCATCATCCCAAGTGGTCCGGGGAACTTCACTTCCCCCTAATCTCTTCATCATGTCTGCCCAACGAGCAATTCTTGGATCTCTAGGGTTGTTGATGGTAGAGATGACTCTGGGTCTCAATGCTAGTATCTTCTTAAAGAAGAATGTCATCAAAATTGTACCGTATCCAAAGTGTTTTGTCTTTGCTTGACGGATTGAGATCAACTGTTGCTTCATGTTCAGTAATAGGGCTGTGCACCAATCATATACATGAGTCAAGCATTCTACTGCTATGCTCATTTGCGTCCTGGACGCCTGGTGGAGGGAGGCAGATCCTGCCACTCTGCCAATGGTGAAAAGGAGGATTTTCATGTGCAAATCCCTTAAATCATTAATTGCAATATGAGTTCCCACTTTCTTGGAACCCTCTACGCAATACACGTGGACATAATCTTCCACGGTTAGCCCTCCCGGGGGCTTCCCGTGCAAGTCTACTGGTTCTCCCCTCCGGGAGAGTCCAGTGATAAAATATATGTCTTCCACTTCAATGCGTACTGGCATCTGATCTATCATAAAGCAGTCCTCTTCCAGTTCCCAATAATTTACGAGCATTTCTAGCAACCAGACATTGCTTTTCATATTTGGCATTTTGAAAAATTTGAGCAATCCGCAATTCCGAAGAATATTTTGCGATGCTCGATCTTGCATGACTTCTTGATCAATTGCACTGTGTTCACGCTCTCTCCATGAGATTTTCATCCTGTCAAAATTCAATAAATCCTTCATTAGCCACGCATTTTTCATTTGGGCCTGCGCATACGCGGCTTTCTTTATGCACAGTCGCATGTATACGCGACTTTACCGTTACCAACCCGCGTATGCGCAAGTCCGTGTTTTTTAGCAAGGTTTTCTGTGGTGGAAATCACTAAATTTTAATTTATAAACGGACAAAATGATTTGCAAGGATGATTGAGGAGCCTACCTAACAAATTCGGTGCGATTCGACGGTCGGTTGCTCCTGATTTGACGAAAGAAGTTTTTTGCTCCAGAGCACTTTTTTCCAAATCAGCAATGTAATAATGAACCAAATATGAGGTAATTTGTCTATTTATGGCTAAAAAGTTGAAAATTTTCGCAAAAAATTGTTATGCTTATTTTTTCGATCTATCTTAAGCTGCATAACTCGGATGCTTGGAAGTGCCCAGTTTGGTATGTTTTCAGGTACATTTTGACGAATTTGAGATTTTTCCCGTTTTTTGATCCATGATTACCGACTCGTCACGGCAGGTATATGATCTTCACTGGCATATAGGTTAAGGAAATCACTTTCCGTTGCATCTTGCATACTAGCCTTCATACTGATCACTTGCCATAGGGTTGATCCCATCAGGTCATGACTATTACACCCATTTCACTCGTCGATTATTTAATCATGACTTGGTGGTAGAGCCTTCCTTTACATGGGCTTCCTAGTTAGTTCCTCGCTATCACTTGTCGCCCATGCTGCGTTTTATGTAGGCTCAGGAGTCCTCTTTAGTCCCGCCATGACTTATGTGTCGAAGCTTCATTCTTCTTCTTCCTCACTATCATTTTTTCTGGCTTTTACCCTAGAGGCTCCTCGGTGTCGTTAAGTTGTATTACTACATTGCATATTGGCTACTTGTTTATCCTGGCCTTTAGCCGGCTTCATTTGGACTCAGTGTTTAAGCCAAATTTTGACCTTGACTATTTGTACAAGTTAACCATTGCATGCACTTAGCTATCGTGACTTGACACCCTTTTACCCATGGATGGAACATTCCTTTGAGTATCGCTTACCAGTTTCCGCCACCTTGCATTGAGCATAGGATTGTTCCAATCCCAGGAACTAGTGCATCTGATTTTTGATACTCGTTCTATCCATTGTACCATAGCATTCTTTTATTCTTTTTCAGGCTTATTATATGAAAAAGACAAAAAAATCAAATATAACAAAAAGAGCGGGAACGAGATGTATCTTCGTTATTTTGATGGCAGTACAAAGTCAGTTTGTCGCCCTTGAACAAAGCACATATACTTATATATATTTCCTTCATTTGGGATGGTTCTAGTTTGACCTAGGTTCGGCCTTTACCATGTTTCACTTGTCAGTTCTCCCCCGGTTGGTTATCTCTTCCAATCATATGGAGAGTTTGTTTTGCCTCCTGCAAGACAGACTTATACAGTGTCACTTTTTACTGCCATGGTCATCACAAAGTCGTGCTTTTGTTCAAGGGAAGTCTAGCCTGAGTCGGCCATTCTGCGGTGTCTCTTGACTTATTATTCAGTCGGCCTTCCCGGTCTTGTCAGTATCATGTTCTATCACATCAGATGTTTTGATCTTCTGCTCGTGCTGGTTTGAGAAGGTCTCCATTGACTTCTTGCCGGCGGGTTTGTCTCTTATCGACTACGGCACATTGCTCTGAGAGCAAGCCTAGAGCCGCACCTTGGGCCTATTTCCATCATTGATAGGTGACCTCGTGCTCAGCATTTGATCATCATCATGGGTCTTTGACTGAGTGGTTTCCCCTGTGTTCGACGTCAGCACACATTATCACACTTGGGATTCGTGCAGTACCTGGATTTCCATTTGAACCTATCGGTGGATTTCTCGCCTCTGCGTCAGCTTTCATTATTGGTTGGTTCAGAGGGTTTCTTCCGTGCGCTAGCTTCATCTTGTGCACGTCGGAAACGTACTTCGGTTTTGGTTCCATCACTCTCCTTCGTCCGATTCCTTCCAAATCTTGGCCTGCGGGTTACACTCGCGCTGGACTGATGTGGGATGCCTTAATGCTTTCCTTCCAGCAGATCTTTTCCCATCGACTCCGACTCATTGCTCTGGGAATAAGGTCTAGAGTCTTTTTGTCAGTACCTTAGGGTTTGCAGTCATCAGTGGCAG
This sequence comes from Pinus albicaulis, assembly GCA_034641835.2. NCBI lineage: Eukaryota > Viridiplantae > Streptophyta > Pinopsida > Pinales > Pinaceae > Pinus > Pinus albicaulis. The sequence goes on from CM076576.1 coordinate 985,802,908, forward strand.
ACTCTTCGCTATCGACAGTGGGGATTCATCATTGCCTCCCGATTGGTAGATTCTCTCAAGTGTTTGACTTCAACTCATTCATTCGCACTTGTTAGATTGTACTGGGGCACCTTGACGCTCATTTTCATTATTGGTGGGTTGTCTCGCGTTGGTTAACGGTATACATCATTGACCGGTAATCCAACGATTTCTCACATGGTCGACTTCAACTCATTTATTCCCATTGTGTAGAATTGTGCCGTAGTGATCGGTGAAGACCTCGGGTTGCATCAACATTTCTCGGTTCACTTTTGACAGTCCATTCAGTTTCTGCCATTGATGCCATCCACCCTTATATGTTGCAGTTCAATACAGTAGCATCTTATATGTTGGCTCCCGAGTTGCGTGATTGTACCGTTTGTTCCACCTCTTATGATTCGGTACTTGGAGATTCAGTTACTTATATGATCAGACATCCAGTTGCACCATCCTTGATCAACTTTCTATATGTGATACTTGGAAATTGATTCAGACTTATATTTCTGGGCCATGCTCACATGATTCATTATGTACTTTCAGTTTAGTTATACTTGTATACATGTTGGATCTATTCAGTACTTTCTATATGATGTATTTTTGACTGAGCATGGGTATGCCCGCCTCAGCATGAGTTGACTCTCTGTTTTCTTTCATTGGCTTTTGGCAGGCTGAAATCTGGTGAAGTCCTCTCTTGTCCTTGCGAAGTTCTTTCTATGTGCATAATACATTTCGGCCATCATGTACCCCTTCTGACCTCATATATTAGGGGGCATCTGTTATAGCATCATTTCTCACCTTCATATGATTTATGATTGCTTTTATGGCTTTGGGCACCCATTCCTACAGACTTGGACAAATTCACTAAAAAACAGTGTAAAAATCCCCATACGCGATTATGCCCAGACTTTTCCGCGTGTATACGCGAGTCCACATGCACTTTTCCGCGTATGCCATTAAAATCATTAAAAAAATATATAAAAATTCCCTATTTTCGGGCTGGGTTGATGGTTACTCTGGTAGTTCAACCACCCCAGCACGTGGCCAACTGTTTCCAACTGTTGAAACTACTTTGAGGGAGTATAAAAGCCCCTCATGTGCATGGCCTAAGTGAGAGAGAGAAATTATTAATATTATACTTTGTTGGTATTCCCTATCCAAGTATGAATTCCCGTGCCTCCTGCACTTCCCAGCTCATTACAGGAAACCCTTGTTTCCTGGAGATGCTCATCTCTTTATATGTCATCTCGTATGCACCAGTTCGGAAGGAATCTTAGCAAGGCAAGGGTGGGACGGATCCGGACGATGGTCTGCTCGAAGATCGTGGAAGGATTCAGGTGATCTCTCCACTCGTTATTTCTGTACATGCTATTTATAATACAGAAGAACCATCTTGTTCCTGAAATATACGTGTTAGTGTCCGCTTGCATATGTGAGAATATTGTTATTTAAGCATTTATTATGGTTTATCTAATGTTTCACGTGGATTTCACTAACATTTAGAGTAGATATATGCTGTACAACCAGTTCTTCGTGCTTGTTTCTTCTTGTCTTTCAGGTTAAGAAGGAAGAAGGGTTGCTGGGGGTTTGGACCCCGCGGGATCTGCTTCAACCGTAGGACCTACGGGTAAGTTCCTCGATCTGCTCTATTTAGTTTTTCATGAACATGTATGGTTGTGTGAGTCCTTCTTGAGTAGCATGCCCTGCTCTGTGGAGGTTGTAACCTAACGAACCTCTAGGGTGATTTTCCCCGAAACAAGGCGCCATGGTGAAGATGGCCCAATCTCCTGTGCCATAATTTTCCCTCATCCCAGCTCACCACTTATTCTACTTTTCCCATCATTGTAGCGCAACCATATACCTCTGGCTTGTAGAGATTCTTAACTCGAATCCCTATCTTCTTGGTTTGACCTATTTTTTTATGTCACAGGAAATATTTTCCCTCGCTAAAAACAACGTCATAACCTCTATCCTCCAACATAGCAACCGAGACCAAGCTCTTCTTCAGACCTGGAACATCTTTCAATAGAAATGGTTTACTTGAATCCCTCTCAAAGGTAATGGTTTCAATGCCGGAAGCACTGTATCTACCATCATTACCCATATCTATATGCATTTGGAGATCCTTCTCCTCCAAGTCACTAAACAACTCCTTCTCTCCCGTCATATGGAAGGAAACACCACTATCAAGATACCACACCGATCCCATTGTGCTTGAAATAAAGCATGTGATCAAAGAGAAATGAAGTTCAAATTGCGAGGCTAAGGCCTCACCCGCTGCAGCTCTAGTAGCCTTCTTGTTCTTCTTTTTCTGTGGGCAGTTAGTGGCGAGATGCCCATGTTCATGATAGTGAAAACACTTCACCTTGGACAAATCCAACTTCTTTTCCTTAGGCTCAGATTTTGGATGGGATTTTTTCCCCTTCCCTTTCCTTTCTTTGGCAGCCAAAGCACAATTCTCTTCATCATCATTCTTCGATGAAGAGCCATCCTTGGTATTCCGCCTTATCTCCTCCTGCACAAGATCCGACCAAAGTCGCTCCCAATCCGACCGTTTCTCCCATCCATTGACAGAGTCTTCGTAGTTGTGCCAACTATTTGGAAGCCCAAGGAGAGCCAAGCTCACCTAGTCATCATCCAAAACTGTAATTCCCACACTCCCCAGCTCATCCCTACATTGGACAAACTTCGTGAGATATTTTGGAATATTGTCGCCCTTCTCCATTTTTATTTTTTTAAACTTATCTTTCAACGCCAACTTCCTATGGTCACTGTTGCTTTGGAAAATATCTGTCAAATCCTTCCACATTGCAAATGGAGTGGCTTTCCCATGAAGGCTTGACACAATATGGTATTTCACACCTTCCAACAAAATTCTTCTTGTCTTCGCTACCTTCTTTTGCCATGCGTCAAGTAATGCGACATTGCTAGAAGTAGGCTTAGGAACATTGCTGTCAATGAACTCCTTCAGTCCATTATCTTCAAGCACCACCTCCATCCTGTCCTTCTAGGCTATTTATTTCGAGCTACCCTCAAAGGCATACTCCAACCGCAACCCATTGAAATCCATTTCAATGAATACTCAAATATCGCACTAAGAAATTTCTGCAGCAAATTCGAATTTTCCACCAACACAAAACTCAGCACTGCTTCAAGATTGTAATCTCCAGTGATTAATACTACTCTGATACCATGTATAAATTTATTAATACTGATAGTATTACCGGATTCTCCTAATCTAACAAATTAATCTTATGTTAAATACACAATCCTTCCACTTAATTCTTTGCAGAAATTAAATCGCCAATTGCAAACATATATGAAGAAAATCAATTGCACATAAACACAGTTTTTTAACGGGAAAGCTTAAAGCTAAAAACCCATACTATCATATATTATGTATATCAATGGATCATGTAAGAATCTCATACAAATATTAGTACATCAGGCTCTCAGTACAATCAACAATCATTACACATTGTCATCCAGAAATTTGCATATCTATGCACCAATTTCTTGCCTCTTGATAGCCTACCTCCACTGCACAATCCCTGTTGAAGAAGACCACTGAATGAATTCAAATTGGCCTTGCCTTGACTGTACAATCCTCATTGGCATCTCCAATGTGTGTCAGATGCATTGAATGAATCACTATAGTCACAACAGATAGTCCATCTCACCCTTTCACCTATCTCTCCACTGGGTCTCCACTGGAACTGACATGAAAGTAGTTAACTGTTGTATTTGTTCAGTTGCAAGTGAGTCTCTAGTTGTGAATTAATTAAATAATTAATTCACTAAACTCTCACTTGTGTATTTTCAGTTAGAAATAGATACAACTAGCACAACTGAGTTTAACCCACTTAACTAAGTTAAACTGAATAACAACCCCCATAACTACTCTTCCAACTCTGTCACAACTTTGCCACTTCAGTTCTAAGTGAGTCCTCCATGCATGAGTCACCAACCACCCTAGGAATTGCATAATTCCTTCAGCCCACTGATTTTCGAATTCTGTTCACTGAAATAAAGTGCTCCAAGAGAATAAGTTGATATTTATTGTCGGATTATTATTAAGGGCTAATAATAATCGACATGCATCTATTTTTAGATGGGAGATCTATAAATAGACTTTGCCCAATATTTTAAAAATAGAATCTCATATATTTTCCACATTTTACCAACCATCTACAAATAGCATCCTACTAGAATATGCTCACCACGTCTAAAAATAGACATACACCTAAAAATAGCCCGTGGGCTCCACTTAGTGAAGGTGCTTAATTTTCACTAAGCTCATCATCTTGTTGAATCTCAACAGGGTCAAATAAGATTTTTTCAAGGTTTATATACCTCCTAATTAGTAATTGAATGCTCTTCATACCTCTTTCAAGTCAAATTCTTAATAAAAGGGTGGATTCCCTCAAGGTTTTCTTCATTACGTTTTTTGGTATCCTCCATGCTTGACTGGTTTAAGTTGGAAAAACCATAATTTCACCATCTTAAAACCTTCATACATCATCCATATACCTTATCCAAACACTACCTATCACTAATATTCCTCATTGCCACCATTTTCATTCAAACCCTATTTTTCACTACGTTTTTTGCAGGGAAACTAGGAAAACCCTGTGTTTTGACCTTTTGGGCACCTTTCACATGATCATTTTTAACTTGTATCTTGTAACCAACTCATCACCCTACCTCCCCAAAATTTTATGGATTTTCCCCTAACTTCCTTCCATCCCATTTCTGTCCCTAAAACCACTCTACCATTATCCCCTGTTTTCCTAATTTCCACCTTCCCTGTCCACTACATCAAGCTAGGGTTTTCCTTGTTGAAAAAAATCATGGAGGGTGAGAAAATTTTCCATAAGGGAGGTCATCATTCCAGGTTTGAGCCATCCAAATTTCAGGAGGTCAATGCTTCTCCTTATGATAAGAGGTCTTTTGAAAACAATGGTTGTTTGAGGTTTTGTGAGAGAATCCAAGAGGTAGGCTTTCATGCTCAATTGACAAGCGTTTTGGCACCAGCTTCAAGGGAGATAAGGCTGTCATAGCAGGTATTGAATTCACCATATCAACAGATGTTATTGCCTCAACAATAGGTATCTCGAATCATGGAGAAATATGGTTCAAAGGGATGGACTTGGACATTGAGAACCTACAAAATTTTCTTAAAACCTCACTTCAAAGATTCTTCTGAGCACATATTTCCTTTCAGGAATGTACTTGATAAATATGCCCCTTTGATGAAGCTAATTATGAAGTATTTTACATGTGAAGGGAGATTCTCAAGATTTTACTAGTACCATATAAGGCTATTGATGCACTTCACTACCACTAAACCACTCAATTTTCCTAATTATATATTTCGGAGTAGGTACAGAGTGAAGGCAAAAATCATCACCCAGTTTGTTCCACCATGGTTTGGTCAAGATTATAATCTTGCATCAACTCTCAACAATCAACATGTCTTGGGAAACTTTCATGAAGACTATTGCATCCGTACCTACTACTAGTCCACCAAACATTCAAAACATGCCATAGTATGTCCTATGAGGTGTATTTTTGATAAGAGAGTTTGTTTTTGCCTCTCATTGGGAGGAATCATGTAATTAATCAAGGAGACATACACTCCTAGTTATTAGCTAAATTTGGGGGAACTGTTTCTAACTTCCCTAGATTCTAGGTAATAACTCATTAGGTACATTTATGATGTATTTTGGATCAGGTTTTGACCCAATGAGGTGGCATGAATTCTATTTTCTATATGTTGTCCAACTCAAGTCATTTTAGGGGTTGGATAATTGTTATTTGTAGTGAGGAGATATTGTACACACTTTTTTAGTGAAATCAAAGACATGTTGCTGCTATAATTTTGGGACTCCAGTCATATGCTTATTAGCATTGTTTTTCTCAGTAATCTCATAAAGTTTAATGCTATATTTTATCACCATCACATGTATGATTGTATATGATGATCTTATGAATCTATGGACAGAAATATTAATTTTCATGATCTGTTTTATAATATTTTCATGAATGTGTTTTACCTCTTCTGATAAATGAAATCATGTATTCATACTCATTATGACTCCATTTATCATTTCAAACAGTATACACAATGAAAATTAAAGTATGTTCTTAAGTATACCTACCTGGCCTCATCCTTATCTTCGCATCTATACCTTTGAAATAAAACCTAAAACCTAGACCTAGTTCCTTGATTGTCATTCATATCCAGCAAAAACTCAAAACAAACAACCCTAATTCACTCAGCTTATATATAGCCTAATATCATTACATCTTCTGTCACCTCATTGACTATAAAAGTGACATTGAGAGAACCCTCTCTAGTCTTGGTAGGGCTAGCTACCAAACCTAAAGATTGGTTTGAAGTTACCTCCTTCAGTCTGGACCATTCTTAGCCTTGGGAAACAGGGGGAGTGATAACACCCTACAACACAACTCTAATTTCCAAATCAATGCTACTAAATTCTAAGTTGCATAAACCAAGCATGCATAAGGATTGCAAACCAAAAATTAACAATTTCCAAGAAATCATAAACACATGTTTTTGGGTTGTTGTTGTATTTCTTCTAACCACTCTTCCCACAAGAGATGAGATAGGAAAACCTGCAACTACAAGTTTTGTGATGTAATTACTACTTAAACAAGAAAAGAATTTCAATCAATTAAATAGGAAAAAGGAAATAATACAAGAGAGGGACTAAATCCTCCAGGTTGGGCCCAAACCCAAGGGCTTCAACCCTCCAAAACTAACTCAAAAGTAGACCAACAATGAAATTATCATTGACACAAAATAAGAATCACATACATCATATGAAAGATTTAAATAACAGTATCAAGCATGAGGCTCTTAGTATCTACTTCTATATTCAACAAAAAATAGAATATAATGATACTTTATGCTGGTTTATTTATACAAAAGGTAGCTAAGGGGAAGCTCCCTTGAAAGGGGGAATGCTGCCCTCCAAAATCTCAAAATTGGTGGATCTCGTTCCATTTGATCTTCACATGCACTGGAGTTCCTTGGCTGCTAGTGAATTCAAGTTGTTGGTGAGGAATCTCTTATCTCAAGCCAAGTTGGAGAGTTAATGACGTGGAAAATTCCCCTATATTCTCTCTGTATGTGTCCACCAAGCTCCTACATAGAAAATATCTCCAAAAGTGCTTGTTTTTCCTACATATTAACATTAGGCTAGACAATATGACAAGCACCCTTTACTCTTCTTATTAAGCATATTATGGCTAAAAATGTGAATAAATGTGATAAAGGAGAGTTTTAAGGGCTGGAGGATAGCATAATTGGCCTCAAAATATATCTATCAATGGGACCCATCACATTGTTAGCATTTCTAGACTTGGAGTAGCCACTTGAGATAGAGACAAATTCTAGTGGGTATGCCATGGGAGTAGTTTTGATGCAACAATTTGAGCCAATATGTTATCACTACGATACCTTTTCTAAATTTGTTGTTAATTATACTACACATGATAAAGAGTTGTATGCATTAGTAAAAAGTGTTAAAAATGGAAGATTACTTAAAGGGAAAATAAACAATAATACACATGGATCATCAACCATTACAATATTTTCAGTCGCAAATAAAGCCAAAAAATCAAGGCATTTTAGGTGGATGTGTTTTCTACAACAATTTCATTTGGTCATCAAATAAATATAAGAAGGGTGCAAGTAACAAAGTGTCTGACATGTTATCAACACCTCCTATCAGTGCATATGTTGTCTTATATAATGACTCTTTAACACTTGACAATTATGTTAAGTAGTATGCTAGGAATGATGACTTCAAAGATGTAAATGAGAGGTTAAGTCATGATTCACAAGTTGATAATCACAATTTTCAAGGGAATTTAATCTATGATTTAACAAAATATGTGTTCCAGAAGATGAAAGAATGCATGTAATCAAAGAAGCTCATACTTCTCATATTTCAGGGAATTTTGGTGTAGGACAAATTGTAGCTCATTTAGAAATATTTTTTTATTGACCCTGAATGAAAAAAATTGTATCCAAATATGTAAAAGGGTATGTATCATGTGGCACTAGTAAACCCACTAATAGAAAATTGGGTTTAGGGCCTCTTCAAGTTCCTTCTAATCCAGGGGAGATCGTCTCTATGGATTTTTTAGGATGTTTGTCTATGTCCAAAATAGGTCATGACTAATTGTATGTAGTGTAGAAAATCCACGTAGATTCAAAATGATATTTGTAATATGCTAAAACAAAATACTTGATTCTACTCTACGAATTGCGGAAACCAATTACGATCACATAATCACATGAACAAGAAAGGGAAATAATTTCAATTGCACAACACAAAGATGTATCTGGGGAAAGCCTTAGCTAAAAAGCTCACTATCTATATATTGAATAAGTCAAGAATATGAAATAATACAATGCTTCTCTCAGGCTTGAGAGCTCTCTGCACTATCTCTGACTATCTCACTTTGATCCTGACAAGTTTGGTCAGATACTTAACCAATTTCTTGCCTCTCGGTTGCTCAACCTTTATTACACATTCCTGAGGGAATTGAGCCCTTATTAATTAGGAAATTCCCAAGATTTGATTCCACAATTCATCCAAGGCATCCTCTGACCTTATGCATGAACTGTATATTTTTCCAATTATACAACTCATATTATACTTCCCTTTAACTCCAATCTCAAATGGGTCTTTGATCCGGATTTATGCAGGAACGCAACAGAATAAACATATAAACATAAATATAGAGATGCAGCGGAAATAACACTTCATTTCATTAATATCAAAGAACTGAAATTTGCTTACAGACAGAATGGAAATAAAACTAGCTAGGGCGTCGGTAGCTATCTCTGAGAAGAGATGTGGCGGCTACAGGCCTCTGAACTGAGTTACAATGAGGCTCGAGGGCCTATTTATTATTTAGAAACAATGGGAAATCCTAAATAGCCAAAACCCTAACCCTAGGAGATGAAGCGCCAAAACTATGGGCCCCGTTTAGGTAAATTGGTGTTTCAACTTCCCAGGGGCGTAACTTTGGCATACGATCTCCGTTTGACGCGTACCATACCTCGTTAGAAAGATCTATCCGAGGAATACAAATTTGGAATGAGCAACATCGGTCCATGGACCCATGTTGCTCTCCGTTTTCCCAAAAAACATCGTTTAGGGCCTCAAAATGGCTCCGGAAGTTTAGGACCCGAAAAACTGCTAAAAATAGTAAATTGTGCTGAAACTGAAAAACTGAAATAGACAATGGTGGAGCCCCAAGTGGAATGGGCGGGTGACCACCAATATCCACCTGGATCAGTCTTCCTCATAATTGACATGTGACAAATATTTAGATTGAATTATAAGTTATATGATTTATCATTGCATGTCATTTAAATCAGACTTAATTCACTGTACCTCTCACTAGATCATCCATCAGTTCGAACTAGTTAAACTGATTTTAACTCAAATAATTAAGTTAAACAATTACAACTCAAATAAACTGCAACTGGACCCCCTAAAATTTAGAGTTAACTCTACATGCCTCCAGTTTGACCCCCAACTCGAATTTACTGAGATAACTAAGTCTTCCTAACTTAGTTAACTCGTACAAGATGTCATGTGATGTGGAATTCAACTCTATGCCATTTTCAACACTCCCTCTCAACAAGAAAGGAATTCAACTCTATCCCGATCTGGTACCTTTGGAATGTTCTGCATGCAACACTTCTCTCTATTGTTGTTGCTACTGCAACTTCTGAAGCTGAAAAGCATCCAAACTGAATTGGTATGATGCACTATCACCAGAGTCTCTGACTGCTACTAGCTACTGCATTGTCAACTGAAAACTATGTGCTGCTGCTAACACTGCACTGTGCCATCTACACTGCTGCCAACTCTACTCTGCACTTCCCAGGATCTAACTACTGCTAGTCTCTACATCTGTCACTCTGACATATGACTGCATCAACTGTTGTTGATCCATCCTCCTACTATGTACTATGGGATTCCATAGCAAGGTAATGATTCACGAGACAAAACATCTCAATGGAATCTGCCCAAATTTATGCACTCTTGGGACTATGAATTCACATTACCCCACCTCTCACCTAGACGTATGACTGCATGTGCTCCCTCTGCTCACTTGGCTCGAAATTACCGCCTGATGGAGGTCTATGATTGAGTGAATTCCCCCACTCAGTCTCCTCTCTACTCCTCTAATTGTGGCTACTCCACAACTTTTTGAGGCTTCTTTTGAGTCTGAATGTTGAGAGGTAATTCATGCTCCCTAACCACAAAGTCTCTAACCTTTGCCTTGATCCTCAAGGCTTTGCATGCATCTTTGACCTTTATATCATACAGGTTCTTGACTCACACACCAATATATTTCACCTGTATTGTGGTGATGTGTCTAAGGTAAAGCTTTCCTTTTATAAATATCACATCATATCCACGATCTTCCAATACCGCTACGAAAAAAATATTCTTCTTTAGTCCTGGAAAAAAGAATACATTTGTGAGTATGAGTGGGGATCCAAAATCCCTCTAAAAAGTAATTGTATTGATGTTGGTCATGCTGTACCTCTCATTATCTCCAAACTCTATGTTCTTCTTGAGGTCTTTCTCCTCCAAGTCACTAAAGAGATCTATATTCTCCGTCATATGGAACAAGGCACCGTTGTTAAGACACCACATGCATCCCATTACAGTGTTATCCATGCATCCAATGAGAGTGAAATAAATTTTAAACTATAAAGCTAGAGCTTCACCTACTACTGCTACTGCAAGCTCCTTCTTGCTTTCCTTCTGTGGACATTTCGTGGCATAGTAGCTGAACTTGTGATAGTGAAAACACTTGATGTTGGACAATTATTTCTTCTTTATCTCTTCCCCTTGGGACTTCTTTCCCTTGGATTTATTTCCTTTTCCGACTAATGCAAAATATTATTCTTGTCTTTGGAAGAGGTCCTCCCTCTGGTGTTTCACAAAATCTCTTCTTGCACCAAGTCAGACCACAATCACTCCCACTCTGGTAGCTTCTCCCTCCAAATTATTGAATCTTGGTAGTTGTGCCAGCTATTCAGAAGGCCTATAAGTGATAGGCTCACCAAATCATCCTCGAGAATGGTAACACCAACACTTCAAATCTCATCTCGACATTGAGTGAACTTCGTCAAGTATTTTGGTATTGCCTCACCCTCCTCCATCTTGATTTTTCTGATATTTTCCTTCAATGGGAGCTTCCTGTGGTCGCTGCTATTCTAAAAAAAATATGCTAAGGCATTCCATATATCATATGGAGTTTCCTTTCCATGGAGGTTCGATACAATATGATCTCAAACTCCTTCTAACAGGAACCGTTCTTGCCTTTGCTACATTCTTCTTTCTTGGATCAATATTTTGAGCATATGCTGCTATGGTCATGGGAATATCATTATTTATGAATTACTTCAACCCGTTGTCCTCCAAAACTGCCTCCATCCTATTCTTCCAAGCTATGTAATTTGAACTACCCTCAAGGGAATATTCGATTCTCAATCCACAGAAAGACATCCTAATCTACTGTTGGTCTTAAAGAATGAATCTGCAAATTTGATTCACCTGTTAAAAAAACTTGTATTATTCTCTTGTATAGCGATTCCTACTCTAATACCATGTTGAAAATACACATAGATTCAAACTGATATTTGTAATATGCTAAAACAAAATACTTGAATCTATTCTACAAATTGCAGAAACCAATTACCATCATATAATCACATGAAAAATAAAGAGAAAGAATTTCAATTGCACAACACAAAGATGTATGTGGGGAAAGCCTCAGCTAAAAACCCCGCTATCTATATATTTCATAAGTCAAGAATATGAAAAAAATACAATGCTTCTCTCAGGCTTGAGATCTCTCTGCACTATCTCTGACTGTCTCACTCTGATCCCGACAAGTTTGCTTCAATACTTAACCAATTTCTTGCCTCTGGGTTGATTGGCCTTGCTTATGCATAACCAATTTCTTGCCTCTGGGTTGATTAGCCTTTCTTATGCATTCTTGAGGGAATCGAGCCCCTATTAATTAGGAAATTACTAAGAATTGATTACACAATTTATCCAAGGAATCCTACTGACCTCATGCATGACCTGCACAATTTTCTAATTATACAAGTGATAGTATACTTGCCTTTAACTCCAATATTAACTGGGTATTCCTCAGAACTGACATGCAACACATATTTAGAGTGAGTTATCAGTTATCTTATTGATCACTACATGTGGATTAAATTAAATTTAATTCAATGGATCTCTCACTAGCTCATCCATCAGTTAGAACTAGTTAAACTAATTTTAACTCAAATAATTAAGTTAAACAATTACAACTCAAAATAAACTACAACAAGACCCCGTAAAAATTAGAGTGAACTCTACATGCCTACAGTTTGACCGCCAACTCGAATTGACTGAGCTAACCAAATCTTCATAACTTATTTAACTCATACAAGTTGTCATGTGATGTGGAATTACAATTTATTTCTAATTTAATTAAGGGAAAAATAAATTAGAATTTGTGTTGATGTCATTTTCAATATTTCTTGTTTCCATTTTCAACATATAGTTATGGATAGGTTCAAAAAAATGTGTATTTTGATGCATTTTAAGAAGCAAGTGACAACTAAATAGACTGCACACTTATTATTTCAACATTTTTGGGTTCACTTTGGACTCCCTAGTTCCATTATTTCAGATCGAGATTCCTGATTTTTGGGATAATTTTGGCCAAGCTTGCAGAGATTGATGGAAACCAAGTTGAAGAGAACTACTTATTTTCATCCACATATTGGTGGAAATATAGAGGTGGTCAATAGGAACGTGGCACATTTGCTTCGAGAATACTGTAGTAAATATCCTAATCTTTGGGATGAACAACTACATTATGTGTAACATGCCTACAGCCGAGCATTGCATTCTTATACACAAAGCTATCCATTCGAAAATTGTTTTGGGTACCTTCCAAATTCTCTATTGGATTTGGTCTTTGGGAAAGATCTTAATTCCAATGAGAATAGATATGAAGAAAAAGCCCAAAATTTTATTTAGAAGATCCAAATGGTGCATCATATAGTACATGAATATTTGGAGAAGAGCTAAGCCCAATACAAGGCTATAAATGATAAACATAAGATGAATCATCACTTCCAAGTTGGTGATTGAGTTTGGCTGAATATCAACAAAGACACGTTAAAATTAGAAGGTAAAATATCAAGCTAATATGATATGGCCCATTTACTATTTTAGAGAAGGTTGGAACTCATTCTTTATGTTGGAAATATGATGAAATATGTTGTCCTTGATGGCAACCTACTTGATGAAGTTGCCATTTATGGAAACCTACTTTATGAGTTGCCTATGATAAGCAAACTATGTGTTAAAGATGTAAAAATGATATTTCTACAGGTCAGTTCATATGTGACAGAGAAAGGAATTCCAATAAGTGCCAGAGAAATGAAACAAGAAATATTTCTCAATGTATACGCAGGTTTGATGAAGGAAACCTGCATATGGATGCAATTTATATGCTACTTTTATGAAGGAAACCCGCGTATAAATTCAAAATTAGTATACACACAGTTTTTATGAAGCAAAGTCGCGTATACACGCGGATAAGAACGATCCAAGTCACGTATGCCTTTTGCGCTCCAAAATTATGATACCAAGGTCATTACCATGATATTAGCCCACAATATTGAACGTTGTATTGATTTCATCCAAGAATACCATCAGAAGTTGTGTGGTTTTGACTCATGGTATTGGTAAAGGCTAAATCTATATAAGGAGAAGAAGATCATAGTGCAAAGGGGTGTAGGTGTAAGGGCTATAACTAATATTTCTCTCTGAAGTATATCTGCATAAGATGAACTTTGGTTTATTGATAAATCTGAAGTTATGATGCACCCTTGGATAGATTGATGGATCAAGATCTCTAGATATGAAATGACTATATTCTTGCATGATCCATTGAAGAGATGATTAGATCTGAGACCTAGTGCATGTTTGCTGAAGTGGAGTGAAGAAATATGGGTAAGATCTATAGATTTGAAAAAATTCTACTGAATTAATATTTATAGATATATATGGTAACTCATCTCAATAAAAGCGCGTATATATGCGGGTTTGCTTCAGAAAAGGTGCGTATGGAAGATAGGGTTTTCTAAAGCTTATTGCAGAGATTTTCTGTTAAAGCTGCTATTATTTATGCTGTTTGTCAATGAAGTCTTCATGAAGATCTGGGTTGCTTGAATACTGTACATGCTACTAAGTTGAATATGTCCAAATCTTATTAATAAGTGAGTAAACATGGTTAATGATGACTGAATGTTTAAAGGTTCTGTATTTCTGAAAATATGTTTGATTGAAAGCCTAAGATCTGGATCCGAGATAGATCATATTTTGAAAAAAAGTATTTACAGATATATACATAGGTTGGTGTGACGGAAAGCGCGTATACACATAGGTTTAGTGAAGCAAAGTAGCATATGCATTTTAAGATGATAAATTTTCAGGGTTAAGTTTGATTCTGCATACTTATTCTGAAGCCTAGGTTATTCATGTGTCCTGGTTATAGTGTTCTCACTGTACTGATTGAAGTTTGGGTTAAGTTTCTTATTGATGATCTTTATGATGAGTTGAGTTGAAGTTATGGGATCTAGTATGAAAATTGATGAAACGTGGTATGTAGTGATTATGAGGGAAGTAGAAGCTTCCTGCCAGTAGAAGCTGGTGTTCTGATCAGGGGGTTGAAACTCCCTTCCAGTAGTGACTGGTAAATGATATTAGGGGTTTGTAGATCCCTTCCAGTAGCAGTTAGAAAATGAGAGAAGTTTGTATCCTTCTGCAGGTAGATACCTGCATATTGATATGAGTATGCATCAGTACAAAAATTGTAAATAGTTTTCCATATAATAAATATTAAAGACAAAGACGAAAATAATGGTGGTTTTCTCCCAAATTGGGTTTCCACCTTAAATCTTGGTGTTCATGTGTGTTTCTCTTGTGTGATGTTTTATTCTACTGTTACTGCACATATTTTCTCATTATCTAACAAATGCATGATTGAAAAACTGAGTTAAATATTGTTTCTGAAAAGTGTTTCTAAACAATAAAATTATATCAGTATACGCTAGCTTCTTTTGGTATATGCGCATGTATACGCGAGTTTATTTTGGTATATGCACGTGTATATGCGAGTTGGGTTCATAAAATCTGCGTATGGAATTCAGTAAAGAAAAAGGAAAATATTTTAGTAAGCTCTAAATATTGATTAACACCCCCCCTCCCCCCCCCCCTTCTCAGTATTTTTCCCTACAATTGGTATCAGAGCAGGTCCTTCTGAAGAAGCTTAGTCGCTACAAGGAAGATCAACTAAGATGAGAAATAAGGATGGGACAACATCTATCAGGCCTCCTCTCTTCAACGGAAACAATTTAATCTTTTGGAAGACCAGGAAAATATCTTATCTTCAGTCTCTTGGAGTAGATGTATGGGCTATAGTTGAAGGAGGTTATCAATATCCAGCATCAGTTCCAACAAATGCAACAAAAAGAAAGAAATATGAAACCAATGCAAAGGTGGTCAATTCATTATTGGGAAGTCTGATTGAATCAGAATTTGTCAAAGTCATGCAGTTGAATACAATAAAGGAGATATGAGAAAAAATAATTCTAATCTATGAATGTGATACCAAGGTAAAAAGTGATAAACTCCAAACTCTCAGAATTAAATATGGAAATCTTAGGATGCATAATGAGGAAAGCATTTCCAGTTTCTTTTTATGTCTAGATGATCTTGTAAATCGTATGAGAAATCTGGGTGAAACCATAACTGACACTACTCTGGTAGAAAAGATTTTAAGATCTCTAACTCCTAAATTCAAATCAAAAGTGTCTGCTATTGAAGAGAAGAAGGATCTACAAACTCTTACTATTGTTAAGGTTCATGGTATTTTTATTGTTTGTGAAATGAGAAAAGGAGGTCCATCTAAAGTCAAATAAGTTGTCTTTAGAGCTATTGCAAAAGGAAAAGAAGTAGAAGAACAAGAAGGATCAGGGTATGTTTCAGAAGAAGAAGAGATAAATTTTGTAAAGAAGCTACAACTTGGAATTGGAAGGTTCAGAGGTAAGCTTCCTTTTAAATGTTTTGCTTGTGGAAGATTTGGTCATTATGCTACAAAGTATCCCATAAAGAAAAACATGAAAAAGGAAAGGAAGTGGCAAAAGGAAATAAGAATTGGTTTATCAATAGAAAAATTTATTATACTCGTGAAGATAGTGATGGGCTATCAAATAGTGAAGAAGAAGAATCTGATCAAGATGTTAGACTACTCATGGCTTTTGAAAAATATTCTAGTGAGGCTAAAGATACCTTTATGGATGGACTAGAATAAAATGATTTTCTTGAAGAAATTAATCAGCTCAAAATATGTTTGGAAGAAAAAAAAATTTCCATAGATACTCTAAAGAATCAGCTAACAGAAAAGGAGAAGCGCAATGAGAAATTAGAATGTGAAATAGTAAGTCTAAGAAAGGAAATTGAGAAAGAGAAAACTTTAAATATTAGATTTTCTAAAGGAACTGAAACCTTAGATGAAATTATCAAGGTTCAACTCTCTCCTTTTGTAAAGACGGGTCTTGGATATATCAGAGAATCCTCTTAGTCTTCAGCACCAAGCTATCTAAATGCAGCTAAAGCCAGCCTACAACATTCCTTCATTCAACAAGAGAATAGAGAAACTTCACAGGTAAAGCATGACCACTTCAATACAAAGAACAATAGCAGAAATATCAATCAAAGAAATACCTATCAGCAGGTAAACACAAATAGAAGGTTTCATGATCACAGTAATTTCTTCTTTAATGGGAAATGTTTCTCATGTCATAATTTTGGTCATAAAGTTGCTCAATGTGTTGCATACCGAACCATCATGACCAGAGAAGCAAGGAAGAAAAGAAATGAGACTGGAATAAAGAAGAATACTTATAAAAACTTTTCTCCTCTTCAAAATGAAATTGAATGTGCTTATTGCAATAACTTTGGTCATGGAGATTCTGAATGTAAGAGAAAACTTTAACCAAAAGAGCATATACCTTCAAATTGTAAGGTATGGAGAAAGAAGGACTTACAAGTTGAAACATGTGGCATAGCTCTATTTGCTGAAGGGGAAGAAAATCAATCGTACATTGATAGTGGATGTTCAAAACACATGACAGGTGATAAAAATAAACTCCTTTCATACAATGCTCTAGAAAAGGAAAAGAATGTCACCTTTGGAAATGATACTCCTTCTCTCATTAAAGGAAAAGGATATGTTTTTCTAAAAGAAAAGGTAAAAGCTAACAATGTTGTGTATGTGGATGGATTAAAACATAACCTATTGTGTGTGAGTCAAATGTGTGATCAAGGAAATGAAGTTGTCTTTAGTTCCAAAGAATGTGTGGTACGTGAACTTGACATAGGAAAAACGGTAATAAAGGGAACTAGAACACCAAGCAATCTGTATGTATTGAAGGGTTGCAAAGAACAATGTTACTTGGGTAAATCTTCAGAAAATTGGTTATGGCACAGAAGATTGGGGCATTTTAGTTTCTCTCAAATCGATAAATCTAGCAGACTCAAAGCGGTTCGTGATCTTCCCAGCATCAATTTGCTTGAAAGTACCATATGAAAATCTTTCCAATTCGGTAAGCAAACCAGAGTACAATTCATTGCCAAAGAAGGATCAACAAGTAAGATTCTTGAACTCATACATATTGACTTATGTGGACCTATGAGAAAAAAATTCACCCCATGGAGAACAATACTATATTCTTTTTACTGATGACTTCTCTAGAATGTGTTGGATTGGTTTACTAAAACACAAATATGAAGCATTTGAAAATTTTCATATCTTTAAAGCCCTGGTTGAAAATGAATTAGATCTAAAAATAAACTATCTTAGATCTGACCGAGGAGGGGAATATATATCAGACGAATTCTTTGATTTCTTTGAACAACATGGCATAAAAAGATAGTTTTCTATAGCTGGAACCCCACAAAAAAATGGCGTGGCAAGAAGAATGAATAAAACAGTTCAAAAAATGGCTCGTGTTGTGCTTGATGATTCTGGAACATCTGATACCTTTTGGGGAGAAGCAGCACATACTGCAGTAAATATTCTTAACAAGGCTGATGTTCATGTGAATAGTGATAAAACTCCTTATGAGCTATGGTATGGTAATCTTTGAACTGTAAAGCATTTTAGAGTTTTTGGAAGAATTTTTTTTATCAAGAACAATGATGAAAAACTTGGTAAGTTTGAACCTAGAGCAGATGAAGGAATATTTCTTGGCTATTCTTCTAGAAGTAAAGCATATAAATGTTACAATAAAAGACTTAGGAATATTGTTGAATCCATTGATGTTGTAATTAATGAGTCTCTCTCAGATCCTAAAAGGGAAATACCAACAAAAAATGAAGATGATGATGATGTATATCCTCCTACATCAAATAGAAACAACATGGAAAGGGAACCCTATGAATCAAAAAAAGATGATCTATCTGAAAAAGCTCCATCTAGGTATGTTCAAAAGAATCATCCATAATCTCAAATTTTGGGAGAAAAGGGATCAGGTGTCCAAAAAAGAAGAACTCTTGTAGTATCTCCTAGTTAGCTGGCATTTCTATCCACTATTCAACCATAGAATGTCAATCAAGCTAGAAAAGATGAATGTTGGATTCAAGCCATGAATGAAGAACCTGATCAGATTGAAAAGAATCACACTTGGGAATTAGTTCCAAGACCTCATGATAAAAATGTTATTGGAACAAAATGGATATTCAAAAACAAGTTAAATGAAAATGGAGATGTTATTAGAAACAAAGCTAGACTTGTTTGTAAAGGGTATGCTCAACAAGAAGGTATAGACTTTGAAGAAACATTTGCTCCTATAGCTAGACTTGAAGCCATAAGAATGTTTCTTGCCTTTTGAAGCTTTCAACAATTCAAAGTTTATCAAATGAATGTTAAATCTGCTTTCCTCAATGGCGATCTAGAAGAAGAAGTTTATATAGAACAACCAGAAGGATTCATTTTAGGAAATGATGAAAAACTTGTTTGCGAACTTAAAAAGTCTTTATATGGTCTCAAACAAGCTCCAAGGGAATGGTACTATCTGTTGGGCCTTGAAATTTTCATTCACTTCCATTACATTTTCACTTATATTTCCATATTACCACCTTCACTCCACCTCCATTTCATTACATATACCTTACCATTACCACTATTGGGTTACATTTATGTTTTTCCAAACTTTATTAATTCTTAGCATTTTTAAGTGAATTTGTGGTTAAAAATTAGAAAATAATGTGCATATGCTTATACCTAACAAGTGGGTTGAAATTGTTGACATGTGTAGATCAAAAGGAGACTTCTAGAAGACCCTTATGTGGCACTCCAGGGACAAATTCGAATTTGGTAGGAGAAGATCATGGGATCATGAGGATATGTGTCTCATTTCCTTCTTGTATTGAAACTCTGAGAGGATATGTGTCTCATTTCTTAGTTGTGTTGAAATTCTAGAAAGAAATGTGTCTTATCATTTCCTATTTTGATTGTAACTCTAGAGATAGAGGGAGAGATTCATGGACTCTCATTAATGAGATAACTTCTCATATTTTTGTATAAATAGGAGAAGCTTTCTCCTATCAAGGATGGTGAAAAAAATAGGAGAAGAAGAGAAAGAATTATAGAACATTTTGTAACAAGGCATGAGATGGAATGGGATGTAGAGTTGTGAGTTTATCAATAAAGAAGTTCAATTATCAAATTCTGGTTTGATTGCACTTTTGACAAGCTAGGAGTCAACCACTTTAGTAGCAGAGGGCCCCTGCTTCTAAAGGAGGTTTTTATATGCTTTCTAGTTAGATTTATTTCATTATGTTTTGTAATAAGGTCTCTTAATTACACTTCCCCGGAAACGGCGCCAAAATATTTATTCAATTTAGTGTCCTAAATTGCTAACATAAATGATCGACTAGGGCTAGTAAACTGATGAAGTGTGATGCACCATATGTGCTTAAGCAACCTATTTCTTACTTCGTTTTGTTTGTATTTTTATATTGTTTTTAAGGGGTTTTTTTCTTTAAGTTCTTGAGATGACTAACCTAGAATTATGAAAAATATTTAAGTTAATATAATTCAATTTGATAAGAAAGAAAAGGAAGTGTACTAAAACTAATCTAATTTTCATAAAATCAAAACCTAAAGCTAAGAGCTAGTTTAAGACCTAGTTTTGAAATAAAAAGCATCTATCTATTTGATTGGTTAATCATAATCCATGGATATACTTTAGCATGCTAAGGCTATAGAACAAAAAACAAAGAATGCAAATGAAAGCATCTAAAATGTGTCTAGCTACTCCGATTATTCAACTGGAAAGAATGACCTTATTTGAAGTAATGTTTGAGTAAGCTAATTACACCTGTTTTAAATTAAAGCACTAGGAAAGCTTTGTAAATAACCCAAAAGTTGCATTACATTTAATCATTCAACCATCCTCTCTTAATATGTTCATATGAGTTTCCTTTTGGAGTGGTTTTTAGAAAGATTATTGTTTGCATTAAAATGAGGGTTTTAAAAGTAAAAACATGCAAGGAATAACTAAGATCAACCAGATGTATAATTGACTTACCAGTATCACTCAACTGTGAAGCTTTTAACCTCTTGAAGTGTCTTTGGAGAAATCAACTATGCCTCTGGTTATTAGCAAGCAAATGACAAGAAATAAATTTAACTACTGTACATATGAAATAGGTAACCATTAATATATATTTGGTACTTTGGAAATGGTGTTTTTATGAATATCAATTTGATACAGCAGTTGGAAATTCTACTTTATGAAAATGAAAAGGCAAGACAATAAGCTAAACAACCATGGTTTCTAGCACTTCAATATTTATTTCAATATGGAAAACATAATTTCTATCTTCTTGAAATGTTTTGGAAGACACGCCTGCATAGTTGCAATCTATCATTAAACTATTTAAAAATTGGAAATGAAGCATAAATAGAAATTACTAAACATAATGAAAGAATTCTAACTCGAAAGCATATGAAAACCTCCTTTAGAAGCAGGTGCCCTCTGCTACTAAGTTGGTTGACTCCTAGCTTGTCAAAAGTGCAATCAAACCAGCATTTGATAACTGAAATTCTTTATTTATAAACTCACAACTCTACATCCCATTCCATCTCAAACCTTGTTACAAAACATTCTATAATTATTTCTCTTCTTCTCCTACTTTTTTCACCATCCTTGATAGGAGAAAGATTCTCCTATTTATACAAAAATATGAGAAGTTATCTCATTAATGAGAGTCCATGAATCTCTCCCTCTATCTCTAGAGTTACAATCAAAATAGGAAATGATAAGACACATGTATTTTTAGAGTTTCAATACAAATAAGAAATGAGACACATATCTTCTTAGAGTTTCAATACAAAAAGGAAATGAGACATGTCCTCATGATCCCATGATCTTCTCCACTCAAATTCGAATTTGGTTTTGGGAGGCCACATAAAGGTCTTTTAGAAGCTTCCTTTTGACCTACACATGGCATCAATCTCATCCCACTTGTTAGGTATAAGCATATGCACATTATTTTCTAATTTTTAACCACAAATTCACTTAAAAATGCTAAGAATTAATAAAGTTTGGAAAAACATAAATGCAATCCAATAGTGGTAATGGTAAGGTAAATGTAATGAAATGAAGGTGGAGTGAAGGTGGTAATATGGAAATATAAGTGAAAATGTAATGGAAGTGAATGACAATTTCAAGGCCCAACACTATCGTCTTGACAAATATCTTCATCAACAAGGTTTTTCAAAGGGATCTGCTGATAGCAACTTATACACAAAAATTGAAAATGATAAACTATTGATAGTAGTTGTATATGTTGATGACATCATTTTTGGGAGTAATGAAGAGTCCATGAGTCAAAAATTTTCTTCTGTTATGCAGCAAGAATTTAAATGTCTTTATTTGGGGAACTAAAATTTTTTCTTGGCTTACAAGTGCAACAAGCAACAGATGGCATATTTTTATCACAAGCAAAATATATTAAGCAAATTCTGAAGAAGTATGGGATGGAAGACTGCAAACCTATAAGTACACCAATGGTAACTAGGTGTAACCTCAGTTCTCATGATGATTCTCCCATGGTGAATCAACTAGAATACAGATCCATGATTGGAAGTCTACTTTATCTAACTGAAACAAGACCTGACATTATGCATGCAGTTGGGATTGCTGGACGATTCCAAGCTAATCCAAAAGAGTCACACCTTCAGGCTGTAAAAATAATATTCAAATATCTACAAGGTACTCAAGACTTTGGTCCATGGTATCCAAAGAATGCTAATCTCACTCTTCATGCTTACACATATGTGGATTGGGCTGGAAATGTTGATGATCGAAAAATCACTAGTGGTGGTGCATTCTATATGGGTCCCCGAATAGTATCTTGGTTCAGCAAGAAACAACGTTCTATTTCCTTATCTATAGCAGAAGCAGAATATGTGGCTACCGCATCATGTTGCACACAACTACTTTGGATGATGCAGACTTTACAAGACATTAAAATTAAATGTTCACCTCCCATCTCCATTTTATGTGATAATACAAGTGCCATTAGTATCTCAAAGAATCTTGTTATGCATTCCAAGACCAAGCACATTCCTATCAAGTATCACTTCCTACGTGAACAAGTGCTTGAACAAAAGGTTAAATTGGAGTATGTTCCCTCCAAAGAACAAGTTGTTGATATATTTACTAAACCTCTTAGAAGATTAAATTCGATACGCTAGTTTCATGAAGGCGAATCGCGTATATATGCGAGTTTCTATGTAAAAAACCATGTATGGGTTTTGCTGACATAAATTCTTTGGGTCATCATTCAGAGCAGATGTGGTGTTGTTGGGTAATCTCTTTTTTGATCCAGTTTTCATATTTCTGTATCATTCTCTAATATTTATCTTCTTGATGAAAATGCTTTGATGAATTGGTTGTTGAAAGTGTTCAGGATGCACAAGCCTAGGGGGAGCATTGGCCTTGCTGTGAATAATGCATTGTTGGTTTTGAAATATGATCTCTCTCTTGAGGTATTTTGGTCTTGGTTATAAAAAGTCATATCTGTAATTTGATGAAAAGGTCATGTTGAGACGTATGATGTAAAATTTTTATGGGGAGTTGAGTCAAAATATGTAATTCCACTTGGTTGGGTCATTGATGTTAGTATGAGTCCTTGGTTATAGGAAAAGTCATACTCGGTTGAGTTATAGAGTCATGTACTTCATTGAAAATCTATCTAAAGATCCAGCATGAACTCAGGGGGAGCATGGTAGATTGAGTGCACATCAGATCTGCAGAGCTCTTCTTTATACAAGGCAAGAGAAGCCTTGTTTTGGTATTGATCTTCCCTTTTTCCCTTGATGTCAAAGGGGAAGATTATTTTGGTGTTTGAATAATGGTTATGGTTAATGTATTTATCTGTTGTGGTGATAAAAAACCATCATGGTTTCCATCAAGTCCAAAGGGGGAGATTTTTGGCAATATGATGAAATATTTTGTCCTTAATGGCAACCTACTTGATGAAGTTTCCCTTTATGGAAACCTACCTGATGAGTTTCCTATGATAAGAAACCTATGTGTTAAAGATGTAAAATGATGTTTCTATAGGTCAGTTTAGATGTGACAGAGAAAGGAATTCCAGTAAGTGCCAGAGAAATGAAACAGGAAATATTTCTCGATGTATATGTAGGTTTGATGAAGGAAACCCACGTATGGATGCAATGTATACACTACTTTTATGAAGGCAACCCATGCATACATTCATAATTAGTATACACTCAGTTTTTATGAAGCGAAGTTGCATATACACGCGGATAAGAACGATCCAAGTCGTGTATGCCTTTTGTGCTCTAAAATTATGATACCAAGGGTCATTACCATGGTATTAGCCCACAATATTGAGCATTGTATTGATTCCATCCAAGAATACCATCAACAATTGTGTGGTTTTGACTCATGGTATTGGTAAAGGCTAATTCTATATAAGGAGAAGAAGATCATAGTGCAAAGGGGTGAAGGTGTAAGGGCTATCATTAATATTTCTCTCTAAAGTATATCTACATAGGATGAACTCTGGTTTATTGATAAATTTGAAGTTATGATGCACCCTTGGATAGATTGATAGCTCAAGATCTCTAGATATGAAATGACTATATTCTTGCATGATCCATTGAAGAGATGATTAGATCTGAGATCTGGCGCATGTTTGCTAAAGTGGAGTGGAGAAATCTGGGTAAGCTCTATAGATCTGAAAACATTTTGCTGAATTAATATTTACAGATCTATACGCTATTTTGTCTCAGTAAAAGTGAGTATATACGCGGGTTTTATTTAGAAAAGGCGCGTATGGAAGTTAGGGTTTTCTGAAGCTTATTGCAGATATTTTCTGTTATTTCTTCTATTATTTATGCTGTCTGTCAATGAAGTCTTCATGAAGATCTAGGTTGCTTGAATACTGTACATGCTGCTAAGTTGAATATCTCCAAATATGATCAATAAGTGAGTAAACATTGTTAATGATGACTGACTGTTTAAAGGTTTTGCATTTATGAAAATATGTCTGACTAAAATCCTCAGATATGGATCCGAGACATTTCATATTCTTAAAAACAGTATTTACAAATCTATACGCAATTTGGTGTGATGGAAAGCGTGCATATACGCGAGTTCAGTGAAGCAAAGTAGCGTATGCATTTTAAGATGATAAATGTTCAGGGTTAAGTTTGATTCTGCATACTTATTCTAAAGCCTGGGTTATTTTTGCGTCCTAGTTATAGTGTTCTCACTGTACTGATTGAATTTTGGGTTAAGTTTATTATTGATTATATTTATGATGAGTTGAGTTGATGCTGTGGGATCCAGTATGAAAATTTTTGAAACTTGGTCTGTAGTGATTCTGAGGGAAGTAGAAACTTCCTGTGAGTAGAAGCTAGTGTTCTGATCAGGGGGTTGAAGCTCCCTTCTAGTAGTGACTGGTAAACGATATTAGGGGGTTGTAGCTCCCTTCTAGTAGCAGCTGGAAAATGAGAGAAGTTTGCAGCCTTCTACAGGTAGATACATGCGTGCTGATATGAGTCTGCATCAGTACAAAAATTTTAAACAGTTTTCCATATAATAAATATTTTAGACAGAGACGACAACAACGGTGGTTTTCTACCAAATTGGGTTTCCACCTTAAATCTTGGTGTTCATGTGTGTTTCTCTTGTGTGATGTTTTATTCTACTGTTACTGCACATATTTTCTCATTATCTAACAAATGCATGACTGAAAAACTGAGTTAAAGATTGTTTCTGAAAAGTGTTTCTAAAAAATAAAATTATATCAGTATACACTAGTTATTTTGGTATATGCATGTGTATACACGAGTTGGGTTCATAAAAGCTGCGTATGGAATTCACTAAAGAAAAAGGAAAATATTTCAGTAAGCTCTAAATACTGATTCACCCCCCCTCTCAGTATTTTTACCAACACTTTCCACTTAGATCTACCACCTTACATGCAAATGTATTCAATTGTAAATATGGATAACTTGAAACTATATGAGCCACCAATGATTGTAGATTAGGATGAGTGTTTTCAAGTTCCCTCTATCGATGATTTTTCTCATGAGTATTTGAACAAGTTACAGGAAGATGTCATTCTGGACAAGAAGATGGGGACTTCACAAAAAGGAAATGTGGAATATCTTAGAGTGGGCCTTAAAGGGATGAATCCAAGCAAAGCACGATGGATCAAGATAGGGAAAGTGAGGGAGCAATACCCTCACCTATTTACAGAGTAATTCAACTTTTGGTGGTCCAAAAGCTTCCTAGTGGGGAGGCTTGATCTAGGAGGATCCAAGATGCCTCAAAGTTTAAAGCTCTAAATTTTTTATGAAAATGACTCCATGAAGAATATATCAACAAGATTTTTCCAACACAACTTGAATCGACTCAAACAAACTTCGTATAAGAAATTTATCACGTTCTAAAGTTTTGTGAAAACACACAAAAAGGAAGGACATATGTGACACATGATAGTCCCATAGGGTGACGTGTTGTTACACGTCATTTTGTCACCATGAAATTTGATTGTTCATATGGGTCTATAACCATCCATATCATGTTCCCTTAGAGGTCAAAAACACTAATGTTCCTGAATCAAGTCTTGGAATTGGAGAAAAGCTCTGTAAAACCCTTAAAATTCTACATGTGCGGTTTTTCTAGCCATTCCCTATGCATGCACTGATGTTCCATCCATAAATTGCGGTGAATCCTGCACTTTTTTCCACTATACCCTACGCATCCCTATGAAAAGAAAATAAAAGAAAAAAGTAAATTCTAGAAGCCTAGTTGGTCAAATATTATCCCAACTAAAAGCTTCTAGAGTCGTGATCATTTCAATCTTTATCCCTCCACTCATGGAGCTTATCTCTTGGTCCATGGAATTCAAATACCTTCACGAGAGGAATCCATCCCCCTCTTCATGGAATTGAAACTACCTCCATTTCCCTATAAATTGAGCTCAATTTTCAGGTTGAAGGGTAGACTCATGTAGATTATGAATCATAGAAATTGACCTATATAGTTTCTAAGCTGAAGAGAGTTAACAATAGTGCATACCTTATACATTAGTGAGTTGTTGTTGGCATAAGGAAGGTCAAATCTTTGTGTCCATAACTTCATGCTGGTATTCTAAGAGAGGAAGGCTTATCAGACTGAAGGAGAATGGTTGTTCAGGACCTCGAGATAAATCTGTACAACATCAGTGCATCAGGTTGTAAGATTACTCTTTCTATTCAAGATAATACACATGGATCTCTTTTTCTCATTGCTTTGTTTCTATGCTTATTGGAATAATGTCAATACTTAGAATCCTTGATCACTAAGTTGGATTAGTATTTTATTTATATTATTATATGTTGCAGATTCTTTGATTATTTGTCTTGTATTCGATTGTAGGTTCTACTCATTGGAGAACTAATTTGGAGCGATGGGACAAAGGGCTACATCAAACGCTTGGATTTCAAGGTAGGGGCATGTCCTCTCTACTTTACTATTATAATAATCTTAGAATGAAATTAATCTAGATGAAAAGGTTTTCAAATGGATCTTTGTTTCTAGTTACTCACTAGAGTACTAAGGAGATTTCTCTTTTCCGCAATAGGGATTAATCCACGTAACAAATTGGTGACTCCACTGGGGATATAGAACTTAGTTTTCTTTGTTTATATTCAGTTTGAAATTTTAGTTTTCTGATTTTGAATTCTCTGAGTTTGGTTGGGTAGATAAATTTTAAGAATCTCTGAAAAATAAAGCTTTATATATATTTTTTCCAAGTTTTTCCTTGCCTGCGCGGTTTTCGGTAGAAAACAGTGCGACAACCTGCACAACTTTTAGTTCAATTCAGTGCACATGCGCACTGTATTCCACTGTAAGCTGTGCACCCCCTGGAAATTTTTGAAAAAAATAAATTTCTCTTTTTTAGATCCTGATAACCTTATTCTTTAAGTTTTCCTCGATCCATCTTAGTTGTCAAATCTTGTGTGAGAACTTATTTTCAACAAATTTTGAGTTTTGTGTGATTTATCATCTTGTTTTCATTTTATAAGTGAGATTTTTGCCCTAGTTTATTGTTGTTCTATGTGAAAGATACCTTCATTTTCCTCAGCTTAATGGTATTATGATTTTGTCTTTTTTGAGCCATTAGGATTACTGCAAACCTTACTTTTATGAATATTTTTTCCCTATTCATTGCAAACCTGGAAGAGATTCTAGCTTATTGAAGCCTAATTTAACACCAAATCACTCTAGGATGATTTCATTTCTACTGAAATAAGTGGAAATTTTCTTAGTCTGATCACAACTAAGATAAATCGTCCTCAAACATTCTAGATAGGCTTCAAAATTATAATTTTGTTTTAATTTTGAAATTTATGCTTTTAGAGCTTTTTAGATATTGTTTTCTTTTGGGAATTGATTTTTTGTTGAATTTTAGTCTTTGATTTGATTGTTCAAGGAATTCATTTCAAAAGGGAAATTGATCATTCTTGCAAATTTAGTTCTTGATGAAATCGTCTTCTTTTCAAAAAAGATTTTGTTTATGAATGAAAGAGTTCGTGTTTTGGAAATTGATAAATCCCTCAACTTTCTCTTAAATAAGATTCATTGAAAAGAAATATTTTCAATTCTCATATAGATTCATTTCGAGTATTTTTCGTCCGGTCACAAAATCATCAAAGTTTCAACTCCATACCCTTTGTCTTAAGTAACAACCAAATTAATACAACGCCTAAATAAAATCAATCTAGACATTTTACATTTTCTAGGGCTCATTCCACCAACATACCTTAAGCTAGTGTTTTGGAATAGGTTGTAATAAAAATTCCAAAACATTTTAAACAAACAAGTAGAATCTTGCGGTAGGAAAATTAAATTGTTGCATTTTTACTTTGTGAAGCTCTTCTTAAAAGAGTCAAGCATGAGATCATGTCAGACCCAGTGAGGTAATTGTACCTATCTCATTGGAAAAGATAGAAGATGTGCACGTAATACAAACGTAAACCTTGGATTAACCATGGTCAAGGAGCCTGGGGTCACTTGTTGGCAAACCTCATATTTACCATATCGAGGAGCCTTCAAGGGAATTGAGCTTAATACTCTTCCCTTGCGTGTATATCGAATTGTATACTATTCCCCCAGGTGCATTTTTCTCCATTGGTGACCTTAGTGGCCATAATATTTAGGATTTTTCCCAAGGTGATAGTGGAGGGAAGGTCCTACTATACCTAGAGCAGACGTCGGCTAGACTCACTTGGACTTTCCAGAGGGTACTCTTCACTTCAAGATGGCATAAGTGGAGGGAATTACACCAAAATTTTTCATTAAGAAGGTTTTTGGGGTAACTATTCCAACCGCCAAGTTTTCCACATTAAACTTCTACGACGTTGGATTTCATCACCAACTAGTGTTTTTAGTGTGGAAACATACTCTTTGTGTGTGGTTTGTCTCTTAGATTTTGTAGGCGTGTGTTCAATCGCTTGTTTTCTTAGTGACCTTAGGTCTATTTTATCAAAAAAAATTATTTCGTGTGTTAAACATTAACCGTGGTTGAATTACCAAGACACTCTTGTAGAATGCAGGGGAAACCCCCTGAGTATACACCAAGTCAATTGGACAATCTTAAATCTAAAAGAGATCAACAATCAGGAACTAGATCTACTAAACAAGAGGAAACATCAGTAATAATACATCCCGATTATGAAGTAAATCAACCTCAGACAGTAGGAAGAAATCAAGAACAACCAGAAATTTCAGAGTTAATCACAGTTGAGTCTGCAACTGATGAATTCTCAGATACTCAACTTACTAAACTTGAAACTAAATCTGCTTCATCTGAGTCAACTTCGGAGTTCATAGCCCAGACACCTGGTCATCCTCATTCACCTCGAGTGAAGCTTTGCATTACTAAGAACCTTCACTAGCACATTTGGCCTAATTTCCGATGGCCAAAATGTCTCTCTTCCAACACATAGGCGTCCCAAGCGAGACACTTTGAGGCAGGGCAAAACGTGGTTAGCCATTAAGTCGCAATTCTAACACTTCAATAAAGTGTCAGAAGAGTGACACGTTTTTCGCAAAGTGTCGGAAGAGCGACGTTCACAAAGTGTCAAAAGAACGATGTTAGCAATCTGTCGGAAGAGCGACGTCTACAAAGTGTCGAAAGAGCGACGTTGATAAAGTGTCGGAAGAGTGACGTTCGCAAAGTGTCAAAAGAGAAGCGTTAGACAAAACGTTGCTCTACCGACATTAGACAAAGCGTCGCTCTACCGACGTTCGATAAAGCGTCGCTCTAGCAAAATTTGATAACGTCGCATTATCGATCCTCTTTCGTTGAAAATAAATTTTAAAAAAATAGCCACATGTCGCTATAGCGACGGGTCAAAATGTTGCTCTTTCGACGAAAGGAAATTTAAAAAAAAAACTAAATGTCTCTCTTCCGATGAAAATGAAGTGTCGCTCTTTCAACGACAGCAAATTTAAAAAAAACTATTTGTCGCTCTTCTGACGGAAACGAAGCATCACTCTTTTGACAGAAACAAAGCGTCGCTCTTTCGACGGAAACAAAAAAATATTTAAATAAATCCCGCTCTTGCACATGAACTCTCTATAGCACATAAACTAGAATGGTAGAAGACCATTTAAGGTAATTGATGTGGAATTTTTATGGCTCCACATCTACATTCTTTTAACAATGGGTTCAGTAGCTCTTGGTTTAGCTCAGTGTTTGACATTTTCAGTGGGAAAACCTGGTTCTCTCCTTTGGCCTCTAGGCATCCTCCTTGACCATTTCAGGAGTTCAAGGAGAACCTCCTTTGGTTTTCAAGGAAAACAATCTTCAGCTGACAAGTAGAGTGGTTTCAGTTTCCGCCTTTGGCATTCTGGAATGTTCCTTATCCACTTGGGCATCATTCTCATGAGTCTCACGTCTGGCTGCCTACTCTCTGTCTGCATTTTTTAGTATGTCAGCATGATTCAAAGTTTGTTTGTTATACATGTATTCTGGTAATGGGGGTGCCCTGTTTCTATTTTGGGTCATTCTAGTGCACCTTCATCTCTAAGACTGGCCCTAAAGCATCATGAGAATACACTGGATAAACACGACAGCTCAGTTCATTCGCTTTAGGATAAACTGATTGATTAGGGATCTATTCCTAGATCCTATGTGGAATTCATTATGGGTACCCTGCTATAGCAAAAGAAAATTTCACCTCTTGAAGCACATTTTCTAGAATTTACACTTACCAGTTTGGAAGGCTCATGAAGTATCTATAGCATATCCACAACCTCAGCTATATGTTGGACTGCACTGTCTTTTTGGCTTGTAAATTGAAGAACAACACTAATCTTGATGTACCTTTTTGTTGTGAGCTCTATTGCAGCCTTTATTGATACAAATCATCTAGTTATGGTTTTAAAAAAATAAAGAATTGAAAAGGATAAAGAATTATGTCATGAGAAAGATCATAAAACAGAAATCAAGAGTAGGAATATTAACTAAAAAATAGTAGTTGATATAACACCAAATATAAAAAAATAATCAGAATCTTATTTGAATTATTTTTCTTACTCAGGAACATCTCCATATTTGAGTTACCTCGAAGTTCTATGATGTACTGAACAAGAGAAGGGAGGTATATACCATAAGAAAGCTTCAAAGAAAATATAAGATTCGATAAAGACAATTTCATTGATGCCCAACAAATGGCCACAGAAGTAGATCAGTGGGTCTAAAACGTACAGCAAGTTCAATTACAATGTGGGAGTGCATAAGCAATTCCTAGGTCACTGAAAGCAAAATGATTTAAAACTAAGTGTAGCAAAGAGCTATAAACTATTAGTCTAGGAAAAGGACATAAGATATTGTAACTACAATGATACAATAAGAACGCTAGCAACCGGAGATTTTGGTTCTCATCACGAGAGAGAGAGAGAGAGAGAGAGAGAGAGAGAGAGAGAGAGAGAGAATGTGTGTGTGTCTCTATCAAACCTGTAGTTGCTCATGTCCAAGGGGGAGGGAATGAACCCAAAACCAAATAAAATAAAATAAAATAAAATAAACAAATTTTGACACAATTCAAAATAATGACTGAAATAAACAGTAACCCATGAAATAGAAAATATACAATAATAATCAGCTAGCTGAGTTTTTATTCTCACTTGGGAACAATCTCCACATTGGGCTAGTCCACGGTTTTCCAACCTGTACAAAACCAAATAATACTAAAATGGTAATATATTTTTATCCTATCAGGCCTATGCATTTCTCTTCTTGCATCTTAGATCTCATTAAAAGTGTGGAGAGAAATAGAGAAAAAGCTGACACATACCTCTTGAATATCTCCAGCATAAATCTGATCACCATAAGTGTGAATAGACACAATCATATTGGGAAAGAGCTTATTCTCACATTTCGGTAGCAATTTATTTTTTCCCAAGTCATATATTCTCAGCACCTGTCCAATCCCAACTAATAAGCGGCCTTGAAATTGACATAATCCAAGAGGTACTCCATCAACTGTTGTTTTATGCAAAAGCTCTAGGGATTTTCCATCATCCACAGATATATAAATATGAATAAAACCTCCTAAACAATTCCTCTTTGGCCAAAATTCTAAATCCTTTGCGGTTTCAATGGCCACAAGTCATTAGGGGAATTTTGAGGTCTAAAATGGGCCTCCTAAGGAAAATGTACAATCAAAATTCACTTTATGAGAACCAATCAGATTTTAGGGGATGACATCATCCCTAATAGTTGAGGTGGCATTACTTGAGTTAAAGGTACTTACTTGTGACATTCTCAATGGTGGATAAAAACACATGGTTAACCATGGTAGTGCTCTGAGTACTTTTAAAGTCAAAGTAAAGTACTCATAATAAATTCCATTTCACACTTTTTGAATAAAAATATATTATTGCCATTTCATATTTCTTGAAAGAAACAATGCATATCCCTATACATTTATTATATTATTTTTATATAGTATATTAATTACATGTTATTATACAATTTAAATATATATAAATTTAAATTAATAACATATAATATAATTAAAAATTTAAAAATTTATATTTATATTTTATTTTAACTTATTTAAGTACAAAGGAAAAATGCATTAGTTGTTCAATGATAGTGACTTTTTCTTGAAAATCTCATCCTTATTTATAGTCACATCAATATATTTTTTTTATTAATTTTTTTTTGGTACAACTTTTGAATTGAATTTAACTAATATGGTTACATGGATTTTGGTGCAAAAGGTGAATTGCAAATTCATAAATATTATTTTATTGGTTTAGCTATTATTTTATTATTTCCTTAGGAGGCCCATTTTAGACCTCAAAATTCCACTAATACGGTTCCCAATTCTTTATGATGAAAAGTAATAGAGAAAATGCTAAATGCAGCTTCATTATCCTGCAGTGCCAAGAGGCATGTAGTTTCACCAGTTTTGGGATCTAGAACTCTAACACAAGATGCCCACTTCTTTAACTCTGCTTTTGGATAACCATACTGCTCATCAGGAAGAGGATCCTCCTCCTCTTCATCATCGCCATTCTGCTGTTCTACTTCCATGTTCCCACTCTCCCCTAAACTAGCAGCTTCTAAGCATTCTTTCTTTGCAGCTTCACGTTCTTCTGCAATGAATGCACCCTAATCGCTTTCAATAATAATCAATTATTTCTTCTTTGGATGAAAAATGAACTTTCTCGGAGTATATATAAGAGGCATAATGGTCTGATTGAATGTTTCTCCCAACCTTTCAATCGTAAAAACCCTAAGCGCATCCCTAGCAACTGCAACCACACCTTCAACAATTAAGATAGATGAGCACCACAATTTGCTGCTCATAAATTTCCGACATCATAGACACATATATGATATGAATCTAAATTTATGGAAGAGGATCACTTATGGAAGAGGATCCTACATTCTTTGTTTTCTTAATATTGTCACCATATTAAGAAGGATTCGATCAAATTTTTCCATCGTACTTACGTGTTAATATATGCTTCAATACTTGCTCAAAAAACAAAGATACATTAAAGATGTCTCCATCACTGGAACATGTAACTAAACTTCATCTTTGGATTATTTGTAACTTTAATTTGCTTTTGTTTCTGGAAATATTTGTTATTACCACCGAAAGAGAACTTTGGACTCACAAAATTGCAAGAATCCTGCAGCTTTCAAGGTCAAAAATTGAGAACAATGCTACATTCACTTATTTACAAATTCAGTGAATTTTCAGACCTCATACTAACTGCAATAATGGAAAATATCACACCTCGGCAACTTTCAAAATTTTTGAGACTGTACTATCCTTGGGTATTTTGAAGGTCACACCATTGCATTCAACTTCTAGGACTAGATTTCCTGCATCTTGATGTTCCTGCATGCCAAGGTCAAGACAAATTTATGCCACATTTATTTTTAAGAAAATTCTATCTATATCACACACATAGTGATTCCAAAATTTTCAAACACTTTGATTTTGAAAAAAACATATTTGAAAATGTGAAAAATAGATTGGATCCTAGAGGGGAACATGACTCCTGAGCATTGAGATTAATGTCCAGTGGAGAGTGTCCACTAATTTAGGAAAATATTATTCTAAATCACCCCTTAAAGGCCACATCCACACCACAAATAAAATCATGTAGTCACATAGTTGAAGAGTATAATTCAGAAGGGATGATTTAGCTTAGGGAGGTATCCTTGAATAAGAAAAATAAGAGAGATCAATCTTCTTGCCTTTAATGCTCAAATTTTCCAGAAATGAACAATAAGGAAAAACAAAAAAGATTCCTAGCCATCAAGTCAATCACATGATCAAGACTATATTGAAAAAAATGTACAAACTTTCCTAGCAAAGAACAATATGGAAAGAAAAAAAGATTCCTAGCCATCAAGTCAATCACATGATCGAGAATATGTTGGAGACATCTCAAAACATCATAGAAGAAGCATAAGGAATGGCAAGAATTATGTCAACATACTTTTTGGATTGACAAGTTACCATACATTTGTCTAAGTACCTCTAAATTGGAACAAGTTTTCTGGGTGTTCTTTACAAGAGAAATTGCTACACAAGAAAGCAAAGGAAAATCATCAGTGAGCATAATTTTAGTAAAATTATTTTCAGTTCTATCACAATCTTGAAAATTCCAAGTATTTTACCTTCTTTGTCCAGTTTTTCATAATGGCATTGAATGGAACAACACAATGTTTCAGTACTTTATTATATTGGATTAGAATAATTTGGATCTATTAAATTGAAAAATATACTGATGAAATGCAGGGAAAAACATTTTTTTCTTCATTACTGTTCCTATCTTTACTTTTTCCAGATCAATATACATATAATGGGTAGGTCCCATAAATAGAAAAAATACAGATATAACATTGTCTAAATATCTGGTTAACCCATATTTTAATATTTTAATACCCATTATGCTATCCTTGTATACTAGAAGTAGAAATGTTTGATGGGATCTACTAGACAAAGTAAATGCAAGCCTCCATTGCTTCTTGAAGAAGGATCAAAAGTCCTAGATAGAAAACCAAGAGATCTCAAGACATTATCAGACAAGGCTGAATATATTTGAGGTAAATTCTCAGTTCAAACCTAAGAGGGTCGAAAATCCTAAGTCAAAACCATAGGAGACTTTAAAAAGGAGCTTAATAAAATGAAAGTCCGAGAGTGATTAAGAGGAAACTAAGAAGCCTAGAAGCCTAGAAAATTAGACCCTAATTTATTCAATACAATAGTATGACTTGAGGCCTTAACAACCTTGAGAAAATTTTTGATGTTAGCTTTAGAGAAGGTTGAATTTGTCTATAATATCAATTTGAATCTGAAGGAGGTCATTGAAGTCCCTTGTTGAAACAAAATGGACATTGGTTACATTTTATGGTTTTGAGATAATTGTTTTTATCACTATGTTATGCCCAGTGGAAATATTTCTAGGATGAAGGGTTTTCGATATGTTATGATTTGGAGATCGAAGAACATAATGCCAACTATTTTGAAGAGGATTTAAGAGCTAGAAATCCAAAATTGTTCTTCTTGTTATTATGTTTCAATCAAGTCTAAGAGGCCTCATAAATTCAAATAGAAATTGCTAATGGCCATTGCAAAAGAAATATTACTTCTCAAGTTAAGATTCACTATTTATTAAAAAAATTCTATATTTTATATCTGAGTATGTGCCTTTAGAAGCTCTAGTCCGAAAATCTGAAATAAGGATAAAAGCCAATGGTATTTGGTCTGCTATAGTAATGCTGGAATACCTCATATGAAATTACATAAGATCACATTTGAGTCATATTGTTCTAGAGTAGATGCCACTGCTGCACTTCCAATATCGGGAATCATAAATCATTTTTCTAAGAATATCGCATCAAGAAATAAAACCATAGTACTCGTAAATCACATATATAAGTCATAGTGTCAAACACCTGTGCCAAGACTTTTGTGAAAAGAAGCAAGATGATAACTATAGATTCCAACTAGATGTACAAGAGCATGTCTCTGAGGGATAGAAAAACCATCATAGAGCCATTGTGAGAGGATAAAACTATGCCAAGGTTGAATTTGTCATCATTCAATGCTCAGTACTGCCATCTGTCCTCAACAAGAAGCTTATACCCGGAGTATAGATGATAGAAGTATAACTGATCCATCCCTTAAGTAGCTGCAACAAAGATATGATATACTATGATTGTGTCATATCAAAGAGTGAATAAATTGACAACAATAAAGTGTCATAAAGATGAGAATCGAATCAATATTGTTGTGTCGAGATCATTTCATATAGACTTGAATGTCGAGAGTATACAACTAAGATGAGGCTGAGATCAATGATTGTAACAATATTGGAATCACATTATCGAGACTATACAGATACCAAATTCCAGTATGATGAGGTTATTCAAAAGAGTGATAACATTGTCATTGTCATTATGGTTAGACCATTCCAGAATCCTCCATCATGTAGAATTCCACGTAGGAGAAGTTCTAAGACATCTGCTTCAGCAATGCTTCAACAAGCCTCAATGTCGTTATAGGATATTTCAAGTCTTAATAATGATGACTTTAAACTAAAGCTACAAGGGTGCTTAATGTTTGACGTAATTCAAACTTCTATAAGGGAAGCAAAGTAAAGATCAATATGAGCTTCCAAGGTCAGTAAACTGATGCTACTAATGAGCTTCCAAGGTTTCTTCAGAAGATAAGGTCCGTTGTAATTGCACAGGGACAATGAACTGAGGACTAAAAATTTGTAATAGGTCTGCAAGGCTACTTCCATTATCCACCTAATGAGACTTGATTTTAAGCAAATATGAATGATACAGAAACCGGGGAGGATAGTGACAATAAGTTTATTCTCTACAGAGGTCACAAATCTGAAGACTAGGTCTGAATGTAGTATTCTCCCACATATATGTTCTTAATACAAGAATACAAAATAACTAAAACTGAAATGCACAGGCACTGTAATAATTCCACATATCTGAGATCTCCTTCATATTTTATTGTGTTTATCTGCTCTATGATGGCTGCAAAATGACCTTCCTAGCAAGCCGAAGATATTTTAGGATGTCAATCGAAACACAAAGTATAATAATTCCTTGGTTCATCAATTAATGAGGCCAGATGGATTTATTTTAGTGGGATTTCATAATCTTCGCTAAATATTTGAAGAATGAAGATGCAAACACGACAGAACCTTCACCATCTTCAAGACTCTTTTCTCCCATATGGAAACTGATCTCTGCCTCCTCAAGTTTCATTAATAAAAATATCAACTGTACATTGGGGAATGGTACTCAAATCAACATTGAAACTAAATCTATAATGAACCACCCCCCACTTCAAGAATCTACAAAACTGAGGCCTCTTAAGCTTCATCTATCTAGTCTTAAGGCCTATTTTTTGGGTCATATGTCCAAGTCAAAGGACTCTAGATTGTGGTCTGACTGGTCATTGGAAAATATTCTTATCAACATCACATGGCTTATGGATAAACAAAAGGAAAGTTTGAGAGGATGTGCTCCTTGGTACTTTGATGCAGATGACAAACTGTGCTGGAAATCCCATGTATATACTGTTAAGGAAAGTTATGAAGATCTTCTTTTCTCCATGAAAATCCCCCCTAATTCCTAGCTATGGAGATTTAGTTGTATCTAAATAGTGCCATCACTAAAGTCAACACTATTTTTTGGCTTCTCACTCACAAGAAAATTTTTATTTATGAAAACCTCAAAAAAAGAGGCAACCAAGGTCCCTTGCGGTGCCACCTCTTCAATCCTAGTGAGGAATCAAACTCCCATGTTTTCCTATCTTCCTCTTATGCCGCTAAAATAATACCCAAAACTCTGTCTTCATTGCCAAGAGACTCATATAAGGGTGATACAATGATCCTTTTTCCTTCATTACTATCTTTAAGACGTTACATATTTGGTAGAGTGAATGAGGAACACAAAAAATAATGCAAAGACCAAATAATTTGAGAACATAATCCAAAGTAGTATGAAATGACTCAATTAGTGACAACGTTAGCAAAGGTATCTTCAGTTTGAAAATTCTACTAAAGATTGATTACATTAGATTGAAGGCTATATATTGTTTTTCTCTGAAATTTTTGTTTGAAGTTAAATTTATTTTAGCAATAATATCGTAGAGTATATGAGAAACAAACGTAGGAATGATTGAAAAGGTATGTATTAAGACTTGTATTAAATTTTCTTTGATGTTGTTAAGGCTGATCTTAGCATGCCTTGATTGAAAAAATTCATTTGTGCAAAAATGTATCATCAAAGGACTATGCCAATGTTCTGGAAATACATGCATTATATGAAGTTGTGAAGGGTTCCTTAAAGAAAATATTAAGGACATCATTTATAAAGATTCCCTTCACCTACTTATACACAAAAATTTTAATGATGAAATCCTCAAGTGATATATTATCTTCAACAATGCTTCGGAAGTGTTAGATGCATCTACTGATTTGAAGCACACAAGCCATATTGGTATTGGAAGAAGCAATGAAATGGATCAAGTTCATTCAATTTACTAAAGAATGGGTAACCTGTGTAGGAAATTTCCTCTGATATGAAATATTACCTTGAAGTTGCTAAGTTTGTAATGCCATATGCCCTATACTGCATTGATATGTCTTGCATTGCACTGTTGTGAGTATGATTGTATTGAATGAGATATGATTAAAAATTATTATTTGAAGTCTCTAGAATTATGGCTAATCCATAGCTAAAGGAAGCATCTCTAAAAATGTATCTTGGGTAATTGCAAAAGAAGACATTCAAATATTTTACTAATATAAGGGATGAAATTCTTATACCTGTGCCAAGAATATTTGGTGATATATATTGAATTGAAGTTGTGGGGACCTATGTTTCCCTTGGAAATGTTTCATTGCATTTTAGAATGCAGGATGTTGTCTTGATGCCATGAACCTTGAAAGATTCCCTAGAGTACGACCAACTCTTACTCATGAGCTTAATTTCTAGAGTACGACCAACTCTTACTCATGAGCTTAATTTCTAGAGTACGACCAACTCTTACTCATTGTACAAACCCAAAAACATTTATGGCTCCCTTTTGGTCAATATTTGAGCTTTCCCATAAATATACATCAGGCTACAGTATGGAAATATTGACCTAATGAGACTCTTATTACTGTTGGTGTGAAATATCCCTTGATTTTATCTTGGAGCATGTAAAAAGTACTAAGTGGATCTTCTAGAGTTAGAAGTGGGAAACCTTAGTCATCACCCATATGCTGAGTGAAAAGGCACTAATATCCTATCTTTCTTTCAATCTTATTTTCTTAAACAAACTGCAAACCATTTTACTGGATTTGTTGTGCATATCAACTTGTCTTTCTCATAGAAAGAAGGTAATTTTGGTATCTTGGAGGCCTTATGCTAGCATTCCTGAAAAAAATATGTGAATGGAGGCCTTATGGATCTTTTTCAATTCTTTGATTGATAATTCGGTATTTGAATCCCAAACCAAGGAGACACTGACAAATCGTCAGAACAACTTTGGTTCAAAGTGTGATCTCTCTCAAGAGTTTTTGAAGAAATTTGATAAATGTGGAGTTGTTGAGAACATATTATGATGGCCAGACTTCAAACAGAGTAAGGATCTTAATAAAAATGATGGAACCAAGAAAAAAAGGTTAACTGGTATCACCAAGCTTGATGATGCAAATGATGTAGGAAGCAAGAATTCTGAGAAATGCACTCTGATTTTACCTGAGGGAGATTCAGCCAAGGCCCTTGCGATGGCAGGGTTGGATGTTGTTGGTCAAAATCATTATGGTGTGTTTCCCCTCAGAGGTAGGTTACTGAATGTAAGGGAAGCCATCCATAAACATATAATGGAAAATGCTGAGATTCAACATATCAAGCAAATCCTTGGTCTGCAGCATGGAAAGGAATATGATAGTGTCAAATCTCTGAGATATGGTCATCTTATGTTTATGATAGATCAGGATTATGATGGTTCACACATAAAAGGATTGTTGATCAACTTCATACACTCTTTCTGGCCATCTCTACTCGATATTCCTTCTTTTCTTATTGAATTCATTACTCCTATTTTCAAGGCAACCCATAAAAATGGGCGAGTATTGTCTTTCTATACCATGCTTGAGTATGAATCATGGAGAGAATATCTGGGTGGATCAGCATCAACATCAATTACTAAGCTTAGAATGATCTGTGTAATAGCTTGAATATGGTTAAGATATAACTTAGAGAGTGTTGAATAGGGAAACATGAACTGCTACAGAGATCAACTTCATATGGTCATGATACAAGTAGAGATATTTCACTATGGCTTGTGTAATGGTTCACTCATATCAATGCTAAGCTTAACAATTCATACAAGATTAGCTATTATATAAACATTAGCAATCATACTCTATTTCTACTTAAGGTTTATAAGATACACATGTTGGCATAGAGCTAGTAAGGCTATGTACTTATTACTATGATTCCGGTCAGTGTTAATAAGGTATGAAATGCATAGGGAAATAGAGATCATTACGTCATAACAAGGATCTTAGCTTGAATATGGATTTCCTAGTCACTGTAATCTAATACCTGTATTAAGGATATCATGTTTATACGAATATGTGTTATTCCATTACGTGTAGTTACATCAAGAAAATCTTGGTCACTGATTCAATGGACTTGATTCATTAGTACTAATAGCATAGTGAAATCAATAAGCTTATAGATTCAATAGAGCTTACTACTATCTTAAGTAAGGTGATATAGTGATAGTTACTAAGCTTAAGATGGGCATCATAGGTACGATGTGGTATCTTATACCAATCTGCTTTTAGTTCCATATAAATGTTATCATTGTAACTAATACATGGGAATCATAGAAGAGAGATAAGGGTGAATTCATTACTCAGCTTAAGCTAATCCAACTCTTTTCACTAATCAAAGCTGGAAAGAGCATATTCAATGATATCAAGCTAGAACAGGAACATGCATATGTCAGTATTGAGCTTACATTACACCTATGTCCACATTAGATATTGAAATACAAGATGATTTATTAGGTAGAATATTTTATGCTATTACTCTATCCTTAACCTGTATGATGAATATGTACATTGTAGTATACACTAGAGTAACACTGAAACGTACTTTTTATAAAATACCAATATGAGATAATGTAGATTAAGGAAACACGATCCTCATATAAACTATACAAGCTTATGGATCCGGATATGATCTGAGCCTATACTACGATATGTATATTTTTTATCACTTTATTATGATATATTGATTGGCCTAGGATTAAGGGACATTTCAACATCCGAGAGCACTGGACATTACACCATTGGCTTGGCACCTTGGTACAAGGGTTTTAAGGGTACAATTGAACGAACAACTATAAAGGATAATTGTGTGTCTTACACGATTAGTGGCATCATAGAGGAAATTAATGAGACAACATTAAGAACTATAGAGTTTCCTGTTCACAAGTGAACTCAGGATTGCAAGGAATTTCTGGAAGCATTGATGACTGGGAATGATAAGATTAAAGAACCATTCATAAGGGACTACAAGGAATACAATACTGATACCAGTGTCCATTTAGAGGTGTCATTGTCTGAAGAGAATATGAAGATTTCACTTCAAGAGGGCCTTTTAAGGAAATTCAAACTGACTACTACAATCAGTACAAGTAACATGCATATTTTTGGCTCAAAGGGAATCAATCATAAATATGAGACCCCTGAGCAAGTTTTGGAGCACTTCTATCATATCCATCTTGAATTATATGAAAAGAGAAAGAAAGTCCAATTGTACAACCTTCAGTTTGATTTGCTGAAATTGGACAATAAAGTCATATTCATCTTGGGAGTTGTAAATGGAGAAATCATAGTGAACAACAGGAAACATGCAGAGTTGCTTACAATCAAAGAAATGAAAAAACACATACAAAAAAACAGATAATAATCATGAACAAGCTTAATATTGAATTATGAATTGTAAAGGAACTTACAAAATGTGACACTACGAACTTGGTCAAGCGCACAAGCAAAAATATCCTGGACATGACCCTGGTTGACAAGTTGTATTGCTCATGATGCAAGAGGATTTGTACCTGCGCTGCCAAGTCATTCAAAATCCATAATTATCTATACAATAAATACAAGTAATTGATGTAGTATTTTTTACTCTAAGATGCATTCTTATGATAATGTTAGAACATAAGTTGAAAATGTCAAAACATACCTGAATAAGCTCCTCTTCATTTCAAGAACAATTTATTGGAGTCACCTCAACTTGGAACAAGCCTCCCATGATCTGAAAGAGTAGCAACTAAGACAATAGTGACTTTTTTTTTTGCTACGTTGGATCGAGGGAGGTTTGCTCCAAGATTAAATCACTCCAATAAATTATTCTCTACTAAACAGGGCCAACCACATGAAGTTGAAAGTTCTTATGGCCCCTCCCCCCCCTCATATCACTCTCAATTCCCCAATAACCAATCTATATTTCATTTTTTACTTTCATGAGCTGAAAAAAAATATTCCATAACTAATAAAAAAGCAATGCAACAAAAA
The DNA here is from genome assembly GCA_034641835.2 of Pinus albicaulis. Taxonomy (NCBI): domain Eukaryota; kingdom Viridiplantae; phylum Streptophyta; class Pinopsida; order Pinales; family Pinaceae; genus Pinus; species Pinus albicaulis. The sequence goes on from CM076576.1 coordinate 985,845,758, forward strand.
ATATGCAAGAAAACATTGAAAGTGCTTGACATAAAAATAGTATGATAAATGATTTTTTTAATATAACACAAAAAAGGTTCCAAGTATGGTAACATTTGTCTTATAATAATACAATATTTTACATTATCAAATTTTCTTTTTCTTATTCCTACTTCTAAAGCTCCTAACTACATCATCAACATCATTGTGCTCTACCTCTATTTCGTGCCTTTCCCGCAGAGCTGACCTAGTTGCGTACTCATGATGTCTGGTCTCATGTAGTGATGGGGCATTGCCTAAAAAACAGATAATATTAAATTTTAATTGTCATTTTTTAAATATCATTGAACTAGTTCGGTAATATTAATAAAAAAAATTGCAATGAGATTATTTACCTAGTGCACTAGTTGTCATCATTTGAACCGTTGCCCTGCCTTCCTCTCTGGTGGTAGGATCCTCAAGTACAACATTCTCTGTCATTTAAACAAAAAACGTTATAAGGACAACCATAAAAGTATAATTAGAAAAAATTATAAGTGGAATTTAATTACCGTCATGGCCCTCACTGATAGTAGCATTGCCGGTCTGGTCCCCACTACAATGATCAGGTTGCACGTGAGGACCATGTACTTCTGGAAATATTTCGCTCTCAACACATTGCTATGCAACTGGGTTATTTGGCTCGTTGAAAGTGTTGCTCCCCTGATTTAAAAAAAGTTGTTAGACATTAAATTTATGGACGAGAACAAACATATTGAAAGGTTAATGTTTTACCTTATCAGGCATTCTGGATCTTGGGACATGTCCCAAGCTTCTACGATGTTCAACTACGGCTTGATAGCCAGAATGGAAAGCGATCTCTCTGTCTTCCTATGTGGTTTCCGTTCCAAATTCATCACCCTAAATTACATATGATTTTGTATTTTTAATGTTATTTGATGAGATTACAAAAATGTTGGAAGGTGATACAATTAATTATAAGATGTTTAGCTACTTACAATTCTTGCAGCTAATTTCAAGTAGCCGCCCTGGCCTAGCTTGTGATGGCCCTTTTTTTCAATCCTAGCTTTGATTGCCTTAGAGGTGTCAGGAAACCTATCATCAAAAGCTTAAAGTCAGATATGACGTAGCACACTTTTATTTTAGACATAGAGAATTAAAGCTACTGAATTAAAGTTGTAATTTACCTTGCAGGTCCAGTTAGCATTTTTCCTTCTTTCTTGGCCCTTTTCTCTTTTCCGACATCGATGAGTGGTCTCCACTGCCTCTATGGAACTATAAGAGGACGCTCGTATCTAGATTTAATTTGCAATTTATTCCTATAGGTGTCCATGGTATATTTCAAATATTTTTCAACTACCCAAGCCACCGTTGTTCTATCAAATGTGCCCACCCCAAAAAGGGCTTCTAGATAATCTAGAAGTTCTTTTTTCAGGTTGGAATTTTGAGAATTCCACCTTATGCGTATGGTTGGGCCAAAAATTATCAACGCCTTGCTCTCCAAACACCTGTATAACTCATTGTTTCCTACACAGAAAAAGATATTATCATTAATTTAAAAATAAAAATCATGATAAAATATGTTTTAGATAGAGTACATGAAATAGTTAAAATGTTAAAACTTACCTGGGAGTTGTACGTGCTTTATAGGAACACCTTCATCATTCACAAAAAACGTGCCATCAATGGTCCCTGTGGAGGTGACACGTGTAGCTCTAGGAAACGCAATAATATAGTTGGCCATACTAGCCTCATCACTTCCAACACGTTCAGTGGTTGGCTGGGTGTCTTCTTCGGTAGGGTGCGTTTCTTGGCTGTCACATAAAGGCGTAGAAGGTGTATGAGAGGGTTGCTCGAAAATCTCTTTCCCTTGTGTCCCACTACCACCAACACCGGGGGCAGCAGGTGTCATATAATGCTACATACAAAAGATTTTTTTGTTAGTTTAGTTAATGTAAAAATTAAAAATCAAACTATCACAATTCATGATCTCATGCAGAACAAAAAACATATCCTTTTGATTTTTTATTATTACCTTATATGTTTCTAGCTGGGTCATAAGTTGTGTTATCCTCATTTCTATCTCAGGTGTTTGAGGCGTAAGGTCTGCCAAACGCTAAAATTCCAACTTTGCTTTTTGTGCCCTTTTTTGCAGCAATAGCAATGGCCATGGGGATGAAGAAAACTCTTCCTCGTTGAGGGAATCATCAGGCGCACCATGGCCAGGTGTCTGCATATTTGAACAAAATTAACATTATTTCAATTATGTAAATAACTAAAATACCTGAAGACAGAGCAATGCTGGCACTTTACATGTTCTTCTGTTGGCCCCTTTCCACGATCATCCTATCTCAGGGTTGTTCCTATACTACCACGGTCAGTCTACCATATCACAATAAAATTAGAAATGTGAAAACTTGAAAACAATATCTAACTTGAAAACAAAAAATGAAAACTGAAATAATTTATAAATTTACCTTTCTAATACATAAACTTTGTGCATTAAAGAGGCCCTCGAGTGGTTGAGTATAATTAAAAGTAAGGGCTGTAAGCCAAATTTTTATACTTACACCTTGCTAGTAGACAATTTCTGCAAAGTAGGTAGATTAGATGAGGCTAAAGATATTTTCAGTGAAGCTTTAGTGAGCAGAATAAAGCTAACTGTAGTGACCTATAATGCATTGGTCAATGGATATTGCAAGGGAGGGAAATTGGATGAAGATTTCCTTCTCCTCAAAGAAATGAATGAGAATGACTGCATGCCTGACATAATTACATACAATACCATAATTTATGGGCTAATAAAAGAGAACAAGATCTTAGAGGCTTTGAAGTTGCATGATGAAATGGCATATATCTGTTTGGGGTGCTTATTTGGCTTTTGAACTATGATCCTGGTAATTACATTGACAAGACAATGTTGACATAGAATGGACTCTCTCATCCTCTGTTGAACATTTGATAATAATAAGAAGGAGAATTGATCAAGGGTTTTCCCCATCTTGGGTTTTTTCCTTGCCTTGTGCCATATATTCATGTTCATTTGTCTTGGCTTGTCTTCTGCTCTTATATTTAATGTTCTTTCATTAGTTACTGTCATATGGTGATGATTAAAGTAATATCTTATGGTCTAATATATTTTTCAATGGGATAATGAAGTAACTATCCTAAGTAAAGAACATGTTAAGACAAAATTTAACATGGTACAAGAGCCTGTCCAAGACAAACCCAAGCAAGAAGGCACAATATTTGCAAAAAAATGAAACTCTTTGTGGCACAACCTATGCGGAAATATGAACACATCACACATGTGCATGAGAGCTAGAGCTACATTTTTGTTTGAGCAACTTGGATATATCTAAAACATCAGGTTATGTCCACTTGTAATATATCTACTGATAATGATTATAAGTTCTATCGGCCTTCCTCAAAACAAGGTTTGAATGCATCTTCAACCCTCCATCTCAGAACTATATCACAAGTTTGGTTGAAGATATCATTTCAGAAAATCGTGTGTTGATTTTGTGATGATTCTTTGTTGTCTTATCAAATGAATTTGAAGCACAGGTCGAAGTTTGGGAGATAACATAATATGGGTTTATCACTGCTTCTGGAAGCTTGTACTAAGCTCCATTGCTTATCCATTGGTCTATACTCTATACTGACCTTCACCTTAGCCTCATTGCTAATCTTCCATGCCAACAAAGTTTCTATTAAAGGGAATGCTATAGTTATTACTTTCGATAATGTGGATGCATTGATGATTGAATTGTTTGGACTTCCAATCCAGTCTTCTGTTGAATTAGGCATCATAGTTGGAATGTCTCATGTCATTCTAAGGTCAAAATCCACAACAATGATAACATTCAATGTGTTTTTTTTGTTCTCTTTCTAGCTTTGTGACTGGAATGGGTTGTAGGTCCAATTGAATCTATATAAGTTTTATTTCTATGGCTTTTGTTTTCTGACAAATTGAATAGGGTTTCGATCATTCTGAGGCCAAATTCGGAGACTATTATCGTAGATATTTGTGGTGATAATTTTAGACTTGCACTAAAGTTGATCCAATGATTCTTGAAGTTGCTTTTGAGGTTGAAAATCACTACAGGATGGATGATATATAGAAATGTAATCAAGGTTTCAGTCTTGTTTCAATATTCACTGATGCATTGATCTATGTATTGCAGTTTGACCTGGTCTGTAAATGAAATCTCTATCTAACATAGCCTCATTAAATCTGAATGAGCATGTTCACCATTTCTTTTTCAAGAAAATCGTTGGAGTAGGATCTATTTTAGATGGAAAGACAAGGAATGGAAACACAATTGCAACTAGCTGGAAGAGATTTAAATCAAATGAACGAAAATGATATATCATTGTTATTTGGTCATCAATTGATTAATCCAGAACCATTTTGAATAAATCAAGTATATGAAGTTTCTATGAAGCAAAAATTAGGAGTTCGATCGATGTGGATATACCTGAGTATGTTTGTAACCTATAAGAGTTTTTGGCAAAGTTGTTGATGCGCTACACCTATAACATATCGTTTTGAATGTTGGCTTGAACTCACATTTCTCTCATGTTTATGTCTGCTACTACTACTATGCCTTATTGTTGATGATAGCTGAGTAAGGTTATTTCCAAGAAGAGAACCTTTGCAAAAATACATGTTTCTATCCAATTTCATTGAAACCTTAATCTGTAAGACATTATTGGAAACTAGAATTATTTGACAGATAAATTGGTCAATGTGATTGGAAGTTGTTCTATCTAATGTAATTTACCATCTGAAGCACTTCTATCAAGGCTTGCATAATACTTGTAGTCATGAACAAAATTTTTCTACTTGGAGTCACATTGTTAAGTAAACGATAGTGTTGTGTACTATTATTAAATATTGTGAAATTGCTTTGAGAGCTAGATACATCTGTTGAAGCTTTCAACACTAAGATATTAGGCAAAGACTCCATTATTGAGCAAGAATGTAAGACATAATGTTAATGTATAGAACTAATGACTTATATTTCAAATACTAAAGCTACTTCACTGGGTCCATATGATGATCAGAATTATGATCATTGATTGTCAAAAGATCACTTTCACAAGGTGGAAGTATGCCAAGTCCACTTATTCCTTACTAACGAGAGACTATGAAATTTCAGGTCAAATGAATATGGAGGACAATTCAGATGTTTTGAACAGCAAGGTCTAGGTCTCTGAATCTGGGTTGCATAAGAATCAAGGACATATTCAGATTTGGAGTTCAATACTTAAGTATGGCCCATCAAGAAGATGAAAGGTATGTGATAACCCTATATAGAGGGAAATTTGAAGGAAGTATTGAAGCAATCAAAATTTACAGGTGATAAAATTATTGTATGACATCTGAGGCTATTTTGAGAATTACAGTTGGATGTATCAAAGATATATTATCATGCTATTGGAGACCGTAATCTCCACTGCTGAGATTCTCTACAATATGATGGAATCAAATAGGATACAACATGTAGGAGTTATGGTTATAAGTTAAGATATGATCAGGTGATGGTTAGAGTCTGGTCAGAGAGTGTTAACTAGAATTCACCAAGACCCTTTACTAGATGGATTATATGTATATGCTATAGTTGTAATTACTAATTAGCATGTCATGCCTCAATTAAAATATTTCTTGTTGAGGGACTCCATATCAAATCTGGTTTGACTCGGCATGATCAGTGATAAGCCTTTGAATGCTTTATTATATATAACTTATAACGTGCAAATCTTACACTAAAACCATTCCGGTACTTAGATATTACAATATAACCCGGATAACTGATTAAATCAATGTGTAATAAATATAGATAATCAGGATTGGAATGATTATTGAAGAAAAGGTAATAGCCCAGCCTTTGGATAAATATTTGAAGACCTTTGGAAAATGAAGCTCCTTTGAAGCTACCCTCAAACTTTGAATAAAATGAATAAGAGCCTAATGATTACATATTGAGTCTCAGAGGGAGTTGTCTATTGAACCCTCTTAGCATATATAGAAAAATACATTCTTGCTTATGGAAGTGCATGATTGATTGATAAATTACCTTCAAAGTGGATGGATTTAATGATGAGCATGTTGCTAGATGGATGCTTTGCAGTCTGGAAAGACAAACTTAGGCTTGTGATCTCCCTGAGTAAGATGGAGTAAGAACAGTTAATTATTTTCTGCAATAGATATGCTAGGATCAGGGGATTGCTAAGTGCTGCTAAAGATCTCTACTAGTAGGTCTATTGAGTAGAGCTATTGAGGTTTCCCTTGATGATTCAGTTAGCAATATCATTAATTTTCAGAAATAAGCCTGGTGACTTGTTCCTATTTTTGGATTTGTTGTCTCTTGAAATAACCCTTTAATAATACCATGGTTTGAAAAAGATACTTTATGATAAATTCCATCGTGTTCAATTTTGAAAGGAAGGCCACAAAATTAGAACATGAAAACTCATCATGATAGGATACCAGAAACTAGATAAGATTGGGGCATAATATCATGATAAATATAGCTCATGTCGAAATGGGAGACAAGCCTATATCACTACTAACCATCAAGGGAAATGGATCATGAGAAACTTCATCTTCTAAATTCCTTGATTTTCCAAAGACATAAATAGATGCCTCAAATTTATTACAATATCTATACGAAATCGTCTCACCCCACAATGTTCTAGAAGTACTCAAAGAATGCACTGTTCAAATCCAGTTATCGACAAGTAAGAATTTGAAGTAGTACCTAGAAACTTTTCACCCATGACCCTTTGATTCATAGTAGGAAACTTAATGTGAATTACAATATTGAGTTTGGAAATGTAATTTGAGTCATGTAGATTTGTGCGTTGAAAGGCACATTCTGGATAATGCTTGTGACCGAATCAGACTGTGGTGTTTTTAGAAAGTCTGTGTGACATTATGTTGAACAAAGTGGTCATATTATAATGTGTGATAATTGACATAACGATTGAGTTGTTTTAATGATGCAAGCATTGGTAGTGCCCAAATATCAATCTGAAATCTTTGAGTGGTAGGGCTTGATGTTCGTTATACTTCAAGAGAACTTAATTCAAGTCTTTGATTCAATGAAGGAAATAAATCGAGACTCCTATCTCGTTTTCCTTTTTATGATCTAGCCTCTAAGTGACATCATCAGCACATTCATATACAAAGCCTAAACTTCAGTGGAAATTGTTGATGTTCGGTGGAATCATTGTTATACTCCTAAGGTATAGACATCTTGATCACACCATCAAGCAGAGGAAGTAATTAATATTCTATATCAAATGTATAGAAAGGCATTAATCCTCTTTCAATTTTGAAAGGGCAGTCTCCTTGAAACCTTTTATATCATAATTCATCCTTGAGACTTGTAACAATATTATTGAATCATGCTAACATAGTTGTCATCCTTTGAAAGGGATCTAGCATAGATGATTAGATCCATCATTATTTAAGGAAATCTGGAGGAATTTTTTTTTTTTTAAGCAGACAAAACTCCATAAAGAATATATGGGTTGCAATTTTTGAAAGTTTCCTCCTTTTTAAAGGACTGGTTTATGACCCTTTGGATCTGAATCTTGCAGCAGTTCTTACAATCACAAAGAACATAAGTACCCCACCGAGGAAGCATTGATGGAGTGGACTGAACAGTCTCTAATTTTGATTGATCATTGGGAAATTTGACTTTATGATCATAAAAGTAAGTCTGCAGAAGGAACTATTCTGTCCAATAATTATTATAAGGAAGATCATGTCAAAAGACTTGATAAAATAAAAGTAATGACTGTTGATCTAATGACTCTAAAAATGATTCCATATATCTCTGGTTTCCTGAGAAGTTGCATGAAAAATTTAAGAAAAATAATATATGAAAGATGGATCCGTCATTCAGAGAAGACCAAAGGCTTTTTTTTCTTTTCTTGAAGGAAGATCCAGATCACCTATCAAGAGACTCCTTCTTCAACCTCTTATCTATCACATGAAGGTTGAAGTTATTGAGAAACTTTCTGATCATTTATGACGTGGTAAGGTTTCTCAAGCTCAACATGTTCTAATCTCATCTTCAAATCAGGTATGGTTTTTCATTCATATTATCTGCCTCTACATTAGAAGCCGAGTTTCATATCTAAGAAGTCACAATCCTGGGCATCACTTAAGTGTACCAAATCCTAGGCCAGATCATATTTCAGAAGGTGCCATTTCCTCCATCAAATTTTGGGTATAATGATCACTGATTTATTCAGCAGTTAAGCTCCAATTCTCTTATCATCCCATTTTGAATCATCCAAGAGCAATCTCATTAAGAAAATACCTTTGAAATTTATAGTGAATAATTGAGGCTAGCATGGAGCAAGAATGACAAATTTCTCTCTGTTTTAGGGTGCATACTTCTTGCAGGAATAAGCCGCAGGTGTGAGGAGAGGTTAAGGGAACTTCTGTGTTTGTTTTATGGTAATTATTCCTCTATTCCGAGCCGCAGTGAATATTAGCTTGTGGAGGAAGGTTAGAGGGCATTGTAATCATAACAGTGAATTGTAATCATAACAGTGGCATATTCCGCTCATTTATAAATTATAATAGACACACAGAGTTTCTTCAAACATTTTGCATGCAACAAAAACACTACTATTGAAGAATGAAGAAACCACATTACCATTTTGCTGTGTAGTAATTAAGTCAAGAGTTTCTTCAATGTCGCCTTAGAAGATTAATGTTTCATTTGAAGTGGCCCTATCAGATTAATCCCTGCACTGATGCAACCCTTGCAAATCAATAAAACGACATAGAGCGGGGTCTGGCTGCGGGGAAGGAGAATAGAGCGGGGTCTGGCTGCGGGGAAGGAGATAGATGTAGGTCTGGCTGTCGAGGAAGGAGAATAGAGTGCTTCGGAAAGAAAATAAATTTTGAAATGTATGAGAAGCGTAATAATTAGTGCAGGGAAGACCGGCGGGTGCCCTTGTGTAGTCAAAAATTTAAAATCCAATTTATTAAAGAATAAACATATCTACCCCCAAAGTTAATTTTTCCTTAGTTTGGATTAAATTAGACATTAAATGCGTTAGAATTAATGTTTGAGGATGATTAAAATTCTTAAATTTAATAGATCAACTCAATTGTGAACATATAGATTATTATAAACTTTGTAGTGTTGCTTTCTTCTTTGTACCAAAGTGGGTGAAAGGAACATATTACAATACTCTTGAAGGTACATGTATTGGGGACTACATTAATGTGACAGATATGGTGGATTCATATGTGAAGCCTTAGTTAATGTTCATCCTAGTGAAGTAGAGTTATATAATGTTGGCCCGGGAAAGGGTATGTAATCTATAACTATAACATGAAATTAGGTGATTTGATATGAGCACCCTCAACCAAAACAACCCAGCCAGAACGGGTTTGGGCGGGTGCCCTCAAACGAAACGACACGGTGCACCCGACCTAATGAAGGCACAAGGGAGCAAATGGAAAATAGGCCTCACGAACGTGCACAAGGCACTCGTGCGGTCACAACTTAGCAAATTTGATACTGCCACCCTCAAACAAAATGACCCGGCCAGAACACATTTGGGTAGGCACCCTCACACGACGCGCACGACTGAATGAAGGCACAAGGGAGAAACCAGCAAACAGGTCGCACGAACGTGCACAGGGCACCCGTGCAGTCACAACTTAGCAAATTTGATACAGTCGCTCTCAACCAAAATGATATGACCCAAACGCGTTTGGGTGGGCGCCCTCAACCAAAATGACCCGACCCGAACACATTTGGGCGGGCATCCTCAACCAAAACGACCCAACCCGAACGAGTTTGGGCAGGCGCCCTCAAACAAAATGACACGGTGCACCCGACCCAACGAAGGCACAAGGGAGAAAATGGCAAACGGGCCACACGAACATGCACAAGGCACTCGTGCGGTCACAACTTAGCAAATTTGATACAGCCGCCCTCAAACGAAATGACTCGACCCGAACGTGTTTGGGCGGGTGCCCTCACACGGCGCACATGACCGAATGAAGGCACAAGGGAGAACATGGAAAATAGGCTGCATGAACGTGCAAAAGGCACTCGTGCAGCCACAACTTAGCAAATTTTATACGTCCGCCCTCAAACAAAATGACCCAACCCGACCCGAACGCGTTTGGGCGGGCACCCTCACACGGCGTGCCCGACCGAACAAAGGCACAAGGGAGAAAATGGAAAACAGGCCGCATGAACATGCGCAAAGCACCCATGCAGTCACATCTTAGCAAATTTGATACGGTCGCCCTCAAACGAAACAACCCGACCCGACCAGATATTCTTATAGGATGTAGTATCCCTTTAAAAGTCAACGATTACAATTAAAATCTCTGCTACAAGTGTGGAACAAGACTAAAACTTAACAATAGTGGTAAGTATTGCTCCTAAAAAATTAAGGAATTTTGAAAATCTTGGGGAATTTCATGCTTGAAGACAACTCGACATGGTCTCGAGAAATATGGCCATGCTAAGAGACCAAATCAGACCTTGATAAAAAAATTCATGAAGCATGAGAGAGAATGTTAGTTGAAGCAAAGGATTTTGAGCTAAATTCGTTGCTACAACTAATTATTTGATTAATATGTCACCAATTTCTATTTTGGGTGACATAAAACTAGAGGAAGTTAGAGTGGAAAGAAGCCCTCTCTTGCACATATTAGGTTTTTGAAGTTTGAAACATGCATCTATGTGGCTAAAGTGGATAAGACAAAACTTGACAACCTATCTTAAGAAAAGGATTTTGAGCTGAAGAAGTTGTTGCAAATAATTATTTAATTAATATGTCACCAAGTTCAATTTTGGGTTACATGACACTAGAGGAAGTCAAAGTGGAAATAAGCCCTCTCTTACATGTCTTAGGTTTCTAAAGTATGAGAATTGCATGTATGTGGCGAAGGTGGATAAGATAAAACTTGACAACATATTGGTCAATTTCCTTGATCGTTTGTTGGTTATTCAGAAGGAGTATGAATACACCACCATTAATATCAAGGTAACCCCTAGCAGATCAAGGGCTACAAGTTTTAGTTTTCTTCTGAACATCAACATACCACAACCATTCCAGACATGCAATATTTTTAGATAATGAGAATCGCAACATTGTCTTAATCTCCAGGCATTAGGGATTACAGAGGTTTTGTTCACACGCCTCCACTCTTCTGGATTAAGCCTGCAGACATATTCTAGGATTCCAGAGGATATCTTCCTCCACCCAATAGCCATGAGGGATTCCAGAGGTTTTGGTTCCACACCTCCACCCTTCTATTTAATTAGGAACCCTAGATAACCAAGCAATAACCATGCTTAATGAAAGGCGAAGGGCTCCAAGTCTTGCAGCTCTATCCCACTGTTGTCCAGGCCTAAGCTCTGCCATCAAAACTGTTGGGTGCTAAAAGGTGCCTTTTAAAACTCCTATTTATCCCACATTAATTATCAACCCAAGCAAGTCCTCTTATTTCAAGAGTGTACACAGTATGTGCATGCTATAATCCCAGAGAGTAATGTTTCTTAAAATGTAGTACATTGTTTCAAATACAAGAGTAAATGGATGCTGAAAATGAAATCTAATTACAACAATATGAAACTCAATGTTCTGAAATTCAATCACTCACTCAAAAATCATCAGTCAAGGATGCAGTAGTAATAACTCTTTCCTCTGGAAACTAATGTAAATGAAATAAAACATAACAAGATCCTCAATCTGAGAACTTAGACAATAATAGCCAATGTCCTTTACAGTTGTTGATCTTACACTCCACACCAAAGCAATTAAATGGAAACTGAACTAAATCACTAATGCTGCTAATGAAAGTAAACTAGGCAAGCTCTCAAAAGAAAAACCAAACTCTTTGCAGGTATGAAATAAATTGTAAATTAATTAACTAAAATGAACAAAAGATCTATTTTACTGGAACTGAACAGCAATGGAAATAAACAACAAACTTATCTAATGGAATTGAACAACAAACTCTATCTAATGGATTTGAACAACAATCTGAAATGAACAACAATCAGAATGGAACAACAAATGGAATGGAACATCAACTGGAATGGAACAGTAGATGCTGAACAACGAAGCTCTGTTAAAGCATAACAAGATAAGTTATGCAGGGACCAATATTCTTGTTAAATTGGAAAGGAACGACAACGCAATTCAACAATGCAACACACCAAGATTATAAAGCAATGAAAAGTAAACTATTAAACTTGAAACTGTAATGAAAATAAATACAAACCTTAACATAACTATAATCGAAAGATAATAATACAGATGGCAGGTGGATCTGTTAGTGTCAGTCTAGTCATACTGCCATCAGTGATCAAAACTGCTCTTTTGCATCTGCATATTAGGTGTCTCATACTGAATAAATTTCACCATTCCGTTAGGTCATGGATTCATTGATGGTAGTAATTTTTATCAGTTGTCCCTCATGAGGTACTTGCTGATTTTCATTTCTATGGTCTTTAGTCATTAGTCACTTTTATTCTCAAAATCATATCAGTAGGTCATAGGATGGGTCTCATTAGTTTCTAGGGTCTCACCATGGTCAAATTAATGAGTCAAATGTCAATAATATCAGCAAGTTCATGAGAAAGTCAATAAAATCAGAAGTCACAACATCTGGAATATCAAAAATATATTTTATTCAGCTTGACGTAATTTTCACCTCAAAACTATGTTTTGAGGTGAAAACGTGATATTTTGCCTTTATTATTATTCATTATGTAATTTTATATCATCATATGTAATAAGTCACAATTCAGAAGCTGTTATCTCCACAAAGTGATGTCCCTGCTTTCAGAGAGTTTTCTGCAGCATGTTCAGTGCCAAATCATCTTCCAAGCACATCCATCAGAAAGAGCCCGGAAAGAGCTTTCCAACAGTATACTACACTCTCAAAACTGACTTCTGGATTGAAATTTATGCTTAAGTGAAGTAAAAGTCCTTATACCCTCATATACCCCCTATTTCCCATTTTTCCCTTTTATTATTAAAGTCTTATATTTCTTTAATAAAAACCCCTTTTCCCCCCTTTCCGATTACAAAATCGCATTATAAATTATTTTAAAAAAATATATGTGATTTAATTGCTAACCACTTCCCCAACCATACCTTGTAGAACTTTATAATAAACAAATATCAAAGTTTATTATAAGTTCCGTCGTTCCCAACCACTTCCCCACCATGCTTTGTAATAAAACTTTATTATAAAGTTTTATATTATATAACCTCGCCGCGATCGCGACCCGCCAATTGCAACAAACTCCGATCAATCGCAAGTCTTTCCTTCCGATCTCCCGATCACACCCCTCCCTCCGATTACCCGATCACATCACTCCCTCCGATTACCCGATCCGCTCCTCCGATCGCGACTACCCCCAATTGATCTCCCCACCGTCGATTTTCCCCGCCGATCGGACGACCCATAGCTAATTGGGCCATCGCAATCGACATTCCCCATATGTGCCACACTCCACTCCCCCTCCGATTTTTGATTGCGATTAATCCCCGGGCCCACCATACAGTGCTTCCGCCCATTCATATATAAAAGAGTTTTTCCCCTTTAATCTGAACTTTGGTTAATTTCATTACATAAAGGTTCTCCCCAATCGCATCGGTGTTTCATATTAATATCACTCCGCCCACTCCTCGATCGCTGATTGCAATGAACATATTATAATATTTTTTATTGTATTACAACGTGTTTTAATATGTTGTGTCCCTCCACCCGTCCATTCTGGTTGCGATTACACTATGTTTATTATATTATATCTCTCTGCCCCGCTCCGATTCCGATTGCGATTTTCATATGACTTCCGCCCCATTTCCCTTCCCTTTTCCCATTTAAAAATAAATTTTCCCTTCACGAAAGGCATAAGTTCAATTTATTTTATTGCAACGGTATTTTATTAAAAGGTCAGAGAATAAAGAAATAGTGGAAAGCAAAGCGACAGTCAAAGGGCTGAGAGCTTATTTAAAATAAATATTGTTACAGCAAGCAACAAAATAGGAGATCTGTTCATCGGATTACCTATTTTCTTTCATACAGCCTAACAGCAAATCTCCAAGTAGTCAAAATGCAATACTGTCCCTTATTTTTAGAGGCAGATTGTTGTATTTCTTTCTATGATTGTATTTCAGTTCTTCATCTGTTAAAATAGCTCCCTTCTCTTGTGGATCTATGTTCCCACATTTCAGCCCATTTAATGTAATTGTAAATCATTTGTAAGGTAGTCTCGGTCAAAAAGTCGGAATAGTCTGTAACTCAGAAAGTAGGGGAATAGTGTGGAAGAACATCTCTGCGCTACATTGTACAGTTTGACAGGAACTAATAAGAGATGCAGCTCTGATTTGTGGGATCCATGTGGTATGAGATTTAGCATTTGTTTTTCTCCTTTGTTTCATACGTGAATTGTTATGTGTTCCATTCATCCATAAACATTTCCTTTTGAATGCTTTCAAGATAGAAAGGTAGAATCCATTTTATATGCTCTGCCTTGGGAAATCATTCATACTCGGTATTTTTATTCTGTTTGAAAATGATCCATTTATTGTGCCCTTTTCAGCTCCTCACCAGTCTTTCCATCCCATCTTCATTAAATTTTAATTGCTAATTTTCCTGCCTATCTTGCCCCATGAAATACCCTGTGTCCTGATTTAATTCCCGGTTTCAACTGTCCCTTTTTATCCCACACGTCCCTAAAAAATTCATTCATTTTATTAAAACCTTTTTTTATCATTTTATCTAGCCTAATATCAGTCCATTTATTGTGTTCCATTGAATATTCTTTCATGGAGAGAGCCATCTCCTATCCTTGTAGGGCTAGCTACAAGGCTGAGCGTGGTTTAGTTGTTACCCTGATTTTCCTTTTGCAGCCTGGGGTCCAATTCAGGTGCTAACAGGATCCACCAGGGTCGGGCCCTTTGCCGCTAGTGAAGCACTGTCGAACTACTCCAGTATCAAATAGTGGAACACCAACCAAATTTATGTATTAATCATATGTAGTAGATTTTACAAGCAATCGTACTCTATTTTAATTAACAAGAGTCGATGAAAAATTCTGAAAATTACAAAAGGAAATCTCCCCCTAATGGCAATACATGTTGTCCTTTTATAATCAGAAAGAGGAGAAAGTAAATAGCAAATGTGATCCCTCATAACAAAATTGGATTGTCTGCAACCAATTGATCAGAAAGAAAATATATTTCAATCAATCATTCAACAGGAACAGGTCAAATTTGAATTTGCAGCTGAGATAATTTGGAAAGTGGTCGCAACAGTGAATCTGAGAAAATTTTCTTCAGAGAACCTTTTGTTTCTCTTAATACGGACTGAATTTGGGAAAATCGTTCTGAACTGAAGTTAATTCGATATGTTTTGCACAAAACCCATGTTTCATATTTTCCAGATTCTTCTCCATTTGCCTAGAATGTCCAATGCAAAATTGTCACTTCTTATTCCAGTGAATTTCTGAGTTGGAATATTGAATGATGAGCTGGAGATCAAATCTGCAGTTTGACAAATATCTTGGAGGCTAAAATGGTGAGTGATGTTACAAAATATATTAATAAACCATCATTGGTAAAATCGTGCATAATAATCATCAATATATTAAAAATAAAGGAGAAGAAATAATATTTATCCATAAGAGCATAAATAATTATAAAATGGAATTATATGATAAATTATGATAAATGACAAGATAAAGAAGAGTAGAAATGGATGAAATAGGTGTTAAAAAGTGGTAATAATAATAACATATTAGTGGCCCAACACACCCCCAAATTGAATATATTGCATGTCTTCATGCAACCCAGAACTGAATATATTGCATGTCCTCATGCAACCCAAAGACAAAACCCATGTGTTAACCAAGCAAAAAAATTGTTCATCCCAACTCATGACATGGATGGAACAAATGAATTTTTCCTCAAATAATGAATATTCAATTTTAGAAATCTTGATGAAAGCGTAAAAAGTTTTACAACTGACGTTCAACTATATGTATATGAAGTTGTAGAAAAATGTGATATAAGTAATAGCAAACTTCATTAACCATTTTCTCAAAAATCAGATCGTTTTGATGCACGAATCATGAGATATAAACAAAATGGCTATAGGCAATAGTGCAAAATTTTCGAAATTTTATGAACTAATTTAGCGTGAAATTATTTTGGTTTGTGTATTTTAATGATACCTCTTTGTTATCTATAAATCACAAGAATTCAGTTCATAGTTTTAAAGATATATGCAAATCAATTTTTGCAATGTATAAAAATGAAATTGTATGCCTTAAACGAGAAAGAAAGTAGAAAACATCCATCATGTGTAGCAATTCCTCCCCCAAACTGAAGAATTAGCATGTCCTCGTGCAATGCTAGAAAACAAAGAGAGGTGGTTGCTACAATATGTTGAAATCTATTCTTGGTGTAAAACAATATGGAAGAAGGGAGGTGTTGAGAATGAATAAGATGGTCAGAATAAAGAAATAAATGAACGAAACACTCCCCCAAACTGAAATATTTTGTCTTTGAAGAATGGGAAGCGGTAAAGATGTGAAATGAATGATGATAAATAATTCTCAATGGATTGTGTATGAAATTCTCCTAAATTCATAATAATTTAGAAAATTATGTTATTTTACCTCAAGTGTTACCTTCGAAAAAAAATGTGGAATGACATGTATGGACTGGCATTTTTTGAAGTTGATGTAGGCTGAGCAGATACTGAAAGTGATGCAAAAGGTGGAAGCCATGCAAGCACATCATGTCTGAAGAATTATGCGCATTCGCGAGTTGCGCGAGCCTTTGCTGTTAGTTGCAATAGTGTGGTCGTGTTGCGAATAGAATTCCCCCCCCCCATACTTGTTGTTCTCCTGTAACCAAATCACGATTCTGCATGCAATTTTCTTGAATCCACAGTGTTAATTTTGAAGAGAAACAGATAATATGTATGCCAAAATTTCAATTAGAAAAACTTCTTTAGAAATGCAGTATGAATATTGGGATTCGACCCACATGCAAGCATATTTAAAAGGCATCCGTTCCCCCCCTGAAAGATGATAGGTCGCCCTCGACCGGAAAATAGAAGAGCAGCGTACTGCACAACAATTGTACAACATGGAAAGGCATACATACTTATGATATGATCAAAAAATTATTACATTACTGAAATAAATGGATATTTTGAAATCGTGAGTAGATATGGAAATGTTTATGTAATGATTCGAAAATAAGGGAAAAAGACAGTTGATGTGAAACAAGTACTTATGCGGTTATTATCCACATAAACCATTATGATCGATTTATAAATAAATTTCATGCATAAGAGGTTCCAAAAAAATGGTTTAGGAGCATATTCTCATTTGATATTAGATAAAGATATAAGAAAAAGGTTTATCATTACTGTTGATTTGTGAAAAATATGACTCCAATACCATCAACAGAGCTCTGTTGCCCACAGGTGTCTATAACCTTGACAAAGTTGCTTTCTCACCCTTAGAACCATTATCCTTTATTTATGCCTAGGGAAGTGTTGTGTGATGTCATGATGGAGGCCACTGTGTTGGCTTGGGAACCAGAAGAATCACAATGCCATTCACCAGGAAGGAGTGAAAGGTGAGCAGGTCGGCTCGTGATGAGACCTCCTGTTCCAAGGATTTTTTATTTTTCTGAGTTGTCCATTGGATCATATCCCTGGTGTGGTGGCCATCATGGGAATGCCACTTCACTGCTCCCTTATGATCATGGTAGGTTGGCTCTTGATGAGACCCCCTATCCTCCATCTTCCATATCATAGAATTATTAGTAATCATATAGAGATTTTTTTTCTTCTTTTTTCATGTATCACATCCCTATTTATGTATAGAGGATGGCTCAACACTCCTTAAGAGTAGGGATGGTGGAAGAAGTCTGAACATCTCAATAGAGAAAGTATGCCCTTATTCTTATTCAATAAAAAATCAAAGAGAGTTATGAAGATTTAGGGAATAACCAACATGATAAAGATAACCGATCATATTAATTTTAGTGAAAATAAAGACATCGAAGTGATATAGATGGTTGTGTCCTTTCCTTTTCTTATCACTACAAAAAAATTTCTTAAAAATTACAATTTCTCTTGATTTGTTAATTACAGTAACCTCTAATTTTTGTGTCCTTGCATAAATTGTATGTTTTCCTTTAAAAGAGTCATGAAAAATTCACAAAAATCTTCAAAATGTTGTTCTAAAACAAGAAAAATGCACTCAAAAAGTGTTATTCCTTAGATGGAATAGCTATTGTTCCTTAGGAGGAACAACAAAAACAATCTGCGAACATGTTCCTTTTGAAAGGAACAGCAGAAAAAATCAGAAAAAAATGTTGTTCCTTTTGAAAGGAACAGCAAAAACAATCCGTGGAAATTTTGTTCCTTTGAAAAGGGACAGCAAAAATAGTCGACAAAAAAACATGTTGTTCCTTTTGAAAGAAACAGTAAAAACAAGCAAGAAAAATGTTGTTCATTTGGAAAGGAACAACAAAAACAGGCAACAAAACTGTTGTTTCTTTGGAAATGAATAGCAAAAACAAGCAGCAAAAACTGTTGTTCCTTCGGAAAGGAACAACAAAAATAGGTGGAAAAAGTGTTGTTTCTTTTGAAAGGAACAACAAAACTGTTGTTCCTTTTGAGAGGAATAGCAAGAACACGCGGCAAAAGTGTTGTTACTTTTGAAAGGAACAACAAAAATAATCAATGGAAATGCTGCTCCTTTTAAAAGGAACAGCAAAAAGAAACACACAAACGCACTGTTTCTTAAGAAGAACGACTACTGTTACTTAAGAGGAACAACAAACAAATATAAGCATGCAAGATTGTTGTTCCTTAAGAGGGACGGTTGTTGTTCCTTAAGAGGAACAACAGCTGTAAAAAAGTGTTGTTCCCTATAGGGAACAACAAATAAAATGCACCCAGAAATTGTTGTAGGGAACAACAAAGGAAAAAAATAAATAGAGGAAAGAACAAAGCTAATGTACAATCCATTGTCAAGAAAATCCAATCAACTAGAAAGGAAAATTTCTATACAGGTTTCAAGAAAAAGTAATTTTTTACAGAATTGGTGCTGCAGAAGAATTGCCTTCTGAAACTTACATGGTGGGGTCCTTATTGTTCAATTTCCAATTGAGCGGAAACTAAAATTTGAAGGGATCAACACCTGAAACACAAAAACATAAAAGAAATCAGAAAAGAAACAACACTTTATTAAGTTACAACAGCTATGATGTTATTTCCTAAAGGAATATCAATCTGTCAATGGAAAAAAAATGATCTTTTTGAAAAAAATTTTGGCAGCAGTGACATGAATCTTCAAATGGAAAAAAATTCTTCATTTCTTCTGTTATGAATCCGTTAGGTAATGAACTGGATGAAATTCCCTTGTTTCACTAAAATTTCTTTCAAGAATCGCTCGTCCATAAATTGACCTTCTTTGTTCTGCTAAGACCTGAAAAAAACGAGTGTATACCTACAATAAAAAATTAAATCATGGAGAAAGAGAGGTGATCAGGGTCCCCTAATCCAAGAATTATGCAAAAAAACTAACAAGTAGTTACTCTGTAAAATAAATCCATGGACAAAATTAATTTATTACCTACGGGAGAGCAATGGCTAATCATTCTAACCAGCAGTGTTTCAATTATAAATTCTTCTTTTTTCGTCTTATTTGAGTGATTTCAAAGCCAAATGAAAGTGAATTTAGATATATGTCTCCAATAGAAACATGTTTTAAAAATTTCATGTAATGGTATGCTAAATTTTTTTAGAACAACCTGCATAATAAAGTCATTTTCGATTTTCCAGCTCAGATCAACAATTGATATTTCAAGCATAAATTATTAATTTGATGACGGATTAAGCTGATTCAAATTGAAAATGAAAGTAGATTAATTTATTTATCTCCAATAGAAACAGGTTTTGAAGATAATAATAATTTATAAGTCAAATATGCTAGTGAACATCCGAGAAAACAAAGTTTCAAGAGTGTTGATTTATGATAAACAGTCAGTATTTTGGTCATAAAGTCCTCATAAGATATCAAAATAGAGTGATTAAAATTTATTTTTAAACTATATTCATAGATGAATATACCATAGAAACATGTTTTAAGAATATAGTCATTTAGGCCTCCAAAAACTGACTGTACCAACTCTGTTCCTGAGTTTCCTACTAGACACCCTGTCAATGTTTTGGTTATAAGTTTTTTCGTTGCAGATCCAAATTAAGTGATTAAAATTGGGTTGCAAAGTAGACATCAAGGGCTAATTATGATAGAAACAGGTTTTAAAAGTATTCACTTTTGTTCCCTCAAAACATGACTGTCCCAACTCTGTTTTCAAAAATTTCATCAAGCCCACAAGCTAAACAAATGATATTCAAGCAATTTTTCCATATTGGTGATAGAAATGAATATAAGTGTTTGTAGAATTGTTATTTTCAATATAATTCATATACATACACAAAAAAATTAAAATATTTATCATCGATGTTGATTTCCACAGTGTGTTGCAATAAAAACAACTATTTTTACAAAAATAAAATAAAATAAAATGTGTTTATTTTATTTCCTTATTTATTTTATTTTTCACTAGCCTACTCTGATTTGGAAAATTAATATGATTACGTATAATAGCATTTCCAGTGTAACTATTTTTGAAATAAGGCTTCAAGTATGTACATACCCAAATTTGAAAAATGCATGTTAATAAAAATTAGGGTATGAGAAGCCAACTTCCCTTGAAAATATGGTGCCAAAAATTGTTGAAGCATGGAGTGATGCTGCAAACAAATGGAGTGAAACCAATCTTCAATGCATCCCTTACTTTTTTTATTTCCCATAGACATCATATCATGAATTTCTTGAGTGTTTAAAATGGCTTGTTGATGCAGGCTAGAAGGAACCTCATTTTCTTTCATAACCTCTACAATTTTTGGATTTGATACGTTCTGAATCTCAGTATAAGTTTTCTCCAATGGTGCATATGAGATAGAATGGGTGGGAAGGGTGGGTAAATTTTACAGTTCAACACTGTAAGCATGTTGTACTGGTTTATTATGGTGAGGGTGTGGAATGAGTTGAGCAGGAAATTGTGTAGGGAATGGAGCATTTTGATGATGTAGTTGATTGGGTTGAATGGATGATTTTGATAGGCAAGCAAGATATTGTGGAAGAGCTGGAAGAAAAATTTGTGCTACAAGATGAGGGAGAGTAGTCATGCAATCATAAGATGAACCATGCCAAACTTGTAGACAAGATTGGTGGTGGTTATATTGAGATTGGCATGGCTGCCCTAACATATGAGTATTCCATAATGGATTATGCAAGTAAGAGAATGGAAAGGAAGTGTTTTAAACCATACCTGTAGGCCATGATTTCCATGGTTTTGACCTTGTTGCAGCTTCCACATCTCTTTGATATGATACTTCCAAATTAGATAAGGAAGAGTGAGTATCTATGGGATGCTCCTTTCGGTAATGAGGGAAAAACACTTCATCAAATTCTTGATTTTTCTAAACCTGCAAAACATTCAATTGTGAATTTAGAGAGCTAATAAAATCATATTTAAAATTTTCAAATAAAACATTGATTTCAGCTCTTATGTCTCTTGTTCTTGTAGTAAATTTGGAAAAGAAAGAAGAAAATTATCTAGAATTGTTACCAGCCTTGGAAATTCCTCTTGAATACCTTATGCACAATTCACAAACATCATCATATGATAACTGAAAAACATCACCTTTTCCTATCAGATTTAAGAGTTCTAAAAATTCATCTTTGATTCCTTTAAGAAGAAGTGTTTTCAAGATCTCTTTTTCCAAATGCTTATGCTTTGATTTTTGAAGGTTATATTGAAATTGCTCTACATAGTCCTCCAAGCTTTCATCTTCCCCTTGTATCATACTGAAAATATCTTCATTGGATTTACAGTAGTCTTGGTACTTCTTCAAGAATATGTTCTTCATGTCCTCCCATGTTTGGATGCAATTCCCACCTAGGCTCATGAACCATCGGAGAGCTTCTCCTTTTAGAGTAAGAGGAAACACTTTCAACCTTTGATCATTAGTACAATAATCATATCCTCTACAAAGTATTTCAAACTCAAATAAGAATGTATCGGGATATTCATTTGTTAAACCATGAAAATTTGGTAGAGACAATGGGGAAATTATGTGCATTTGTGTCACTCCTCCTAGATCTTTGATAGGGAATTCAAAAGTTGCAATGTGAGCCATTTCTTACCATAATAGAAGATGTTCTTCATGTGTTTCTTTAAGGATCCTCCTTCCAATGTTCCCGTCAATTGGTTAGTGAAATGGGTGGTGCTTACATCACCCCGCAAGTGGAATTACAAGATTTTTTCAAAAATTCTACCTCTAAAATACAAACGTTCATTTCTACCTTAAATTCCTAGTAATTATGTTGAAAAGAGGGCGGAGGAGCAAGCAATTTACTTGCTCGTTACGTAGGTTCTTACCTTTCGTTTTTAATACCCAATTCTTTCACAGTAGACAAACATCAAACATACATCACTCTCTGTGAAATAGCAACACTCTCTCTGACAACGACGCCAAAATGTTGGGTGATAAAAGGTGCCTTTTAAAACTTCTATTTATCCCACATTAATTATCAACCCAGGCAAGTCCTCTTATTTCAAGAGTGTACACAGTATGTGCACACTATAATCCCAGAGAGTAATGTTTCTTAAAATGTAGTACAATGTTTCAAATACAAGAGTAAACGGATACTGAGAGTAATGTTTCTTAAAATGTAGTACAGTGTTTCAAATACAAGAGTAAACAGATACTGAAAATGAAATCTAATTACAACAATATGAAACTCAATGTTCTGAAATTCAATCACTCACTCAATAATCATTAGTCAAGGATGCAGTAGTAATAACTCTTTCCTCTGGCAACTGATGTAAATGAAATAAAACATAACAAGATCCTCAATCTGAGAACTTAGACAATAATATCCAATGTCCTTTAGAGTTGTTGATCTTACACTCCACACTAAAGAAATTAAATGGAAACTAAACTAAATCACTAACGCTGCTAATGAAAGTAAACTAGGCAAGCTCTCAAAAGCAAAACCAAACTCTTTGCAGGTATGAAATAAACTATAAATTAATTCACTGAAATGAATAGTAGATCTATTTTAATGGAATTGAACAGTAATGGAAATGAACAGAAAAATCTATCTAATGGAATTGAACAACAAAATCTATTGAACAACAAAATCTATCTAATGGATTTGAACAACAAATTCTATTGAACAACAATCCGAAATGAACAACAATCAAAACGGAACAAAAAATGGAATGGAACAGTAGATGTTGAACGATGCTCTGTTAAAGCATAACAAGATAAGTTATACAGGGACCAAGATTCTTGTTAAATTGGAAAGGAACGACAACGCAATTCAACAATGCAACACACCAAGATTATAAAGCAATAAAACAGTAAACTATTAAACTTGAAACTGTAATGAAAATAAATACAAACCATCACACAACTATAATTGAAATATAATAATATAGATGGCAAGTGGATCCACCAGGGCTGGGCCCTTTGCTGCTAGTGGAGCACTGCCGAACTTCTCCAGTATCAAATATTGAACACAAACCAAATTTATGTATTAATAATATGTAGTAGAGCTTACAAGAAATCGTACTCTGTTTTAATTAACAAGAGTTGATGAACAATTCTGAAAATTACAAAAGGAAATCTCCCCCTAATGGCAATACATGCTCTCCTTTTATAATCAGAAAGAGGAGAAAGTAAATAGTAAATGTGATCCCTCATAACAAAATTGGATTGTCTACAACCAATTGATCAGCAAGAAAATATATTTCCATCAACCATTCAACAGGAACAGGTCGAATTTGGATTTGTAGCTGAGATAATTTGGAAAACGGCCGCAACAGTGAATCTGAGAAAATCGTCTTCAAGGAACCTTCTGTTTCTCTTAATACAGACTGAATTTGGGCAAACTGTTCTTGATAAAGTTAATTTGGTCCGTTCTGGACAAAACCCATGTTTTGGATTTTCCATATTATTCTCCATTTTCCTAGAATGTCCAACGCAAAACTGTCACTTCTTATTCCAGCGAATTTCTGAGTTGGAATATTGAATGATGAGCTGGAGATCAAATTTGCAATCTGGAAAATATCTTGGAGGCTAAAATGGTGAGTGATGTTACAAAATATATTAATAAACTATCACTGGTAAAATCATGCATAATAATCATCAATTTATTAAAAATAAAGGAGAAGAAATAATATTTATCCATAAGAGCATAAATAATTATAAAATGGAATTATATGGTAAATTATGATAAATGGCATGATAAAGAAGAGTAGAAATGGATGAAATAGGTGTTAAAAAGTGATAATAATAATAACATATTAGCGGCCCAAGAAGCACACTTGATTTTTTCCCTCGATTTCTTCTCGCTTTTCAACGTTCCTCCCTATATTCTTTCTTGATATCCCCTCCATTCCCACTAGGTTCTCTCTACTTTTTCCCTTGGTTCATTGGAAAGATACCCCTATAATCTATGTTTATTGGAATGATCATTGGTTGATCACCAACCATTGTTTCATCACTATGTGTTGTTTGGTATCATAATTTTATTTCAGTGGTGCGCTTCCTATGGTAGTGGCATTGCGCAATCCTTCATTGAATATGGTAAAACACCCGGTAAAGGGAAAGGTAAATCACATGAATCCATTCATTATGTTGTGGCACATTACAACATGTCTGCATATGTGCATACATGAACATATTTGACCCCTTCTGAAATCAATAGATATCTAATTTCAAGATGAGTTGTGGAAGAAGACACTCAACTATGAGCGTACATATACCCTTTAGATGTTGAATATGTCATGAGTAAAAACATTTATATCACTATTGTTTGTTGGTAAATCAGATGAAGTCCCCTGAATCGGTGTCTGGTCAAGAAAATAATGGGTTTACATCTATTGAGCATAGTCATTGTAACCCTAAACATGGCTCCTCACATGACCTGATTCACCCGAACGCATTTCCTTGGGCACCCTCATAGTACGGAACAACCCGAGCTGACCCGACCCGAACATGTTTCCTTGGGCACCATCACACGGCCAGACCTGACCTGACTCGCCCGAACGTCAAAGGAATGAGGGAGAAAATGGAAAATGGGTTGCACAAACGTGCAGTACAAGGCACACAAGTGGTCACAACTCAACATTTTTTATATGACCACCCTCACACGACCCAACCCAATCCGCCCTAACCCGCCCGAACGCATTTCCATGGGCGCCCTCACATGACCAGAACTGACTCGACCTGACCCGCCTGAACACGTTTCCCTAGGTGTCCTCACACGACCCGACCCGACCCAACCCGACCTGCTCGAACACATTTCCTTGGGAGCCCTAATCACACGGCATGACCCGACCCAACCCGCCTGACCTGACCCAACCCACCTGAACGAGTTTCCTTGGGCGCCCTCACACGACCCAACATGACCTGACCTGACCCAACATGTTCCTTGGGTAGCCTGCCATGACACGACTTGACCCAACCCACCTGAACGTGTTTCCTTGGGCGCCCTCACAGTACGACACGACCTGACCCGACCCGACCTGAATGCATTTCCTTGGGCTTCATCACACGATTACCCAACCTGACCTGATTTGCTCGAACGTCGAAGGCACGAGGGAGAAAATGAAAAACGGGTCGTACGAACATGCACAAGGCACATAGGCAGTGACAACTTAGCATTTTTTATACAACCTCCCTTAGACGATCCAACTCGAACACGTTTCCTATGGCGCCCTCACACGGCATGACCCGACCCACTCGAACGAAGGGCACATGAGGGAGAAAATGGAAAAAGGATCACACAAACGTGCACAAGAAACATAGGATGTCACAAATTAGCATTTTCGATACTACCACCCTCACACGACCCAACCCAACCCGACCTGACCCGCTCGAACGCGTTTCCTTGGGCGGCCTCATGACACGAAATGACCTGACCAAACCCGACCCGACCCGACCCACCCGAACGTGTTTCCTTGGGCGCCCTCACAATATGGCACAACCTAACCTGACCCGACCCGAATGCGTTTCCTTGGGCGACATCACACGACTTAACCTGACCCACCCGAATGTGTTTCCCTGGACGCCCTCATGACATGGCTCGACACAACCGAACATGTTCCTTTGGTGCCCTCACATGACCCAACTTGACCCGACCCTCTCGAACAAGTTTCCTTTGGTGCCCTCACGGTACAACACGACCCGACCTGACCCGACTCGAATGCATTTCCTTGGGCGACATCACACGACCCAACCCGACCCGACCCGCCTGAACGTTGAAGGCACGAGGGAGAAAATGACAAATGGGTTGCATGAACATGCACAAGGTACACGGGCGATCACAAATTAGCATTTTTGATATGACACTACAAGAAAAAAGCACATTGGTGAGGGTCATGCTTGTGACGGACCTTTAAGGTCCATCACCAATGTCACATATGGTGACGGTCATTAAAAAACCGTCACTGTAAGTGTATATAGTGATGGTCCTTTATGGTCCGTCACCAAAGACATTTTCAATGACACTTTTGGTGAGGGTCGTTAAAGGCCCATCACTAATTCTCTCTTTGGTGACACTTCTAGTGACGAATTTTTAATGACCCTCACCAATTCTCTTTTTGTTACTTTTGGTGACGGTCAAAAAATGTCTGTCATCATTGATCACTAAAAACCGTCACTGTAAGTGTATATAGTGATGGTCCTTTATGGTCCGTCACCAAAGACATTTTCAATGACAATTTTGGTGAGGGTCGTTAAAGGCCCATCACTAATTCTCTCTTTGGTGACACTTCTAGTGATGAAATTTTAATGAACCTCACCAATGCTCTTTTTGTTACTTTTGGTGACAGTCAAAAAATGTCCGTCATCATTGATCACTAAAAACCGTCACTGTAAGTGTATATAGTGATGGTCCTTTATGGTCCGTCACCAAATACATTTCACTTTTGGTGAGGGTCGTTAAAGGCCCATCACTAATTCTCTCTTTGGTGACACTTCTAGTGACGAACTTTTAATGACCCTCACCAATGCTCTTTTTTTTACTTTTGGTGACGATCAAAAAATGTCCGTCATCATTGATCATTCCAATGAGTTTTTGATGACGTTATGTGCCTGTTAATGTATTTTTTGTCAAAATATAACAATTTAATACCATTATTGTGGATAATTTTTTATAATATGTCCAAGGCCAAGTGGTTAGGGTTAGTCAATTTTTTAAGAAGTAATAAGCATGTATCATTTCCCTTAAGTAATGACTAGTCGAAGAGAGATTTCCTATGAGTCAACACATGATTCATATCTATTAAGTTTATTATCTATAAAATTCCATTTAGATAAAGTTCCGCTATTGTGTGTAGGAAATATATTATTTAATACATAATCGAGCTCTAACAATTCTATTAATGAGAAAGACCTAACAATCCTCAACAATCTGGGCACACCTTAAATTAATGCTTTGGCACACACTAACATTTCTTAGCACCCCACATGTCTTGGAACATCTTTTTACCTAGAACATCTTGTGATGACACTGACACCCAAGCACATGGTGGCATGCGCTAGCACAACATGGAACTCTCCTAGCATGTGTTGGCATGCTACATATAGTCCCTAGCATGCCCTGGAACACCTTGAATGCATTGACATACATTAGCACTTGGCACACAATGCCACTTGTCATGTATTGGGACCTATTATTAGTGTGCCTAGCATGCCCCTTTTCAAAAAGATAAAGTCCTGAATTATTAACCCTCTTATTGGTTCTTCCTTTTGTTGCTTCGACACATATTGACATACCCTGGCACCCTGCGCCAGATCCTTAGCACCTAGCATGTATTGCCATATCTTGGCACTATTAATTGGCACATGATATAATTAGCACACCCTGGAACTCCCAAGCACACTTTGGGAATTCTTAACACGCCTATTCCCTAGCATGCCTTACCAATGCTTAGCATACCTTGTCACTCCCTCCTTGGCATGACAACTAACACTGACCATTCACACTAGTCTCTGGCAGTACACGTTCCACATATTCATTAACTTCCATGAATTTTTACCTAGTACTTCTCCCTTAATGTTTTTTTCCTAGTACTCCTTAACACTCATCAACCTGCATTATCACTCTCTAGCACACCTTAGCACTCTTCAACATTCCCTTCCACTTCATAACATGCATAACACTAGTCCCTGACACATATTGGTGCTTGGCACGTGTTGGTGCTTGGAAAGTCTTAGCATGTATGGAATATGTTGAGATGCCTTGGTATGATTTAGCATGGTTTAATATTAAATTTATTTGTGATGATCAATTGTTGGAAAGTAGATGAGATGCAACAAAGGAATACTTGGCACTTAGAATGCACTAAGACTTTGCACTTGGCACCTATTGCCGCCTAGTGTTAGTGTGCCTAGCATGCCCCTCTTGGAAAAGGTAAATTGATGACTTATTAACCCTCTTATATGTTCATTTCCTTGTAGTTTAACTTTTTTCTCCCTTTTGTTGTCTTGACAGTCCCTGACATGCATTGACACACCCTTGCACATCTTGGCATGCCTTATCACTTAGCACATCTTAGCATGTTTGACATGTATTCCCACTATTTGGCACATTAAGGGGGTGAAGAGAGATGTAGTCCTAAAGTAGGTCGAGTACGAGGGCTGAGTATGGGTTGCTAAAGGGAGGTCATGATCATCCCCCAAGAGCAAGATCATCATGTGAGGGTTCAGAAGAATGTTGCATACCTTAATGGTCGGTTTGCGCTAGGAAGTAGGATGGCATATTGTTGGTTCTCTTCTGGCAGATCAAGCTTAAGAGAGGTTTCTAGTGAGAATCTGGGCATGTGATTTCAATGGTGTCTTTGTGTGAAGGCCACATCAAATTTTGAAATGTTGAAATTTGCAACAAGAAACAGTGAGATTCGAAACCAGAAAGGAAAAAAAAAATGCACCCACACTGGTGAGGAATTTTGATGCACCAGAAGTGAGGAATGTGGGGCGTCTAATTTATTTTTACCTTAAATAAATTGGACAATAAATTGTAATTTCATCTCATAACAACTTGTGTTAGTTAATTAAGTCATGATGACCAAGTTAGCTCAAGAAATTCGATTTGAGGGTCTAATATGAGGCATCTAGAGGGATTATAATATTTTTGGGGTCCAGTTGAAGTTGATGCATTAGTGGGGTGCAAGTGTAATTAACTCAATTAAATGAGTTAAAATCAGTTTAACTAGTTCTAACTGGTGATGACCAAGTGAGAGGTCCAGTGAATTAAATTAGATTTAATTCACAATGAGTGATCAATCAGATAACTGATAATTCACTATTAATAGTTGCATGCATGTCAGTTTCGAGGAATACCCAGTTGAGACAGAGGTTAAAGGGAACATAACTATCATTTGTATTTAGAGAAAATTTCCCATGTGAAATTATAAAGTCATTGGGATGCCATGATGGATTGCCCAATCAAGGAAGACTGATTTTCCTAATTAATAAGGAGTTAATTCCCTAGGAATTGCATGAGCAAGGTAGGCTGAAGTAAGGATGAGAATTGGCTAAGTACTAGACAAATTTTGCCTAGATCAACGGGAGACAATTGACAGAGTGCTAGAGAATATCATGAGAGATTAAGCATTGTATTGTTTCATGATTCCTTGACTTAATACACAATAGAGATAGAGGGGTTTTGATTAGTTGCTTTCCCCAAATACATCATGTCGTTGTGCGATTTATAATTTATTTCTCATACTTATATGTGATTGTGCGATCGATTTTTGTTTCCGTAAATTGTAGGAAGGATTCAGTATCTTGTTTTAGAAGATTACAGGATCAGATTGAATCTTGTTGATTAGATTTTCTACATGGTATCAGAGCAGGAATTTTTTGGGCGGATATTTTGTAGAGAATATCTAAATATTTTTGTGTAAAATTTTCGAAAAAAAATAGAATATTTGGATTCCTTGCAAAAATCTACCCAAATGGAAAAAAAAAATCGGTCAAATCGGAGCTCGGATGAGGGAGATATCATCGATTTAAAATCAACTCTTTTTTAGAAAATTTTTGTAACTTCGGGACAATTACACTGTGCGTGAGTCAAAAACCTATATGCACTTGAGTTACTAGATGCATGCAAATATTTGAGGACAAAGGTAGAAGTTAGAGACTTGGTGGTTTAGAGGAAGCATAAATTACCTCTCAACATGCATCCTGATGAGAAGCAGTCTTAGAAGGTTGTGGAGTAGCTGCCACAATTGGAGAAGCAGAGAGGAGACCGAGTGGAAGCGTCCACTCAAGCAGAGACCTCCATGAGGGGGGAATTTTGAGCCAGATGGGAAGTGGGAGTAGCCATACCTCGAGGTGTACGGTGGGGTTATGTGTAGACATAATCCCAAGATAAGAAATTTGGGCAAGGTCCATTGAGATGGAGTGTCTCATGGATCAAACCTGGCTACAGGAGCCCACAATACAACATTAGTAGGAAGGATCAGTTAGATTGATGTAGTCAGATGTCAGCAAGACAAAAATCAGAGTGACAGATGTCAAATACTGGAGCACAAATAGAGTTAGCAACAGTTCAAAGGGCACGGATGCAGACGTCAGCAGCAGTGCAGAGAATCCAGTACTAGACAAGTGTAGTAGCTAGTAGCAGTCAGAAGACTCTAATGACAGATGCATTATACTGATTCATTTTTTCAGAGGCTATTCAGTTTCAGGATTTGCAGGTGCAAACAACACTAAAGAAGTGTAGCATGTAGAACATTCGAAAGGTACCGGATGGGGATAGATTGAATTCCTTTCTTTTTGAGAGGGAGTGTTGAAATTTGCAAAAAGAAACAGTGAAATTGGAACTAGAAAGGACAAAAAAAAATCACGGACACTGATGAGGAATTTTGATGTACCAGGAGTGAGGAATGTGAGGCATCTAATTTATTTTTCCCTTAAATAAATTGGACAATAAATTGTAATTTCGTCTCATAACAACTTGTGTCAATTAACTAAGTCATGATGATTGAGTTAGCTCAAGAAATTCTATTTAAGGTGATTGAGGTGGATATTTGTGGCCACCCGCCTATTCCACTTGGGCCCTTGCCATTGTCTCTTTCAGTTTTTCAGTTTCCTTAATTATAGCTCAATTTACTATTTTGGTCTGTTTTTGGGTCCTGAACTTTCGAAGCCATTTTGAGGCCCCAAATGATGATTTTTGGGCATGAAAGGTTTGGTGATTTCATAGAAATCATATTAGTAGTTTTAGTCCTCGGAGAGATCTTTCTAACGAGGTATCATGTGCGTCAAACGAAGATCATATGACCAAGTTACGACCCCGAGAAGTTGGCTGCCTAACTAACCCCAAGGGGGCCCATAAACTCTTGGTGTTACATCTCCTCAGGATATGGTTTTGGTTGTTTATGGCTTTATCTTATTTTAAATAATAAAAATACCCTTGATCCTTATTGTAACACAATTCAGAGGAACATAACTATCAATTTTATTATAGAAAATTTCCCATGTGCAATTATAAAGTCATTGGGATGCCATGATGGATTGCACAATCAAGGAAGGTTGATTTTCCTAATTAATATGGAGATAATTCCATAGGAATTGTGTGAGCAAGGCAGGCTGAAGGAAGGCTGAGAATTGGCTAAGTACTAGACCGATTTTTCCTAGATCAGTAGGAGACAATTGGCAGAGTGCTGGAGAATCTCAAGAGAGATTAAGCATTGTGTTGTTTCATGATTCCTTGACTTAATAAAAAATATAGATAGAGGGTTTTGAGCAGTTGCTTCCCCAGATACATCTTGTATTGTGTGATTGATAACTTTTTTCTCTTAGTTATATGTGATTGTGTGATTGTGTTTTGTTTATACAAATTGTAGGAAGGATTCAGTATATTGTTTTAGTACATGATTACAAGATCAGATTGAATCCCGTTGGTTAGATTTTCTACATGAAATAGAAGAGAGGGTTGATACCATCTTTCCTTGTGGTGGTTAGTAGGCTGCAAGGTCTGTGATAAAGACCAACATAAATGGAGGAGGGCTTGCACTGTAATTTAGAGCCATAACAGAAGTCGACGCGGGCGTAATATTGACTGAGTTAACCCTAGTTTGAGGGTCAACATTGAGATACGAAGTTCATGTCAAGATTCAGTCAAAGAAATTCCCAGAATCTATGGATCCATATGAGCTAGGTCAAGTCTCTTATGGAGGCAAGAGTCGTGTTTCTTCTATGTGTGGATAGGGTTTGTTCTACAACAATTAGAAGTACATAAATATAATGCCCTAGTTAGGACAGTTTCCTAGCATGTTTAGTTCATAAGGTATGACCTTAAGACTGTGACAAATTTGCGTAGAAGAAGATGGGTTGTGACCCTTAGAGCGAGGTTTATTTCTACAATAAAGATCACAGATCTGGAAGATGGTTTGCAGATTCAGTATGTGTGGAGACAACATATCCAAAGGAGGGTGGAACCTAAGCAGACGATTGAGCATGCAGAAGAAATGTGCCATATGAAGAATGGATTTACATGCAGAGGAGTTGATTTTGGTGGAATTTCCATAAAGTTTTAGATAAAGATTTGAAGAAACCTATAAAAAATTAGTAAATGGACTGTTAGTGGCTGATTTGTGACCCTAGTTCAGTCATCTACAGATTGTTAGAAGTATGATAAGAGGAGTAGTTCATATTTGTTCATAGATTGGACAACAAAGATATAATTGTCGATACACAAGAATAGTGATCTTGAGAGGACTCAAACCATTGTTAGGTGGAAGATTTGAAGAGCCCTAGATGAAGACAATATTGTGGGCCCTAGATCAGTAAAAAGAATTGACTGTGGTTGGGCAGATTGATGGTAGGCCAAGTACAGTTGGATGTTTGTTAGGTTACTGTCAAAGAAGAGCCCTGATTCTTGTTTTGGTGAAGGAAAAAAAAATTGGTGGAAGGGAAGGTGTATAGGGCCTAAGGATGTGTAGACTTTGAAGGACTAAAGTAACAGTCAAGTGAACCAACCAACTAGCCCTAGTTCACTATATTGTAGAGGATTGATTCAGTGAGAAGAAGGGCAGCCTCCACAGCCTTGGAATTCTCGTCTTGGAGCTATAGTATGGCAAAAGTGGGCATACCAAAGAGTTGTTCACAAATGGAATTGTGAACAACTTGTTACCACTCAAACAAGCAGTGGATCTAAAAGGGGTTCCTAAGAGGGCAACTGCTAGGACAAGGGAAACGATGGAGGCTTAGCCCATTGTCACCACAGCTAAGGCTCCTTGCTCTTCATGGAATTTCACCGATGGGTGGAGTCTCGATAGTTTAGGAAGTCACTTGTAGAGTATAGTTCAATGAATAGGTGAGAAGTGACCCTCGAAACCCTTTCCCTGAGATAAAATAAAGAGTGGGACTTGCTTTCATTTTAAGCAAGGGAATTATCTTCTAGGGAGAGAGGAGGGGGATTGAAGGGTTGAGGGAGAAGAATAAGACTTATGAAGGAAGTTCTCAATCCATAAAATACTTTGGGAACTTGGATTCCCAAATGGTCCTTGATGAAAGGCCTTTGACACCAAATGGGACCACACGGGTCCAAGTGGACCCAGCCCAGGTTCAGGGATGTAATTTAGCAACCAATGATGTTCCTATCCTATACAAGGTGATGGGAAAGGATCAGACAAGTGTTTTTACTTCGATAGGTCAAATTGATCCTACTAGGTTCTATCCTTGGGAACACCTAGGCAAAACTTGATCCTAGAGCTAGGGCTTGAGGTATTCGGAGATTCCATCGTCAGAATTGGCCCAAAATCTGAGGAGAGTGAGGGCACCCAGCAATGCAGCTGCCTCTAGGAGATAGAAGTTTTCCTCTAGCTAGATTCCTGGGAAATTGTTGCCCTAGGTGATCTAATGGGGCTAGACCTAGGGAATGTGAAAATTTCTTAATCTAAGAAACCCTATTGCAGTATCTTGATTTACTTCTCCTACTTGAATTAAGTTATAAGTTAATTTCTGAAATATTCAATAACTTAGCGAAGTAAA
Organism: Pinus albicaulis; assembly: GCA_034641835.2. Taxonomy (NCBI): domain Eukaryota; kingdom Viridiplantae; phylum Streptophyta; class Pinopsida; order Pinales; family Pinaceae; genus Pinus; species Pinus albicaulis. Next base: position 985,879,932 of record CM076576.1, read on the forward strand.
TAGTAAATACAACTAGCAACCTACACATACAAATCAAATACTGAATAACATGCTCATAGACAAAGTGACACGATTTTTCTGGACAACTATCCCCAGAAAAAACCCAATGTGGGAAAACCGGTGCAGCTAGCTCTAGAGGGTTTTCATTATTATGTCGAATCTAAGTACAACAATCCTGGGCACCAAAATTGGTTCACCCAACAGAGAAATAAAAACGACAGTAATACGTTGCTCTGAATCCCTTTACGTCAGCCTAACTGGCCTACGTCGGCCTCTGCGCTACTCAGTAAGGGCCTGCGTCACACCTGAAGGGCTTACACTGCCCCTACGCTGCCCTGACTGGGCCTGCGTCAGCCTTGCGTGGCTCCTGCTGCCTCTGTGCTGCCCCTGCTGGGCTCTGGCTGGACTGCGTGGCTCCTGCTGCCCCTGTTGCTCTAGCTGGCTGGAATGCTTAAGCAGAAAAAAAACGGGTAAGAAAGAAGGCACTGGCCAAAGTAAACGCATAACAGTTAGAAAAATTGAAGAAATGAAATGAAAATAGATCAATGTCCACAAATAACTGAAATAGCTCAATGGGACTAGAGAGTAAAAGCTTTGACAACAGCAATAATTGCTTATAGAATCGGCTAAGAGAACACAGGAGACTAATTCATGAGTTTAAAATGTTGTATAATTGTTGGCACAGGAAAACTGTAGAATTGTTAGAGTAAATCTCTGCAGGTACCATTAGTTGGTGATCATCGATAATCATTTCATTTCATCAAATACCTTGATGAATGGGCCTTACAAGTTATTTGCGTAGACAAACCCCACAGAAGCTGTGTGATGGAAAAATATTCACACTATATTGAAGAAAACACCTACCAAATAAGGATGACATTTCAAATGGGGCAAGAAACAATAGAGAGATAGACATCGAAAAAGTTAAAATGCTAGGGAAACAGGAAAGCAACTAGGTAGCATGGTAGAAAGCACAACAAAGAAAATTGTAAAAATGGAAAACCCTACAAATTAGCACCCATCCAAACATCACCACAATTTTTTCTTTAACTCTAAATCTCCAAATTCATCAAATTATATCCTATATTCAAACCTGATCCTCTCTGTTAGCCATTCTGAAGATAAGGCTGAGAACTTACTGCAGAACCATCACCTACATGTAGTGATCTTATTCTGTGACTAGACAACCTACTTTCATGAAGAAATGGAAAGGTAAACACTCTCTGCCAAGATTTTTCATACAGCGTAGGTGGAGCAACCACATATACATCACCAGTTTTTTCTCTTCATATTTGTAACTTAGAAGAGCTTTGTATGACCACCTCTGGGTTGCTCCTAGAGTCACCCAGGCAAGCCCTCTCAACATCATCCTCTTTTTGCAGTACCTAATTAGTAATTTAATTAACCATAACAGTTTCCTGATCATGCAGGTATTTAAAATATATTGCCAATAAGCATAAAGCTTTCATGTTAAACAATCAGGTCAAAAGACTTTAGACTATGATGCAAAAAATACAAAGAAGCCTCACCAACACTCAAAGGACAAACAAAGTCAAACCTCTACAAAGTATAAATAGATATCTGATAAACTTCATTCCACCACAAAAATGTGCTTAACTAAAGAAAATTCTAATTACTGTGCTTTCAAGACAAAGCTTTCAAGGGCAGTGATGTTATAAACATACCCCTACACCTCGTGAACAATCAATGTGTATAAGTAGACCATCATAAGGCTCATTTTAAACATCATCATTATCATTTTATAAATCATTTTTATTAAATCAACAAGAAGAAAGCAACAATTGAATTCAGTTCCACTGAAGCAAAGTATATGGCAGTTTCATATACTTATTATGAAGCTATCTAGATTTGCAAATTGATTGTAAAGTCAACCAATGAGTTGTTGAAGCCCAATATTGTCTCTTCTGAGAATCAAAGTTACATCAAGATCTATGAAAATCCAATGTGTCGTGACCATTTCAAACACATTGATATTCAATACAATTTCCTAAGATTCCAAGTTCATTAGGGAGTTAGTAGTGTTGGACCACATTCTGACAAAGTTGCATATGGTTAATAGTTTGACAAAGCTCCTAACAAAGGGGAAGTTTGACAAGTTGGGGGAGAATCTTGGGTTATTGGAAAAAAAAAATTCTCAAGAGTGTTAGATTACCTAGTTGGTCTCACCTCAGCCTTGAGAAGTTGAGCAACACCAGGATTGCAGAGCTAGATTTTGGTACACCAGTCAGAAAATTTCTTAAATACAGCTAGAAGCTTATAACGACACCTTCGAGGATAGACGAATTAGTTGTTGGGTCACACCCACCAAGTATGGCACACTAGTTGAGGAGATTAACACCATCATCTCAGGTGCATTCATGAGTGCACACTTATCGAATTAGGCACCTTCAGGAGAGGAGTTATATCTACTATGATAATGCACTACTCTAAAAGAAAAGCCTTGCATACAAGGCAAATTTATGAGGGAGTTGCTCATGCTCAAGGGAAATGCACCACTAACGCTATCATTAGCCTGTTTTCTAACATCACCTTCTCTTAACTTATAAATGAAAATGATGGGTACACTAGTTAGACATTTGTAGAAATAGATAATAAGAGTGAGTATTGGTAGCTTGTAGGTTGTAGTAGGAGCTTTTGCGAGATGACAACTTGTTGTGAAATTCTTCTATTTGAGTAATAAAGGCTTCTATGCAATTGTTGTTGGAGCCTTCTCTTTTTATCCTGAAATCTCAGGTTGCAGATTTGTGTAGAGTGGGCCTAATATATTTTTTGTTTTAATCCATTGTACATGTTGTGTTTGCACTCTTGAATTTACATCCTTCAATTTATGCTCGAACAATACTGAAATTTTGATAGGCAGATACTAAAGTTCAGTCCTGCTGTTAGGATTTTTTAATTCTCTGAGGGTATTCTCTTGTTTTCAATAGTATTTTCATATTTCTGCATCACAGCTCATCTCTTCCATTTCATTCTACTATAATACAAAAATCATTTATAGAATAGTTCAGTTTATATCTGCTTTTTACTTATTTGATCTTTTATTTTATTTTTTAGGAGCAGTACTTAGCAATCTCAATTCACACTCCCTTTGTATTCACACTGTTGTATATGTGTGGTCATTGGAAATGGTTAGGTTCGGTACTTGTTTTTTGCATATCATGCATTAAAAATCCAGTGCCTCTTCATAAAATCCTCTCCTCGTATAATCGACCACCATTACAGACGTTTACACCACATTTGGTTTATACATTTAGTAGGTAGGTAGGGTGCCCCTATCTCCCATCTCCATATAGAGTAATTTGGTCACATATTCTTCTTCTATGATACTGGTTCCTCTCTCTTAATTCCTATCTCTTGTCCTTCTTCTCTCTCCCTTTCTCTCCTACCTCTCTCTCTCTCTCTCTCTCTCTCTCTCTACCCTCCAATCCTCTCACTATATCCCTCCCTCTATCCTTATTTATGCCCCCCTTCCATCTTTGTGTCACTATCTCCCTCTCTTACCCTTCTCTACCTCTTTCAATCCTCTCCCTCTCTCTCTCTCTCCATTCCTTCTCTCCCTTCTCCTTCAATTTATCTTCATCTCCCCCTTGTGACTCCCCTTGTCTCGCCACCTCTATCAATCTATGTCTTTATTATTCCTTCTCATATATATCTAGAGTTAATATATATCATGACATATTGGGACCTACGATTGGGTTAATTCCGCCTTATTGGAAAGGTTAAAATGGTTAATCTTCGATAGACAAAATGTAGATCAAATATTTAATCAAAAAGAGGGAACCATACCCTATATTCCAGGCTATGCCTATCAGTCACTTGGCCTCTTCTTTCTCTCACATAAATGCAGTCTTGCTTGACCCTTAAACCATAAACCTCTAAACCCTTAAACCCTTAACCCCTAACCTATTTAACCCCCTAAACCTCTAGTAAATCCCTAACCCATTTAACCCCCTAAACCCTAAACCTATAAGCCCTTAACCCCTAACCCCTTAAACCCTTAAACCCTAATTCCCAACCCCTAACCCATCTAACCCCCTAAAACCTAACCCCATTAGCCCTTAAATTCTAACCCCCTAAAACCTAACCCCATTAGCCCTTAAATCCTAACCCCTAAAATCCTTAACTACTAAATCCCCTAACCCATTTAACACCCTAAACCATAAACCTCTAGATGCATAATATTAACCCCTTAACCTCTAAATGCATAATATTCCCTTAACCCCTAACCCATTTAACACCCTAAACCATAAACCTCTAGATGCATAATATTAACCCCTTAACCTCTAAATGCATAATATTCCCTTAACCCCTAACCCATTTAACAACTAACTCATTATTCCTCATTACTGAGATCACCGAGCATCATCATAGCAATGAGCACCATAACTAAGATAATCGAGCATATTCATTGAATTGAGTATCATAACATAGCACTGATTCTGTGGTAGATCTGTTTGAAACCGAGGCACTGTTTTGCTGCAACATCATATCATGGAAGTTACCCGATTCATAGCATAAATGGTTACCAAAATTCTGTAATATGTTCGAGACCTTATCCTCCAACACCGAACCTGTGATCATGATCCGAACTATATATGTGCCCTGAAACTTCAGAGATTTCCAAACTTCTGTGGTAGAAATGAAAATTATACCCTTGTATATATAGTTGTTTTCCATAGTTATTGAGCCGACATGATAGTGTGAAGTGTTGTGTCTTGATTTGAGCCGACTTGAAGTCTGATTGAAGCCGACTTAAGGATGCAACTTTGATGACTTGTATCACTTGACATGAGGGTTTTATTTGAAGTAGATTTCGAGGATGATGACCTTGAAGAAGATGACTTGATGGAGGATCCTTTTGACAACCTAATGTTACATGATTTAAAAGCCCAAAAATTGGATCAATTTAAATTTGTAACAACTAACCTAGACGTCCACAATTGGGACCTTAATCTAAATACGACCCAAGCATGAAACCCATGCTTTAATAAGTCAAATAATAATAAGTTATTTTGACAAATACATTAATAATGAAGACCGAACCTAGTTACATTCTTCAACATTATGACTCCTAGAGCCTCATCCTTTTTCCTATTGATGAAAAAATTTTATTAGTTATCCCTTGGATAAGAACCATCATTTTCGTAAAGTCCTATAACTCTTCACTCTTCAAAAATGTTCCCATATATTGTGCCAAAATTCCATAATTGTGTCCATTAAAATTTATAAGATCTAGCTTGAAACTCATAATTTGACCCACTGATTTGATCCTAGATTAGTTTGTAATTAGAAACCAATCCAGCAATTCACGCAACACTCCCACTCAAGAGCATCTAGTGCGTGACACTAGCTCCAAAATAGAAGAAGAAAGAGATATCACCGCCTTAGAAATGAGCCACTTCGAGGGGGAAACCTACAATACATTACATAAATGAACAATTCTTGGATGATACAAATGAACAAAACCTCCTTCTATAGGAGTCCATGGGGCCATAATGTAATCCTAGTGGGCCACAATGTAATCCTAGCCGACCTAACAATAATAATGTAAGGGCACAATAATAACAATATGGGGGTTACAGGGGTACAAAAATAACAATAAGTGGGGCTACACTAACATAATAAGGGACTACACTATTAATATAGGGACTTAACATGCCCCTCTCCTTCAAACAAGTGTTGTCCTCAACGCTTGATTATTTCTTGATGCTTCTATATAAAATTCTCATCCTCCCATGTGGAATCTTCTACAGGAAAGTTCTTCCACTTGGTGAGATACTCTGAAATTGATCATACTTGTCGAGTTCTTATTTTTATGACTGCTTCAGAACTTCTTTCGATGTGATGTTGATATTCCTGTTGTTTCATTAGATTCTGCACCAAAGTGAGGTTATCCTTTGAGAGTTGGAGAACTTGTTGTTGATGCTCGATGTCATATTCCACTAATTTATCATCCATATTAGCTATTATTTTATCCTTCAAACCATCCAACTTAGCCTCCATTTCTTCTTTTAAACCATCTATGTCATCTTCGGTTGCTCTTCGTAAGATCGAAATTTGTTGCACTTGGTACTGTAATTTTGATGTAAAGGTGAATATATCAAAATGGCACCAAGTGGAATACATATCATCGAAAAATACATAAGAAATGAGGCTCCAAATGGCCCATAAAGTCCAAAAACAATGCTACAAGCTATGAGGCCATTGGCCTAATACAAGACTACATATTAGTGATCAACAACATGATCACTCCTCATCATGATCAAAATCATCACCACTACTAGACAAGGGATCATCAACATGAGCTACATAAATAATATGGCTCAAAGTTTAAGGACTCCTAAAACTCCTCTACAACTTTAGTAGTAGTAGTAGTAGCAAAAATAGACATCAAAACTACAAATCACTGAGCAACATGGTCTCTCATGAAACTCATCATTGATTCATCGCTACTAGAAATGGGATCATCAACAAGAGATACATAAACATCATCTAGCTCAAAGTCTTCAGACTTGATTGCTCAACCTTATAACATGATAGAAATTGAAAAAGTTTAACATGCCTAACCAATGATTTTGGTTTGAGTGAAGAGTTCATCTCCTCAACCTTAAAATGCGGTAGAAAAAGATTAGCATGCCCAACCAGTTGTTTTCCTTTGATTGAAGGGTACATCAAGGTTCTTAAAGGACTTCATGCTCTTGATCAAATGCCAATATCATACCCTTACACATGATAGAATCAAATGGAAACATTGCAAATTCTTAAACCATGAAACCCTGAAAACCATTAAGTCTGCTGAATTTTGAGTGAAACCTAAAATTCTAGTTTCTCCATATGAAATCCAATGAGGTCGAAACCACTCTTAAACATCCTGAGTCATTTCATGGTAATGTTAAAAATTTAAGTAAAAGGATGAAAATGAAAAATAAAGGAAATGTCACTTTTATTTTAAGAATTTAACATTACCATGAAATGCCATTGCTTCTCTTACCTCCACATCAGCCCTAAAACCCATTTCTAGCCCTAAACAAATCTTTTTTTCATTGAAAAAAATTTCCGCCCAGCAGGAAGCGTTTTTTTGTTTCGGGGAGCGTTCGGGAGCGAACGCTCCCTAAGCGCTTTCGGCGTTTAAAAAACGCTCCCGAAGCGTTTTTTAAACGCCAAAAGCGCTAAGGGAGCATTCGCTCCCGAGCGTTTCCGGGAACGCTCCCGAAAAGGCAAGGAGCGTTTTAACAGGTTCGGAAACGCGCTCTCGAAAATGCTCCCCTCAGGAAGCGTTTTCGGGAGCGCGTTTCCGAACGCTCCCAAAACGCTCCCACACGAAGCGTGTTTCGGAAACGGGAACGAGGGGGGGGGACGCTTCCCCGCAACCTAGCTCCCGACTCTTGACTACCAAACTTTGCAACTGCTCCAGTCACAAACTTCTCTATTGGTTCAGTGACTTGAGTCTCAAACTTCTGAAGGTATTATGCCCTAATATGTCCTATTACTTCGTTTGGTGCTCCACATGGCTTTACATGGCCTCCTATCCCAGCCAAGTGTTGCTTGAACCTGTAAATACCCCCTCCTGCAATAGATTTTTGGCAATATTTGCAAATCATTTTGCCATCAATCATATCACAATGAGCCCATGCAATATCCTTGCCTTTTGGAGGCATGATGGCTACTACTTAGCTCAAGCAGCAAGCCTCAAACTCTATGTTGTTCCACTACTCCAGCAAAAACTCAACTCTCCAAGCTCTCAATCAAACACACAAAATCTCCAAATGAGATGGTGTGAGACAAATGAGAGGTTTCCCTTGCTTATAAAGGATTGGAGAGGGTCTCCAAGATAGCTCCAACTCCAACTCCAAGCCTCAAAGATCACTGCTCCAACAAACACTCAACACTCTCCAAGCTCTCCATCAAACTCACAAACTGCAAATGAGATGGTGTGAGACAAAGGAGAGGTTAACCCTGCTTATAAAGGATTGGGGAGGGTGTTTTTGGAGGGAAACAACCCTCCCCTTCCCTCCAAATCAGCCCTAAACATCCTTGCTGGCCGTCCGTGGGTCCCTACAGCAACTTAGGTGTTGACTGGTCGGTTAAGGACGGAACCGGCCAGTCAACATTGGTTAATCGGATTTTCAGGCTATATGCAGTTACTGACCGAGTTTTTCAATCGGTTTGGACTGGCCAATGATTTAACCGGTTTCTGGTTTGAACCGACCAGTTTTTAACACTATGCTCGAACCCAAACCCACATTAACCTCGCAAACTCATCCGCAACCACCGAAGAAATCTTACTCTGAAAGGAATCTTTGATGAAGCAAGCAACTCCCCCAGAACCTTTGATACCACCAGAACCCCTTGTCTCCTGCCTACAAGTTGAGAACTTATGGTAACCTGTAATGTCTGGGAGAGGTCGAACATGGCTCTCATGCGTCTCGGTGATGAATAAGATATCCGAAAGTTGAAGAGAATCATATAATAGACATGGCGATGCCCAAAATGACCCATTCCCATTCCAACAATTGACGGAAATGGATGCCCCTTGTTGCCTCCCCCAACGAGCCAGTCATTTGGAGGACCCAGAATGGGGCTTCCATCCAGGTGGAAAAGTGTCCCGAATCATTGCTTTGAGGTTCCTGATAACTGCCCATTTCCCTGCCTAATGTGCTACTGTAACCAACTCCCTAGAGCGTTTGAGCTCAACAACCTGTGTTTTAGTGAGATCTTCATCAAGGAAGATCTTACTAGGAAGTGAGAATAGATTTCTCTTAGCTCTAAGAGCCTAAAGGCGATCAACCGCCGACCTGAACTGGAGAAAGAGATTGGAATCGTACCCAAGCCAAGCTTTATCAATGGTCACGTCCTGAAGATCTAGTTTTTCCTTGAGGAACAAGGTCCCAACCACCATGGGGTCTGAGGATGTTAGAGGCAAAGGAAGTCCTCTCACTTTGAGGTTCAATTCTCGTGCTTGTCTAGCTGTTCTTCCATGAGTTTAGATTGTACCACCTCCTCAACTGCGGCTAGAGGGGGAGCGAGGGGGGTATCCCTTCCTCTAGCAACCTGTGCCCATGAGCTGATGTGTGTTTATGTTTCTTGTTTAAAGGCCGCTTGCTGAGCTTTGATCTCCTCCTGTTTTTTTTTTTAGATCGCGAAGTTCAGCGTGTAGATTGTCATTAGAGGGGTGGTGGTGAACTACTTGCTCCTTGTTTCCCCTCAAAAACTACTTCAGTGAACCATTATCACCTTCCATTACAACTACTCTATTCCTAAGTTCATCGACCTCTCTTATTAGTGCTTGGTTAGAGGATTCAAGGGTTTCCAATCTCCTAAATAGTTCCTGAGAATCTCTGTTGTCGTGTCGAAATCCATAATCGGGCAAGGGTGATGATTTCGACAAGATTTGAAAGAATTCTTCGACACCTATGTCTATGTCGGTGGGAGGTCCCGACGACGTCGTCACTTGCAGTTGATATTGAGAAAGAAGCATGGAATCTTCTGAGAGCCGCTGTTGTGAATTCTGTGGAAGCCCAATTGCAGGCACCCCAAATTTTTTCAACTTTTTTGTGCTAAACTTGGCTGCGAGTGGATCAAGATGTGGCCCGCACGAGAAATAGCTGAATAGGAAGGAAGGCCAAATCCGGTATCCAGTACTACTTTTGTAGAGCAGAAAATGTAGCAAATAATACGATCTTATAGGGAGCTATAAGCGTCCATATTCGCCGCAGTGCAGATATCAAAGTGACGGCCCGACTTTCATCTTCGATAGCGTCTCCTACTTTCCACCAGCTTCCACCTGGTGAAAATGGGCATCAATTCACCTTTCAAAATATCTACTTTAATGGCTTGTTCTCGCCATAATGTTGTGTGCAATGGGACCTCAAACAAACAAAGGAACACTCAAACAACTTCAAGATTTGGGTTGATTTCTAAAAGTACTGTTGTTTTCCACATGTTTATACAACAGGGAGAGTTGACAACACACCATGTTGTACAAGTTTAGAAATCATGTACAAATCCAAAACAAGCACTGCCTTTCTTCACATGGGCAACTCATAAACCAAAATTCCTGCACCACACAAAGGTGTACAATTCTATGCTATAAATCATCATCCTGCTCATATGCCATAGGAGAAGGTGAACCACTCATCCTATGCATATCTCATCACTCGTAGGGGAAGATGAACCACTCACCCTACACACATGTGTCCGCAATCGTAGGGGAAGGTGAACCCCTCACCCTACATACATGTCAACCACCATGGGGTATCACAGGGGAAGGTGAATCAGTCACCCTATGGTCGCTCATTGCTCAATATGTACCCCAAGCCCCCAGGAGCTCCCAGAGCTCAATCTTCAATCAAGGATCACTTCATGTAGGGAATAGTGCCAGACTTCTTTCTAAAAACCAAGACTAGTTCTTGATGATTTTATTGATGACTGGTACGTTAATAGGAGCCTCATTGCTCCACCCAGCAGCATATAGATGTATATATGAAGGCACACAACTTACTAACAAGCTTCAACAAACGTACTGACTTACAACTCGTCATTCGAGCAGCAGATATCTTAGCAGCACTGAGCAATCCTTGGACTTCTGCATTTTAGGATTCCAAAACTTGGTAAAGAAAATACTTAACTGCTCTTACTCCCTCTTACTCAGGGAGACCATAATCCTAAGCTTGTCTTCCCATAGATGATTCTACAATATTTCATATGATTAGACTTTCCCCCAAAGTATCCATCTGGAAATTTTCTCAGCATGAGATCCATTTAAATTTGAAGATAATTTATTAATGCAATCAAGCATGGTATGATTTTGGAAGTGCACTTTGAAAAACAGAAATGTCTTTTGCTATAATTGTAGGGAGGGATAAGACATACCTTTACTCAAAATGTAATAATTAGTATCTTATTTATTTTCTTTAAATGCCGAAGGTAGCTTTAAAAGAGCTTCATCATCAGTAACCAACAATTCACGAGAGGATCATATCATGGACATATCCTTGTAGTAAATAAGGGAATATTCCAATATTACTCCAAATTCTAGGCTTTTGCTTTTATTCCAAACTGGCTGATCTATATTCTTTATGTTGTCTTCAACACAATGATTCAATTAATTATCCGAGCTATGCTATAGCTGTACCAACATCTGAGTACTGTATTGAATATAAGGATTCAGTGTAAGATCTGCATCCTGTTAATCTTATATGGTAAAACATCCTTGGACTTGTCACCGTCAGACAAGTTTTAGTATGAATATTCTCAGCAAGACATATTTTCAATGAGGCATGGTATGCTGATTACAGCTATAGTATATAACTCATCTAGTGAAGGGTCTTGGTGAGCTGATTCATACATACCCTTATTTTAGTTATCATTTTGGGTATGTTTAACATTGTTAAAGTTTGTATTTAGATCTTCGTTAAGCCTATGGTTAGGGCTTGTCTTTAGTAAATAAGTTAGGGTATGCAAACTCCTTAACAAAGGCTTCTTATTGTGTCTTTTACCATGCTTGAGTAGCAAGCCTGTGCATCACTACAATCTTGGATTGCAAATCAAAGTGTCATCAAAATTTAAAGAAGGCAACCTACAATAATGTAAGACATTTCACCTTGGAACAAGTAGTTTTTCCAGCAAAGGTATTCATCATTAGTCCAATACTAGAGGTGACGTTGTGATTTGTGTGATGTGATAGTGGTGTAACTTGAAGATATGGTTTTTTCATACAATCTGGCTTATCTGTATTATTTATGTTGTCTTTAACACAATGATTCAATTAATTATCCGGGCTATACTATAGATGTACCAACATCTGAGTATTGTATTGAATATAAGGATTCAGTATAAGATTTGCATCCTGTTAATCTTATATAGTAAAACATCCTTGGACTTGTCACCATCAGACATGTTTTAGTATGAAGATTCTCAGCAAGACATATTTTAAATGAGGCATGGTATGCTGATTTCAACTATAGTATATACCTCATCTCGTGAAGGGTCTCGGTGAGCTGATTCATACATACCCTTATTTTAGTTATCATACCTTAACCTATAACCATAACTTCAGCATATTGTATTTCTTTCGATTTAGTCAAACTATGAACAATCTCAGCAGAATAGATTCCGATCTCCTGTAGAATTTCGATCAAATATCCTTAGTACATCTCAAAATATCCTCAGATGTCATACTATAACTTAGGATGGCACATATTATGATAATTCAATCACCTGTAAATTTAGTAATATGTAGAGTAGCTCTTGGACTACTTAGATCAAGATCATCAACCAATTGATGTAGTCCTTTTAAATCTCATCATCTGACAACCTACCTTAGCCAAGAATAATATAAGTTACCTCTTTATTGCAATCTTGGTTAGAAAGCCTTAGAACGGTGCCATAACATGTCTTCTTAGATTCGTCAGAGATATTATTTGGATACGAGTCTCAACTCAACTTGGATAGGTGACACAACACTCATTAACATAGATCTTAACAAAGAACTGTACTTGATAATAGAGGAGGGTCTGGAAAATTTCTAATACCCTCTTCAAGGACATCTTCACTGAGACACAAAAATCCTTTCTTTGTCAAGGCTTGATCAAACCAAGGCACCAGCTCCCTCTTGGTCAGATGATCCTTCTCACTGCATAAGATATGGAATTGTACAGAGGATCTCGGTCTCTATATCTCAGGTCTGCACTGTATAAAAAATTATAGGTTTATATCAACTCAGCTCCATGTGCAATATGTTGTAATAGGATTGTTCTCATTGTATGATTTCACATAGGAATGAATCCTCTGAGAATCTTTCAACGCATGCTCTCGGCCTTATTACCAATCAACACATTCATGACCTTTTCTTCAAGGAGCAGCAATAAGATCGGCCTATATAGGTTGGTTTATTTAGAAGATAGGGATAGGATACATATATGAGACCAGGTCATAGCTGCTCAAATTTTCTACCACATAAATGTATTAGCAGTGGCTTCTTCTTCTAACAGTTCTTCATGAATGAGCACTTCAAGAGTGCTATAGCCCTTGTCCAAGACGCCAAATTCAAAAGGAGCTGCATTTTCTTTTACTGATAGATCAAAAATTTTCAAAAGGTTACAATTCTGCTATTCCTGTTATGTTCTTCTTGCTTTATAATATTTCTCGAGATAGGACTTTGATTTTCTCAAAAAAAGACTCAATGATCAGGGCCTTTAGTTATTCCAGAAGTAGCTTTGTATAGTCTCAAGAAATCACCCTCGTTAAACACTTCAGAGAGGCTAATATGTGGTCCTTGGTAGCTTCATCACTTTCTGCTTTCGAGGCTTTTCATTTCTATTATTGCAATTCCCTCAGAGAATTGTCATAGGACCCCACAATATAAGGCATAGTTCTTCAAGAGATAGGGACAGCATACATATCAATATCTTCATAGGATCAGCATCACTCTGTTTCTGAAATGATATCTCAACCAAACCTTAAATGTAAGAGATAAAACTTTGAAATGAAGGGCCAAAAAAGTAATCAAACCTTTGTTCTAAGGAAGACCCAGTGATGTTTAAATCGTCATCAGCAGATCCATTTCAAGAGTATAGAACACTGGTTGAAATGGAGCTTCAACTACAACTGGTTGGAGAGGACTTGTTGCCAACTTCTATTGTCCTATGAAAAAATGTCATGGCTAGCATTCTCTGACAAATCTGCGCACATTTGTCAATATAGTTGGCCAATCGTAGCCACCCCTAAGGATCTTATGTACAATTTTCTTTGCTATGTGATGTTCTCTCTCAAAACTAGATGGATATCATTGGTCAAGCTTGTTTCTTCATTCAGGCTAACAGATCCAAAACAAAACCATTGTGATTTATCCATCCCAAAACTTTCTCTATGAAGCAGTATCTTGAATATTTTAACCTCAAGGCCCTTTTCTTGTGCTCGGGAAGGTGTTTGGGTCTAGTCACATTCTTAAGGTAGTAGATGATCTCTGTATGCCAGTTTATGTAACTGCATTAACCAAGTTGATTCCAAGAGCTTCTTCATTGCCCTTGGTCAAAAGCTTTGTTAATCTTTGACCCTTACTGTTTTTTGTGGGTCTTATCTCTAAATCATATTCTCGAATCTTAGCAACCCACTTACCCCTTGATCCCAAGCATGTTGTGACAAGATATCCTTCACTGTTGGATGAGGAACAAATGCTATAATCTTTGAAAACCCAATGTAGGTTCTAAAATGATTTAGTGATTTTACCAAAGCATAGGCCTGCTTCTCCATGATGGCATAGTTCAATTTTGCATCCCTTAGCATTTTACTCACAAACGCAATTGGCAGTTCATTTCCCTGTTCATTCTTTTGAAGCAAAAATCCTGCAATAGTATAATTAGAAGCAAAGAAAAAACAAGAAATATTTTTCAAAGTTAGGGCTCATCAAAACTGGAGAATTGACTATAACATCTTTGACATTATGGAATGTTGTATGGCTTGCATCATCCCATATAAAAACTGCATCTTTCTTTATCAACTCTTTAAGGGGTTTTGCGATCTTTTCTACATTCGGAATGAATCTTCAGATGAAGTTTACTTTGCCAAAGAAAAACTGCAACTCTTTCTAATTTCTTGTCATGTCTTTTAACATCCTTGTATATTTTGATCAAAGATCCAATCTTCTCATTCTCTTTCGAAGTGATTACTTTTCCAATCTTGATCAAGATTGGATTTGTCTCTATCCCTACATTAGTATCTTCATACTCATTTGTTTGTAATTGTATTGTCTCAATTCTACCTGTAAACACATTGTCTCTGTTGAAGCTTGCTCAAGATTGGATTTGTCTCTATCCCTACATTGGTATCTTCATACTCATTTGGTTTTATTGTCTCAATTCTACCTATAAACATGTTGTCTCTGTTGAAGCTTGCTTCCAAAGGAACCATACCTGAAGGGATTTTTTTGGTTCGTCGTTGTTCTATTGAATCATCTTCCCTCATGTCAATCTCATACATTTCAAATTATTTTGTGTTGTCGAGGAACCCAACTATTTCTGCATCACCTTCAAAAACTTACCAATGCTTGATTTCGTCTGGAATTGAAGGTGTGTAAATCGTCTCAATTCGGCCACCTTGGTCTAGCTTTGGAAGAGGTTGAATAAGGTGGTTGAAACTACTAAACCATCGGCTTTTTCAGTCATGGCCTTGGGCACCACTTCTAATCCCAAGATATCAAATTGCTCTTTGGCAATTGGTACTGCTTGTCCATATCTTTTCAGCCTTTCATTTTTCCAAGCATGCAACCCTTTCACTTGGCATACAATGAGGTCAAAACCACGTATTACTTCTAAAATTTTATTTCCTAGATCTCTAGATGTAGTTATACCAAGAAAAAGTGCCTCATACTTGGCAATGTTGTTAGTAGCTTCGAATTCCAATCTATAGCTAAATAAATCAATACCTTATCAAGAGAGGTTAGGATTATACTTGCCCCATTACCTTGTTTTGAACTTTCAAAATCGAAGTTCATCTTCCACATTCTTCCCGTGTTTGTCCTTGGTGCTAGCTCTGCTGCAAGTACAGTGTATGATCCCATGCTTTCCTCCAAACAAGTGAAATAGTTCCCAAGTTTCCTTGGGCTTCAACATGGTTTTCACTGAAAGGTTCTTTGTACAATATAATTGTCTCAACAAAAGGAGTTAGGATGGTATTATATGAGAAATTCATTTGTATGTGTCCATATTTGATGCCCATTTGTGTGACAACAACATTCCCTTGTTGCACGAATGTCCAACACTACTATGTCTATAATGATGAAGACATTAGGGTAAGCTGTTAGATGGACTTGGAGGTTCTTGATCAAACCCACTGAAGGAATCTCTCGGGAATCAAATTCACATACATTTCGATAGGTTCTTGAAGTCTTCAAATCCATTTTCTTTGGAACTTCAAGTGCCATTACATTCATGGTGTCTTTAGAGTCTAGCTTACAGTTGTGCAAAATCCAAACTGTTACCACCAATGAAATGAAGAAGAGCTCATGCAAAGGGTTCATATTTGATCTTCAATAGGTTGACGCAAGGATAATATAAGGATCCTCTTTCCCATATAATTTCGATCTTTGAGATTTTGTAACTTCAAATCATAATGTCTATCCAATTTGTTTCTTGCATGTTGGAAACTTCACAAGTTCAACCAAAGGCATTGAAATGTTCACAATTGTTGTCTAGCATGAAATACCATAATCTAAACTTTTCAAAGTTGATGTTTCTGTACATGTTTAGAAGTGTGTCAAGAGGGCTACTTCTAAGCTTGAATCTCAAATACAAGAAAGGAAGTTTGCTAAAGCAGAAAACACAGGTTTGGAGATGACATCGAATCACTTAATGTCCATTCCATACATTATTTACAAGCAGGAATTAATGGAAGCCTCTCCAGAAAATTTTGAACCTGAATTTGAAAGCCAAGCCATGATGGCAGGTAAAATGGCAAGGCAGATTCAAGGAAAATATTTAGAAGCAGTCCAGACATTCTTAATGTGGGGGAGTTAACAGTCACATTGCCAAACATTTCCACTGTAGCCTCTGCAGAAAACTTTAAGGTGGATATTTTGGAACCTGAATCAGGATGTCAAGCAAGGATGGGAGGTGAAATGGAAAAGGTGTATTTAGGGACTTCATTTAAATGCTCGAAGGTGATTGCATATGAAGAAATCAGTAAAAGTGGTGAATTTCCAAGGGAAATGAATGACATATTCCCTCTAAACAGACAAACATGGAGAGTAGAAACAAAAGTTGCTAACAATTAAATGAAAATTTAAACTCGAAGGAACTTGCAATTATAAAATGGGAGACAGTA
This sequence comes from Pinus albicaulis, assembly GCA_034641835.2. Classification (NCBI taxonomy): domain Eukaryota; kingdom Viridiplantae; phylum Streptophyta; class Pinopsida; order Pinales; family Pinaceae; genus Pinus; species Pinus albicaulis. The sequence goes on from CM076576.1 coordinate 985,896,774, forward strand.
CTTAAGAACCCCATTTTGGAGCTTGAGTCTGAAAGAAAAGAAAAGAATGCTGCAGAAACAGAAAAATATGGTTCCAAGAGGACATTAAATCACATAAGATCTATTCCAGACATTCACTATAGGAGGGTTTTAATGGCCATTCAAGTCGTATCACCGAATGTTTTTTCTGAAGCCTATGCAAAAAAAATTAAGACGGATATTGTGGAATCTGAATGTGAAATGAAAGAAAGTATTGTAAGAGAAATGGCAAAGTTGGATATAGAGATATTTTTTACAAGGAGTCCAAACTTCTTTTACAAATAGGAATTAATGGCCATTCAAGTCATATTGCCAAACATTTCTTTTGAAACATCTGTAGAAATTATTAAGGGACATATATTGGAACTTCAATTTGTAAGACAAGTGAGGATGGCAGGTGAAATGGGAAAGGTGTACCCAGATATTTCATTTAAGTACTTGAAGATGGTTGCAGATAAAGAAATCAATCGAAGTGGTGAAATTGCAAGGGAACAGGAAGAGGCCCTCCATCAAATCTCAGATACTTGGAGGGTAGAAACAAATATTGCAAAACAATTAGATGAAGCTTTAAGCTTGAAACAATCAGATGAAGGAATTAAGAGAAAACATAAACGATTGAAGGAGGCTATCTTGGAGCTTGAAAGTGAAAGGCAAGCAAGAAAGGCAGCTCAAACAGAAAAAGCATGTTTGGAGACAACGCTAAATCACTTGAAGGTGATTTTAAATAGAGAACTAAAGAAAAGTGACGAATTCAAGAGGCAAAGAGATGAGGTTCTTTGTCAACTGGCAGAAGCTTGCAGAAAAAAAGAAATCATTGCCAAGAAATTGGATGAAGTATCTAGGGAAAGGAATGATGCACTCAATCAAAATGAAGAAACTTGGAAAGAAAATAGAAGGGTTGCAATACAATTAGCTGAGGTTTTGAGATTGAATGAAATTGCAGTTAGGCAGAAGGATGCAAGACTTTTGGAGGCTCTGTCAGAACTTGAATTTGAAAATATCAGGAAATTTCACGTTCGTGTATCGCAAGATATTTTCTTGCACATATGTAGCCCACTTTAAAATTTCATGAATATATTTGAAGTCTTCATTCACTGTGTTGCGATTTCGTGCCTTCATTTGCCATATAAACAACTTATGGCTGCTAAGAGATGCATAGAGATCCTTGAATTTCATTGCCACATAATAGTAAGCTTGATGGTCTAGTGACTGATTGTTGTGGTGTGCTTCCACTGGACAGTAAGTGGCCATTTTTGATCTCTCGAAATTTTGCTTGGTTGTGAAATTATTTTGTATTCCTGTCTCGAGAGCTGAGCCAACTATTGTGAGATTTGAGCCGCTACATATCTTCCTCTTGTCTCAGGCTTGGGTGGTATGTTTGGAACATTTTTATTTCTTCTTGGAAGTCCACCTTCTCCACTTAATTGTTTTCTATTTGAGCCTGCATTTTTGCAAGATTGTCTTCTGTTGTTTTGAAATTTAGGGACAAATTTGCATTATATGTTTTGAGCCATTCTTTGATGTCGGCTTTTAACCTTTTAACTTTCCTTTCCCATATGGTTATAGGGCTGCCATTTACCCACTGAGCCCAGGATGCAGCGATCATTTCAGAAAATCCAACTGATTCGATCCATACTGGGGAGAATTTGAATGGGATTGGCACATAGTTTACTGGAGGAGAAACAAGAAGCATGATCGATCAGTGGTCCAATCCACAGCATGGTCGGATCTCTGAAGTTATAGTGAAGGATGTTGATAGCAGAATATCTGAAGCTAAAAACCTGTCTAACCTTGCTGCTATGTGCCCCGGTCCCACCCTATTATTGTTCCATGTGTATTTAAATTTGCTCGGCTTCACATCGAAGATATTTGACTGCATTAGCAGGTCTTCTAAGTCTTTCTGGTGAATTTCTCTTACCACTGTCCCTCTTCTCTTTTTGTCATGTTTTAGAACTGTATTGAAATCTCCCCCTAGAATGCAATTCGTGCCATACTCTGTGTGCTTGACGTCTTGTAGGGACTTCCAGCAATCTTGCTTTTCAGCATAAGTGTTTGGCATGTATATATTTATGATTTTAATGGTGTAATTTAGTTTTTTGACAAGTTTTTTTAATAATAATAACAAAATTATTGTAAAGCCTTGCCTCATGGGTTTCATGAGCAAGTGATTTTATTTTTAGTTGGCACTCATTTGAGAGCATTAGGATTGGTCATTTAGAGTCAAAAGAATTAGTGTCATGTATGAAGTAGCCCTTCTTGTTCATTTGTCAAATGTATATATGATTAGAAATTTCTCCAAAAGACAAGTGCTAGCTCTCTTCCTCATGTTTTTATTCTTTTTATATCTAATTCATCATTCTACATACTTTTGTTTACATATATGCATCAAAATATATAAATATTCGCTACCAACCTGGGAGCTTTTGAAAATTTCGCTCCCCGCTCCCGCTTTCGCTCCCACTTCCTGCTCGCGCTTCCCACTCCTGCTCCTGCTCCCAAGCAACCTTGGTATGCACAAAATCATGAATATGTTGTTCAATGTTCTAGATCAATGAAAAATGCAGACATATGTTAGCACTGTTTGAATATGGTTGTAAATTAAGTACCCTAGGAAGTTGATCATGTCTGGAAAATTTTCTGACTATATTCTCTTATTAACTTCATAGTTCAATCATGGAAATTGATATAGTAATATGTTCAGTACAATGGTATGACCCAAGCAAATGTCACTACAATATTTTGTCCTTTCAGGTCTGCTGATGATGCCAATTTATTTCTTGTAAATGACATTCAAGATCCGCTTCAGATAATTACCTTCTAAGGCTATACCTTAAAGCTTATTTTGTGTCTATAGTTTTAAACCCTAGTTTGTCTTGAGATTCATTTTTGCTAAAAGGAAATTCCATGTCATAAGTTGAATTTTGCAATGTATGGATTGTTTTTTAGCTGCAAAGAAGTCTAACATCTTTGGAACTACCTGGAGCACTTCCAGTTGCAAACATCAGATCTTCTCTTCATATAAAAGGACCAGCTCCTTATATTCAGAACACAATGGATACTTCCAATCAAAACTACCAAGATAAAATTTATGGTGGTTTGAAACATGGTGGGGTTCAAAATGAGCGCTTGAGGGATCCTACTCATGAGATTTTGATTCATGGTTTGGAAAAATTCTCCATGGTGAAAAATTTTTCTCGTGAGACTACTGCCCATATCTTTGGTGAAAATTGTTTATTGAGAAGCATAGACAGTCCAGAAAAGAATTATTTACTTACAGATAATGGCGAGCATGGTAGTGGTCAAGCTATAAAACCAGAAAAAGAAATGGACAACTTAGTAGAAAGTCAACCAGTTGTTTCTCTGGATGCTTTACAGGTTAGTACATTATTTCCTGAAATATTACTCAATGTGTAATGATTCTAATGAGTTTGTTCCACTATTTCATTAATCCAAGGGGAAACCAATTATTGAAATATTTTGGATTGAGCATGTAGTTTTTTTTTCCTTCTGAATTTTTTTGAATTTCAATAGAAAGAGGTAATGTTACATTTTGTAATAGTCATAGTTGAATTTGGACTAAAATATCCAGGATTCTCTTTTCCTCAGGAAAGACTATAAAAGAGTCTACTGATAGGCTGGGCATTTACCCATTATTATCATAGAAAATTTCCTTTTGAACACTACTTCAAGAACTATATTGATATATAAAATTTTATGGAGTTACTAATATGCAATATACAAAATAGAACATGATTAGATGTCAATATTCCTGTGGGTAAGAGAGAAGACCCCATCTCCTTTTTGTCAGTTCATCAGCTCTAGAGTTGCTCTGCCTGAAAACAAGTGTGAAGGAACATATTATGGCAGGCTTCCATAACTATATTTGATCTCGTGTAGCATCTGTGAGGGGGAAACAACAATATCTTGGAATATAACTTTGTTCATGGAAATCCATATTGACCAAAGAACTACTGTAGGAAGGGCTAGGCGTTCACTCACCTCTCTATCATCTACCCACTTGCAATGCATCCTCAAAATTTTCACTTGTCCAATTCCCTTTTTCCTTTGTTATAAACTCACAACATCCCAGACTGTTTTGGAAAAATGTCATTTAAGGAACAAGTGGTTTACAGTTTCTCCCCGTTATTTGCACAAAAAACATATGCTAGATTATAATTTATCCATCATATTTATATACAGAGTTCAACCCTTTGAACCTCAACTAGTTTCATGCCACAATGACTTATAAAAAATGAAATAGCATCTCTACACCAAATCTGTCTATATCGGGAGAATTTTCCAAAACAATTTAGCTATTTGCAAGAACTGTAGGATAACAATCATCGACCAATGAATTGATACAGAGTAGAAATAATTGATGCACATTTTAAACCCTAGTTCCATTCTTAGACACATTCCTTTCTTGACAAATTCCTTTTTTTTACAAACTGAATATTATGATTTATAATCTTGAAACTTCCTTTGTACTAGTTGGCTTGGTTGTATTATTCCATTATTAGTCCCTGGAATTTTGTCCTATTCCATTACCTCTTATCATCTAAGAAGGACTTGAATAGGATTATTGTAGATGACATTTCTAGATAGAGTACATTACTTCTCCTCCGATGGGCCTTAGAAGTTATATGCTTTTTCCAAGAAATAATATTTGCTTCCAATCGTCAGTAGTATCTCTATTATCATCAATATTTTCAATCAATGTGTTCTTGGATCGAACCAATCAGCTGCAGGTACTACGATATCAGAACTCTTCAAAAGCTTGCTATAGGATATTGCTCTATATTGGTAAACTTTTATTCTTGATCACAAGCTTCTTTGGTGTTTCTTTCAAACTTCAAGTAGTATAGTATCCATTAAGATCTAACTTCTCCTTCCTTTTGTTTTTCATTTAATCGGCTTATTTTTTCCTCCTTAATCTTCATGCTTTTCCATGTTCTTCCAATTCTTCCAATTGCTAATCAAGCTTAGATAGATCTTGTCTTGACTTGAGGGCTTTGTTAGAACTTAGAAGACTATGAAAGAAAAAAAATAGGCAAAGTATAAAGATAATAGTAACAGCTGTAATCAAGGAGATGTAAAATGCTTATCTTTTGAAGAAGGGTTAGCTCCCTCTTAATCTTGGACCTGTTCACCAACCTAGTTCTTACATTAGCATGGTGTCATTATTAACAAGAGTTAGATCTAATTTTTACAACAGAAATGATTAGATAGGGTTTTGTTCCTAGGGTTCATCTTAGTCCAAACTAGTGAGTTAGCTGCAAAGCCCTAGAGTCTTTATTGAGAATCCTTCTATACATGAGATTTTCATTCCTTGATCATAACTAAATTAGCAAAGAAAGACTTCAAATTTTATAATAACAGTGATTTCTAAAATATATCTACACAAACCCTTATTACTATCTTTCAAGAGATTATTATCTTAGCATTACTACTATTGACATTGAGCATAGTTTACATGTACCTCTTTTAACTTCCCCCATTCTCCATTATTGCCTTCGAGTATGGTACTACTATATTGTAAGTTGTAACTTCTTGGCGCTGCTTCAAAAGATATGCTTACGCTAAATTTGAACTTCTCTGTCCATACAATTCTGCAACTTGGTCTTCACATTGATCTCACTAATTGGTCCTTCAAGCTCGGCTATAAGCCATAGATATATCTTTGAACTGCTTTCAGTGTCCTTTATCTTTCAATATCAAATAGGTAGGCTTCAAGAATTGAATTTGTCTTTCTTTTATGTATGAGAAGGGTGCTATTTTCACAAACTTGTGTCACGGATCCCCTATACCCTCACAGTCCTTATGAAGAGATATAATGCTGCTACATATTCTAGTGTCACAGAGATGGGCCTTATATCATCATGATAAATTATGTCACAAAGTAGCATCCCTCAGGTTTTCGCATGGGATGCCACTAAACTCTGATTCTTGATGATTCAAAAAGTTTTGTATGTCTCTGTATAGTTCAGATCACAAATATACATGTTCTACTTGTCAGCTCAGACTTTTCACAAATGTAAATTATGTCATTAAGTGTAGCTTCAGACTTGGAATTGATCAGAATCTTGGCTTTTATTCACAGTGATGATTTTGGTCCCTTCTATAGACTATGTACCTTAGTCTTTTGGTCCTGTAGCACAGAGTAGATCACAGAATTTTGATTCATTTTGCACAAAGGTATAGAGATGCTCAGCCCTTTATGTCACAGATAAGACTTGTTTTGCATGTCTTTAAGTTCATCATTTGTACATTTAAATGCCTCAGAGACGATCCACATGGTTTTGGTTTCTTTTAACTTTAGATCAAAATACACTTCTATCCTTCGTCTCACAGTGCCACAGATTTGCATGGATTATGAAGGTGATGGTCTTTTTAGATGTCAAAGATAGATAGTCTCCCAAATGAGTCAAGCTCCCTTATATAGTGTTAGATAGACTTTGTATCGTTTCATGTTGGTGTCATCATTGATGCCTTGAATCTTCAAATATTTGTTGCTATAGTAAGCTTCAGATACCTCATAGAAGTGTCACAGAAACTTTTTGTATTGATCGAAGAACAATACCTCAGATATTCGTATTTTCCCAAACAAACTTGCTTCAATCATTATGGCAATTTTGGACTTGTTCACACTCTCAGACTAGCCTTTGAACTCAGTAGTAATAGATGTCAGCTACAGCATTTTGGGTACTCAAACTATACAAATATCATGAATACACTTGGTCTTTTTGATTCAGAAAGGAGCGCATAGTCATGCTCAGATTTCCACTACTATTATCATTGAGCATAGTTTACATGTACCTCTTTTAACTTCCCCTGTTCTCCATTATTACCTTCGAGTATGGTATTACTATATTGTAAGTTGTAACTTCTTGGGGTTGCTTCAAAAGATATGCTTACACTAAATTCGAACTTCTCTGTCCATACAGTTCTGCAACTTGGTCTTCACATTGATCTCACTAATTGGCCCTTCAAGCTTAGCTATAAGCCACAGACATGTCTTTGAGCTGCTTTCAGTGTCCTTTATATTTCAATATCAAATTGGTCGGCTTCAAGAATTGAATTCGTCTTTCTTTTATGTATGAGAAGGGTGCTATTTTCACAAACTTGTGTCGCGGATTCACTCTACCCTCACAGTCCTTATGAAGAGATATAATGCTGCTACATATTCTAGTGTCACAGAGATGGGCCTTATATCATCATAATAAATTCTGTCACGAAGTAGCATCCCCTCAGGTTTTCGCACAGGATGCCACTAAACTCTGATTCTTGACGATTCAAAAAGTTTTGTATGTCTTTGTATAGTTCAGATCACAAATATACATGTTCTACTTGTCATAGAGATGCTCGGACTTTTTGCAAATTTAAATTATGTCATTAAGTGTAGCTTCAGACTTGGAATTGATCAGAATCTTGGCTTTTATTCATATTGATGATTTTGGTCCCTTCTATAGAATATGTACCTTAGTCTTTTGGTCCTGTAGCATAAAGTAGATCATAGAATTTTGATTCATTTTGCACAAAGGTATAGAGATGCTCAGTCCTTTATGTCACAGATAAGACTTGGTTTGCATGTCTTTAAGCTCATCATTTGTACATTTAAATGCCTCAGAGACGATCCACATGGTTTTGGTTTCTTTTAACTTCAGATCACAATACACTTCTATCCTTCATCTCACAGTGCCACAGATTTGCATGGATTATGAAGATGATGGTCTTTTTAGATGTCAAAGATAGATAGTCTCCCAAATGAGTCGAGCTGCCTTATATAGTGTTAGATAGACTTTGTATCATTTCATGTTGGTGTCATCATTGATGCCTTGAATCTTCAAATATTTGTTGCTATAGTAAGCTTCAGATACCTCATAGAAGTGTCACAGAACCTTTTTGTATTGATCGAAGAACAGTACCTCAGATATTTGTTTTTTCCCAAACAAACTTGCTTCAATCATTATGGCAATTTTGGACTTGTTCATACTCTTAGACTAGCCTTTGAACTCAGCAGTAATAGATGTCAGCTACAGTATTTTGGTTACTCAAACTATACAATTATCATGAATACACTTGGTCTTTTTGATTCAGAAAGGAGCGCACAGTCATGCTCAGATTGCCACTGAAAGTATTGTCATAGTAGGTTGTCTTCTTTTAACAGATTTCATATAAGCCATTTGATTTTTCTTTGGGTACTTTTTAGATTATAAAGATAATGACTTGTATGCTTATCATGGTAGAAGGTGCCTCTGAAATTCACATTAGTACAGGAAACTTACTTTATAAATCAGCATAGAGACTCAAATATGTGTACCTATGCGAAATATTTTGTCGACAACAGAGATATGAATTTCATCCTTGATTTACAGAGATAATGCGATAGAATCTTTGCAGAGATATGAATTTCATCCTTGATTTACAGAGATAATGCCATAGAGTCTTTGCATGTATTATAGGTCTCTTTTTCTAGCCCTTAAGTATTTCGGTCCTTCCTTTATTGATGAGCTCGGTTCACAGGAATATTGATGTATTTCTTCAACATGAATCACAGAGGCACTGTGCCTCTTTCAATTCGTATTTTAAGGAAAGGATGTCACAGAATTTGTATGATACTTTGCTTAAGGTGCCATAGGGATAAGCAAATAAGCCAACAAACTATTATCTTCAATCTTCCTTTCCTTCAACCTAGCTTTGATACCATGTTGAGAAATCAAGATGCTTGTATATTAGGGTAGATTTCTCTTAACTTGAGAATTAATTGTGAATGTTTGTTGGCTTCTTGTTACTTATGTTATCTTCTTCTGAGATCCTCAAATGTACTATTTCACTGTGTATACATATTACTGTTTTGACCTTATTTTTTGCTTCGATTGTAAATACTTCACTGTAAATGTCTCTGACTTCTGTTGACCATTTCTGTGAGACCCTATGTGATACCATCAAACTGAAATGGCATATTTCTCATCAAGGTATGATGGCACCGAACCAGTGAGACCTTTCTCACTGTGGTAGCACGAAACAGTGATAGATTTTTCACTGTGGTAGTTCAAAATTGTAGTTTCATACTTATCATGTGATTGATTATACCGAGATTGTAGTTGACCTGTGATTATAACACTGAAGATCTTCACTGTAATACGGATTATACTGATATCTTTTTGTCACACCGAGCCTTAACTGTAAATACACCTTTATAACTCATTCTCCTCACTGTTGTGGTATCGAAATAATATTATAAGAGTAGTATTGAATTGAGGCAGAGATAATTTCAACATTGTGATGTCATTGAGACTGAGATGTTACCGAGATCCTTCTTTTCATAGTGACAGAGATTGACCTTTCTTGTGAACTTGCACCTAGCTTAATTATTGGACCGTCTTACTATGATTTGAGCCCTTTTGACATAGGTATTTTTAGAATGTTTCGAGTCCTTTCAAACTACCTTTAATCATAACCATAGCTCTGAAACCATGTTGAAAATTTGTAGAGCTTGTGTGTAATACAAAATTCTCTTCTTAATAAATACTTGTGAGCTTGCTTATGTGTTCTTCTTTAACTTAGTTACTCCATCATCAAGTTAGTTATCAAAGTACTTAGTCAAAATGTTGAAACAGAATTATTTACACTCGTAACTGAATATCTTATAATGTAGTTAGGAAGGTAAATCTCTCCTCACTTACAACTCCTTTAAGATCAGCATGTCTTATTACAATGTTGTCTTGACGTTGGAAAATTCCTTCAATAGATATATCTGCAATGTATACTTTTGCATCTATCCGCAATCCATCTCCTATAGCTTCCACAGATTATGTTCCTGTACCTTTCAATTTACATCAGACTTCCATTTTAGATCCGCATGCCTCAGATCCGCATTTGGTTACCCTTCTTTCCATGTTGTTTGCTTCAGAATTTACCTTGATATATCCGCACTGACTCAGACCCAAAATCCACAAATATGTTCTTCTCTTTTAATGCTGTATACTTTACTGTAATACTTGCTCCTTTTTCCACGCTGTATTAACCTGTGTGTAATCCGAAAAACTTGTTCCTTTTGCACGTTATATAACCTCAGTATCATCCGCAGATATGTTCTCTTAACTGCAGCATATGTAGGGTATATATAGTAGTTCGAGCCAAGTAATTAAGTCGACCTTATAGCCATTAAGTAGGCCGACTTTAACACTTGTTTGTAGGCTGACTTCATAGGCATATCTTCAACATTTGTAAGCCATTATTCTGCAACGTCCTGGAGGGTATTCTTCATGCCTTTTTCATGACTCTTAATTACACTAATGTACCTAATAGACATCAAGAAGAAGTCTATAGACCTATACTAAGAATCTTGATCATGAAACCCATGAAGCAAGTAAACCAAAAATTCATTTTATTATTATTGACTTCATCTTTACATAAGTACATAATTACATAGTCATAATGAAGACCTACCTAGTTACGCTCTTCAACACTTATGAGTGAAAGTTGTAACTGAATATGTGTGGAGTTACAAAGGATTTTATGATGAGAGGGACATAATTTTTAGCCTTTCGGGTTACTTTGAAAATTTTTACACCATGTTTAGGCCTTGTGGGTGCTTCATGAGATGTGGGGTGCATAGTGAATGGTTGGCCCATGCTCTTCCATGATGGAATTGGACATTGGAGGTGGTTTACCGTTTGCTGCTAGACCTTGTTTGGATGTTTGAAAGACATTCTTCCCCGAAGTGTTGGATTAATATGGAGCTTGGTGACTTCATGTTGTTGATGCATGAAGGAAGTTTGTGTGCGTGGAGTAGAGTTGGGTATTTCACCATGACAAAAACATCCCTAAATCAGCATGAGCACACAAAATCCCTTGACATGTGAACTCTTGGGTTGAGGGAGTGGATATGTAGGTGTGGGAGTCCTTAAGGTGACACATTACCTTGGATATGCATTGTCCTTAAGGAGACACATGACCTAGGAGATGCATTTTAGCTTAGGAGATGCATTTTAGATGGTTTGATACTCTCATACAACCTTTATCAAGTTACATGCACCCTCATTAGAAAAAACAAGAGAATTTTGCTTGCCATGACTATCTTTCTTTGTCATTGTTGACTTAAGAGAGTCTTTTAGCTAAGAAACTAGTTTCAAGGTTATGGCATAACTTGTCATATAAATTGAACAGAAGTTATATCCAAAATGTTAACTTTTAAACTACTTAGTTGGTTTTAGGCTTTCCATTTAAAATCTACTTCAGTTTGAACTTTGAACGAGTTGTTCCATAGACTTGAATATTAAGAGATTTTGGTGTAAGGATTAAAAATTAGCCCGTAAGGCCTCTCAGTTATTCATTTATTTTATCTGAATATAACATTTACTATTAAATTAGAACCACTCGGCACAAATACGTCATAGATCAAGATCATACTTTGTAGAGTGTCGTAGAATAAAAATAGGAGCAAGGACACTGAATTCTTTCAGTTTTCCTAGTTCTTATTCCTTTGGTGTATCTTTGCACCTTTAGGGGCAATTGCTAGTTTAAAGTCTAATTCTTTAAGGGGTGCTAGCTCAATGGAAGAGCACCCGCTTTACAAGCAGGAGGTTGGTGGTTCGATTCCATCGTGCCCTGATATTCATATATAGGGAATGCCGAAGATCAATTTTTGGTGATGGATGCTCTTTTGGCCATCACCAATGAGCTTATGGTGACATTTTTTGACCCTCACCAAAATATGAAATGGTGACAGTCAACGAACGCCACCATATATATGCATTAATAGTGACGACCATTAAAGGTTTGTCACCATAAATTGTTGTTGTTGATATGAAATGGTGAGGGTCATTGTTTGTCATTATAGTCATTATTCGTGATGGACCTTGATATCACCAATGAGTTTATGGTGACGGTCAATGAACGTCGCCATATATATGCACCAATAGTGACGGCCATGAAAGGTCCATCACAAAAAATCGTTGCTATTCATATGAAATGGTGATGGTCACTATCCATCATTATAATCAATATTCGTGATGGACCTCGAATGCCACCACAACACATACTTTCGGCGACGCCACCTTTGGTGACGTTCAGTTTTTTGGTGACGGAGGCTATTCTCTGTCACCATTGCTCATATGAAATGGTGGTGGTCACTATCCGTCACTATAAATAATTATTGGTGACGGACCTTGAATGTCACCACAACACCTATACTTTCAGCGACGCCACCTTTGGTGACGTTCAATTTTTTGGTGACGGAGGCTATTTATCCATCTGTGTGCTCATATGAAATGGTGACGATCACTGTTCGTCACTATAAATCATTATTGGTGACGGACCTTGAATGTCACCACAACACCTATACTTTCGGCGACGCCACCTTTGGTGACATTCAGTTTTTGGTGACAAAGGCTCTTTTGACCCTCACCAATGAGCTTATGGTGACCATTTTCGCCCCTCACCAATGTGCTTTTTCTTGTAGTGTGACCTCCTTCACACGATTTGACCTGAACGAGTTTTGTGTGGTGCAATACCGACACTTATCTCCAAACGTCGCAATACCGACACTCAAGCCTCATCATATCATGTATGACACCCTATAAGGAGTGGTATTGAAAATATGAAGAATATGACATAGGGGATGAATATCTAGAAGATGACTCTACCACTAGGATAATTAGTCAAGGTAAATTCGACTAGTACTAAAGGATTGTTGGAGTAGAATATTTTCATGGGTACCACATATTTTCGAGGTAGCTAGGAATCTAATATTTAGAAGTCAAATGGGTGATGCAATCATGCATATCATATTTAAGAAGGATTCATGTAAGATGATTTGTGGTGTGATGGCGTTGATGAGAGGTGTTCAGATTGGCATATTATACAAGTTGTAAGGGCATATTGACCAAAGTGGTTGCAATAGTGAAAATGTTCATAAAACTTATGGGTCAACTCTCTTGTTTAGTCAACAAGACCATGTTGTAGCATCAAAAGATGTGACACAATGGAGAGAAAATAATCTGAGTTATGAAAAGAAAAGGTATGATCAAAGTTTTGTATAGTAACTCTCTAGAAGTCGCTTTATGTGAATATTGCATTTATGGGAAACAAAATCATGTTAAATTCCCATTTGGTACTATAAGGGAAAAGAGAATTATGGAGTTAATTAATAGTAATGTATTTGGGATAGTACCAATGCAATGATTAGGTGTATCCATATATTATGTTTTCTTCATTGATAATTTATCCAAGATGAAATGGATGTATTTCCTAAGGAAGATGTCTAAGGTTTTCAATAAACTTCAAGAGTTCAAATCTCTTATGGAGAACCAAATAGATAGAAAGGTAAAGGTTATGATAATCAATAACAAAAGTGAATTATATGATAAATAGTTTAAGAAAATATGAAAACAACATGGGATATAAGTTCCCCAAACAAATACTCCATACACTCTTTATAAAAATAAATTCATTGAGAGAATGAATAAGATGTTGATGTAAAAGTGAAGGAGTGTGTCCAATAATGCAGAACTAGCATAAGAATTATACACAAAAACAATCAGCATTGTGTGTTACCTAGTGAATAGGTCTTCATCATCAACATTGGTGACAATATTCCACACGAAGTATGTTTTTGTAAGAAACCATCACTTGTATATCTTAGATTGTTTGGATTTGATGCATTTTTCCATGTTCCAATGGAAAAGAGGAAAAAATTGGATAACAAGTAAATCAAGTGTATTTTCATAGACTATAAGGATGGAATGAAATGATAGAAGATATGGAACTATGTGACAAGGAAAATAATTTATAGTCAAATGTGATCTTTAGGGAAGTAAGGTGTAATTATAAAACATAATATACTTCAAAAAAGAAGGAAAATAGAATTTATTGTTGGACTTGCAGTTGGAGGAAAGTGACTTAGATGAGTCAACAAATTCAGCCAAAGATTTGGAACATCAAACTTTGATTCTGAGGAGGTCTAGTCGATTAAGGAAAGATTTGAAAGGTATACCCAACATGCTTTTCGGTCTTCTTTTTGTTATCTTCCATTAAGGATGAACTTAGGACATTTGATGAGAGAATTAACTTGATACATGGTTAACTTTGGTCAAGAGCTATGAATGAAGAAATGGATTCTTTTCATAAGAATAAGACATTGGATTTGGCCAAGTTACTTATTATAAGGAAGAATGTTGGTTTCAAGTGGGTGTTAAAGGAAAAGTTGCATTCAATAGATCAGGTTAGAAAATACAAGGCTTGACTTAGGGCAAAAAGATATTCCCATTCCCAAGTCAAGGGATTCAAATTCAGTAAGATATTTTCCCCTATTGCAAAATTAAATTTCATTAAATTACTAATGTCTTTGGTTGCGGCTTTTTATCTCGAGATATGACAATTGGATGTAAAGATAACAGTTCTACATGGTGACCTAGAGTAAGAATATACATGAAATGACCTGGAATTTTTGTAGTAAAGGGAAAGCCGAAGTTAGTATATAAGCTGAAAATTTTCATTTATGGTTTGATGCAATCACTTAAGATATGGTACCATAATTTTGACATGTACATCCAGGGATTGGTATTTTTGAGAAGCCAAGTTGATCACTATGTATATCTCAAGTCGAAAGGTAGGTATTTCATATATGTAGTGTTGTATTTTGATAGCATCTTACTAGTTGGAAACAACATGGGTTCAATCAGGAAAGTGAAGAGGTAACTATCCTCCAAATTTGACATGAAGGATCTCAATATTGTAAGTTTCATTCTTGGAATGGATATCATCAAAAGACTACATAGTGAAGAAAGTATTGGTAAATCAGAGAAAGTAAGTTGTGACAACCTTGAAGCGTTTCAACATGTATTTTGTAAACCAGTGAAGGTACCAATTCGTGTCAGGGAAATACTGATTGTTGATCAATTTCCAAAGATACAAGAAGAAAGAGAGGACATGGATTATGTTTCATATGCATTTTTTTTAGCTATTCTAATTTATGCATTGGTATGCACTTGACTTAATATTGCTCATACAGTGGGAGTATTAAGCATATACATGAAAAAAACTAGTAAAGAACCTTAATTTTTTTTCAAAATATTATTAAAATATTTGTGTGGTACAAGTGATGTTCATATCTACTACAATCGAAGACTTTAGGATGACAATAAAACAATTGTAAAAATATTTTTAGATGACGATTGGATTGGATATCTAAAAAAAATGTGTCAACTAACTAATATGTAATCAAGTTGTTCAATGGAGCTAAAATATGGATGAGTAAGTGGCAGTTGGTCGTGGAACCATAAATTATGAAATTTGAATGCATAGTAGGAACTTATGCAAGAAAGGATGCAATTAGGTTGTAATATTTGCGTTCAAAGATCAGGTTTTCTTGACAGCCTAGGGAAAATTCCCCTTCATTGTAATTATTTCATATATTTTGAATTATAATTAAAGAGAATTGAGAATTTAGGACACATATTCCAGATTTTTAGGAAGGAGGTTTCTTGGGATTTGAAGGAAGCTTGACTTGTTTCCCAATAGCCATTGAAGGTTGGAAAGTGTGCCATAAATGGATTGGTTTTACAAATTAATGGAGTGGGAAAGAAGAACACAAGAACCATTCCTGCCTTGGACAAATATATAAGGTAGAAATGACAAAATTAAATAGAGGATGGGTTGCATTGTTAGTTGGGGGACATAGAAGTAAACCAAGAGGAAGTGGGGAGGAAGGAAGTGCTAACACACAATATTTTCTCCACAATCAAATGTGAAAGAACCATTATAGCGAAGAAGGAAGAGGGGCGACAAAAATTACTAACCCACACAACCAAAAACAATTTCAATGACCTAATGAAAATACAAACATCCTCGTGGAGGATACTACACTTCACACATGATATAATAAAGAGAATGCACACACAAAGCACTCTCATTCATGGAGAAGGATAAAATTTTGATTGAGATAAATAAAAGAGAACACAACTAGACAAAACAAGAGAAGAAAAACGTTATGTTGTTATCATAAAGTGGGGAGTAGATCCATTCTTCAGTTGAGAATTAATAGGTGGAAGATTTGACACTTCTTTCCAAACGTCGCAAATTCGACAGTTCTCTCTGTAACGTCGCAAGACCGACACTTTTCTCCAAACTGTCGCATTACCGACACTTTTCTCAAAACTGTCGCAATACCGACACTTCTTTCCAAACGTCGCAAATCTGACAATTCTCTTTGTAACGTTGCAAGAGTGACACTTTTCTCCAAACCGTCGCAATACCGACAGTTTTCTCAAAATTGTCGCAATACCAACACTTCTTTCCAAACGTCTTAAATCTGACAGTTTTCTTTGTAACGTTGCAAGACCGACAATTTCTCCAAACCATCACAACACTGACACTTTTCTCCAAACGTCGCAATACCTACACTTATTTCTAAACTTCGCAATACCGACACTTGTCTCCAAAAGTCAGTATAGCAATAGTTGTGGGCAGGATTTGGAAAATTGATAAAAATTGGGGAAATTTCCGACAACACGTCAAAAGTGTCGGAACTAAAGTGTCAGAATTTTGACCAAATGTACTAGTGCTTCCTCCTGGCCTGATTAGTATTGAAGAGATTACTTACACGGAAGAAGAGATCGCAATTACTTCGCGTCAATAATCTTTAGATCTAAGGTACAGTGAATCGATTTACCCTTACAGTCCTTTTAAACCGGACCCTTGGTATCATCAGTTAACCAACTTTCTACATAATACTGGTCTCAATTATTCACCACACTACATTCCTTATAACTCCATACCCAGAGGTAGTTACATGTCTTCATCAAACATGTTAGGTAAGTCATCCATGTTTTCTTCATCGTCATAAAATTTTTTGTATGGTGGTCCATCAGTTCCTATTGGTTACCAGTCTCTCTCTGGTAATTTCTCAGGAGCATCTCCCTCTTCTGAAAAACTTACACAATTAATTGGTCTTAATGAATCTGATACCGAAAATTTGACAATGGAAAAAGTCTATATGATGTATGGAAATACTCCTTCACCTGACCCTCAAGTTAGCAATTTACCGCCTGGGGGGCAGTATACTATTCAAGGGAAAACCCTACACTAGGGCCACAACCTATTCAAGGACATCAACCTCCTCTGGGGCAACAATTTTATCAAGAGCAACAATTCTTTCAAGGAGGTCAACCCTTTATTGGAAATTATCCAGCAAATTATCAAACTTACGTTTCGATGCCTCAAACCGGTTATGTTCAACCTTACACACCACAACCTTTAATGGGAGCTCCTTATCCCGGAGTTAACATAGTGTGGAACCCGTCATTGAACCAACATAATCTGCAACCTACTGTACAAGTACCTTATAATCAACCTGGTCAACCAAATGGTTAATTTTTTTATACCCAAGTCTAGCAACCTGCCCAACCTACACTTAAAATTGCACCTCAGTTATCTATACCTAGTAGTCAACAAGCTGGCCCGAGTACCCCAAGAAATCATGTCCATTCTATTGTGAAAAATTATGTTCAACAACCAAGTACACCTATCCCTGGAGTTTCCCAAGTCCCTATTGCTACAACCCTTGAAACAACGACATCAAATGTATCATAGGAAATCCCTCAAGTCACTGCTCATCAAACTGGACTTGTGGTTCAATATATTGTTCAAACCTTTGTAGGACAACCTGGTACAACTACAATTCCAATAAGCCAACCTTATGTAGGTCAGTTTGTGAATCAACCGTTTCAAGGGCAGTTTCAATATGGACCAATAGGACAAAATCCAGTTTACCAAAGTCAACCATACCCTAGTTATACATATAAGATACCATCTCAACCTCAGTTTGGTATGGCTAACCCTGGATACCCTGGAGGTATTTCAATCCCATATGCACAAGATATTCCAGGATATCCTGGATATCCTCCTCTAGGTACTGGTATTGTTCCTCAAGGTTATCATTTTTCTCAGTAAGATCCTAACCATTGGTTACCGTTCATTGCAACTTTAGACTTTCCAGATTTGTCACACCTCACGAATGATCTGATTTATTATCTTTAATTTTTTCCGCTAATGCCAAATAATTTTCCCAGTGACATACCTAAGTGTGAAGGCAAATTAGGAGAAGACCCCTCAAATCATGCGATGAATTCTCATCTTTCGTGCGCATCCAAATCTTTAATCAATGGTTCCATTCGATTAAGACTTTTTCAAAGAACATTGATAGGCTTAGCTACGAAGTGGTATATTGAATTACCACGTGGATATTTCAATAATTTCAACGCGTTAGCAACAAATTTCTTAACTCACTTTCAGTTTCCAGTCCATTATGACAATGGCATAGAACTTTTGACTTCATTAAAACAGAGTACGTCTACATACATTTCAGATCACATACATGAATGGAGATGTAGACGACGTTTAGTGAAAGTTTTCATTCCGGATCAAACCTTGGCAGAATGGTTCATAAAATCATTACTTCCAAAGATCACTGAAGATGTAGCTAAGGGAGGTGTTGTTACAGAAGAACATGTCATAGCTCAAGCACAATACTTAGACCTTATATATACACAGTCTGGTATTTTATATGAAAAAAATCCTGACTTGCCATCCCCAAGTCAAATTACTGCAACTCCTTCTGGTTCTCATTCTACAGATGGTGTAATTGGTACAGTCAGTGCTAACAAGAGTAAGAAGAAGTCATCCAAACCTAATTCTCCCATAATAACTTCACCAGATTCACCTAAAGGAGATTCTTCCCTTGAAAATTCTACTGACATTCATGTTGTAGATTCATCCACAACTAAAGTTAAAATTGGCAATAATAAGAAAGGAAATAATAAAAATAAAATACATCTCCTAAAGATAAAACAGGAAAAACCGAACCAGTTGATGAAAAGCGGAAACCTCGTTATCCTTGTCTTATCTGTGATATACCAAAGAGTTTCCACATTGGTCCAAGGTAGCCAAATTTGTCAAATTTTCACCCACACCTACTATCTTGAAGGATCCTTTTCCCACTCAAGATAGTAAAATTATCAGATCTTCTTCCAATTCATCGGCATATATTTTAATGATGTCTCAGGTCATGGTTACAACACAGTCTCAAGACTATGGAACTAAGAGTCCTATAACTGGTAAAGAGACTGAAAATTCTAGTCAAGCACCAGCCATACCTCCTCCATTTCCAAACCATTTGAATTCGAGAAACCTAATCCTAATATAGTGATTAAATCGCCTACTAAATGTGTACTTTAAAAGTCAGGTTTCAATCCACATGTGAGAGCTGCACATAATTACAACATTGTTGAATATTTGGCAATATCCCCTTCAAAAATGTCGACCTTAGAAGTACTACAATCCTATCCAGCACAAAGGAAATTACTATTATCAACTATCAGAGCTATTGATCCTTGGGACTTGGACCTCATGGTATTTGATCTCAAAAATTTTGTACCTATATTCCCTCATCAGATGGCTTTTCAAATTCCTGTATTAGTGAAATCAAGATGAGTTTTTCATACCATAATTGATGAGGGGGCATATATGTGTATAATGTCGTTAAATTGTTGGAAAACCCTTGGTTCTCCAGCACTCAACCAATCACCAACTATCCTTAAAGCCTTTGAAGGAAGAGGTTTCCATCCATATGAAATACTCCAGGATCTGCCTATAGAAGTAGAAGGAAAAACCATTATTCTAGAGGTGGAAGTTGTTGATGCCCCTCTTGATTACAACCTTCTTTTGGGTCATAGTTGGTCTTACACCATGACTATTGTAGTTTCATCAGTCTTTTGGGTAATCATGTTTCCTCACAAAGGAAAGATTGTTAAAATCGATCAGTTGTCATACTTTTCATCAGAACCTACTTCTATGGATAGAATCTAACATGTAGGAAAATAGGTTATCCCATAAAAAGATGTTGGTGTAGGATTAATGAAGGATTCCACTCTCATGGGAACTTTCCTATACCCCCACCCAACGTACTGCGAACAATTTCCAATATCAATATGATCTCATCAAACACAATACCATTTTATGACACATGGACTGTGCCTTCTGAATCAGAATTGGACTCTTTTAACGACGAGATGCCTTTGAGTCCTTTTGAATCATCATATGTAGAAATACAATCGTATTCTGACACCCCATCAACTATTCCTGATCAAATGAATGTGATTAGTGAAGAATCATCTTCTCTATCAAGCTCAACCTTGACACCATTTTCGGATTCCTTTCAACATGTATTTGAAACTGATGAAAGTATTCGGGAAATTTTGTCATCGGATGAATTACCATGTGATGATCTACAACATAGATCTTCTTTTTTGCCTGATCTTGATAAGATTGAAAATGATTTTTCATCTATTTTTACAATTGATTATGCCGAGAAACTGCATAATCCCACATCAATTACATATTCGGATTCTGAGACAAAGTTGGGAAATATTTATACAAGAGTTCCTATTGACATATCAATTAAACCTGGAATTATTGAAAACATTCATATAAGTGCTTCTTGTTCGATGGAAGAGATTAACACTTACAAAGCCATATTTCAAGAATTTTGAGACATTTTTTCCCGGTCTTACGAAGAGATTCCAGGTATCGATCCTAAGATTGTAATTCATGAAATTAAGACATACGCGGATGCTAAGACTATTAGATAGAGATTACGTCCAACACATCCATGGAAAGTTGTAGCAGTCAAAGCTAAAGTTGAGAAGATATTACGAGCAGGATTTATTTATCCAATTCCTTTGACGGATTGGGTATCTAAAATAGTTCCTGTTATGAAGAAACAAGGGACTATAAGAGTATGTCTTGATTATCGAGACATTAACAAGGTGTGTCCAAAAGACAACTATCTTATGCCCTATATCGACCAAATTTTTTATGATTGTTCCAGAAACGAAATATTTTCATTTATGGATGGTTTTTCTGGTTACAATAAAATCAACATACTCCCCGCCGATCAACCAAAAATAGCATTTATATGTCCTTGGGGCACATTTTCTTATTGCAAGCTACCTTTTGGATTAAAAGATGTTGGTGTAACTTTTCAAAGAGTTATGTTGTATGCTTTTCATGATATAAAACATATTGTACAACCTTACCTGGACGACTTACCTGCTCATTCTTTATGTAGAGAAGATCATCATATACATTTACGAGCTATCTTCATGAGATGTAGGCATTAAAAAATTCGTTTGAATCCACACAAATGTGTTTTTTATGTACAATTAGGATGATTACTTGGGTTCATTGTTTCGAAATATGGCATTCATGTCGATTCATTGAAGGTCGAGGCTATCATCAATTTACCTCCTCCTTCCACTCTTCACCAACTCCAAAGTTTGCAGGGGAAGCAAAATTTTTACGTAGGTTTATCCCGAACTATGCTGAGTTAATAAAAAAATTTACCCGGTTGTTGAAACAAAGTGTTCCTTTTATTTGGGATGAGATTTCCGATAAATCTTTTGATGCACTTAAATGTGCGTTGACCCATGCATCGTTATTGCATCCACCCAATTACCACCAGGATTAATTTTTATACTTAGCTGCCTCTGATTCCACGATTGGAATGGTTTTGGTTTAGGAGGATGAATCTCACAACAAACATGTGATCTACTTCCTAAGTCAGAATCTCAACCCAATGGAAATCAAGTATTTTCTTGTGGAGAAATTGGCCTTGCTAGCAGTTCAAGCTATCCAATGATTCCGTCAATACATATTGTTACATAAAACAATAGTGATATCTAATTGCAACCCGATGATGTACATATTGAAAAAAATAATAATCTAAGGAGAAAATAATCCAAATGGATTGTCATCCTACAAGAGTTTGATTTGGAGTTTGAGAAATCCAAGTCAATTAAATCACTAGTGTTTGTTGAACTTATGTGTGACTTTCCCAATACTAAGTCCAAAACGGTGGTAGAGAATCTTATCGTTGATAAATTTTTGTTTCTAATCAGTACTTTAGACCTTGGTATGGAGATATCATTATATATCTTCAGACCCAAACCTTTTGCCCAGAGCTTTCACTATTAGATTGACGAAGAATCTGATACCAATCCCAGCAATACAATATTTTTTGAGACACTCTTTATCGTTGTGCTATAGATTCTATTTTTTGATGTTGTATAAGCCATGAAGAGGCTGAAATGGTTTTGAATGATTGCCACTATGGAGCATGTGGTGGTCATATGTCTGGGTTTTCTACAACCCAAAAGATATTGCACACAGGTTATTTTTAGTCATCTTTATTCAAAGATTGTATCATCACTGTCCAAAAATGCCACAACTGCCAATTTTTTTATCAAAATATGCATGCACCTCCAACTCCTCTTTACCCAATCATTGTTGTCAGTCCTTTTGCGAAATGGAATGTTGATTTCATTACATGTAGCCCTCACTCGGCTGGGGGGCATGAGTATATTATTCTTGTCGTAGATTACATTGCCAAATGGGCCGAGGCGATGCCTACACTCACGACTAATGGAAAAAATTCAAATATTTTCATATTCAATCATGTGATTGCTTGATTCGGTGTCCCTCAAGCTATTATCAGGGACCGTGGGAACCATTTTCGAAATATTATGATGAATGAACTTTCTGATCAACTTGGCCTATGCCATGATAATTATACTTTGTATTACCCTCAAGCTAATGGTCAAGTTGAGGCTTTCAACAAGGTTTTAACCACCATGATTAAACGAATTGTCGGGACTCATAAATGGAATTGGCATACCATGTTTTTTTCTGCATTATGGGCATATCGTACCTCTGCAAAAACTGCTATAGGGTTCACTCCTTTTCAACTTGTTTATGGTTTAGAAGCTATGTTACCCATTGAATGTGAAATAATATCACTCAAATTAGCCATTGAATTGTTACCATCTACCTCTGAAGAGGAGAAACGCTTTCTATACTTAGCACAATTAGATGAGACTCAGTGCACCATTGCACTGGCTGCTGAAGCTCAGAAGAAACATGTGAAAGCTAAGTATGATCAACGTGTTAATCCTTACCTTCATTCAGAAGGTGACCTAGTTTTAGTATATGATCAAGCTGATGACAATCTAGGTGCTAGTAAATTCTAACCGATGTGGCATGGTCCCTATATTGTCAAGTGTGTGCTTGCAAAAGGAGCCTATGAATTAATTGATTATGACGAGGTCTCTTTAGATAAACCCAAAAATAGTCTTATCTTAAGAGATATTACACTTGAATTTTTCGTGTGAAGATCTCTCTTGTACAATAGTTACTTTTTATAACAATGTGCCTTAGATTAGGTAAGTGTGCCTAGAATAGTTTTTTTTGTTACTACTATTGCTACTTATATTGATTATTCTTGATATTGCAGATGTTGAAATCCTTTCAAACATACATTGGTTTTGTTGATGGTACCTATCGTAGTACATGGAATATCTCTTTCATGGCTTGGGTTATCTATTCACCCACCGATGAGTTAGTTTCTATTCATGGGATATGCCTTGGTCAAACAACGAACAATATTGCAGAATATAGCACAATCATTGAGTTATTATTTGATGCCATTACATTTGGTATTCGATGTTTGATCATTAGGTTGGATTCAAAACTCATTGTATTACATTTAAACAGAGTTTATTCTATTAGAAATCCAGTATTATTAATATTATTTTTGAAGTTTTGTCTCTTGGAACGACAATTTGATTATATCGAATATCAACATATTTCAAGAAACTTAAACACATTGGCTGATGCATTAGATAATTGAGTTTTAAATAGACATTTGCAACATTAACAAATTAAATCAAAACAACATTCAATCCATGTTGAACAAGATACTCAGATAACGAAAGTAGTAATATCATTAAGATAGATAAGTTTGTATCCAAAAAATATTACATCGTCTGTGATCATAGGTTCAAACACCTTATGATCTAAAAGATATTGTAAAAAACACAAAATGTTGCTCTACATTGACCATCAACTATCCATGATGATGGTCATGATAATAAACTATAGCACGTGCCACCTTGCAATGAAATCTCCTGAATGAACCTTGAACACCTGTCACATGTCTCTAGAGCCCGGGAAGGATATCATCGGTTCCTATCTCAGGAATATCAATGATCAAACTCTCAAGGTTGTGCTCCATATATGCCAAGATATATGCTACATTATCCTAAGGAGGTGCTACGGGTTGTGCCTCTCACCTGTCAAAAGCGACGAAACGTTGATGGTTATGTCAGACTGACATATGCATTTAAAAATTTTTCAGTATTGGATGATAAAAAATCAAATAAAAATTAGATTAAAAACTTCAAAATGATTCACTAACCTGTCTCATCCCATTGTGCCCCTGGAGGAAATGATGTTTCAGGATCACCTCTATAGTCCATTCCCGCATAAGGAAATTTTTCAATGGTGAAGACTTGATGCCTAAGCCACATGAAATAAGCCAGAGTGAACCAAAATACTGAACCACCCTCGCCACCATGGCGAGCCATCAGTGCTTCCCATTGCACCATCCGAGGTTCCTGAGGAGTTCCAGGATCTACTGGAATCAATTGAGGAGCAAGAAGTGGAATTCTCTCTAGAGAAAATGAGATTATAATGGCACCATGTCCGAAGTTTTGCAAATTCCCATTTTTTCTCTAGTAAATTGGCCTTTCATATTGGCCAATATTCCTTCACTCCAGTTGAATAATGTCCCTCCGAAACACTCAAATGCAGTTTACATTTGTGATTTAGTAGCCACATGAGGAGCTGCACTCTCGCATAATCTGTTCACTATGAATGCTATGATTTTAAGCTCGAGTCGCAAGATGGTTTTGATGTCTATACGACCGTCCTTCAACTCTGTAGTATCGCTACAATACTGAGCCTTGTAGCTGGAAGTGAGAAGACCTCCTTGTCTAGTCCCAAATAAGGAAAATTTTCTCCCTCTCGGAGGTAATATAGTAAGAAAGTATATTTCTATTAGTTCAATCTCAAGCCGGTGGTCACCGATGATGAAACATTGATCTTGTACGTCCCATGCATTCACAAGCCAAATCATTAGCTTGACTTATGCCTTCATTTCATGAATATACCAGAACTTGTACAACCCACAATTTTTCAATGCACACATGGTTGCTTGATCATCCATGGCTTCATTATCTATGAGCTCATGTTCTCGTTCCTGCCATTCCAACATGGTTAAAAGGCCGACAAATCAACAAATTAAACATTCAAAACCAGTTGGAGGAAACTTGAACAATTTTTTGTGAAAAAATATAAGTTTTCAAAAACTTCACAAAGTTTGTGCAGGTTTTGTGTGCAGATAGTGCGATTGTCCGCACGTGCTCCATGCAGAGCCTCCGGTGGCCCAACGATTTTTCTTTTAAAAAGTTGTCAGTGTGCGGTTTTCGCATAGAGAACCTGTGCACCCCCGAGGGTGGATTTTGAAACATATTTTTCTCCTAAAAAATGAATTAAAAACTTAAAACAAGAAATGAAATGGATGAAAAAATAGCTAATGACGATGTGGATTACCTAGTTCTAAGAGTTTAGGAAATGAATGGTCATTTCTTTTGATATCAGCTCCGGAAGTTTTTTGGCCAAAAGCTCTCTATGCATTATTTTAAAAACAAAAGGTGAAAATGACTTATTTTAACTCCTTTTTATAGTTTTTAATGAATAAAATATTATTATTTTATTTATTTTTCACTTTTAAAAAGGTAAAATCCAAATATTTTTACTTTTGAAAGAAAATATTTGTAATCCTTTGAGTATTTGTGTAGGATACACAATTTTTGGTGATAAGAATTATTTTGACATCGAGTATACTTTTATCACTTTTTTGGGCTCTATAAAAATATGAAAAAACAAAACCATGGAGTCCTCTTTTAAGCCCTTTTCAAACTCTCGAAATATGAAAATATCGACGAGTACTTGACTATTGGAACTCGTTAAAGTGAATGAATAGTCGTCCATTCAGTATAAGTTTACCCCTTTTCTGGACTGAACTGGACTAATTACAAAACAGGTATATGTTGACCAAACATGGTTAATAGAGTTATATTATTTTATCCTTTTTTAGGAATGAGAGACTAAATTTACAAAAGATAACAACCATGGAGTTTACTTATGTTTTTCTTCTGACTCCCTAAAACTGAAAAACGCCAAGTTATTCCTATACTGGACTTGGTAAAATTTAACAGTAAAGGACCTGTCAATCACAACAGGACCGAACCACTCCTTCTTAGGGTTCGATTTTAATACTAATATGGACTCATACAAAGGATGAGCTTACGCAAACAAGCAAATTTTATCCTCCTTAAGCTTGACAAAAATAAATAGGTACTTGCTAGTAATGGTGGGGGAAAAAGAAAGAAAAAGAATCTAGTTGTCATCCTTATTTAGAAAGAAACATGTCACTCTTGAACACGACACTTTGTCACACTTTTACCTAGGTTGGGAAATCCTTTGTCTAATAGTTAATCAAACCAAATTGAAAATCTTCAACCGGTTTCTGGGTATTAGCTTTAGGTCAAATGCTGCCAAGCCATCTACAATGTCGTTATGTGTTCAAGAGAAATTTCAATAAGAAATTCATTGCAGACATTTGAATCCATTCACGTTGACCATCCCTGAGTCAGTCCTTTCATAATATTTCTTCAAAACTTGATCTAATGGTTTCATGTGGTTGTTGGAGGATTAATCCGTCTCGCGGACAAGACCGATCTCCCTAGTACTAAAAGTATCTAGCAAAAAACAGCCAAATAGACTAATCTTTCTCCAAGCATATACGATCTATGAAAATCTCTATAGAGGTGTTAAGGACTTACCGTTTGTCCAGTGCTTGTTTGAAGTCATTGTTGTCCTTCGTGCGCTTGAAGGAGTTTTCCTCGTAAACCTGCAGTCATAAACAAGCAAAATATTACATAGCACCTGTATAGAAATCATCATAAACCATGCTTATCATAGTGATCAAGGAATCTATGAAATAAACCATTGATTGAAAGCTTATTGAGAAAAATGAGTATATTTGTATTAATTTCAAAAAGAAGAAAATCCTTACAACCTGAGCCTTGATGTTGCACAAGACTTTCCGGGGTCCGAAGCAGGAATCTCCTTTACTTTGATAAGCTCTGCACTCCTCAATCAAGACGAATAGAGGTATGTAATATCTCCTCACAAAAGTCTTAATCAACTAAGTCTGAATCTCAACAGCACTTAACTTCAAATATTCTAAAGCTTCAACTCCCTTTGAGGCTACCCAATGCCTCTTTTTATAGTGGAAAAGAAGAGGTTTTTTGTTCCAAGTATGAAGGGATAGAATCCTCCTTCAAAGGGATAAGCTCCTCACATCAAGGGGTTAGCTCCATAAGGTAAGGGATTCATGCACCTCACAAGAGCGGTTCTGCCACCGCAAAATCCATTCTAGAAGCTTCTAGAATTCACTTTAATTGAGCTTTTTGGAATTTACTTGCACCTTTTTAATCTTACAGGGGTTCGCACCTATAACAATGATAAAGTGCGTTCAGGTACACAGGATAGGTGAACATTGGGTGCGGGACCGCAGGCAAGATAGCCAGAAAGTGCGATACCAAAATTTAGGAGACTTTTAGGAACTTTTTCTGATTTTCAAGGCTTGGCATGAGGAACTAATATGTTTAGACTTGCAAAGGAAGAAGTATGAGTTATAATGAGCTCATACACATAGCATAATGTCAGGATGACAATTTTTAGTGTAATAGATTGCCCCCTAAAGTGAAAAGTCTGGAATATATGATGCTGAAGTCTGTCATGTATGAAGAGTGCAATACTTTATCATTTCAAGGATCATCCTGTGGACACCCCAGTCAGAACCTGTAAAAAAATTCAATGAAAAATATATATATATCATCGCTGAGGTAGGCATTCCCATACTCAGATCAAAACTAACTAATTCAAACTGTTTTGATACAGGAATGATTTTGAGTATATCACAGTATAGACATGTGTAGACATAGTATGGACGCAGCCATCTGTTTGTAAATAGTCTACTGTAAGATAACAAAATTCCTCATAGTCTGGATGGTAGAAACTATATCCAGGGTCTTGATTTCCGCATCTTGAACTAGTACGATTCTATCCATGTGAATAAGTTTGTCAAAGTCGAACATGGTAGAAACCACTTGATTACCAGTCAATGATGTAAACTGTTAACAAGTGTGAGAGTAACCACCAGTAATGTCAATGGCTCTCAAAGTACCCAGTACAATCCATGAAATGTGAATGAATGAGCTGAAGTCGAACATGTCACGGAATCATTCGATCGAAGGTCAATGATACAACCTGTCGTCGAAGGCGAGAAACCTGCCATTGAGGCATGCAGATTTCAAGGTACTGACGATTTCTAGATCAACTTCCTAGATAATGAGTTGTCGTCGATAGAAAGTGATCTGTTGTAGACAAGCCCACAACACGAAATCATAGATCAAGTTTTGAAAACATATTGGCAAGGACTGACTCAGGGATGGTCAAAAATGGATGACAGATATTTTGCAGATGAATGGTTTATTTGAATTGTCCTCTTGAACACATAACGACACTACAGATGGTTTGGTGACAATTGACCCAAAGCTAATACCCAGAAACCGACTGAAGACTTTCAATGTGGTTTGATTAACTGTTAGGCAAAGGATTTCCCAACCCAGGTGAATGAAAGTGTCGTGTTCAAGAGTGGTTGACTGAATTTTCGAAAAATTTAAAATACAACAAACACGCCCATTTTTCTCTCTTTTTCCCCCACCATTTCTGGCAAGTACCTCTTTATTTTTGACAAGCTTGAGGAGGATAACATTTGCTTGGTTATAAGCTCATCTTTCGGATGAGTCCAACTTAGTTTAAAATTCGAACCCTAAGAAGGAGTGGTTCGTTCCTGTTGAAAATTAAACAGGTCCTTTACTGTTAAATTTTAACGAGTCCAGTATAGGAGAAACTCGGTGTTTTTCAATTTTAGGGAGTCAGAAGAAAAAACTTAAGAAAACTCCGTGGGTGTAATTTTTCATAAATTTAGTCTCTCGAGCCCGAAAAAGGATAAAATAATGCAGGAGAGAACTCTATTGATCGTATTTAGTCAACGTATACCTTTTTCGTAAGTAGTCCATTTCAGTCCGTAAGAGGGGTAAACTTATACTGAAGGGATGATTATTCATTTACTTTAACGAGTTCGAACAATCAAGTAATCGGTAATATTTTCATGTTTAGAGAGTCTGAAAATGGCTTAAAAGAGGACTCCAATGTTTCGCTTTTTCGTGAATTTTTGAAAGAGTCCGAAAAAGTGATAAAAGTATGATCTTTGTTGAAAAATGATCAATTCTCCTGAAAAATCCAATTTCTGCACAAAAAATTGAAACATTACACATACCTGTTTAAGATGAGTAAAAATGCTTCAAAAATACCCTTTTAAAGTGAAAAATAAACAAATTAAAAATTCATCTATTCGAAAAAATTTACAAAAAGAACTTTTTCAATTTCATTTTTACCGTTCAAGTTCAGAGTGAAAAGTAGAAGCTTTTGGGTAAAAAAAAATCCTGTGAAGATTTTGGAAAATCTGTCCGTCAAAATCGAGAACCGTCAGCCCCAGGTAATCCACGACCTCCTAATCTTGCATTTCATCCATTTACAATTCGTTTTTAGACTTTAGATTTTATTTCTAAGGGAGAAAAATAGTTTGAAAATCGCCCGCGGGGGTCCGCAGGTGACACACATGGTACCTGCGGACCCCGAATTTTTTCTACAAAGAAAAAAGTCGCGGGTCTGCACTTTCCCCACAGAGCGTGTGCATTCCTACGCACTGTGTACAAAGGTAAAGAGCGGTCCCTGCGCGTTTGAATCTAAAAATCAAATTTCTCTCTTGCCGCCCAAAAATTTTCAAATTAGATTGTTCTAATCTATCTTTTATGCCTTGTAGGATTAACAAGATGTTGATTTGGAGAGAACATGAGCATGAGGACGTGGACGAAGCTGCAATTCTCCATTTTCCCACAATGCAAGCATTAAGAGCATGTGGTCTGTATAAATTTTGGGCCATCCAAGGCATGAGGGCACAGGTAGACCTCCTGACGTGGCTGGTAAACAGGTGGAACGTGTAGGACCAGTGTTTCATTACTGGTGGCCACCGGATTGAAATTGAGCTGGAGGATATTTATTTTCTGACTGGTTTGTCCAAGAGGGGCGAACAAATTTCTCTGTTTGGGACTAGGCCAGGTGGCCAGACTGTCGCTAGTCTTCGATAAGAGTTCTGTAATGATGAAGCAGATCCCAGGGACAAACGGATTGATATAAAAACCATCATCCGTCCCCAGCTGAAAGTTATTAAATTTACTATTACCAGACTGTGTGGGAGTTCCGCACTGCATGTGGCTACCGGTTCCCAGATGCGCATTGTTGTGGCCTGTTTTCGCAGCACCATTTTCAACTGGTGCGAAGCTATGTTGGCTAATATAAAAGGCCAAATAACTAGAGCGAAGAATGGAAAACTAAATAAATTTGGATATGGATCCATAGTTGTCACCTTTACTCTAGAGAGGATCCATATGCTAGCTCCACAGAGTATTCCTGTTGATGCCGGTCATCTTTGAGAACCTAGGATGGTTCGTTGGGTCGCACTGATGGCCCGTCACGGTATTGAGGGCGCTGAGATTGTTTGATTTCCTTCTTCATATTTTCATTGGCTGGACCGCCAACTTTTTGTCATAGAGG
Organism: Pinus albicaulis; assembly: GCA_034641835.2. Taxonomy (NCBI): domain Eukaryota; kingdom Viridiplantae; phylum Streptophyta; class Pinopsida; order Pinales; family Pinaceae; genus Pinus; species Pinus albicaulis. Next base: position 985,927,500 of record CM076576.1, read on the forward strand.
AATTTCCATACGCCGGGATAGATTTCTGCGGTGACCGAGAGATGAGTCTCCCAGCAGGGGAACAGTGGGATGAATCAGGTAAAATCATTTTCAACGAATTTTGAATTCTAATTTTTTTTTTATTTTTGATCGTCTTGTCAATTAATAACCAAAATTTTTTTGAATACAGATTTGGGCCCACGGCGACCAACCCATCTCCAACCTTATGACAGAAGACAACCAGTTGCAGCTGCACCAACCCCAGCAGGCCAATCAGCAGAAATCTTGACTGATTTAGAGCATCATCTAGAGCGTTTGACTCTAGATATTCTGGAGATAGACATAGATGACATTCCACTCAGATTGTAGAGATACATGATTGGTGTTCCAAGACCTTTTAGGAGGTTCCTGTGCAGGGTGGCTCAGGCAGTGGTTTCTTATCGTGATCACCATCAATGATGGGATGATCGTGTTGTAGACTCATATTTTTGACCTTTTGTGTTACTATTTTGCCGATCATAAGGTGTTTCCAACCTATGATCGAAGATGATGTATATTTTTTTAAAACACTTCTATACTATGATATATCATTATTTACCGGCTATCTGTGTACATGTTATGAATGTTGTTTTGTTTTACTGTTTTTTTATCATTGCAAATGTCAATTTATCATACTAGAAGCAACTGCGTCTGCTAATGTATTTAAATGTCTTGGAATATGTTGATATTCAATGTAGTCAAATTCACGTTCCAAGAGACGAACTCTTAAAAATAACCGTAATAACACTGGATTTCTAATGGCATAAACCCTGTTAAGTTGTAATACAACAAGTTCAGAATCCAACCTAACAATCAAACTCCGAATTCCAAATGATATGGATTCAGATAATAACTCAATCACTGCACTATACTTGGCAATGTTATTCGTTGTTTTACCAAGGCTTACCCCATGCATGGAAATTAACTCATCAGAGGGTGAATAGATAACCCAAGATGCGGAAGAAATATTCCGTGTACTACGACAAGCACCATCAACAAAACCAATGTAGGTTTGAAGAGACGTCGACATCTGCAATATCAAGAGTAAAACTCAGATAAGCAGGAATAGTGATAAAAACACACTTCTAAACTAAGCACGCTTTTCTAATCTAAAACACACCAGCAGTAAAGAAATCTAATCTAAAAATAAATCTCCATACCAAGTTAAGCATAGTATCGCTTCAAATAAAGCCCATTTCTGGGTTTATCTAAAGGGACACTGTCAAAATCTATCAGCTCATAGGCCCCTTTTGCCAGCTTTCGCTTAACAATGAAAGGACCATGCCACATGGGCACGAATTTCCCAGCTCCTAGCTTATCATTGGCTTGATCATAAACTAAGACTAGGTCTCCTTCTAAAAAATTTCGAGGGGTAACACTTCTATCATACAGAGCTTTTATTCGTTTAACATGAGCCTCGTTTGCTATTATGGCATTTCGTCGATTCTCGTCCAGCTGAGCTAAGTACAGGAAACATTTCTCCTCTTCAGACGTAGCTGGGAGTAATTCAATGGCTAATTTCAGTGATGGAATTTCACATTCAATCGGCAACACAGCTTCCAGACTGTAAACGAGTTGAAAGGGAGTGAAACCAGTTGATGTTTTTACTGAGGTTCGATATGCCCAAAGTGCTGAAAACAACATGGAATGAAAATTTGTTTTGTGAATACCAATAATTCGTCTAATCATGGTGACTAAAACTTTATTTATAGCTTCGACCAAACCATTGGCTTGTGGATAATATGGAGTGGAACTATCGTGGCGCAAGCCAAGTTGATCTGTCAGTTCAGTCATCATGACATTTCGAAAATGACTTCCATGATCTGTAATAATGGCTTGAGGAACACCGAACCTAGAAATTATGTGATTAAATACGAAAGTTGCAGCAGTCTTGCCGTCAGCCGAAAATGTAGGCATCGCCTCGGCCCATTTAGTAAAATAATCCACTGCTAAGATAATATATGCATGCCCCCCGGCCGAGTGAGGGTTACATGTAATAAAATCGATACCCCATTTCGCGAAAGGACCAACAGCAATTATGGGATGAAGAGGAGCGAGTGGCGCTCGCATTTTATGATCAAAAAGTTGACAATTGTGGCATTTCTGGACTGCATAAATACAATATTTGAATAACGACGGCCAGAAATAGCCAGCGCGCAATATTTTTTGGGCTGTGGCATACCCAGACATATGACCGCCACATGCTCCAGAATGGCAGTCATTTAATACCTTTTAAGCTTCTTCATGAACAAGACAGTGTCTGAAAACAGAATCCGCTCCACGACGATAGAGTGTATCACCAATGATATTATACTGTTGGGATTGGAAGCGTATTTTCTGTCGCTGAGATTGTGAAATTTCGGGCCGAAAAGGTTGGGTTTGGAGATAAACAATAATATCTCCATACCATGGATCGAAATTACTGATAAGAAACAAAGATTCGCCCACAATGGGCTCTTCTGCCACAGTTTCAGTATCAGTAGAGGGAAAATCACACATTAGTTCCGCAAATACCAAATATTTCTTTGCCTTGGATTTCTCAAACTCTAAGTCAAATTCCTGTAGGATAACTATCCATTTGGAATACTTGCCCCCTAGCAATTGTTTGGTTAAGATATACATCATAGGGTTGCAATCAGAAATGACTGTGGTTTTACGTAACAAGATGTAGTGCCTAAATATTTGGACAGCTTGGACAGCTGCCAATGCCAATTTCTCCACATGTGTATACTTGATCTCGGTCGGATGCAGATTCCGACTAAGATAGTAAATCACATGTTCAGTATGAGGTTCGTCTTCCTGAACTAACACCATCCCAATCGTGGAATGAGAAGCAGCGAGATACAAAATGTAGTCCTGGTTGTAGTTGGGAGGATGCAATAACGGTGCATGGGTTAACGCGTGTTTAAGTGCATCGAAATATCGATCAGCGATCTCATCCCAAAAGAATTGAATATTCTATTTCAACAACTGGGTGAAACCCTTTGTAAGCTCGACATAGTTAGGAATGAACCGACGTAAAAATTTTGCTTTCCCCTGCAAACTTTGGAGTTGGCGTAAAGTCGAAGGAGGAGGTAATTTAACAATAGCTTCTACCTTCGACGGATCAACGCGAATGCCTGATTTCGAGACAACAAAGCCCAGTAAACGACCCGACTAAACACTAAAAACACATTTGTGTGGATTCAGCCTAATCTTATAATGCCGACACCTCATAAAGATAGCTCGTAAGTGTGTGAGATGGTCGGCCCTGCATGACGAATGAGCAGGTAAGTCATCGAGATACGGCTGCACAATGTGCTTAATGTCATGAAACGCATAAGACATTGCCCTTTGAAAATTTGCTCCAGCATTCTTCAATCCAAAGGGTAGTTTGCGATAAGAAAATGTCCCCCATGGAAAAATAAAAGTTGTTTTTGGCTCATCAGCAGGGAGTATGTTTATTTGATTATACTCGGAAAAGCCATCCATAAAGGAAAAAATTTCGTTACTGGCACAATCATCGATTATCTGATCGATATAGGGAGTTGGATAATTGTCTTTGGGACAGGCTCAATTAATATCCCTATAATCGATACATACTCGTATCGTTCCTTATTTTTTAGTCACAGGAACAATATTCGATACCCAATCCATTAAGGGAATTGGATAAATGAAACCTGCATGCAGCAGTTTTTCAACTTCTACTTTGATAGCAGCAGCTTTTCTAGGATGTATTTGACGTAAACGTTGACGAACAGGTTTGGCATCTGGGTAAGTCTTGATTTCATGTATGACGATTGACGGATCAATTCCTGGCATTTCTTCATAAGACCAGGCAAACACATCACAAAATTCTTGAAATAGGGCTTTATAAGCTTTAATTTCATCTTCAGTACAACAAGCACCTATATGAATGTTTTCAATTATTCCTGGTTTTACTGAAATGTCAATTGGAACCATTCGAGAAACATTTTTCCAAATTTAATTCAGAATCAGGATTTTGCAATGGATTCTGGGGTTCTTTGACATATTCAGCAGTAAAAATTGAAGCAAAATCATCTTCAAAATGATCTGGTTCAGGTAAAAATGAAGATCGGTGATGCAGATCTTCCCATGGTAAATCATCAACAGACAAAAATTCATGAATCTACTCATCAGTATGAACAACATTCAGAAATGTCGTTGTGGCTGAACTGGATATAGAAAGTGATTCCTCAGGGATCCCATTCATTGGATCGATTCTGGTTGAAGAGGTGTCGAAAAGTGACTGTACGGCCTGGTATGCAAGTTCAAATGGACTCAAAGGCATCATGCCCTCAATTGAATCTAACTCGGAATCAGAAGGTATGATCCAAGGATCATCAAACATAATAGTATTTGACGAAATCATGTGAATAGTTGCAACAGCAGGCGATACATTAGGAGGAGGAAAGGCAAAATTTCCTACTAAACCAGAATCTTTAACTAATCCTACTCCAACATCCTTATAAGGGATAGTCGCTTTACCAACGTGCTGGATTGTTTCTGTAGAGGCTGGGTCGGAAGAGAAATAAGTTAACTAATCTATTGTGATGATCTTTCCTTGATATGGAAATTTTATGAGTCGAAAGACCGAAGAAACAATAGCAGTCATTGCATAAGACCGACTGCGACCTAGAAGAAGGTTGTAATCTAGAGGGGCATCAACCACTTCCACATCTAGATTTATAGTTTTACCTTTGACCCTTATGGGTAAATCCTGCAAAATACCAAAAGGGTGAAAACCTCGACCATCAAAAGCCGTAAGAATGGTCGGAGATTAGTTAAGTGTAGGAGAACCAAGCGATTTCCAACACTAAATCGACATAATACACGTTGAAGCCCCCTCATCAATCACAGTCCGATAGATTGGTCTGTTTTTTACTAACACTGGTATCTGGAAAGCCATTTGATGAGGCAAACGAGGTGTACTATTTTCTAAATCAAAGATTATAAGATTAGAATCCTGAACATCTACAGCTCCTATAGTAGACAAAAGCAATTTACGCTATGCTGGGCATGATTGCAACACTTCCAAAGCCGACATTGCTGAAGGGGAAATAGCTAAGTCTTCAACAATGTTGTAATTCTGAGTAGCTCTCGCATGTGGATTGAAAGCTGATTTACGAAGAACACCTTTAGCAGGTGGTTTGATTATTAAGTCTGGATTTTGTTTCTCGATCTGTAGCAGACCAGAAACAGGAGGAGGTGTAGTTGATGCATTTGTATTAGAATATTCTGCTTCTTTACCATCAACAGGACTCTTAGTACCATAATCTTGTGATCACGTCGCAATCCTTACATGAGACATCATCAAAATAGGTTCTTCTGAAGCAGTCAAAGTAGAACCAACCATTTTGCTATATTGAGTTGGAAAAGGATCCTTCAAGACAGCAGGTTGTTGTGAACCTTTGACGAATTTTGAAACCTCTGCACAATGTGGGCATTCCTTAGTGAAGTGATCCTCGTCACAAATGTAACAAGGGTAACGAGGCTTGCGCTTTTTTTCATTGGATTCATTTTTATTAGTTTTCTCTTTCGAATTTTTCTTGTTTTTATTCTTCCCTTTCTTTTTACCACCGGATTTAGATTTAGCCGTAGATGTCTCTACAATGTGAATGTCGGCAGAAATTTTGGGGGAAGATTCTCCTTTCGGGGAATCTGGTAAGGTTATAATAGGAGAAAAATTCTTTGAATATTTCTTCTTACCTTTCATATTTACTGTACCAATCATGCCATCAGCAGCATGAGACCCTGAAGGAGCAGCAGCTATCTGACCTTGTTTTGGAAGGTCAGGGATTTTTTTGTGTAAAGTACCTGACTGCGTGTAAACGAGATCAAGGTACTGAGCTTGAGCAATCACTTTCTCTTCAATAACAACACCGGCCTTAGCTACATCTTTAGTGATCTTGGGTAACAATGATTTTAACAAACCATTCTGCCAAAATTTGATCTGAAATATAAACTTTCACCAAACGCCTTCTACGTCGCCATTCATGAATATGATCAGAAATATACGTAGACGTAGATTGCTTAAGTGAAGTTAATAATTCCATGCCATTGTCGTATCTGACAGGCAACTGAAAGTGAGTCAACAAGGCAGTTGCTAACTGACTGAAATTATGAAACGAGCCTCGTGGTAACTCAATGTACCATTTGGCTGCAAGACCAATAAGAGTTCTTTGGAAAAGACGTAAGAGAATCGAATCATCAATAATTGAATTAGACGCACACCAGAGGTGATAAGTCATGACATGATTTGATGGATCCTCTCCTGACTTACCTTCAAACTTCGGTATATCACTGGGCAAATTATGCGGCATTGGCGGCCAATACGGATAATAGAAAATCGGATCATTCGTAAGGCGCGTCAAATCAGGTAAATCCAAAGTTGCAATAAATGGAAACTGACGGTTAGGGTCTCGAAAACCTTGAGTAGCCAAAGAAGTTCTAGGAGGTGGATACCCAGGATAACTGGGAATTGGATTTGCGTTAGGAATCGTGTAACCTCCTGGAAAACTAGGATTAACCGGACCAAACTGGGGTTGTTGAGGCTGCTGATAAGTGTAGCCAGGGTACAGTTGATACTGATAATTTGGATTTTGTGAACCGGGACCGAATTGAGGATATCCCTGGTACGGTTGATACGTGAATTGCGGTTGACTTGTGACAACTGTACTTGTACCGGCTTGTCCTCCAGGCATCTGAACCGAAGTCTGAATGAAAGGCCCTGACTGGGGTACAGAGACTTGAGGGATTTGCACGGATGCAGGGATAGACGAACTCGGCGTTACAGATACTCCAGAAATAGGTGTTACAGGTTGGACAGACATAGCAGCAGTTACAGCAGTTTGAGGTCGAGTCTGAGGTGAACTAGGCCCAACCTGTTGAACAGAACTAGGTGCAGGAGTTTGAATAGTAGGCTAGACAGGTTGCTGGGTTGGACCAGAAACCAAAGGTTGTCCAGGTTGAAAAGGTAACTGCACATTAGGCTTCATAGGCTGTTGATATTGGGATGGATCCCACACCATATTCATTCCGGGATATTGTCCCGTAGAAGGTTGAACATAAGGACCATAACCTAGTTGAACGTAGGGTTGATAAGTAAGTGGTAAATTTTTGGCTCCTTGAAAAGATGACTGACCAGAAGGCTGTTGGTAACCTTGAATTGGGTACTGACCTTGAGGTTGATAACCGTAAGGCGCATACTGAAGCTGGGGTTGATAAGGACCCTGAGGAGCATATTGAGCTTGGGGTTGACCCTGGGGTGTGTACTATCCTGAAGGTTGATAACCCTGAGGTATGTACTGCCCTTGGGGTTGTCCCCCAAAATAATATGATTCCACAGTTTGTCCTGGGAAAAATCTACCTTGAGGTTGACCCCCAGGTGGTAACTGACTTCCTGAAGGTTGCCCCCCAGGCGGTAACTAACTACCTTGAGGTTTCCCCCAAGGCGGTAACTGAGTTCCCTGAGATTTCCCTCCAGGCGGTACCTGACTACCTTGAGGTTGCAGATTCGGAATATTACTGGACATCATAAAAATTTGCCCTTCGTTCGACGTTTCAGTTTTAATTCCACTTAAACCAGATGATAACACGCTTTCAATCGGTTGAGGAGCTGCCCCCGAGAAAGTACCATACAGAGCCTGATATCCCGAAGGAACAGAAGGACCACCATGTAAAAATGATTCTGGTGTCTGGGAAAACATGGATGATTCTCTTGCCATACTGGATGATGGATAATAACCTCTGGGTGTTGGATGAAATGGAACTCGAGGTGGAGAAAAAGCAAGACCCGGATTCTCTAAAAAATTGGTTAAAGATAAGTACCAAGCAGTAGTTCGAATAGGGTTGTAGAAAATTGATTCACGTTCCCTAAGATGTAACGATTGAGGGGAATTGGGAAGAGATAACTCTTCGTCTGGATTAGTGAGTTCTTCAATAGAAATTAGTCCAGATGGAAGATCGTCAGTGACAATATTTCTTACCCTAGGTGAACCAAGATCGTTGGAAGTTAGTGAAATAAATCCCGAAGATGTTTCCAAAATAGAAGGTTCAGTTTGAGGTTCAGAGATTTCAGGTTCGTCAGCCCATTCACTGGCAGGAGAAATACTACCAGTAACTTCAGAAACTGAAATCGGTTCTTGCATTTGTTCTGTTATGGGTGTTTGATAATCAGGATGAACCACTATGGATGAAGTTCCAACTTATGTTGATTTAATCCTACTGCTACTAGACGATACCAGAGCACGAAGCCCTTCAAGCTGACTTGGTGAATATTTAGGAGGTTTCCCTTGTAGTCTCTGGGATTGTCTCGGCTATTCCGCCACGATTAATTATTTAACTAATCACATGCAAACAAAGAAAATTTCAAAGAAAACACCTAAAGTCTCTAAAGAAACAAACAGCTGAAACACACGCTTAAAAATCTAGGAGTTCAAACCACACACAAACAGTAACTCCCCTTACTAAAAACACTAGTTGGTGATGAAATCCAACTTAGTAGAAATTTAATACAAAAAGGGCGGTTGGAACAGTTACCCCGACAACCTGCTTAATGAAACAGACTGGCACAAGTTTCCTCAAAAAACCATCTTGTGTGAAGAGAACCCCCTAGAGAGTCCAAGTGAGTCTAGTCGACGTCTGCTCCAGGTACAGTGAGATCTTTCCTTCACCGTCACCTTAGGAAATAATCTTAAGATAATGGACACTAAGGTTACCAATAGTAACAAATATAACTGGGGGAACAGTCTACGATCCGATCTCACGCGCAAGGGTAGAGTAGCAAGCTCAATCCCCTTGAAGGTTCCTCGACATGGTTAATCCGAGGTTTACCGACAAGTGACCCCAGGCTCCTCGACAATGGTTAATCTGAGGTTTACCGTTTGTAATACGCGCAAAATCTTCTATCTTCCCCAATGAGACAGAATTGATTGTCTCAAAGGTTCGGACATGATCTCGTGATTGACTTCTTTAAGAGAAGCTTCCCAGATTATACAAATTGTGATTGGGTTTATTTCCTACCGCAAGATTTGTCTACTTGTTTGTTTTACTACCTTGGAGAGTTAATTACTCCCTACTCCAAGATACTAGCCTAAGCTATGTTGGTGATAAGAGCACTAGAAAATAAAAATATTGCTAGATGGATTTTAATTAAGTGTTACTTTTAAGAGTTGTTTCTTAAGTCAATGGGTGTGGAAGTGAAACTCTGATAGTGTGAAAACTCGACTTCCAAAAACACTAAAAATGCACCTAAAAATGATAATAAAATCGTTTCCTTTCAATGAAATTCTAATTAAGGAAAAGTTGGAGAATGCAATCCTTTTATTGAACAATTCCTTCTTTAAACATTAAGAGCAATTGAAAGAAAATATTTTTGTCTTTTCAGAAATAACTCAAAAATGAAACAAACTATCAAAGCTCATAAGAGAATCCTTTTACTTTCAAAAACTTGAAGCTACAAAACAAGTTTTCTTCAAAAGAGATCTACAAGATTCTATGAAAAACACTCAAAACTATCAAACTAATTCTGAGACCTACAAATTTTAATAACCTATTTGAATAAAAGCTTTAATTTTTTTTTTTGAAGAATTTTTTACTTAGTTATTCAGCAAAATAAGGATCTTATTCGTTCAGAATAAAAAACAGATCAAAAACACTCAATTATGTTTTTATAAAAAATGAAATTCAAAAACCAATAACAAAGTTTCTTTTCGAAGATTTGCAAAGAAACAGGCAATTCTATTTCTCAATAAGGGATGATTTCACAATCAGGCCACATTCAGCAAAAGACAAAAGACCAATGTAATCTCAGGTATTTTAAACAGTCAATGCTTCGAATCGCTACAAAGAGCAAGCGAAAGACAATACAAAACGCAAAACTTCTAGAAAATCATCAAAACATCAATACTACTACGATTCATTCACAGAAAGCTTTTGACAGAAACAATCATCGATCTGGGCAGAAATCAAAAACTCTAAATTAAAATAAAGATAAACTAAATAAATAAATCTGAAGGTTTTTCAAAATTTTAACAGGGTCCGCAGTCTTGCAGAAGGAACAGGTGCGGTACCGCACTATTTACTAAAGCAAAAATGCGAAACTGCCCGCACTGTGCAAAGAAGACAAAGTGCGGTCCTAGGAAAAATTAGAGAAAAACATAAAAGATCTCAGAATTTTCAAAAACAGAGAAAACCTAAGCTACCCAGGCAGATGTCTATCAATCAAAAACTAGGAAAAACGTTTCCTCAAATCAAAATAAAAGAGAACCAAAAACAACAAGTTCTTTCCCCAGTGGAGTCGCCAATTTTTTGGAGGATTAATCCGTCTTGCGGACAAGACCGATCTCCCTAGTACTAAAAGTATCTAGCAACAAACAGAAAAATAGACTAATCTTTCTCTAAGCATATACGATCTATGAAAAGCTCTATAGAGGTGTTAAGGACTTACCGTTTGTCCAGTGCTTGTTTGAAGTCGTTGTTGTCCTTTGCGCGCTTGAAGGAGTTTTCCTCGTAAACCTACAGTCACAAACAAGAAAAATATTACATAGCACCTGTATAGAAATCATAATAAACCATGCTTATCGTAGTGATCAAGGAATCTATGAAATAAACCATTGATTGAAAGCTTATTGAGAAAAATGAGTATATTTGTATTAATTTCAAAAGAAGAAAATCCTTACAACCTGAGCCTTGATGTTGCACAGGACTTTCTGGGATCCGAAGCAGGAATCAAGATGAATAGAGGTATGTAATCTCTCATCAATAAATTCTTAATCAACTGAGTCTGAATCTCAACAGCACTTAACTTCAAATATTCTAAAGCTTCAACTCCCTTTGAGGCTACCCAATGCCTCTTTTTATAGTGGAAAAGAAGAGGTTTTATGTTCCAAGTATGAAGGGATAGAATCCTCCTTCTGATTGAGGATAAGCTCCTCATCACTGGGTTAGCTCCATAAGGTAAGGGATTCATGCACCTCACAAGAGCAGTTCTGCCACCGCAAAATCCATTCTAGAAGCTTCCATAATTCACTTTAATTGAGCTTTTTGGAATTTACTTGCGCCTTTTTTGGAATGTACAGGGGTCCGCACCTATAACAAAGATAAAGTGCGTTCAAGTACGCAGGATAGCTGAACATTGGGTGCGGGACCGCAGGCAAGATAGCTAGAAAGTACGATACCAAAGTTTAGGAGACTTTTAGGAACTTTTTCTGATTTTCAAGGCTTGGCATGAGGAACTAATATGTTTAGACTTGCAAAGGAAGAAGTATGAGTTATAATGAGCTCATACACATAGCAGAATGTCAGGATGACAATTTTTAGTGTAACAGTCGTAGGCTTTCCTGCAACGGATTTTCTATCGACATCAACTCGTTATCTAAAAAGTTGATCTAGAATCCTATCAGTACCTTGGGATCTGCATGCCCTAATGGAAGGTTTCTCGTCTTTGACGATAGATTGCATCATTGACCTTCGATTGAAGGATTCTATGAGTGTTCTACTGCAAATCATTCATTCACACTTCATAGATTGTACTGGAGTACTTTGAGAACCATTGTCATTATTGGTGTTTTCTCTCACACTTGTTAATGGTTCACATCATTTATCGGTAGTAAAGTGGTTTCTACCATGTTCGACTTCGACACAAGCAATCGCATGGATAGATTCATACTACTTCGGGAAGTGGAAATATAGACCCTGGATCTAGTTTCCACCATCCAGGTTGTGAGGTATTTTATTGTTCATGATACAATAGACTACTTATGACAGATGGCTGCATCCATATTGTGTCTACTTTTGATGTAATATTGAAAACATATATGTACCATAACATTTAGTTAGTTTTGATATGAGTATGGGAATTCCTACCTCAACGATGACATGTATATTTTCATTGAATGTTTTTACAGGTTTTCGACAAGTGTCTCCAATCCAATCCTTAGAATGATAAATCACTTCACTCTTTAGAATAACCTCAAACTTCGCACTTTAGGGTCTATATCACCATCCATATCATGTTCCCTTAGAGGTCAAAAACACTAATGTTCCTGATCAAGTCTTGGAATTGGAGAAAAGCTCTATAAAACCATTAAAAGTCTACCTGCGTGGATTTTCTAGCCTTTCCCTATGCATGCGCTGATGTTCTATCCATAAACTATGGCGACTCCCGCACTTTTTTCCACTATAACCTGCGCACCCCCATGAAAAGCAAATAAAATATAAAAGTAAATTCTAGAAGCCTAGTTGGTCAAAGATTCTCCCAAATGGAAGCTTCTAGAGTCGCGATCATTTCAAGCTTTATCCCTCCACTCATGGAGCTTATCACTTGGTCCATGGAACTGAAATCCTTTCATGAGAGGAATCCATTCCCCTCTTCATGGAACTGAAACTACCCCCATTTCCCTATAAATTGAGCTCAAGTTTTAGGTTGAAGGGTAGAATCATGTAGATTATGAATCATAGAAACTGACCTATATAGTTTCTAAGCTTAAGAGAGCTCATAAGAGTGCATACTTTCTACACTAGTGAGTTGTTTTTGGCATAAGGAAGATCACACCTTTGTGTCCATAACGTCATGCTGGTATTCTATGAGAGGAAGGCTTATCAGACTGAAGGAGAACGATTGTTCAGGACCCCAAGAGAAATTTGTACAACATCAAGGCATCAGATTGTAAGATTACTCTTTCTATTCAAGATAATACATATGGATCTCTTTTTCTCATTGCTTTGTTTCTATGCTTATTGGAATAGTTTCAATACTTAGACTCCTTGATCACTAAGTTGGATTAGTATTTTTTATTATTATTATATGTATAAGTATGAGGGGTTTCCGCAGTGCATTATATTAGATATCATTTTTGGGATTCAATTGTGTTAAGTAAGTCATTCATCTATGACCATTTCCATGAGAGGTAGTCGTAATTGACTAATTTCTCATGATTTTTGAATATTCCACTTAACACTCATTGCATCAGGTGATGCTCACAGGGGTGAAGAAGTGGGATTGAAACTAGTGAAATGAATCACATAGCATCAATCATCACTTTCCAAGGCTTGCACCCGGTAACCAGGACTTCCTGGGAGGTTACCCATCCCAGAACTCCTCTAGTTCAAGCGCGCTTAACTGTGGAGTTTTTCCACACAATCAAGCCCACTTAACTTGCTACCCCATTTGCAAAACCTTAGCAAGTACGTTGCAGATCCTTTGATTATTTGTCTTTCCTTTGAATGCAGGTTCTACTCATTGTAGAACTAATTTGGAACAACGAAACAAAGGGCTACATCAAACGTTTGGACTTCAAGGTAGGGGCATGTCCTCTCTACTTTACTATTATAATAATATTAGAATGCAATTAATCTAGAGGAAAAGGTTTTCAAATGGCTTTTTGTTTCTAGTTACTCGCTGGAGTATTAGGGAGATCGCTCTTGTTTGCAAGAGGGATTAATCCACGTAACACATGTGGAATCCCTTAAGGTTGAAACATGGTAGGCCATAAGAAGAACGCCTGGTATGCCCATACAGTTGGTGTGGTAGGATGTATAGGTGACATGTGGTAGGGTTTTACATGTGATGTGGCAAGACCAAGAGTTGGCACGTAGTAAAGGTAATGATGTGGCATGATGACATAGAATTTGATGTGGAATTTTGTGTGGTATTTTACTCAGTAGGTGACTAGATTTGGGTGCTAACTCTGCATTGGATGGACCTATAAGAGGCCACTACGTGGAAAATTTTTAAATGTCGGAGGGTTCTAGTGGATAAAACTTGTAACCTATGGTAGACAGGTGTAATAATATGGTTAACATAAGCTTAAAACCAACGAGGCTTGAACTTGTGACCCACTGGTCCACACACTACTATTCCACCAATAGGCCATGCACAAATGTTGGTAATAATGATGACCAATATTATTATAATGTATTGTTTTTATGCATGGGAAAAAAGGAGAAGGTTTACAATTTTGATTTTGTGACCTATCCCATGTGGTTACAACAACATAACCAATATGCTCGCGCACTGTTTTTTGATTGGGCCACATTATTACAAAGCTTTAATTACATATATTATGCAACAATTTGATTGTAACCTTCATGGCCTTGACGCTAGAGCTATCGATCCTCAACACTTTATATCCCAAAAGGTATACCATTGTGCCACAGTGTGGCAATGTGACATAAATATTGATCCCTTGCATATATTGGTGAATTTAATCATTGTGTATGTGATAAATACACTCTTTTTGTGCACTTTTGGAGATCAAAGAAAGGAGAAAGTGTTTTTTAGGGTTCTTAGAGGTTATTGCACAACTACAAAATAGAGAGTTAACTTTTGATATTGAGGAATTTTGATGTATTTTTTATCATTTTCATTATAATTGAAGAGTCCACTCCACTGGAAGTGGACCTGGAGACGTATCCCACATTAGGTGAACTTCATTATCAATATCATTGTGTTATTTTTATTTTTTGTAGTTATTTATTTCTTTTCATAATCCTTCCAATGCTTTTGATTGAGTTTGGTAGTTCACATTCTCTTTAAGAAAACAAATCATAGGATCATAGATAAAAGATCCTAATCAGACATCCTCTTCTTTCAGAAAAAATAAAATATCCTAATCAGACGTCCTCTTCTTTTAGAAAAAATAAAATATTTAGTACTCGATTCATAAGAGAATCACAGGCTAGCCAAATATGCTTATTCACGAGGAATTATTAAGGTTGATATTTTGGGTGTGTGGGGGTGAGGGGGGGGGGGGGGGATGAGAGGAAACTTTTGCATAAGTTCCGGTGTCTTCTTGTATGGTTTATGCATAAGGAATGATTTGTGAGGTGGAGGAGGTGTTTTTTGGAAGGAGTAGGGAGGAAAGCTCCATGTTTGTAAGGACAATGAAACTATTATTGGATTAAGGAATGGAGGGCTCAAGAGGACCTTTTATGGGGCTTAGATCTATAAATTTCGTAGGTTTCAAAAGGAAGGGTGCCTTTCTTCTTAAGTTCTTTTGGTTTGGATGGAGATAATGGAATTTTGCATTAAGGGTCCTAATACATGCATTACACATGTTTTCTTGGTGTTTCCCTTCCTTCACTTAAATAATTTCCATTGACTTGGGTTTGAAGAGGGTCCTTTTATGTGGGAATGAGCTTACGACATGATTTCAAAAAATGTTGATATTCATGGAAACGGTTGAATTTGAACATAAGGTGTTCATAGTTGACTTTCTAGATTCCCTCGAAATCCCCTAGGGTTAGCTGGATGAATTTTGGGAGGCCTTTCTCTAGATCCACTTCTACACAAATGTTGACACAAGAGAACATATGGTATTTAGGGATATTATAGTCAATATGATTACCTAAGGCATTCCCAATGGTTTTCACATTGTTCTCATTCCAAAAATTAAGAGGAAGATGGGAAATATGAACCCAAAGTAGAATTTTGAAGGGAATGTAATTTTCAGGATTAAAATTCAGGGTCCAGTGATTCTGATAATTTTTTTGGGTGCCATGAAAATATGACCTACTTTGAAAGTTCGAGTCTAGATACACATTCAGTTGGATTAAAAGGTTAAATATCCACATCTATAGTACTAAAATGAGACTTTTCCTTAGATGATAAGGTTCTTAGTTATTTTGAACCTAGATGACCATGGCCTTTGGTGAGGGCCATAGTCAAATTAATTGTTTAGTGACGTCCTTTTTTTACCAGAGTCATGGCCATTTGGGATGATTTCAATGGCAAGGGAATAACAAGAATTTCATCAATGTTTTTAACTAACTAGGTTGGATTCTACTTTGTTATATTGTCTAGGGTAGCCACCAAAGCCTAAAATGTGGCTAGATCTAGAGGGAGTGCCAGCTCTCTCTTAGGAGGTGAAAACCATTAGCGGAGAGCATTGGGAGTAGATTGTTTGGGTTTTCACAGGAAGAGAAGCCTTGAAGCCACATAAATTAAAAATGGTTGAAATTTGTGATGATTTTAAGGATTTTGTTAGCAATATAATAGGCCATGATTACAAACTTGTAGTTTATCCTAAAAAAAAGAAAGGTGCTATTGGTGGAACCCTTATTCAATCAGGGGTTGATTTTAGTATTTTTTATGCAAAAATATGGTTTTTTAGCACTAGATTTCTCATTAGGTTGGTAACTATGTTCCATACACTAGTAATTAATGTATTTATGAACCCATAATAGTGTACACATGTTGCGGATGTAGGCATAGCTAGCGAATAGATATACCATGAATATGCTATAATGAACCAGAAATGCTCCTAATGCAGAGTTCCCAAGTGTTCACAATTAATTGTGCATAATAATAAATAAAGTATGTGCATCATCAAATAATATTCCTTAACAAAATCATAATAATTTAACATTTAAACATCATTCTACTTAAATTCTCAAAATGGAATTAAACAAGGATTTTAATCATGGTATGAAATAGGTAAAGAAATAAACAATTATACATTAAATCCTAAGCAGTATCTTTAATTAACTTAGAATCATCCCTCCTCCTAAACACCTACTTTCATATTCCATATCCCATCCCCTCCTATACTACAATATGTTGGAGTGTTGACTATATTGAATTAACTATAGATATAACCTAAAGGTGAAAGCTTCAACTACATTGATCTAACTTCCCTATAGGAAATTGGTAGTTGTTGTTGCATGTCTAAGGGATCATGATTAAGATAACCCTCCCACAACTCTAAGTTTTGGAGGATACACAATGGGAAACACCACCAAACCTCTAGATATAACTAGGATAAACACCCTAATTTTGATCATAATATCCAATGGTTGTTATTAAAGCTATGCCAATGAATAACCCATCCCAAGAATTGTGGATCTTATCAAAACCACACTTATATACACATTATAGCAATGATTAGAACTAGTAATTGAATCACAAATCAGTGCTTGATAACATACAAGTACCCTTTCAATGTCCATGCCATTAATGTTACCTTAGTGCTACAATTACTTGGTTATTACCTAGCCTATTACCTATAGATCAACAGTAATAAACATCTATGTTTAACCATGTAACAAAATCACACTATAAACAATGCTTTGTGACATATGAATAGAGTATGCTTGTTTACTCTATGCATTGCATTAGTTATACATTCACAATGTATATTAAACTAGTATACACATACCAAAACTTCACTTTTAATTTTCATGTTGTAAAGGAAACCACATAATGGTCATCATGAAGAACATACGAAAGTATAAATCATATATTTTCCAGACATATGTTGGTACACAAATCCTTAAAACAATATTTTATATTAATTTAGTCGATTCAAACAGATAACAAGAAAATATTTTACAAGATAAGATGTAATATAATTTAGCTATGGAAAACTAAAATGTGGGGCATTACATACCCACCCTTAATTCTAAAGATATAGTGAAAAAAGTGCAGGGAAAAATCGACACACATTTGTGTCCTCCTTAGTAGTAGATACTAGGCTATATTTTTCGCCTTGGACCTTCAGTTGGTCCATTAGATAGTGCTCTAGTTGTCAAACCCTCCATTCCAATATACGTGATGATTTAATTATGTAGCTTCCCTCATCCAAATCTTACAATTTCTTCCACTTGATTTTATGAGATTCATTGAATAAAAAATGTCGTACTACAGATATATGAAAAACATGATGATTTTTATGCAATCAAGATGGAAATGCAACATTATAGGAAACTAATATAATTATTTTCAAACTTTTAAATAGACCTATAAATCGAGACGATCATTTTGTCCCCTTCCCAATATAAATAGTACTCTTATTTGGCTTGATATGAATCAAAACATTCTCTCTAGCTTTATAATTGTAATCAATATAATGGGTAGCAACATAACTCTTTTTTCTATCTCATTATTCTTTTAATGACTACCTAATTTAAACCACACATTATTCCACCTCATGTATCATTTCTAATCCTACTATCACTGGGTCCTCAAACTTGTCCCAACTTAATGATGTATTGCATGGCCTTATATACACATACTCACAATGATGCATATTTATAGAGCCATGGAATTTTTTATTGTAAGGTAATTCCATTTCATGCCTCAAAATTCTAAGATTTCAGACCCCAATTTTCCAATCTGGGTCCCACTAGTAAAAATGGCCATGTGAGTTGATTCCTCCATTTTTTCCACTCTGAAATCTTTGAGATTGATGAAAAAATAATAATGATCCAATCCAGATAACTATTTCTAGATAATGCATGGAATAAAATCTCCTCATGAAGTTCAACTTCCATGAGGCATAAGCTATTATTCCACCATCCCACCTTAACACAACACCCAACCCTCCCTTTAAGGCAACCATGCATACTGTGAAGTATTTATCCATATTGGTACTTGTAGGATTCACACATTAATTCATAAATATCTTAATATTGAATAATGTGACCTCACATTCTTTTGTATATTCACACTTAATTCCCTTCCATTTCATTATAGTTATGGGTTTTCCAATATTTAAGTCCCCATCACGATATCTTGATGGTATTTAGCTAGGTCCATGGAACTACACACTCATGATTATTTTTTGGAAATGACTAATCCATTATGGATTTCACCTTCTCAAGGTATATATACATTACCACTCTTATAATAAAATGACCTAGGTAGTGAATCTCCTCGTGAAATAAATAACACTTCGAGAAATTTCGATATAATTTATGTTCTCCTAAGCATGACATCACTATCCACAAATTCTCTTCTTATTCCTTTTCTTTTTTTGAAAACATGAGGATGTCATCTAAAAAAACCTACACAAAGTGTCATGGATAATTTTATAATATGTTATTCATAAGGATCATGAAACCTATGGCACATTGGTCAAACTAGATGACACCACTATAAACTTTGAGGCCTTTCCCATTTTGTGCACACTACCTAATTATAACCATAAGTAATCATGCTAGATATCATGAGGACATCCATACCCCCAACAAATAATGTGGGATAAAGCTTAAATACTACCTTGTTGAGATCTATGAGATGAGTTCCTTCCCCTTGAAACCCTATCCCTACTAAAAGTTCCCTATGAACATGTTAGATTGTCATGCATCCTAATGACAACTAAGATATTGCACTTGTTTCCACTGTAACACTTGTTGCAACAACTTTGGGTGAAACCATGTATACATATGGAGGTGGCATTAATTTTCTCACATAGAGAATGTTTGATGGGTCTTCCCTAAAAATAATTACGAATTTTGGAGATGAAAATCTCATGCCCCCTCTAATCCCCTTTAACATAAATAATTTATTTAGCAAAACATATATGTTGAATTTCCCTAATAATTGAAGTTGGATTTCACATCCAAACAAGGGCATTAATATTATGCTTAGTTCAAACACAAATTATTATGCTTGGCTCCCATCGATGTTGATGGATACATGTTTATTTCATACACAAAGTGTTATGCTTGACTCTCATTGATGTTGACGTAGGAGATATGTTTAGTTCATACACAAAGTGTTATGCTTGGCTCTCATTGATGTTGATGTAGGAGACATACTTTAACAATTCCATAAACCTTATATTGTAATTTTTTGTTTCTCAACCTCCTTTCACCAAAGCTTGAAAGGCTCCAAATTTCTACTCTTGAAAGAATGTTGGCATACACTTCTTTTGAAACATCTCAAACAATTCCTAGGAGAGACTATCAATAATGAGATGTGACTATCTCTCGAAGTTTCTTTACTAATTTAAAATGTTGCCTCAAAATTTGAAGATACTTATCTTGAAATTTAAGGCACAAGCACGATATTTTTGTGTAAAGTATCTCATCATGCCCTTAATCCATGCTTTCACATGTTACCTTACAAGGTCCTCATACAACTTTGGGAGCTTAATTTTCAGAGTTCCCTAGAAATATCCTTAGGAGGAGGTCCTTAATTTAAGTTCCTCAACCATTTTGGGTTACCTTCTCCTTATTGTGAGTGTTTTACTTATCCATCCACTACTAAGTTCACTTTTAATGTCTCATTTACAACCTTCAAGGAGAATAATATGAGAATTGTTTAGTCAACAATTGTGATTAATATTGACAAGTTTTTGGTTAGCATTGATGTCAAAATTTGGAGGTTATGTTTTGGAATGGTTTACTAGTTGTATCATGATTTTAGGTGTTTTTTTTATGTCGCAGGTGGTTAGAAATGTGCATTCTAATGTAATGGCGTTTGTAGATTGAGAAAACAAAACCATGGGAAATTACCAAGGGTTTTTCCCATGGTATTTGGTGTGAGAGATTAAATGATTAATTAATTTTTATTTTATTTGATATGGTCATCTTGGAATATGAAATGTAATTAATATTCTATTTTGGTCCAATCTGGTAAGAATAAAATTAGCATAAATATGATATGATGATGATGTATATTAGTTTAACTACTATGCATAATGAAGTTGATATTTAACATATAGTAGTGATCAGAGTTGAGGTTAAGTTGTAGAGGTTTCTATCATTGTAGATTCTATGTCTTGCATTGATTCACACTACAGTTGATGGTTGGATTATGTGATATAGAGAGGGTTTATTTGTATGGAGATATGTTGTTTTTTATTATTGAGTAGAGATTGTGTTGCAGAGAGTGGTTCTTTGATGATTGGGGTCCAATCTAAAAATGTATGAAATCGTGGCCCTAAGAGATTGAGGAGGTTGGGGGTTTCAAAATGTGGTGGCTTGCCAAGATGGGGTAGTGGCTCCTTGCTGGTGGTGGCCAGATAAATTATGACAAGGTTAATGGATCCTTGCCGGTGGTGGCTAACTAAATTGTTATAGGGGTAGTGGCTTCTTGCTGCGAGTGGAAACCTAAATTATGTACAAGAGATTTGAATAATTAATAAAATAATTAGTGTAGCACAAAAACAACAGGGTGGTTTTCTTCCCATTAAGTGTTTCCACCATAAATACGTGTGTCCATTATGCACGATTGTCTTGATCTGTGATGATTATTTGATGTAGGTGCATGTTCAAATATATTGTTTTTATGTTGTATACTATTTTTTATTAAATTTAAATTTTTTTTTAAAACTTATACATTTCCTATCACTACTGATTCAGCCCCCCCAATGGTGATTTGATTCCAACAATTGGTATTAGTGTTGATGCCTTATTTTGTAGCTTAATTGTTGGAGGGTAGATTTTGGTGAATCATGGGCTATAAAAGTGTTCCACTACTGAGTCCTACAAATTTTCAAGAATAGAGAGAGAATGTGAAATAAAAAATATTTTATCGTGGATTTGAAGTTTGGAAGTTGGAGATAAATGGTTATGGTGGAAAACCCCCTTCAAACCAAGCTCGACTATGGGATGCACATGCCAGGTGTGCAATGTATGATAACCTTCATAATCTAGACGTTGAGAAAATCATGGATCTCAAGACTGCATATGAGATTTGGGATAGGATACATGCACTGCATGGAGAATAAATTAGTGGCTATGGTGGAGAAAATGAGATATCACTTGAATATCAAGCTAAGCATAACTCAACATTGGTCGAAATAGAAAATCTCTTGGTGGAAAATAGAGACTTGAAGAAGCTTCTTCAAATACTTGAAGAAAGAGGGCAAGCTTGTAAGGAATAAATTATTAGCTTGAAAACCCAGATTGATGAAGAAAGGAGAGTTGAAGAGGAAGTGACTGAAGGATATAAAGAAACAATGTGAAAACCTAGAAGTTGAGGTATATTTTACAAGAAATAAGTCATATAATAACAAAAATAATTTGTAGGTAGCTATGATCAAATAAAAAAACCAAGGACGACATAAAAATTAAGGAAGTTCTAAGAGTTCGTCAAGTCCTTTTCTTCCTCAAGATCTAAGAGATAAAAGGCCAAAGGTGTCCATGTATACAAGTTATTTTTATGGGTTTTTTCATTTGTACAATATTTTTAGCCATGAAGCCACTGATTGTAGATCTCATGCAAAAATAAGTTTTAATTCATTGTTTGGAAAGAATATATGTTATGTGGGTAGAATGAAAAGAAGGCATAAACCATTTCCTCCTTATCTTGGACATATAAAATGTTATAAATCTAACAACTATGGCCCTAAAGCATGAAATTGTAGGTATGAAACATTTAGATCTCATCTTATGTTTAAACAATTAAGAAAAGCAACCTAGTTCATGAAGAATAAGAGGCAAACGAAAAAATACCATTGCATGGTCACCCTCAATACAACATGTCAAAGCACCCTACCAAAAAAATACAAGAGAATCTCAAGGAGAAAAGAGAAGTCAGAAGTATGTGCACATATTAGAGATCAAACCATTAAAGTTTGGAGAGAAAAGTTACAAAAAGTGGCTTTAAAGAAAAATTGAAGCCATCAAAGTCTTAAGGGAGTGTGTAGCAGAAGGTGCATGAGTTCAGGGGGAGCTCCTCATAGAAAAGGAAAATTTTCTTCTCATTTTCTTATCTCAGTGTAAAGGTTTTGACTTGGTCTTGATATAACTTGAAATGTGTTGTAATGGTTAATTTTGATATGATAGTCTTGCCTTTATGTGGTTTGAACTAATATTTTAAGTGAACCATCGATCTCTTTGTGAACCTATAGCAAACAGAGGTTAAATCAATATGATAAATATGTAATATAGAAGTTATATGCATAAAATTTTGGGTAGCCTATAATGAGATGAATGTAAATCTCTCTACAGAATAGGAGGTCGATCCCCAAGAATGTTTCGGTTACTTTTTATTTTTTTTCAGTTGTTCATATAATCATTGTGTCCACCTATAGCTATTACTTTTATTGAATGGAGCATATCATGGTACCTATAAATGAGGAGGTCGAGAGCACCTAATGAATTAATGCAGTGTTGTATGAATGAATGTGATCTAATGTAGTGGTAGATTGTTTTTTGAGTGATGACTTGTTTATTTTGTTGATTTCACAGCCCAAAGGTCCTAATTGTGGAATGGAATTATTTAGTTGATTAGGTCATGTAATCAAATTAATGAACGTGCTCCTATGTGTAGATCTGGTCCAGGATTTGGAAAAAAAAACAAATGTTTGTTGATCTAGTCTCCACTCTTTTAAGGCTTAATCATTGTTTATTTTCAAGTATGAATGATCAACCATGTCCAAGTCCTTCACATTGACGAATGGGTAAACAATTAAAAAAGGAAGGCAATGTGTGGGACATTGTATATGGTGTGAAAGAGAAAGATTCAGGGCATAATGTATACAATTTGAGGTCAATGGAATAGTATGAACACGATAGTATAAATGATATGGTCGTCATTTATGGAGTGGCATCCTCAAATACTTGATATGGTGATTGATTTTTTTTACTTCGATTGAATGAACCTCCAAAGGCGTAATGTAAATGCATTAAATATGCAATGGTTTGTTGATCCGAACTTCAAAAAAGGTAAAGGAATATACTAATGTGTTTAAATATGGTACATATGATCAAATTTAATGCCTTTTGGTTACTACAAAAACTTTCGGTATCATGTTCAAGAGGTATGTTGCAGCCCATATGTGAAGCAAACTGTGGAGAAATTTCAATGGGATATTTTAATCTTGAACCAGAAAAGATTTATTTCACAGTCTTATCAAAAACAAATTGTGTGATAACAACCATGTTGAATAGGTAGAACACTTATATATTGGGAAGGATTACAAATTCTCTCTGGATACAAAGAACTTCAACATTCTCCTTGTTAAACAATAGCATGGTAAACATACACACATAGGAAATATAAGCATTAGATGTTTTTCTATTAGCCATAGATGTGCATTTATATTACATTGGTGTGACTCTTGGATTCCACATTCCAAGGTCACTTGGACTTCTCTTTGACTATTTTCCTTCTACGCCTACCCATAGAGGATTAGGTGTCCAACGTTCCCCCCCTTAATCCGAAGGGGTATGAGTGATTCCAAGCAGAGAGCTGTAATACAAAAATGGCAAAGTATGCATGAAAGCACTTAGGCTAAATGAGATCTCTGAAATGTTGGCATAAAGAGGTGGTTTAAGGATGACCACCAACACTAGAACGCTTAGTGCAGTTCCTGGAACTCTTCCAAATATGGCAAGAAGCTGAGGTCTTCTGCTAGAGAAAGTGCTCCTCATATTTTGAAGAGAGAAACCTTCAACTTAGAAGAAGGGAGGTCTACAACCTGCGATGGTTTAAAGATGACCACCAACTCTCGAATGCTTGATGCATTTCCTGGAACTCTACCAAAATTGGCAAGAAGCTGAAGTCTTCTGTTAGAGGAAGTGTCCCAAATTATTTGAAGAGAAAGAATATCAACCTCACATAGATGGTTAAAGGATGACCACGAACCAAAGGCATGCTCATGGGCATCTGTGTCTTTGGATACAACTCTGAATCTAGAATGACAGGCTGTGGCTCATGCTCGCTTGAATTGCTATGTCTTTGGCTACAACTCTGAATCTCGAATGACAGGTTGTGGCTCGGGCTCACTTGAATTTCTATGTCTTTGGCTACAACTCTGAATCTCGAATGACAGGTTGTGGCTGAGGCTCACTTGATGTGGCTTCGAAGCTTGTAGATGACCACCATTTTCCCCCCTGTCAGATACAAGGTGAGATGATGGCAAAAAATAAACTGCAATATTGTTCAATACTCTAGAACAAGTTCTGACATATGACTTAAACATCTTCTTGGTTGTTGATGCCCATTGCTAAGAAGTGATCCATCCAAGATGAATCTTTGTTCTTGCAGGAGGCTTGTTTCTGAAGCATCTGTGTGAAGAATGGGTGTGCCGACCACAGTGCTTGCATGGGTGAAGATCGAAATAGTGATCTTACATATGGACAACTCGATCATAGTGTTGGCATTATACACTCTGTTGTTGCTGCCATGGAAGAGGAGCATGATCTGGAACAACTGAAGGTGAGCTATCATGAAGAAATTTGATAGTCTAAAATTTGATGGGATTGGAATAGTCTGGAATATGAAAGGACAATTCCTTGTCATATCTAAGACCAATCTATGCTTGTTGTGGACAAGCTCTTCCCAAGGTCTGATGATGGGCTTGGGAAGTCCAGGCTGTATTTTTACTTCTTTTTGCAAATATGCACCTAAAATGGGTACTGCATCTGCAATTTCTTGTTGCTGATGTGAGTTTATCTCAATGTTTTGAAAAAAAACAGGTTCAAAATGACAAATCTTCTGTTTTAATTCTTCTTGTTGGAGCTGAGATTCTAGTTGCATAAAATCAGTCTTTTCATGTGCATTTTGTAGACAAAATTTAATGTCGAAAATAGTGTCTTTGCTAACATTTACCATACCATCAATGGTAGAAAGTATCTGAGTGTTCAAAAACTCCAATATTTCATCAACTTTTGCCATTATCTCAGCAATAATATTAATACACAAACCCCAACTTTCGAAGTTTCCAAAAATACCAACTCTCTATCAAAATTTTGTTGCAAACATAAATATCTCATACACCAGAAAGGAGATCAGTGATTAAGAAATATTTTAGCTCTTGATTCTTAGAGTATTTTTAATGATTAAGAAGACTCTTAAAAGTTCTTAGTATGTCACTTCCATAAATGACAATACTTCTGGACTGCTCAATATATAAGCAAAGGTAGTTTAATGCAAGTCGAGCCCAATAGGGATTTGAAAACAACTTTCGACAACTAGCTTGGCATAAAAATAAAGTACATACTTGATTGGGCCCTCAATGACCACTTTATTTTCCAAATGACCTATTTTTAATGCAATGCGCAATAGTTTTTTTTTTAAATAATTCAACAACGTACCATTGACCAAGACCAACGATAAAACTGCAACAACGCTGCTAAAATCTTCATTTCCTTGTAATCAAAATACCACTGTGTCAAATTCACTTTGACCCTTGCTTCTACAAATCGGAGGTGACCAAGGCCCAATTTCTGGTGTATGCATAGTCCAATGCACAATCGATTTGTGTTATGTCAGTTACCCCAAGAACAACGAACTTTACACGAACGACCAAGGAAAAATAGAAGTTCGGTTGATTTAGACTCTCACAGAGAACGGTTGAATCAGATACCAAACCGAACAATAGGAGACATCGCTGCTCAATGGGACCGTGAATTTCAAGAAGTCGAACAGGTAGACTTGAGTTTTCCTCAAGAAAATCAATCTTAAAATATCCAGAAGAAAATTCACTTACTGAAATCGATTTTAACGAGCTTGAATGTGTGTCGTACGATGACGCCGAGAAAATAAATTTAGTGGTGTAAAAGTTCCACGATTTAGTCGAGAGCCTAATACAGGACTATGAAACTCTTGGGAAGAAGTGTAATTTCCGGCCAACAATGAGAGGGACCAATGTGATGGAGGTAGGTCGATACCTCAACGTATAACACAAAGGGACCGAGGGTGAGGATGAATGTCAAAAATATGACAAACAACCACGAAGTCGAAAGTCGGGATTCCATTCGACGCAGGCAGACATCGATCTTTCTCAATGGTGGTAATATCACGGCTCCCTCTCTGTGATAATACCTCATATCGTGGTGACACCGTGCTCAAAATTCATGACTTGACATGAGGTGAATCCGAGGGAGAGAGATCGGTGTTGAGAGGTCGAGAACACCGGAGCATTCAACAACGTAGTATTGGTGAGTATGGGTCCGATAGAGTGATGGTATCCGTGAATGAGGGAGGAGGTGAGTCGGAGGGGAGGGATGCAATCGGTGTGAAGTATCAAGGAGTCATTGACCACGACGGGAAGATGGCAAGAGAAAAATATGCGTTACAAATATGGTGCCAGCATAATATGTGTTACAAATATGCATGCACCGGGCATGCTAAGAAATGAGAATGTACAATAAAGTGCATGCTAAGAATGGGCATGCTAAGAAATGAGAACAATAAAGTGCACAAATATTTCATGGACCAGTGCTATTCAAGGAAGCTCGGACATGTATGGTAGGGAATGGCAGCATTCCATTATTATATGGGTCAAATAAGATTGAGAGATCTCCTGCAACTCCAACCGTGCAAGCCAACAACCATGAATGGAGCTTTTATGTGGGGTGAATGTGATACATAGGATTGGTAATACACAGTCATATAACGAGATCACAGTCAGGCAAATTCATTCAAATGATACCACCGGGGTGCATTGAGCTCAACCAAAAACACAATATATTCATCCCTCGATAAAGTATACTCGGTCAACAACATACACAATAAGCCCCGTTTCACTGTTCAACTAATGCAAGAGGAGAATTATGCAATAATTAAGAGCGTTAGAGTATTGCATGCTGTCTGTAACACATAGATCATCATTATTCAAGGAAGCGAAGAGCACAACCTTATGTTTCACAATGAGGAAGAAGAAGGCCACTCATCATGGCTCTGATACCATGTTAAACAATGGCATGGTAAACATACACACATAGGAAAGATAAACATTAGATGTTTTTCTATTAGCCATAGACATGCATTTATATTACACTAGGGTGACACTTGGATTCCACATTCCAAGGTTACTTCGACTCTTTCTTGATTGTTTGTCTTCCACACCTACCCATAGAGGATTAGGTTTCCAACACTCCTTACAGGGTGGTGTAAGAGAAATCCCGGCAAGAATGTAAAATATTTTGGACAGAAGTAAGGAAATTGATAGCTTTTGCTCAAACCTCTCTTCTTATTCAATATTTATGGATGTACTTGCCAAGTTTGGGAATCTGAAGAAGGCACTCATATTATTTGAGGAAATGTAGGAAAGAGGGATTTAGCCAGATGTCACAGTCTATAATATTCCGATTCATGTTCTTGGCTAGGTAGACCGTGTTAACGAATCATTGCAGGTCATGCGTAATATGTTGGAGATAGGATGTCATCCCATTGTTATGATATACAATTCATTAAGCAAGAATCTCAACATAGATGACAGAATGCATAAATATTACTAACTATTGGAATATGTTGTTAATCAGTAGTGCATTCCCAATCCCACCACTTATCACTTATTCTTCAGTAAAATCAGAAGGCCAGAGAAAACACTAGATATTTTTGACAGAATGGTTAGAAATTGTTGCATTCCAACCATTTATACTTGGAATGAGAAATTTTGTAAGATGGTGTGTGACTGTTGCACATGGATTTGGAAATGCATGCACAAAATAACAAAGAAACAAAATAGATAGAGATATATTTCCCATTGACAAATTTGATGTAAACAACATAGATATAAAGGTCAATTGTTATGTGGAGTGCGTATGGATCTGGGTTTATTGGCTAAAGGAGTGTGATTATTGTAATTGTGGTCTAAGTTATGTTTACAATGTATATAGGTCACATTAAAAGGTAATTGAATATTGCAGAGTGAATTTTTTCATATGATGAATGCGATGAAACGAGTTTCAGAGATGAAGCATGCATGGATAGAGGCAGGCCCATAATAGAGTTTAGATGGAGAGCGAATGACCTGTAGCCAAATGTGGATGCCTGTAGCTGATTGACAGAGCATGTATAACTTGTGCATTGATGTTGAAGATTGTTAGGAGCCAACGTATTGGAGACCTACGCATGAAGAAAAGGATGTTGTGCAGTTGACCAAATATGCTATTGGTTGGAACATTTGTTTGTTGTGCATACATTTAACAAAGACAAATTTTAATGTGACTATAATGTCTGTGTCATGATATTTTCTAAATAAGCTATTATTATAGGGGTATAATGTTGGTATGAGATCCATTCATTTCATGAGTATGTGTGGCTTTGTATGTTGCTTGTGTTGTAGATGGCTGATGGTGAGAATCTATAATGTTTTTATACTACTGCCTTAAATTTGTATTGGTGCTGAAGCCTTGTAAATGTTGAGTGAAACTCATGCTTTCTATAGTTTTTGCATGGCTGGGTGTGCCTAATTTGAGTCAATATTGTTGTTGAGGACTTGTTGTACTCATGCTGCTATGTAAAGAGAAGTATGACCGTGCTACTAAGCCTTGTGAGGATAGTTGTTAGGGTTTAAGAGTGAGATATGTTGATCTGCTGCAATGTATGAATGTTATGCTATAAATCCTTGTAATATCCATGTAAATTCATATTGTGGCTCCTAGGGTGTATTAATGTGATGGATGAGAGGTTTTCATGCATGATTCATGAGAGGGCATGTGCTACTATTGTACCGTCATGGAGGTTGTATGTGTCAAAGTATGGACATCTAGTGGATTTATGTTGTTGGTATACAAATATCACAATCATTATTGATGTCCTCCACGTCTCTAGTTTTGCATATGCTACGATTAGAGAATCATGGAGTGATGAGTTGTCAGAGTTGGCTGAGCATTGAGAATGTCTTGTATCTTAAACATAAGCCATGTATTGTTGGGTGTTTCTAGTCAAATGTGTTGAGCATATGCTAATGCTGAGAGTCATTTTTAATTGTTTCTCAAAGTGTTGTTGAGTACATAATGCTGCTTCAGATGCTGCTAGGATTTGGTAGCTCATCTTGTTTTTGCTCTTCAAGAAAGTTAGAGTTAGCATGTGTCCAGGGGGAGTATATCAATTGTCTTCCACAACTAGGCGATTGATGGAGGATTGTTGGCGCCATTGACATTGATGCCATATTTTCAGCTAGTTATTTTCCATTAATGTCAAAGGGGGAGAGAGATCAATCTTCAGAGATCAAGCTTCAAAGGCCAGTTTCAGATGGAATGATCAACTAGGATTTCCATCAATATTAAAGGAGGATATTGTTGGCAACAATATTGTTTGGTTGGAATTGATTTCAACATTTGGATGTTATGTTTTGGCATGGTTTACTGGTGGTATCATGATTTCAACTGTTTTGTTGATGTTGCAGGTGGTTAGAATTGTGCATCATAGTGTAATGATGCCCATAGATTGAGAATAGAAAATAACAGACAATTACCAGGGGGTTTTCCCATGGTATTTGGTGTGAGAGATTAAACGATTAATTATTTTTTATTTTATTTGATATGACCTTCATGGGATTTGGAATGTAATTAATGTGCTATTTTGGTCCAATTTGGTGAGAAAAAAATTGGCATACGTATGGTATTCCAATTATGGAGATCAGTTTAACTGTTATGCACAATGAAGCTGATATTTTACCTATAGCAATGATCAAAGTTGAGGTGAAGTTACAGAGGTTGAGTCCATCATTGTAGAGACGATGTCTTGATTTTATTTACACTATAGTTGATGGTTGGATTGTATGATTGAGAGAGGGTTTTTTTTTATGGAAATATATTGTTGATGATTTGTTGAGTAGATATTATACTGTAGAGAGAGCCGCTTTGATGATTGGGGTCCAATATGAAAATGTATGAAATCTTTTCCTTAAGATATTGAGGAGGTTGGGGTCTCCAACAAGTGGGGCCTTCCTAAGATAAGGGTAATGGCTCCTTGCTAGTGGTGGATAGCTAAATTTTGATAGGGGTAGTGGCTCCTTGTTGGTGTTGGCCAACTAAATTGTTATAGCGGTAGTGCCTCCTTGCTGCTAGTGGCCAACTAAATTATGTCAAAGAGATTTGATGAATAAAATAAAATAATTAGAGCAACACACCATCAGTAGGGTAGTTTTATTCCCATTAAGGGTTTCCACCAAAAATACTTGTGTCCATTTTGCATGATTACCTTTATTTGCGGTGATTCTTTGATGTAATAGCATGTTCAATTTTTTTTTTTTTGTTGTTGTATCTTGTAGTTTATTAAATCAGAAAAATGTTTTAAAATTTATACATTTTCTATCACAACTGATTCACCCCACCTATCAGTAGTGATATGATTCCAACAATTCAACAATGTTGATGGATGTAATAATGGTATTGACCAACCTCAATTTTCTTATTCCTAACCATAATTACTAGTGCATCATGGCATGAAGGACTATGAATAGGGGTTTATGTTATATTGTTAAACCTTAACAACTAAAATCTTATAGTTACTATTGGGATGTGATTTTTACCTATGGAAATAGCTTAACATATAAGATATGAAATCATGTGATGTTATGCAGTCACAAAATTATCACTAATTGTTTTAGGGCTTGATCTCTTTCCCTCCTACACTTAAATACAAAAGGTAGATCGAGTGCATATGCGATGGTCCTAGGCTAGGGTGACCATGAATACATGTAAGACACTATCTTAGGCTACTTATACAAAAACAAAATTACACACATAGGCAAGAAAAGTGTATTAAAAATCCTCCAATAACTCTAAACACAGAAAGGGAAAGAAAACTTTGAAATGGTGGTAGACCAGGGATCCCTAAAGGCATATGTAGGAATCTATGACACATTCAAGCATCTATACTATGGAGGTATCTGGA